>JAQAHW010000025.1:7357500-8810000 GCA_027580185.1 Tuta absoluta
TAACGAAGTCATAAAGCTAATTGTGATTTAGCGGAAAAAAAAACTAGATAAGACAAGTAGCGTAGCGCTGGACGCCCTCCGGCCAGATGGACCGATGACTTAAAGATGGCGGCTGGTAGCGACTGGATGGCGAAAACGAGAGATCGTGCCCTATAGCGTACCCTGGGGTAGACCTACGTCCAGCAGTGGACTACTGTAAGCTGATGTGATGAGGTAAGTAAAAGCTTCGAGCCGTCTGAATCATTCGATAGGCTTTATTAGGCGACGGGCCTTATTAGGACCTAATTAGCATAAGTCGTTGACCGAGACGGCTTATTTGGGTGAACAGTCATCATTTATAATGCGCACTGCTAAAGAGTGGAACTCACTACCTGCGTCTGTGTTTCCAAACGCATACAACCCTAATCTCTTCAAAGTAAAAGTGAACAGGCTTCTTCTGGGTGAGCTCGCTCCATCTTACTCTGTCTCTGTCCTATGACCTAGACTAGAGTCAAGAGCAAACCCATCATTAATTAAAAAAAAAAAACATATAAATGTGAATCGATCGCAACTGAAACTTTGGAGTACATATTTGTCTTCTTATTTTCGTGTGGGACATTAAGTCGATGAACGCCCAGATGGACCCTGGTGACAGAGTTTTTCAACCGCTTTCTACTAGTAGGCGTCTGACATGGTTGTGTAATGACCGCTTACAGACAATCAGGTGGTTCAGCCTGCAATGTCCTAACCAGACTGCAAACAAATTCACAAAGTGATATTATCAACTTTTTGTAAGTAGGTATATATATATTTATTCGTTTTTAAGGGCCGGTAACGCTCTGCCTACCCTGCTAGGGATAAAGGCGTGATATTATGAAATATAGGAAGTACCAATTTAATAAACCCTCAATTTCGAGAAATAATACTTACTCGTCTTTCATATCAAAAATAAGTTGATAGAAGCCATAACAATAAAATAATTAAAATCAAGAAACAAAACAAAACAAAAGTTATTCAATACCCAATCAGAAACGAGAACAAAATTATCTTTAACTGAGTGAAACAGAATCTCTCAAAGTAAACCAAATATGAGTTAAGAAACTTTTTATGTCTTCATTTTATATCGATTTAATAGCCGTGTGATGCCGGCTTAGAATAGCATCACCCCATTTCTTACCCATGGGTGTTGTAAGAGGCGACTAAGGGACTCGAAGGTTAGATGTGTATTGCAATTTTAGGCGATGGGCTGACAACCTGTCACTATAGTGATACACAGTTATCTGATTGACCCTCGGAACTTTTGTCAGACGTGGTGTTAATATCCGTTTTACGGGCGTTAACGCTTTGCCCACCCCGTAAGGGATATGGGCGTGATCTATGTATGTATGATACAAAATCCAATGAAACTTTGTATTTTTATTGATTAAAAAAAAAACATTCCCGTCATCATTTAAATTCACCCCGACTGTCCATAAAACGGCTGGTTAAAACTTAACTGCCAGTTAAAATTTAACAGAGCTATTTTGTGACCGGCTTCAAATCCTAGTTTATACGGACTTGAGTCCACTCCATTAGGCTTCGCTAATACATTTGTTACATTAACAGCTGTAATAGTCCACTGCTGGACATCGGCATTCCCTAAATCACGATTGGCGAGCGCAGTGCAAGATAATACATTCACAGGTAACGCTGAGGAACGTTCCCACACTTTCCGATGTCCCAAATATGTACATTGGCTTTGAGACGATGGGGACTTGGGGCCCCTCCGCAAAGAAAGTTATTTACGAGGTGTCAGCGCGCCTCACTGAGACTACCGGGGACCGGAGAGCTGGCAGCTTCTTTGGCCAGCGTTTAAGTTTGGCCATTCAGAGAGGAAACGTTGCCAGCTTACTGGGGACCATGTCTGATGGGGGCGCACTGGAGGACCTTTTCAAAGTTTAGTTTTAGGTTATTTTTTTCTGTACATAATTAAAGTGTGTTAGTTTTATGTTCATTCAATCTGTACCTAACTGAGTAGGCAGTTAAACAATGTCAGAGGACTAGTAGTACGCACTTTGAAAACTCTGACACCACGGTTCATCAAGCCGTTCGTCGATGACAGAATAAAACTGACTTACATGTTGAAAAGTGTTACTATTGTTACTGTTCTGGGCTTCAATTCTCTTTTTTTTCTCTGTTGTAATGTCACTCAATTGTCATTCTATTGCTACTGTCAATTTCTATAAGTACTACAAACTGTTGGCGGAATAGGAAACGGCAAAAACCATCTAACTGCCACTCTATTGAAACACAACTGAAATGCTTTTCTAATAGCAGAATAAGCAAAAAACTCTGACACCAGGGTTCATCGGGTCGTTGGACGACTCGGTGTCCCACACGGAAAGAGAGAGCAGAATACGGCTCCTGGTTACATACAGACACACAGATCACGCCTACAATCCTTTGCGGGGTAGGCAAAGCGCAAACGGCCGCAAAAAACGGACATTTACGCCACGTCTGACAAACATTTGAGGGTCATTCGGAAAATTCTGTATCGCTATAGTGACAATTTGCCTGGTTACATCTTGACTTTATTTACTAATCTAATAAACACGGTACAAAAACTATAGAATTTATTAAAAATATATTCAGTAATCTTTTATTAAACTAAGTAAGTAATAAATTTCAAAGAACTCACTGTAATTTTATACCCATTAGTATAATACCCACGATGTAGTAAATTATAGCAAAGATCAAGGCTTTGTGAACATTAGAGGTGTACGTTCACAATCCATTTTAAATCCGAGAGATTGTGTATAATGCCGTGTGATGCCTGCTTAGAATAGCATCACCCTATTACTTTCCCGCTGGTGTCGTGACTAGGGTTTCATGTGTATAACAATTTTAGATAGTGATACACGATTTTTCTAAAACGGCCCTCAAATATGTGTCAGTATTTTAGAGCCGTTTACGCTTTGCCTACCCCGCAAGGCGTGATATATGTATGGACTTATGTGGAATCTTTTAATTGGCTTTAAGTTTATTTTGTTGTATCTAACTACTTTTATTATTCAAGCTGTAAGTTTCCGATAGAAACCAAAAATAAATAAATAAATGTGTATATATGTAGATTGTGTATGTTTGTAAAGTCTTCACGCTCAAACGGCTTAATGGATTTGGATGAAGTTTGGCACACAGATCAAGTATAATCTGAAGCAACACAACTACAAGGAGTAACAAAAAGCATATAAGGAGGTTAAGGTCCTCATGAAACTAAACCACTTTCCCGATGGAACATAGGACGACTTGGTGTCCCACACGAAAAGAGAGAGAGAGAATAGGTCTTTCTATCTTCTTTCTTTCTATCTTTCTTTTTAGAAATAAGCTGACCTGTTGTGTATTGTTCTAAATGTTACGTCCTTTGTGTTATATTATTGTGTACAATAAACGGTTGAATAAATAAATAGGTCAAAATATTAGGTCCTTACATATGAAATTGGCGTTTTGTATGGGAGGAACAAAAAGTCGATTTTTTTAAATATAGTATATTTATTTAATCAAAGTATGAGCCATTGTAATCTATGCACTTTTGCCATCTCATAGGTAGTTCATTGATCCCTTTACTAAAAAAACCATTGGGACGGGAATCAATAAAATCTTTGAAGGCGATTTGGACTGCCCCATCTGAGTTGAACTTTTTCCCTTGCAAGAAGTTATCCAAATTTCGAAAAAAATGGTAATCTGTTGGAGCAAGGTCCGGGGAGTACGGTGGATGCCTTAGACATTCCAATTGAAGCTCTTCTAATTTGCTAGCCGTCTGTTGAGCAGTGTGTGGTCTAGCGTTGTCGTGAAGCAACAGTGGCGTAGAGCGATTGACCAACCTCGGTTGTTTAGCAGCTAGCTTTTCCATCATGGTTTGCAATTGCTGACAGTAGACATCTGCCGTAATCGTCTGGCCAGATTTGAGAAAACTGTAATGAACGACACCGGCGCTAGTCCACCAAACGCTTACAAGTAACTTTTTATTGGTCAATTTTCGCTTGGAGCAGGCTTTGGCTGGCTTGCCAGGGTCCAGCCATTGCGATGAGCGCTTCCGATTATCGTAGAGAATCCACGTTTCATCACAGGTAATGATTCGATTTAAAATCCCTTCGTTATTGTGCCGGTCAAGTAATGTAACGCAGCAGTTGACGCGCGTTTGCCGGTTTGCTTCACTCAATTCGTGAGGAACCCACCTTTCAAGTTTTTTAATCTTTCCAATTAGCTTCAAGTGGATTACAACAGTTTTATCACTAACACCGAAGCCTGCAGCTAATTCGGACGTGGTTTACGATGGATCCGCTTCCACAATAGCCTTCAATTCTTCATTATCAACTTGGGTCTCCGGCCGTCCACGGGGCTTGTTTTGCAGGTCGAAATTTCCAGAACGAAAACGTTGGAACCAAAAACGCACTGTGTTTTCTTTTGCGACACAACCGCCATACACATCATTAACCCTTCGAGCCGTTTCCGCAGCACTGGTGCCACGGTGGAACTCGTACTCGTAAATAACGCGATATTTCAAATTTTCCATTTTGTAAATTGAGCGATGCAAACAGAAAAAAGATAAGTAAAAAAACAAATGAATGACGGTTTACGAAACACAACTACATGTGGAAATAGCTGTATAAATTTGAATTTCGAATTCCTAACCAAATAGGAGAAATTTGTGATCAAAGTGGCCAGTACGACAAAACGACAATTTCATATGTAAGGACCTAATATAAGAACTAAATGGACCTCCCATTTAACCAGCATGTTTATAATCTGGCCTATTAAGCCGGCAAGCTTAGAATAGCATCACCCCATTTCTTTCCCGTGGGTGTCGTAAAAGGCGACGAAGGGTGTGTATTGCAATTTTAGGCGATGGGCTGACAACCTGTCACTATGGCGATACACAGTTTTCCGAATGACCCTCAAATTTTTGTCAGATGTGGCGTAAATGTCTGTTTTTTGCGGCCGTTTACGGTCTGCCTACCCCGCTAGGGATAAAGGCGTGATATATTATGTATGTATGTATTATTTCGGTATAGTTATTCGATGGGCGTCAACGCTATCTCATCTCGCACTGTCAAAATGTCAGGTCTGTTTTAGTGCAGTATCTAATTTCATTGTTATTGATAAATCCACAATACTATATTACCGAACTACGCGAAGCAAAACAGCATTAGGTATAATGAAATTCAAACATTTTAAAACACTTCCCACTTATTATCACTTTGTAAATTTGTTCCTCGTCTGGTTAGGACATTGCAGGCTGAACCACCTGATTGTCCGTAAGAAAGATGGTTCCGTGCTTTGGAAGGCACGTTAAGCCGCGGTCCCGGTTGCTGTATATGATTACTTAGACGGCAATCGTTACACAGCCATGTCAGAGGCCTATTTCTAGTAGTAGCCGGTTGGAAAAACTCTGACACCAGTGTTCATCGTGTCGTTGGACGACTCGGTGTTCCACACGAAAAGAAAGAAAGAGATTATACTCTTTTTCGTTAATTAATTTCCTTTGCTTTTATGTTTACTTTAAGGCAGATAGGTACCTACGTGAGTTTGTTGCAGAATGAGATATGATGGCAAAATATTTTTTCGGTATTTATGAGATTACAAACCATATTCACGCACCCAATGTTAAAAAAGTTTATACGTTTTAAGTTATAATAAAACCTACGACAAAAATGTATTAATGTGTAGTGGCCACCCGAGTAAAACTCGGTTTTACAAATAAGTGGAATCGGGCCTGCCTAATTGCCTATGTGACTAGTTATGAGATTCTCGCAGAAAAAAATGGTTTTTATAATCAAAGAATAGGTAGGTATTTATGAAATTTCGAACAAATTTAAAAACTCTGTCACCAGGGTTCATCGGGTCTGTTGCCGGCTCGTTACCCTTCTTAGCACAGAACTCTTTCCTTTTATTCCATTACCGATTTTCCGAGCTTCTGAGAGCACGGAGTACCAAACCTGAGATAACTCAATGACTGCCGTCCAATAATTAAATTTATAAAAAAAGGCCAAAGCTTTCAAAGAGGAAAACTCCAAACTGCTAGTAACAAGATATTTCCAAGAAAAGTTTTTTTTCATGACTGTAAAAATCTTGTTTTAGTGTGGGAAACCGAGTCGATGAACGACCCAATGAACCCTGGTGTCAGAGTTTTTCAGTAAGCCTTTGACATGGTTGTGTGAAAATTGCGTCTAAATAAGCATCTAGAGAGCAACCGGGACCGACGGCTTAACGTGTCCTCCGAAGCACGGAACCATCATTCTTACAGACAATCAGGTGCTTCAGCCTGCAATGTCCTAATCACACTTGGAACAAATTCACAAAGTAACAACAACAAATATCAACTTTATGAATTTGTTTGCCCCACCAAGAATCTAACCCGGAACTTTCGCGCCACAGGCAGTCGCACTACCACTGCGCCACATCGGCCATCACTGCAGCAACGAAAATTCTAGACAGAAATGTTTACTTCTGCACATATTTCAAAATGATCGCCAATGAGGTTTTAATCTAATTTAGAGTTCAGCGGGTCATTTGTTGTATCTGTGTCCCACACGAAAAACACAATATGAAATAAAAAATAATTCGATACAGTCGAAAAATCTGTGTGATTTCGTTTATAAAATCATGAATGTCTTTTTCAGTAAACTTAGTGACGGTGAGAAAATGGGCGAAGTAAAAACTCGAGATTCTGTGTGGGTAGATTCTATGATAGGTAGGTACATACCTACGAGAAAAAAAACCACGGCAACTGGACCTACAACCTAGCTTCATCTAACTGAAGGGTAGATTTTTGAAAAAATACTTTTTACGTATCATTGAACCACACGACCGGAGTCAGTTAAAATTAAAATAAACAAAATGCTACGAAGTAAAAATTTTCGTAGTTGCCAATTTCGTTCGTGAAATAGTTTTTCGCTAGTTTTTGCATCGTGCGGTATTTTTTCAGGTTTTCAAAATTTAGGTATTATATATTATTATTCATATGTATTCGTTGTGTATAAAAATTCACGTTGTGTTTCGATAAACTGATTTGAATCGAAAATTCGAAACAGCCAGCACCTACGCATGTGAAAAAGAAAACAATAGCCTATCAGCTACCGAATAATTCTATTCCGAATTTGAATTCAAACAAAAAACTCCAATTAGACAGATCCTATCTATTTTACGACCGTTGCCGATGTTGCTATCCTTAATCCGATCCCACTAAAAAGTCATTAACACGTAAAAACTGTATGAATTAATAAAAAAGAGGCTGTATCATACTCCCACGGCGAAACCCGTACGAACGGAAATCGGCGATTTGAGACTGGTTCCCGTTTAATTCAAACCATCCGGTTGAAACCCGTTCAGGCTCCATTCATAAACAATACACACCATGCACTTTGTTACACTGAAACTGCACTGTAATCCAAGCCACAAACACTAATAGTAATCGAAGAAAACGCACGCACTATGGTTGTCCCGCTTTATGACGCCACAGGTTGTTTGTACCGTAGCGGAGCGCACGTCCGTCCGAGGCGAGCGCTCAACGCGATCTGAAAAGCGCAGGGGGTTGGGGCAAAGGGGGGGAAGCTGCGCGTAGCGGCTGATCACTAGTCACTACGGTACCCGGGCAGAGCCTGCGTACGTTCGGGGTAGCTCGGGTGCGTTCTGTTTTCAAATTGAGTCCTGTCGTTTTCTTTTCTTTTCAGCCAGCAGATGTTTGAGATCTGGTTTTTAGGATTTCGAAATTCGAATTTCGTAACGGTTTAGATAGGTAGGTACCTATTTCGTCTTCAGTCTTTAATGGGGCTTCCAGGTTAGTTGCGGAATGTAACCTCTCGAAGATAAATTATTTAGACTATCAAAATGTACTGGCTTTTAAGGATAAACTGAAGCTTCCTATTAGATTAGATTTGCCGTGTGATGCCGGCTTAGAATAGCATTTCTTTCCCATGGGAGTCGTAAGAGGCGACTAAGGGACTCGAGGGTGTGTATTGCAATTTTAGGCGATGGGCTGACAACCTGTCACTCAAACATTGTCAGACGTGGTGTAAATGGCCGTTTTTTGCGGCTGTTTACGCTCTGCCTACCCCGCAAGGGATTATAGGCGTGATATGTGTATGTATGTATGTTCCTATTAGATATTCTTGGAATGTAGCTAAAATCTGGCTAGTATAAGTAAAATCCGGTGATACCTAATAAGTTTATCCGTACTTACTAATTAATATAGGTATTATAAATCTGCGATTTTGTGTGTGTTTGCGAATGTATGTTTGCTACCTGTTCACGCTCAAACGGCTTGCCTGATTTGGATGAAATTTGGAACACAGGTAGAGTCTAACCCGGAATAACACATAGGCAACTTTTTAGCGCGGGAAAACAACCATTACCACGGGAAAATGAATGGCAGCGGGTGAAACCGCTGCTGGGCGCAAATCTAGTTATAAATAAATTAGTTTAGTGTTATTACGTATATGACAAAATTAAATTTATTTTTTGTAAATCGGCACTGTCAGTCGACAAACAATGATCCGACGTAGTAGTATAGTAGTGACAGTTTACAGTCATGTTCTGGATTCGATTCCCAGCCCAAGTAGTTGTTATGGTAACTGATGAATTTTCATATAAATAAGTAGAGTAATTTTTTTTGGTGAACGATACAGAAAACTTAGGGTGATGAGAAACTTCTTTCCCAAAGGAACGAAGAATAATGGGGTAATGCTCTTCTTAGCTGGCACCACAAGGCACAGATCACTTATTATATAAATGTCTTAAAGGAACCCTAATCTATTCAAAGTAAGAGTGAACAGGCTTCTTCTGGGTGAGCTCGCTCCATCTTAGACTCTGTCTCTGTCCTATGACCTAGACTAGAGTCAAGAGCAAACCCGTATTAAATGAAAAAAATGGTCGCTCGAATTTTGACTTTTAGTTAATTATATGTCGTTTACAAATGGTGGTGGCGTCAAGTAACATGCCGTGTAATTAACCTGGCAAGCCCCGAGGCAGTGCCTTTATTTTTATTTTTTTATCCCGCCCGAGCCGGTTTTCTATTAGGACAATACAAAATTGTTGTAAAAAAAAGAAAATAGTGTTTTACAAATTTCCTCTTTTTTACGATGACGGATCATGACGTCATTTAGTGATAATACTATCCTACATTGAATAAAGTAATTTAATTTTCATTTTAATATGGGTCGACCTGCTGAAAACACTGATGACAGAGTTCTGAAGTTGACAAGAACAAGATGGCCGTTTTGCGAATAAGAATCTGCTTTTTAAGAACTCGTTGGAAACATATGACAGATGGCGACCAAATGTCGATTTAAAGACGAACAAAACGACAAAACATAAATCAAAATATGTTGAAGATGTTTTTTGTTGTGTGCCTGTGTTAGTCTCTCTTTTCGTGTGGGACACCGAGTCCTCCAACGACCCGATGAACCCTGGTGTCTGAGTTTTTCAACCGCCTACTACCACTAGTAGGCCTCTGACATGCTTGTGTTACGACCGCCTTCTAAGTAATCATAGACAGCAACCAGGACCGACGGCTTAACGTGCCCTCCAAAGCACGGAACCATTTCTTTTCGGACAATCAGTTGGTTCAGCCTGCAATCTCGTAACCAGACCAGGAACAAATTCACAAAATGATAAATATCAACTTTGTGAGTGTCCCACTGATAATCGAACCCGGAACCTTTGCGTCGCAGGCAGTCGCACTACCACTGCGCCACATCGGTCGTCGTGTTAGTGACAGACATACATAGATACCGGGGTCATTAGGTATGTACGCTTACAAAATTAGGTCAATTAATAAAACAATAGACTGGAACGAGTGCCGTGTGATGCCGGCTTAGAAAAGCATCACCCCATTTCTTTCCCGTGAGTGTCGTAGGAGGTGACTAAGAGACTCGAGGGTATGTATTGCAATTTTGGGCGATGCGCTGATAACCTGTCTCTATGGTGATACACAATTTTCCGAATAACCCTCAAATATTTGTCAGACGTGGCGTAAATGTCTGTTTTTTGCGGCCACGCTCTGCCTACCCCTCAAGGGATTATAGGCGTGATATGAGAATTTGAATGATAGACTGGCCGGGCCCGATGGCATAATAGATAGTACCCGTGCCTGCTACGCCAAGGGTCGTGAGTTCGATCTCCACAAAGAAATTTTCAAATATTTGTGTTGAGTCTGGGTGTTTCCTATGTATTTAGTTACAAAAAAAGTATCTATGTATCATATCAGCTATCAGTGGTAGTGCGACTGCCTGCATCGCAAAGGTTCCGGGTTCGATTTTCGGTGGGTCATTTACAAAGTTGATATTTATCACTTTGTGAATTTGTTCCCGGTCTGGTTAGGACATTGCAGGCAGGCTGAACCACCTGCCGAAAAGAAGATGGTTCCGTGCTTCAGAGGGCAAGTTCAGCCGTCGGTCCCGGTTCCTGTCTATGATTTGATTACTTAGACGGCGGTCGTTACACAACCATGTCAGAGGCCTACTTCTAGTAGTAGGCGGTTGAAATACTGACACCAGTCGAGTCGTTGGACGACTCGATGTCCCATACGAAAAGTAGTTGGATATAAAATCTAAAATTATCAATATATATTGTTGTTCAGTTTCATGGTCTGAATGCACCCTACCAGTCTGCCCTGTTACGCCTATCTACGTTATCTTTAGTTACATGAGTTACGCGCAACAAGCTTAATCGTATTCCTCAGGTCCCATTTATATACGTACGAGTTCATATTTACAAGAAATATAAATAATTTTAATATAACATCCAAAAAACAAAACTCATGTAACTCAATTTTTGTATGGAGTAGCTTTGCGTATCTACTATAACTCTAGATACATGAATTACGCAAAACCGTACGCATCGAGACGAGTCGCGCGGACCTCCGGCATATTGAGTTACATGAGATAGGCAAAACAAAGCTTGTATGAACTTGTCGGCGTCCGGAACAAATTGCCATTAGAATATAAAGTTTCTACCCATGGGTGTTAATGAGGCGACTATGGAGTGTTATCCAGAGAATGGGCAGCAGCTCTTCCTGTGAATGCAACACCTAGCACTGCACTCGCCAATCCGCCTGCCAAGCGTGGTTATGTTCAGCAGTGGACTGTTGTGGCCGTTGAAGTTAGAGTTGAAAGGTACATGGTGTTTATTTTAATTATATTAATTAGTACTTATTTTATTCAGAATACCTTTTGTGAACATAATATACAAGGTGTTTGTTTTAATTTATTTATCAACCCTACTTTTTAAATCAAGGATAATGTCAAGGATTTAAATGATAGTGCGGTGCAATAAAAGCCTCAAATTAGTGTAAACTTTTTGATCTCCATTTTCTATAATTTTAATTCAATTGCATGTTTTAAACATAGCTTATAGAGGTAAGTACATTTTCTGATCTCTTAATACATTAATGATTGTATTGAACTGCTCATACTCATTTGAAAGATTTAATTATTATGATTATTGAGAAAAACAAAAGATTTCGATGACGTAGAACACAAATAAATTATCAATCACTTTTTAATTTTTTAAATAAAGTTAGCTTTTTAATATCATTCTCTGCTCCAAGATCTTATTATGTAATTTCATTGTTTAATTGCTTATTATAATAATAAATACTTTAAATAATTTTATTTCACTCGCTTTGATTCTTTTCATAATGTTCCCCAAAAATTAAATATATTCTCTACCTAAGTATTTAAGTTTATTTTAATTGTATAGTCGTATTTTATTTTTATATTTTATTATTTAGAACAGTTATGTTGGTAAACTGTTTACCTAAGACACAGGAATTACTTTTCTTAGTTTAGGAAATAGTTAAGCCTCATAATTGTTTTTGTATAGTTTTACCTATTAGTAATTATGTTTATTAAATAAAGAATTTTGTATTTGTATTTGTAAGTAAACTAAATTTTTAGCAATCGTTAATAATGCCCACAGCATCAATTCTACGCTCCCCAAATGTCTTCAATTGATCAACCATCAATGTCAGTGTTTTACACGATAAGCAAGCTAAAAGATTTGCAGCATACATTTTTTATCTCTTGTAATTTTTAATTTCCCTCAATAATTTTAAATTTACTCATAGATTACCTTATAGAGTGTAAAAATCAATAACTGAAAAATTAAAAAAGTTAATTGGACCTCTTATACAAGACGACTTGGTCAGCTGACACTTTTTGTATGGGAAGTATTTTTTTTATATTTTGGCCTGAGTTTCATGGTAAAAGTGGTTAAGTTTTAAGGGCTGGTTTATGTCTTTAATTATTCAGGACAATTCCTTTTTACACCATGTATGCTGACCAGTCTCAACGTCGCCTCGAGACTTGTTGGACTCGGGATGCACTTGGACAAGACGAAAGTCATGTTCAATCAACACATCATCCCCGAGCCGGTCTCCGTCGAAGGTATAGCCCTTCAAGTTGTCCAGAAGTATGTGTACCTTGGGCAAACTCAGCAGCTGGGTAGAGACAACTTTGAGGCTGAAATCACCAGAAGAGTGCAGCTGGGCTGGGCAGCATTTGAGAAATTGCGTCATATCTTGGAATCACCCTTGCCACAATGCCAAGGTGTTCGATCAGTGCGTCCTGCCAGACATTACCTATGGAGCCGAGACGTGGAACCTGACAGTAAAACTGGCCCACCGGTTACATGTCACTAAGAGAGCTATGGAAAGGTCTATGCTCGGTATCTCTATAATGGATAAAATCCGGAATGAGACTATCCGCTAAAAGACCAAAGTAACGGACATAGTCTGGCAGTGTAGCAAACTGAAGTAGCAGTGGGCTGGGCACATTTGTCGTAGAACCGACGGACGATGGAGTAAACGGGTTCTCGAGTGGAGGCCACGCCTCGGCAAGCGAAGCGTTGGACGACCTCCGGCCAGTTGGACCAATGATTTAAAAAAGGCGGCTGTAGCGACTGGATGGCGAAAACGGGAGATTGTGCCCTATGGCGTACCCTGGGGGAGGCCTATGTCCAGCAGTGGACTGCTAAAGGCTGATGTACGTATGTAATAGATTAGCCTGTAAGTATATTAAAATACCTAGCTTACGTTTAAATCTGATGTATTTTCAGATTTTTCCATAGGCACTACCATACCGTAATAGATCACCCTGTATACTATCCACGAAGTAAATAATCTGAGATAATACTGTTTTGCCCATGTCCTGTAACTAAACTTGTAGGAGATTAGCATTTCAATAAAATGTTGCTCTTGACGCGGCTATCTCATGTATCTTAGATACAGTACCACGCGTAACACGATTTGTATGAGAAATAAAGGAGCAAAATAATTAAAATCGTTATATTTTACTACACACTTAAAAATAAGAATAAATTTAAATGAGGTTTGCATTCTATGATTGTTTTGCTCAAATTCATAAAAAAAGAATCTTCATAGAATCAATTTTATGTAAGTTATGAGCAAATATTATTTCCAAAATATAAAGTGGATTTGTGGAAAATGGCAGTCTGAGAGATACATTAGATAGGCGTAACAGGGCAGCAGTATTCGAAGGGCTGTCCCTTACACCCTGTATATTTAATAAATCACAACAACCATGAAAATGATAATAAAAATGTATCGAAATTCCATCTATTCACCACAGATATGTCACCAATTACTTTAAAACCTTCGAAAGAAAAAAAGAAAACCTGGCACAGACAATGCACCTGTTCTTCCAAACTATCGTTCTTTTTTTAAACAGCAAAAAATCAAAACAAGACGCTTCAACTGTATGGTTTAAATTTCGAATGTCGATCCATTTTGAACGCTGCCAGTAATAAAATAAAGGAGATGGGAGATCTCGGGCTCATTGACGTGATGTTGTAAAAAAAGTCGACGAAAAAATAAACGGGTTGTCCGTGTGAACAAAAAATCGGGGCAAGGCGGCGGCGTTTTTTTTTATTTTACAGTGGCTGCTAACATTGTAATTTATCAGATGTTTGGAGCGTAAACATTCCTTTTTCAAATTATTGACAAAGATTCCTTTTTCAAATGCATGAATTAACGTACCTTACTTGAATTTTCATTTCTTGTCGGACACCGACTCATCCAACGACCCAATGAACCTGTCAGAGTTTTTTAACCGCCTCCTACTTGTAGTAGGCCTCTGACGTGGTTGTTTAACGTCCGCCGTCTAAATAATCATAGACAGCAACCGGGACCGACGGTTTAACGTGCCCTCCGAAGCACGGAACCATATTTTTACGGACAATCAGGTGGTGCAGCCTGCAATGTCCTAACCAAAACTGTATCAGAGTTTTGGAACAAGTAGTAATTATTGATGTACTTTAAGCAAAATTCTACAAACTTGCGTCCATTCATAACGACAACGTCATATCTAAAAATAAACAGTTCTAAAGGTTGTTCACCACTTTCATTCACAATTTTAGCGTTAATATTCATGAGGTCATTAACAAAATATTAAAGTTCGCGTCTAAAATGGATTGTCAATAAGGCCCACCATCTTGACCCATTGGGTCTAGTTGGTTAATCGCAATTTAACTAACAATCCTAACTAGACCTACTGATACAATCAGGTGAAGTTTCATACGGAGTACTAACAAATAAAGCAAACTTTTATCAAAAAGTAACTGATATTAAACATTTATACAGTTGAGTACCAAATTTTAAAACACTTCCCGTGTTAGGTATAAAATTTTTGAAAACTTGCAAAATTTTCAAGCGCGGGCAGGGTTTGAACCTGCGTTACTGGCATTAAAATACACTTGCAAAATTGGCGGGCAAGAAATGAGCTGCGGTAGCCCAGATGGAAGAGGCGTCGCCACTAGTAATGCGAAAGTCGCAGGTTCAAATCCTGCCCGCGCTTGAAAATTTTGCAAGTTTTCAAAAATTGTATACCTAACACGGGAAGTGTTTTAAAATTTGGTACTCAATTTATCGCAGGTTTTCATCGCTTACACTACATTCAATCTGTAAAGATAGAATTAGTCGCCGGTTATTAGTTGCAAAAACTAACCCGGTAGATGGAGCCATGCCAAGCGTTACTGGCATTAAAATACACTTGCAAAATTGGCGGGCAAGAAATGAGCTGCGGTAGCCCAGATGGAAGAGGCGTCGCCACTAGTAATGCGAAAGTCGCAGGTTCAAATCCTGCCCGCGCTTGAAAATTTTGCAAGTTTTCAAAAAAAATTATACAATTCTCAGTATTTTACGCGGGTAATTAGATACAATCTGGGGTTTAGCCTCTAGTGTAACCACCATTGTTATATTTTTTTATAGATTTCAAACTTAGTAGAAATAAGTAGTAAGGTTCAAACTGACTGCTACACATGCTGTACCGGGGTAGATGAAGCCCTAACAATTCAAAAAAATTAAATTTTTACTACAGATTTACGTGCTTACGATACCAAACCACTTATATCTTAGTATTCATTGGGGAGTTCGTCGACTCGGTGTCCCATTTTACATCGTAAATCGGTCGATTTAAAGACAGTTTTCATACGTAAAATCCCATTCCGTAAACTTAATGTCAATGGGTCCAATTAGAGGTGGGTCCAGTTGGGGTTATTTCAAGTCATCCCAAATATAAAGGTTGTCATTAATAGGTATCACGAACTATTATTTGACACCCACAGTTTGTATAAAATTACTAAATTATCAAAAAGAAACCTGTTTCTACACGGTCGAACAACTTTTATCAAAGAAGAGGTAAGCGATTATGAATAAGATAAATTCAGTCTGAGTATGCTAAGATATGTTTATTTAGTATGCTATGCTATAATAGCATAGCATACTAAATGTAAATGGACGTGAAGTCGACGAATGTCCCGATGAAACATGTAAACCAAAACGATTTTCGAACCAAATCAGATTGTATGACGACCAATGATGTAATTGTTCTCAGAGAATATCTTGTCCAAGCGTGAAATCAAACTCTCATTATCTTTGCATACATTCATAAACATATCACGCCTATAATCCCTTGCGAGGTAGGCAGAGCGTGAAATACGGAAATACAGAAGTTTTTGCCAAGTCTGTAAATTTATTGAAAGACGTTTAAAAAATCGTGCATCACTATAGTGACAAGTTGTTAGCCTGTCGCCTATAATTCAATTGAAATGCATATGAAACCGTGGATTCCCTTAGTTGCAACACCCGTAGAAAGAAATGGGGTGATGCCAATCTAAGCCGGCGTCACACAGCAAGCTATTCTAAGCCGGCATCACACGGCAATTTGCGTTTTACTTCAAATAAGGCTGCTGCCCATTTTCTGGATACTCTAGTCGCCGCCTTGGCGTTCTTGGGTTCTTGGAAATAGAACGACACCCATGGGTTGAAATGGGGTAATTTCGGCAATACAACATCTGTAAAAATTTCAACTGTCTAACTTTCGCCGTTCATGAGATACAGCCTCCATACAAAAAACAAGGTTGTATGGGAGCCCCCTTAAATATTTACTTTATTATAATTTTTTGTATTTCTTGTTATAGCGGCAACAGAAATACATCATATGTGAAAATTTCGACTGTCTAGGTATAACTTTTCAGGAGATACAGCCTCGTAACTGTAAGACGGACGGACAGACAGACGGACAGCCGAGCCTCTGTAATAGGGTTTCCGTTATTATCCTTTGGGTACGGAACCCTAAAAACGTATAATAAATAATAATAAATAATAAATATCCCAGACAATTCACACAGCGCCATCTAGCCCCAAACTAAGCAAAGCTTGTACTATGGGAACTAGATAGCTGATATTAATACTTATATACTTTTTTTTTTGTAATTAAATACATATTATAAATAGAAACACCCAGACTAAACACAAATATCTGAAAATGACTTTGCAAATATTTGTATCTTGTGGGGATCGAACCCACGCTATCCGCAATCCGCTACGCCATCGGCTCAGTCAGTCGACAATAAACAGTGTCGAAATGTGCGTCTCAATTTTTTATATAGTACAGGGAGAATTTTGACCAATAGCGAGATCTCATGACGAGCTGGAGAAAAAGGAACAACTTTCCTCAAGCAACTTGGGTTGAAATATGAAAAAAATATTTTGACTTTCCATAGAAGGTAACCCAAATCAACTTATCGGCTGTGTTGTATAGGAGGTAATTTTTTTGTCGTATTTCAACCTTGGGAAAGTTGTTCCTTATCATCACCAGCCCTTCGCTATCGATCACTAGTAAAATTCACCCTATACTGACTACCCAGTCAAACAACCACCTGTACCCATTACCAAGCAACCTGTCACTCATTTACAAGTTTCGTATTATAAATATTACAAAATGTCTTCCACAAAAACAATATTGTTTGTATCATAGAGTGACCAACAGGTGAACAGACACCTGGTTGGTTCTAGAGTGGTCAATAATGGGTTAAACTATAAGCCAATTGGAGCAGATGATTGAAACGGGAGACCATCGTTTTGCATATTGTTGAAGTTCCTAATATACTTTGGCATACCGCGGTTTGCATATTTTTTTTGTCATACCTTTTGTTTGGCATAATATTTATGTGTCATACTGCATTGAAAGTCATACTTTTATTTTGACCTATTTAATTTGAAACACTTTTAAAGAAATAGGTTATGGTGCGGCGGCTAAGCCGCGAACATGCTTTTCTAGGAGTATGTAGTCGACATTATGACTTGGTAATTTATGCTTCAAGGGTTATGCGTGTTGTGTTTATGACTTTGAATAATTATGACTTTATAAAATATGCGTAATACAAATATGACTTAAAATTTTATGCAAACCGATTGAAACCTGTACAAGGAAAGGTTATAGTTTTTTTTGTAAGACTGGATTCTTCAATTTTAGCCCCGTGGCTTCGAAACCTTCACCTGACTGATTGGTGGGGAGCAGGAGCTCACCCGGGGAAGTTTGTGTGGTTGTTCAAACAACCAGCCCAATCGGCTTACGAGTTTAGGAGGAGTGATGATGAGGCCAGTAGGCCGAGTGACGACAGCGAGGAAAAGGGTAGCTACCCGCCTGGTCGGGAGTTGTGACCAGGGAAACGACTGTTCCAACCGGACATGTTTGGAAGTTGTATATATAGCGATCGGCGAAATAACTTCTATACCGCGTTTCAGGACTTGTATGTGGAGCGCATGCGCGCCGCCACACGAGTTGTTCTGGGAAGAACGGATTGGACTGAATCTACCCGGCACGTGCCGGTAGTTCCTCTCTCTCTCTCTCTTTTCGTGTGGGACACCGAGTCTTCCAAGGACCCTATGAACCCTGGTGTCAGAGTTTTTCAACCGCCTACTACCACTAGTAGGCCTCTGACATGGTTGTGTTACGTTACGACCGCCGTCTAAGTAATCATAGACAGCAACCGGGACCGACGGCTTAACGTGCCTTCCGAAGCACGGAACCATTTGCTTTTTAGACAATCAGTTGGTTCACCCAGCAATGTCCTAACCAGACCGGGAACAAATTCACAAAGAGATAAATATCATCTTTTGTGAGTGTTCCACCGAGAATCGAACCCGGAACCTTTGCGTCGCAGGCAGTCGCACTACCACTGCGCCACATCGGCCGTCCATCGGTAGTTCCCAAAATGGGGAACAAATGAGGGACATCCGCGCTCCCGAAAAGCTATAAAAGATGGTCTGTTCTATGCAGCTGGGGATTGCAATCCCGCGGCTTATTCAATCCCGCGCTGTATCTATCAATCCTGCAAATGAATCCCGCATCTATGAAATTATGTTAAATTCGATTTTGGTTTCAAAATCTAGTTTAATCAAATAACTTACTACATACTGTAATGCATGCAATTTGACCAAAAAGTTTGACAGACGCATTCGTCGATCCATCTTTGTATGGGATCTGCCTTCCGTTTTGCTGTTTTTACAAATATAAATAAATGGGGTGAAGCTGGCATAACTCGTCAAGAAAAATAATGAGGGAATAAAAATCACTTTTTATTACTACTACAAAGTTTACTAAGCTTTCCAAGAACAATTAACTACTTTTTCCCACTGGGTTTAAAGAACGCTATAATTTTGTTCATTAAAAATGCATCTACAATTTTTCAATAAAACAACTGATTACGATCTCAGGCGGTTTCCACACGTGCCGCTCATTTTGCGGTAAATTCTGCCTTGTTTTATTGACGAAATTTATTGTCCTGGTTGCTGTCTATGATTACTTAAACGGCAGTCGTTACACAACCAAATCAAAGGTCTACTAGTAGTAGTAGGTGGAAAAAAAATCTAACACTGGATTTTATCGTGTCGTTCATCGAATCAGTGTCCCACACGAAAGCAAAAGACGAAAGGAGTTACTATACAGGGAGTAACAAAAATAGTTTGATATAAGCCGAAAGGATGTCAAGGTACTAAAAAAACTGAACTATTTGCTCAATGGAACATAGATCAATATATGAATATATAGTTTATTGTATATGAACATAAAACTAACACAATTTAATTATTTACAGAAAAAATTAACCTAAAACTATACTATGAAAAGGTCCTCCATTGCGCCCCCATCAGACATGGTCCCCAGTAAGCTGGCAACGTTTCCTCTTGTATCCAGGGGCGTGCAGTCCATATAGGCACAAAAGCACTGCCTACCCTGATATTTTGATCCACACAAAATTATAAATATTTAATAAAATTATTATTTGAAGAAATATACCCATTCGTAAAAAGGAACGTCATTTTCAAAACTTTCGCGCCCCTAGTGAACTCGAACATTACCATTGTCAATCGAGCCTAGGCGCCTCGACCGCTGCCTGCTTTTATGAATGAAATGGACTATTACTACGTGTTCAAACCGGTTCAAACTAGTAGCGCTAACAGAGCCAAACAGACCTCCAAAGGTGCTGCTTATTAAAAAAAAAAACGACTGCATACACACGGCGGTTCCTATACTGCATAACAGTGTTTTGCACAGCAAAATCATGGCCGACACAGCTACGCATGTCCCAAGCCTGCACGACAGTGGCAATTGTGGCTTGATCGCTCGCTTTATTCGCTCCAGGGGGTCACAACTCTAACCTAACCTACTGTATTGAATCTGTGTCAAAAATATTTAGTTTTAATGGGCTTCGCCCCCTAAAGCCCCTTGAAGACGATCCTATGACTGTGTCGTACACAGTCATGTTGTACAAAACGTTGTCCGGCGCAATCGTGTTGTGCATAATCAACGTCGTGCAGTGATGGTTGGTCAAAAATCTAGTAACAAAACGCAAAAACTGTAGAAAAAAGCGCGCGGGTTGAGGTGTGAGGGAGGGGCGGTGCGTATAATCCGACCAATTTGTGACACCTTTCTTTTGAACTATTTGCATAATAATGAGGTGCAATTTTGCTTGATAGTATTTTACTTTAGAAGACATTGCAAATTCCTCCATTGTTGTTTACCCGTGTTGTTTATTTAACGGGCCTACTTCCATGAAGTGAGGTGAAAACGAGCTACGAGAATGCATTTTATGCATAATCTAAGGCACATCACTGTCAACAAAATTTTGTTTTTTAATCTTCAAGATATGAGGAATACGCCAGGGCAGCGCAAAATCTCATTTTATATTTAATTACGGAGAAATAAAAATTTGAAGTTACCTCTATTTTTCAGTGATGAAGCGTGGCGTAAGAGATTTCCTCCGCCAGTGCTAATCGAACTGTATTGATCTTAGTATGATTATTAATGGCAATTTCACGTTGAACCCGCCCGGGCGGTTATTTTTTGACAAAACGTCTTAGTTATTATGAAATTTAGCAAAACACTTACTGTTTCCGGCTGATTTCCTTGGGAATAAAAGGTTTTTGTTTTGATGTGTTTCCTCTGCTGTCAAAACTGACGTGGAATTGATCATAGATAAACGGAATATGATGCAGACGCGACACACATTACATTTGTTCGATATTTTGACCGTGAAAAATTATTGTAGCTAGAATTTTGCCGTAAAATATATCAACTATCTACAACAACGGCATTCTATCCGCTATGGATAATTTTGCCAATGTCAATACTACGTTGATTGATACATCGAACGAAACGCAAAATATGAACCGATTAGACGTAGGTATTAAAAATTTTTTTACGATCAAATAATAGGATGACGTGGTTGTTAGTGCAGATTAGTATGAAGTAGTAAGGTTCGATTTATATGCAACACTAGACGGCGGCACGGCGGCACAAAAGCAGTTTTTTAACCGCGGCGGAAATTTTTAATTGTAAATATGGAGCGCTGCGCATACGGTCACTACCAACCACAGTTTTAGGATAAGTTATAAGAAAGCAAGGATAATAATTATGTACATGTACTTACGTACATACATACATACACATATCACGCCCATATCTCTTGCAACTTGCGTACCTAGTATACAAAAGTATTATTTATGTTGTAAAAGATTTTTGACAGATTTCAGTTCAAGAGTGGGATCAATTGATTCGGAAGGTTTTTAGTGTTATGGGGTAGAAGGGTTCTAGAGTGGCACTGGGTCAAGATGTTCATGCTAGGGTAACACTGGGTTGAAAGGTTCTAGACTTATACCTAGCTGGAAAGTCCTAGAGTGTCACAGAACAAAATGCCAATACTAATGTTAAAATTTCGGGAAGGTCGAGAGTATCATTATATTAAAGGTTGTGGTCACCCTGGTTCGTTGGTAACACCGAAATATACCAAACATTGTATAGGGCTATAAATCCCTTTTCTAAAAATACCAATTTCAAGACCAAAAATTACAGGATTATCCAGATAGGAATGGATTAAAAACCTTAGTCAAAAAAACAATTAGAAGCACCTTCGATTTTAAAATTTTCTTAGTTACTTTAATAGATATCACCAAAATGTATGATAATTTTTAACTATGAAGCAATTCAACTGGTGTCGGTGATTAAAGGAAAAAGATTGTTAAAGGTGTTCGAAGGTTTGAAAATTTTAAGGCATGCGGCTCTGTGTATGTCTGATGGTCAACAAATATTGTTCAAAACCTAATGAACGGTGCGAGAATGCGACCGCTATATATTATCATATCATAATAATAATATCATACTCGAATATATAATGGCCGTCGCTAATTGGTTTTTGCTATTTATATTTTGAACTTACATCTATGTATACTGATTTATGCAATAAACGTTTAAAATTGAAATTTAAATTTAACAGTATTAGTTGCGCTTAAGGTGCACGCAATGACGAAAATGACAAAGAAATATCCAAAAAAAGTTTCTTAATGTCGAAGTTCGCAAAAAAATGTACAATACCAGGATGGACAAAAACAAAACAAAAATATGTTCGCGCAAAGTGCGTAACATGATACTGGCCACTTGCATTTTTAAACCTGAAGTAATAAGTTGGCTTTATTTAGTTTAATGACTTTGCTTCTTCTGTAATAACGTTAAACTAAAAAGTTGTAAATATGATTTGAGATGTTATGAAGATAAGTGTTTTGTGAACTGATTAAGCCCTTATTTTTAGATGAATTATTTTCATGTACTGAAAGTGTAAGAATAACAAACAAACAGACAGTACAGTTTATAGAGTTCATAATTAATATGGATACTATGCGTTCAGCTAAGTCTTGGCGAATGGTTCAGCTTATTTCAAAATATGGTCCTTATAATATAATGTAGGTTAATATTCCTGCCAAGTTATAATATCAACTTTGTGAGTAGTCCACCGAGAATCGAACCCGGAACCTTTGCGCCGCAGGCAGTCGCACTACCATTGGTCGTCAAGTATTGTATCAGTACCAGTTAGACTAACATTATATGAAATGGTGACACCTCTATAATATACTCTTTGACATGACTTCCGAATTTCATTTGAATTTCGTTCCTTCCGGCGAAGTAGGACTCTTAAGGTTAGGTTTTTCAAGTAAAGCTTTAAAGTTTAATAGTGAAAATGTTGTTCGGTTGGTGTTCTATGATAGAAAAGAATGAAAAATTACAGAACTTCTGTCATACTTTCTAATGTGCGCGATAAACAAGTGTATTATGATTTGTGTTGTGTGTTTACAAAAGTTAAAGTACTGTTTTCAATACCTAAGTTGATATTATGTGTGATAAAATGCAGATCAACAATTGGAAATTACGCAAATAAAAGGTAACAATAGGTCCTACTTGAAAATTTAATTTTGTCAGATTGTTGTGTGCAAACATTGAAAGAGATGAACAATCATCTTCGTGAATCGCACGCATTGGACCACCACCGGACAATACTGCGGTTCTTTACATCTTTGGTGACAGCCCCCGCACACATGGCATCTTGTGTGCAATTTGATGCGGTAACGTGTACTAATGATACCTATCCAAATTTTGTATGGGATCTCGTAAACTATTTTCCCCTAAAAACCGGATAAGACAAAACATTGAAAAAGATGAGGTTCGTGTGAGAACCGCCTTTGTTTGTACTGCCTACCCAGTCGTGAAACCCTGTGCACGCCACTGCTTGTATCTTCCATACTAAATTGCCGATCAGCTGGTTAATTTACAAAGGGAGGTATTACTCCTCGTATATTTTCGTTTTTCAAAATTTGGCTTTCATCGCCTTTGCACGATGATAAAATTGCATACAAAACACGTAACTGCTCTTTATATATTTTTTTCGTAATTTGACTTGCTTCGCCTTTGGACGATGATAAAATTGCATACAAAACACGTAACTGTAACAGACTGTCATTTACTAACTGGCTGTCAAAAACCGTAATATCGCGGCGCGCGTGTGCGGTCCTTCTAAACTCCCATTCAAAGTTCGAATGTAGGTCTTGAGGGGATCGAGTTTTTTTGAAATCCGGTGAGTGAAAGAGACAGTAGTATCAACCTCTCTTTTACTCTTATGGGCCAAGCGCTGGGGCAAATTGCATCGGCCAGTATTAATTTTCTGTCTTTGAGTAAAAAGTTTATATCCTTTAGTGGCAAAGGATGTTTGTGGCGAGTTATTTTGAGTTCATAATTCATTTAAATTTAGGTGCCGTGTGATGCCGGCTTAGAATAGCATCACCCCATTTCATACCCGTGGGAGTCGTAAGAGGCGACTAAGGGACTCGAGGATGTGTATTGCAATTTTAGGCGATGGGCTGACAACCTGTCACTATGGCGATACACAATTTTGCGAATGACCCTCAAATATTTGTCACACGTGGCGTAAATGGCCGTTTTTTGCGACCGTTTACGCTCTGCCTACCCCGCAAGGGGCAATAGGCGTGATATGTGTGTGTGTGTGTAGCTGTGTGTTGCTGGTTTAGAATAGCATCACTCCAATTCTACACGTGGGTCATATGGAAAGCGACTTGGGGATAACCATCAACGGTATGGGCAGCAGCGTACCCTATGAAAGAAACATCTTGCACTGCGCTCGCCAATCCGCCTGCCAAGCGTGGCGAGTATGGCAATACCCCCTGATACGGGGAGGCCCATGTCCAGCAGTGGACTGTTGTGGCTGTTGAAATATGGACAAGTAATTTAAGAGCACCATAAAGTACACAAAGATCACACGGCTTATGATAGCATCACCCCATTTCTTTCTTGTGGGAGTCGTAAGAGGCGACTAAGGGACTCGAGAGTGTGTACTGCAATTTGAGGCGATGGGCTGACAACCTGAAACTATGGCGATATTGGCGATACACAATTTTCTGTATGACCCCTAAATATTTGTCAGACGTGGCGTAAATGTCTGTGTTTTGTGGCTGTTTGTGCTCTGCCTACCCCGCAAGGGATTATAGGCGTGATGTGTGTGTGTGTATACTCCTTGGTATAAGCCACAGGCCACATGCCATTTAGTGCCCTTGTAGTCTGCACCTGTCTTATTAAGGGGCTATGTCCAGAATATGAAGAGGACGGCGTTTATGTTTAACGAGAAAGAAAGAGACAGAATCGGTCAGGCGAGCGAGACGCCGCTGGCGCTAAAATAGATTTAAATATCGTCAAATGCCTAAAATCGCGTTAATTAAGGTCAAATGTTTGAAAAAACTAGTCATTTGAATCAGTGAAGAAAATATATAGTCTTCTTCTTCTTCTTCTTTTCGTGTGGGACCCCGAGTCATCCATCGATCCGATGAACCCTGGTGTCAGAGTTTTTCAACCGCCTGTGTTACGACCGCCGTCTAAGTAATCATAGACAGCAACCGGGACCGACGGCTTAACGTGCCCTCCGAAGCACGGAACCATTTCTTTTCTGACAATCAGTTTCACCCTGCAATGTCCTAACCAGACCGGGTACAAATTCACAAAGTGATAAATATCAACTTTTTGAGTGTCCCACCGAGAATCGAACCCGGAACCTTTGCGGCGCAGGCAGTCGCACTACCACTGCGCCACATCGGCTGTCAAAATAAAATATAGTAAATAGATGGTACATAGTACAGGCTAGAATTAGAATAAGTAGAGACTTTTATTTTTACTTCGCATAATACACGTAAAAAATTATTAAAAGCTTCCGAAAACGCACGCAAATTTGCAAGATATCTGATGGGTCATCTTTATCTTCATCTTTACTTAGTGTCTTAAATTTGATATTTAGAACATAATGAAACTAAAGTAACGCCGTTCCAATAAGTAGTTTTTGAAAGCTGTCATCTCCATACTGAAAGAGATGTCAACAAAAAAAATAGAATGCCTTAATTGGAACATATCTTATTGGAACGGCAGGACTTTAATAACAAGTTTTGTTTTATAAATCTTTGGGTAACATCGATAACTGAATTTTAAGTTAGGATTTTATGTAACTTATTATAGAAAAGCTTAGCATCACCCCATTTCTTTCCCGTGGGTATTGTGAGAGGCGACTAAGGGACTCGAGGGTTACATGTGTATTGCAATTTTAGACGATGGGCTGACAACCTGTCACTATGGTAATACTCATTTTTCTGATGTTTGTCAGACGTAACGTAAATGTTTGTTATAATAGGTGTTTGTTTACTTTAAATTTATTTACGCACAAGCTTATATTTTGATACCGAGATAAGAAGCTTAACATAAAATAGACTTGTTTTTTCTAAAAACATAATATTTTATTAGATTCGCATATTATAAGCTTATAAAGGTATTATAAGAGATTTTATTTTAGTATCAAATTAAATTGCAAAATTGGAGTTACTTTTTTTTTTCAGAACAATCCTGTTATACAGGGTGTAAATGACAGCAATCCGAATAGGGTGCATTCAGATCATGAAATTATGATCAGAGTATGAAAAACGTTCCACCTTAAGACCGCCTATGAACTTTATTTTTCTTTGATGAACCATGGTGTCAGGGTTTTTTAACCACCCACTACATGGGAGCTTCTGATAATGTTATGTAATTTTACTGAAACTTGTATTGTGGCCTTACAGTGGGTCGTTGGATGACTCGGTGCCCCACACGAAAAGAGAAGAGTGGCGACGCCTATTGAACCATTTAAGAACAATTTTATTTTTAAACTGTCAATAGAACGCCTCATGAATTATTAAACTGTCATTGGCAGTTATTTAAATAGTTAAAACTTTGACTTTGGCTTATGCTACAGTTTAATTTTATGACATACTCACCACGCTTGGCGAGCGAATTAGCGAGTGCAGTGAATTTATTGCATTCACAGGGAACGCTGTTGGCGATTCCCTGGCTGAATTTAATGCCTTAGCCGCTTTTAAAGGCACCCACGGGTAGAATAGGGTGATGCTATTATTAGCCGGCATTACAAGACAGGTAAAAAATACCCCATTAATCTGTGAGTAAAACCGAAAGATGACTATCTAGGAAAAAACATTATTTTATTTTAAAAACGACAGATGTTAAGTAAATTAAAGTAATATAAAACATCAATGAACATGAAGAGCAGTTAAAAAAAATCGGACAAGTGCGAGTTGGACTCGCGTACGAAAGGTTCCGTACCAGTATGAACAAAAATGGCATAAAATAAAAATCATGTTGGAAGTGTGGATTAAATAATAATTTTATTTTGCTTTTTAGTATTTGTTGATAAAGTTGCAAGAATAATACATGTTCTGTGATTATTTAAACTGTCTTATTATTAACCGTTCATGAGATACAGCCTCCGAAACATTATAGAAAAATTTTGCAAATTAGAAACGTTTTTGTATGGTAGCCTCTCTTGGTTTTTATTACATTGAAGTTTTTATATTTGTTCAATAAAAATACGTCATCTGTGAAAATTTGAGCAATTTACTATCACGATTTATAAGATACAGCTTGGTGATGGACGGACAGACAGCTAAGTCTCAGTAGGTCCCATTTTAACCCTTTGTGCACGGAACCCTAAAAACTCATTGTGCTACTGTAAAACAAGTCTTGTGTATGTAATTATAGAATTTAATAATTGGCACGTTTTCGTCCATCTGTAGGTAGACGTCCAGGTGGACAAACGGACAAGATGTGCATTTTGTATTATAGTTGAAGTCTGTTACTATGGAACAGCATCTTGTACAGTCTATTTTTAAACAAGTTTGCAGGTTGAATTGTTATGGTTACAAAAACTTTGGTAGTGAATTGATGAGTTAATTTTATTATCTGTGTGTGCTGTGTGCGGCTTAGAATAGCATCACCCCATCTCTTACCCGCGGGTGTTGTAAGTATCGACTAAGGGACTCGAGGGTTTTATGTGTAATACAATTTTAGGCCACAGGCTGACATTCTGTCACTATTATGTGACACGATTTTTTCTAAAACGGCCCTAATATATTTGTTAGACGTGGTGATAGCGACCATTTTTTACGGCAGTTAACGTTCTGCCTACCCCGTAAGGGATAAAGGCGAGATATATGTGTGTGTGGGATCAACGGATAGGTACTATCCGCACGATTTAACAGTATTTTTCCGTTCCGTCTTTACTGACGGAAGAGATTGTGTAAAATCGCATAGAAATACCGCATATCATGGCATGACTTAGGACGCCGCATCGTTGCGTTGTGCGGCTGTCACAGGAATTCATTTGACAGCCGCATTGCTATCGGTCAAAATCCGCGTTCGATCCTTTACAACGTTCCCTCCGAAGCACAGAACTTACGTATCACAACATTACGCAACACTCAAGTCTCAACTTACTCATCAAGTCCCCCCATTTTCTCAAGCCACATTCGGGAGTCGAACCCCAGACAATGGCAGGCAGTCTCCCACGACAGTCACCGAGCCGCTGACCCGTGGCCGGTGTGAATCAGCGTCACGGTTCAGATAGCAAGCAAGTGTGCAATAGTGATGTGTGTTAGACTATCGATAAAAATCGTGTGATGCCGGCTTAGAATAGCATCACCCAATTTCTTAACCATGGGTGTTGTAAGAGGCGACTAAGGGACTCGAGATGTGGATAGCAATTTTAGGCGATGGGCTGACAACCTGTCACTATAGTGATACACAGTTTGATAGACCCTCAAACTTTTGTCAGACGTGGTGTTAGTATCTGTTTTACGGCAGTTAACGCTCTGACTACCCCGTAAGGGATATGGGCGTGATTTATGTATGTTTGTATGTATCAATAAAATAATCAAGACTATCGACTAAAAAATATAAGATATGAAACCCAAGAAGAAACAAAATCATGTTTTTTTTTATTATAGAACCAAATGATTCACACATTACAAAACTACACACCAATTGTACTTTGATTTTGTTATGCACTCACAGTACTATATTATTTTCATAAATGAAAATAAGAAATTGAAAAATTGTCAGCGCCCGCCGGGACTTGAACCCGGGACCGTGGGGTCAAAATTGGCAAGAGTCAGTCGCGGGCGCCGGTAGCTCAGTTCCCAAGTTCAAGTACCAATTTTGTATTCGAGATAATTGATATCACATACAATCCACATCATATAAATCTACAACAGTTAATTGACTGACGTAGCCTACGTTTTAAAGATCCAAACATACATAGGAAGTGCAAGACACGGTAAGAGACTTTATTTTATACTTTGTAGTGACAGTTTATGCACAATTCGAGTATCACGAAAAAACAAACCGTGAATTCCGCCGACTGAGTAAACTAAAGATACCGAAATGCCAAAAGGGATCGTAGGCTGGATTGATGAACAATAGGGCGGAAAGTTTTGGAATGGCAACCATGCATTGGAAACGCAGTGTGCGGCCTTTTAAGCAGTAAACGCTCCTGTAAATTCGGCTTCATACGTACGCGCTGGCTATACGCGTAGGCTGCGCGCGTGACTATTGGACTAACAGGCGCTTGACACGCGCTCAGCACGCGTTTACGTCCCTAGATAAGTAAGATGCGCTAAGACTGAGTAGGTACCGTACTTAACACGCCATTACATGTTAAATAAAGCTGATATCGTTTTGAATCCGCTGTATTTTATTCCTTGCCTTCGACCTACACAGAGCTACAACCCTCAAACCCAGACCCTGAAATCAGAGTTTTCAACTTTAAATGTCCATGACAGGACTACCTTCGACGGCTAGCCACAAAATTACATTTTGGTCCTGATGCAGTCAGTCCAAAATCGCCTTTATATGAACCCTGAAATGTTGACGTTGAAGAATCCAAACTTTATCGATATCGAGAACCTTAAAACAACACTAAGTGCAAGTTGTAAGCGATTCCAACTGGCGGCTTTTAAATACCTCTGCTTTGGTTTTTAACAAGTCTTGTGCAGGTTAAAATCAAGACTGTATTTCTTAACGGAGTAGACAGAAGGAGGGCAATAGCCTTAACGTTTATCCCGTGAAAATTAGATATTTTCCTGCGGTGTAAAGTAGCCTAAGTTCACTACTCAGGGCACTTGGAATTCTCTGGGTGAAAGATTTTTTCGCAATCGGTCCAATAGCTTCGCAATTTATTGATTAAAAACAAACAAACGACAAACATTTATTTATTGTATAAGTATAAAAAAGCCAGTAAACTCAAAACTTAATTCAATAAAAAAAAACATTATAATATTATTGAACAAGTATAGCAAAGCCAGTAAACTCAAAACCAAATAAGTACTATAGTAAGGCCTACAGAACTAACCAACTAGACCGATAAGGCCATTCCAATAGGTAGGCCATGTTTGACAACTGACAACTCCAAAGGAAAATGAACTCTCTGCCATTGCATTAGTACGAATCTGACAGCTGTCAAAGCCTCATTGGGATAGCCTTACTCTAACGTTTTGTCTGTCAATCGTATCTTTACGTGATAATATGACCATAGCGTGAAAATATGCGGGAACGTTACAAAAAAAACATAAATAAAACGTGTGAAGACAGTTTCCTAGCAAAAAATCATAATTCTCATTCGATTATAAGTATATTTACATGTCTATTCAAGTAAGAACTTCTTAAAGAGCTCCTTAAAAAAGTATTTTCAGCCCCCTCATAAGAGTGACCGTAACCATTATAAAATAAACCATTTTCGTTTAAAACTTTGTTGCTACAAGGGGTTTTGTGTAGTGGTCGATGAAGAAAGACATTTAAATGAGGGAGCCATTATAAGTGCTTCATTTACTCCATTTTCCATACATTTGCATGGTAAAAATAATGATTTGCATGCCAATTTGTAGTTACGAGTTATTTATACGGAAATACGTTGGTTATGTCGTGGTGTCCCTCTGAAATTATATTTTATCTTCAGGGACAATAAATCAACGAAAGACCAGTGTCCGATATTATCAAACTATAGGCTACAATTTTCACGGCCGTGTGATGCCGGCTTAGAATAGCATCACTCCATTTCTTTCCCGAGGGAGTCGTAAGAGGCGACTAAGGGACTCGAGGGTGTGTATTGCAATTTTAGGCGATGGGCTGACAACCAATCACTATGGCGATACATAATTTTCCGAATCACCCTCAAATATTTGTCAGACGTGGCGTAAATGTCCGTTTTTCAGGTGAAATTCCATGTTCGTTGCGTAGTCGGTTAGCCATTATGATATCAGGAATATTAACTGGCTACGCAATGTACTAAGAATTTCATATACTTGTAGCCTGTTGTTTCATACATAACATAGGGCACTAGTGAACCAATGACCGGGCGTCAGAGATTCCAAATAGCCTATCTATTATTATTACTATGGGCCTTTGAAATGCGAGTTTAACTTACGGTAAGTTATAGTAAAAAAAAAAACAGTTAAAAAATAAGGGATGAAGTAGTCCATGAAACTGAACAACTTCCTCAACGGAATATACCTCTAGTTCGAGATATGGCAAAAATAATTTGACCCTCCCATACAAATCGATTTAGGCGACGGGAAAAATTTTTTTCAACGCCGCCCCGGCCGCCTACATTACACAACCATGTCAGAGGCCTACTGCTAGTAGTAGGTGGTTGAAAAACTGACAAAAGAGTTCAAAATTGGGTTGTTGGACGACTCGGTGTCCCACAAGAAATAGAATAAGAAAGAATACTTATCCTTGAAGTCGCTGACCAACATGGTATGTACTTGATTAAACTAGTGCTAAGATATGGAACTGACATAAAAATATATCATTAATATTATAATCATTATTTTAGTGGTGGCAGAGCCATTGGCATCACAACTCTTTTATAGGGTCGTATTTTGCCATTTATGTAAGGTCAATTGTTGTCAAAAGTCGTAAGTCAAGTAATATGAGTCCGCAACACAGAGAACCTAGTATTACGATTAGGGGCTGTGTTGCGCAGTTTTTTATAGTAACAGAAACATGATAGTAAAATTTCTGCAACACCTGGTGATTCGCTCGTCACTATAATACAATGTCATATAATTATGTGCCTTAAGAAGATTTTTCTATTTCATCTTTAGTTTAAGAATAGTCTTCGCTGCTTAAAACTCTACCAAATTTATTGACCAAACACTCAAATAAAAATAAAAATTATAACAAATTCACATCTATTACGGAAAAGCAACGAAAGAATCTAAAAAAATAATACTTTGGCCATTATTGGCAGTTGCAGTTCTACAATTAACGACGTTTTGCATTCTAACTGCTTTTTCAGAATCGGTTATAAAGGTCATCCCTTGCATAATTGCAGTAATTTACATAATAATCGACGGCCATTACGAAATATATAAGGTCCTATAAAATTCAATACAAATATTTTAAGGGTGAGTTCTACTCTTAAAACTGAACAACTTTTGGTCGGAATAGGAAATAAAATTGGACCTCCCATACAACGTGACACATATTTTATAATGAAGGACATTATTAGGTGGGCAGAATCACTTGAAACTTCTTAGCTATGGTGCTTAGGTGTTACGAAATACAACTGTTTTTGTTTCATTCGAAAATTCCAAATAGTTTTGAAGTTATTGACATTGGAAGTTGAACAAAAATTCAGATCTCTGTAAACGCGCGCGCTTTGCGTGTGACGTAATTGTACAGGCTCCGCCCACTCACACCGCGCGCTGTATGAGTTCTTTAATAGTTATTTAAGAGTCCTACTTCGCCGGAAGGAACGAAATTCAAATGAAATTCGGAAGTCATGTCAAAGAGTATATTATAGAGGTGTCACCATTTCATATAATGTTAGTCTAACTGGTACTGATACAATACTTGACGACCAATGGTAGTGCGACTGCCTGCGGCGCAAAGGTTCCGGGTTCGATTCTCGGTGGACTACTCACAAAGTTGATATTATAACTTGGAAGGAATATTAACCTACATTATATTATAGGGACCATATTTTGAAATAAGCTGAACCATTCGCCAAGACTTAGCTGAACGCATAGTATCCATATTAATTATGAACTCTATAAACTGTACTGTCTGTTTGTTTGTTATTCTTACACTTTCAGTACATGAAAAGAATTCATCTAAAAATAAGGGCTTAATCAGTTCACAAAACACTTATCTTCATAACATCTCAAATCATATTTACAACTTTTTAGTTTAACGTTATTACAGAAGAAGCAAAGTCATTAAACTAAATAAAGCCAACTTATTAGTTCAGGTTTAAAAATGCAACATGTTACGCACTTTGCGCGAACATATTTTTGTTTCGTTTTTGTCCATCCTGGTATTGTACATTTTTTTGCGAACTTCGACATTAAGAAACTTTTTTGGGATATTTCTTTGTCATTTTCGTCATTGCGTGCACCTTAAGCGCAACTAATACTGTTAAATTTCATTTTCAATTTTAAACGTTTATTGCATAAATCAGTATACATAGATGTAAGTTCAAAATATAAATAGCAAAAACCAATTAGCGACGGCCATTATATATTCGAGTATGATATTATGATATGATAATATATAGCGGTCGCATTCTCGCACCGTTCATTACGTTTTGAACAATATTTGTTGACCATCAGACATACACAGAGCCGCATGCCTTAAAATTTTCAAACCTTCGAACACCTTTAACAATCTTTTTCCTTTAATCACCGACACCAGTTGAATTGCTTCATAGTTAAAAAATATCATACATTTTGGTGATATCTATTAAAGTAACTAAGAAAATTTTAAAATCGAAGGTGCTTCTAATTGTTTTTTTGACTAAGGTTTTTAATCCATTCCTATCTGGATAATCCTGTAATTTTTGGTCTTGAAATTGGTATTTTTAGAAAAGGGATTTATAGCCCTATACAATGTTTGGTATATTTCGGTGTTACCAACGAACCAGGGTGACCACAACCTTTAATATAATGATACTCTCGACCTTCCCGAAATTTTAACATTGGTATTGGCATTTTGTTCTGTGACACTCTAAGACTTTCCAGCTAGGTATAAGTCTAGAACCTTTCAACCCAGTGTTACCCTAGCATGAACATCTTGACCCAGTGCCACTCTAGAACCCTTCTACCCCATAACACTAAAAACCTTCCGAATCAATTGATCCCACTCTTGAACTGAAATCTGTCAAAAATCTTTTACAACATAAATAATACTTTTGTATACTAGGTACGCAAGTTGCAAGAGATATGGGCGTGATATGTGTATGTATGTATGTACGTAAGTACATGTACATAATTATTATCCTTGCTTTCTTATAATTTATCCTAAAACTGTGGTTGGTAGTGACCGTATGCGCAGCGCTCCATATTTACAATTAAAAATTTCCGCCGCGGTTAAAAAACTGCTTTTGTGCCGCCGTGCCGCCGTCTAGTGTTGCATATAAATCGAACCTTACTACTTCATACTAATCTGCACTAACAACCACGTCATCCTATTATTTGATCGTAAAAAATTTTTTAATACCTACGTCTAATCGGTTCATATTTTGCGTTTCGTTCGATGTATCAATCAACGTAGTATTGACATTGGCAAAATTATCCATAGCGGATAGAATGCCGTTGTTGTAGATAGTTGATATATTTTACGGCAAAATTCTAGCTACAATAATTTTTCACGGTCAAAATATCGAACAAATGTAGTGTGTGTCGCGTCAGCATCATATTCCGTTTATCTATGAACAATTCCACGTCAGTTTTGACAGCAGAGGAAACACATCAAAACAAAAACCTTTTATTCCCAAGGAAATCAGCCGGAAACAGTAAGTGTTTTGCTAAATTTCATAATAACTAAGACGTTTTGTCAAAAAATAACCGCCCGGGCGGGTTCAACGTGAAATTGCCATTAATAATCATACTAAGATCAATGCAGTTCGATTAGCACTGGCGGAGGAAATCTCTTACGCCACGCTTCATCACTGAAAAATAGAGGTAACTTCAAATTTTAATTTCTCCGTAATTAAATATAAAATGAGACTTTGCGCTGCCCTGGCGTATTCCTCATATCTTGAAGATTAAAAAACAAAATTTTGTTGACAGTGATGTGCCTTAGATTATGCATAAAATGCATTCTCGTAGCTCGTTTTCACCTCACTTCATGGAAGTAGGCCCGTTAATAAAAATATGGAAGAAGGTTGTCAAAAAGGGCAATCAAATAACTTGGCGAGGGTGGACGGTTTGATGGTGGCTCAATATTTTTTCGAAAAAAGGGGATTTCGTTGCCGCTGAAATGCGAGGAGTTAAAATGAAAAAGTAAGTAACACCCCTATATATATTTGACACTAGCAGCCTGCCCAGCGGTTTCACCCGCCGCTAACAATTTTCTCCGGGGAATAAGACATTTTAATATAGCCTATGTTCAACAGGGATAATGTAGGATTCTAACGGTATTATATTTTTTTAAATCGGTCCAGTAGTTTCGGAGCCTATTCAATTTGAACAAACAAACAAACCATCGAATCTTTCCTCTTCCTTATATTGATGTCCTCTATAAAACTGTATATCACTTTGCTCTATTGTCAATAATTTCCACAGCGTACGCGATATAAGATATTTTTTGCTACATTTTTCACACATTGGGTTGCATTATCGAAATTTTCATGTGGATCCCTATTTTTTTCTCGTATTAAATATAGCCTATGTTCATCAGGAATAATGTATAGGATTCTAATGGTAAAAGATTTTTTTTTAACCGGGCCAGTAGTATCGGAGCCTATACAATTCAAACAAACAAACAATCAAATCTTTCCTCTTTATAATATTAGTGTAGATAACTGTACCGTTATTATTATTTTAACAATAAATAAAAAGCAGATCGTCGCGCGCGTGTGCTACGACTGGTGAACAACGAGCAACAAAGCAAGTCGGCGGCGGCGGTCAGCGAGTCGGCGCGGCGGCCGGCCGGTAGTGTTCAGTGACGTCACACATGCGAGCACGGTCGAGCATGCCTTGCCGACTTTTAAAAAATTATATCTCGGAAACTACTTATCGTATCGAAATGATTCTTTCGGTGGTTTTTATCTTTTTTTACAGACTATATGAAAAAAATAAAAATAAAAACCGATGCTGAAATTAAATATTTCGACCTATGTTTATTGGGAAAGGTTGTTGAGTTTTACGAGTTGAACTCACCAAATATTTGCACTGAATTTAATAGGACCTTATATGGGGTGTAAGGGACAGGGTGCATTGAGACCATGAAACTGATCAAAATCCCATTAAAAAATATGTTTAACTACTCCGCTCGTAACAGCACACATGTGTCCTTGAAGTACAATACAAATCTATTGTTGCAAAATTCGACCTGAGCGAAGTGGTTAAGGAAACGGCGAAATTTTATTGAATTCCCATAGTAATCGCACTAAGCTGATCTTGATTTTGTACGGGAAGTTTTTTTTTTATAGTTTCCTGACATAATGTTCCTAGTGGAAAGTTGTTCAGTTTTAAGGTCTGCATGCACACTATCAGTATTCGGAGGGCTGTCCTTTACACCCTGTTTATCTAAGTCGCTTGAATATTCAAACTGTATTAAACTATCGAAGTTATGCATAAGGTCCTTATACATTAGGCCTATGCACGGCATATGCTACACATGAAATTAAATGCAAATATTTATTAGAACACACAAGAATATGACGGTCTCTTTACTGTTTTTGAAGAGAATCGTCGGGACAAGATTGACAACATCAATCTTGAGAAGCGTCAAGTCTTCTGAGCGCTGTCAAGGTTTTTCAGATGAAAACTGATGAAAACAAACAGCGTATCAATCGAGGCGACGAATCTCCCTAGTTCCACGTAATCTCAAATTGTTTCATGTTAAAAGCGTCTTGGGAGGACGAACTGTGTAATTCTTTACCTGTCTCGGCTATTATTTCGAGAATACTTGATTATAAAGGTTGATAAATACAGATTGTGAAGATGAAATACCATTTTATTAAAGAGACGTACCGGATAAGATGATATGGCCAATCCTGATGACGTTGGAGATACGTTTACAAAGAAATTACATAGGTCGATATTGACATGATCAATAACAACACACGTGGTGCACCAACAAATGGTAGCGACCGTATTTTACGACCGTTAACGCTATGAAGCACTATTCAGAGAAAAGCTTAAAGCCTAGTTTTAGTTAAGTAGCCCAGCCTATATTGTATAGGTACTAGTGTGAAATCACCTTAAGCATCTAATTATACTTAAATAAATTAAGTTATCATGTTTGTTGGCTAAATTATATTTCCAATATTATAGGTGCTTAATCATGAATTCACTTGTAATTACTTTGGTGATTGCATTTTAATAAGTAACTTAGAATTTTAATTTTGTTAAATGATTTGTAATTTAAAAAAATATTTTAATTTTTATCAAATTTTACGAAAGTAGGTGTATTCGATTAATGTAATTTTTTAAAATTATATACGGGGTGTAAGGGACGGTGTAACGAAAACTTTACAGGCATGAAATCTAATCTTAATAATAATAATCTTAATCTTATACAAAATTCCCGATCAGCTGACTGACTTTATATGGAAACACGAAAAAAAAAATTGGTTTCCCAACATAGGCTCCATAGTAAAATTTGTTTAGTTCCATGGTCTGATCATGCCTGCGAAGTTTTCGGTACACCGTCCCTTACACCCTGTATAATTGAGATTATGTTGGTCACTAAAAGTTAGTTTTTTTTCAGGTCAAATAAGCTGACTGGCAAGCGCATTGCGAGATTAAAATTAGAATTCGAAAATTTAAACTTCTGCCGGGACTTGAACCCGGGATCTGAGCTGTACCACCACACCACTCTGCCAACTGAGCTGCCGGCGCCTCGACCGAACACTTCCAAATTTTAAACCTCTTGATATTCGTCTCGAAACGACGTATAAGCGACATCTAGTGCAAGTTGTCACAACTTTTTTATTTCATGATCATATAATAGCAGGATACTTTACTTAATTTTACTTAGTTGCCGTGTGATGCTGGCTTAGAATAGCATCACCCCATTTCATTCCCGTGGGAGTCCTAAGAGGCGACTAAGGGACTCGAGGGTGTGAATTGCAACTTTAGGCAATCGGTTGACAACCTGTCAATATGGTGATTTACAATTTTCCGGATGACTCTCAAATATTTGTCAGACGTGGCGTAAATGTCCTTTTTGCGGCCGTTTACACTCTGCCTACCTCGGAAGGGATTATAGCGCATGATGTGTGTGCACTTTACTTAATCACCCTATCATTCCCGGATTTTCTAAGACGGCTTTTATGTCTCCCGCAGGAAAAGATGGGTTCATTCCACGACCCTACGGGAAATAAATCATTACTGGGGGATAATTAAAAAAAATGAATTGACCATGGGAACTCCTGGGTGCCCTTTGTCCGAGTCAAACAATAGTCTCTACTAATCAGCCGATTTAAGAGGATCCCTAATGAAACTAGCGCTGCCATCACCTGAAATTACACTACTGCATGATTATGGAAATTGGTAATTTTAATAATAATATAATAAGAGCCACAACAATCCACTGCTCGACATGGGTATATACAGGGTGTAATGAAAAGAACTGCGTTCCTTTTAAGGGATGAACTAGCCCATGAAACTGAAAAACTTTTTTTAAGGAACATAGACCAATAAATGAAAAAAATATTAGACCTCACATACAACCAGACTTGGTTGGCCGCTACATTTATATAGGAGGTAAATTTTTTTATATTTCGTTCTTTGTTTCATGGGGAAAGTTTTTCAGTGTTAATATGTTTGGGCTGGTTAATTCCTTGAAAAGGACGCAGTACTTTTTCGTACACCCTGTATAACGGCAATAATATAATGAAAGTTATGCATTCAAACGGCCCACTGTACAACAGTACCTTACAACTAATAAATTAATACGTAGATGCGTTATTTTATGGATATTACATTGATAATAGAAATAGAAAATGCTCATTGCAATGAACAACACAGAAAAATAAAGAATGCAAGGATCGTAATAATTAGAAGTATGTAATCTCTGCCCGCCTCTCCAGAAAAGAGGCGTGATATGTAAGCATGTGTAAAAATTCAATACAATGTTTCATAAATATAAGCTTTAATAAAAAAATTACGGTTTTTTGTACTGACAGATTTATTAAGAAATGCTGCTTTAATAAATCTTAAGTTTGCACAGTTAATTTGATTGTTTTATTGTGAAAAATAACAGTTTTCGCACCTTGCTATTTGTTAAAAAAAAAAGCCGCACCTTGCTATTTGTTAAAAAAACTGCCGCGCTTGAAAATCTTGCAAGTTTTCAAAAACTGATTTATTGAATTTTATACGACTCTCGACCAGAGTAGATTGCCACAAATTACGTTTTCGATGAAGAATTGTTTTTTATGTGATGAGGGCGCCACTTAACGCCAGGGAGCCTCTTAATAAGTGACTATTATCAAATAGGCCTCGGTAAAAGGGCAACGTGAGAAAAAACTTAATCGTGAAATTATTGGGTGGGTATGATGGTTTTTCTAAGGTTTTTGTGTTAATTACATTTGTGTTGCATTTCTTTGGATAAATGAGTATGTTATTCCATATTATAGATAGATAGACAATCAAATACCGTGTGATGCCGGCTTCGAATAGCATCACCCCATTTCTTTCCCGTGGGTGTCGTAAGTGGCGACTAAGGGACTCGAGGGTGTGTATTGCAATTTTAGGCAATGGGCTGACAACCTGTCACTATGGTGATACACAATTTTCCGAATGACCCTCAAATGTTTAGATATTGGTTATCCGTACACCGCAATCCAAACAAGAAATAACTTTCATAAATGAAAATAAGAAATTGAAAAAATGTCAGCGCCCGCCGGGACTTGAACCCGGGACCGTGGAGTACCGTTCCACATTTTCGTTGCTGACATTTTTTCAATTTCTTATTTTCATTTATGAAAGTAATATAGCACTGTGAGTGCAAAATAAAACCATAGTACAAGAAATAACTTGCTCATATCGTGTTATTTTAAGTTTTATCCATGTATTTAAGTTTATTTTTTCAGTTCATTTAAGTAATATTATTTTATTTAATTTGTATTGTGATTTTCTGATATCTTCACGACTGACTATTTTATTGTATATGGTTTTTTTTTTGTCTGCAAATAAAATTATTATTTTTATTAAATGTTTGTCAGACGTAGCGTAAATGTTCGTTTTATGCGGTCGTTTACGCTCTGCCTACCCCGCAAGGGATAAAGGCGTGATATATGTATGTATGTAGAAACTCAAATCAGCTGATCGTATATTTTGTATGGGAGGTCCAAATTAATACTCGTATATCGACCTATGTTCCTTTGGTAAATTTTTACTTTTGTTACCAACCTGTCCTGAATTTTTGCTACCGGTCACTAGTAAAATAAGCCAGACTTGAATAAAATAATGAAAATGAAATAACTTTATTCAATGTAGGATAGTAAATAATTTGGACCTCCCATACAAAATTTGCGATATAGCTGATTTGAGTTATTATGGAAACTCTAAATATTTTCTTCATATTTCAACCTATGTTTCTTATCGCCAGCCCGTCTTGAGATATCGGTCGCTAGTAAAACACCCTATACAGGGTGTAAGGGACAGTGTACCGAAAACTTTGCAGGCATGAGCAGACCATTCTTTATTTTTTTATTAATGATGTGTTTGTTCTTGACTCTAGTCTAGGTCATAGGACAGAGACAGAGTCTAAGATGGAGCGAGCTCACCCAGAAGAAGCTAGTCACTCTTACTTTGAAGATATTAGGGTTGTATGCGTTTGGAAACACAGACGCAGGTAGTGAGTTCCACTTTTTAGCAGTGCGCATTATAAATGATGACTGGAAGCGCTTAGTCTGAATTGGTGGAATGGCAACCAGGTATGGATGATATCCGGCGGTGCGTCTGGATGTCCGATGGTAGAAGGGAGCTGGTGGAACAAGGTCGTGAAGCTCTTGAGCAGACTCTCCGAAGTACAATCTGTAAAAAACCGACAAGCAGGCAACCTTGCGGCGATGTGCCAGTCTATGTAGCTTGGTGTCCACCAGTTTTTTTACCATAAAACTAAACAACTTTTTCTATGGAGCCTCTATTCTATGGAGCTTATATAGTCAACGAAAAAAAATTGTGTTTCCATAGAAAGTCAGTCAGCTGATCGGGAATTTAGTATGAAAGGTCGAATTTTTTTCTGGTTTACCAACATACACATATCACATATCACGCCTATAATCCCTTGCGGGGTAGGCAGAGCGTAAACAGCCGCAAAAAACGGCCATTTACACCACGTCTGACAAATGTTTGAGGGTTATTTGGAATTTTGTGTATCGCTATAGTTTTGCTGTGTGATGCCGGTTTAGAATAGCATTACCCCATAGCTTTCCCGTGGGAGTCGTAAGAGGCGACTAAGGGGCTCGAGGGTGTATAGCAATTTTAGGCGATGGGCTGACAACCATCATAGCCTCCATATAAAAAGTTATTCAATTACATAACCTTACACTTTGTATACCGGTTATTGATAGATCCACTCAAGTTTTAAATGCTCCAGTCTTTTTCCAGGTCTAGTTTTAAAACAGTCTCATGATATCTTCTCAGCTAGACTTCATAGCAAGCAGACGTGTCTTAAAAATAATAAAATTATATAAAATTGTGCATACAAATATTTGCCCTAGATTCAAGTGAGCAGTATAGTCACGTACGACTATGATTTGTATTAATATTGTTTAGTGCGTGAATAACAGTTTAGTTTGCTGTTTACTTAATGGCAATTTAAGATCAAAAGAAATATGGCAGAGACGGGTCAGGAAAGTCCATTTGGAAGTCGCAGCAAGCGGACAGCTCGAACACCGCCGCCTATACCACCTCAGCAGCCGGTGGACCCCCCGCAATTGGTGAAGACAGAGCAAATACATGTTTGGTTGAACGCTGTTGAAACTTGCCTCAGCGAAATATGTACTATAACAGGAGAAAGCAAGCTCAACTCGGAGCAGAAGCTGAAAATCCAAACTCTTTGCCGTAAAATATCTAATGGTACAGGCCAAGTTGCAGTGGAATATCAATCCGTTAAGCAAAAAGCTATATCTAAGTACCAATCTCATCAGGCAGCTGTAGAAAAAGAGGACATCTTTGTGGAACTTCAGGAAATGAAGTTGTGTATCAAGGAGACTGCCCAACCACAAAAAAGTTTGACCTTTGCCGATGCCATCAAAACAGGTACCAAAAACCTAATTCGTCCATCAAACCTAAGCTCTTTAGCAATCTATCCCAATGATAAATTGAAGACCAGCGAGGAGACAAAAACCCTAGTCCAGAAGATCATTAATCCAGAACAGATGAAGTTACACGTTAGAGGATTACGCAAGGTGAGAAATGGTGGCGTTATCATCAGCACGGACTCTAAAGAAGACATCGAGAAGCTAAAGCAGTCAGTACAACTAAATTCCTGTGATATCACTATTGATGAGCCCCACAAGCGCAAGCCCAGAATCATTGTTATTGGATTACCATCGACAATGCCCGAAAAAGACGTTTATAAATGCATTTATGAGCAGAATCTAGCTGACAAGCTCCAGGACTGGTCTTGGGAAAAATTCTCGTCTTCTATTAAATTGAGCCATAAATCGGGTAAGAAAGACGCTGAAACCTGCAACTACATCATTGAAGTACCAGCAATTATTCGAAAAGCCCTCATTAATCAAAATAGAGTTTTTGTGAACTGGTCCTCCTGCCCTGTACGTGACTTTACCACAGTCACTAGGTGTTTTAAATGTCAGCAGTATGGTCATGCTGCTAAGACCTGCAAGAATCCAGCAGATACGTGTGCCCATTGTGGTGATGTGGGTCACTCGGCCAAGGACTGCGTAAACAAAGCGGAAGCTCCAAAATGTGCAACTTGCCGATTATACAAAAAGCCCAGCAATCACAAAACTGGTGATGATGAATGCCCCGCAAAAAAAATGGCCGAGCAAAGGTACATTAATTCTATTGATTATGAAGGCGCCTAAGAGCGCCGTCCATAAGTAAGTGGTCTAGATCTATATTTTGTATAAGTAGTTTTAGTTTCATTTTTAATTCGCCATGACTAATCTTTTAATGGATGACCTAGATAATTTCTCTGTTTACGAATCAAAATCTTGTGAAGTTGAAAACTGTAAACAATATCTTTCACGCTACCGAAATGCGCTGACAATACTAACACAAAATATTCGCAGTATCTATAAAAATATTGATAATTTCAGTACACTCCAACAAAGGTTAAATTTCAACTGTGACCTAATTATTTTAAACGAATGTTGGCTGACAAACCGTGGTAGTCAAAATCTACCTATAATAGAAGGCTACAGGTCATTTCATAGTAAGCTAAACTACTACCAAAATGATGGAGTAGTATTATATGCTAAAAATAACTTAGACATAATTGTTGAGGAGCCGCTTTTACTAGAATGTAACCGGCTATTAATAAAGGTTGGCATGGATACTGCAATTATTGCGATATATAGATCTCCTTCTACTGTGAAAATTGAAGCCTTTCTGGATTCATTAGATAAACTTCTTAAAAGTTTATCTCAGTTTAAAAATATAATATTAACGGGCGATATAAATATAAATATTATCTCGGTAGGATGCGATAACGTTCCCGGTCAGGAATATCTCAATCTATGCTCATCTCACGGTATTCTTCCTGCTCACACTCTTCCCACGTTTCAGACTGGTTCCTGCTTAGATCACGTCATGCTTAAAACCAACTTACCATCACTTACATTAGTTACTAATTCGTCTATAACCGATCATTATGCTGTTCTAATAACACTTAGTCTAAATAAAATGAGGTCACGACAAACGCAGTTTGTCAACAAATTAAATATAAATAAACTAGAAGAGTATTTATGCATGACCGATTTCAGTCCAGTTTTCAATTTTGCTGATGCTGACTCTGCATTGTTGCATTTAATAAAAACTGTTCAACAAGCTATATTAGATAACACTGTGACCGTGAAAATAAGTAGGAAAAATTATAATATTAAGCCATGGATCACTCCGGGTTTAATCCGTTGTATGAAAAACAGGGATAAGCTACATATGAAGGCTAAAAAACACTCTGAAAATTTAATTCTACTAACAACTTACAAAAGATACCGCAATTTTTGTAATGACTTGTTAAAAAAGGTAAAAAGTAATTACGATAGGAGTGAACTGGCAAAGGCTGGAAAGGATAATAAACAAGTCTGGAAACATGTTAAGACCTTAACCTACACGTCAAAGCAGCATGAAACATCCTCAAAATTAATAAAAATACATGTTTCTGAAACAGAATCTGTTAATAATGTCAACGATTTTTTTGTTAATGTAGGCAAAAACCTGTCTGAAAAAATACAGAGCACCGATGCCCACCTTCCATATACTAACACACAAACTACGTCAAAGTCTTTTGTATTGCTGGATACGGATGCACAAGAGGTTGAAAGATTAATAACAGGATTAAAAGAGGATTGTGCAGTAGGCTGGGATGGTATCTCAAACTGTTCACAACATAAAAACTCTTTTCTCTATAAAGAAAAGTTTGTAAGAGCATTTTTGAATTTCGATGTATTTTTGTTCTTCTTGTCCGACCGGCAGCCATGCCACACGCGTTTTATACTTAAATTTTCTTATTATAAATTCCAAGTAAAAATAGTGCAATAAAAGTGAAGAAAGTGCTAAAGTTATATAATTCCTTTTATTCACATCCTCACACGCACCCAAGCCACCATCACTAGCCAACCACCGCAGTCCACTTATAAACGAAGCTAACAACATTTTGGTCCATCATCGCCGTGAAATTGTGGTTTCATCAGTGCGTGTGTGAACTGGACTTTTACATCAAAAGGAACTACGTGTTGGCATCTTCAGCTTTGCCTGGGAGAGAAGCGGCGGCCAAAAATTTGAAATCGCCGCCATTTTGTCTTCGTGTCACGTACGCCTCTTGCGTTTCTCTTCAGTTCGGGCGCGCTTGATTTTTCGCGCTCAGCCCCAGGACGCAAGCAATAAAAAGGGCGCAAATAGTACGTCAATTTTTTTTTCAGCACGACGACCTATATTCAAGCAAGTTTGCGATAAAATTTTGTTCCCATACAAAATCAAGCTTGCGATTTTTTCGAGAGAACAAAACGCTGCATCGAAGAAAATCAAGATTGGATATGAAACGAACGCACCGCACGGCCTAAGCGATCACAGCGCTTCCATTTGGGTTGTGTCGACCTGCCCGAACGAAGCCTGTCTGTCACTTTCAAAAGTTGCCGTCAGTCACGTAACGACTTAGGAATTGCGCTAGTGTATTAGATCCTCTTTGAGAAATTGTTTTTCTTCGCGAATTTGTATTTATTATCAGTGTGTTTTGTAAGAAACAGATCTTTCTTGTTCTCTCGGTAATAGCTGCTTATCAGCTACTTATTTGTGTTAGTTTGCAAGTCAAGTACACGAGTTACTTCTTAATGTAGGTATAGTTTTTTTGCAAAATGGCAAACGAAAAGCTAGCCGATCTCAAGGCTCGCCGCGGATATGCGCAGGCGTGTATCACACGTCTCAAGAATATCGCAAACACCTTCCCTGTCCTGTCTATAGAGCTGTTGCAGACAAAACGAGCCCGCATAATTGAAGCTTTCGGTGAGTTTTCTTCTCTTTCGGCGAGCATTACTGTTATAGATCCAAAGGATGATGACTATGAAAGGTTAGGGGCAGTTGAGGATGATTATTTGCTTACTCTGTCTGAATTAGACAAACACATAGCCGCAAAATCAAAAAAGGGGGCTGGTGAGAGTGTACCTGTGTCAAATCATGCCAAGACTAAGCTTCCCAGCGTAGTCATTCCAAAATTCTCTGGTCAGTACTCAGAATATCATAATTTTATTAATCTCTTTACTGCTATGATACACAAAGACACTTCTTTGTATCCAGTTCAAAAACTTTACTACTTGAAGGGATTTTTAGCTGAGGAACCTCATTCCTTAGTAAGTAACTTGCCGCTGGAGGATGACAGTTATGAGAAGGCTTTAGAGTTGTTAAAAGGTCGCTATGATAATAAAGCCAAGATAATACAGGAACACATCTACATAATACTTGACTTACCTAATATTTCCAAATCCACTACAGCGAACCTTCGCAAACTGATTTCAGATACCAAGCAGCATCTTGCAGCTCTTAGAAACCTGAAAGAGCCTGTAGACTCATGGGACAGCATCGTGGTGTGTATCCTATTAAGAAAGCTGGACCTGCTGACCGTTCGTGGTTTCCAGATGGACAAGACAGATTCCAAGAAGCCATCTACTACCCAGGATCTCCTTGAGTATCTTGAACATCGAGCTTTAGCACTAGAATCGACAGAGGCCAGCATGCATAAGCCTCAGGCCCAAGCGCAGCGACTCACCTGTCATGCTGCAACCGTGCCGAAAGGCATTCCATGTTCACATTGCAGTAAGTATGATCATCGATTATATCAATGCCCTGCTTTTAAGCTTCTTACAGCAAACAAACGCATTGAGTTCGTGAAGGCAAACAACATTTGTAAGGTGTGTCTTACAAAGCATGGTCGCAAATGTAAGTTTTATTTCAAATGTTCCGAGCCCGGCTGTAAGATGATGCATAATAGTCTGGTCCATGGGATAGATTCTGAGCAGCCTAAGCAAAATGTGACCTTGGTTTCGAATGCTGCTTCCGGTCAGGTTTTATTGCCTACAGCTATGGTCAAGCTTATTACACAGACAGGTGCTATAATACATGCACGAGCTGTTCTTGACACTTGCTCTATGACTTCATTAGTTTCAAGTAAAATCGTGGATCAATTAGGAAAGACTCCAACTAACACAAATGCCACCATAGTGGGTATCACTGGTGCATCATTATCGGTTGACAAATGCGTAGACCTTGAGGTGCATTCCACTGTCTATCCATTCAAGATAAATGTCAACTGCAATATAGTAAAAAATGTTACTTCAAACCAGCCTCCAGCTCAGTTTGATGTGTCGCATGTTACTTTGCCTCCTAACTGCAAGTTGGCCGACCCTAATTTTAATGTGCCTGGGAATGTGGATATGTTGCTTGCAGCTGATGTATTCTTCCAGATCCTATTGCTGTCGCCGGGTGGTGAGGTGTCTGCGAGCAGCCTAGCTCCTGCAGAACCAGCGGCAGCCACCAGCAGTAAGCAGCCAGTTGTAGTACACACCACACTTGGACACATCGTCGGTGGAGCCAACAACTTTTCAACAAGTAAAACCAACCAGTTACTTTCTTTTTTTTGTCAAGATTGTAGCACCAACTTAAGCGACACTATGAGTGAGTTTTGGAGGACGGAAAAGGTGCCGGAAATCTTTCCAGAGCGATTACCTGAACATGATTATTGTGAAAAGCTTTTCAAGGAAACCACCAAGCTTGAAAATCAGAAATTTCAAGTTTCAATGCCTCTAAAGGTTCCTTTGGAGCAGGTTAGTTCAGAGCTGGGAGATTCTTTTAATCTGGCACTCATGAGATTTTATAATCTTGAAAAAAAATTAAAAAAAAACCCGCGTTTTCGTGAGGAATATATTAAATTCATAAATCAATACATTGAGATGGGACATGGTGAGTATCGGGACATAGGTAGCTATGATTTGTCTAAGGACCCGGTCTACTTCACTCCTCACCATGGTGTCATAAGGGAGACTAGCAAAACCACTCCATTAAGAACTGTTTTTGATTTCTCTATGCTTACTAATAAAAAAGTATCTTTAAATGATCTTCAACTGAACGGTCCGGTAGTACAAAAGGATCTCTTTGAAATTTTGCTTTCCTTCAGATTAGAAATGTATTTCTTTATCTGCGACATTCAAAAGATGTTTAGGTGTATTGAGATTGACCCAGCTCAGCGTTCTCTACAAAACATTTTGTGGCGAGACTCACCTGACCAAGATGTCAAGTGCATACAGTTGAATACTGTCACCTACGGCTCAAAGTCGTCTTCCTATCTTGCCACTCGCTGTCTCATAGAGCTTGCCATTAGGTATGAAAGTCAGTTTCCCCTAGCATCAGCAATTTTAAAGGAAAATACATATGTTGATGACGTACTATCAAATGCTCATTCTGAACAAGCCCTGCTCCAAATGCAATCTGAGTTAATTCAGCTACTCGCTCTGGGGGGATTCAAGTTACATAAATGGACTTCTAACTGCCCTGCTGTCCTACAAGACGTACCCAGGGAAACTCATCATTTTGGAGAGCTGGATCTTCTGAAGCAGGACTTGTCACTCAAAACTCTAGGTATTCGTTTTGACGTGCAAAGTGATGTCTTCGTCACCATGTGCCCTGAGCCTTATAAAGGAAAGCGTCACTCAAAACGCGACATACTGAGTTACATTAGTAAGTTCTACGACCCTCTGGGTCTTATAGGACCTATTATGGTACAAGCTAAGGTAATTATGCAAAGGCTTTGGACTAGTAACACGGACTGGGATGACTCTCCTCCCGAAGACATTCACCAACTTTGGTCTGATTTTGTGGATAGCATCCAGCAGATGGCGCCACTTTCCTTACCTCGATGTGTAATGCTGAGTGATGCTATTCTTAGGCAACTGATCGGGTTCTGCGATGCATCGCTTGTCGCGTACGGCTGTTCTCTGTACCTACGCACTATAGATACACAAGGTAAAGTAAAAGTTGAGCTACTATGTTCCAAGTCGCGCATCAATCCGCTTCGCAAAGAGCTCACTGTTCCGAGGCTCGAACTGAACGCTGCGCTTCTGCTCTCGAAAATGGCTGTAAAGGTACAGAACACATTGGCTACAAAAACACACATAGATGACACCTACCTCTTATCTGACTCGCAGATAGTGTTAGCTTGGCTAAAAAATGACGTCACTAAGTTGCAAACGTACGTCTCAAACAGGGTTAGAGCAATTTCAGAGCTTACTCGTAACTGTCATTGGCGATATGTCAATACTGCAGACAATCCTGCAGACTGTCTCAGCAGAGGCTTGCAACCTCAAGAACTTCAGCATCATCATATATGGTTTAATGGTCCATCTTTGCTGCATGAAAAAGACTACAGCTTTCCATTAAAATGCGATCAACCGACACTGTTACCTGAGTTGAAAGCTAACGAAAGCGTTGTGTTTGCTACGACTAGCACTATTGATAACGATTTATTTTCAAAGTTAAAAAAGTTTTCGAGCATCAATAAAATGACTCGTGTACTTGCTTACATTCGAAGATTTTGTAACAACGTGAGGCCGAATGCTGTAAAAAATAAGGATTTTATATCAGCCGCTGAGTTGGATAAGGCTTTGTTACTTATTGTAAAGCATGAGCAACAAAAGTATTATGCTAGTGAAATTAAATGTCTGGTTTCTCACAAACAGGTCACTGGTAGCTTAAAGCCGCTTACGCCTTTCTTGGACCCTATCGACGGCGTACTTAGAATTTCTGGTCGTTTGCAGAACGCTCCAATTCCTTACGCGAAAAAGCATCCAGCTATTTTACCTAAAGATTCTGATATTACTACCCTGCTTGTGAGAGATGAACATATAAAATTGCTCCATGCTGGTCAACGACTAGTTCTTAGTTCGTTAAGACAAAGATTTTGGATAGTAGACGGATTACGTTCTGTCAAGAAAGTTATTCATAAATGTATTATCTGTTTCAGAATGAAAGCAGTAGCCAACACTCAGCTATTTGGTCAACTCCCCGCTGAACGTGTCACCCCTTGCGATAGAGCATTTCAAATTGTAGGAGTCGATATGGCTGGCCCGGTTTCAATAAAGAACTGCCAATTAAGAAGGTCTGTGATAACGAAAGCTTATATAGTACTCTTCGTATGCTTTGTCACAAAAGCGGTTCATATTGAGCTCGCATCGGATTTGACTACGGAAACGTATCTGGCATGTTTTAGGCGTTTCATTTTTCGAAGGAACCTGCCCAGCGACGTCTACTCTGACAACGGGTCCACGTTCAAGGGAGCTAAAAACCAAGTAGATGAGTTGTATCATTTATACTCTTCTCAGAGTCACCAAAGTCAGGTACAAGCATACGCTGCTTCGCGCGGAATTAATTTTCATTTCATACCTTCATACAGCCCGACCTTTGGTGGACTATGGGAGAGTGGTGTTAAGAGTGTGAAACATCATCTTAAGAGAGTTGTTGGTAAAGCTGTGCTTACATATGAGCAGCTTAACACATTGCTCGTAGAAATAGAGGGAATTTTAAATTCTCGGCCTCTCACTGCTGTAACCTCAGACCCTAATGATTTTTCTTACTTGTCTCCTGGTCATTTTCTTACTGGCGCGCCTCTCAATACTTACCCAGAGCGTGACCATACTAAAGCTAAACCTAATTTGCTTAAGCTTTGGGCTATAACCTCGAGCATGAAACAAATGTTTTGGAGGTATTGGAGCAAGCATTATATTACTTTACTACAAAATAAGCCTAAGTGGCAAAATGTAATGCCGAATGTGACAATAGGTAGTTTGGTTATATTATGTAGCGACAACACACAACCTCTTCACTGGCCCATGGCTAGGGTGACAAACATTTTCCCCGGCAAGGATGGTAAAGTTCGCGCTGTCGAAGTGATGTCTGCTAACGGCTATAGGCATAACAGAGCCATTACGAAGGTTTGTGTGCTGCCGATAGATACTAACATAGGTTAATTTTTGTACTATAATATGACTTCATTTTATAGTCATCAGCGAATTTTATGTTATAAGTCTTTTATAAGATAAGTTAAATAGGTAGTTTCTTGGTTAAGCTGCTGCTTACTGTAATTTTATTTAATTTTTTTTTTGAGGTGGAGCCCTCAACTTGTAATAAGTTCAGGTAGATTTCTTATTCATTTGCCTATACACTTAGTTAAAGAATAGGTAGATATCTAAAGTCATTGAGAACAATCTTTGCTTGTTTTTTGTTTTTCACTCATGCCTATTTATAAACTTAGGTACCTACTAGCTACTGTATGTTATCCATCAGTTGCAGATGTTTATCTTAACTGTAATTCAGAATACATTGTTAGTAATTTTTTACAAGTTTTCTATGAACTGTATAGATGTCATTCTATTGTTTTAACTTATTCATTCATGTAAATAAGTTGTTGCTTTACAGAAGTTTTGAACTTTTAATGATATTTTTAGAAAGTAACCAAAAGATGTTATGTAATTTCTTTGAGGCGGCAACTTATGTTCACAACATAAAAACTCTTTTCTCTATAAAGAAAAGTTTGTAAGAGCATTTTTGAATTTCGATGTATTTTTGTTCTTCTTGTCCGACCGGCAGCCATGCCACACGCGTTTTATACTTAAATTTTCTTATTATAAATTCCAAGTAAAAATAGTGCAATAAAAGTGAAGAAAGTGCTAAAGTTATATAATTCCTTTTATTCACATCCTCACACGCACCCAAGCCACCATCACTAGCCAACCACCGCAGTCCACTTATAAACGAAGCTAACAACACAAACAAAATACTAAAAAAAATCAAGCACTTACTGGTCCTACCACTCACACACATTTTTCAAAAATGCCTAACTGAAGGATTTTTTCCTAATTGTTTGAAAAAAGCGGTCGTAGTACCCATTTATAAATCCGGTCCTAAAAATCTTGTTACTAATTACAGGCCTATATCCCTATTGACATCAATATCTAAAGTGTTTGAGAAAATTATTAATACCAGGCTAATGCAATATTTAGAGAAGTACTCCATTCTATCTAGTATGCAATTTGGATTTAGAGCCAAACTTTCAACTTCCGATGCTGTCCACCACCTAACCGATCATATTACAAAGGAACTTGACAAAGGAGAAAAAACTATAGGTATATTCCTTGACCTTGCTAAAGCTTTCGACACTGTTTCCACCCCAATCCTCTTACGTAAGCTTGAAAACATAGGCATAAGAGGTACGCAACTGAAACTATTCGAAAGTTATTTATCAAATAGGTGTCAATGCGTCAAAATAGGTAATGTAATGAGCTCTTTTCGACCTAATACATCCTTTGGGGTCCCACAAGGCAGCATTTTAGGTCCAACCCTATTTTTGATTTATATCAATGATCTTTGCGACCTTAAATTAGACTGCGGTAAGATTATTTCATATGCGGACGATACAGCCATAATCTTTTCCGCCAAAACTGATAAACAGGTTTTCGAATATGCACAGCGAGGTTTTAATGTTGTATGTAAATGGTTGCGGTATCATCAGCTCACCCTCAATGCCGATAAAACAAGTTTTGTAAAGTTCTCAAAGAGCAACTATCCTTTAGCAAATCCCAATCCAAGCATTTACGCCCATCACTGTTATTCTCCAACGGACACAAATTGCGACTGTCCTGTTATTTCACCCGCACACCAAATAAAATATTTGGGCATCATAATAGATAATTTGCTTTCATTCAGACCACACATTGAAGCCTTAAGCGGTAGAGTTCGCAAGCTAATTTTCGTTTTTAAAAAATTACGCTCTTTTGCGGACTCTCAACTGATTACACAAGTCTACTTTGCCCTATGTCAATCACTTCTTACATATTGCATATCGTCATGGGGTGGTTCATCTAAAACTTTCCTTCTAACACTTGAAAGGGCACAACGAGCTGTTCTAAAGGTATTAAGTTTTCGTCCGTTCCTGTATCCTACTAACCTTTTATATAAGTCATGCCAAGTACTAACAGTTCGACAATTATTCATTTTAAGCACTGTACTAAAACAACACGCAGCACTTTCCTATTGCACGGATATAACTAACAAAAGACGTAAAGATATTGTCTGCACACAGAAAACACAAACAAACTTCGCCTTTTCATCGAGATTTTTTGTGTTCTTAGGACCCAGGCTTTACAATCGACTAAACGCAATTTTAACGATTTACCCTTTATGTTACAATGAATGTAAAAGGGTACTAAAAGAAGCCTTACAATTGTTGTCGTATGAGGAAACAGAGAAATTATTGACGGTCTTTTCTTAGTTAGTAAGCTATTAGTAAAAAATTCACACACCTAGATGATAAGTATTAATATTTTAACTGTATTCATCTAGATAATGTAAACATTTTAGGTATTTTATATAATTTATAAAAAAGACGTATTATGTAAGTAATAAATATGACCTTGTTTGCCTGAGATACAGGGTAATCCTAGTTCAGGCTAAATTGTAATATTTAAGTACTTCTAAGTATATTTACTTTATATGTAAATACTGACATTAAGCTTATAAATAAATTATTCTATTCTATTCTATTCTATCTTCCGCATTCCAAGTGTAGGTACCCTTAGGTCTTAGTTCTATAGGAATAGCAGTGACCGCGGTAATACCGGGTTATTAAACAGCCACTATGGTGGTTTTCACACGTGCTGCGCGATGCTGCGGCATCTTTCCGGTCCACAGTGTAAATAAGGAATGGAGCTGTATAAATAAGACGCCGTACTGCGGCACGGCTGTCATTTGTCCTACTCTGCTCGTATGTGGTCTGGCGAAGAATGTACTACTTGGGGTTGTTATACAACTTTTTCGTGAATAAGGCGTTATTTACCCCGATACAGAATTATGTACCAGTCATCTTAAACCTTATCATCCCCACTTAAGGCTCAAAACCTGTGAAAAAATGACAAATAAAACAACAGTGTTGGGTGAAAATAAGGTAATTCCTTATTAATAAACTTAATTACAAATAGTAAAAATGATACAAAATAATTATGAGGTATACACCAGGGGTTAAAACTGGGCCAGTAAAATACCGCAACACTATGCGGCACATGTGAAAACCACCTATGCTATTCATACTATGGATGAAAAGAATCCATGATGGAAAAGAGGGCCAATTTTTTTTAATCGCTACATCGCATGCGGTTATTATAATAGGGATAGTAAATTATAGTATAGCTTTGTTATTGTTACATATGAAAGTTATTCACCTAAGTGATTCTGTTTGTTTGAAAAAACGGTCAAGTGCGAGTCGGACTCGCGCATTAAGGGTTCTGTATCATTATTACTAGTGACCTATAACGAAAACTCAAGACGGGCTGGTGATAAGCATCATTTTCCCAAAGAACATAGGTTGAAATATGACAAACATATTTAGATTTCCATAGTAATTCAAATCAGCTGATCGACTGGTTTGTATGGGACGTCTAAATTCTTTTTTTCGTATTTCGAACTATGTTTCTTGGGAAAAGTTGTTTTATATGTCCAGCCCACACTTGAGTTTTCGCTATCGGTCCCTAGTTAATTTCACCCTGTATTGTATATATGGCATAAAAATCATATTTCCTGTATGGGAGCCCCCCTAGAATATTATTTTACACTGTTTTTTTAGTATTGATGTTTATACCGGCAACAGTAATACATACTCTGAGAAAATTTTAATTATTACTGATCATGAGATATAGCCTCCGAACCATTATACATATAATCGAGCACAAAAAAACCAGTTTTTTGTATGAAAGCACCCCATATATACATTTTTTATTTTTCGTATTTATTGTTATAACGGCAAATAGACGGTCCCATTTTCACCCTTTGGCTACGGAACACCAAAAAGAGTCATTTTGACCCCACACAGTGATGAATGAAAATAAGTAATTGAAAATATGTCAGCGGCGCCCGGCCCTTAAGCTTAGGACCGTATGGTACATGCCCACTGCTCTATCAACTGAGCTACCGGCGCCTTGGCTACACTGCCAAATTTTCAATCTCTTGGTGCCCGTCTCGAAGCGAGACTATGGTGGTATTTTATTGACGAACTAACGCAAATCATGACATGAAAGTTAGTTTGTATGAGGGGTCAATGCCCCTTTTGACGAGATAAAAACAAAAGGACAAGTTAGTCAAAGAATACATACTACAGCTAGTGTCGATACAGCCTGGAAGTTCCAAATTCAAAACTATAAAAAAGTTACTATATATAATTAAAACCTAAAATAGAATATTGTGGCAGTTTAATAATAAATAACAAATTAATTAACAACGAAAGGCTTGTTGAATTTAACACCTCACTTGACACTTTTAAGGAAGTTTTGCAAAATTTGTGTTGCTCGGTAGGCAAATATCGATTAAGTATCGATAACTTTTGTATATGACATTTCTCGACCTTTTTTATAATTTCAATCCATATAAATGTTTAGCCAAAATTTTGACATATGAGTTACCCCTTAAAAAATAATAGAACATTTTTTTAATATAACATATTTTATTTATTAGGCAATACTTAATGTAAAATGTCTTTTTTTTTCATACATACATATAACCTACCTATTACCTTATTAATTACCTTTTGGAAAAATGAACAAGTTTTTGTGTCAAGTACTCTTATATCACTCAGGATTTTTAAGATTTCCTGATATATTTTATGTTAAGTTGTTTGTTCTGAGTTTCACTCCTTGATCTCTATTTATGTTTTTGTTAATAAATTATTTCGTGTATTTAATTATTTCTTATGCAATCGCCTCAGGTTTGCTCCATAATGGTTGTATTTGTCTTTATAAATAAATAAATAGAAATAATTGGTAGCAAAGATTGCTGAAAATTATTATGTGAATTTCAGTGAGTAACAGGAATGACTTCGATTTTAATAATATCGATACAATGGATAGTATCGATACTTTTAGTAACAGAACTATCGATTTATCAGCAATACTAGGCACTGAAAATGTTAACACCTCAAGAAACTCGACCCATTTAAGTTGAACGCATTTACCGTTCTAACTTTAGACGTCGTTAGTTAAAAGTTAGAATTCGGTACCGGAAAGTTTTTGAACTTTGAGATATTAGGCGATTTCGCTCCTTTCGTGGAGATTCTTATCGGTTGTGCAGCTCATCAACCAACCAAATTTAAGAGATCAACTTAGCTCCGTAACTGTATGAAAACCAGTATAATTTGATCACTTAAAGGCATAGGTTGGTAGTACTAAAGTTATTAGAGTGGGAACAAAGATCTTGAAAATTATTGCTCGATTTTGTGACATTTTATAGCGCCCTGAATGCTTAGAAAAAGAACAAAACTTGATGTCCATTTTAGACAACCCTTGTCGTCCTACAGTGGCGCCACTTCACAAAAAATATTTTCTCTTTATACAAACAATCTTTCAGAATATCCGTTGCCCAAGTTTTTAGTATTATTCTTATGTTAAATTAGAACCTGCTAACTCAATGAAATATTCGCTGTAATTAAAGTTATGGCAGTTAATACCATAAGTGGCCGTTTTCAGGCACTTTTTTCCATAACTTTAATTGCAGCTAACATTTCTTTGAGTTTGCTGGTTCTAATTTTACTTACGGATAAAAACGGATATTCTGATAGATTATTTGTATTACGAGAAAACTTGTTTTTTCTGTAGTAGCACCACCGTCGAGGTCGCTGACGGCTACACTCGCCTTAAGGTGAATCTGTGATCCTGTCCCATCCTACGTTACATGACCTGACGGCAAAGACACTTGCTCTACACTCATCAGAGCAGACGCACACTGGCCTTATAACACGTCATCTGACATCGCGAGTTGGTCCAATGGGTAAAGCAGAGGTGCGCGGGACAAAAAAATGCGGTAACGATGTGTAGAACACAATAATCAAACAACAGTTGTTCTAATGATGATTTAACACCTTAGCAAACAAATTTAGCTAAGCAGCCTATGTGCATTTATTAGCAGTATTATTATTATTATGCCGTGTGATGCCGGCTTAGACGAGCATCACCCCATTTCTTTCCCGTTGTTGTCGTAAGAGGCGACGAAGGGACTCGAGGGTGTGTATTGCAATTTTAGGCGATGGGCTGACAACCTGTCACTATGGCGATACCCAATTTTCCAAATGACCCTCAAATGTTTGTCAGACGGCAAATAAAAACTAATAATATAAAGTTGAATTTGAATAATTTAGGTCTTTCTTTCGTATCAATCTCGGTCATTTAAAAACATCGTTAGCTCTTTAATGTGTACAGTCTTCACGAAATAAACCTGTTTCTAAAGTGTAGTCCTAGAAGTTTTGCTCTTGACTCGGAGGTTGTAGGTTCATTATCATGAGGCACATTATTACCCAGTCGTCCGGGGAAATAGCTGCAATGTCCTAACTAAAATGGGAACAGTTTGGCAATAATATAAACAATTCACACACCGCCATCTAGCCCCAAACTAAGCATGTATTGTACTATGGGAACTAAAATAGCTGATATTAATACTATATACTTTTTTAAATATAAATACGTATGATACACAATATGAAAATACTTAGCAACTTTGTGTGTCCCATTGTATCTCCTCTGAGTATAAAACCCGAAGGTGTATTTTTGAAACAGTAGAAATCCATTAGATGAATGCCTCACAGATTTGCATGAGCACTCTATCTGGACGCAGTTTCAATTGCCAACTGTCGTAAGGACACTTCCTTTCCAGAAGAGCTGAATCGAAAGCGAAACAGCCTTATTATTTTCCAAATATATTGACTTTCCGTCATCGGCATCTTTTACCAGTACATCGTAAAAACTGATATAGTAAAATACTATGGAAGTCTGCAACGAGTGGACTAACCTGTCGTATCACACTTTCTACTACTCGAATTTGAATTTCAATGGTATATGTGATGGGTATTTGTGTGTGTATTTATTGTTTTGGGTTTGTTTGACCGTGTGATCTGCTTTAAATAGCATCACCCCGTTTCTTTCCTGTGGGTGTCGTAAGAGGCGACCAAGGGACTCGAGGGTCACACGTGTATTGCAATTTTAGGCAATTGCTATCATTATGACTATACATATTTTTCCGTATGATTTGTTTTTAAATGTTTTTACAGCCGTTTACGATCTGCTTACTCCGCAAGGGATTCTATGCGTGATAAATCTATATAAGGTGTAAAAAAATTAGCTGAGAATATTTTAAGGGGTGAACCAGTACGTGAAACTGAACAACTTTCCCCAAGGAACATAGGTCGAAATAGGAAAAAATAATTTGACCCTCCCATACTTGTGTGTTACCCGGCCGGGATAATTTGTATGGGAGGGCCAATTTTTTTTCATATTTCGACCTATGTTCCTTGAGGAAAGTTTTTCAGTTTCACGTACTGGTTCACCCCTTAAAATATTCCCAGCAAATTTTTTTACACCATGTATTTTTTTTTTCAAGCGCGGGCAGGATTGAAAAGTTTACAAGTTTTTAAATTGTATACCTAACACGAAAAGTGCTTTTTGGATTCACTTTTCATGTGGCAATTTTTTTTTTAAACGAATGCAATCTGACTGTACCAAGCTTATCTAGCGTACGGTAATTACGAGGCGGTCCCACGAACTATGAATGGGATATATTCATACGCTCAAACCAGAGCTAATGGTGGTTGTGGTGGGGGACGCCACACTTCACTTGCTACTACTACTTCATATACAGGTTGTCCCAAAAGAAAACACAGTTACTTTACTTTTCAAAATACATAATGGCCTCAATTCGGGATATGAATTCTCCTAACTTACCTTAAATTAGTGCTGTCACTTTCCGTGAAATAGGTTTAGAAAAGGATAGGAGATATTTTAGTCGAGTCATATCTTATGCAAAATACGTATTATCTGTCAAAATAAGGCGACGATCAAAACAATGGCGACTAAGTTGACTAGAAATGGCGAAAAAACCATTGAAGTTTTAAAAATGACAGAACTTAGGTATCTCCTATATTTCTAAACCTATTCGACGAAAAGTGACAGCACTAATTTAATGCAAGTAAGGAGAATTTATATCCCGAAATGAGGGCATTATCTATCTAGTGATGAAATGCTTGTTTTACCACCGCAAAAAGGGCGGACTACCGATGTCGCTGTCATTATGCAAATGCGGGCATTTCGGACACTGCCCCTGGATTAGCGACATGCAAATTGACGGAGGGAATTCCGGGTATTCCGACTTTAATCGAAATTGATTTTACCTGTGGAGTGACGTTAATCATCATTGGTAATGCTGCTATGTGACATCATAATGAAATGTTTGACATTTGTTTGATTTGACATTTGATATTGGGCTGTGTTTTGTAGGCTTATAATAGCACTACCCCATTTCTATCCAAGGGGGTCGTAAAAGGCAACCAAGGGATAAATCTTGGGAATGAGCATTCCCAGTGAATACAACACCTTGCATTGCGCTTGCCAATCGGCCAGCCAAGCGTGGTAAGAGTGGCAAATACCTTCCAATTGGTCGAGGCCCATGTCCAGCAATGGACTTTTGTGGCCGTTGAAGAAGAAGAAGAAGATATTTTATCCACTGAAAAAGGCTGGGGAAAAAGATTATACTGGGTTATGGTTGGAAATTAAGATAGTGAAAATTTTTGTAGTCTTTTGTGTTTTTTGTCAGCAGTCACGATACAGTTACATTACATTGACATTACAAAATTAATAAGTTAAAACACAGGATATAAAAATATTAGCTGCAAATATTTTAAGGAGCAAACTAGCCCATGAAACTGAACAAAAAGCGAATAATAAAAAACTAAACAAGTATTAAACTTGTCCTTTCAGCTTTGTCCTTAAAGTTGACCACACACACACAACACACATCAGCCAATTTTAGCCGTCCTCTGCTGGAAGAAGGTCTCCCTCAGGATACGCCATAAGGCACCATCTACCGTTGTCTCCACCCAGTCACTACCTGCAGACGTCTTCAAATCATCGGTCCATCTGGCCGGAGGGCTTTCAATGATACGCCTGCATGGCGTGGCCTCCACTTTAGAACTTAGCTATAAAAATTATATAAAGTCCCCATTTCTTTCCCGTGCGAGTCGTAACTCCATTTCTTTCTCGTGGGAGTCGTAACTGCCGTGTGATGCCAGCTTAGAATAGCATCACACCCTTTCTTACCCGTGGGAGTCGTAAGTGGCGACTAAGGGACTCGAGGGTGTGTATTGCAATTTTAGCCGATGGGCATACAACCTATCCCTATAGCTATACACAATTTTCCGAATGACTCTCAAATATTTGTCAGACCTGGCATGGCAAGGGATTCTAGGCGTGATATGTGTATGTTAGTATGTATATAAAGTGAAAAACTTTTTTGTAAGAGACCTTTAGCATAAATTGTCTCTATTTTGTGCAAGCCAACAGTTACACTATAGGCATAATACCTCAGTTTGAATTCCGACGTCGAATTTCACCCTGAAACCCAACCGCATTGAGCCGTAATAGGTGATTTCCATAATGACTTCGATTTGACATCGATTTTGGCGCCAAAAACAGAATTTGCTATCCCGCGACACAGTAATATATGTTCTTTAGGTGCAGAATGTACATTTGTGTTATGTCACGAACGAGAAAAGGGTTTATTTTTTCCAAATGACAGAACTAGGTACATACGAAGTACCTCTTCTCAAAATAGTTGTTTGTAAAGTCGGTAAAAAACGATACGTGATAATGTCTGAAGAAAACTGCACGAATCACAAGCGAAGCGAATGAATCATGCTTTTTCGTGAGTGCAAGCAACGTTTAGCAGATAAAAACATGACGTATTAATATAAATAATTTAATGTAAATAGGGTGAAATTTAATTAGTGACCTATAACAAAAACTTGAAAAAATTTTGCAAGTTTTCAAAAATTATAACAAAAACATTTAAACATGGATAGCCCACTTGTTTTTTCATATTTCAACCTATGTTCCCCGGGGAAAGTTGTTCAGTTTAATGGGCTGGTTCACCCTTAAAATATTTACTGCAAATATTTTAACACCCTGTATATTCCTATTGAGCATCAACCTGTACATAGTAAGACGTCTTGTCGTTATCAGTAACCTGACGCCGTCACAGCGGCCGAGCTCTGTGCGATCCTCCCACGGTGTTTCTTAGAGCACGTTCACACCACACATACATACATAAATCACGCCTATATCCCTTACAGGGTAGGCAGAGCGTTAACGGCCACGGATATTAACACCACATCTGACAAAAGTTTGAGGGTCAATCAGATAACTGTGTATCACTTTAGTAACAGGTTGTCAGCCTATCGCCTAAAATGGCAAAACACATCTAACCCTCGAGTCCCTTAGTCACCTTTTACGAGACCCATGGGTAAGAAATGGAGGATGCTATTCTAAGCCGGCATCACACGGTTATGCCTATATAGGGTGAAATTTTATTAGTGACCGATAGCGAAAACTCAGATTGGGCTGGTGATGAGGAATAACTTTTCCGAAAGAATATAGGTCAAAATATTAAAAGAATATTGGACCTACCATACACAGTTGCCGATCAGCTGATTTGAGTTCCTATGAAAGCTCAAAATATTAGGTATATTTATAAACATATGAATATTTCTTCTATGGTACAATTAATTTAAATGTAGGTATATTTTTGATTGTAATTTATTTAGGTAAGTTTATTCGTGTGTAGGTTAATTTTATCTTATTTTATTCTATTGTCCACGCCTAATCCGCCTGTCTAATAAAGTCTCACTTTACGTAGGTCAGCTGAAAGATTTTTTTTTGTCGAAATTAGTTGTCTTGTTGTGTCGTTATTCTTTGTATGTGTTTCTCTTGTAATGTGTACAATAAACGGTAAATAAATACATATCACTTTTTGTCTTAATTCGACCCATTGGGGAAAGTTGTTCCTTATCACCAGCCCGTTCTCTGTTTTTAGTATCGGTCACTAGTAAAACTTCACTCTATATAGTACAGGGAAATAGTAAGGGAAGTGGGCAGTGCGAGCATGTTACTCGCGCTGCTACTCGTCATGCCGCTGCCACTTTCCGGGTTACCGCGAGTGTCGGCTTTTCGTGCGCAAATAATAGGAACGGCAGCACGATCGCAAATGGACCTCGCTCACTTGTATTGCTGAGACAAGAGTATGACGGCAGTGTGTAAAACTCACTCGCGTTGATACCTCCGCGGAAGTATTTCGAGCAATATTCGCGGCAGCAGCAGGAGCAGGAGCAGGTGCATAGTGTGAACGTATATTAGAGGTATAGCCGTTTCAGCGGTGAGCACGCGGCGGTTGTTGTTTCACTGCGTTTTTTTATCGCAGCGGTATTGCTGCGTGTTTGCCCTAGCACCTGCACGCTAGTCTACATATAGTTAATTTGTGACCTGCACGTAGGACGATCTTATGACAGCGTCTGTCAGCGCTGTCATCGTAGCCAAGTTCTGGGCCGCGACGGTGTAGTGTCTGTCATTGACGCGCTAAGAAGAAGTGTTTGCGGTGAAATCACATTTGATACCAAGAATTTGCCGTGTGATGCCGGCTTAGAATAGCATCACTCCATTTCTTACCCGTGGGAGTCGTGAGAGGCGACGAAGGGACTCGAGGGTGTGTATAGCAATTTTAGGCGATGAGCTGACAACCTGTCACTATGGCGATACACAATTTTCCGAATGACCCTCAAACGTTTGTCAGACGTGGCGTAAATGTCCGTTTTTTCGGAAATTTATGCTCTGCCTACCCCGCAAGGGATAAAGGCGTGATATATGTATGTATGTATACCAAGAACACTAAGTATCTTTTCTCAGTACATTTTGCGAATAAAAATGGCGGTACCAACTCGTTACAAAGCACCAAAAAATCTTCGGACGAAATCGCCTATGTGAAAGGGCTCTTATGTTCGTGTGTTAAGTCTGTTGAGTAGTTACTTTACAGCTACTGTTTAGTCGTTTAATTACCGTGTGATGCCGGCTTAGAATAGCATCACCCAAATACAACCTGTGTGTGTCTTCAAAAGCGATTGAAGGATAAACTCTTCCAGGGAATGGGCAGCGGCGTTAAGTGTGAAAGCAATATCTTGTACTGCGCTCGCCAATCCGCTTGGTGAGTATAAGGGAGGCCCATGTCCAGCAGTGGACTGTTGCGGCTGTTAATATACTGTTTAGTTATTTGTTTTTATTAGTTTCAAATCTTCATTGGGTGCCATATTCAAATTGAAGTTTGGAAACAGATAGACATTATTTTATCTTTAAAAGGTTCTATTAAATTTAGTGTGAACATTTTTAGCGTGAGTTCTCAACAACTTTCCCCACGGAAAATAGGTCACAATGTAAAAAAAGGACTTCCATACAGAACGTTCAAGAAACTTTGTATGAGAGACCCAATATTTTATTCTTATTTAACATAGGCATAAGAATAGATAATATATTTCGGGGAGAAAGTTGTTCAGTTTTACCAATGAACTAACCCTAAAAATATTTGCACTGAATTTAATATGACCTTATTTGGTCGTGAATGCCTGTGTGTTGTCCCAAAAGGCAAGATTTGACTTCACTCAACTTTATTTCAGAACAGTTAGATTTTTTTGAAACGCGTTTTTTAAACCATAAAATTAAATATACCTAGTGAATTAGTCTGATGTAGCGTAAATGACCGTTTTTTGCGGCCGTCTACGCTCTGCCTACCCCGCAAGGGATTATAGGCGTGATATGTGTGTGTGTGTGTGTGTTAAATATAATTTATAGGTCATTTCATTATTCGTTCATAAAATTTCTTTTCCATATTACCATTTTAAACTCTTCATTGGTAGTCACAGATGTAGCTATAAATGTCGTAGTTTTACATAGATGCATTCACATATCACGCCTGTAATCCCTTACGGGGTAGGCAGGGCGTAAACAGCCGCAAAAAACGGACATTTACGCCGCGTCACACAAATATTTGAGAGTCATTCTGAATATTGTGGATTGTCAGCCAATCGCCTAAAATTGCAATACACACCTTCGAGTCCCTTAGTCGCCTCTTACGACTCCCATAGGAAAGAAATGGGGTGATGCTATTCTAAGCCGGCATCACACAGCACTAGTTGTTGTTGTCGTAGTTTTGTTGCCGTTCAATAATGTGCGCGCGGCCGAGTATTGGTTCAAACAAATTTTGTAATCGCCAGAATCGATTCGCTAAGAAGAATACTTGAAATTTTTTGTTTTAGAAGAAAAGATTTTCGACTATCCAGAAGTAATATTACTATAACACTACGTGATTTATAGCTACGTTTAAAAAAAATGCAGAAACTGACTCTATAAATGTGTATTATCTTGTCAAATAAACACCAGAAGCCGACGTCAAAAAATCGTAAAATAACCCTGCGAGTTGTGAATCATCGAAGCCCCACAATACGTTACACTATAGACCTCTGTCTCGGCACAAGTCTCGGGGGCGAACCAAACAGCTTGCGACGCAGGTGCCAACAATGACAGCTGTGCACTTGGTGGAAAAGAAAAAGGTGAGCGTAAGCATTTAAACGATATGAGAGAGTTCAACTGTCTAAATAATCCGATATTGATACCTTCAGTACGGCCATCTTAATAAGTTGTATTTTTCTGTCAGATTCGTGTTAATGCTACTGCAGAGGATCCATTTTCTCTTGTTGAAAACTCTTTTAGTAAAGATATTGTAGCTGTCGAATATGGCTTATAAGGTATATGAACATAAAACTAACACAATTTAACTATTTGGGTCAATATTTGAAAAACGTTCTTCGGGTCCATTGACTGGCGTTTTTTTTTTTGCGTTTTGTGGTGATTTTAATATCACATACTAATTAGGACCCAATATGGAGCTTAGTGGCGAAAAATCCTTTTAATTGAACCATAGGTTTCACCAAAATAAATTTTTGAAAATTGTGGTGCCAGTCAACGGACATAATTGCGCCAGTCAAAGGACCGAGTAGTTATTTTAACTAATAAAGTGTACTAAAACTCTTTTCTACCGTTCCTAACCAACTAAAATAGACCAAAAAGGAGCAGCCAGCCAGAGGCACGATTCAGTGAGCCAGAAACACGACCCAGCGAGCCAGGGACACGACCCAGCGAGCCAGAGATATGACCCAGCGAGCCAGAGACACGACCCAGCGAGCCAGAGACATGACCCAGCGAGCCAGAGACACGACCCAACGAGCCAGAGACACGACCCAGCGAGCCAGAAACACGACCCAGCGAGCCAGAGACACGACCCAGCGAGCCAGAGACATGACCCAGCGAGCCAGAGACACGACCCAGCGAGCCAGAGACACGACCCAGCGAGCCAGAGACACGACCCAGCGAGCCAGAAACATGACCCAGCGAGCCAGAGACACGACCCAGCGAGCCAGAGACACGACCCAGCGAGCCAGAGACACGACCCAGCGAGCCAGGGACACGACCCAGCGAGCCAGAGACACGACCCAGCGAGCCAGAGACACGATCCAGCGAGCCAGAGACACGATCCAGCGAGCCAGAGACACGACCCAGCGAGCCAGGGACACGACCCAGCGAGCCAGGGACACGACCCAGCGAGCCAGAGACACGACCCAGCGAGCCAGGGACACGACCCAGCGAGCTAGGGACACGACCCAGCGAGCCAGAGACACGACCCAGCGAGCCAGAAACACGACCCAGCGAGCCAGAGACACGACCCAGCGAGCCAGAGACACGACCCAGCGAGCCAGAGACACGACCCAGCGAGCCAGAGACACGACCCAGCGAGCCAGTGACACGACCCAGCGAGCCAGAGACACGATCCAGCGAGCCAGAGACACGATCCAGCGAGCCAGAGACACGACCCAGCGAGCCAGAGACACGACCCAGCGAGCCAGAGACACGACCCAGCGAGCCAGAGACACGACCCAGCGAGCCAGGGACACGACCCAGCGAGCCAGAGACACGACCCAGCGAGCCAGAGACACGACCCAGCGAGCCAGGGACACGACCCAGCGAGCCAGGGACACGACCCAGCGAGCCAGGGACACGACCCAGCGAGCCAGAGACACGACCCAGCGAGCCAGAGACACGACCCAGCGAGCCAGGGACACGACCCAGCGAGCCAGAGACACGATCCAGCGAGCCAGAGACACGACCCAGCGAGCCAGGGACACGACCCAGCGAGCCAGGGACACGACCCAGCGAGCCAGGGACACGACCCAGCGAGCCAGGGACACGACCCAGCAAGCCAGGGACACGACCCAGCGAGCCAGAGACACGACCCAGCAAGCCAGGGACACGACCCAGCGAGCCAGAGACACGACCCAGCGAGCCAGGGACACGACCAAGCGGACCAGAGACACGACCCAGCGAGCTGAAATAACATGAGTCCATTGACTGGCATTAAATGTCCTTTGACTGGACAAAATGCCAGTCAAATAACGCCAGTCAAAGGACCGATTTTTATGTTTTTAGCACTTGGCTAGAAAACCATAAAGTATACACATATTATGTAGACAAATCTTGAATCTCAGTTATATATGTGACATCATACTATAAGAATGGATACTAGGTACTACTCTTTCACTAGGAAAACATGCCCAGTCAAAGGACCTACGCAGGTGCGAAAAATACCGACTCAAAATTACTGAGCTTGTATTTTTTTCTGGAATCGGCAGCGAATCGCAAGTCCACACTCGTCGGATGCCGAAGCTCAACTGGCAATAGGCGGGAACAAGACAGCGCGAATAATGCACTTAGTCTCGGCGCACGAGTCGGTTTAGCACCACGCGGTAGAAAACGCGAAAACGTGTGACCAACATAAAACTTATTGTTTTACTAATATCAAGTTCAAGTGATATAAATATTAATATTTATCTTAAATCTATAACATCTAAGGATTATTTTAATGTATAAAAAGTGATATCAAATCCAGGTAAATAAAATGCTACAGGTCTTTGAATTTCGGAATTGCAAAGTGTGACACGCGAAGAATGGCAAGTTTACCCCCGATTTTAGGTTTCAAGGTGAGTTTTTGTTAATTATAATTAGTAATTTGTGGATTATTTTTTGATTTCCGAGTAGTTAATTAAACATTTGAGCGAATGGTATCGAGTTCAAGACTGTGCGTTGTGTATTTTAAGAGTAATTAACGTGTGACCGCAATTTTCGACCCCCCGAATATTCACCCATTTACAGAAAAAAAATAACCTAAAACTAAACTATGAAAAGGTCCTCCAGTGCGCCCCCATCAGACATGGTCCCCAGTAAGCTGGCAACGTTTCATCTTTGAATGGCCAAACTTAAACGCTGGCCAAAGAAGCTGCCAGCTCTCCGGTCCCCGGTAGTCTCATTGAGGCGCGCTGACACCTCGTAAATAACTTTCTTTGGCTTATTAAGATGGCCTTACTTTGAATGATCAGTGAACAATTTTTGCTTCAATGTAGATTCCATGGAATACACATTGAAAGTCGCAAGAATTTATTCATTACTAAGTACGTTCCTAAAGGGGTCGTATAAAAAATTAAAATTTTGGCACTGTAATAATATCAAGCCAGTTTACATTCTTAATTAACCTTGTCTAAAATTACAAAAATATGTTATAGGATTGACACAACAAAAATATCATTTCCGTATAAGTTTTCTATTCAATTGCTGCTTCGTGGAGTCTTCTTCTTCTTTTCGTGTTTTATATAAATGTAACAGACTTAAAATTTCAAAATGATAGTAGTATTTGAGAAGCATTAGTAGGTAATTTTGTCTTGTAGTTATGTTCTCGTACCTACTTTTATCGCAGAATGTTAGAGACCGTTTCCGATGATACTTTAATAATGGTTTAAAAATTTACCTTAGAAGTCACAACAAAATGACGAAGACAATTTTGTAAGTTACATCGCTTTTGTGATAATTTTTGACCTGCAGTGTAGATGCCACCTGTTCATTTGATGGGTGTGCATGACACGGGCAACCGTATTTACTGCCCCGTATCCTTGACCACAAGTGTACGATTCTATCTCGCCATTCCTGTTACATTGCCTGTTTTGTTCAATTATTTTTTCATCAGTTTATTTTATAAGCTGCGGAGGATATCGAGGAAAGCGATAGTGACTTTGAGTTTTTTAAAGAAATTTGTTCAAATTAAAAAGTGCGGTTTGGATGACGAATGAATTGTTATTTTTAAAAAAGTTAAGCTATTTTTGGAACGCATATGCTTCAATTATCTGGTTGACCTTTTGTTGAATAAGATAAGTTCCTTTATCACCTATATAAGAAAAATGAAGACATATTATCACTAATATTTGCGTAAAATCAATTTACTTGGCCAGCGTTTAAGTTTGGCCATTCAAAGAGGAAACTTTGCCAGCTTACTGGGGACCATGTCTGACTGGAGGACCTTTTCATAGTTTAGTTTTAGGTTAATTTTTTCTGTAAATAAATAAATTGTGTTAGTTTTATGTTCATATGTACCTTATATGCCGTGTGATGCCGGCTTAGAATAGCATCACCCCATATCTTTCCCGTGGGAGTCGTAAGAGGCGACTATGGGACTCGAGGGTGTGTATTGCAATTTTAGGCGATAGGCTGACAACCTGTCACTATAGCGATACACAATATTCCGAATAACCCTCAAACATTTGTCAGACGTGGTGTAAATGGCCGTTTTTTGCGGCTGTTTACGCTCTGCCTACCCCGCAAGGGATTATAGGCGTGATATGTGTATGTGTATGTATGTGTATGTATGTATGTACCTTATAAATAAATAATTTACTTGGCTGGAGCTTCGCTTTTTTTGTTGAATGAAATAAACGACGTCTTGTTAGATAAAAATATTTCTTTCAAGCCTTGTTTTCAGTTAACCCGACTTCAAACCAAACAACCGTGTATGCCGTGTGGTGTCCTAGAATAGCATCACCCCATTTCTTTCCCGCGGTTGTCGTAAGAGGCGACTAAGGGACTCAAATGTTTCATGTCATTCCAGGCGACAGGCTGACAATCTGTCACTACAGTCTATTTGTCAGACGTGGCGACAGCGGCCATATTTGATGGCCGACAACTGTGTGTGTGTCAAACCAAACAAGCGTACACCACACCTTTACCCGTTGCGGGGTAGGCAGAGCGTCAAGCGCCGTGAAAATACGATCGTTATCGCTACCGTCTGACAAATATTTGAGGGTCGTTTCCATTGGCCGTTTTAGAAATATCGCATATCATTATAGTGACAGGTTGTCGGTATGAAATCCTCAAGTCCCTAGTCGCCTCTAACTATATTATTTTTTAGGGTTCTGTACCCAAAGGGTAATAACGGAAACCCTATTACTGAGGCTCGGCTGTCCGTCCGTCCGTTCTTCCGTCCGTCCTACAGTTACGAGACTGTATCTCCTGAACCGTTATACCTAGACAGTTAAAATTTACACAGATGATGTATTTTTGTTGCCGCTATAACAACAAAAACTAAAAAAAAAACTTGGGGGCTGACATACAAAACACGTGGTTTTTTTGCAAGTAAATAATGGTACGGAACCCATCGTGCGCGAGTCCGACTCGCACTTGGCCGTTTTTTTTTCAATACACGCAATTTCGGTGGTGCATACGATAAAAATCTTCTTTTTATGCATACATAATGATTTGTCATTGTAATTATCGATATTCAGTTCGCAGGAAAACTCGATTAAAGAAAGTTTGCTCGATATATTTATTTTACAAAGTTTGGTTCTTTTCTTATGAACAACACATGATTTTTTGCAAATACAATTCGTCTTGTACATTACTAGATTCCCTTCGTTCATTTTTTTGATTACATGCTTCTTTGGCGAGAAATTTCCAAAAGAGTGAAAAATCTTCTACACATGGCGATTCCGCTCTGTTCTCACACACAGGATTTGCCGTATGTGAAAAAGGGACGTTTACAAGTTCACCGCAGGCCCTTAAATTACACTGTACATAATTAAAAACGTTTTGTCGACAACATGACGACAATATAATAGGCATTGAATTGGAAATTCTGTTAGCAATTCAATTTACACTGTTTCAGGTTTGAATATTTTATGCAGATTGAGATGTGGCAGACAGACGGAAGATGATTGGGTAAATACCTATAGGTATTTCCACAAGTAGGTATATGGTAGTATAGGTAGAAATTTTAGGGTTGACGTCTGGCAGGCGGCCGGTTGTAAAAGGAAGCCAAATCAACTTGCAAAATCGATTCAGTTACATGTTGCGCCGACCCCAAATAAATTGGGATAAGGGCAGGCAGATGATGATGAGGTAGGAATTTTACTAGTGACCAATAGCAAAATCTTAAGACGAGCTGGTGATATAGAGCAACTTTCCCCAAGGAATATAGGTTGAAACATGCATGACAAATATATAGGGTGAATTTTTACTAGTGACCGATAGCGAATACTAAAAATGGCCTGTTTATAAGGAACATCTTTCTCCTAGTAACATAAGCCAAAATAAGAAAAAATTTGGCCCTCCCATACAAATTATCCCGGCCGTAATGTTCCTTGGGGAAAGATGTTCAGTTTCACGTACTGGTTCACCCCTTAAAATATTCTCAGCAATTTTTTTTACACCATGTAGCTTTCGTAGTAACTCAAATCAGATGAATAATATGTTGTATGAAATTAGCTCCATTTTTTTTTTTCACTTTTCGTACTATGTTCCTTGGTGAAAGTTGTTCCTTATCACCAGCATATCCTTAGTTTTCGCTATCAGTCACTAGTGAAGTTTCACTCTTTATGGCAGGTTGTCAGTCCATCGCCTAAAATTGCAATACACATGTAACCCTCGAGACCCTTAGTTGCCTCTTACGACACCCCCGGAAAACGTGGGGTGGTGCTGTGCTAAGTCGCACTGCTAAAGAGTGGAACTCACTACCTGCGTCTGTGTTTCCAAACGCATACAACCCTAATCTCTTCAAAGTAAGAGTGAACAGGCTTCTTCTGGGTGAGCTCGCTCCATCTTAGACTCTGTCTCTGTCCTATGACCTAGACTAGAGTCAAGAGAAAACCCATTAATTAATAAAAAAAAAAAACATAACAAGGCAAACAATTTAAATATCCACGAATAAATAAACGATTCAGAAAAGTTCAGAACAGTATGACAGAACGGAGCGTTGCTGTTTCGTGTGAAATTAATTAGAAACGAATGAAATATGTTTCACGCAACGTTTTGTAGCGCTGAGCGGCAAGTGTGGGTCAGAGTTACACTGGGAGATTGAGCAAAGGAATTGATCTTGCAGCCTTTGCCTAGTTTTTTATTCTAAGCAATAATGTGCCGTGTAATACCGGCTTAGAAATGCTGTGTGATGCCAGCATAGAAAAGCATCACCCCATTTATTTCTGGTAGGTGTCGTAAAAGGCAACTCAGGGACTCGAGGCTTTTATGACGACCGGCTGACAACCTGTCACTATAGTAATACACTTGAGCTTGCAGCCTTTGTTTTGTTTTAAGATTTCCGTAGTATCTTAGATTAGCATCTCCTATTTATTTCCGGTGGGTGTCGTAAGAGGCGACTCAGGAACTCAAGGCTTTTATGTGTATAACAATTATAGGTGACAGGCTGACAACCTGTCACTACAGTCATACACGATTTTTGCCCTTAAATTTTTGTCAGAAGTGGCGACAGTGACCGTATTTACGACTGGTTAAGCTAGTGTGTATGTATGTAAGCAATAAAGTGTTCTCTATCTATCAATCTTGCAGAGAACAAGTTTCATTGAAATCTCTCACTGCTGTGGATCGACTGAGAGATTTAAGGGCGGGGCAGACCGGCTCCGTATCCGTTCCGTATCCAGCTCTCGTCCGTAGTCACGCACGAACTTATGACGTTGTAATGTATGGGACTGTATGAGATACGGCACACCACACTCACTGCAGCACGGAACGGATACGCAACGCAAGCGAGACGAGAGCTGGATACGGAACGGATACGGAGCCGGTGTGCCCCGCCCTTAAATAAATAAACTGTACCGATTGTTTCTTTGCATTCCACGTGAGTCCAGCGCCGAGCACTTTGATGTGATCCGTCGTTTGTTTTACCACACTATACCTGTGTGATGCCTGTACTGTTTTGGACTTTTCTTCTTCTTTAGCCTTGGCTAGCCCAGTTGAGTCAAAAACTGGTAGCGACTGGATGGCGAAAACAGGAGATTGTGCTCTATGGCGTACCCTGGGAAGGCCTACGTCCTGCAGTGGACTGCTATGCGCTGATGTATGTTTGTATGTGTATGAGACAAAAACAAACCCATCTTAATAAAAAGAAAGACTTTTCTACTTAGATTATACTTTTTTTTATGTACGGGTCTATTGCGAAAATTAGATCCAATGTGAAAAAGATGTATGCCTTCGTCTTTAATGTATCAGGCATGATTAACTTCAAAACTCTGTCTCACTCTCACCCTTATCTGCCCTCCAGATCTCACCCAATCTTGAGTCCCCATTATAAATAAAAAGAAAAACAGTATATCTTGGTGTTCCACAAGCTTTAATTACTGAGACGGCGGTCGTAACACAACCATGTCAGAGGCCTTCTAGTAGTAGTAGGCGGTTGAAAAACTCTGACACCAGGGTTCATCGGGTCGTTGGACGACTCGGTTTCCCACACGAAAAGAGAGAGACCCTTATCTGCCCTCCAGATCTCATTCACCCTTGAGTCCCCATGAGAAAATAAAAAAGAAAAACAATATCTCTTTGTGTCCCACAACCTTTAATGTATCACTGGCATGATTTACAACGAAAAGCGCAATATGTTACGCCGCCATCTTTGCGTTCATACACTGCCGCGGTTGTGCGAACCTACAACAATATATTAACACTCTGTGGACATTTCAGAAGCATGTAATGTTACATACATTTCGTTCATTATTTAAGAACATTCAATTTAAAATTTACCTACTTTTTCACGGTTGTCGTGAGCGGCGACTAAGGGACTTGAGGGTTTTATGTGTTACAATTTTAGGCGACAAGCTGACAACTTATGTCACTATAGTGATAAGCAATTTTTCTGAAATGGCCTTCAAACATTTTTCCGTATTTTACGGCCGTTATCGCTCAGCCCCGCGAGGTATAAAGGCGTGATATGTATGTAAGTATGTAGTAACTTTATTGTACCAAATAAATCACAAAGAAAAAAACCACAAATATTAGAAAAGGTTAGGCACAAAGGCGGACTTATCCCATGAAGGTATCTCGCCCAGTCAACCTTTAAGAAATCAAGATGTGTGTGTGTGTGTGTGTGTATTATAAAAATGTTTTTGTGTATTTTCTTGACGCTCTGTCTACTCCACAAGGGATATAGTTCGAATTAACGAACACTACTGGTGGTTTCCTCAGAGACCCCTTTTCAGAATGAGTTATAATATGAGGTCACATAAAAAACGGATCATAAGTTCTTATTATCATTTGTACTGATGTTGTTATGTTACTTTATTTGTTTGTTTGTTGATGTAATATTTTATTATTTATGTTTATGTTTTTATTATGTGGACCTATACATGGTGTAAGGGACGGTGTACCGAAAACTTTGTAGGCATGACCAGAATATGAAAGTGAACAAATTTTTCTATAGATGATATGTTGGTAAACGAGATTTTTTTTCGACAACTTTCCATAGAAACACGAAAAAATAAAAAGTTTTCCAAGATAGGCTACATAGTTAAAGTTGTTCAGTTTCATGGTCTGATCATGCCTGCAAAGTTTTTGGAACACCGTCCCTTACACATTGTATAATTAGTGCATGTTTTACATAAGGGGCAACGTCAGCGACACTAGCGCCGATTAGTAAAAAAAAAAACACTGCCTGATTACGCAATTGGCTGGGAAACATGAATAAACAACAACTATGTGCTTTAGTTATGTAAGCTGATATTGTTTAAATTGGTAATTTTGAGTATTATGCCGTGTGATGCCGGCTTAGAATAGCATCACCCCATTTCTTTCTCGTGGGAGTCGTAAGAGGCGACTAAGGGACCCGAAGGTGTGTATTGCGATGGGCTGACAACCTGTCACTATAGTGATACATAATTTTCCGAATTACCCTCAAAAATTTGTCAGACGTGGCGTAAATGTCCGTTTTTTGCGGCCGTTTACGCTCTGCCTACCCCGCAAGGGATTATAGGCGTGATATGTGTATGTTTTGATGATATATAACTAAAGAGCTCAGTTTTAACAATGTTTTATTGATTGAAATACTATTTGTGGCTAGTTGTCGTTAATTCATAATTTGGTTTCCCAATGAATTGCGTATTCAGGGTGTGATTTTTTTACTAGCTCTTACCCGCAGCGTTGCCCGCATAAATGGTGATAAAAACTATCTTATGTGTTAATCCATGTTACCTTTTGTATGTGTGCCAAATTTTATTACAATCGGTTCAGTAGTTTTTGCGTAAAGAGGAAATAAACAAACAAACTAACAAACATACATGCTTTCACATTTATAATATTAGTATGATGAAGTAGGTGAGAATGAGAACAGTTTTTATCTTACTGGAAATAAAAACATACTTTACATAGAAAACACCCAGACTGAACACAAAAACTTGAAACCAGACTCTTATCATACTTACTTATAATTTGTGTCGAACCCACGACCCTCGGCGTAACAGGCAGGAGGGGTATTATCCGCTCCGACATCGGGACAGTCAATTGAACCTTCTATTCAAAATACTCTTTGTAAGTAAGTTTTTACTATAGTCTACACACACATACATACATACACATAACACGCCTATTATCCCTTGCGGGGTAGGCAGAGCGTAAACGGCTGCAAAAACGGACATTTACGCCACATCTGACATATATTTGAGGGTCATTCGGAAAATTGGGTATCGCCATAGTGATAGGTTGTCAGCCCATCGCCTAAAATTGCAATACACACCCTCGAGTCCCTTAGTCGCCTCTTACGACTCCCACTGGAAAAAATGGGGTGATGCTATTCTAAGCCGGCATCACGCGGCAGTATAGTCTAGTATATTTAAAATTTGGTTTTCTTCTTGAATTTATCTCTTTATACCAAAATTCTCTCACGAGCAATTCAACTGCAAAATATAACGCTATTTCCACGAAAAACCTATTCCTTTTACCAATAAATTTCCTAAATAGACTCACCTGGAAAAAAGTCCGGTCAATTAATAAATTTATGAGTCTACGAGCCGACCGCAACCTGCCATTAACTTTGCCATTAATTAATGGAAGCCATTAAAAGGATCTCTTGAGAATCATACGTGGATTTTAACTGCCTCCATGGTCTAGTAATGCGCGCTTGCCTCAGGATTTGGAGGTACTAGGTTTGATTTTTAGGGACGTACATACTTAGTTTTTATTTGAATTTTTTTTGAAATTGAAATTGAAATTCTTCATTCAATGTAGGATAGTATTATCATATCACTTATTGACGCCATGATCCGTCATTGTAAAAAAAAGAAACTTGTATCACACAATTTTCTTTTTTTTATAACAATTTTGTAATGTCCAATAATAGAATAGAACCGGCTCGGGCGAAATAAAAAAAAAAATCCAAGCATTTGTCATGTCTGCCGTGTGGTGCCGGCTTAGAATAGCATCACCCCAATTCTACTTGTGACTGTCGTAAAAAGCGACTAAAGGGTAACCTTCCAGGGAATGGGCAGAAGCTTTCATGGAATACAAAATCTGTCACTGCGCTCGCCAATCCACCTGCCAAGCGTGGTAAGAATGGCAATGGGGTAAGGCCCATGTCCAGCAGTGGACTGTTGTGGCTGTTAATGTATGTTTTTTTTAAATTTGTCATTTAGTTAGATTATTCCCTGGTTGGAACATTGCAGGCTGAACCATCTGATGTCCAAAAGAAAGATGGTTCCGTGCTTCGGAGGACATGTCAAAGCAGTCGTTGCGTTACGTCAGAGGCCTATTAATGCGAGTAGTATCGCAAAACTAGCACTTCTTCACGAAAAAAAAATCATAAACCTATATACAAACAATACACCAGAATGTCCTTTGTATAAATTTTAGGTATTATAAGTTAAATTAAAACCGCAAACGCTATAAAATATTTTCTGTAATTAAAGTTATGGATGAAAGTCCTAAAAATTTCGACTTTTGGTACTTATTGTTAAAACTCAAACCACCTCGAATATTTAACCGAGTTTGTAGGGTCTAATTGATCATAAGACTATACCACGAAACTTGTTCAAAGGATATTTGCATGAAAAGATATGTTTTTATTTACGTGAAGTGGCGTTAGTTCCACGGCACCAATCGCCTACTGACTGACTGACTTTCTATGGAAACTCGAAATAAAAATCGTTTCCCAACATAGGCTCCATAGAAAAAGTTGTTCAGTTCCATGGTCTGATCATGCCTGCAAAGTTTTCGGTACACCGTCCTTACACCCTGTATAACTTACTAAAATAGGTGGTTAAAAAAACCGTAAAAAAAATCATCAAGTCGTTTATCGACAAGGTGTCCTACAGGATCTTCTTCTTTTCGTGTGGGACACCGAGTCGTCCAACGACCCAATGAACCCTAGTGTTAGAGTCTTTCTCCAACTAACTAGTTATAGGCCTCTGACATGGTTGTGTAACGACCGCCGTCTAAGTTATCATAGATAGCAACCAGGACCGACGGCTTAAAGTGCCCTCCGAGGCACGGAACAAGGGCGACGATAGGTACGTGTATTTGTTTCGGTTATTTGCTTGTTTCGGTGACTTTTGTTAGGTCATTAATTTATGACCCCGATAAGGTGAAATGGGTTGTACGTGTTCAGAATACAAGGGTTTTATGTTGTCCATTAAAGCTCTATTTATTTGTGGCAGAAATAATAGTGTGATGTCGGCTTAGTTACCCGTGGGTGTCGTAAGAGGCGACTAGGAGACTCTAGGGTAGTAATATGCATTGCAATCACTATGGTGATACACAATTTTTTGTCAGATGTGGCGTTAAGCCGTTTACGCTCTGTAGAAATAGTGTTTGATTTGGTACATTATTATGTTTTTTTTTATTAATGATGGGTTTGCTCTTGACTCTAGTCTAGGTCATAGGACAGAGACAGAGTCTAAGATGCAGCGAGCACACCCAGAAGAAGCCTGTTCAATCTTGTGAAGAGATTAGGGTTGTATGCGTTTGGAAACACAGACGCAGGTAGTGAGTTCCACTCTTTAGCAGTGCGCATTATAAATTATGACTGGAAGCGCTTAGTCCGAATTGATGGAATGGCTACCAGGTATGGATGGTATCCGGCGGTGCGTCTGGATGTCCGATGGTAGAAGGGAGCTGGTGGAACAAGGATTATTACAATCTGTAAAAAACCGACAAGCAGGCAACCTTGCGGCGATGTGCCAGGCTATGTAGCTTGGTGTCCACTAGTTTTATGTCGCCTATCAGCCTCTTACTTTTCCTATTTTTCTTTATCAGAAATAAAAAAGTGTTATATTTTTTTTTATTAAAAGATTCTGTTTTGAGTAGGTACGTACTCTTAACTTTTTTAAATTAACATATTTACATTAACCCAAATATACATATAATAAAGCTAGAAGTGTCGAAAGTCAGTTTACAAAAGTTAAAAGAATGTTTGTCAGCTTGTCTGTTTATCTGTAGATGTTTATATGTGAAAACATCATGCAAACACGACAAAACAGCAAACACGACTAACTGATTTTAGTGATATGTGGCAAAAATACAGATCATAACTTTTCGAGGATCTGGAGTTGGTAGTACCTGACGTATTAAAAGCCCCGCTAAACTATAAGAAATACGAAAAATGGGTCCAAAGAAAAAGCTTTTTAACATGATCTAAACAATAAGGGTCTAGACAGACAAGACAGACAGAAACACTTTATTGCTCACATTAATAATCATAACATATACAAGAACAAAAACAAACAACACAATATAAGCAAAGGCGGCCTTATCGCTTTAAGCGATCTCTTCCAGGTAACCCTGCACACTAAGAGAAAACATTGAAAAACACACTGTAAATAGCAGCGGCAACACATAAAAGACATAAAAACATTAATTTAACAAATCTGAGTAACTTTTTTTTTAAAACTAAGTAACGTTTTAACTAAACAATATTAATACCTACCAAATAATTTTAAATATACATACATACATACATACTCTGGAGTAGGTAAGCTACGATGCATGATCCCTAAACCAAAAGAAATACAAGAATGGTTCAATATTAAATTTTGTTCAAAATTATGGGTGGCTTCTGCTAGCACATAGAAAATTCTGGAATACCTAATGTGGAACACCACGAGCTTAGATACGGAAATAATCTGTAGCAAAAAATACTCTTTTTCTTTTACCCATTAATTCAAATTTTATTTATTTATTTTATGCACATTTTATACTTTATTGCACATGGTACAAAAGACTGGCCTAATGAGACGAATACCGAATTTTCAGACCTTTTTTGTAATAGCATCACGTATTACAATCTCTGATACAATTTATGATTCTCAATCATCACACAACATCATCATTCACCAAGGTAGTGGTTACCAGAGTTACTTATGCATCATGCCAGTATCCTAATCAATGCAATCAATCTATTTAGTATACTGGTAATGCAACTATCTATAACAACAGCTAACTGCATATTAACAATATGAAGGACCAGTATACAGGGTGCGTTCAGACAATGAAACTGGACAACTTTCCCACAGGAAAGGCAAAAAACTACTCATTGTAATAATATTTTCTTGAGTTTGCAAAACTATTACTAATCACAATAAAACAATTTTAAATTTTAAATGGATTTAAGTACGTAGGAATTGTACAATCCAAAATTATCAAAACTTAAATCCATCTGTTTTTTTTATTTGTATTCATTGTGATTTTGTATAGAAGATCGTTTCTTTTTTGTCGTTTCCTGGCACATGTTTCAAAAGGAAAGTTGTTTAGTTTTATGATCTGAATGCACCCTATTAATATTCGGAGGGCTGTCCTACAAGCTGTCACTAGTGATACAGCTGTATTGCTGTTAACGCTCTGGCTTCCCCGCAAGTGAAAAAGCGTGATATTTGTATGTATTCTGTCTGTTTGAATTTTTCTATTGATTTTTAGATTTTTTATAGATTTTCGCGCGCGCTGTCACATGTAGAGTCTGTGCGGAAAGAAAATAGACGTGGAAGTTGAAGACACTTCTGTGCCTGAGTATGAAAATAAGAAACGAAATCAAATTAAGAAAAGCTTCGTGTACATATCTTCGTGACGAGTACCAAGAGATTCAAGATTTGGAAGAGTCAGTCGAGGCGCCTGGTAGCTCAGTTGGTAAAGCATTTTTAATTTCTTATTTCCATATATTTTTATACTCCTTGTATTGACTAGTCCAATATGAACTTCTAAACCCATTATAAAGATAACAAATATACGTTCACAAGACGTAGTGATGTCACAAATAAATAAAAAAACCAGATCGACCCACGTCCGGTGTTCGAGTCTCAAACGGGATGCGGGACGGCTTTATGCGGGATACAGCCAAGACATTAATATTGAAGGTTACATCACATTGACTGGCCCGATGGCGTAGCGGATAGTACTCCTGCCTGATAGGCCGAAGGTCGTGGATTTGAGCCCCACAGGCATTTGATAAGGCAATTTTCAGATATTTGTGTTTATTCTGGGTATTTTCTATTTGTATAAAACGTATTTATTTAAAAAAAATGTCGTTGTCTGTGCTTAATTTGGGGCTCTTTTTAATGAAATATTGTAGGCTATACCACACAAATTTTAGGCGCGCGTCATTATAAAACTTCAGAGAAAATGCGAAACTCGCGCTCAACGCGTGTAGTTTTTTGTCGTAAGGTCCTGATAAAACAAGCCTGTGAGATTGTTCTCAGTTTAGTTTAAAGGCCGTTATACGTTACTTGTAATTTTAATAAGACAGGGTAATTAAGAGTTTTAAAAAAACATGGTAACGATGTGCTTAGAAACCTTATTCTGTTCATCCTTGGAGCTATTTTAATCTGTTTTTACAAAATTTTCTTATTTACATACAGACATACATACAAAAATCACACCTATATCCCTAACGGAGTAGGCAGAGCGTTAACGCCTGTAAAACGGATATTAACACCACGTCTGACAAAAGGTTGAGGGTCAATCATATAACTGTGTATCACTATAGTGACAGGTTGTCAGCCCATCGCCTCAAATTGCAATACACATCTAACCCTCAAGTCCCTTAGTCGCCTCTTACGACACCCATGAGTAAGAAATCGGGTGATGCTATTCTAAGCCGGCATCAAACGGTACACGGTTCTTATTTACTGCTTTCTTAATTGACCGTTTTTTTTTAGTTGTAAAGTTTATTAAAGTTTATTTTTGGGGTGGTATGGGATCTACCTCCTAGCGGTCCACCCCGGGCAACGGCAACACAGGCTTGCCTGTGGATAAGTCCGGCTGAACGATCCCAATAAGCGGTGGAAGGCTCCGTAAGGGGCCGCCTGGCTCGCGACCACCATCCCACCGAAGTCTGGCGCCAAGTAGCTTGCTACGTTCCGTCAGTGTGTGGGAGTGCCAGTGCCTTAACAGGCTTCTTCTGGGTGAGCTCGCTCCATCTTAGACTCTGTCTCTGTCCTATGACCTAGACTAGAGTCAAGAGCAAACCCATCACTAATAAAAAAAAAAAATTGTATTGTATAGTCATTTTATAAAATATTAGTTATGTTGGCTGGCTGTTTACCAAAGATACAGGAATTTCAATTCTTAGTTTAGGAAATGGCTAAGCCTCAAAATTATTTCATTCAAGTGTAGCTATTTGTAATTAAGTTTATTTTAATAAATCATTATCGTATCTTATCTTAATAAAATAATAATAACCTTAATAATTTCAACTAGTATGAAACTCATATGAGCTGAATAGAAAGCGAAACACGTCTGACAAATATTCGAGAGTCATTCAGAAAACTGTGTATCGCCATAGTTACAGGTTGTCAGCCTATCGCCTAAAATTGCAATATAGTTGTCAACTTATTTTGCAAATATGCTTTTCGTCTTTTGGATCCATTTTACCAGTGGAGCGTAGAAACTGAACTAAACTACATAATTTTAACAAGGTTTTCAATAGTCATAGCAGTTAACTACTAGACATGGGCCTCTTCCTATCGAGGGTATTTGCTATAGTCACCACACTTGGCAGGCGGATTGGCGAACGCAGTGCACGTTTTAGTTTCACCCACGGGTAAAAAGGGATGATGCTATTCTAAACGGACTAAGCGTCAGTCATCATTTATAATGCGAACTGCTAAAGAGTGGAACTCACTACCTGCGTCTGTGTTTCCAAACGCATACAACCCTAATCTCTTCAAAGTAAGAGTGAACAGGCTTCTTCTGGGTGAGCTCGCTCCATCTAAGACCCTGTCTCTGTTCTATGACCTAGACTAGAGTCAAGAGCAAACCCATCATTAATAAAAAAAAATACGAGTCTTCTGAGGCATGCTTGTATAAACCCATCCTCATACAGGGTGGACCGGACCGGTTTGTTATAAAAAGCGACAGTAACAGGTCGATACCCGCAGGTGTAAGATACACGCAGCCGGACAGATGCACCGCAGTTTCTGGACAACCTGTATTATATGTAGTTGTGTTTTGTTTTGGATGTTGTTGGGAAAGTGGCAGCGTATTGTAAAAAAGGCAAAAAGGGTGAAATATCACTAGTGACCGATAGCGAAAACTCAGTATGGTGGTGATAAGGACTTTTCTCAAGGAATATACTTCGATTGAAATTAAGGCCTGCCATACAAAATGCACCAATCGACGAAGTCAATTTGTATGTCATTTTTTTTTTTTTATATTTCGATCTTTGTTCCTTGGGGATAGTTGTTCCTTATCACCAGCCCGTCCCGAGATTTCGGTATCGGTCACTAGTAAAAATTAATTTTTAATAGGGTGTCTCGGAAATGGCTTCAACGATTTTTGGAAGATTTGGGGGCGATAAATCATTCCAGCTAGGTTTAATTTTCAAAAAATCACTGTAGGTAAACAACAAAAATATTCTAGGGATACTTATTTTTTTTATTACTCGGTCAATCAGGTACCTATTTATTACATCATATCATAAGAATGTGGGTAGGTACGACTTGAATACTTTATTGGGAAAGACCATCGCTATCGTATTGTTAAGGCAAGGGGAATCACAGTTGACGTCCATTGCTGCTTATTTTTAGCGCATGTGTAACGCATGTGTCTGTCAGACGAAACGAAACTGCTCTTTCTGAATTTATTCAGAAAAGAGAGACAGGCCCGATGCAATGGCGTAGCGTATAGAACTCCTGCCTGCTACGCCGAGGGTCGTGGGTTCTATCCCCATGAGACACAAAAATTTGTTAAGTCGGTTTTCAGATATTTGTGTTTAGTCCGGGTGTTTTTTTATGTATAATATTTGTAGTCGTAGTGTAGTCGTAGAGGACGAAACTCATACACGAGTTGTCGTAAGACGAGAGTTTAGGCCGGGTGTTATTTTGTATAATATGTATTTTATTACATAAAAATATATACGGGGTGTAATGGAAGGTACGGTTTACGGAAAACTATGCAGGCATGGTCAGATTATGAAGCTGTACAACTTTTTCTATGGAGGATAGGGCGGAAAAAAACGGCCTACCATACAAAATTCCCGATCAGCTGACTAACTAACAAATTGTTTCCAAGCATAGGCTTCGGCAAAGTTTTCGGTACACCGTCCCTTACACTCTTCACAAGTATGAATAATATCAGCTATTTAGTTCCCATAGTAGTAGCGGTAGTTCCCATGGCTTTGCTTAGTTTGGCGCTAGATGGCGCTGTGTGAAATGTCCAGGATATTTATTATTTATTTATTATACTAGCCTACCAGTGTCCTACTGCTGGGCAAAGGCCTCCCCTCTCTCTTTCCAGGCTTTCCGGTCTGTGGCTGTTTCTGACCAATTGGGCTCGTAGTCGACCAGGTCATCCCGCCAGCGTTTTCTCCGATATTTATTATTCAATAATGTTATTATTTAATATTGTACCATTGCCATGCCGTGTAATGCCGGCTTAGAATAGCATCACCCCATTTTTTATCTAAGGAGTCGTAAGAGGCGACTAAGACATTGAACAATGGGTTGACAACCTGTCACTATGGCGATACACAATTTTCCGCATGACCCTCAAATATTTGTCAGACGTGGCGCATATGTCCGTTTTTGCGGTCATTTGGGCTCTGCCTACCCCGCAAGGGATTATAGGCGTTATATGTGTATGTATGTATTGTACCATTTTTTCAAATAAACGTCACAACTGACAATCTGAATTTGAATCTATTTACCGGTTTCCAACTTTGCCTGCAATACGAACGTTCTACCACCGGAAGAGTTGTCTGCAACTGGGCTGCATTTACTACGCTAACGGAATGACGACTGACAGTGTCACTTCGGTAATTAGTTGATAACACGTCCCGTTTTATGTAGGGTGTAAGGGACAGCCCTACGAATACTGATAGAGTTCATGCAGACCATGAAGAACTAAAGCCCTTCCAGTCATAATTTATAATGCGCACTGCTAAAGAGTGGAACTCACTACCTGCGTCTGTGTTTCCAAACACATACAACCCTAATCTCTTCAAAGTAAGAGTGAACAGGCTTCTTCTGGGTGAGCTCGCTCCATTTTAGACCCTGTCTCTGTCCTATGACCTACACTAGAGTCAAGAGCAAACCCATTAATAATAAAAATAAAAATAAAGTATGGCAGGAAACGTCAAAAGTTTTTGGACTTCCCATAGTAAATGCAGTCGCTGATTGTGATTTTGTGTGGGAGGTCGAATATTTTTTGTCGCTTCCTGACATAATGTTCCTAAGTTGTTCATTCTTTCGCTCTGCATGCACACTTTTAGTATTTGGACGGCTGTCCCTTACACCCTGTATATTTTACTTTCAAGGGTTTCGTTATTTACTACAAACCTATAACATTTCGTTTGCCGTGTGATGCCGGCTTAGAATAGCATTACCCCATTTATTTCCCTAGGGTGTCGTAAGAGGCGATTAAGGGACTCTAGTACGTTAGTACTATTATATATTCTGTGACTCGAGGAATACATGTGTATTGCAATTTTAGGCGATGGGCTGACAAACTGTCACTATGACGATACATAATTTTCTTAATGACCCTTCAATGTCTACTGCATCTGTGGATGGGGTGGAGTGGGTATAACCTCATTGCTTCCTCTGGAACGTGCTCAGCGTTCAGTGCTGAACGTGATGCTTCGGCTTCCCCTTTAGACATCCTACTGCTGACTTGTATGAGGAGGCTCGGGTTCTCAGTGTGCGACAATTGTACATCTTGAAAGCTTTTACTTCAACACATTGCGAAGCACTGAACTCACTCGAATATCCGAACTTACTCACGAAGAGGACTTTTAAAATAAAAAGAACGACGCAGGTACGCACTAGCTTTGGTAAAAGATTAAAAAAATTCCTATTTCCGCACATTTACAACCAAATAGTCAAGTCATGCAACGTGAAACATCTTTCAACAATTAGTGCAAAACGTGTTGTCGTCAGGTTTCTCCAGAGCCAAACTTATGAGGTTACACAACTAATTATACAAGTATGCATATAGTTATGTATTATAACACGCACACAACACACACACATACCACACACCACACACACACACGCGCAAATTCAAACATAAATTATTTTGTATTGTTCCAATTAATTTTATTACTGTATAATTTTAGTAGGATGGCTAACTTATTTATACCTTCAGTCACTCAAGAAATTACGCAGAAATTTAGTAATCGTATTTTAAATCTCACGTGACAGGTTTATTCCTAGTGTGAGATTTACAGGAAAATATATTTAAAAAGGCAGAATAATTGTAAATTGTGTAAATGGTTAGCATTATCAAAAGTGAATTATATGCACCTATTCTGTTGTTTTTCTTTGATAATAAACATTTTGTATTTTTTGTATTTTGTATGTTTGTCAAACGAGATTTACGGATAATTAGGCGGAATATATGTACGTAATGTCCATCCGACCGCCTGTCTCTCTGTAATGTCGTAAGTTCATATGTTATTGGCTTTATTTTATTCAATAAATTTGTTTTACGCTAAATCACGTCGCAGTAGATTACCGGGCCGATTCAATGCACATCCAGTGATGTGTCCGTAGATACCGGTATAGTCCGATATGGCTGGCATTATTTGGGGGTCAACTTATAAAAATTCTAAAGTCGTTTATTTTTTGTACGATTGCGTTATGGCACAGAATATATAATAGTACTAACGTAGTTATGGTAAAGCATATATTACATTTTGTGTCATTTTTGACGTTTGCATAAATTTCCGATTCAATGTATGGTAGTTCATTTATTAAATTAAATTTTTAAGTGTTTATAATTAATCTAACATAATTAAATCTATAAGAATTGTCAATGTGACAGTTAATACAGGGTACAAACCCAGTTTGAGTCTTTTTTATCCACTGTATACTAAGGTTAGCATACACCTAAAATGACACAAAATAATAAATTGGGTTTGGCCAACGGTCCAGAAACTATAAGCCAAAAATAAACAACTTTAATATTTTTGAAACCTTAAAAGCTAGCCATACTGGGCTAGTATCCCGATGGATACGAATAGCTAAGTGATTGAGTAGCGTTTGTACCGCTATCACGCTCTTAGCGGATACCGCCGTGATTTGAATAGGCCTTTAATTGTACTTGCCATGTGATGCCGGCTTAGAATAGCATTACCCCATTTCTTGCCTATGGAAGTCGTAAGAAGCGACTAAGGGACTTGAGGGTGTTTATTGCAGTGTTAGGCGATGGACTCACAACCTGTCACTATGGCAATACATACTCAAATGTTTGTCAGACGTGGCGTAGGTGTCCGTTTTATGCGGCTATTTATGCTTTGCCTACCCCGCAAGGGATTATGGGCGAGATATGTGTATGTATGTATGTTTAATTGTACAACCGGCCACCTGACGTCATTCTCTTTGCTTTTGAATCCCTTGACTTCTAAATAAGCCACTAAAATACACCATATTATTTCCGTGCTTCAGAGTGCACGCTAAGCCGTCGGTCCCGGTTGCTGGCCATGATTACTTAGACGGTGGTCGTTACACAACCATGTCAAAGGCCTACTACTTTTGAAAAACACTAACACCAGGGTTCGTAGGCTCGTAGGACGACTCAACGTCCCATACGAAAAGAATAACCTTGTTTTCTAGTAGTATAGTTTTCTAAATTATTTTATATGAAAAACTAATGCTGTGACGTCATTATACACTATTAAAGATGGCGTCGAAACAGAAACTGTTTGTAAAATGGTTTCTCAGTTTACTAAATCTTATCCCGCATTTTTTTGAACTTTAAATGAGGACTAATTTAATTTTGGATACTTAAACATCCAAGTCTCGTATTTTATTAATTAACCTGGACGCTGCCGTATTCATAAACTGCATTTAAACCTAAACAGCCATTGAAATACAAGTTTACATTCTAAAATGTGAAGTGTACATGCTGCTTCTAAATAAGCTTCTAAGCGATAAATTTTACTCGTGATCGATACCGGGATTTCAGCACGGCTTGGTGATTAGGATCAATTTTCCCCAACGAACATACGTCGAAATTTTGTTTTATAATTTAGAACGTAGCCGCCATTTAGGCGTAATATATACGTTTGTATTCACCCCAACTCTACCCGTGGGTGTCGTAAAAAGTGTCTAGAGGATGAATTTAATCCAGAGATTGGCAGAAGCGTTCTCTATGAGAATGGCACTGTGCTCGCCAATCCGACTGCGTGGTATGGCATTTGCTTCAAAAAGTGGATTGCCCATGTCCAGCGATCTGATGTATGTTTGTATGTTAGAAGGATCTAAATTCAGCATTCAGCGTAGAACAGGAACGAATAAGATGGTGGTAGAAATATAATAATTTTACTTCGAAACAATGACGTCTAACACCTATGTCATCCGTGACCACGAGCTCTGTAAAGTGCTCGAAACGTAGGCATAGTAAAATCCTAAATAAACACAACTTAAATCCGTTTTAAATTGTTGTATTGTGAGGGACTAAATTGCCATTGCAATACAGGCTCGAAAATGTGGAGGGTACGTGAGTGGGGATTATTAGTGCTCGCTACTAATTATTGTTGCATTACACCCTCTAAATAATGAGGAATACGCTCTACAGTTTCATAATTGCTTGTCAAAACTGTTTGTTGGTTTTGTGTGTATTGAATACCAAATTTTAAAATACTTCCCGTGTTAGGTATCAAAATTTTCAAGCGCGGGCAGGATTTGAACCTGCGACTTTCGCCCTTGCCCAGAACGAGGAACGAGCTGCGGTAGCCCAGATGGAAGAGGCGTCGCCAGTAGTAATGCGAAAGTCGCAGGTTCAAATCCTGCCCGCGCTTGAAAACATTGCAAGTTTTCAAAAATTCGTGTGTATTCTATGCAGTTCTTATAATATAAGTCGTGTGATGCCGGCTTAAAATATTAGTATCTCTCTTTCTCTCTTCTTGTGGGATACCGAGGCGTCCAACGACCCGATGAACCCTGGTGTTAGAGTTTTTTAACCACCTTCTAATAGTAGTAGGCCTCTGACATGGTTGTTTTACGACCGCCGTCTAAGTCATTAAAGACAGTAACCGAGACCGACAGCTTAACGTGCCCTCCGAAGCACGGAACCATCTTTCTTTTCGAACAATGTGTCGTATGAGTCCAATAATAGGGTTTATATTTCATTCATTTTAAGTATTAGACCGGGTCTATCGCGATAGTATTTAGGTAAATATTAGTAATTTACCTGTGTCCCGACGTTTCAACACAGTTTCATGTATTGTGGTCGCGGGTTGACTGACGTCCCAGCGAGTTGTCATCTAGGCGGCGGGTGACGAGATGTTCTGCTACCCACATTTGTCTTTATAATTTTAATAATTATTGATTGTTAGTAAACATTGCACTAGGCTGCCGGCACACAACACTCACAGTATCCGACGATTGTTCCGATGATAAATCGCGCGGTTTCAACTTATCAATGACTGGACTCCATGCGGATGACAATTTAAACCCGTCCTCCCGGTTGAAATTATTAGGGTTTTTCTTAATTTCAATAGCCTCGCGAACGATCCTTGGGTAATAGTGGCGTTCCACAGAGAGGATTTTCGGGGCATGAAGTTCAATCCAATGATTCGGACCGGATGATAGAAGGTGTTCTGCTATTGCCGATTTATGCATCTGTCGGTTTTTTACAGCTGCGATATGTTCTTTGACCCGTTCGCTGACACTTCGCTTTGTTTGGCCAATATAAGATTTACCGCAGCTGCATTGTACTTTATACACTCTTGCATTCTGAAATGGAATGACATCCTTCGGCGTGCGTAAACAGTGTGATACTTTCGACAATGGACTGAAAACAGTCTGTATTGAATTTTTACTCAACACTGTCCCAATCTTATCTGTTACTCCTTTCACATAGGGTAAATACGCTGGCTGTCTGTTCACCTCCGGATGTTTTTCTTTCCTGGTTTTCATGCGACGCTGAGCTCCTGAGTAGCCATTTTGAACCAGCACTTTTTGTACATGGTTTAACTCGTCGTTTCGATGTTCTGAGTCACACAAGTCGTATGCCCTCTTTGTCAGCGTCGACACTACAGACTGCAGGTGGCGCGGATGGTGATGGGAGGTCGCGTGTAAGTATCGATCTGTGTGTGTTGGTTTTCTGTATACAGAATGTGCAAGAGACCCATCAGGTCTCACCATTACCTTGACATCCAGGAAGGCCAAAGTTCTATCATCTTCTATCTCACATGTGAATTTGACTTTTGGATGGATAGAGTTTAGGTATTCTACATACTGCTTCACTGTGTCAGTGTTTCCTTTGATGACACTGAAAACGTCGTCAACATATCTCTTCCAGAGCGTTATAGTTGAAGGACCGGCACCCAATGCCAACTCTTCAAAGTATTCCATCCAGATGTTGGCAATAACCGGTGCCACGGGGCTACCCATTGCCACTCCATCGATCTGTAGGTAATACTGCTCACGGTAAAGGAAATAGTTTCCCTCCAGACATTGCTCCAGTAAAGTGATGTATCTTTTAGGAATATTTTTCTCTCTTATCCTGCCTTCGATAACCTTCAGACATTCTCTTATAGGAACATTGGTGAAGAGTGATTCAACGTCAAAGCTCACTAAGATCTCATCTGGTTCCAGTCTTAGTGAGCAGTATTACCTACAGATCGATGGAGTGGCAATGGGTAGCCCCGTGGCACCGGTTATTGCCAACATCTGGATGGAATACTTTGAAGAGTTGGCATTTCATGTGAAAAATTTAGCAATGCCGAATTATTGTGGTGTGTATGGCTGCAAAAGTGATGCGAGGAAGACTCCGCATCTAAGTTTTTTTTAATTTGCCTAAAGATGAGCCAAGGTAAGTGATGATTTTACAGTAAATACCTAGGTACCTACCATTCGTTATTATACGTAATTGTTGTGTGTACTCCTATTTTTACTTATGTAGGTACCTAGTTTCCATTTTCTAATTTAAACTACCTAGGTGCCTAAGTCATTGTTAGCTGATAATGATAAATAAGCACATTCGTATCGTAGGTACGTTTTGCACCTATTTTAAAATTCTGTACTTATTAACAATAAAATGTTAAGGTAAGACTTTAAAACGGGTAAATATTTTGTTCCCACGGGAAAACTGTTAGCAGCGGTCGCAACCGCTTGCTTGACTGGCAGCTAGTCTGGAATAAAATTATTGGCACGTGACAGCCCCGACTTAAAGCGTGGGAGAGTGCGGGGCGTTACGGGCTACGGGGGGAAGTAGGTATTTAAAGCGCGGCTTTTGGGGCCCAGACAAAGGAGTTTCGTTTCTATACGCAGTATTATTATCTATTCTTATGCCCAAGGATCGTTCGCGAGGCTATTGAAATTAAGAAGAACCCTAATAATTTCAACCGGGAGGACGGGTTTAAATTGTCATCCGCATGGAATCCAGTCATTGATAAGTTGAAACCGCGCGATTTATCATCGGAACAATCGTCGGATACTGTGAGTGTTGTGTGCCGGCAGCCTAGTGCAATGTTTACTAACAATCAATAATTATTAAAATTATAAAGACAAATGTGGGTAGCAGAACATCTCGTCACCCGCCGCCTAGATGACAACTCGCTGGGACGTCAGTCAACCCGCGACCAAAATACATGAAACTGTGTTGAAACGTCGGGACACAGGTAAATTACTAATATTTACCTAAATACTATCGCGATAGACCCGGTCTAATACTTAAAATGAGTGAAAGTGATCGCGAGTGCTTAAAAAGTTATATTTATATTTCATTGTTAGGCTATAGGCTGACCACCTGTCATTAAGGTGATACACGACAATTCTTAATCGAACAGAAATATTTGACGTGGCGATAACAACTGTATATTACGACCGTTGAAGTCCTGTCTACCACGTAAGGGATAAAGGCGTGATGTGTGCACGTTTTATAAGAGGTTTCTCGCAGTAAAAGCAAAAATACTTTATTTGTGGCAAAAGTGCAATACTCAGGAAAAATAATGCATCTGTAGGGAAAAGATTTTTTCTGAATGGTCCAGTCGTTTTAAAGTTAACGTCAAACAAAGAATTACAAACATGACAAAATAAATAATAATTAATAAAATTAATGTCCGTTTTTGCGGCCGTTTACGCTCTGCCCAACCCGCAAGGGATAATAGGCGTGATATGTGTATGTAATATCCAGGACAAATCTTACAACGCCATTTAGCCCCAAACTAAGCAAAGCTTGTACTATGGGATACTAGTAGATAACTGCGATATAAATACGTATATATTATTTGTAAATAAATACATATTTTAGATAAAAAATCCGCAGACTAAACACAAGCATTTGAAAATAAGCTACATAGCCTGGCACATCGCCGCAACACCGCACATCGGTTGCCTGCTTGTCGGTTTTTTACAGATTGTACTTCGGAGAGTGTGCTCAAGAGCTTCACGACCTTGTTCCACCAGCTCCCTTCTACCATCGGACATCCAGACGCACCGCCGGATACCATCCGTACCTGGTTGCCATTCCACCAATTCGGACTAAGTGCTTCCAGTCATCATTTATAATGCGCACTGCTAAAGAGTGGAACTCACTACCTGCGTCTATTCCAAACGCATACAACCCTAATCTCTTCAAAGTAAGAGTGAACAGGCTTCTTCTGGGTGCGCTCGCTCCATTTTAGACTCTGTCTCTGTCCTATGACCTAGACTAGAGTCAAGAGCAAACCTATCATTATTAAAAAAAATGATTTTGGGGATTGAACCCACGATCCTCAGGGGTACTACTAGCTACGGCATCGGGACAACAAAAGGAGTGGCCTTGATTTCTTATTTTCATGTATTATGTCCTATCCAGCGAAGTTTAACTTTCAATCGAGAAACAATATTTTCCAAGAGCACCGACAGTAAATTTTATTGCACTCAAAATGCAATAACAGTCCAACATCTGTAACTATTACAGGTATCACCTGTTCCGGCCGCCATCTTGATACAGAACAAGTTATTGACAAATGTCGATAGAGCTATTGAGAATTTCTTCGCGAATGGAATTTGTCTTGTAGTAACGTCAACAAGTAAGGTTACATTTTGTGAAATAATAAACTGCCGTGTGGTGCCGGCTTAGAATAGCATCATCCCAATTCTACTCGTGGGTGTCGTAAACATAGAAATAGGTACCCAGGGAATGGGCAGCAGCGTTCCCTGTGAATGCAACATCTTGCACTGTGCTTGCTAATCCGACTGCCAAGCGTGGTGAGTATGGCTATATCTCCCAATAGGTAGGCTGTTAATGTTAATGTGATATAGGTCAATAGTTGCAATTTAGTTATTTGCTAGTATGACATTTTGCAGCGTTGTCATTTTGCCACTTTTAACGTATTCATTTGGCCAGGAAACAACGCGTGTTAAAAATTAAGTCGCCCGGTTACTGTATGTCAGATTCCAAACTACTAGTAGTAGGCTGTTTATAAACCCTGTCACCAGTGCCCGATATTAAACTACATGCTTAAATTTACAGGTGAAATTCGATATTCATTGCGTAGTCGATAAGCCATGATGATACCAGGAATATTAACCGGCTACGCAATGTACTAAGAATTTCACCTGTAGACTTGTAATCTGTCGTTCCTTAGCACAGGGCTCATCGGGTCGTTCGTCGACTTCAATCTACATGGAATTGATAGATTTTTTTTACACTTTGTTGCTGACCTTACCTTGCTTTTGTCGTACAGGTGTTGGGCGCGTGTGTAAAACATGGAGTTAACAGGTGTAACTAGAATATTGTCTGCAATTTTATACGATATGGTGCCGTGTGACGCCTGCTTAGAATAGCATCACCCCATTTCTTTCCCGTGGGAGTCGTAAGAGGCGCCTAAGTGACTTGATGGGCGATGGGCTGAAAACCTGTCACTATGGTGATACACAATTTTCCGAACGACGTTCATATGTCAGACGTGAAATAAATGTCAGTTTTTGCGGCCGTTTACGCTCTGCCTACCCCGCAAGGGATAATAGGCGTCATATGTGTGTGTGTGTAATATTATACGCACATTTGTTTACTACTAGAGATGCATCGATTAGTCGGGATAGTCGGGCATTTTTGTAGTCGGTAACCAGTCGGCTGAACACCTTTACCCCTTTCGGGGTAGGCAGAGCGTTAACGGCCGTAAAACAGTCGCTTTCGTGTAATTGTTAATATTGACAAAGTTTAGTCAGAGTGAAATGAAACGAATGAAATAAAATTACATTTATTTAATGAAGGATAGTACTTACTACGAGTATCACTTAATGACGTCTTGATTTCTTCATTATAAAAAAGGAAATCTCGTATATCACCTTTTTTCTTTTTATCAGATATTTTGTACTATCCTGATAGAAAACCGGCTCAGGCGGAATAAAAAATAAAAAGGTACTGCCTCGGGGCGTGCTAGGTTAGTCAACCAAGAATACTGAAAAAAAAAACCACCCAAATATTACCAGAGTCACAGCTCCTGTCATGAATAACGCTGAGAATGAAGAAACGTTGTCGTCCCTTTCCTGCACCAAGGTGATGTGAAAGGGACAGCAACATACCTTAGAAGACAATACACATTGGCCTCAATTTGGGAAATAAAGTCTCTTAAATAACCTTAAATTAGCACACTCACAGAAAGGATAGAAGATGTTTAAATCATGTCTTATAATTTGAGGAAAAATATGCGTTATCCGTCGAAAAAAAGTAAAGATGAAAAGAAGGCGACTAAATTGACTAAAGTACCGCGCTTCTAATAAGTCGTATTGGACAGCTGTCAGATTCGTGATGATACCATGGCAGAGCGACTATTTTACTTTGTTGAAATCTCTCTGTCAAATACGACTTATTGGAACAGCGGTAGTTTAGAAATGGCGAAAATCCCATTTTTAAACATATTAACAAAGATATTTTCTATCCTCTTCTTGCATTTAACGGAAAGTGTTAAAAGAAAGTGACAGAGTTAATTTAAGGTAAGTTTATTTAGATGAGAATTTATTACCTGAATTGAGACTCGTTCCACAATACATCATTTGCTCGCATTAGCGAGTAAAGAGGTCCAAGCGTGACGAGTCATAAGAGACGCAGGTGTTTCTATTCGTTATACAAGACACAAGCTGTAAGAAAAAGCGGTTTCATATTGATGCCGTGTGATGCCGGCTTAGAATAGCATCATCCCATTTCTTTCCTGCGGTTGTCGTAGCGTCTTTAGAGTTTCATGTGTATTAAATTTTTTAGGCAACAGACTGACAACCTGTCAGTATAAAAACGATAAGCAGGTTTTCATTGCAATCTACCGATGCCGATGTGGTGCAGTGGTAGTGCGACTGCCGGTGGCGCAAAGGTTTCGGGTTTGAATCCCGGTGGGGCAATCGCAGAGTTGACTCATTTTGTAAAGTTCCCAGTCTGGTAAAGACATTGCAGGCCGAACCACCTTATTGTCCGAATAGAAAGGAGGTTCCGAGCTTCGGAGGGCATGTTAAGCCGTCGGTCTCGGTTGCAGTCTATGATTACTTAAACGGCGGTCGTTACACAACCATGTCAGAGGCCTACTACTAGTAGTAGGCGGTTGAAAAACTCTGACACCAGGGTTCTTCGGGTCGTTGGACGGCTTGGTGTCCCACACGAAAAGAAAAAGAAGCTCTATGCTCCAAATGTAAGTCTTTATAAGACGTTTCCGGTCTCACATATATCACGCCCATATCCTTTGTGGGGTAGGCAGAGCGTTAACTGCGGTAAAATACGGTCGCTATCGCCACGTCTTATAAAAATTGTATCACTATAGAGACAGGTTGTCAGTATTTCGTCTAAAATTTCAATACACATGAAACTTTTGAGTCTCTTAGTAGCCTTTTACGACACCCGCGGGAAGGTAATCGAATTGAAATTGAAATTATTTATTCAATGTAGTAAAAGCACTATCCCGCATCTCAAATCTACTCTCCTTTACCCTAAGGTTGTCTGGTAGAAATAGCTACCTAGCTATAAGGCCGCCTATATTGTACTCTTTCTTTTCTATCTGTATGTCCATTTCTTGTTTTTGTGCAATAAAGTATATTTATGTTATGTTATGTTATAGTATTATCACTTATTGACATCATGAACCGTCCTTGTAAAAAAAGAAATTTGTATCACACAATTTTCTTTTTTATAACAATTTTGTAATGTCCTAATAGAAAACCGGCTCGGGCGGGATAAAATAATAAAAATAATGGCACTGCCACGGGGCTGGCCAGGTTAATCACACAGCATGAAACTTTACGCCACCACCATCTGAAAACGATATTTGTTTCAAACTGAAGTCAAGATTTTTAAAGTGTGTAGTTTACATGAGGAATGGGGTGATGCTGTTCTAAGCCGGCATCACACGGCAAAACGGACTATCACTTGCACCATACCCTTAATAACGATAATTTCCGCTCTGTGAAGGCGATAAGTAGATTAGTGTGTAACAGATATCAGTTTAATGACAAAATATATCTCGAGTCTGCGATAGAGACATTAGTAATAGATTGTATGTACCCTAAATACATATATCACGCCTATAATCCCTTGCGGGGTAAGCAGAGCGTTAACGGCCGTAAAACGGATATTAACACCACATCTGACAAAAGTTTGAGGGTCAATCAGATAACCGTGCATCACTATAGTGACAGGCTGTCAGCCCATCGCCCAAAATTGCAATACACAACCCTCGAGTCCCTTAGTCGCTTCTTACGACACCCATTGGTCAGACATGGGGTGATGCTATTCTAAGCCGGCATCACATGGCACTAGTGATTAAATAGCCAAAACAGTCTACTTTTGGACATAAGCCTCCCCGTATTGGTAGGTATTGCCATACTGACCACACCTGGCAGGCGGATTACCGAGTGGACTGCTAGATGTTGCATTCACAGGGAACGCTGCTGCCCGTTCCCTGCATGAAAACTGTCACTTTTTACGACAGGTAGAATCAGGTAGATTGTAAATTGTTGTTATACAAAACGACTGCTAGACCTCGGAGGCAGTTTTAAACTAAAACTAAGCAACGCTATATTCCTGGAGCCAAGTAAAATCTACTAAAGCTATTTTATGCCAACAGGAAAGACGAACGGTATTTATAGTTGCAAAATAAACTTGGACACCGGAATTATATAGACCTCGTTTCCTTTGTAAAATCAGTTTAACGTTTTGCCGAATATATACTGAGATATATACCGTGTGATGCCGGCTTAGAATGGCATCACCCCATTTCTTTCACGTGGAAGTCGTAAGAGGCGACTTAGGGACTCGAGGGTTTGCAATTGCTGTCACTGTGTCGTAACACAATTTTTCGTATGACCCTCAAATGTTTGTCAGACGTGGCGTAGATGGTCATTTTTGAGGCCGTTTGCGCTCTGCCTATCCCGCAGGGGATAATAGGCGTGATATGTGTGTGTGTATACTGACATAGGTGTGTGGGTGAGTAGGATACATACATACATAAAGAAAGGGTTATTTTTTATTCACCCCGGCTGTTCCATACATTTTGTTCGAGTAGGTATGAATTTTTCTATGGCGCAGCTGTTTTTTTTTCGCGATTGCGCAGGTGACCCCATAATAAAAGTTGTTCAGAATCATGAGTAGAATCGCCCTGTAAAATTTCCGGGGTGAATAAAAAATAACCCTGTATAACACGTCTATAGTCCCTTACGGGGTAGGCAGAGCGTGAACGACTGTAAAATACGGATATTTACGCCACGTCTGACATATATTTGAGGGTCATTCGGAAAATTGTATATCGCCATAGTGACAGGTTGTCATCCCATTGCCTAAAATTGCACTGCCGTAGTCGCCTCTTACGACTGTACGACACCCACGGGAAAGAAATGGGGTGACGCTATTCTAAGCCAGCATCACACGGTTAAATAAATGCGATTTTTAATACACCGTAAACGCACCGTAGACATCTATGGGTATAACACCGGGATTCGCAATTTCCTTGAGTCTGACAGACGCATGCGTTACGGTGCGATAAAATTACGCAGCGACGGACGACAAGTCGGAGAACCGTTTTAACGTAGTTAATCAATAATCTCTGAAACTATAAGGACCCTATTAAAAAATAATTACTAAATACATACATACAATACATGAATACATATATATCACGCCCATTTTTTTCGCGGGTGGCAAGGCGTTTATGTCCGTAAAACACGAGAAATACTATTTACTGCGTTAAAATACTCTTACCACGGGAAAACGGATAGAACGGGAAGCAACGCTGGGTGGACCTCTCTTTAACCCAATCCTCTCTTTAATAATATTCTATATTGAATTGAAACTACTAAACATACAGTTAGAACTTAAAATTGAAACAACAGACAAGCTTTTATTTTTAAGAGATCTCTTCCAGACAACTTAGAGAGGGTGTTTACAATAATTTGTGAAACAATTTATAGTTTTTCAACAAAATCTGATCGGTACAATTTAATTATCGTGGTCCTGAGGACCCTGGGGTTGCGTCTCGAGGTCGCAAGTTCAATTCCCGAACAAAGACAGAAAATTCCTTTTGCTAGGCCAACAAAGCGCGTTTGCCCTATAGAACTTTCACTCTACTCAACAATTTACAAAGCAAAATACATAAAAAGGGCTCATCTAATTACCTTCATTAAAAGGCCTGGGATTTCATTCTACTAAGGCCCATGAAGTGTCGTGTGATACCGCTTTAGAATAGCATCAACCCTTTTCTATCCGTACGAGGTAAAGAGCAACATACTTACATACATACATACACAAATCACGCCTATAATCCCTTGCGGGGTAGGCAGAGCGTAAACAGCCGCATAAAACGGCCATTTACACCACGTCTGACAAATGTTTGAGGTTCATTCGGAAAACTGTGTATCGCTATAGTGACAGGTTGTCAGCCCATCGCCTAGAATTGCAATACACGCCCTCGAGTCCCTTACTTACTTTACATACTTACATACACACATAATATATCACGCCTTTATCCCTTGCGGGGTAGGCAGAGCGTAAACGGCCGCAAAAAAAGGACATTTACGCCACGTCTGACAAACATTTGAGTGTCATTCGGAAAATTGTGTATCTCCATTGTGACAGGTTGTGACAACCCGTCGCCTATGATTGTAATACACACCCTCGAGTCCCATTGTCGCCTCTTACGACACCTACGGGAAAGAAATGGGGTGATGCTATTCTAATCCGGCATCACACGGGTGATGAGCAACCAAGGGAATAATTCAGGCACTAGCATCCCCTGTAAAATACAACACCATGCACTGCGCTCCCCAATCCACCTGGCAAGCGTATTGATAAAACACCCCTCAGCAGAGGCCGGTCCACGTCCAGCAGTGGACAGTTTTTATTTTTATTTTTTAGTTCTGGACTCTTTAATTTTGAGCCCCGGGGCCATTAAATCTACACCTGACTGTTTGGTGGGGAGCAGGAGCTCACTTGGAGAAGTTTTTGTGGTTGTTTGTTTTGGGAAGAACGGATTGGACTGAATCTACCCAGCACGTGCCGGTAGTTCCCAAAATGGGGAACGAATGAGGGAACTGTCTAAAGTACCATGATGAACTATTTAGGTACCTCGAGAATTGGGGAGAAGCACGCCTGTAATTCTTGTGGAGAAACCAGAGTGTCATCAGCCTTGTCAAAACAGAAACACGATTGGCCTGTTACCCGTGAAAAAGATTTTACTGGTCCAGATACAATGCATGTATGTATAAACACTTCGTACGGTGTTAAGGCGAATGTAGCCGTCAACGACCTCGACGGTGGCGCCACTTCACAAAAAAAAAGTCGTTATACAAACAATCTATCAGAATATGTGATGCCCAAGTTTTTAGTATTATCCTTATGTAGAATTAGAACCTGCATTAATACCAAAAGTACTTTTGCAAAAATACTTTTTTCCATAACTTTAATTGCAGCGAATATTTCATTGACTTTGCATGTTCTAATTTTACTGAAAAATAAAACTAAAAACTTGGGCATCGGATATTCTGATAGATTGCTTTTAAAAAGAGATTTTTTTTTTTTTGTGAAGTGGCGCCACTGTCGAGACGCTGACGGCTACACTCGCCATAACCTAGTACGGGTCAGCTTGTAAGTGTTAAATGGGTTAAGCTTTTTCTTTTAATAACAGATTTGTGTTTGTTGCATACACACATACAAACTCTTGAAAAACACAACCCTCCTTCTGAGGCATTCGGGTAATAAAACAAAAAAAATATATAATCATTATTAGAATTATATCTACAACTTGCACTCTTAAACGGTCACGTAGTAAGAAATTGCTTCATTTACGTTATTTTCTGTGAGTGGTACAGTCATCGTCACTACAACCTACCTGTTAGGGATCAACTTACACTGACTTTTCTTAGAAACTATATGAAAAATACAGTAAAAATTGATCCCTGAGATGTGTATGTTGATGTGCAATCAAAACACCTACGAAATTCCGTGTGATGTCGGCTCAGAATAGCATCACCCCATTTCTTTTACGTGGGTGTCGTAAGAAAAGACTCGAGGGTTACATATGTTTAAAAAATCTTGCAAAATTTTCTACTGCGGGCAGTATTTTGCAAATATTGCAAAATTTCTAAAATTATATAAGTACCTACCTACTTAAAACATTAAAAGTGTTTTAAAATTTGGTATTTTTAAAACAATTTTAGTTTATAAATGTTTGTCAGACGTAGCTTAACTGCTCTTACGGCCGTTTACGCTCTGCCTTCCCCGCAAGGGACATGGTCGTGATATATGTTTGTTACTAAAAGAATAACTAATGTAACTTCATCCCTCATAGGTAACTCAACATGCTGCTGATGGTACTTACCCATTATAGTTTATGTAGGGCCTGATTTCAGACCTCTTGTCCCTTTTTTTATTGTTAAATAGGCAAAGGTTAATGGGCTGCACCTTAAGGGATGAGTTAAGATTTTATTGCAAGCTCTTAGAGGTAAACAAAGAAAAACAAGCAAAAATACCCAAATAAAAAAAAATAAAAAAATTCGTAAACTAACCTGCGATGAAAAGCACTTAACTAAGAATACATACATACGTATATATGAAATTGCTTTATTCAATGTAGGATAGTAATATAACTTATTGATATAAACAACACAACTTTTTTATATATCAATTTTGTATTGTTGTAATAGAAAACCGGCTCGGGCGGGATATATTTTTTCAATAAAGGCACTGCCTGAGGAATGGCCAGGTTAATCACACGGCATGTAACATACATCACGCCTATATCCCTTTAAGGGTATGCAGAGCATGAAAGGCTGTAAAAACTAATATTTACGCCACGTGTGACAAATATTTTAGTTATTAAGAAAATTGTGTATCGCTATAGTGACAGGTTTCCAACTCAGCGCCTAAAATTGCAATACAAGTGTTCTTTATTGTACCAAATTATTACAATAAATTTGAATACTAAACGCAGTCACAAAGGTGAGCTTATCTCTATGAAGAGATCTCTTCCAGCCAACCTGCAAAGTGGAATCAGAAAATAATATATGCACATTTGTCACACGGCTGTAATTTTGTTAATGAATAAAGTTGATTGAACCCTCGAGTCCCTTAATCGTGACATGATGGGAGGGAAAACGGGTGATGCTATTCTAAACCACAGGGCAGGTTTTTTTGTGGGGTTTTTCCTGTTCAGGAGGTCCGATTAATTATACGCATGTAAACTACACGCTTTAGAAATCTTGACTTCAATTTGAAACAAATATCGTTTTCAGATGGTGGTGGCGTAAAGTTACATGCCGTGTGATTAACCTGGCTAGCCCCGTGGCAGTGCTTTGATTTTTATTTTTTTTATCCTCCCCGAGCCGGTTTTCTATTAGGACATTACAAAATTGTTATAAAAAAAAGAAAATTTTGTGATACAAATTTCTTTTTTTTACAATGACGGTGACGTCGACGTGATGACGTCAATAAGTGATATAATAATACTATCCTACATTGAATAAAGAATTTCAATTTCAATTTCCAACAACACACGGAATATAAATATTAGCAGCAAACATTTCAAGGGGTGAATCAGTCCATGAAACTGAAGAACTTTACCTAATTAACATTCTTGTTCTTCTTTTTCATTTACAATTACATAAAATGTACCAACTCAAAATACTGAAGCAACTTCCGTCTTCTTCTTTTCGAGTGGGACACAGAGCCGTCCAACGACCCGATGAACCCTGGTGTCAGAGATTTTCAACCACCAACTAATACCAGAAGGCCTTTGACGTGGTTGTGTAATGACTTCTACCTAAGTAATTATAGACAGCAACCGGGACCGACGGTTTAACGTGCCCTCCGAAGCACGGAACCATATTTATTTTCAGACAATCAGGTGGTTCAGCCTGCAATGTCCTAACCAGACAAGGAAAAAATTCACAAAGTGATAAATATCAACTTTTGTGAGTGCCCCACCGAGAATCGAACCCGGAACCTTTGCGTCGCAGGCAGTTGCACAACCACTGCACCACATCGGCCGTCAATTGTTCCGTGATCATGGCCCATGCAACTGTGTCGAAATATCGGACAATTCAACAAAAATAAGTATCACGTGGGGTGGTATGGGATCTACCTCCTAGCGGTCCACCCCGGGCAACGGCAACACAGGCTTGCCTGTGGATAAGTCCGGCTGAACGATCCCACGTGCGCGGTGGAAGGCTCCGTAAGGGGCCGCCTGGCTCGCGACCACCATCCCACCGAAGTCTGGCGCCAAGTAGCCACCTGCGTTCCGTCAGTGTGTGGGAGTGCCTTAACAGGCTTCTTCTGGGTGAGCTCGCTCCATCTTAGACCCTGTCTTTGTGCTATGACCTAGACTAGAGTCAAGAGCAAACCCATCATTAATAAATAAAAAATTCACGGTAAGAACCCCGTTTCAGTATTTTGAGTTATTATGTGTGACCGCGAGAGTTTAAAACAGTTTAAAATGCACCAGCGGACCGAGTAAGTTGGTACGGAAGGTCCAATATTTCCTTAGGGAAAGTTGTATAGTTTCATGGGTTTAACACGTAAAATATTTGCCCCACAAAGACAGATTGTTTTCAAACAAAACTCCGTGGCAGTTTATTGACACTGAGAAGGATAGAAGTTGTCTAAGTTTTTAGTATTCCACTCACACATGAGTGATACCCTCGCATGGAGCCAAGCCAAATGCTGCACACAGGCGGTTTTACAGGTATCTTCACTTGTGTTACTTTTGATAAGAGTATAAAAGAGAATCGAGAGAAACTAAAAGAAAAAAAGAGAAGGCAGAGTATAATAGAGTGTTGAAAGAATTGAAAAGAAAAATAAAGAAAAGGCAACGCAACGCAACGCAATGCAACGCAACGCGACGTAACGCTACGAAACACAACGTTACGAAACGCAACGCAACGGAACGGAAAGGAATAGAAAGGAAAGGCATAGAAAAGAAAATAAAGGACACACTGTCTTACACTAACACATAAATTAAATTGATAGATTCATTCTGAAGTTGAACTACTTTCCCAACGAAATGCAGGTCGAAATGTAAGATAAATTTGATTATTGCAAGTTTCTGATCTATATTTTTGACTGGCTACATACATACATATATCACGCCTATAATCCCTTGCGGAGCAGGCAGAGAGTAAACGTCCGAAAACAACGGTCAATTACGCCACGTCTGACAAATATTTGAGTGATAATGACACTGACAGGTTGTCAGCCCATCGCCTAAAATTGCAATACACATGTAACCCTCGAACCCCTTAGTCGCCTTTTACGACACCCACGGAAAAGCAATGGGGTGATGCTATTTTAAGCCATCATCAAACGAAATCGACGTGCTAAGTATCCACAACACTGAACTTACGCCCTTATTATTATAGCACTACCAACTGATCCATAGGACCATTAATCTTACGTATCGTAAAATGAGTAATAGAAATTGGGATTAACCCTAAAACTGAAACGTGTCAGGAAAAAGGGCGGACATTATTTTGCCCTTCGCTTTTTCTAAGTCATCTTAATAAGCCCGATTTGAAAGCTGTCAGTTCCATACTAAAAGCGACGCCTATACATAATGTATAACATAATGGGGCCTCTGCCATAGCTTTAACACGAATCTGACAGCTGCAAAATCAGGCTTATTAGGATGGCCTGAATATTATTTATGCTGGGTAATTTTTTATTCAGCACGGGAATTTCATAGGGTGATGCTACTCATGATTCTAAACATCTTTTATTATGGGGTCACCTGCGAAATAGCGAAAAAATAAACAGCTGCCCCAAAGAAAAATTCATACCCACTCGAATAAAATATATGGAACAGCTAGATTTATTTTCGCGATTCCGCAAGTGACCCCATAATAAAAGTTGTTCAGAATCATGAGTAAAATTTTGCCCTGTAAAATTTCCGGGTTGAATATACTAATACACAGGCTCTGAAATAAGAATTAACCACCTTCTTCATACTTTTTGTAAGTTTTCAGCAGTAACTGCCATGTTGTAACTTTACTAATAAACTATTATATTATAAAAAATGTTATCAGGAGCAAAGGTTTATACGTGAGTATCTTTCATACAATGTTTTATTGCAGCATTTACCAATTTTGAGCTTGGCAAATAAAACTGTATCAAGTATCCCAAAAAAATACTTGATATACACATACACACACATATATATCACGCCTATATGTGGAAATTTACGCCACGTCTGACAAAAATTATAGGGTCATACGGAAAATTGTGTATCGCCACAGTGACAGGTTGTCAGCCTATTGCCTAAAATTGCAATACACACCCTCGAGTCCTTTAGTCGCCTCTTACGACTCCCACGGGAAAGAAATGCTACTCACTACCTGCGTCTGTGTTTCCAAACGCATACAACCCTAATCTCTTCAAAGTAAGAGTGAACAGGCTTCTTCTGGGTGAGCTCGCTCCATCTTAGACTCTGTCTCTGTCCTATGACCTAGACTAGAGTCAAGAGCAAACCCATCATTAATAAAGAAAAGAAAAAATGGGGGAATACTTTTCTAAGCCGGCATCACACGACTTGATATACCTAGCTGCTATTTTATTTGTTTAGCCATCCAACCAGGGCCTCGATTTTCTTATCTTTTAGGCATTTTTATGTCATCGACACTCAAGTGTAATTCAATTGCAACTTTGATTGTAATAAATTATAATACAAATATTATTTATTGCTTTTTTAAGTTCTGCAAATCTATCACTGTGACTCTATTGAAACACAATTGAGACACTTTTAAAAAAAGCGTAATTCGGGACCTGGGCCTAGCTTGGCATCGCTAAAAAAAACCTAAAGATGGCCGACGACGGCCGAGGTGGCGCAGTGGTAGTGCGACTGCCTGCGACGCAAAGGTTCCGGGTTCCGGGACACTCACAAAGTTGATATTTATCACTTTGTGAATTTGTTCCCAAGCTGGTTAAACCACCTGATTGTCCGTAAATAAATGCTTCGGAGGGCACGTTAAGCTATCGCCCTGTTTGCTGTCTATGATTACTTAGACGGTGGTTGATACATAAACATGTCAGAGGCCTACGACTAGTAGTAGGCGGTTGAAAAACTCTGACACCAGGGTTCATCGTGTCGATGGACGACTCGGTGTCCCACACGAAACGAGACGAGACCTTGAAGATTAGTTACCAATGGTTAAGCTTTAACACGATTCGTAACTCTCACTTAGAGATTCATATATTATTATATTTATGTAATAGTGTATTATTGATATATATGATTATTTATATATGATAAACCTATATGTGTAGTATTAATTGTATATTGTTGTTGTTATTATACGTATGTACATATTACTGTGTTATATATATTCAAGTTTATCTTTTTTTTTAATGCGCCTGCTTTGACCCTTTCCACATGCCCTAAGGTAGTCTAGGAGATAACGCCTTTGACGTTAAGTCCGCCCGTGTACATTTTTGTGCATAAAGTTAAAGAAATAAATTCACAGCAACTATATTTCGGATTATTTTAATACAGCGTGTCAGGGACAGCCCTCCAAATACTGATAGGGTGCATGCAGACCATGAAACTGAACAACTTCACCAACAAAAAACATCGAGCCCCCCATACAAAATCACAATCAGCTGATTGCAATTTCTATGAAAATTAATTTTTTTAGACGTTTCTTGAAATATTTATTTATGGGAAGTCGTTCAGTTTCATCTGAATGCGCCCAATTATTTCAAGAGCTGTCCCTTACACCTTGTGTATAGGGTGAAATTTGACTAGTGACCGATACAGATTCAGACGTTTATTTGCCAAGAAAATGGTACAGTACTGCAGATGACAGGCTTAAAATTAAAGTTCTACATTTTCAGTCACGTAAATCGTAACATGCAAATATTAATTAATACAATATGCCATACAATATCAAAATAATTATCAATCACAATGTCACAAACACAATCAAATACCATCAAAATTAAAACTTAAAATTTAAATACTTACTTATACTATAGAACCTCCTCTTTAGTGACAGGTTATATAAATACTAACCATAAGCAGTGCCACGCGTTACTGGCATTAAGATACACTTGCAAAATTGGCGGGCAAGGAATGAGCTGCGGTAGCCCAGATGAAAGAGGCGTCGCCACTAGTAATGCGAAAGGCGCAGGTTCAAATCCTGCCCGCGCTTGAAAATTATCCAAGTTTTCAAAAAAAAAATTTATACCTAACACGGGAAGTGTTTTAAAATTTGGTATTCTATATAAATACTGAAAACAGAGTACGGACTTATCATAGATTCGAACCCACAACCAGTGAAACTAACACCGAATACACCACACAGGTTTTGCACCTTTCCAGTCTGTGAGGCGAGTCTCAAAACTCTTGACAGGCTAGAAGTTTTGATTTTATACGAGAAGCTGGTGTTTGCTTTTAGAAAGTTCTTCTTCCGGGACACTGAGTCGACGAATGACCCGATTAACCCTAATGTCAGGCTGACAACCTGTCACTATAGTGATACATGAATTTTCTGAAACGGCCATTGATATAATTATAAATTTCATCTGTTTTCTCACAAATGAGTACAAAAGTTATATATGACACAATAAAATTATGATTATACACATATAATATAAAAGAACGGTTCATAAATATCAATGATGAAACGTGTGATGCCGGCTTAGAATAGCATCACCCCATTTCTTTCCCGTGGGGTTCGTAAGAGGCGACTGAGGGACTCGAGGGTGTGTATTGCAATTTTAGGCGATGGGCTGACAACCTGTCACTATAGTGATACACAGTTATCTGATTGACCCTCGAAATTTTGTCAGACGTGGTGTTAATATCTGTTTTAAGGCCGTTAACGCTCTGCCTACCCCGTAAGGGATATAGGCGTGATTTATGTATGTATGTATGGATAAATATCAATGGAAACGGCTCTCAAATATTTGTCAGACGTGACGATTAACGCTCCGCCTACCCCGCATGGCATAAGGGCCTGACATGTGTATGAATCTATTATAATCTATTGAAAACTATTTTTTTATTTGTTTCTGTAACTTAAGTCTACAATAGCACCTTTCAACTCTTTCAAAACACTTTGAAAAATATAATTCTACCCTCACCTAGCACTTAGCATTCATTCTTTCAGCGCTAGCGGAAGCGGAACCCGCTCGTTTCCCGCCAAAAACGCGCGTAATTTTTTCTCTGCCGCTCAAGCCGTTATGGCGGCGTATCCGGTTGGATTTCCGCACGGTGACGTCACGTGACACGCGTCGCGTCGTTTCCGGTAAAGTGTGTAATTGAATAAGTGCGAGGGTTTTCGTGTCAAATTGGGGGTATCTGGAGATAAGCTGTATTAGCTGCTGTGTGGAGCTGGGTTAGAATAGCATCACTCCATTTGTACCTGTAGGTGTTGTAGAAGGCGACTAAGGGATAAATGCAGAAAATGGGCAACATCGTTCCCTGTGAAAGCAATATATTGCACTGCGCTCACCTATCATGTAATATGTATGTAGTGAACGAAATAAAACATTTAATAACAAAATAGTTATATACATACATAAATCACGCCTATATCCCTTACGGGGTAGGCAGAGCGTTAACGTTAAAGTTTGAAAGTCAATCAGATAACTGTGTATCACTCTAGTGACAGGTTGTCAGCTCATCGCCCAAAATTGCAATACACATTTAACCCTCGAGTCCCTTAGTGACTTCTTACGACACCCATGGTTAAGAAATGGGGTTATGCTATTCTAGGCCGGCACCTTACGGCTTCATTAAGACTTTTCGGTTCTTTGAAATAATATACAGGGTGTAAGGGACGGTGTACCGAAAACTTTGCAAGCATGATCAGACCATAAAACTCAACAACTTTTATGGAGCCTATGTAAGGAAACATTTTTTTTTACTGTCCTATGTTCCCTGGGGAAAGTAGTTCCTTATCACCAGCCCGTCTTAAGTTTTCTCTATCGGTCACTACAATAATTTCACCCTATACAGGGTTATTTTTTATTCACCCCGGAAATTTTACAGGGCGATTCTACTCATGATTCTGAACAACCTTTACTATGAGGTCACCTGCGAAATCGCGAAAAAAAAACCAGCTGTTCCATGCATTTTGTTTGAGTAGGGTAGACTGGGTACGGTTGTAACAGGGTACGGTTGTAACAACTCGATTATTTCCGAAACTATACGCGATAGGGTTAGGGGTACAAGGGGAGAGTTACGCGCGCTGACAGTCCCGCCATTATTCACAGTGTTTCGTCGCACTCCGCATGCTTTAAACGCTTAAAAATAAGCCTATTGTGTTTTGACAACGAAAAGTAAGTATTTTCTACCAATTTTTTTGTCAGATTATTTGATTTTCAGTGTACATGCTGAATTGAAGTTCTAACATACGTTTTTGTGGTGTTTTGGTATTGTCAGAGACTAATTATTTTTTGCTTAGGGTTTAAAGCCATCTAACTGTGACCTTTATAATTCCGAAATGGGGGGGGGGGGGTGGGTACGGTTGTAACATTTTTTGTGGGGACGGTTGTAACAATATTCTTAATGTTTTTTTATTCAAAGATGCCTAGAAAACGCACAATAACTACTGGGAAAGGCGAAAGCGACATGTAGATGAACAAACACGCGTCGACGAGTTGTAACTTGAAGTTATTTTTTAGACGAGTTATGGGGAATGGGCCTAACTATTCAAAAAAATATTCATTTTATTTTGAAGGTGATAATTACTATTATATTATTATTGTATCATTATTTTTACATTAAGATTCTGTTTGGGCATATCTATTTTATATTTTAGATTCCTAGTTTTAGTAAACAGATATCGTCTGGCTTTTACTCAGTTAGTTTCCAGCTTAATTGGATTTTGAATTCCTAGAATTTGTAGATTGTTGGTATTTAAAATACTTAGAAAGGAAGTAAAATTGGGTTTTATGCAGAGACTGCAAAATAATTAAATATTATCCCCGGGAGAGATAGTTGGAAAACAAAAAATTTTTTTTTGTGATGTTGGCTTAAAATATCATCCATCATCATCATGTATAAAGTACTTGGCTGACCGGGCAATGCCCGTTTTTTTCTTTTATGTAAATTGTTTTGCGCTTGTTCTTGATGTGAAACTGAACAACTTTTTCTAGTAGGTACCACATTTTCAAAAAACGAAAACAAAGTCCTCCGAAATTTTGTTGCTGCTCAAATGATCGAATTTCAAAGAAATGTAACAAAGAAAAGTTGTTAATTTTCACGCCAAGCAAACGTTCTGAGAGTTTACAAGCCATTCTCGTAACACACTGTATTTAAACAACTTTAACTTGTTTAAAGGTATTACATAAAGTCGGGAATTCCGTACAAATTCAGTAGCGGAAGGGTATTGCATTCCTGGCTTTGGTAGAAGTTCAGCTTTTGTGTTGCAAGTTGTATTTTAGATCCGAAATCCTTTAGCTAAAATAATGGAATTTATTTGATTATCACACTAAACCACAGCTATTATATTGAAAAAAAAAAAGATTACAAAATACAGATATAAACAGAGTTTTCCAAACTAGGATGCAGACTGTACCTTGGGAAACCATAGAAAAAAATAAAAAGACAAGAATTGTGCTTATCAAAACAATAGTGTGTGTAAATCTATTTGTGTGTTTGACTATAATGACTAAGGTATATAATTTACTAAACGCCTTGTGTTAATAAACAGCTTAGAATAGCATCACCCCATTTCCTCTCCCAGGGGTGTCGTAAGAGACGACTAAGGGACTCGAGGGTTACACGTGTTTTGCAATTTTAGGCAATGGAGTGACAATCTGTGACTATACCACAAAATAGATAATGTACAGAAGGATCACTCGGCCCTTTTTTTGATTATTTCCGCTTTTGGCAAGGGCTGCCACAATTTTCGTACCGATTTTTTAAAATGGAGTAGGTACCTAAACATACAGGGCGTAACAGAACGGGTATATCTAGCTGAAAGGTGCTCATGAAACTGATTTTGTATGGGTGGTCAAATTTTTTATAGTTTGACCCATGTTCCGGGAAAGTTTTAAAATTTCATGAGAACTTACTTTGACCTCCTTTCCTTTCGGCTTAATATACCCTTTCTGTTACTCCCTGTATTTACATACTTACACTACCTACACAGCACAATTATTGTGAAATGGAGGATGACGAGTAGGTAGGCAAAAATGAGGAGCCGTGTAATGCCGATTTAAAATAGCATCACCCCATATCTTCCCCGTGGGCGTCGTAAGACAAATGGACTTGAGGGTGTGTATTGCAATTTTAGACGATGGGCTGACAATCTGTCACAATGGCGATACACAATTTTCCGAATGACCTTCAAATATATGTTAGACTTGTCGTAAATGTAGGTTTTTGCGGCCGTTTACGCTCTGCCTAGCCCGCAAGGCATAATAGGCGTGATATGTGTAAGTATGTACATGAAAAATTGAAAGTTATTTTTAGCTTTTATTTAAGTACCTAGTAACTAAAATCACATTAAAAAATATACTAGAGTTATGAATCTTGTTTGTTCTTTATTGAAAGCAATTTTTTATTTAAGTTGGTAATAAATATTATAGGAACATGGTTCAGAATCATATTGTATACAAATAAACCTATTTATTACTTATTCATATTTGCGCGAAACCATTTTGCTAGTTCGCACCGAACGCGGTTGACACTCAACTACGAGTGTGTTTGGATTGGTTTGGATTTCCTTGTAAACGGCGGCGTGTCATGTATCCGACAGTTTCATGACGTTTCCTTGGAGTGAGCTCTCTGTATTGGGCGCGCCGCCGCCAATACTTACTTTGTGACTATACTGACACACAATTTTCTACATAATCCTAAAAAGTTTATGATAAAATGAAAGTAGAATTTCCACAGATATATTTGCTTGGGTGTAATACGGGGTGTAAGGGACAGCCCTCCGAGTACTGACTACTGATACGGTGCATGCAGACTATAAAACTGAACAACTTACCCCTAGGAACATTTTGTTAGTCCCATACTTAATCAAGATCAACTGACTGCAATTACTATGGGAAGTCAAATTTTCTGTCGCGTTTCCTGAAATATTTTTTCATGGGAAGGTGTTCAGTTTCATGGTCTTAATGCACCCATGTATAAAACTATGAAACTGAAGTGGCTCCCGATACGACAGCGGCAGAATGTGCGAGCTCTGTGTGTTCTTTACACTATTCTGAATGAACCTTGTGCGCCAGCTTATCTGAGGGACCAATTCCAGTATCTATGTGATACCCACGAACGGCTAACTCGCTCATCTGACAACTTGCTGTTGGCTGGTAAAGTGTGCCGTACGGGATTTCTTGGGGACTCTTTTACGCCCAGGGTTGCCATAATATGGAATGAGTTGCCTCTAGAAATAAGGAAAGCCCCCAGTCGCCGGGTGTTCAAGGCCAAATTACGTGAACACTTTCTTAAGTCACTCCAATCGTCTTGATCGGATCTATTACATACCCATTTGGTTGTGTAACTTCAGGAATTAATTTCTTAATCCAAATATCTTCTTCACCTTGCCCGATTATTGTGCCCTGTGATAAGGTATACCTAATATTTATGTATATATTTTATATTATTTATATGTGTATATATGTATGTATGTATATATATTTATTAATTACATATATTAGTGTTCGTCATACTAGTTTATTATTGCATTTATTTTGCACCTGCCTCGCCCATTTCCCATGCCCTAAGGTAGACTGGTAGATAATGCCCTCGGCATTAAGTCCGCCCATGTAAATTAATTGCATAAAGTTAAATAAATAAATAAATGTATAAGTATTCGAAGGGCTGTCCCTTACACATACATACATACACATATCACGCCTATAATCGCTTGCGGGGTAGGCAGAGCCTAAACGGCCGCAAAAAAACGGACATTTACGCCGCGTCTGACAAATATTTGAGGGGCATTCGGAAAATTGTGCATCGCCATAGTGATAGATAGTCAGCCCATCGCCTAAAATTACAAAACACACCCTCAAGTCCCTTAGTCGCCTCTTAAGACTCCCACGAGTTACAAATAGGGTGATGCTATTCTAAGCCGGCATCACACGGCACGGCACTCTGTATCAGTAAATACCTATATTATTGTATTGATTTATTTTCTGGCCACCCTGTATAGCGTATACAAAACAGAGTCCCTAAAAAGAATCCTATTGAATGATTTGAAAGAGAATTTTGTTTTTGATCCGAAAATCTTTTGACAAGCCCTTTATATTGTTGAAGCATGACGCCCAAAAAGACCTTAACAAATCTTTTACCTTTGTCATTTCCCTGAAGAACAATGGCCGGAGTATTTCCTGTATCGTATCAAATGTCTATTGAGAATTGGTTATGGCTACTGGATAGGTTTCTAACGAGGGGTCAATGTACTTACGGAAATGGAGAGAAAATTGTGATGTTACAAATGCGGTTAAAAAGGATATTTAATTAATTTGTGTCTGGTGTCTCCAAACGCATACAACCCTAATCTCTTCAAAGTAAAAGTGAACACGCTTCTTCTGGGTGAGCTCGCTCCATCTTAGACTCTGTCTCTGTCCTATGACCTAGACTAGAGTCAAGAGCAAACCCATCATTAATAAAAAAAAATGTGTTCGGTCAAGATAAAAATAAAATTATTATTAAAAAAAATGGAAATTTCACACAGCGCCATCTAGCCCCGAACTAAGCATTGCTTGTTCTATGGGAACTAAATAGCTGATAATAATACTTATACAGGGTGTAAGGGACAGCTCTCCGAATACTAGTAGTTTTTATTCATACCATCTCTCTCTTTTCGTGTGGGACACCGAGTCGCCCAACGACCCGATGAACCCTGGTGTCAGAGTTTTTTCAACCGCCTACTATCACTAGTAGGCCTCTGACATGGTTGTGTTACGTTACGACCGCCGTCTAAGTAATCATAGACAGCAACCGGGACGGGACCGACGGTTCAACGTGCCCTCCGAAGCATACCATGAAACTGAACAACAGTCCGTCTTTGTTTTACATGAAACGTAATTTTTTTTTTACTTTAGTCAGCTGATTTTTAATGTGTATGGGAGGTCGTTTTTTTTTGTCGTTTCCTGACATCCTGACATATGTTTCTAGGGGAAGGTTGATCAATTTCATAGTCTGCATGCACTTTTTCAGTATTCGGAGGGCTGTCCCTTACACCCTGTATACTTTTTTGTAAATAAATACATATTATACATAGAAAACACCCAGACTAAACACAAATAACTAATAAAATCAAATTTGTGAGTGCCCCACCGGGAAATGAACCCGGAACCTTAGCGCCGCAGGCAGTCGCACTACCACTGCGCCACATCTGCTATCATTGATAGTTGATGTTATACATACAAACTTTTTTGTAAATAAATACATACTTACAATACAATATAATAAAAATAACATACAAATATTATACTTGTGCTGTGTGGGGATCGAACCCACAACCCTCGACCTTATGACTACACGATCTTAATTACAGAATCACATATACACATACACATATCACGCCTCTAATCCCTTGCGGGGTAAGCAGAGTTCAAACGGCCGCAAAAAACGGACTTTTACGCCACGTCTGACATATATTTGAGGGTCATTCAGAAATTTGTGTACTGCACTAGTGACAGGTTGTCAGCCCATCGCCTTAAATCGCAATACAACCCTTTAGTCCCTTTGTCGCCTTTTACTACTCTCAAGGGAAGGAAATGGGGTGATGCTATTCTAAGCCGGCCGGACATTTATTAATAGTAGGGTAGGGTAGGAAACAGTGACTCAGGCGGGTACTCTGACTCACGGCTGTATCTCCCTAATGGACAAAAGTATCTACCTGTCTTCCTCACTCATTGGTAGTTCGCGACAGCCGAACGCGCATAAACCAGTCACCCGCCTGCTCCGACGCCGTTTAGTAGTGAAAAAAGTGTGTGATAGTTTTTGTGCCCTCAAAACAAAATTACGAGGTAAGTTACACTTCGTTTTATTCATTGATAATTAAAGATTCGTACAATTGTCATTGTTTTGTTGGATAGTGGTGTTAATATGCTAGGCAATGCGATAGATTTGTTGGCCGTACGGGAAGAATTGTAAGATGTGTCACCTATTAAATTCAAAATGGCGACGTAGCCTCACTGACTCAATTTTAGGAAGTACACAATGACTCGCGAGTCAGTGTGTACTTTTGTGAGTCGGTGTTAACTTTATATGGTTAATACAATTAAATAGAAAAATATAGTAATACGAAGTATATGTTTATTACATACTATGCGTAGGATATCAGAACGGGAAACAAATCTTTTTTAACACATTTGTAACCCAAAAATGCTTACTTATTCTTTGTTTTACTGTCATGTTTCAATATCGCTAGAATAAAAAATATAGGTATGACCATGACCATATGTTCAGAGGGTATCTTTAAAGTCATTCCAAGACAAAAGTTTTCAATTCTAACAGATTATGTGGAAGCTTGAATTCTTAAAAAGTGTTATTAGTGTTATTAATACGATTGATTTCACGAATTGTTTGTGATAGCCAATTTATAATATCTAATCATTTACTAAATATTTGTTTTTATTTTATTTTAGAATGCCCGTCGCAAAAGCGACACCGGACGGTAAGTTGGAAACCACACTGAGGATGTCAAACTAGCGTGCTGTCGAGATAGCGTTTGTCAAAATCTGTCGAAATACTGTGTGTCGTGATCATGTGCTGTCAATCTACCGTCATCTACTCCTACTTTGAGAACAAAATAAATCAGGACCTTTTTTTTTTTCAACATAATAGTTAAATAAATGATTAGATACAAAAACATGTGATTAATGTACCTAAGGCATAAGTTGTGATAATAAACATTTGACTGATGAAAATTGTTGTTTTATTATAATGTTTTATTAACGAGCCAGTGTGTACTACTGAAATGAAATAAGACTGGTACTGGTACACACTGGCTCATGTCATTGTTGAGCCAGTGTGTACTGCAAAAAAATGTTAAGAGTCATTGTGTACTACAGGGTTGAGTCATAGTAGTCTGGTACCGGTACAGAGTGGCTCATTTCCCATTTTTTTAAAAACCGTGCCTGAAAACTTTACTGCAGTATAAATCAAACAAAAGACAATGTGAGGAGAAAGGCAAATAATCAATGCATATAAGGTATAAATTTCAGTTTGATACTTTAACGTTATCTATAAAATTTTACTCTACGAAAAAATCCGAGTCACTGTTGCCGCCCTGACCCTAAGTATCGCTGTAGTAACAGATAATTAGCACTTTCGCTATCTTACGTTTTGAGTGAGGTAGCATCTATCCTACATAAACGTTTAGGTAAACCTGCCAGTAAAATTGCTGAAGCCAAAAAGTTTGAATTTAAAACCACTTTCAGATAACAATTTTGTTTGTTAACAAAACGGTATCTTTAATGAATACTTTAGGAAATTTGGGCATTCTGAAAAGTTCGCGTATTTGCCGCGGTCGAAATTATTTACTGAGTTGTCCAACAATTTTTCAAGTTGATCTTCTAAACTTTAAATTTATCGTAAATAAAAAGAATTTTAGGTTAAAGTTATGGCGGTTTTCCCTTTTTACGTCCGTCGCTGCGTATTTTTAACGAACCGTAACGCATGCGTCGTCTGTCAGACAAAAGAAAATTGCGAATTCCGATATTATTTCCGTACAAATACGGTGTGATGCCGGCTTAGAATAGCATCACCCCATTTCTTACCCATGGGTGTCGTAAGAGGCGACTAAGGGACTCGAGGGTGTGTATTGCAATTTTAGGCTACGGGCTGATAACCTGTCACTATAGTGATACACAGTTATCTAAATGACCCTCAAACTTTTGTCAGACGTGGTGTTAATATCCGTTTTACGGCCGTTAACGCTCTGCCTACCCCGTAAGGGATAAAGGCGTGATTTATGTATGTATGTATGTATGTACAAATACGGTTACGCGCCGTAAACGCGTCGTGTAGCCGTATTTGTATGAGAATAAGATCCAATTGCAATTTTAGGCGATGGGCTGACAACCTGTCACTATGACCCTCAAATATATGTCAGACGTTTTCGCAGCCGTTTACGCTCTGCCTACCCCATAAGGGATAATAGGCGTGATGTGTATGTATAAAATCCAAATTCGCAATTTCCTTTCATCTGACAGACGCATACGTTACAGCGAAATTAGTTTATTGATATTAGACAAATGAGAGAACCGCAGAAACTACTCATTTTTGTGACCGCTCGAAAAAGAGTCAAAGTTCAATTACTTTTTATAGGTACGTTAAGCAGTAGTGGTCGTTATACAACCATGTCAGAGGCCTACTAGTAGTAGGCGGTTGAAAAACTCTGACACCAGGGTTCATCGGGTCAATAAACGACTCGGTATCCCATGCAAAAGCAGAAAAAATTGTGATTTAGGCTCAGTCGCGCGCCACCATCTTTAATACTTACGTTTTGAGATTTCCTCCCAATAGTGAAATGAAATGACCCGTTTCAAAATCCATTCTCACAAACTCCCATACCACAGAATGTAATCCCCCAATCCTCTCCATCCCCCCCACTCCTGGATCGCCAGATACCCACACTTTTGCTTCAGAATCGCATCTGACCACTATCGGTTGCGTATGGGCGAAGTCTGATATTGATAAAGTGTACCGGGTTAACGCTGAGATGCAGTTTGGGTTTTGTATGAACGATTTTGCGGTTTTTGATACAACTTCTTTTGTTAGTGACAGTTGACAGGAAATTATTAAACTCAAGGCATGACAACATTTGCCTGAAATACGTACATGTATATTTTTCATTCTTGTGAGTAATCAAGCCAGCAAATCATCCGATGTAGGTATCTTGATGGTGGTTTTATTTAATGATTAAATTGTAATGCCGGCTTAATTAACATCACATATTTTTTCCAGTGGATGTTGTAAGAGGCGACTAAAGGAATCGAAGGTCACGTGTGCATTGCAATTTTAAGCGATGGGCTGACTACCGCTCATTGAGGTGATACACAATTTTCTAAATGACCTTCAAGTGTTTGTTAGATGTAGAGTAAATGTTCATTCGTTTGTGCTGTTAATTTATGTATGTATGTTTGTGAAGTTTTTCTACGTGTACTTATTGGTCGCGCGCGTCCTTGAAAATTTACAGTATCAGTTTGCCATTTTGGCCGACGCCTTCATAATCTTTTAACCCTTAATAAGAGACGGAAATAATTTCCCACTAGATACTACTAGATTTTGGACCTAATGTGCCCTAATTAGATTTTAAAACCAAAGCAAAAATTGGGTATGCTCTATTGTAGATAATAAGGGTTAACTAACGTGGTTTTTCCACAAACAGCCCTCTATTATTTGTCAAACGTGGCGAAAGCGACCGTATTTATACGGCTGGTAACGCTCTGTCTACCCCGCATGGGATGACGGCGTGATATGTGTATGTATGTATGGTTTTTGGAAAACTTTCTAAAGGAAAGGAGGTTTAGTATATACGCGGCCCGGCACTTGGACGATGCGAGTAATTTCAATCTGCCGCACGTATTGCCGCAGCATCAGCTCACTGCACAGAGCTACGAATAAGAATAACCACTTACCTATATTTTTTTAACACTATCTCTCTTCTCGTGTGGGACACCGAGTCGTGCAACGACCCGATGAACGCTGGTGTCAGAGTTTTTCAACCGCCTACTACCACTAGTAGGCCTCTGACATGGTTGTGTAACGACCGCCGTCTATGTAATCAAGGACAGCAACCGGGACCGACGGCTTAACGTGCCTTCCGAAGCACGGAACCATTTTTTTTCGGACAATCACGTGGTTCAGCCTGCAATATCGTAACCAGACCGGGAACAAATGCTCAAAGTGATAAATATCAACTTTGTGCGTGTCCCTCCGAGAATCGAACCCGGAACCTTTGCGTCGCAGGCAGTCGCACTACCACTGCGCCACATCGGCACTTTTAACACTAATAGCATCATTGGGAATAGCTTCACCCAATTTCTAACCGGGGGTGTAAGGCTGAAATTTTACTAGTGACCGATAGCAAAATCTCAAGTGATAAGCAACAACTTTCCCCAGCGAACATAGGTTGAAATACGAAAAATAATTTGATCTTGGGCCGTGTGATGCTGGCTTAGAATGGCATCACCCCATTTCTTTCCCGTGGGAGTCGTAAGAGGCGACTACTGGACTCTAGGGTGTGTATTGCTATTTTAGGCGATGGGCTGACAACCTGTCACTACGGTGATACACAATTTTCCGAATGACCCTCAAATATTTGTCAGACGTGGCGTTAATGGCAGTTTTTTTGCGGCCGTTTACGCTCTGCCTACCTCGCTAGGGATAATAGGCGTGATATGTGTGTGTGTGTAATTTGATCTTCCTATTACAAAATTGCCAATCGGCTGTTGTTCCTTATCACTAGCCCGTCTTGAATTTTTCGGTCACTAGTAAAATTTCACCTTATAAATAGTCTTTTAATATTTTCGGTGTACACATTTTCATGGCTGAATGTGACAGGAAATGCTGAAGAATAGTTTGCAACTTGTGGCCGGTGTCCGAATCACGAAAATGTCTGTTTCAGGCAGTATTCTCGAATTTCGTTAATAAAAGAGCTGTAAGTTTTAAAATTGTATTGTATTTTATTTGTTCAAAATTCACGGTGATATCGGTGATACTACAGGTACAAAAAGGTTAGACGAGTGTTCAGTCACATTTTAAAATATTTTTTTTGCGCTTTGACGTAACGCTGTACCTTCTACACTTGTATGAAAGGTGTAAAAAAAACTACTAATATTTCAAGGGTTAAACCAGGCCATGAAACTGAACAACTTTCGCCACGGCACATAGGTGATAATATAAAAGTCGACGAACGCGTGTATTTTTTTTCATTTTACAACTTATGTTCCTTGGGGAAAGTAGTTCAGTTTCATGGGCCGGTTCACTCCTTAAAATATTTTTACACGGATACAAAAATACTTACAAAATTTTGAGCGTGGTCATAACCACTTATATTAACTCACTTCATACAAAGTCACGCGCCTCCAAACATCCAGATCTATATTTATCCAGCAGATGGCAGCACACCTTGACTGCAGGTGAACGGTTGAACACCTGTAAAACACCAGGAATTTGACTTATTCGAGACTCAAAAGTGCTGATTCTGTCGAACTTAATATTTTCTTGCTTGACAACCATAACTCATCACAATAAAAAATGTAAACGGATTTAAGTTGTGTTTATTTTGGATTTTACAATTCCTACGTTTCAAGCTCTTTACAGAGCCCATGGTCACGGATGACTAATGTGTTAGACGTCATTATTTAGAATATAAATTATTTTTGTTCTACCGCCATCTATTTCTTAATGCCTAGCGTAACGTCCGGGTTCCACGAAAAACTGTCGAACTTGTTCTCTTCAGGGCCGTCTTTGACTATGTGGGGGCCGTGGGCACATAAGCTTTAAGGGGCCCTTTTTGGGAGGAGTGAGTGAATTTTTTACTAAAATCTTGATCTGTATAGAAAAATTGCATGAGGTACCTCACACTGACCCGCAACTCCATGCAAGCTGCTGCTTGCACGACGGATCCGGCCCTCTGGGACAATATCATACTGCGCTTAGTATAAGGTTCGGATTTATACTCAACGACTTGCCGGCCGCTGTGACCAGGCCGCTCGTCGCGAGTTTCTAAGGAAATGTATAGAATGAATTATATTGCGCGCGGCGCGGTTACATTTTCCTAGCGGTCGAGGCGCGGCGCGGTACTTTATTTTCGCCTAAATGCTCTGTCAAAATTTTCCAACGTCTAGTCGAAGCTGAGAAAAAAGTGTACAGTTTTTGAACGAATTGAAAGAATGCTACTGCTTCATTAACACATTCAACAGCCTGAACACCCACTAAATTCAGCGAATGTGCTGCGCATGGAACATAAGTTGCAAATTCGCAAACTTCTTTTATTCTTGATTGGACGCCAGAGTACTTTCCAGACATATTTGATGCATTATCATAACTCTGCCCTCGGCAGTCTTTTATAGAAATGTCAAGTTTTGCCAAAAGGTCTAAAATAGTATCAGCTATGTATTGCGCCTTATGTTCATCCATGGGTAGGAACTGCAAAAATCTTTCAATTGGCTGTACATCTTTCACGTATTTAACGATGAAAGTTAGCTGGTCGACGTGGGACAGATCTGGCGTCGAATCTACGCTAGTAGAGTAATATTTTGCCGCTTTAAGTTCTGCGACGATTGTTTGTAAAACTCGCTGTCCCATAAGGTTGATAAATTCATTACAAATGTTTGCAGATAAATATGATGTGCTGCCTTTACCACGGTTTCCGAACTTTTGTAAGTGCTCAGTTAGAAATGGATCAAATTCGCTAATTAGTTCCAAGCATCCCAAATAATTCCCATTGCTTTGTGACCCCAATGTCTCATTATCGCCACGAAAAGCAAGACCTCTTGAAGCTATAAATTTTACTACTGAAACAATCCTCCTAAGCATATTCTTCCAGTATTTAATTTCTGTGTCATATTGGGACAGCAACTCACTATCAATTCTTCCAGAAGTTTTCGTTCTGGCAACATAGTACATCATAGATTGCCTGTGTTGCAAACTGTTCTCATGCTTAATAAGTAAGGTACTTATATGTTTCCAATCGCTATATCCAGTTGGAGAGCTCAGTTCAGTTCCAGGGCCAGTATGATGGTTAAACAGGCGGCAGCAATAACAATATACCTACAGCTTTTTTTGTCGGTGAATAAAGTAGCCATTTCTTTCTAAAGTCTCACCGTTCGTCAATTTACGTGTAAACGTGTTTTTTGTCAAGTGTCTTGTTGATGTACCACTTGATTCTGTGAAAGTTTTTGAAGTTTCAGAGAAGTCGCAATTTTTATTTTGGAAAAATTCTGGCCCTTTCCGAATCCAAACATCACGAACGTTTTCTGTTAAAATTTCATCATTGTACGTACCAGGGTCAGGATTAGGAGAATGAAATTCGTTTTCAGTACTTGCAGATATTATCGCACAGTTGCTTGAAGTCGAGGGAGCAGCATCTGGAGTGTTTTTGTCATTTTCGTCACACGTTACTTCTTTTTCCTGGTGATATTCAGAGCTATTTGTATCTTGAGGTGATAAGGATGAGGAATCCTTCTGTTTATTGGTTTCTTCAACCGTAAAAAAATGAGTGAGTTTAGGAAGTTTTTCTGTTATTTCTTTTTGAGCAATCACTTTTTTCCTTTTTTGTGAACCACTTAAATAAGTTCTTTTCGACATATTGAAACAGTGTTCAAACGAGCTAATGAAAACTTGCAATAGTTTTACACAGTTTTTCACTTCAAAGTCTTCAAATTAAAACTTTTAACAGCAAAAGTGCAAAACAAAAACACAAAAGTGCAAAACAAACTTTTTTCCAAAGGAAAATACCATAGGCATCAACCTATCCTATCATAGACAATCTTGTCTATGGAATCATATCGGACAGAGTGGTTTGCATAATTATCGAAAGATGGCGTTTTATCGAATTCGAACAACTAACCGATTTTCGTTCTTAAATATTTTCGAGTAAAATTGATCGTTCGGGGCCTCCTCTCTTTTAGCGTGTGGGATGCCCGAAACCTAGAGTCACATATTTTATTTGCCATTCCCGGGGCCGGGGGCCCCCCTGACGATGGGGGCCTTGGGCGCGCGCCCCCAGCGCCCCTATAGCAAAGACGGAACTGGTTCTCTTGCTGCTTTTCATTACATAAACTTGTCAAGTGGAACATTCAGACGATGAACGACCCGATGAACCATTCATGGGTTCATCGAGTTGCTAGCAGATAGAAGCAAGATCTTGACTGCAGGTGAAGTGTTGGACACCAGTAAAACACTAGGGATTTAACTTATGCGAGACTTAAAGCCACTATAAGGCCATTTCAATAAGGACTTCACGGTTTGGCACCGAGTCAGCCAACAACCCGATGAACCCTGTTGTCAGAGTCAGAAATTAGTTATGGAATGCGTACACCAGAATCAACTCCAATGTATAGGAAACGGTAACGGCAAAGAAGCGTGGAAGGTATTTAGAAGTTATGTGTTTTGTTGGTAATTTTGTTAAGGGGCAGTTTTTTGAGGTATGCACTTTCTTTAAAAAAAATGTTAGATCCAAAAGCTAGACTCCTATGCAAAAGGATTAGACATTAAATATGAAAAACATCCTTATTCCCTATGTATTTTTTTATAACCCAGGTAAAATAAATACAAAACGTTGTATTATAAAAACAGTTAAGCCGTTTGTCAGAATCTTAGAAGACAGAAAAACTCCGTTCGTCAACCCGGTTTCCCACACGGAAAGAAGAAGTAGTTACAATATTAGAAGTATCTGTATCTACTAATATTATAAATCTAAAATGATGTGTGTGTATGTATGTTTGTTACCTCTACACGCTCAAACGGCTTGACCGATTTGGATGAAATTTGGAACAAAGGTAGAATATAATCCGGAATAACACATAGGCTATTTTTTACCGCGGGAAAACGATTATTACCACGGGAAAATGAGTGGCAGTGGGTTTACCGCTGGGTGGAAATCTAGTAAATGATAATTGTAGATAAGTAGTAATACATTAATTGTATGCCAAGGTATTTGACGCCTAAGCGGGCGATAGGTACATTACTTACGAGGGTGTAATTAATTTTACACACGCGGTACGTATACAGCTTTATATATCGAACTAGCAGCCTGCCCAGCGGTTTCATCCGCTGCTTACCGTTTTTGTGGACCAAATCTCGTATGTTTAGTAGTAAAAAAGGCGCCTGACACAAAAAACAAAGCAATCCACACAACGAATCCTCGTCTGATAATTTTCTTCGGCGTCGTTAAAAAGTAGCCTTTGTTTTTTCTTAGGTTCCTGTCTAAGCTTATGCCAATTTGTATCAAAATCAGTTCAGTGGTTTAAGCGCGAAAACGTAACAGACAGACAGAGTTACTTTCGAATTTATGATATTAGTATGTTTTGTAAGTGGGAGAAATAAAAAATAATATATTTAATTGGCTTTCATCATATCATAACAATTTAATCATCATCATCATCGACTCATTGAAGGGTCTCTTCTCTATTGCACCAATCTTCACAGTCCTGTGCTAAACTCATCCATAGAGATCCCGTCGACTTGGTGATATCATCAGACCACCGGGATGATGGACTGCCTGCTGACTCTTTCACACCACTTGGCCACCACTCTGGACTGCTTTTGTCAAGCCTCCTTGCTATTTTTTTTATTATTTAGTTCTGGAGTCTTCACTTTTTAGCCTCGGGGCTATGGAATCTACACCTGACTGTATGGTGGGGAGCAGGAGCTCACCCGGATCTCATTGCTATGTGTACTGCCCACCACTACCTCAATATCGTGATTCACTTACCTACATCTTCGACTTCCTACCTACGTCGAATTTCGATGATTGGTAGGTACAAAATCAACGAGGGTGATCCATAACAAACCTAGTTTCAAAACCTTCACGGTTAATCGTACTTACCGCAAGGGCTATGACACTTACAATGCATAAGATAAAATGCTCTCAACTAACCGTGCGTCTAATTTAGATACAAGCAAAGTTTATAACGGCATAGCATCCAAAATAAAAAACAAATACTATATCACTACTTATTATTATAACAGGACGTTGGTGTAAGAGCCAGTGTGTTTAAAACTTAGACGGCAGTTTTTAGAATCCGGACTGCATCAAAATAGGCAAGGAGATTAATTTTAATTAATATAATTGTAATTATTGTTATTTTATCAATTAATATTACACGTGATGCAATTGTATCGATATCCTAACAACTTTTCAATACCAATTAATCAGCAATCAATGCCACAAACCGTTGCTCGACGTCACAAACCTATCAACACGCGTTCTTTTTTCAAATGTTATTATTTTATTAATAGCGAGAACCGACTTCGCCTTAAACGGTAGCACGCGTCGTGCACCTGTCGCGCGGGGAAGCTGCATCTTAATACGGGGCAGGTTTTATACACTGTGGTTCAAAGTATAAACTGTATGGGCAAAGGCTGTGATCAAACAACTTTTCAGTTTGACGTTATTACAGAAGCAGCAAAATCATTAAACTACATAAAGCCAACTAATTAGTTCAGTTTTAAAAATGCAAGTGGCCAGTATCATGTAACACACTTCGCCCGAACATATTTTTCTTTTGTTTTTGTCCATCCTGGTATTGTACATTTTTCTGGATCACGGAGAATGAAAAAAAAAACATAATCGTGTAAAAAAATTCTTAAGAAAATAAATTAAAATAATAAATTGAAATTGATTGTGAGTGCATAATAAAACCATAGTACATTAAGTAAATAAAGTTAGACTTAGATAGATAACTAGAATTAGATAAATAAATAATTACACATACACATATCACGCCTATAAACGGCCGTAGAAACGGACATTTACGCCACGTCTGACAAACATTTGAGGGTCATTCAGAAAATAGTATTTCACCATAGTGACAGGTTGAAAGCCCATCGCCTAAAATTATAATACACCATCATCCTACTAATATTATTAATGCAAAAGTTTGTTTTTTTAATACTTCTTCACGCAAAAACTACTGAACCGATTGTAATAAAATTTGGCACACATATAGAAGGTAACATGGATTAACACACAAGATAGTTTATATCACATGCGGGCATTACCGCGGGTAACAGTTAGTGTTAATCTATATAAAAGTTTAATCCACTTTTCCTTCAACTTAGACCATATTGTAGATCATGTTTTACCGTAATAATGACTACCGCAAAGGTAATTAGTGTACATCACCTGGACGCGAGGAGAACACAAGAAGAAGCCTTTTTGACCGACTTTACAAGAAAATAGAGGGTCGTGTTAACACACTAAAATAATAATTGAGTGTAGTGTAGGTACTATGGTTTTATTTTGCACTCACAGTGCTATATTACTTTTATAACAAAATGAAAATAAGAAATTGAAAAAATGACAGCGCCCGCCGGGACTTGAACCCGGGACCGTGGAGTACCGTTCCACTGCTCTGCCAACTGAGCTACCGGCGCCCCGACGCAAGCCGACGAAATCTTCAATCTCTTGGTACTCGTCTCGAAGCGACGACAAGCGACATCTAGTATAAGTTATTTGAAACTAATACTTAAGTATTTTTGAAATGGGGCCCATGAAACTAAATAACTTTCCCAACGAAACAAGGGTCGATATATTAAAAAATATTTGGATCTCCCATTCTGTATTTTCCATAAGACTGGATCAATTTGTATGAAAATAAAAATGAAATTACTTTATTAGTAGGATAGTATTATCACTTATTGACGTCATGATCCGTCATTTAAAAAAAAGAAATTTGTGTAATACAATTTTCTTTTTTTTATAACAATTTTGTATTATCCTAATAGAAAACCGGCTCGGACCACCGGCTATGGGAAGTCCAAATAACCTATGTTCCTCGGGGAAAGTTGTTCAGTTTTATGGTTTACTGGTTTACCCCTGAAAATATTTGCAGCTTATAAGTATTTTAACAGCCACAAAATAACACTGCTGAACATAGAAAATTACATTGGCAATAGAATGACAGTTGAGTGTCGATAGCTTTGCAATGTCATTAATAAAAGATAATCGTAACCCAGGATAATAAATCGAGCTTAAAAGCTATAACACGACTTCTCTTTACACAGAAAGTTAGCTTAAACTCTCTCCATACTATGCTTACGAGCAACTTCATAACAACAGTTTGATAGAATCCGTGCTACGAAATAAGGCTTTGCAGAAATATGAAACGAACATACACACTCACGCTTTTATCTTTTGCGGGGTAATCACTTTGTTAATGGCCGTTATGATGTTATTGATTCGTCCGAGAAATATTTATAGGACATTTCTCTTAATATTGTTGAATGGTATAACGACAGATTGTCAAACCTGGAAACTGAAATAATCTATAAAACTAAAATAAATGGGTCAATTTCAACAAGTCTGTTATTTGTCTAATTTTGGTGGCAATTTTTATTTGTTAGTTTTTTGATAATATTTTGATAAATTCTAAGAATATATCACATTTTGATTGTCATGTATCGAGGGCCTCGTTATAGCTATTTTAGTTTTTAAGATATTTCAGTTTAAGTCCACCAAAATTGCAGAGGGCCACCAAAATTAGAAATTTAGCCCACCAAAATTGACTCATGCCACCAAAATTTGAAAATTATCTGCAATGACCTTTGTGGGTACCTAACGGAATTCTGGGGGATGTGCAGTGATCCTTGTGAGTACCAAACGGAATTCTGGGGGATGTGCAGTGATTCTTTTGAGTACCCAACGGAATCCTGGGGTATACGTATGCAGTGATCCTTGTGTGTACCCAACGGAATTCTGGAGTATGTTTAGTGATTTTTGTGAGCATCCAACTGAATTCTGGGGTGTGTGCAGTGATCCTTGAGAATACCTAACGGAATTCTGGGGGATGTGCAGTGATTCTTGTGAGTACCCAACGGAGTTCAGGGGTGTGTGCGGTGATCTTTGAGAGTACCTAACGGAATTCTGGAGGATGTGTAGTGATCCTTGAGAGTACCAAACGGAATTCTGGGGAATGTGCAGTGATCCTTGTGAGTACTAAACGGAATTCTGGGGGATGCGCACTGACCTTTGTGAGTACCAAGCGGAATTCTTGAAGATGTAAAAAGATCTTGGTGAGTATCTTACAGAATTCTTAAAAGTTGTGTAGCGATGTTCGTGAATAGGAACCTAATGGAATTCTTTGGACGTGTGCGTTAATCATCGTGAGTCTGAGTGACTAACAGAATTCTTGGAATGTGTGCAGTTATTATTGTGTGTACCTTACACAATTTTTCAAGGATTGGACTGTGCAACAATCTTCGTAACTTTGAGTGCCGACCCAAAATTTCGGGAGGTGTGCAGTGATCCTTGAGAATACCTAACGGAATTCTGGGGGATGTGCAGTGATCCTTGTGAGTACCCAACGGAGTTCTGGGGTGTGTGCAGTGATCCTTGAGAGTACCTAACGGAATTTTGTTGGATTTGGAACGATCCTTGAGAGTACCAAACGGAATTCTGGGGGATGTGCAGTGATCCTTGTGAGTACCTAACGGAGTTCTGGGGTGTGTGCAGTGATCCTTGTGAGTACCCAACGGAGTTTAGGGGTGTGTGCGGTGATCTTTGAGAGTACCTAACGGAATATGCAGCGTTTTCAGTGATTACCACATTACGACATACGAAAATATTATCAGTGATCTTAGTAACTAAGCACTGAAAGGGATTATTGGGGGAATCTTGGTAAGTACTAACGGAATTCTGGGGGATGGTGCAGTGATCGAGGTGAGTTCCTATGGAATTCGTAGCTTGGTGAGTATTCAGCTTTTTAGATTAGGAACCGATGAATAAACTACCCAATGGAATCTCTTGGAGTAGGCATCTAACAAAATATAAATATACCCAGAAGGAACATGGAAGAACATGAAATTTATATTGAATTTGCAAGTAGAAAGGGCATAAATATACCTGCAGATGATAAAAGGGTTCAGCTTACATTCTATTTAGGTAAGAAATCATCATTATTTTTACCATTTTAAACTGCTTAGTATGTAAACAGATAAGGATGTCAATTTTGGTGGTTGGAACCAATTTTGGTGGCCTCTAATATGCCACCAAATCCACCAAAATTGGCCCACCAAAATTGAGACAAAGCCTTTTTGTAAATATAAAAAAATAAGTGTAAGTTTTAGATCAAAATAAATTCTATAAGTGTAAGGAGCAACAAATGACACATCAAATTCCACAGCAATAGTTTATGGTTGTACACAAAGTAATGAAATAATCGAACCACCAAAATTGCAACCGTTTTTTAGATAATTGCGTAAAGTCTGTACTTACGTTTTTGGCGGGAACATGCATCGTCGCCGCACCCAAGTAACCATCACAAGCGCTTGAGCGCAAGTGGCCGGGACGCGGTGTGGCAACAGGGCGTTGGGAATATGCATTAGAGATGAGATACCATCGTTCAAAATTTTTCCACCAAAATTGTTTTTTTTTTCGGACACTTCTTTTCACCCGTTTAACTTTATAGTACTTAAGGTAGTTGTCTTAAATATAAAACTAAGAGTTAGTTTACATATCTAGGAAGACATTTGAGCTAGTTGGAAACATCTCATGTCTTGAGGGAAAAAATTATAGGGAGTTTTCTTCTCAAATTTGGATTCCGGACACGCCACCAAAATTAGGAAATGGCGCTTTAGCATTTTTTTTTATTTTGTTGTATTTACTTATTATTGTTAATTATCATATGCACATTTAAAAACAAGCGTATATTTAAAGAATTTTTTTTTTTATTGCTGTATCTGTACTTCTGACTAGGATTTTCAGCTCGGACACGTTAAAAACACGTCAGGGAAAATGAGCCAAATACAACGAAATAGTTTTTAAATAATAAATTACTTTCAGCACCACATACATCTACCCATAAAAGTAAGAGGATAAACATATACTGGTCATTCTAAGTAACTATAGGAAAAACCAGAATAAATTGATCACTTTGGGGCCTTATGTAATTAAGTAAAATAATGATAGAGTAATTAGTAGTTTCAATCCACGCAATCACATTTTTTTTACCTCTCCAACTTGAATATAACAGTTTTGCTGCGTAAATCTAGCGGCCAAAAGTTTATCGCTTTTATTTACTGGATTGAGAAAAGTAATTTGAATTTCGAACATCTCATTTCATCAAAATAATCATAACAATGGCGGCGGTGCGTTACAAAAATTATTTCGGACAGTTATTGTTTTCTTTTTGAAAGTTCTATTCAATATAAAGTAAAGTGAAGTGTTCTATTCAATATTTGACATTTCTGAATAGGTATTGAGACTTATGTGATATTTCTAAACGCACTCTGAAAAATATAATTTGGTTTAAGTTTATTTTTAAGCTGATGGTCATGTAGCCAAAGCTTTCACAATAAAAAAAAAATATATATAATTTGGCGGGAATTTTATTTTGCCTAAAGCATTCAAAGTGTACAGCCCATTTCCCAATTTTGACATTGGCATAATTTTCGCCCTGGTAGAGGTGAAAAATTGTGTACCACAAAAGAGCAAATTAATTTTAAAGCTCTTGAATCCCTCACTGAGCTTAGGCTATGTACCCTTCCTCGGGATTTAAAATTATCACTTGAAGCAACAAACATAACATATTAAAAAAATTAAAAACATGACTGCTTTCTGAGATAAAGCCTAGCCTATGACACTCGTGATAATGTAAGGATTCTTCCGATGCAATTCCCATTCGAATCTGATCATTGATTAACGAGTTTCAGTCGTTTAAAGAATTGCTGTTGAAGGATATATACAAACATACATACATGACAGATCATACACTCTAAAAACATTACACTCCTTTTTGGTTGGACAGTCGTGTAAAAAATAACTTTGCTTTAAGTTGTGCTGACAGTTGTGTGACGTGTGATTTGTTAAATTTTTATACTTGACCCTCTTTCGAACTGTAACGATGCTGACGCAGCGAATGTCTGTTTATTTATACCTATTGTCTTGTGTGATGCCGGCTTAGACTGCCGTGTGATGCCGGCTTAGAATAGCATCACCCCATTTCTTGCCCGTGGGAGTCGTAAGAAGCGTCTAAGGGACTTGAGGGTGTGTATTGCTATTTTAGGCGATGGGCTGACAACCACTCACTATGGTGATACACAGTTTTCCGGATGACCCTCAAATGTTTGTCAGACGTGGTGTAAATGGCAGTTTTTTGCGGCCGTTTACGCTCTGCCTACCCTGCAAGGGATTATAGGCGTGATATGTGTATGTATGTTGTTTTGTATATTATCTAGTCATTTTATAAAATAATATTTATGTTGGCTATCTGTTTACCTAAGCTAAGACATAAGAATGCCAATTCTTAGTTTAGGAAATGGCTTAGCCTCATAATTATTTCATATAAGTGTACTTATTTGTTATTATGTTATAATATTTTCTTGAGTTTGCACAACTGTTACTCATCACAATAAAACAATTTTAAACGGATTTAAGTTGTGTTTATTTTCCGTTTGTTCAGTCATCCGTGACCACGGGCTCTGTATAGAGCTCGAAACGTAGAAATTGTAAAATCCAAAATAAACACAACTTAAATCCGTTTAAAATTGTTTTATTGTGACGTTATTATGTTTATTTTAATAAAGAATTATCTTATCTTTTTTGTCGTTCATATGACTATGAGACGACCGTGCCTCATGTTTAGGACCCTTTCGTGGCGCAGACTCTAGTACAGGAGCAAGTTGACGATCCTGTTAGACCGGGAGCTTAGCTCTGGAAATATTGTTGTTACGCCTTTTATAGGTAGCTGGCAGAAATTGCTATTAGTTAAACCTTTATTGGATATTTTGATGAGCTTAGCTTTACTTGAGGTGGAGAATGATTTTAATGAGTTTTTTAAACGACTTTAAATAAAGGATTTATCGATTCGGCTGTAGAAATTAGTGAGCCAAAGTATGAACGTAGTTTCCGCATTTTAAATATTTTTGATTATTTTTATTGGTGTAGTAGTTTTTAACATAACGGTGAGACGGTACTCAACAGGTCCCGAGTTCAATAAATAAATAAAAAATATCTTTATTTCACAACTAACACAATGTGTACAAAAAGAAGCTTTTAAAAAATGACAGTTGGTAAAAAGGAGAACAGCACAGCATTTCTGATTTTTTTGCTTTTTTTGAACAGCTTAGCATTTCTGCTATTTTTCATTGTTATCCCACTTTTTTCGGCCGCTGGACCCAGTTTACAATATAAAAATATATGTACAAAATAAAAGTAAAATGTGCACTCCAAAAACGAATTAATTAACAAAACAACACAAAGATAAACAAAAAACAAAAGTAAAATAAAAAATTGAAAGACAAAAAACAAAACTACTCCCAATCTACTACAACAATCCCCGGCCGTCGCTAACATTTTTTCAATTTCTTACTTTAGTTTATAATTTTTGTGTTTGATGAGATAAATTAGGGATTGCTTTAAGATAAAGGCCAGATATTTAAAGGTGGTGACAACCAAAGATTAATTGGCGACATGCAATGTCTATGTGATTTTGAACCAAAAAATACCGCTTTTCAAAAGCATCTTTAAATCATACCCAAAACAGCAACAATAATAAAACGTCCACCACTTTACACTTAAAAGCGCAACAAATCATTACAAACTGCAACTTGCAAGTTCTAATGTAAGAGAAAATTAATTGCATTTTACCGCTCTTTTGTGGCTTTTCAGTGACTTTAATTGCGATTCTAAAGGTGCTCCCGAACCTAAGTCGGCGACTGTTCCCTACAGTCGGCGACTGTTCCATACATCCAGTGTGGGAGCGATGCCGGCATGTCGGCCGCCGACATTTTCCTACATTCTCCGACTTTTCTCTACATTTCTATACATATGACGTCATAGCTATTTGATTAATTTTATTTGATTAAAAAGGGATGGGATACCTGATAAACTTCGATACTTGTTGTTACATGGCATAAAAACCTGCTAAGAGCGGGTCGGTCACACCTAAATCTAGGGTTTTTGTAATCAAATATGTCGAATCTTTTAATTATAAAAAAGTGATGAAAAACCGGAGGTCCGTGAAAGCCTCCCAATTGGTGCACATGAGATAATTCTACATTTGCAGCTAATATAACCATAATTTATTGTAACCTTTATATTACAATTTTTTTGGCTTTGCTGGCCTGTGTCGCTTGCTAAGGTAAGTAGAGTATTTATTGTCTAAACAGGGTGGCCCAAATAGTGAAGACCAAAGACAAAATTTGTATTCGTTATACTGAGGGCTATCTGAATCACCCCCATGTATATTGTGCGACTTTTGGTAATTTTTGAGTTCATCAACTTTTTTGAGTTGTATGAGAAAAACATGACTGGCAGGCCATTTTTTGTACGCGAGAAATAAAAATGCTAGAAAAAAAACTTCTCAAAAAGCCCTTTCACGGAATTAAAGAACAGAAGGAAAGAAGCCTACCAGAAATGTTGAATAACTTGGAAACTACAATAAATTGCGGAACGGATTCCCATCAGTACAAGGCATTTGAATTTCGTCTTTGGACGTCACTTTACAGGCCATCCTGTGTACAGTGTGTCAGAGAAATTAATGCAAACTTTCAAAGCATTTCCTAGACGTAAAACTGATCAAATTTTTGTAATAAAATGTTTTCAAAGTACAAAAAAATGTAGTCCTCCCAAAAATTTGGAGGATATTTTTCGGCAGGAGTAAGTAAGAATTATACTACTACCACAGCTGATTTCCTCCACATCATTACGTCTTCCATCAGATGATTTTCACCACCAATTTTTTCGTGAAATATCGAGGTCGCTTTGCTCGCAATATCTACGTGGAGTGAAGACATAACGCAGTGTGTAGCCTCTCTTGCCTTTTTTACGTGAAATTTCAAGCTCACTTTGCTCGCAATACATGCAGTGCTAAAAGAGCGGAGTATTATACTCCTCGCAATACGTTCAGTGGTAGCGTTACGCAGTATGTCGCATCTCTTGCTTCTTTACGTGAAATGACGATCTTGTTTCACTCGCAATACGTGAAGTGTTGCTGTGGCGTAAAGTAAAAAGACGACAGGCTCCTCTGTTGCCTTTTTAATATGAAATTTTGAGCTTGCTTAGCTCTATATTATAAGTTATATTCGTGGAGTGTGGTGTAGGTCCTCGCTTTGCTTTTTTTACGTAAAATGTCGAGCTTGCTTTGCTCGCAATATGTTTATTGTTGCTGTAAGGCGGAACTCTCTAGCCTTTTGAATTTTCAAGCTCGCTTCGCAAACAACTTTTTAAACGTAAATGTAGAGCTAACTTAGTTCGCAATACGTGTAGTATTAATGTAGCGCAGTGTGGCGCATCCCTTGTATTTTTTATGTGATGTGTCTAGTCGCTTTTCTTGTGATGTATATATTCTTTCGCCCGACGCTAGTCTTGCTATGATATGTGTTGTGACCCCCAAAGCCCCCAATGATCAGAAGCTGTATACACCACTGGACTAGACCAGCATAGCGAATAGGTAAATTGTGAGCGTTTTTTGTCGCCCTGCAAGTAGTTGACTACGGAACTCTAAAACTCTCATAATTTCTGTTTACACTGCATAGTTACCTATTGTGTCAAATTTGTTTATGAATTCATAATAATTATGCATTTTTATGGATATAATTCTGAAAATAATACTTAAATACGGTGTTTCGGTGCTATAAATAAATATAGAGGTTGGTTTTTCAATTTCTGATCATCTCGGGATACTTGTATACTCGGTATCTTCAGATATGGATGTTATTGGATCTTTTGCCAAGCAGAATCTCAGCAAGAATCTTATTCGAAGTTCAGAGGATAATAAACAATGGACAGCTTATCAAGCTCATATCTGGTTGTGGAACTTGTGGATGGTCCTGCAGGGAAGACTGCGACCATCTTTCCATATGAGGTCGATCTTCTTCTTTAAAAAGAGCGATGCTTTTGTCGGTGGACCAATGAAACACTAAAACCAGCAGCTGACGACAATTTGACGACATGAAATCAACACCTTTTACCCGTTTTGTCGTCTAAATTCTCCCTGTCTTTGTAATAGGTACAAAATGTGCTTTAATTTTGGTACACTTAGTCAACGAAATACCCGATGAATATCTGATTATTATTATGCATGTATCTCTTTCTAAATAAATTATACCAAGTATGTATTTTACTTGTATTACGGTCGAGTTACATAGCCGTTACTGATAGATAGAATAATGTATTCTTTAAAATAAATAAAACAAGTAGGTAAGTCATTGTCACGGTATAATTTTGTTATTACAGATAGGTTAAATATAACACAAACACCGGCTACATAAAACACCTGCTCAATATTTGCCGCGATGACACAAATTATTCTAAAAATAAATAGAACGTAGGATTTAAATGAATGTAAAATTGAACAATAAATTGTAAACATAAACAGTAAACAGTCAGAGTCCCTATAATGTACGACAGTGTTTTGCACAGCATACTCATGAAAGTCAGAGTTATGTACGACAGTGTTTTGCACAGCATAATCATGAAAGTCAGAGTTATGTACAACCCAAGCATGCACGACAATGGCAATGGAATCAAAAACATGTCGCCAAAAACACCCTTGTACCAACAATGTACACCCCGCGCATGCAAGACACGATCATCGAAGACATCACGTGACCATATTGAAAATCTGTAGTAGCGATGGAACTTAATCGATTGTTTTACACACTCGTATAACTTAATCAATATTGTTTTTTTCTTATATAATTATTGTTGATATTTTTTTTACGACTCGCTCACTTCGTTCGCTCCAGGGGGTCACAACTCTAACCTACTGTGTCGGATTTGTATAAAAATAAAATAAAACGTGGGGCTTCGTTAAACCGTCCCCCGCCCTGCGGCCTTATATGTCATATTAGAATAATTGATCGAGAAGTCGATTATAGTTAACACTAGTACATGAGTTTATTCAGTCGTCGACGTCAGTTTATTTTAATTCGAATAACATCCCTGTACTAGCGGTGGGTAACCCACGAATGAACGAATGAAAAGAGCGCGCTCTTTACAAAAAGCTCACTCACTCTTGCGTTCAGTGCAATTCATATTAGATCTTGCGTTCCTAGCGCTCTTCAGCTCTTTTGACACGCCCGAGAGATCGCGAACGAATGCGAACGCGAAGCGAGCGAGCAACGAGGACAGATGCATACGTTACTTTCTCATGAAAGAGTAAGAGCGCTATAGCGCTCGATTTGCGGCGCCAAGCAGGCGACTCGCGAGTCTCGCGATGCTTTCCCGCGGTTTTGGCGAATTTGATTTCAGAGTCTATGCATTGTAAAATAGACATTATTGTGTAAGGTCATGGCTGAAATTTGGTAACGTAAATAAAATAATTGAATAAAAAAAGTATAAATAAAACCCAACAGACTAAAATAAGTCAGTCTTATCTATAAAATATCTATATCTAGGTTGACAGTCCTAAGCCTGTCAAGTATGAAGGTAAAAATTGGCTATTACTATTATTTTATAAAGTAAAAACTTTAATTCATTCCGCCTGTTAATCATAAGATCGCTTACTCATCAGTCACTCATAGATTCGCTAGCTCTATTACCATCCTAAAGCTCAAAATACTTCGTTGAGCAAAAAGAGTTACTGAGCGCAAAGAATGATGCACATTTTTAAGTACGAAAGCTTCAAATCGCTCTGTTCTTTTAAGTGAGTTGTTTTTCCCACTACTACCCTGTACATTATTTGTCCGGGCCAGTTACTGAAGACGATCCAATGACTGTGTCGTACATAGCAATGTGCCGTTCCTACTTTAGTTAATTTCTAAGTTTCCGGGACTATCTCCCAAGTTTTTTTTTACCTTCTTTACTTGGGAAAAGTGGTAACTATATAATTAAGGTAAGAACTAAAGCAAACCTTTAAGTATTCACTTTTTGAAATGCACCCTATAGAAATGCATGCCTACAGCATAATATTCTTCGCATTGGTAATCCCTCATCCCTCAATACATTATTTTACTATACACTACATCATTTTGCTGTAAAATTCCTAAAATAATCGTGGATTTAACAAATATTTGTGTCTTGTGGGGATCGAACCCACGACCCTCAGCGTAGTAGGCAGGGTTACTATCCGCTACGCCATCTGGCCAGTCAATGTTTCTATGTTTCCGGGGAATATTCATCGTGCCCGGGAACGTAACTGGGAATATTCCTAATGTTATCGGGAACAGCACATTGCTAGTCGTACATAGTCATGTTGTACAAAACATTGTCGGGCATAATCGTGTTGCGCATAATCAATGTCGTGAATTTATGGTTCCAAAAGCCAGCACCCAGCCTATTAGTCATCTATAAGTCTATATACTTTGACAGCCTATAAGTCAATATCAGTAATCCAGAGAGTTATGTCAACTTGCAGGTCAATATCATTTGACTCAGAGCAAGTAAATGTGAAACCTACCAATATTATACTTGAAGCTATGAAAAACTCATCTTACCGCAATTAGTAGACTTGGCTTGTCTACACTAATATTATAAAGAGTAAAGATTTGGTTGTTTGTTTGTTTGAATTGAATAGGCTTCGAAACTACTGGACAAATAAAAAAAATACCATTGGTATCCTACATTATCCCTGAATGTCCCTGATGAACATAGGCTATATATTGTACGAGAAAAAATAGGGATCCGCGTGAAAATTTTGATAATGTAACCCATCGCGTGAAAAAAGTACCAATAAATGTCTTATATCGCGTACCTTGTGGAAATTATTGACAATAGAGCAAAGTGATGTACAACAATATCTAAAAAATATCCGCAATAGCATGTGTCTTACTATTACAGTATTATGCCACAATAACTACTTTTCCATCTTAGAAAGTGCAATAGTCACGTCGCGCCGGTACAAACTACGCCACATTATTCGTACCTGAGTAATAATCATATTTAATCATTATCAAAACCACCAGTTATATTAGCCATGTAAATAAGCAACTTTGTGTTACATGTCAAGTGTGGAGTGGCAGAAGCGGGGTTAACCACACTATCATTTGCTATTTTGGCTAGAAAGAAAAATCCAACCAGACGAAACTGATAGTGTCATAACGTGATAGTGTGAACTACCAAAAATAATTATGCCTATAAAAAATATGGTGCGTATATTCTGTGAAAAGGTTAAACATGCTCTCTTATGCTTGATTAAATAAATAGTATTTCGTGTCTTTAAGCATTTGTTTTTGTTTTATTTTAACGTATTATATACTTTGATTGCAATGAGTATTTCATGGTTTCATTTTACTTGCTTCTAGGGTTCTCTTTGAAATCTTACCTTGCCCTGAAATACCATAGAGAATTTACCACAGAAAGAAGTAGAAGTGCATCAAAAAGATTTTCTTTGGTTTTCTTCCTTCTAAGAGAAGAGACGTTATTTTTTGTCAAAAACGTTAAAAAAGGGCATGTAGCGTACGTGATCCAATACTCTAATCTAATCAATTATAGTGTATATCTGTTTTTGTATTGAGAGTAAGTATTGGCCTAAAAACAGTTTAACATTTATCTTCATCTTCTTCTTCAACCTGTTGCCACCTAATGCTGAGTGTAGGGTGGTCTCCTTCTTACTTACCTTATATTAGCGCTGTCACTTTCCGTCCTATAGGTATGGAGAAGGATAGGAGATATCTAAGTCCTATCATGTTCAAAAACGTCAATGGATTTTTCACTATTTCTATTCAATTTAGTCACCATTGTTTTATCGTCGCCTCATTTTGACAGATTACGAGTATTTCATAACAAGACTTACAACTCCTATCCGTTCCTAAACCTTAGTATTTGACGAAAAGTGACAGCGCTAATATAAGGTAAGTAAAGAAAATTGTTATCCCGAATAAAGGCCATAACGTTCAGCTTGGCTACTGAGTCCATTTCAATGAATCAAATTTTAAAAATAAGGCATGTTCATATTTTAAACTAGTTGATATGAAGCCTTCGCTTGCCCTCCTGAGCCCTCCTCAGAGGTGCATCATTCTAGGCCAATTTTATTTATAATAATATTATGTAGTTAAATAGTAAAGTTAATAGGTAACTAGAAAAAAAGTTTGGGATAGATATCCCATAAAAATTCACTTTGAGTATTTTATGATTTTCGTTTATTGGTGATTTTATTCTTGAAGGTGGTTTAGTTTTTCGTTAAAAAGTACAACCATAATCCCATAGATAACTAGACAATGATCCATGATGGAACTATTTCCGTTAAGATTTCTATGAAGTTTTTTTTGCAAGTTTTTGTATCCATCAGTCAGTAAGTTTTTTTAAAGACTGAGGCAGACCAATTGTACGTGCATCACGTGCACATCACGCCTGCGTGCGATTATAAGTAGCAGCAATAAAAATAAAAACATACAGCACAGCATCAGCATTGCACAGTAACATTTTATGTTAACAATTATGAGTCACACACTCGCCCTAATACATACACCCCGAGGCGTTGTTAGTCGATAGATATAAGTTACTTTTCCCTGACCTATATATAGTTAAACATTTGATATGTAATATTATTATAATTAATAAATGAGTTATAACATATGATTTTCTTAACGTCACCGAAATAGATTATTGATAAAGTAAAAAATTACGAAGTTGTAAAATGATAGAAAATATTAAATTGCAACAATGCAAACTTGCAGACTTTAACATTCCACGATAAAAGATCTCCGGTTGATTGAAATATTTCAAAAAATTATGTTAAGTATGTAAACAGCGGTTTTTAAGGCGTGGGAAAGATTGGCTTCACGCGTACCACCCGATGTGTCGGTATTGGACAGTTAATATGGCAAACATGTTTGATCTGGTAGTGTGGCAGTGGTCTGGTCACATCTGTCGATGCCGATGGATGGTAGAGGAAGCCGGTTTTGGTGGTGGTGGAGCCCATGCCTCAGCAAGCGTAGTGGCAAGACGCCCTCCATCCAAATAGACCCAAGACTTAAAGACTTCCGACTTGACGGCGGAAATGGGAGATCGTGCCTTATGGCGTAGCTTTATGGCATATGCGTATGGCGCGATTAGCAGTTGACTGTTATTAGGCTGATGTGATGCGTGATGTGTCATATATGACATATGATTACCGCACAGCGATGCGGTGTGTAGTGCGGTTGCATTTAACTATGTTCGTCTGTAATGTGGGACCATAAATATAACCACAAAATTGTGCGGGACGTCAGAGGGGCAAAATTTTTGGTTACGGAAGGAATTTACATTGATAAAGAGAGATATATACATATATATATATATATGCAAATACATGTATCACACTTTCAGTACAACATAGTAGACACTTCCTCTACTGCAACGTACACTGTTGCACACGCATCCAGTGTGAGTCAGTCTTTAAATTTAAAATGTTAAATTAATACATTTATCTTGATGGCCAGTGTCATAGTATCTGTTATATTTTATCTTCTCTTATAATACACATCACTATGTACACGTCATCAACGTGCCGTCAAACGAAGTGTTATCAGCACAATTAAATCTGTCTGATACAAGATATATTTATAAAGGATTGTTTACAAATTTTATCAAAGATTGCAATACAAAAAATTGGTTTTAAACTCGATTTAAATGATTTATTTATAGAATCAACATTAAAATCATAAATGAGTAGATGCTCTTTGTCAAAGAAAGCAAAAAATCTAAGCTTTACTGAAAAAGTTGATACGTTTAAAGTTTTTTGTTTTGTTTTTGTGAGTCGATAGTGAAGATTGTAGAGCATGTGTTTAGAAGTTAGTTTAATGGTATTTAGTGTCGAATAGTCAACGTGATTTTGGCCCTTTCTTGTTTTTGTGCTGGCAACACGTGTTTTCCAAAAACCGACGACAACCGACAACAACCGACGACATACGACGACAACCGTATACAACCGACGACATCCGACGACAACCGACGACAAGTTCGGATGTATCTAAATGTCGGATACAGTCGCCGACTTAGGTCCGGGAGGACCTTTATGGGACCTAAAAGTTACTTTTTTATTGCTATCAGTTGACATTAGAAACGTGGCGGTTTTAATTTAAATGTAAAGGAACTATTTTAATTTGAAGCTTTTGATTGAGAAAATTTATTTTTCTGAAGGATAGGTTGAAATTATTAATTAGAATATCTTTAACAAGATTAACAGAAGCCAACAAAACATAGAAATCGATCAGCTAATCGATGGCTTTGTATATGGGGCCTTTTAACATTTTATTTTTCCTTCTAAAATGTTGCTCAGTTTTATATAATTAACTTTGTATACCAGGTGTTAAAAAAACTACTATTTTGATGAAAAACTCATTGGTGATTTTCTGAAAGTGAAAATTTAAAAACCAATTTTTAACTTTTGTCAGACGTGGCGCAAATGTCCAATTTACCGTACGTTTACGTTCTGCCTACCCCAAAAAGGATAAAGGCGTGATATTATGTGTGTATTAGTTTTAAGAATACTTAATTGATTAATAAATAAATTCATTTATTCATTCATTCAATCATGTAAGTTTGTTCAGCCCTTTGAAAATATGTTCGTAAAATAAATCACGACGATATTGAAAAGTTCTCAGCAATAGTTCTTTTGTTTTCATTTGAAGTTTTGGGTTGTTCAAAACAAACTGTTCAGTAAAAAATCCGTAAAGTCTAATACGGCTGACATTATTTGAGGGCATAACTTATATGCCGTGTGATGCTGGCTTAGAATAGCATCACCCCATTTCTTTCCCTTTGGAGTCGTAAGAGGCGACTAAGAGACTCGAGGGTGTGTATTGCAATTTTAGACTATGGGCTGACACCTGTCACAATGGCGATACACAATTTTCCGCATGACCCTCAAATATGTGTCAGACGTGGCGTAGATTACCGATTTTTGCGACTGGGCTCCTACCCCTCAAGGTAGGCATAGCGCAGTCGCAAAAAACGGTCATTTACTATTATTAACCTTACTTTTATATTTTTGAAACATGATAAGCTAGCCATACTAGGCTAGTAAGTATTGTTAGTACATACATTCACACAATTTTGATATACTTACAGAATGCGTTTTTTTCTGCTACTTTTCCGTTCTTTTCTTTTTTCGTTTTGTTCTTCTTCACGCTGAAACTACTGAGTCGATTGTAATGAAATTTGGCACACTTATAGAAGGCAACATGGATTAACACATAGGATAATTTTTATGAGTACCTACACAGGCATAGCTGCGGGTAACAGCAGTCATAATATAATAAATCCTTTATTTTAGCCAACAAGGCCCGTATAAAAAACTCCTTGTATTTTAAAACTAATTCTTATTTTAGCCCAACGACGTCCTATGAGAATACAGGCTTGCGAAAATTAACTGGCCCTAGCGGCTATATTATAAAACTACAGGCCACAAGTCTACAGGTGAAACTCTTAGTACATTGCGTGGCCGGTTAAGAGGGAAGAATACCATCGCCATTTCAAAAAATTTGGTATTTAAGAAAACTCATACTGTCGCTCGCACGCTCAAGTCCCCGCGTAGTAGTGCGATAGAGAGCGTTGCCGCTCGCGACTGATTGTAGGTATTTTTGAGGTGAAATTTGCGTCTCGGGAGAAAACGTTTCCCACATACTAAATCACAACCAATAGTTTTGATTTTGGTGTCCATCGTTTCAGCATATTAAAATAAAATACAAACGTTTTACTTCAAGGAGGATTTTGTAATAAAAAAGTTACTTTTAGACGGCTATAATTTTCAATCAATTGAAAAATTCGAAAAAAGGAAAAACTATAAACCTAGTTTTTTACTGTGTCAACAACATTCTAAAAAATCATTGAGATCGGATTACATTTAGGGGTAGAAAAACGTTTTCTCTTTTTGTATGGACGAGAGCTCGGTAGTCGATCCTCTTAATATTCCTGGTATCATAATGGCTAACCGACTACGCAATGAACATCGAATGTCACTTGTAAAATTGTAGCCTCTCAATAATATCGGTCACAAGTCGCACCCTTGTCAAACTGTCTGCAGAGGTGTTGCGACGAACACGAGACCTTGACACGACCTTCGTTGAGATGAAGGGGGGTTTTCTGTCTCTTTCTTTTGCTAAGAAAAGCTATTCTGAAATATCAGACTATATTCAAGATAAATCTCTATGGGTGTTCAAATGTATAAAGTAATCCGTACTAATATTATAAATCTGAGAGTTTGTGTGTGTATGCGTATGTTTGTTACCTCTTCACGCTCAAACGGCTTTACCGATTTGGATGAAATTTAGAACACAGGTAGAGTATAACCTGGAATAATACACAGGCTACTTTTTACCGAAGGAAAATAACTATTACCACGGGAAAATGATTGACAGCGGGTGAAACCGCTGGGCAAAAATCTAATATTAGGTCCTTACATATGAAATTGTCGTTTTGTCGTACTGGCCACTTTGATCACAAATTTCTCCTATTTGGTTAGGAATTCGAAATTCAAATTTATACAGCTATTTGCACATGTAGTTGTGTTTCGTAAACCGTCATTCATTTGTTTTTTTACTTATCTTTTTTCTGTTTGCATCGCTCAATTTACAAAATGGAAAATTTGAAATATCGCGTTATTTACGAGTACGAGTTCCACCGTGGCACCAGTGCTGCGGAAACGGCTCGAAGGGTTAATGATGTGTATGGCGGTTGTGTCGCAAAAGAAAACACAGTGCGTTTTTGGTTCCAACGTTTTCTTTCTGGAAATTTCGACCTGCAAAACAAGCCCCGTGGACGGCCGGAGACCCAAGTTGATAATGAAGAATTGAAGGCTATTGTGGAAGCGGATCCATCGCAAACCACGTCCGAATTAGCTGCAGGCTTCGGTGTTAGTGATAAAACTGTTTTAATCCACTTGAAGCAAATTGGAAAGATTAAAAAACTTGAAAGGTGGGTTCCTCACAAATTGAGTGAAGCAAACCGGCAAACGCGCGTCAACTGCTGCGTTACATTACTTGACCGGCACAATAACGAAGGGATTTTAAATCGAATCATTACCTGTGATGAAAAGTGGTTTCTCTACGATAATCGGAAGCGCCCATCGCAATGGCTGGACCCTGGCAAGCCAGCCAAAGCCTGCTCCAAGCGAAAATTGACCAATAAAAAGTTACTTGTAAGCGTTTGGTGGACTAGCGCCGGTGTCGTTCATTACAGTTTTCTCAAATCTGGCCAGACGATTACGGCAGATGTCTACTGTCAGCAATTGCAAACCATGATGGAAAAGCTAGCTCATTTAAATTAAAAATGAAGAAATATCTCTTGGAAAAACAAATTATTGGAATCCCTAAGTGCTTTGCGTAGGTGGCGGCAACAGTCACGCATGACCTCAAATTGTGTGTCGACTGTGGGTACTTTCTTATTATTATTTATTCGTATTACATCGTATTTATTAATAACTTCTTTTACTATAATGAAAACAACTAAACAATTTATTTTATTTCACATGGTTATAATGTATTATGTAAGTATTTCATCTATTTGTTCTTATACCACTATACTCAACTCTAAATACACGTCAATTGTTTTAGTCGGTTACCGATACCGCGTTTATCTCTAGGTGATAGCTGAAAATCAGCGATTTGCCGTCAAAGCAAATATTGGCGCTGAGCTATGGCCTTTTGCATTGCTGCGGCACACATACAGGTTTTGAGCAGGGAATTGTCACAAATTTAATATAATTATTGTATATGGAAAGATGTGTGTGTGTTATGTAAAGATTCTTTGTTGTTATTTTTCAAATTGTAAATTTTGTCTATGTATGTATGTGTGACTGTAGCAAAAATAAACTTTTTATCTATCTATCTATCTATCTATCTATCTAGCTGCTAAACAACCGAGGTTGGTCAATCGCTCTACGCCACTGTTGCTTCACGACAACGCTAGACCACACACTGCACAACAGACGGCTAGCAAATTAGAAGAGCTTCAATTGGAATGTCTAAGGCATCCACCGTACTCCCCGGACCTTGCTCCAACAGATTACCATTTTTTTCGAAATTTGGATAACTTCTTGCAAGGGAAAAAATTCAACTCAGATGGGGCAGTCCAAATCGCCTTCAAAGATTTTATTGATTCCCGTCCGAATGGTTTTTTTAGTAAAGGGATCAATGAACTACCTATGAGATGGCAAAAGTGCATAGATTACAATGGCTCATACTTTGATTAAATAAATATACTATATTAAAAAAAAACGACTTTTTGTTCCTCCCATACAAAACGCCAATTTCATATGTAAGGACCTAATATTTTATGAGGAAACAGGATATTTATCTACTGCATGTTTTTATTTCATGAAGCCATTTTCGGGCTACACATATATTTTTTGTTTCCAATATTAGCTAGGGTAGCTTAACACCAAGAAATTTTTTGATTTAGAGTAGGAGCACTTCTGGGCAGGTTTTTGAGAGTTTTTTTTACGGTATGCATGTAAATATCACGCTTTGAAACTCTTGACTTTAATTTAAAACGGATTGTCGATGGTGGCGTAAAGTAACATACCGTGTGATTAACCTGGCCAGCCCTGAGGCAGTGCCTTTATTTTTATTTATTTTATCCGCTGGATCGATGTATATCAAGCCATCCGTCAATTCTATAATGAGCCACTCGAAATTTTCGTCCGCGTCCTGAACTGACAATATTTTCATTTTGACACACACGCATACGTTTTGCAAGTAAAAATGGGAGTGTCCGAGGTGTGATTTCTTTTAGATTTTAAGAAATTATTAAAGTTTGCCGTGTGATGCCGGCTTAGAATAGCATCACCCCATTTCTTACCCATGGGTGTCGTAAGAGGCGACTAAGGGACTCGAGGGTGTGTATTGCAATTTTAGGCGACGGGCTGATAACCTGTCACTATAGTGATACACAGTTATCTGATTGACCCTCAAACTTTTGTCAGACGTGGTGTTAATATCCGTTTTACGGCCGTTAACGCTCTGCCTGCCCCGTAAGGGATATAGGCGTGATTTATGTATGTTATGTATGTATGTATTAAAAAAAGTCGAGGGCGCCACTGGACGGTCGGCGCCGCCTTGGGTTGAAATGAAATCATTTAAATGATTCTATAAACTTCATTCAATATTAACGTTTTGAATAATATATATCATTAGCTCCACACCACGTGTCAACACTTTAGTTGTCATTCAAACTGTTGACGTGGGTCTAACCGTTTTATTTTAGATTAACTGGTTAAAATTTAGTGTAAAATTGTTGACTAAAGTATTGATTGCAAATATTCAAACTTATGACTTTCACAGAACAAAGCCCAGGATTTAATAAAATAACATTAACAGCCACAACAGTCCACTGCTGGACGTTTGTCTCCACCTATTAGAGGGTATTGCCATACTCATCACGCTTGGCTGGCGAATTGGCAAGCGCAGTGCAGTTTGGTACATTCACAGGGAACACTGCTGCCCAATTCTTGGTTTATCCCTGCCTAGACACCCACGGGAAGAAGTGGGATGATGCTATTCGTTGTAGTGAAATAGTTGCAAAGCGCTTGCCCATCCGCCCAAGCGCGATTAAGTTCCTAAGGAATAAAATTCACTCAAAACTTGTGTAAAAAGTGTACTAAAGCGTTTAAAAAACGAATACAATATTCAAACGTAACGTATCCCAGTTTTCCCGCGTTCACTCGGAATGAGTTTTTAATTGTTTGAAATTCGAATGCGGTGGTTTTTTTTTTGTTGGCCGTTTTGAATTCTTCGAGCAGCGGTGAACAGAATGCTACTTTCTAACGTGCGGCTTTACTATGCTGATTTTAAAATGCTCTACTAAAAATTCCAAATTAAAGAAGAAAATAGATAAATTTAATGATATGCTTAAAATTCTGTTTCTTAATTTATTTTTACACGACTGCCCAACCTAAAAAGGAGTGTTATTTTTTAATAATTCATGTATGTATTAAATGCGAATCTTTAAAGGGCTGAAACTCGTTAACTACTGAACAGATTCGAATGGGAATTCTTTCATTATACCGAATGTCAAAGATTAGGCTTCATATCAGAAAGCAGTCGTGTTGTTAATTTTTTTATATTTTATTATGCTTGTTACTTCATATTTGCTTAAAAAAAACATTCGGCAATAAAAAAAAACGGTGTTTTTACAAACGAGAAAACTTGACGACCTTCCATACAAAATTCCCTATCATATAACTGATTGTTAATGGAATCTTGAAAAAAATCAGCAACATAGGCGTTATGGAAAAAGTTGTTTAGTTTTATAAAATATTTCAGGAAAGGTAAAAAAAACATTTGGCCTCCCATAGCAAATGCAGTCAGCTGATGGTGATTTTTAAGATAGGTCGATTTCTTGCCGTGTGAAGCCGGCTTATATTCATATATTCATATTCCTTTTATTTCGTTACAATAATTTTTACAGTCTTATTTTAGAAAAATAATTCATGAAATTAGATTAATGTAACATGTCAATAGTAAAATAATAGTAAAATAAGTCATGTCATACAATTTGTAAAAATTGTACTGTAAGTACTAAAATATTAACAAATAAAATGAATTAAAACAATGTCAAATAAAATAAAGTAAAACAATGTCATAAATCAAATAATTACAGAAAAATACAAAATTGTCATTTTACGAATTATCTTATCAATTAATGTCAACTTTTAAAAATTCTGTATAGCTATAGAATGTATGCTCCAGTAGCCAGCGCCTCAATTTATTTTTAAAAGTTTTAATTGATTTTGCCTCAGTTACTACGATAGGGAGACGATTGTATACCTCAGGGCCCATCACGTGAGTAAGCTTTTTTGATCGCGCCAGTCTATGCCTTGTGATCTGCAGGCGGTTTGCGTGTCGTAGTACTTTTACTTCCACATCTCTACGCTTTCTGTACTCATCGATGTGAGTGAATACGTATACAGCTACGTGAAAAATCACTATCGATGGGAGAGTGAGGATGCCTAGTGATCCGAAATATGGCTGAGCCGAGACGTCTTGTGGTACTTGCACTATTGCTCGTACTGCCCTCTTCTGCATGCGAAAAGCACGCTCCCATTCAGCCGCGCGCCCCCAGAGTTCTGCACCATATTGTAAGAGGGAGTGCACAGTGGCGAAGTAGCACGAGCGAGCGACCTGACTTAGAATAGCATCACCCCATTTCTTTCCCTTGGGAGTCGTAAGAGGCGACTAAGGGATTAGAGGGTGAGTATTGCAATTTAGGCGATAAGCTGACAACCTGTCACTATGGCGATACACAATTATCTGAATGACCCTCAAATATTTGTCAGACGTGGCGTAAATGTTCGTTTTTTGGCGGCTATTTGCGCTCTGCCTACCCCACTAGGGATTTTGGGCGTGATATGTGTATGTATGTCGATTTCTTTTTGTCGTTTCCTGACAAATGTTCCTAGGGGAAAGTTGTTAACTTTCAGTTTCCCTTTAAGTATTCGAAGGGCTGTCCCTTACACCCTGTATTACCTTTCTAGCGATATTCTCAAATCAGAATCTCTAACCCTCTTTAGTTATACACAAGAGACATCTAATGAAGCTTAGCTGATTATACGCCATTACTTAATCAATAGCCTGTAAACAGATATAATATGCAAATTGACAGTGTCATTACGTGCTCCCTTACACTGCGTAAGATAAGGGTTTAAGGCGAGTGTAGTCGTCAATGACCTCGACAGTGGCGCCACTTCACAATGGAAACAAAAGTGATTTAAACAAACAATCAATCAAAATATCAGTTGACCAAGTTTTTAGTATTATACATAAGTAAAATTAAGACCTACAAACTCAATGAAATATTCGCTGTTATTAAAGTTATGGCAAATAATACTAAAAGTGGCCGTTTTTAAGTACTTTTTGCCATAACTTTCATTGCAGCGAATATGTAACTGAGTTTGCAGTTTCTAATATTACTTACTATAATACTTAAAACATGGGCAATAGATATTCTGATAGATTGATTGTATGAAAATAAATATTCTTTTTGTGAAGTGGCGCCACTGTCAAGGTCATTCACGGGTACATTCGCCTTAAGGCAAGTGGTGCCACAGAACTAGCGCCACTTCACAAAAAAAACATACCTCTTTTTGAAAACAACACATCAGAATATCCTTTGCACAAGTTTTTGGTATTATCATTAAATACAAGTTTGCAGGGAACTTGATGAAATATTCAGGGCATTTTAGTAATAACAATTAGTTTTAATAGTAGCCGTTTTTGGTACATTAACCCATAGTTTTTATTAAGTACAGCTATTTTTTTTTTCTTTAGGCATGTAAAATTTTTGCAAAAGACATTCTGATATATTGTTTGCATAAAGATGTATGATGTTTTCCAGAAGTGTTGGCAATTTATGCCATAACTTTCACTGCAGCGAATATTTCATTGAGTTTGCAGTTTCTAATTTTACTTAAGGATAATACTAAAAACTTGGGCAACTGACATTCTTATAGATTGTTTGTATAAAGAAAAATCTTATTTTTTGTGCAGTAGCGCCACTGTCGAGGTCATTCACGGGTACACTCGCCTTAAGCGGTACAAACAGCGATTTTGGGACAATACAGCTTGGCTCGTCCTGATAAAAGGAGTAGTAAAATAAGTCGATTTAGGCTGGCTTGAGAAAGTAGTAGTAACAGGTTGACAGTCTTTCGCCTTAAATTTTAATGCTTGATAAGAAACCAAATCGCTCCACGCCGTCCGTAATTTTTGTATAACCTAAGGCGCTGCTCCCGCTTGTCCGCCATTGCTGCGTATTTTTAACGCATGCGTCTGTCAGACGAAAGGAAATTGCGAATTCCGATCTTATTCCCACACAAATACAGCTAAGGTGCGTGACCGTGCGGTGTTTTTCCCGAATTAAGGCCATTATAGACAAATCGTTTTATTATTTAAATTTGCTTGTGACGATTTACGTATCTGAAAATGTATAACATTTATTTTAATCCTATTATCTGCAATACCTTCTGTATCATTTTCTTTGCAGATAAACGTCTGAATTTGAATTATAATCATACTCCCCATAAGCAATTATATGGTGGAATCGAATGCCGCGTTCACATTCGACACAGGGAAATTGTAAGGGAAGTGGGCAGCGCGAGCATGTGAACAGGTTACTCGCGCTGCTACTCGTCATACCGCTGCCACTTACCGTGCTCCCTCGGTTTTTTGTGCCGAAGTCAAAGGAACGGCAGCACGAGTGTAAGTGGATTGTATTGCTATCTCGCTCATTCGTATTGCTTCGAGAAGAGTATGACGGCAGTGTGTGAACACTCACTCGCGTTAATACTTACGCGGAAGTATTTCGAGCAATGTTCGTGACAGCGGCAGGAGCAGGTGTATAATGTGAACGTAGCATAAGACAGATTATCGGGGATTATTATATTAGTCATATTAGTATTGGATATAGTATTAGGGTATTTGGGTCGATGGGTGAATTGGAGGTGATAAATCTATATGTCGCAGTATTATGGCAGAATTAGGATTTCGGCCGAAATCCTAGGATTTTGGCCAAAAGCCGGATTATGGCAAATTCGTAGACTTCATTCGACCATCGTCCTAAGTAAATCTAGGATTTCGGCCATAATCCTAGGATTTCGACCGAAATCCTGGATCTACGTAGTAATATGGTAAAACGAAGGCTTCAGAACACTTTAAAAAAAAAATTGTAGTGATTATACACATATATACATAAACGCTTGCGGAGTATGCAGAGTTTTAATGGCCATAAACAATTTTGAGGACTATTTTAGATAAAACGTGAATGACTATACAATAGAAAAATAAAATGGTAATACACATGAAAACTTCCATCCGTTAGTCGCTTCTGGGTGTCGTACCCGCGGGAAAGAATAGGGGTGATGCTATTTTAAGCCGTCATTACACGGAATAGTGACTTTCGCCATGCATTACTATTTTTCTTTACTTTAATTTGTATTCTTATTATGCTTATGGAGAGAAAAATAAGAACTTAAGAAAATTTGATGAAACAAAATAAATGACACAAAAAATATTTAGGTATAATAATCAAATCAGTCTTTTATTTTTATTGATTCCAGATAGAATGTACTAATCACTATTATTATTAGGTATCTATTCGCGATATAAAAATTAACCATTTTTCATAAACATTTAAGTGCTAACCTCTTCTAACTATGATTAATATAACAAACATTAAATAATTAGTTTTTCTGTCATTTACATAAACTTTTGAGTATCATTTCTTTCATTAAAGATTTTTCAAGTAGTAAAAACAATATTTTTAGATAATCACCTAAGTAACTATTTATAATATTATTAGATAAGTAATAAAATAAACATTTGGGTGTCTGCTCTTTAACAAAATATAACAAGGTAAACAGAACCTCCTGTTATCATTTGCATCACCTAGTATCTAAATAAAGATTATGAATGATAGAAATAAACACTTTTCTTTTTTAAAAATAAATCAGTATTTTCGGAAAGAAAAATAATTTCACATAAACAAAAAATAACAAATTTAGCGTTGTTCTAATCGATTGGTCTTAGTTCAATCAACATCGATTCCTTTAATAGATTAGGTTGGACTCTTTTCTTAATTATTACTTATTGTGGCACTTTCACGAATTGTGGCACCTTGAATTGCAGAGTACTTCATTTTTTTTACAGATGCATCTGTTAGTTTTGCACTGTATCTTTGACTTGCTGCAGGCACATTTTTTATAACCTTGTCCTCCGAACATTGAAAGTTTTCCAGCAATCTCAAGCGGGGGAGGAGCGTATTATTCCCTCCCCGCTCATAGATTCCCCCGAATCGCGATTAATGCCATAATACTAAGCAGATCCAGGATTTCGACCAAAATCCTAGGATTATGACCGAAATCCTGGATCTGCTTAGGACGATGGTCGAATGTAGTCTTCAATTTTGCCAAAATCCGGCTTTTGGCCGAAATCCTAGGATTTCGGCGGAAATCCTAATTCTGCCATAATACTGCGACATATATAAGGCTATGCTAGTTTAAAGGAAGTTATTTAGTAGGTACCTTCAGAAGATCTGAATATAAAAAGTACCTCTTTAATGGTCTGAAAACGGGAATTAATAGGGACAGAACCAATAATGTACAGAAAATGTTATTAAGTATTATGAATTATTTGATTTATATCTAGCAATAAATTTTTTGACAACTTTACTATATCCTTTCTCATGTTCGTGGCATTGCATGTCCTTTTTTGAAATAAAGTATCTTTAAACCGAAATGTTTTAACCTATTTAAATGATTACAAGCGTGGCAAAGCCAGCTGCTAGCTGGTAGTGGCGTCACAGCATCAGTTGAACCGTTTTTGCCAATGTCAAGTCATAAGCGTTGTAAGTATGGCCCAGAAGGGTTAAATAATTTCACGCAGTATCTTTTTAATCGATGAGTCAGGACTCGAGGGTGTGTATTGTAATTTTTGGCGATGGGCTGACAACCTGTCACCACGGCGATACACAATTTTCTGAATGTCCTTCAAATATTTGTCAGACGTGGCGTAAATGTCCGTTTTTGCGGCTGTTTACGCTCTGCCTACCCCGCAAGGGATAATAGGTGTGATATGTGTATAAATACCTGCTATATTTAATGTTATTTACTATAAAAAAAACTAAAATAGCTAATATAGGCGGTATCGTGGAATTGAGATTTACCGCGTTATTTATCGGCGCTATCAAACGCTTTTTTCAGTACTGTTCAGTGAGCAGGAACACTCAAAAGCTTATTGCAGAAGGCAGCGAATGTGTCTAAACGCAGCAATAAGAAGTAATTTTATTGAACTTTGACATTGACATATTTTCGACTAATTACGAAGGAACAATCGACAGCGGCGCGATTAGTTTCCCAGTTTGCTACCTAATCCAATTTCTTGTTTTTTTGGCATTCTCACTGTGATTTTGCCAGTGTCAAGCGCCCACGAGTTGCTAGGTAGCGATAATATTATTTTTTCTTTAAAAATATATTCATGTCATCCTCACTCCATTTCCATACAAATGCATGTCATACTTTCTCTTTATTTTGTTTTTTAAAGAATGATGAGCTTTTTTGTGATCTACTTGTGCCTTTAAAAAAAACATACAAATCGTCCCAGCGCGCCCGCACCGCGCCTCTGGCTGGAGTCAACACAAAAGGAAGTCAGGAAATTTGCGTCCCCCCAGCGCTTTCCTACCCCCCGAGAGATTAATTGGATCTCACTTCTTATTGCACTTTGTAGATAGTGATGAATACTTGCGTACATATGGTAGATTTATGTAGGTCGTAACATTAGGGTAAAACTTTGATCTTATCTAACTTTTTTTAACTTTTTTTTGTGGTAAAAATACTTTGAAATATATGTTTTTTTTCTGATATTGGACGGAAGACAAGTCATTAGATATATATGTCAAGCAAAACGTTTTTTTTTTATTTAATCATTTTGACACTCGAATGAATTTTTATATACAAAATAAGGGAAAATAGAGCCTAGTCCACAGTTCTCGAGAAATACGCGCTTAATTTAAAGTAACTTGCATAATTGCACCGCAAGCACACGAACGTGTGACTTTTCAGTACAACCGGCTCGTCTACCGAATAGGCTACCGCGGCTCATTTACCATTGGTGAAATTATGCAAAAAAAAATTGAAGACGCGCCTACACATTATTTTATGAAATACTCGTGTCGGGAAACGAATGACAGCTGTAGATTTCCTGTTTCATAGAGTAACAAGGACGTAGAGTATTCCGGACTTAAGAGTCGAGAACTCGAATTTTCTCTTTATTTGTTTTCCTAGGTATATATATGAAATGGGATCCAAAAGTGACCTCCAAATTTCTCAATGTCAGCTGACATGAGCATTCCAAATACCGTGTGAATGTGATGCCGGCTTAGAATAGCATCACCCCATTTCTTTCCTGTGGGTGTCATAAGGCGTCAAATGGCGTAAAATGTAGGCGACAATGGGACTCGAGTGGGACTTGCACTTTACGACAACCTGTCACTATGATACACAATTTTCCGAATGACCCTCAAATGTTTGTCAGACGTGGCGTAGGTAAATGTTTGTTTTATGCGGGCGTTTTTCGCTCTGCCTACCCCGTAAGGAAAAAAGACGTGACATTATGTATATTTGTATTTCAAATACCCTCCCATCTTCCTACCCAAACTCCCGACTACAAGTGTAAACAAACAGACAAAAGTTAATTTAGTTGCGAATAGTTTAGCTGTAGGTTGGTAATGACCGGAGCTGAAGTTAGTCCGCATTGCGTCTGTCAGTATGAACTGCGTTTAAGTTCTTCAATTAGATACTAAATATTTTGTTGATTTAATTTTCTTTATCATACCCATACTTCACATTTTCACATCACATCAGCCTATAGCAGTCCACTGCTGGGCATTGAGACGACCGATGTGGCGCAATGGTAGTGCGACTGCCTGCGACGCAAAGGTTCCGGGTTCGATTCTCGGTGAAACACTCACAAAGTCTTTTTTTTGTGCGGGTAGGCAAAGCATCAACACACATAAATTTTTGGTCCCAAGTTTTAATTAAAATTAATTACTTACCAAACATTAATTTACTTATGTTTTGGTTTAACTAACTCTTAAGCCTACTAGCACTTGCCCACAAATTAAATTTTCACTTTGAAGACACTCTCACTTAACATCACAAAACTGCACAGTCATGGATCTTTCTGAACAACTTTGCGCCCACGGTGATGACATTTCGAAGCTTTATTTACAAATGGGAGACTTTGAGGAGCGACTGAAGAAGGCCACAGTATCACCACCTGCAGAGCACAGTGATCTTGCCGCACTGTCCCGGGATTTCAATCACTTCAAGTCGTTCGTGTGGCAGGTTCTGAGCAAGCTGAAAGCCCAAACCAACTTGCTCTCTCTCGGTCTCGACCGTCACGAGACGTTCCTGCGTCGGAAGGTCCTGCTATTCCATGGCATTGCTGAGAACAAACAACAAGATCAGTTATCAAGTGATATCACAGACATTATATGCAAGAAAATGAAGATAAGTGAATTTACCTCAGATGATATTCAAGTGTGTCATCGATTGGGGACCTCCTCAACGAAGCCACGAGCAGTTCTGGTGCGGTTCCACCACCATAACAGCAGACGTGTTGTTTGGGATGCCAAAACAATGCTCAAGGGCTCTGGTATTGTTATTTCAGAGTTTCTGACAAGATCCCGGCATACAGTGTTTGTTGCTGCCAGAAAGCACTTTGGAGTGTCCAACTGCTGGTCGATTGATGGCAAAATTGCTATCATTTTGCCCGATAGTTCTCGCAGGAAGATCGAAGTTTCGAGTGAGCTGCAGGAGCTGATGAAGCGGTTCCCGGAGCCGAAATACAAGGCGGCAGCTAAATCATCAGCTGCTTCTTCAGGCAGCCCTGCGTCAACATCATCAGCAACTACTAAGCCAACCGCAGCTCAGGTTGTTATGAAGCCGCCGGTCAAACCCGCAGAGGTCAGAACAACACGCAGTACCAGGAAGTGACGTATTTTCCATCCACGTTGTTTTATAGTGTTCTCGGGTTGTATTCGCTTCTTTTATCACGGTAGATTTAAAAATTTTATCACTTATTCCACGTTTCCGTTGTTTTTTTTTTCTGTTTTGTGAGGTTATCTTTTCTCTTAACTCAATCTGTTGACATAAGTATTTTTTTTTTTTCATTACCTTTACGGACGTTTTACGGTGGTACTTCATGTTTTACTGCAACTCGTATACAACTCACGTAGAATATGTTAAGATAATATATATTTGTTTTGTGTTGAGTTAAATTTTTTGTCTTAAGTGTAATTTTTTGTTAAAAACTATTTCTTTCATCTTACCGCGGCAAGTGCTGACTGGGCAAATTATTGGTGGCACATTTAGCCATACCATAATTAGTTTGTAGTCAGGTTTAAATTAATTTTATTATACATAAGTATTTTTTTTATTATTGTATATATTTTATATGAATGATAATAGTATCTTGCCTCTTTTTGACTATAGTTTTCACTCTTGCTCTTCTTCATCATTATCAGACAGTTATTTAAGTGCTAACAGTGACAGTGATTCCTTCCTTTCTGTCCATGACCAAGTGAAGACAGTATTTTCAAGGTTTTCTAATAATTTTAATATCGTACATATTAACGCGCAGAGTATTCCAAGCCACTACCCTGATCTTCTGGCAACTTTTAGTAATTCTTCTGTAGATGCAATTCTTATATCCGAGTCCTTTCTCAAGCCTTCTCTGTTATCTTCTCAATTTCCTCTTCCAGGCTACAAACTTATTAGAAATGACCGAATTGGTAAGGGTGGCGGTGGTGTGGCCATCTACCTTCGTAAGAACATTATTCATAAAATAGTTAGTGTGTCACCTAGTCCCTACACTGGCACTGCAGAACATTTGTTTATTGAGGTCACCCTACATCACCAAAAGATCTTACTTGCTGTGTATTATAGTGCTTCTCTTCAGATTGATTATTTTAACTCCCTGGAAAACCTATTATGTACACACTGTCCAAACTATGACCATACGCTATTGTTGGGTGACTTCAATACGTGCTTAATTAAAGGTGACTCCCGAGCTGACAAACTGCAATCACTTATATCGTCCGTGAATCTCAATATTCTGCCACTTTCGGCCACACATCATTTTCCTCACTGCGTTCCCTCACTTCTCGATTTACTTATCACTTCTTCCCCTGATCTAGTTGCTCTGCACGGTCAGTTTCCAGCTAACTTCTCATACCATGATTTGATATATCTCTCTTATAAAATTAGATCTCCCAGGCGTAAACCCAAATATCGTTTCTTGCGTAGTTTCAAGGGCATTAACCTGGAGACTTTAAGGCGAGATGTTTCCAGCATCGACTGGAATCCTATTGTTGATGCTGAACTGCTTGACGACAAGGTTAAACTTTTTAGTGACCAGATTTTAAAACTATATGACATTCATGCCCCTGTGAAAAAAGTCAAAATAAAGCACGTTCCTGCTCCTTGGCTCACTCAGGATATAAGGGATATGATGGGCAAACGTGATCGAGCGAAAAAACGGCTTAAACTGTGTTCAACGGACCAAAACTTAGCGCGATATAAATTTCTTAGAAATCATTGCAGTCGGATGTGTAGAGATGCTAGAAGGCGCCACATACACAACTCTATTGAGGCCTGTGATCCTGGACGTGTTTGGAACTTCTTGAAAACCCTTGGTATTGGTAAATCAACGGCCTCATCTAACGTTAGCTTCAATCTCAATGACCTAAACAAGCATTTCTCTCTCCCACCTGTTACCATTGACGACACTATGAAGTCTAAAACGATTTATAATCTTTCTTGCCAAACTTTACCAGCGTGTTGTTCTTTTAGCTTTAGTTCCGTCGCTGAGGAGGATGTTAAGAAACACGTGCTCTCCATATCTTCAACTGCTGTGGGCGATGACAACCTGTGTTCCCGCATGATCTCCCTACTTCTCCCAGAACTTCTGCCTATTCTAACTTATATTTTCAATTTCTCTTTGGCATCAAGTTCTTTTCCGTCCGCGTGGAAACGTGCGAACATAATTCCTCTCCCTAAATCATCCAATCCCTCATCCCTTTCCGAATTCAGACCCATCTCCATACTTCCTTTCCTCTCCAAAGTCCTTGAACACATCGTCCATCAGCAGCTTGCTGAATATATTTCGTCAAATAAGCTACTCTCACCATTTCAGTCTGGTTTTCGACCTGGTCACAGCACCGTAACGGCTCTAATAAAAGTCACCGATGATATCCGATCCGCTATGGATAATAAATCTTTGACGATCCTTACTTTGCTGGACTTCAGTAGCGCATTCAACTCTGTGGATTTTGACGTTCTAATTTCTGTTCTTCGTACTCTCAACATCTCTTCCGCGGCGTTAACTTGGTTTGATTCTTACCTTCGTGGTCGCTCGCAGCGAGTCTGCTCTGATGAGATCTCCTCAGACTGGGCTGACCTAGCTGCGGGAGTTCCACAGGGTGGCGTACTTTCCCCTCTTCTATTTTCAATTTTTATTAACACCGTTACCTCGGTTATTTCCTCAAGCTTCCATCTCTACGCGGACGACTTGCAAATTTACCGACACTTCAACGTTGTTGACATTAATAGTGCAGTGGATGATCTAAACTCTGATTTAAATAAAATCTGTTCTTGGGCTTCTTCATTTGGACTGTTGGTCAATCCCAAAAAATCGCAAGTTTTAATAATGGGAAGTAGGTACATGTTCAAGCAATTGCATATTCATTGTATCCCTCCAGTCATGTATAACGGGACTCCCATTCCTTATACCAGTACTGCCAAAAATCTTGGCGTCATATTTGACTCCAACTTAACTTGGGTTCCTCATGTCAATGAAGTCAGCAGAAAAATCCACTACTCGTTCCACTCCTTGAAGCGTCTTCAAAGTCTCTTGCCCTTGAAAACTAAAATCTCCTTAGTACAATCTCTTCTATTCCCTATTCTGGACTACGCCGACACTTGTTTCCCAGATATCACAGAGGAGCTATTAAATAAGCTTGAGTGTCTTCAAAACCTGTGTATACGGTATGTCTTTGGACTCCGTAAATACGATCATGTTTCCGAGTTCCGCAAAAAGCTCAAGTGGCTCCCGATCCGGTTACGCAGGAATACTCGTATACTCTGCTTACTTTTTAATGTGCTAGCAAACCCATGCGCCCCGAAATATTTGCGTGAGCGCTTTAATTTCTCACGTCCTCAGGACCAACCATGTCGCCCGAATATTAGAACTGTTCTGGCTATTCCTCACCATCGCACTGACTTCTACTCATACTCCTTCACTGTGCATGCGGTTAGGTTATGGAATGCACTACCTCACACTGTTCGTGACAGCCCTTCTATCGCTGTCTTTAAGAAGAGAGTAAAGGAATACTATCTTTCACTGTCGTAAATTGCAAGAATATGTATGTATGTATATGTAGGTATATAATATATGTAATATAAATATATAAGTAGGTATATATATTTATTTTTTTGAGGTACAGTTTATTTAATTGTAGGTATATTTTTGAATGTAAGTTTATTTAGGTATATTTAATCTATTCGTGTGTAGGTTTATTCCTATATTATTATATTCTATTGTGCACGCCTAATCCGCCTGTCTAATAAAGTCTCACTTTACGTAGGTCAGCTGGAAGAAATTTCTTAGTAGAAATAAGTTGTCCTGTTGTGTCGTTATTCTTTGTATGTGTTTCTTTTGTAATGTTTTTGTGTACAATAAACGGTAAATAAATAAATAATAAATAAAGTTGATATTTATCACTTTGTGAATTTGTTCCCGGTCAGGTAAGGACACTGCAAGGTGAACCAACTGATTTTCCGAAAATAAATGGTTCCGTGATTCGGAGGGCACGTTAAGCCGTCGGTCCCGGTTGCTGTCTATGATTACTTAGACGGTGGTCGTTACACAATCATGTCAGAGGCCTACTAGTGGTAGTAGGCGGTTGAAAATCTCTGACACCAGGGTTCATCGGGTCCTTGGATGACTCGGCGTCCCACACGAAAAGATAGAATGAGCTGGGCATAAGTCTTCCTCAGGGTATGCTCACCATATGGGTCATCCATTTACTACAAGTGAGGGCGTCCAACGCTACGATACTTCCCGAGGCGTAGCCTTCACTCCAAAACCTTACTTATATAAGGAGTAACAAAAAGGATACCTATGACAAGCTGAAAGAAGTTCATTGTACATATGAAACTGAACAACTTAGTCCATTGAACAAAGGTCGAAAAAAAATATTGCACTATATTAAATCAACCAGCTTATAGGAAATTTGGTATGGAAGCTACAATTTTAAAAAAATATCTCGACCCCTGTTCAAAGGGGAAAGTTGTTCCAATGAGAACATTGACCTTCTTTCCGCTTGCTATACCCTTTTTGTTTCTCTATGTATAAGTTTATTTCAACACGTTCTATGACTGTAGTTTAAAATCCACTCATAACCTGAGTATATTGTGTGGACGAAGTAGAATAATTATGATGGAAGGTACAGGAAGGTATATTGTATGGACGAATTCGAGTAGAATAATTATGATGGAAGGTGTACCTTACATACGAGTGACTACTAGTGGGTGCATCTGAAATCGAATTTCTACTGATTTCAAGATACGGCTCTTGTTTTATAACGCAACGCGAATTTTTGAAAAAGTTGAAATAAAATAAAACAAACTTGAAACGTAAATTAGTTTTGTCTTTATTAAATTTGTACTAATATCTAGACAGATTTTTTTCCCGTCAGGAGATCTGAAGTTTTAACCCATAAAAAGTCATAGGAAAATTATTTGTCCCCATATACTACTGGATTTTGGATCATATGTACCCGAATCAGATTCCAAAAGCTATGCAAAATTGGGTATGCCCCAAGGGTTAACTCTAGGTACTATTATATTCAAAATCGATAGGATCTCTTTCTTTAGCAGTCAAATTTTTAAGACTAGTCAAAATTTGCAATCTGAACTCTAACTTATCCCCCTGAGACAAACGTTTCACTGACGGAATGAGGGAATTAAAAAACGCTCTGTCTTCGTCAGATTCCTTTTCAAGCATTGTTTTTATAATCGATAGCAAATTTTCGTTTTGACCATACGATGTATTTGGACCATCCCAATCGTTCGAAATAGCCTCTTTCAACAATTTCGCTGGAGTAACTTCCGTATCTCCTATAAAAACTTCTTTTGTACGTTTTCTATCTCTACTTTCTTCATTAAAATCTACAGTATGTTCTTCGCAACCATCTTCGTCATCGTCTTCTTCATATTTCATTTCTGGATAATATGATTCGTCTTCATCATTTTTGGCGCCAAGAAGAGACACGTCGGCCATTATAGGGTCCAGGAATGTCAAAAACTGTGAATAAACGTAAGGTTTTTTGGCTCTCACTGATTTTCGATACGAATCTCTTGTGTTGTGCCATTTTTTTATAAGTCTCGAAACTGTAAATAAACAACATTTGAATAATTAATCATTGAACAACAAGGGTATATCAAGTTGAAAAGAGGTTACTCATGATACTGAAAAACTTTCTACATGGAACAAAGGTCGACATATGAGAAAAGAAAATTGACCTTCCATTACTAAATTAACTAGCTGATCGGCAATTTTGTATGGGAGGTCTAATATTTTTTTAATATTCAACCTATGTGTTTAATTCCAAGCTAAACTCCCGCAGTGGAAGCGATTTACACAGGTAAATTTCGAACAAAATACCAGGAGTTCAACTGGAGGCAGACAATGGCTGCGTTACGCAGCGCTAAATAGCATACGCTGCACAATATAGCAGCGCATACTATGAATTAAACGTGAACCTAAATCTATTTAACTTAATTAACTAAGTTGATTGAAATTGGCTAATGATGTGTTCCAACCCTTACATAACTCAAGTCGGTAGTAAATACCGTCTGCCGATCTGGCGTTACGTCACACGTATTAGCACTAGATTATAAGTAAGTACCTCCAAATTATATCACCCCACGAATTCCGCAATTCGTACTAAGGAGTCACAATGATATGGTACAACAAATATGACTAAAGGGAACACACCATTAACACGAATAAACAGTTTTATCACTTACAGTCACGTGCCGGCGCAAATGCATAAATACCCAACGGAGAAAGGAAGTTCAGGGAATGGATCAAATAGGAATTCCGTTGGTACTTACAGGGCTGGGTGGAAAAGATATCGACACCCAGCATTCCACTACAGCCTTGGCGCGTTATTCACTTCAAACCACTCACAGCTTCTGTTCGTATTTCACTTTGATATAAGTCATTACGCGTGACCCAACCCGAATTTGGGCCGTACAAACGCGGGCCAAAATGGCCACCTGATGCCTATTCAACGCGACGCTCACGTGGAAGACGTCGAGACATCCAACAATCACTAAGCCTGGTATTCTAGTATAACCCAGGAGAACCGCAATAATACGATGCATCAACACGCGCGATCTCAAATTGAATCGTCCATTACACGCGGCATCACAAAACGCGTGGCGGGAAATCCGCACAATACGCGATACCCTCCCGTCCGAACGGTTTTGAGTGACTGAGTGCGGTGCAGAAATCACCGCTTGGCGTCTACCAGGCGGCCCGCGCGCACGCCGCCCCCTCGCCCCGCGAGCGAGAAAGGGACAACATATGCCCAGAGCGATGCGTGCGAAATCGCGGCGCATTCATAGACCGTCATTAATACCTAACGTACCCCAGCATAGCAACGCTAAATTAAACATTCACCCGCCCTAGGCCGAATCCCTTAGGCCTATTCACTACTGGGGAGACGAGATAGCGTTGCTATTGCTCGCTTAAGAACTGAATCCCCTACCTGAACTGTCGCGACTCGAGGAGTGCCATCACTACCTGGGAACAAGTTGAGAATGCGCCCTCTGCGCCATCGCAGTGGCGGCAGGTTGGCATCCTTAACCAGAACGAGATCTCCGATGCGAGGGGGTTCAGTTCTGTCCGTCCACTTAAGGCGTTGCTGCAGAATGTGCAAATACTCAAGCGACCATCGCTTCCAAAAATTCTGAGACATTTGCTGCAGCAACTCATAACGCGTCAAACGATTGCTACTGACCTCTGTGTAGGGGTATTCTGGCAAGGCGTTAAGTGGTCGGCCAATTAAGAAATGCCCTGGTGTCAGGGCCTCCAGATCATTCGGATCTGAGCTAAGCGGACACAAAGGACGTGAATTGAGAACGGCCTCAATTTTACAAAACACGGTCGCTAGCTCCTCAAAGGTTAATATCGTTAAACCTATAACGCGCATCAAATGCGTCTTAGCGGACTTTACAACCGCTTCAAATATACCACCCCAGTGGGGGCATCCTGGTGGATCGAACACCCAGTTAATGCCCTGACGGGAGAGGCTCGTGCCGATAGCTTCCTCGTTTTCCGATAAAAACGTTATAATTTCTTTCATACATCGATCAGCGCCCTTAAAGTTGGTACCACAGTCCGACCTGATCAGCGCTGGTCGCCCTCTTCGCGACACAAATCTATCTAAAGCTGCTAAGAAAGCCTCCGTAGTGAGGTCGGCCACGAGTTCCAAGTGGACGGCCTTGGTTGCTAGGCACACAAACACGCACAAATACGCCTTGATTGACTTCGCGTTGCGAAGGCGTGATGCCTTTACCATAAAAGGCCCCGCAAAGTCCGTTCCCACACCCGCAAACGTCCAGGCTTCCGTCACCCGGTCCGGTGGGAGGTCTCCCATCTGAGGTTGCATTGTGGCTGCCTTCAACCGATAGCAAGGCAAGCACCGAAACACAATGCTCCGTACCGTACGTCGTCCAGACAAGATCCAAAACTCGCGCTGCAGAATAGCCAAAAGTGCATTGCAGCCCGCATGCGAGTTTTTCTGGTGACGATCCCTAACTATAAGTTCTACCAAAGGTCCCTTCTTTGGGAGTAACAGCGGATGCCGTGCTGAAAAGGGCAGGTTAGCGTTCCGAAGTCTACCTCCAACCCGGAGCATTCCATGCTCGTCCACGAACGGGTTGAGGCGCACAAGACCTCCCTTCAGCTTTCCACGGCCATCCCTGAGCAGCCTGGCCTCTTCCTCAAAATGTTCCGCCTGGACGACCCTAACCAATAAACTTAGAGCCGCATTCCGCTCCGCAGGCGAGAGGACAGGTGCCAAGTTCCGTTCTGCTTGAGGCTTTCTACAGTTGTTCACGAACCGTTTGATCCAACCTGTCACCCCTAGAAGTTTGTCGAGGGAGCTGTATCGTTCCAGCAAGAAAGCCGCACTAGGCTTAGGTACGATCTGCCCTACGTTCACTCGCAAACCTCGATCAGGTGGCCCAAGCGGCGACCCGCACTCATTGTATGGCCATCTCTCAGGTGACTCAGTCAGCCACTGAGGTCCCCACCACAGTGAGTGACCTACCAAATCAGGGGCCCTACATCCCCGTGAGGCGCAGTCCGCTGGGTTCTGTTCTCCCGGTACGTGTCTCCATACCAACGGAGTTTCCGATCCTTTAATCTGTGACACCCGATTTGCCACGAAAACCTCAAGAGTATGTACCGACGTCTGTAACCAGCACAGAACTATCCTACTGTCGGTCCATGCGTACACCGTTTCATCCAAATTGATGGTACCGCGTAGATTACTAGCGACATGATGTAGCAAGCGCGTGAGAAGCGCTGCTCCCGCCAATTCCAACTTTGGAATGGTCCATCTTGTCCTAACCGGAGCCACCTTACTCTTGGCCATAACAAGACGCACGTCTACAGTTCCCGTTGAAGTGACTGTCCGCAAATAGACAGCTGCCGCGTACCCTCGCTCCGAGGCATCACAAAACCCATGTAGGGTAGCCTTACATCCCACCGATGGGAGCAACTTGCGAGGTATGGCGATGCGTACGATCCCTGGTAAGGTGGTCACAAACTTGGTCCAATCATTCAACAGCTCTCCGGAGAGCTGGTCGTCCCAACCCAAGTTTGCTATCCACAACCTTTGCAAGAAGCACTTCGCCATGAACGTCACCGGTGCGATCCACCCGTTAGGATCGAAAGTTCTGGCGATCGTCGATAATACCGAACGCTTCGTCCAAGTCTTCTGCAAAAGGTCTGGCTCGATCTGATACGTAAAGACATCATGCGTTGGCCTATATTGCACCCCTAGGATGCTCAACGTATTTGGATTGTCCGGGTTCTCGAAAAGGTGCGGGTCCTGCTGGAACTCACCTGGCAACCCGGCCAGGAGCTCTGGACAGCTGGACAGCCATTTCCGCAACTCATAACCTCCTGATTCCATGATCGCGATCAGCTCGTCTCGTAGGAGCAGTGCTTGTTGCACGCTATCTGCACCCGTGCAGATGTCATCCACGTAGACGTCGCGATCCAGTACTGCTGCGGCCCGAGGGAATCTTACCCTTTCCTGTGCGGCCAACTCTCGCAGCGTGCGTACTGCCAAAAACGGACTTGGCTTCAGACCATACGTTACCGTGTTAAGCTCATAAGTGACCATCGGCTCGTCAGGGCTCTCACGCCACAAAATCAGCTGGTACCGACGGTCATCCGGGTGTATAATTGTTTGGCGAAACATCATTTTGACGTCTGCGACGAACGCTACTTGGTGCAACCGAAAATCTGTGAGGATGTCCACAATGTCCCGGTTCAACTTGGGACCCGCGTGCAGACACTGGTTCACAGACACACCATTCGATGTAGGAGCAGAACCGTCAAACACTACCCGTATCTTCGCCTCCGGTGACTTCAAAACAGCCAGGTGTGGTATGTAGTAATGCTCGACACACCTCCAATCTATGCTGGACACCGACATGTGGCCTAACTCTAGGTACTCCCTCATGAATTCGATATACTTCTGCCGAAGTGCTGCATCTCGCTTCATCTTTCTCTCCATAGCCAGTAGTCTCCGTTCCGCGATCTGTCGCGAACTACCTAAGGAGGGGCGGTTTGGGAGAAATGGCAGCCTGGTAACAAACCTACCTGACGAACTTCGTGCAGTGTTGTACTGATAGAACAGCTCGCACTCGTCATCCTCTGGCTTCCGTCTATCCGCTGTGGGTGGCTCCTCAGACTCCCAAAACCTCTGCAGCACCTCCGACAACACACTACCATAGAGAACCGTATCGCCCTCTGGTAGGTCCTGAGGTCTCCAAACTGGGCCAAAAATAACATACCCCCCTGTGGTATCAACGGCCACTAAACCAGTTTGCTGAAGTACCCGTTTTCTGCCACACCAGAATCTCCCGAGGACGTCTGACCCGAGGAGAACGTCCACCGTACCAGGAGTATCAAATTCAGGATCAGCTAACTCTAAGCCTGTGGTTAACCCTCGTACCGTTGACGGTAACCGAACCTGAGGAAGTTTCCCTACCACATCATCCAGCACCACTGCTGAGGCATGATAGCTGACCCCTGTACCTGTATTACCTAATGTGAACTCGAAGCTCACCTGACCCCGAACGTCAGGCACATCTACACCTCCAATACCTACAGCCCCATCCGTTGTGGGCCTTATATTTAAGCGTAGCCTACTCACCAGCTTACTAGACACAATACAACCCTGAGCCCCTGTATCTAACAAGGCTCTTACCTGTATGCTGCGGCCACCGTATCCCCATACCCAAATCATTGCCGTAGGCAACAATACCGTAATTGGCCGGGGGGCCGAAGCTGGCGTGTAGGCGGCGATTACCTAGCAGGAATCTAAGCGCGGAGTGTCCGCGTCCTGCGGGGGGGTCCCCTCTCTCCGTACACCTTCGAGTGGGTCCCACTCCTGCTGATAGGGACCTCTGGTCCTGTACGCCATGGCTGGCAGCCTATAGTAACCCTGCGGCAGGCGCGCGTACCGTGGATGCGCCTGAAGCCGCGGGTGCTCAGCCAAGGGGAGAGGCATGCGTGGGTCATGAGACCTCACCATGTTGTTCAGTCCCGCCGAGTACTGCATGTACTGGCCCTGGTATTGGCACCCGCCCGTAGCATCACGTATCTGTGATGGGTGCCCCTGACCTTGGACCTGTGACCACCTACCCTGTCCCGGCACCTGCTGCCGAGGTGGTGACTGTCTCGCGCGTGGTGAAGGGGGCATCACCTGCTGATGTCCCTGGCCTCGTCCCTGAAACCCTGGTGGAAGAGGACTCCTCCTTGGAGGGGGTGGGGAGCGTTGCTCCCGTCTAGGTAGGGCAGACTCCGTCCGCTGACCCGCGTCAGCTCTGCCTTCCGTAATCTCCGCTGCGGTTCATGCATAGTAGCTGATGGTGGGCACCCTGGCAGTACCTGCAGTTGGTGCTTGATGGGCACTCTCGCACCTGATGCGGCCCCATACACCTAAAGCACCAACGCCGTTGCTGCACCACACCACGACGTTTCTGCACCCGCTGTGCAGCGAACTCCTCACACGCAGTCACCTGATGCCCCGCCTCTCTGCAGTAGGCACACCTCGATTCCAAATTAGCGACGTTGTATCGCCTGGGTGGCCTACTCTTACCGTCTCGCGCCTGTGCACCCGGCCGTTCCGGGCGGCGAGCGGCCGCAGACTCCGCGTGAGGCGACTCTCCAAATTGGGCATCTACCCGCCTGCACTCGGCCTCGAGGAAGGACTTGAGCTCCTCGAAGGTCGGGAGGTAATCAGATGTCTTACCTCCGTGTGACTGTTCAAAACGAGCGGCCATGTCGCTCGGCAGGCGGCGCAACAACGTGTGGACCAGGATATAATCATAGCCTGACACCGGCATCCCCTGTCTCTCAAGAGCGTTCACTGCAACGCAGACAGGGTTGAGGACCTTGGCCCTGAGGTCCGTCCCTCGTGTGATGGTCGGCACGGTGAGCCACTGTTCCAGGAGTTGGTCAATCATGAGACGTTTGTTGCTGTATCTCTCGATCAGCAAACCGCGAGCCGTCTCGTAACTTGCATCATCGACTGGCAGATGCTTTACCAGCTCATGGGGCTCACCTTGCAGCTTGGCCATCAATTGTGCCATTTTATATGCCGGCTGCAAGTCAGTGCGGTTATGAATCACACTGTCAAACAGATCCTGGAATCGGGTCCAATCCGTGTAGTCCCCGTGGAAGACCGGAATCGCCACAGCCGGCAGGGGCACTTGCACCCCCGGTCCCCGCGGACCATGGGGTGGGTCCGGCTCCCCAGCTCTACGCCTGGTGATCACAGCAGCCGCCTGCTGGATCTCCTGCCCCATCTCCATGCACTGGGTCACATTCGTCCGGACCGTAAGTTTGGCCTCCTCATCAGGCGTCCCATCAAATAACTCCTCGCATCCAGTGAGGCAATCCAACACATCCGCGACCCGTTCGTCAATCCGTTGTGCACAAGCGATGAGTGCGTCCTCTCGGTCCCCGCGACCGACCATCGCCTGCTTAGTCGCGAACCAAATTAGGTGCGTTCTAATTTTTGCCTGAAGCTGTGCAATTGTGGGAGCCATGGTACCAACTCAAAGTAACACCGAACCTTACAATAAAAAACAATAATAAACAATCGGCCCTGATCCTACCGTTAGGATATCCGCACAGGGTAAACACAACGATAATAACAAGCAATTCACTAATTGATTGGCCCTGATCCTACCGATAGGATATTCTACACAGGGCACACACTACAATCACAATAAATATATTTTTTTTATGTATGTAGATTAAAAAATCTTATACTAAAAATAATCTTAAATCTAGTGGTTTTCTGAACCACGCTCTGCTACCAAAAATTGTTTAATTCCAAGCTAAACTCCCGCAGTGGAAGCGATTTACACAGGTAAATTTCGAACAAAATACCAGGAGTTCAACTGGAGGCAGACAATGGCTGCGTTACGCAGCGCTAAATAGCATACGCTGCACAATATAGCAGCGCATACTATGAATTAAACGTGAACCTAAATCTATTTAACTTAATTAACTAAGTTGATTGAAATTGGCTAATGATGTGTTCCAACCCTTACATAACTCAAGTCGGTAGTAAATACCGTCTGCCGATCTGGCGTTACGTCACACGTATTAGCACTAGATTATAAGTAAGTACCTCCAAATTATATCACCCCACGAATTCCGCAATTCGTACTAAGGAGTCACAATGATATGGTACAACAAATATGACTAAAGGGAACACACCATTAACACGAATAAACAGTTTTATCACTTACAGTCACGTGCCGGCGCAAATGCATAAATACCCAACGGAGAAAGGAAGTTCAGGGAATGGATCAAATAGGAATTCCGTTGGTACTTACAGGGCTGGGTGGAAAAGATATCGACACCCAGCATTCCACTACAGCCTTGGCGCGTTATTCACGTCAAACCACTCACAGCTTCTGTTCGTATTCCACTTTGATATTAGTCATTACGCGTGACCCAACCCGAATTTGGGCCGTACAAACGCGGGCCAAAATGGCCACCTGATGCCTATTCAACGCGACGCTCACGTGGAAGACGTCGAGACATCCAACAATCACTAAGCCTGGTATTCTAGTATAACCCAGGAGAACCGCAATAATACGATGCATCAACACGCGCGATCTCAAATTGAATCGTCCATTACACGCGGCATCACAAAACGCGTGGCGGGAAATCCGCACAATACGCGATACCCTCCCGTCCGAACGGTTTTGAGTGACTGAGTGCGGTGCAGAAATCACCGCTTGGCGTCTACCAGGCGGCCCGCGCGCACGCCGCCCCCTCGCCCCGCGAGCGAGAAAGGGACAACATATGCCCAGAGCGATGCGTGCGAAATCGCGGCGCATTCATAGACCGTCATTAATACCTAACGTACCCCAGCATAGCAACGCTAAATTAAACATATGTTTCATGGGGAAAGTTGTTCAGTATCATGAGTACCTTGACCTCATTTCGGCTTGATATACCCTTTTTGTTACTCCTTGTATAAGCAGATATTAGAGAAAACGTGCAAAACTACATCGCATCCTTAGCATCAGTTTCCAACGACCACAAAATCCTGATAGACTGCACACTGACGAAGAAATCCTTCTAAAAACACATCAGACCTATAAGTCTGATGTAAAACCACGCGCATTGGTTAGTTACTGGTCATTTAGGATATCACGCGACCACTGACCAATCAGCATGCACGCATTCTTCTTCTTTAAGAGTCAAACTCTTGTCGGTGGAGTAACTTACAATCTTCTCTCCTCTCCGCCAGTGACTTGACCTCTTGATACGACACGCATTACCCCACGTTATTGTCAGAATCATTTGATAAGAGAAATTGACACATTACTGTAAGGCCATCCTAATAAGCCATATTTGACAGCTGTCGGATTCGTGCTAATGGCGGACGGTCCATTTTTCTTTGTTAACATCTCGTTTAGTATGGAACTGACAGCTATCAAATTTGGCTTATTGGAAGGCGTCTATCAGGTCTTTGTTGCTAGCAGCAAATCTACTGTATTTTAATGCCAAACAAGAGTGGTGTCGTCATCACCACCAACCGTGACAAATCTCCGGGTTCGATTCTCGGCGGGACACTCTCAAAGTTGATATTTATCACTTTGTAAATTTGTTCCCGGTCTGGTCAGGACATTGCAGGGTGAACCAACTGATTGTCCGAAAAGAAATGTTTACGTGCTTCGGAGGGCACGTTAAGCCGTCGGTCCCGGTTGCTGTCTATGATTACTTAGGTGGCGGTCGTAACACAACCATGTCAGAGGCCTACTAGTGGTAGTAGGCGGTTGAAAAACTCTGACACCAGGATTCACCGGGTCGTTGGATGACTCGGTGTCCCACACAAAAAAAAAAAAAAAAACCGTGACAAAAAAACGTCTACCTACTGCTGAACAAAGGCTCTCTCCACGTGCCTCATAAGCAGTGATTTTGTAATTACTGAATTTGCGTCTTACGAATTGAGACTATCATTAATTAGACCAACAATTAGAGTTTGACTCATTTTAAGTATTAGACCGGGTCTATCGCGATAGTATTTAGGTAAATATTAGTAATTTACCTGTGTCCCGACGTTTCAACACAGTTTCATGTATTGTGGTCGCGGGTTGACTCAGTCAGTCAGTCGGTAAATTACTAATATTTACCTAAATACTATCGCGATAGACCCGGTCTAATACTTAAAATGAGTGAAAGTGATCGCGAGTGCTTAAAAAGTTAAATTAGAGTTTGTTTAGTCTTATTTGTGAGATGTTTAGAAAGTAAAAACAAAGTCACAAATTAGACATTCTAGGACCTAATCGGGGTCTAATGGGTCTAACGAGTGACTGACTCAGGCAACCATGCTACGCTCCCAACTTACCGAAATCTCTTCGAGCAGATTTTGCCATATGGTGGAAATCTGGAATCATTTCTGCGCAAATTTTCGCCCATAGCCCAGATCGGTTGATACTTCTGTCGAGATAAAAAATACATACGTTTGTCTATATATCACGCATATATACCTTGCTTGCAGGGTGACAGAGCGAAACTAGCCATGGAAAACGAACATTTACGCCTCTTCTGATAATAATTTGAGGGTCAATCGAAAAAATTACATATCGCCGCAGTGACAGGTTGTCTGCTCATTGCCTAAAATTGCAATACACATGCAACCATCGAGTCCCTTAGTCGCCTTTTACGACGCCCACGGGAAATGGGGTGATGCTATTATAAGGGTGAAGATATTTGTGATGTCTATGTATAATACGTATTTATTTACAAAGAATACATATAAATATAAATAAATACATAAATATCCTGGACATTACACACAGCGCCATCTAGCTCCAAACTAGGCATAGCTTGTACTATGGGAACTAAATAGCTGATATTATTACATTATCGACGGCCGATGTGGCGCAGTGGTAGTGCGACTGCCTGCGACGCAAAGGTTCCGGGTTCGATTCTCGGTGGGACACTCACAAAAGTTGATATTTATCACTTTGTGAATTTGTTCCCGGTCTGGTTAGGACATTGCAGGGTGAACCACCTGATTGTCTGAAAAAGAAATCGTTCCGTGCTTCGGAGGGCACGTCAAGCCGCCGGTCCTGGTTGCTGTCTATGATTACTTAGACGGCGTTCGTTACACAACCATGTCAGAGGCCTACTAATAGTAGCAGGCGGTTGAAAAACTCTGACACCAGGGTTCTTCGAGTCGTTGGACGACTCGGTGTCCCACACGAAAAGAGAAGAGATTACATTATATGCTTTTTTCTTTAATAAATACATATTATACGTAGAAAACACCCAGACCTAATACAAATATCTGAAAAATTTACAAATATTTGTGACTTGTGGATATCGAACCCACGACCCTCGGCGTAGAAGGCAGTTGTACTATCCGCTACGCCATCGCGGGCCAGTCTTAGTAATTACTATCAGCTATCTATTTCTCATTGTACAAGAGAAAGTCTCTGCTTAGTTTGGGGCTAGATGGCGCTGTATGAATTGTCCAGGTTATTTATTTATTATATATTTGACGCACCTGTATTCCGGATTATTTTTATCCCAAAGCGCTGGAACATCCTTAATTCTCAGCAACAGATCCGGTGTATAAATCAAATGTTTCTGAAAAAATAATTTAACTTATTTAAATGGCATTTTCCTCGTGAAACTATTCATCTCATCTATCCCGATACAGCATGTGTAGACGCTTTACTCATATAGGCTTTAAGGCGAGTGTAGCCGTCAACGACCTCGACAAAAAAAAGTTTTCTGTTTGAAATGTCCGATGCCCAAGTTCTTAGTATTATTTATATACCGTTTATTGTACACAAAAACATTACAAGAGAAACACATACAAAGAATAACGACACAACAGGACAGCTTATTTCTACTAAGAAATTTCTTCCAGCTGGCCTACGCAAAGTGAGACTTTATAAGATAGGCGGATTAGGCGTGCACAATAGAATATAATAAGATAAAATAAACCTACACACGAATAGATTAAATATACCAATAAACTTATAATAATAAAAAAAATATAAATACTTATACTTATTTTTGTAAATATACCTACTTACACATACATAGTCTTGCAATTTACGATAGTGAAAGATAGTATTCTTTTACTCTCTTCTTAAATACAGCGATGGAAGGGCTGTCACGAACAGTATGTGGTAGTGTATTCCATAACCTGACCGCATGCACAGTGAAGGAATATGAGTAGAAGTCAGTGCGATGGTGAGGAATAGCCAGAACAGTTCTAATATTTGGGCGACATGGTTGGTCCTGAGGACGTGAGAAATTAAAGCGCTCACGCAAATATTTAGGGGCACATGGGTTAGCTAGAACATTAAAAAGTAAGCAGAGTAACCGGATCGGGAGCCACTGGTGCTTTTTGCGGAACTCGGAAACATGATCGTATTTACGGAGTCCGAAGACATACCGTATACACAAATTTTGAAGGCGCTCAAGCTTATTCAACAACTCCTCTGTGATATCTGGGAAACAAGTGTCGGCGTAGTCCAGAATAGGGAATAGAAGTGTTTGTACTAATGAGATTTTCGTTTTCAAGGGCAAAATACTTTGAAGACGCTTCAAGGAGTGGAACGAGTAGTGGACTTTCCTGCTGACTTCGTTGACATGAGGAACCCAAGTTAAGTTGGAGTCAAATATGACACCAAGATTTTTTGCAGTACTGTATAAGAAATAGGAGTCCCGTTATACATGACTGGAGGGATACAATGAATATTCAATTGCTTAAACATGTACCTACTTCCCATTATTAAAACTTGTGATTTTTTGGGATTGACCATCAGTTAATATCAGTTATTATCCTTAGTTAAGTAAATTTTGAACCTGCAAACTCAATGAGATATTCTCTACAATTAAAGTCATGGAAAAAGTGCCTAAACACGGCTTCTTTTTTGTACAAATTGCCATAACTTTAATTACATTGAGTTTGCAGTTTCAAATTTTTGTTTAGGATCTTGGGCATCGGACATTCTGATTGATTGTTGGAAAAAGAGAAAACTTTTTTTTTGTGAAGTGGCGCCACCGTTGAGGTCGTTGACGTATACACTCGCCTTAATGGTAGGGAGACCTAAGTCGATAAAGAGGTTGGCGTTACGCATGTACCAGGGCGCCCCGGTAGCTTTGAGCATGAAACGGTTTTGGATGACCTGCAGCATTTTCAGATGTGAATAGAAGGTGTGAGCAAAGGCAACGCTGGCGGAGGTCATGATAGGCCTTACGCAGGTGGTGTAAATTCTCACCTTATTTCTAAGGGAGAGTTTGCTCGGTTTGTTCAACGTCGGATTAGTGACAGCGCTAATTTAAGGGATTTATTTCCCGAATGGGAGTTTTTCTGTAAACAGAACTGTTGATAGTACTGAATGTCAAACCAGAGGGCGCTGTGCTAAACTGAAATTTTGACGTTTCAATATGGCTGGCGGCAGCCATAGTTTTGTCACAGGTTCCGTTTCACGTTGTGTTCGTTACAAATGAAATAAGTTACTTTGATTTACTACAAAATAAACTAATCACCTTGCTATTATATTAAGTGTCATTCGTGTAAGTAAACAAATAACCAATAATACATTTAGAACAATTCAATTAACACAAAATAAATAATATTTCATAAAGTGGTACAGATTTTGTGTAAAGAAACGTTATTTCAATGAAGCTCAGCGCCCTCTACATGGCACTCGAGAATCCCTAGAAAATTTCTCAGTGGCCATTGAATATTTCCTACAAATTTTAAATGACTTTTATACCTTTTTAGCTTTTTCTCTTATTTCTTCGCGCAGCAGATCCATGTCTATGCTCTTACGGTGCTCCTCCTTAGCCTCGGAGTTCTCCATTTTGGTAGCCTAATAAAATAAACAAAAATACTTAATTTGACATCTGTCAGATTCATGATAATGGCTACAGCACAAGGTCCATATTTCTTTGCTGACTTAGTCATGCCGGATGTTGTGTGATATACCGGCTTAGAATAGCATCACTTCATTTATTTCCTGTGGGTATCGTAAGAGACGACTAAGGGACTCGAGGGTTACATGTGTATTACAATTTTAGGCGATAGGCTGACAACCTGTTACTATGGCGATACACAACTTTTCAGAAACGGCCCTCAAATATTTAACAGACATGGCGATAGCGACCGTTTTTACGGCCGTTAACGCTCCGTATACCCCGCAAGGGGTAAAGGCGTGATATGTGTATGTATGTACTAAGTCATTGTCGAAACTTGACACTGGCAAAATCGTGAAGAGAACGCCATAAAAACAAGAATTAAACTGCTTCGTAGGTCCATACTGTTATTCTAGAACCTGCCGTGTGATGCCGGCTTAGAAAAGCATCACCCCATTTCTTTCCCTTATATAGGTAGGTTAATGTGCTGCTGATAGTACCTAAATTATGGATCTGACTACTCCTTTAGGTATGGTATTAAAAGTTATTTTAATGATTATTACTAAACACTTTCTGTTATTCGCATAATCACAACGCAACACATACAAAACAAATTCTCAACAGTTATCCCACTTGTCGTCAGTCGCTGCGTATTTTTAACGCATGCGTCTGTCAGACGAAAAGGAATTTCGAAATCCCATCTTATTCCCATACAAATACGGCTACGGTGCGTTCGATGCGTAACGGATGCGTTTGTCAAGCGACTTGACAGGCGCATGCGTCCCGGTGCGTTAAAAATACGCAGTGACGGACGATAAGTGGGAAAACCCCCTAAGTTTACGTACAAGGTTCCTACTTACTTTATAACCTCAATGTTATAGAACTTCCGTCCGGTCCGGTCCGGATGGCGAAAATATTCCCGCCAACTTTTTTAAATCACCATCAAACAACTCTTTAACAAACTGAATAAATATTTATCAAGTTATAATACAAATATATTAAACTATAGTGAACTAAAACTGCATAAATCTCAGCAATATTATTGACTTGCTGAGTAAGAAACGGTTGCCGTGCCGTGCGTCCGGTCTGGTACTATCCGGCAAAGCATGTCGGAACGGCAACGTCGCATGGCGGCCGTAAGAATCGGAGGTGCGGTCTACACTGTGCGATTTTATTATTAAAAATTTGGTTCTTGTCTAAATGATAGTAATAGCCATGTAAAGGTTAGTAGTGGATATATATATTTTGGTCATCAATAACAACGGAAATGTTAAAAAATTTCAAACAGACAGAAAAAAATCGGTTTGCGGTACGTAATCGGTGTGAAAATATTTTGGATTACCCGTAAGTTTTGAATGATTTACGGATATTAATTTAACTACAGTTTATCGCACTTAATATCCGTAAATAAATTATTGCTGACTACTTATATATGAATAACAAATAAAGCAAAGGACAGGCGCGGCTTTTGTCAAAAACTAGTCATAGGGAAATGTTGAGAAATGACCGCTACAGTACATGTCTCTATATATTTTAGCCACCCTTATCCAAAATTATTTACTTTTTTATATCGGATTCGGTTGCAGATACAGATATATTTTTATCGGATATTGGATAGTTTCCGTTTTGATCACGGTGCTCTAAAATAACATACTTACTTAGCTCTTGTCAAAATCCGCAATAAAGTTGGACGAGACAAACAGCGAAGTGTAAACCGGTCAGCCGATGCGACGTACGGCGCGCAGCCGGCGCCGTCGCTCGGCTGCACGGAACGGCAACGGCGCCATTCAGAATGCCGCGTGGACTAGCACCACACACAACTGCCTTCGTTGTAGAGAAGAATGAGCGTTGGTTTCGAGGTGCGGCGGTCCATGGTTCAATTATCAGACACTCATTATACGTATTAAGACTCAACTAAAAGACGAATCTAACTAAAAGGTGCTAAAACTCAAGTTGAAGCACAAGTCAATACTTTATTCAAGTTGCAAGAAATAAACGGCAAAGATCAGTCGTTGCGCCGTTGTGGCTCGGAGCGGCTTCTTCTTCGTATTTCCGTGTGGGACACCGAGTCGTCTAACGACCCGATGAACCCTGGTATCATAGGTCGGCGCGGCACGGAACAGCGACGGCGCCATTTAGAATGCTGCATCAACAAGCACGCTTTTAAGCGACAATGAAATAAAAAGAGGGTAAGGTTCTGTTCGTCTCACTCAGTTTGTCTCATACTTCGTTCTTGATTCCTTTACTGATTTAGATACTTATTTTGTTTAGATCTAAAAGGTTTTAGGTTCTACTCCCCAGGTGCTTCCAAAGTCACCAGTTCAACATCTGATGATAGGATTCTAAAGAATCGGACATTTTCTTGTTCCATAGATGGACAACGTTCAAAAAGATTAAAACTTTTTATATAATTAAGAGCCGCCTCCATGGTCTAGAGTTGGTGGTCTGAGCGTTAATTTCAGGATCCGGTGGTCCCGTCCCTGGTTCGATACTCGGTCTAAAAAGAATAACTCGTGTTTTTGGTAAAAGTTCGTTTATGAATGTGCAATATGATGCTAATAATAATAAAAAGAATCGGTTTAAAAAAAAAGTTTTTATTAAAGACGGCAATTTCCTCTTTTATCATTGCTATATCCACTAGCTATTTCTTATGACACCTTGTGACAGGTTTGTTTTGCATCGTTGGCCAACTCGTCGCACTGACCAATCACCAGCCAGTGTCTGGTATTATCAAACTACAGGCTAAAATTTTACAGGTGAAAATCGATGTTCATTGCGTAGTCGGTAAGCCATTACGATACCACGAATACAAACCGGCTACGCAATGCACTTAGAATTTCACCTGTAGACTTGTAGCCTGTAGTTTCATAACATAGGGCACAGGCCGCCATTAGGTCGGTCGGCCATATTTAAGAAAGCTTTTGTCTTCGTTCGAGGCTTTATTGCAAATTTTGAATATGCCTGTTAAAAAAAATACAAAAAATAAGATGCCCGCTTTTGAAAATAGTCGACTCAATTATCACTTTAAAATGTTTATGATTTATAAAATGTCTATACTATTTTGTAACGTAAGTTTTATCAGGCCAATTAGATGTTTTTTCTGTTTTATTGTGATTTGTCGAAAGGTTGTTGTTTGGATTAAAAAGAAAATTGATGATAGTTCTAAGAAAAAAAGAACATGTATTGTGAAAACGCTGATAAGAATATAATATTCAAGCCCGCCTATCGGTTTAGTAGGATCCAAAACAATTTATAAGTATTTTTTATATGTTTTGTGGCGTTCAGCTAATTAAAAATAATATATTTAAACCTAAATTACTATCTACTTTTGTCTGTAACCTTATTTTTACCTTCTTCTTCAAATTTAAGAGTCAAACTCTTGTCGGTGGAGTAACTTCCAATCTTCTCTCCTCTCCGTATTTTTACCTAGTAGTTCAAATATCTGAAATATTTAGGTTTTAAATAAGATGGTCCTTATTTACCGCAAGTACCTATATGTACTTACAAAGCCTGTATGGCGCAAATTATTCCATTCTCAACGCAGCACACCAGGCAAAGACTATAAAATAGCTCGCAAAGATTACGTAAAGTTTTAATTGCAGAAGTGCCATTTCACTTCTTGCAGTATTCTACCTACTGCAGCTACAAAAATATTACAATCCAAGGTACAAATTATTTAATTCTTTACGCAGTCAAAGAATATATGTATAGCCCAAAAAAAGGCTGCGTGCAATAACTGGCATATTTTTTTTAAATGTTAAAGCAAGTTACGATAATATTGTCATGTCCATTACAGAAAAAATCCCGACAGGACAAGTGCCACAACTATAGAAATTGAAACTTAAGAAGCCAAATAGACATGGACTTCGACTTGCTAGGAACTCCTAGCAAGTCGAAAAAAGCAGGCATATAAAAAAACTACCGTCGTCGATTCTTAAAAGTGATAAAAAAATCCCTCAAATTAAGCCGGCTTAGAATAGCTTCACCCCAATTCTACACATGGGTGTTGTAAAAAGCGACAAAGGTAACATCTTAAATGAGTGTTTTTCTGTTGACAGTTCTCTTGATAGTTCTGAATGTCAAACCAGAGGGCGCTGTGCTAAACTGAAATTTTTTGACCTTGCAATATGGCTGGCGGCAGCCATAGTTTTGTCACAGGTTCCGTTTCACGTTGTGTTCGTTACAAATTAATTATGTTAGTTTGATTTACTACTAAATAAACATATCACCTTTCTATTTTATTAAGAGTCATTCGTGTAAGTAAAGAAATAACCAATAATAAATTTATAACAATTAAATAAACACAAAATAAAGAATAATTTATAAAGTTGTACAGTTTTTGTGTGAAGAAACGTTATTTCAATTAAGCTCATCGCCAATCAGCCTGCTAAGCGTGGTTAGTATACTTAGTATGTCAGTACTCCCCAATAGGGGAGACCCATTTTCAGTAGTGGACCGTTGTCGCTATTAATGTTTAATATTTTAAACTTTGTATTGCACACACACACATATCACGCCTATAATCCCTTGCGGGATAGGCAGAGTATAAATGGCCGCATAAAACGGACAATTACGCCACGTCCGACAAACATTTGTATTGCACCTTCTGCAATTAGCCGGATATTCTACATTAATCTATGAAATGGCATGCTCCCTCAAACAAAACGGAAATTCCGGAGCAGACGAGGCTAGTTTTAGAGATGCTCTTAGAGAACAGCCATGCCGACACCCTGTTCCATAGAGCTGCACCATCAATTATACGAAATATACAAAAATATTAATTGAAATTATACAAGTGACTGATACTGAAAACTAAGGATATGGATAGCTGGATGGCTGGTGATAAGGAACAACTTTCCTCAAGAAACATAGGTCGAAATATGAAAAACTATTCAGACGTAACGAACACAATGTACAGGTCTAAAGGTCCCATATAAAAAGGTCAATATTTTTCGGGTGTTTGCCATAAAAAATTTACCTATTCCTCAATCATGTGTGTCTGTCGCAGTCAACTGCTTGAAAAAGCTAGCTCTTTGATCAAAGATCGCCATTCAACCACACGACTAAACGTCCATTAGCTGGGTGGTTGAAGAGAACGTTTTGCACTACTGCTAAACGACACTAAGCCGGCTGGTGAACGTTCAATCTGTAGAATGAGTACCAGTATTTATTTATTAAACGTATAAAGAACAAAATATAATCCAATACTTCATTTTGTAAACAAGATGACGACACAATGCGGTGGTCGAGAAAGATGCAAATGAATCAAACAGCGGGTTTTCAGTCAGTTTTTACGTTGAATGTTTGATAAACTCCATAATTCAACAACAAAAATAGGCGTGTGGTTGCATGGCGTTGTTTGTTTGACGAGCTAGTTATGCAACAAAACGGCTTGTTTAACCAAATGGCTGCGACATCCATTGCAATATCCGAAACAAAACCACCCTATACCTAGCACTACTAGTATATGAGGGGAGGAATTAACCTCTCACTTTATGTTTAAGTTTTTACATGCGAGTTTTGTATAGTTTTTAGTGGTTTTCTGCTACATGAATACACTATTTCATGCGCGGAGGTTTTGTTAATATTTGAATATTTTCTACTTTGTTTAAGAGCAGGCGGCGGTGCCCACTTGTCGTCCGTCGCTGCGTATTTTTAACGCATCGTATCGAATGCGTCTGTCAGACGCAAGGAAACTGGGAATTCTTATCTTATTCTCATAAAAATACGTCTGAAAATGAAAATGAAATAACTTTATTCAATGTAGGATAGTATAATCTAAGTAATAATTAAACAATAAACTCAGCAGATATATTTTGCTATAGAAGTTAAAAATGTTCCTATTAGATAAGTCTACATAATTTAAAGTTATTTAGTAGTGTTTGTATTAATTAAATATAGATACACAATATTCCGAATAACCCTCAAACATTTGTCAGACGTGGTGTAATGTAAATGGCCGTTTTTGCGGCTGTTTACGCTCTGCCTACCCCGCAAGGGATTATAGGCGTGATATGTGTATGTGTGTGTATGTAATGATTAAAAAAAATTGTCTAACACAATTTTCCTTTTTTTATAACAATTTTGTAGGTATTATCCTAATAGAAAACCGGCTTGGGCGGGATAAAAAAAAAGCACTGCCTCGGGGCTAGCCAGGTTAATGACACGGCATGTAACTTTACGCCACCAACATTTGTAAACTACATTTGTTTCAAAATGTCTACGGGGTGCGTCAAGTCGTTTGACAGACGCATCCGTAACGCACCGCAATTTCCTTTGGTTTGACAGACGCATACGTTACGTTGCGTTAAAAATACGCAGCATTGATCAAGGAAGATTTGTTAGAGGTAAGTAGGTTTTTATTTCTTGTAAACTTCCAAAATTTTCAAGTGCGGGCAGGATTTGAACCTGCGACTTTCGCATTACCAGTGGCGACGCCTCTTCCATCTGGGCTACCGCAGCTCATTCCTTGCCCGCCAATTTTGCAAGTATATTTTAATGCCAGTAACGCGTGGCACGGCTTCAGGTATTTATTTGTCTAGTTCACAACTTTTCGTGCTTTCTGACGGAAAGATCAGTAGTTTTAACTTAAATTGAAATCATTAAGTACCTACTACTTATAAAGGGTAAATTTTAATAGTGACCGATAGCGAAAACTCAGGACGTGCTGGTGATAAGATACCACCTCACAAATATTTGAGGACGGTTTCAGAAAAAACACATGTAGAAATAGGGTGATGCTTTTTCAAGCCAACATCACACGGCATACTTTCTTACAAAGCCTTGATAATAACCCGAGATATAATAAGAGCGTGCAAAACGACCCGATTCTTTTACCCAATTTCCCACATCTTGTAAACACCAACATATTTATTAGGGCAAAGTATAGCTCCCTGTTACACACAATATGGAAACCTTCGATAGAAAATATAGTGCAATATGAATCATAATAATATCAGCAATAAGTTATAAGTACGCTTTCGTCAGTCGGCGACGGAAAAGTTTGAGGACAGTTTTTGAAGGCGTTTGGAATACATTGCTGGCCCCAACAATCGTCGAAATACGGGGTGTAAGGGACAGCCCTACGAATATTAATAAGGTGCATGCAGACTAAGAAACTGAACAACTTTCCTCTAGGAACATATGTCAGGAAACGACAAAAAAAAACAACTTCCCATAGAAAAGTACGATTTGCTGACTGCATTTTTTTATTTTTTTTAATAATGATGGGTTTGCTCTTGACTCTAGTCTAGGTTATAGAACAGAGACAGAGCATTTACTATGAGTAGTCCAAAAAATTTAGACGTTTCCCGAAAAAATTATCAGTATTTAAAGGGCTGTCCCTTACAACCTGTATTTTTTTTTATTATTCACTGCCGTCTATCTATGTGAAGATGATGTATGTTTATGAAAAAATACCGCTCAGTTGTATTTCGAGACTATAGTCACTTTCGGTTTTCGCACGTAGATTGTCCTCCGAGACTATAGTCACTAAAAATTTTAAACACGTCGGTACCTTACAAAAACTAGTTTTCCCGCTCATTCCCGGGGTTTACGCCATACTAGTGCTATCTTTCTCATTCATAATTAATGTAGCCATAAAAAAAAAACCTTTAGCACTACTGTCAGAACTACGTAGAATTAAAAAAAAAAATTGTCAGTGCGTGCTAGCGGTTGACGTCGAGTGAACTTTGGTGAGTGTTTTATAATTGAATTTTGTTTATTTCCTATTAATTTCTACTGGAAAATACTTTGCTTTTATTAATAAATGCATGATCATTTGGATTCACTAGCAAAACGAAGCGAAATATTCACTAAAACGTTATTTTCTCAGACCATGTGATGCTGTGAAAAAATGGCTTGCAATTTTTTTTGCAAAAGTCACAATTCACACATTAAGACAAACTAAACATTAATAGGAAGATACATTCATCAGCAGTAAGAAAAATATAACTTTAAGTATTACATTAATAAATCCGAGTCACAATCAGGGTTTTACTGAGCTCCCGCCGCCGCACGGCTACAAGTGTTGATAAGTGCGCGCAATCGTAACAATCTACCTCCGCGGCGCTGGGGGCAAGAAACAACTGAGCGGATAAATAAATCAACAAAAATATAAAATCTAAGTAATCGTGATCAGAAACTGCTCTTCTTATTGGTTAACGTGTATTCCGTAATTTGTTTTATTTTATACTTTATTGCACATAGTAGGTACAAAAGGCGGCAATTTTCCGAAAGTTTTAAAAGTAACTTGATAACTTCTAAGTAAAATAGGTAAGTATAGCAGTAAACACACAGTGGCTTCAATTCGGGATATAATTCTCTTTACTTACCTTATATTAGTGCTGTCACTTTCCGTCAAATAGGTTTAGAAAAGGAAAGGACATATTATAGTCATGTCATGTCTCGTAATTTGACGCAAAATAAGTGTTATCCGTCAAAATAAGGCGAAGATGAATACAATGGCGACTAAATGGAATAGAAATTGCTAAGAACCCAATTACATTTTTAAACATGACAGGACTTAGATGTCTTCTATCCTTTTCATAACCTATTTGACGGAAAGTGACAGCACTAATTTAAGGCAAGTAAAGAGAATTTATAGCTCGAATTGAGGGCAATACCTATATTACGTATGTGAGATTAGAAAATGTTGGCAAAATCCCCTGACATCATTTCCTAAAAAAATGTACTTACTGGCTAGCAGTAGATACATTCTTATAGTAACTGTATGAAAAATCACTGAAGTTGATCCCTGCAACGGGTAGATTAATGTACGCCCGATCTGGCGCAGTGGTACTGCGACTGCTTGCGGCGCAAAGGTTCCAGGTTCGATTCCCGGTGGGGCACTCACAAAGTTGATATTATCACTTTAGATCCCGAATTCCCTTAATTTTTTTACCTTTGCAATGCCAGCGACACTCAACTGTCGTTTTTATTGTCACCGTAATATTCTATACTTCAACTGTTAGCAGAATACGAAACGCCTAAAACCATGCCACTGACACGCTATCTACATACAACTGGAACGATTTTCATTCAGCAGACTTCGGGGCCTGATTGTTGTAAGATGGTTCTGTGTTTCGGAGGACACGTTAAGCTGTCACGGTTGCTGTCTATAGATAGTGGTCGTACTCAACCATGTAAGAGGCCTACTAGTAGCAGGCCGTTCAGAAACTCTTGAAATCCAGGGTTTATCGGGTGGTTCGCCAACTCGGTATCCCACATAAGAAGAAGAATGTCTGCTAATAGAACCTACATTATTAAATGTGTAACTGCCAGCAATGGTCACAAAATCCACAATGTTAATGTCCCCGACTCCTTTAACGTAATAAATGCGAGAGAATCGCTGAGATTGCGTTTCGTCGTACGTTAGGTAAATGTATGAATGTCATATTATTGGAGCTCGATATTATTTTTTGTTGCAGGAAGTTTTTGAATGTTTTAATGGCTTGATAAAATTGCGCTTTACGCTGCAAATTGGTCCAGCAGATTCGAATGGGAATTGTATTGGAAGAGTCCTTACATTATCTCGAGTGTCATAGGCTAAGTTTTATCTCAGAAGCAGTCGTGTCTTTAATTTTCTTATTTATTATACTTGTTCTCCTACTTAAGTAGGTATCTACTTAGTGTGGACATGATAAATAAGACCCCTACAGTAAGGCTATCCCAATAAGCCGTATTTTACAGCAGTCAGATTCGACGGACCTCGAAATATTGATATCTGATAATCTTAATAATCAAACGAAATAAAAAGAGTAAATCTTCTACCAACTTTTTTTTAACTTATAAGCGCGGCAGGGTTCCGCCAGTAGTGATGGCGGAAGTCGCAGGTTCAAATCCTGCCCGCGCTAGAAAATATTGCAAGTTTTCAAAAATTGTATACCTACACGGGAAGTGTTTTAAAATTTGGTATTCTATCTTTCAACTATTTTACAATATCCATTCTAATCTATGCTACGAGTTACATAAAATAAACAACTTTAGAAATTACTAAGAAACACATTGTCCTGAAGAATGCGTGCAAAACGGATGGAATGTACCATGTCGTCCACGAAAGTGTCAGGCCACATCTACGGATTTTATTGCAGCAGAATGCTCCGCTCATATTTGCTAAATAGGGCCCGTATTCTGCTATTTCAAAAACGTCTGAGTTTTGTTTTGATAGTGTATCAGTCGGATGGTTTTGGTCGTATCGTATTCCGCTAACAGTTTGTAGTATAGAATATTACAGTGGTAATAGATTAAAAAGTATAGAAAAAAAAATTGATTCGGGGTCCTGATCTTTCCAAAATTATGTCTTTCCAGACATAGTAGACGTAATGAAGCGGTATGGAAAAAGAAAAAATTATTAAAAAAAACTGCAAAATTAATTGGCTTTGCTGGCAGCATTTATATTCCCAGTCATTTAGATCTTCTCAATATTGCCGTGTGATGCCACCAATATACCACTGCTGTTCAAATACCTCCCTCTTCTTTTTCACTGTGTGTCAGCTATCTTGTACATTCACGTGTTAATCCATGGTAAACACGTCCAATACCATTAAGCTTTGAAATATGAAAAGAGATGTTTTCCTTAAGGGCCTGCCTCGAACTTTGAAACGATCCTTTTCCACTAATGGCAAATCCTGTGATTTAGAAAAAAGCGAAGTCGCCCTATTTAGACGATTTTTCACTAGTTTGGAAATTTCTCGCCAAATAACAGTGATCAAAAAGCTGTACCACAAAAATCTAGTAATGAACGAGACGTATCGTTTTCGCAAAAACAATGTCTCAAGCCATGTCGCTCCACACAACTGTAACCATCATACAAAGTAGCGTGAACGGAAATATACGTCGCGAAATATCACCAGGTGTGGCTTGTCACTTAGGAATGAAAATAAAAGTAAAACGCGAACTAGGTCTGAAGTATTCCATAATGGTGTGTCCTGGCATTCTTGATTGAACCATGGCAAATCTTCAATAGACTATTTACTTTTTATCAGGGTTCCGTACCCAAAGGGTCAAAACGGATCCTTATTCAGTAAATCGCAGTAGATGCCAGTCTGTCCATCCGTCTGTCTGTCTGTCTCTAGGCTATCATAAACCGTAATTGTTAGAGAGTTGAAATTATCTAAGATGCCGTTTTTCTGTATGCGCTATAACAACAAACTCAAAATAAATAATACAAAATACGGGGGCTCGCATACAAAGTTTCTTATCTACAATGTTTCAGAGGCTGTATCTCATAAACGATAATAGTTTTATAGATGATTTTTCATAAAATATGTATTGCTTTTCAAATCAAATGCTAAAAACACAAAATTAATATTTACGGGGGCTTCTATACAACACAATATGTGGTTTATTATAAAAAATTTGTACTAAATTGTTAATAGGTTATTTCAAATGTAGGTAACAAACTTTTTTAATTATCATCAGTTTTCCAAACTTGTAGCACACTCCTCAACAATTCACCAAACTTTAATCCAAATTAGGTACAAAATTGCGAACTTTAGGATGCGAAAACGGGGATAAACTGAGGAAAATTTAAACTGGCTAAGATATACAAATAAATATATAAACGAGGGGATCGCTGTACGTCACAGTAAATTTACCGAAAGAGACTAACACGGGATAGCTCTCTCCTTAGAACTTGTGTGTGGGACCACACGGGTGGATATTGCAGCAAACATTAAAAAAAGCTACAGAATATGCTTGCCAGAATACTCTGTTTCTTTATCAATGAAATTGCTGTTGAGTGTAGCCTAGGTTACATCTGGGAAACAGATAGGTGGTTCTCCCACTTGGGTCTGTCGCTGCGTATTTTGAACGCACCGTAACGCATGCGTCAGTCAGACGAAAGGAAATTGCGAATTCCGATGGATGCGTTTGTCAAATCGTTTGAACCGACATAGGGTTAAGACCATCTTACTAGGAACAAGCGATTGGCACATCTACGAACACCATTTATCCGTATAAATGTTAACCAGTAGCAAAACGACAGTGAAAACACTATTGACACTCTGTTCCGATAAGTCGTATTTGACAACTGTCAGATTCGTGATAATACTATGGCAGGGTCCATTATCCTTTGTTGACATCTCTTTAAGAATGGAGATGACAGCTGTCAAAAACGACCTTATGGAACGGCGGTACTTTAGTATCCATGTAGTTTTTGCTTACTCTGGGCACAACGGACAGAGGTGATGATACAGGCACCCTAAAGTTTGCTTATATAATACTCTTGTAAGACTGAGTCATAGATGGAGAATCTACTATTGCATTCCCATACAACGTTTATAGAAAGCTGATTGGCGCTGGACTCCAAAACAATCGAGGCCTATGTACGGTCGGATTCATAAGTGGAGTCATAGTTAGTCCACGTAACAGATTGCAATACGGGTTATTATCCTCTGTACTTACTTTACTAACTTACGCACACACGTAAGATTATCGACTGTAAGTAGAAAAGTCCACCTTAAGGCGTAGCATTAAAACTCAAACAGATTACCACCTATAAGCGACATCTATGTAATCTTTGAAATAATTACTCGGTGATAGCCTATTCGCCACCACATCACCACAAAGTATACATCACACTGGTTTGTCTAAAACTGTATTATAGTTATCCTTATTCGTTCACTTGTAGTAAAGCAATAGATTACATATCTTTATTTCGTCAAATTGATCACAAGCAACCGTAGCTTAGCGGTAATAGTTCTTACCTTCTAATCAGAACGGAACCGGGTTCCCATCCGATCTCTGTATATTGATTAATGTTTTTTTAAATGTTTTTACCATATTTTCTCCAGTAATAATTATTTTATATAATATTTTTCTATATATTCATCTATGTATTATATCTATAAATGTTTATTGTAAATTATGTATCAAAATATTATATCTAAAAACATAAACCTATAATATTGTAATAAAACAAAAAGTAAGGTAAGAAATTATTTTATTGGTAGGTATGGTGGTATTACTTTATGTAAATAACATAATGACATGAATGACAACTTTTGGTAGCCATACGATACGAGTATGTAAAACTACATAAAATACTTGCTGTCGTAATACTTAGTTAATAGTTTTGTTTGAATGATAAAACACAATATTATGTAAAATGATATTAAGTGTTCATTAGCTGAAACATCGATAGGTAATTATTTATAAGATCATAGGAATGATCCAAATCTTGGATTGAATCTTTCAATAAAGTTATTTAAGTAATAATTTCGTTAGTAATTATTTTATTGTTCTATGTTTAACGATGATGCACTTTCCTCGGAAGTAAAAGTAATTGTAATAATAATAAATCAGTTATTTGCCTACATCTCAAGGTTTAAGCTTAAGTACTCGTTTTCGTAATGAAAAGATATTGAAGCAAGGCCTTAAGATAACTGACTAATAATGATCAATCTTATATAAATATATATCGATGTTTTAGAATAATTTTATTGATAATGTAATGCTCCACAAATACTTACTGCAATAGTAGGCGGGTAAGCAGGTAAACAGAGGTTGAGTGAGCAACGATTTATCGGGCCCGCTTCGGCATACATTGCTGATTATTTTGTGTATATTCATATATTGTAATGAAATACACAAGATAATCAGCAATGTATGCTAGATCGGGTCAGATTGAAATTTTAAGTAAAAATCGCCGCTTACATAATTAGTATTTGGTGTTACCTCCGCTGTTTTCAACAACACTTAATAAACACTTAATAGACTCGACCAAATAAGTGCATATATCTGTTCCTCTGGTACTCTCCCACACTCCCAGGCAGTGAGCCTCTAAAGCTTCTGTAGTTCTTTCATTGCGCATGTCCCACCTTTGCACCATTAAACCCCATACATTCTCTATGGGATTTAAGTCCGGAGATTTTGCTGGCCAACGAATAACTTGGATATCTGGGTGCTGGCTAAACCAATTATTCACCACGGCAGCTCGATGCACTGGACAATTTATCCTGGACAAATGCAAAACGAGGAACTTCACTAGCAGGATAAACAGTTAAACATTTCGCACCGTCGTCGGTAGCATGCTTTCCTGTAGCATATCAACATAATTAGCGGCAGTTGCACGCCCTGTTTCTTGTGCTACTAATTCGCCTAGACCAGCGGCAGAACCATTTTCTTCATATTGTTACACCATCATCCTCCGCTGTGAATCATTAATAAGACGAGTCGAGTTTTTACGCTACCTTCCTCTTCAAAACGTGTAACCCAACGTTTAACAGTCTTCCACTAAAACAAAGTAGCATTATTAATAAAAAAGTTTATACTAATCGGTTCACAGCTACCAACATACTATGATTCAGAGTTTTTAATATTTAAAATACAATTGTAAAAACTAAACTATACTTACGGCCAGACCAGTCTGATTAGCAATTTGAGTTAAATTAAATCCAATATCATGCAGCGCCACAGATAATTGCAGCGCAACAATACGCTGCCTATCCTGCAAACTGATATTAGTATGCATTTCGAAGAAATAAACACTGAAGTTTAATAAATAAACTTAGGTTAAAAAAATAACTTAGCACACGCACTATCTCGCAAACGATCTAGCAACAACTAAAATGTAATTCAAAATTTACTAAATTTTGCTTCATTTGATAAAATAAAAACTACAACGAAGATGTCGGGATTCGATCCATTGTCTCCACAATAACGGTCAAGAATTAGCTTGACCGCGCTACTGACCAAGCTATCGAAGCTAATGACTCATGTAGTGAAATAGTCAATACTACTCAGCCTATTATACAATGGTAGTTCGTCAAATTATAGTATGTTATACGTCATTTGTGTCATTGTGTGAGTGTCGCCGCGGGTGCGAGCGACTTGTTTTCTGAGGTTTGTGTTAACTATGACTCCACTTTTGAATTCGACCGTACAGCAGTGGACTATTTAGGCTGTTAATATAACAGCAGTGGACTATTTAGGCTGAAATAGTCAATACTACTCAGCCTATTATACAATGGTAGTTCGTCAAATTATAGTATGTTATACGTCATTTGTGTCATTGTGTGAGTGTCGCCGCGGGTGCGAGCGACTTGTTTTCTGAGGTTTGTGTTAACTATGACTCCACTTTTGAATTCGACCGTACAGCAGTGGACTATTTAGGCTGTTAATATAATCTCCTGTCCTTGTCTAAGCCCATTCATTTGTTTAAGTTTTTCGCGTTTTGTACACATTATTATGGATTAATCGGGTCTATGCACGGGATTATTATTAGGTAAAAATGCAAGATATTTATTTCTACGTATGAAGCGGTAAATATAATAATAATAAGTCTTTTCAATTCAAAGTGTCAGTGCTAAATTTACTAAGAGATATAAAACGTTAGTGCGAAATCGAAGACTTCCGTAAGCAGACTAATTTTGACGTCATTTTTATTAAGCTATACTACTGAAAATGACTCTTCCCAAAATTTGACGAACGGCTCGAGCCACGACTTCAGTCATAGTTCGTCACAAAATCAACCCGTGTGTCCCCCAAAACGCCGGTGCTAGGATTAAATAATAGTAAAATCCTTGCCAACTCCGAAATTCAAACCTTGTGTGCCAAGAGCCGTCCCGGAGACAATTAATTTGGAAATTCGCTCGCAATTCATTGCCACCATCTTTGGTTAATTAAAAACGAAATTAACTCTGAAATTTGCTGTTTAAACTGAGGGATTAGGCGGAAACAAATTAGAACGCTTGAGATGATTAAAAAACTTATTTGTGTTGAGCCAATTTTAGGATAAAAGGGTAGCGTATAAGATATTAATTGTTGTTTAGTTGGAGGCATATATTTGATACGAAATGCGAAAGTCTGCCGCGGATCTTTTTACCGCTGCTAGTATCACACGTTTTAATACACAATTCCATTTACATGCACCTTTGACATGAACAAATTAGAGTACTAGAAAGCGTAATACAAGTGTTTAGACAACTCGTTGCAAACTTTCGTATTAATAAAATACATACATATACCACACCACGCCTTAATGCCTTGCGGGGTAGGCAGAGTAAACGGCCGCAAAAAGGGATATATGTCAGAGTATTTGTTATATTAAATTCAGTGCAAACATTTTTAGGGTCTGTTCTACTCACAGAGCACCGAATCTTCGAGTTTATTGGTCTGTGGTTCTACTTATAAAACTGAACAACTCTTCCGAGTAACTTTCGCAAAACGAAAAATATTTGGGCATACAAAGTGACAAATGTTTTAATAATTTTTGTATGAGTCCTGTTTTTTCATATTTCGGCATATGTCTCTTGGGGTAAGTTGTTCAATTTCACGACTAGAATTCGTCCTAAAAATGTTTGCACTGAATTTTATATGAACTTACGTAGGCTTCGCTTGGGCACACCTTGATCTAGCAGGCCACGTTTTTAGTTTAGGAAGAAAATATTGTTTGTAGGTATGTCATTAATAATTTATTTATTTTTATTTACCGTTTACTGTACACAAGAACATTACAAGAGAAACACATACAAAGAATAACGACACAACAGGACAAATTATTTCTACTTAGAAATTTTTTCCAGCTGACCTACGTAAAGTGAGACTTTATAAGACAGGCGGATTAGGCGTGCACAATAGAATATAATAAGAAAAAATAAACCTACACACGAATAGATTAAATATACCTAAATAAACTTACAATGAAAAAAAACCTACATTTAAATATGTTATACCCTAAAAGAAATACTTAATGTTAATTAGAATATACATTTTAAAAGAAAAATAGGAAATTAGGAAAAATATTTACAAAACTTAGGCTAAATGCTCATGACATCAATAGTTTCTGGATTTATTAGATTTTGTAAGTTTTTTAACACTTCAACGTGTCGTTTATACAATTTTTTATTCTTACAAAATTAGCCCAGTCGGTAGTACTATGATACTGATACCGAAAGTCGCAGGTTCAAACCCTGCCTGCTATAGTGCAATTTTGAAAGTTCTCAAAAATGATATTCCTTATACTTTATTTCTTTTTTTATCTAGCCTGCCGTGTGATGCCGGTGTTTAATATTTAGCGTTGTTATGCTGGGGTGAGTTAGGTATTAATGACGGTCTATGAATGCGGCGCGGTGCTCGATCGCACGCGTCGCTCTGGGCGTGTGTTGTCCCTTTCTCACTCGCAGGGCGAGACTGGCGACGTGCGCGCAGACCGCCTGACGGCGCCACGCGGTGATTTCTGCACCGCAGTCAGTCACTCAAAACCGCTCGAACAAGCGTATTGTGTTTTGTACGGATTTCCCGCCACACGTTTTGTGATGCCGCGTGTAATGGACGATTCAATTTGAGATCGCGCGTGTTGATGCATCGTATTATTGCGGTTCTCCTGGGTTATATTAGAATACCAGGCTTAGTGATTGTTGGATGTCTCGACGTCTTCCACGTGAGCGTCGCGTTGAATAGGCATCAGGTGGCCATTTTGGCCCGCGTTTGTACGGCCCAAATTCGGGTTGGGTCACGCGTAATGACTAATATCAAAGTGGAATACGAACAGAAGCTGTGAGTGGTTTGACGTGAATAACGCGCCAAGGCTGTAGTGGAATGCTGGGTGTCGATATCTTTTCCACCCAGCCCTGTAAGTACCCACGGAATTCCTCTTTGATCCATTCCCTGTACTTCCTTTCTCCGTTGGGTATTTTATGCATTTGGACCGGCACGTTGACTGTAAGTGTAAACCTGTTTATTCGTGTTAATGGTGTGTTCCCTTTCGTCATATTTGTTGTACCATATCATTGTGACTCCTTAGTACGAATTGCGGAATTCGTGGGGTGATATAATTTGGAGGTACTTACTTATAATCTAGTGCTAATACGTGTGACGTAACGCCAGATCGGCAGACGGTATTTACTACCGACTTGAGTTATGTAAGGGTTGGAACACATCATTAGCCAATTTCAATCAACTTAGTTAATTAAGTTAAATAGATTTAGGTTCACGTTTAATTCATAGTATGCGCTGCTATATTGTGCAGCGTATGCTATTTAGCGCTGCGTAACGCAGCCATTGTCTGCCTCCAGTTGAACTCCTGGTATTTTGTTCGAAATTTACCTGTGTAAATGCCGTGTGATGCCGGCTTAGAATGCCGTGTGATGCCGGCTTAGAATAGCATCACCCCATTTCTTACCCGTGGGAGTCGTAAGAGGCGAATAAGGGACTCAGAGGGTGTGTATTGCAATTTTAGGCGATGGGCTGACAACCTGTCACTATGGCGATACACAATTTTCAGAATGTCCCTCAAATATTTGTCAGACGTGGCGTAAATGTCCGTTTTTGCGGCCATTTACGCTCTGCCTACCCCGCAAGGGATTATAGGCGTGATATATGTATGTATGTATGTATGTAAATCGCTTCCACTGCGGGAGTTTAGCTTGGAATTAGACAATTTTTGGTAGCAGAGCGTGGTTCAGAAAACCACTAGATTTAAGATTATTTTAGTATAAGATTTTTAATCTACCTACATAAAAAAAAAAATATATTTATTGTGATTGTAGTGTGTGCCCTGTGTAGAATATCCTATCGGTAGGATCAGGGCCAATCAATTAGTGAATTGCTTGTTATTATCGTTGTGTTTACCCTGTGCGGATATCCTAACGGTAGGATCAGGGCCGATTGTCTATTTTTTTTTATTGTAAGGTTCGGTGTTACTTTGAGTTGGTACCATGGCTCCCACAATTAGACAGCTTCAGGCGAAAATTAGAGCGCACCTAATGTGGTTCGCGACTAAGCAGGCGATGGTCGGTCGCGGGGACCGAGAGGACGCACTCATCGCTTGTGCGCAACGGATTGACGAACGGGTCGCGGAGGTGTTGGATTGCCTCACTGGATGCGAGGAGTTATTTGATGGGACGCCTGATGAGGAGGTCAAACTTACGGTCCGGGCGAATGTGACCCAGTGCCTGGAGATAGGGCAGGAGATCCAGCAGGCGGCTGCTGTGATCACCAGGCGTAGAGCTGGGGAGCCGGACCCACCCCATGGTCCGCGGGGACCGGGGGTGCAAGTGCCCCTGCCGGCTGTGGCGATTCCGGTCTTCCACGGGGACTACACGGATTGGACCCGATTCCAGGATCTGTTTGACAGTGTGATTCATAACCGCACTGACTTGCAGCCGGCATATAAAATGGCACAATTGATGGCCAAGCTGCAAGGTGAGCCCCATGAGCTGGTAAAGCATCTACCAGTCGATGATGCAAGTTACGAGACGGCTCGCGGTTTGCTGATCGAGAGATACAGCAACAAACGTCTCATGATTGACCAACTCCTGGAACAGTGGCTCACCGTGCCGACCATCACACGAGGGACGGACCTCAGGGCCAAGGTCCTCAACCCTGTCTGCGTTGCAGTGAACGCTCTTGAGAGACAGGGGATGCCGGTGTCAGGCTATGATTATATCCTGGTCCACACGTTGTTGCGCCGCCTGCCGAGCGACATGGCCGCTCGTTTTGAACAGTCACACGGAGGTAAGACATCTGATTACCTCCCGACCTTCGAGGAGCTCAAGTCCTTCCTCGAGGCCGAGTGCAGGCGGGTAGATGCCCAATTTGGAGAGTCGCCTCACGCGGAGTCTGCGGCCGCTCGCCGCCCGGAACGGCCGGGTGCACAGGCGCGAGACGGTAAGAGTAGGCCACCCAGGCGATACAATGTCGCTAATTTGGAATCGAGGTGTGCCTACTGCAGAGAGGCGGGGCATCAGGTGACTGCGTGTGAGGAGTTCGCTGCACAGCGGGTGCAGAAACGTCGTGGTGTGGTGCAGCAACGGCGTTGGTGCTTTAGGTGTATGGGGCCGCATCAGGTGCGAGAGTGCCCATCAAGCACCAACTGCAGGTACTGCCAGGGTGCCCACCATCAGCTCCTATGCATGAACCGCAGCGGAGATTACGGAGGCAGAGCTGACGCGGGTCAGCGGACGGAGTCTGCCCTACCTAGACGGGAGCAACGCTCCCCACCCCCTCCAAGGAGGAGTCCTCTTCCACCAGGGTTTCAGGGACGAGGCCAGGGACATCAGCAGGTGATGCCCCCTTCACCACGCGCGAGACAGTCACCACCTCGGCAGCAGGTGCCGGAACAGGGTAGGTGGTCACAGGTCCAAGGTCAGAGGCACCCATCACAAGTACGTGATGCTACGGGCGGGTGCCAACACCAGGGCCAGTACATGCAGTACTCGGCGGGTCTGAACAACATGGTGAGTTCCCATGACCCACGCATGCCTCTCCCCTTGGCTGAGCACCCGCGGCTACAGGCGCATCCACGGTACGCGCGCCTGCCGCAGGGTTACTATAGGCTGCCAGCCATGGCGTACAGGACCAGAGGTCCCTATCAGCAGGAGTGGGACCCACTCGAAGGTGTACGGAGAGAGGGGACCCCCCCGCAGGACGCGGACACTCCGCGCTTAGATTCCTGCTAGGTAATCGCCGCCTACACGCCAGCTTCGGCCCCCCGGCCAATTACGGTATTGTTGCCTACGGCAATGATTTGGGTATGGGGATACGGTGGCCGCAGCATACAGGTAAGATCCTTGTTAGATACAGGGGCTCAGGGTTGTATTGTGTCTAGTAAGCTGGTGAGTAGGCTAAGCTTAAATATAAGGCCCACAACGGATGGGGCTGTAGGTATTGGAGGTGTAGATGTGCCTGACGTTCGGGGTCAGGTGAACTTCGAGTTCACATTAGGTAATACAGGTACAGGGGTCAGCTATCATGCCTCAGCAGTGGTGCTGGATGAAGTGGTAGGGAAACTTCCTCAGGTTCGGTTACCGTCAACGGTACGAGGGTTAACCACAGGCTTAGAGTTAGCTGATCCTGAATTTGATACTCCTGGTACGGTGGACGTTCTCCTCGGGTCAGACGTCCTCGGGAGATTCTGGTGTGGCAGAAAACGGGTACTTCAGCAAACTGGTTTAGTGGCCGTTGATACCACAGGGGGGTATGTTATTTTTGGCCCAGTTTGGAGACCTCAGGACCTACCAGAGGGCGATACGGTACTCTATGGTAGTGTGTTGTCGGAGGTGCTGCAGAGGTTTTGGGAGTCTGAGGAGCCACCCACAGCGGATAGACGGAAGCCAGAGGATGACGAGTGCGAGCTGTTCTATCAGTACAACACTGCACGAAGTTCGTCAGGTAGGTTTGTTACCAGGCTGCCATTTCTCCCAAACCGCCCCTCCTTAGGTAGTTCGCGACAGATCGCGGAACGGAGACTACTGGCTATGGAGAGAAAGATGAAGCGAGATGCAGCACTTCGGCAGAAGTATATCGAATTCATGAGGGAGTACCTAGAGTTAGGCCACATGTCGGTGTCCAGCATAGATTGGAGGTGTGTCGAGCATTACTATATACCACACCTGGCTGTTTTGAAGTCACCGGAGGCGAAGATACGGGTAGTGTTTGACGGTTCTGCTCCTACATCGAATGGTGTGTCTGTGAACCAGTGTCTGCACGCGGGTCCCAAGTTGAACCGGGACATTGTGGACATCCTCACAGATTTTCGGTTGCACCAAGTAGCGTTCGTCGCAGACGTCAAAATGATGTTTCGCCAAACAATTATACACCCAGATGACCGTCGGTACCAGCTGATTTTGTGGCGTGAGAGCCCTGACGAGCCGATGGTCACTTATGAGCTTAACACGGTAACGTATGGTCTGAAGCCAAGTCCGTTTTTGGCAGTACGCACGCTGCGAGAGTTGGCCGCACAGGAAAGGGTAAGATTCCCTCGAGCCGCAGCAGTACTGGATCGCGACGTCTACGTGGATGACATCTGCACGGGTGCAGATAGCGTGCAACAAGCACTGCTACTACGAGACGAGCTGATCGCGATCATGGAATCAGGAGGTTATGAGTTGCGGAAATGGCTGTCCAGCTGTCCAGAGCTCCTGGCCGGGTTGCCAGGTGAGTTCCAGCAGGACCCGCACCTTTTCGAGAACCCGGACAATCCAAATACGTTGAGCATCCTAGGGGTGCAATATAGGCCAACGCATGATGTCTTTACGTATCAGATCGAGCCAGACCTTTTGCAGAAGACTTGGACGAAGCGTTCGGTATTATCGACGATCGCCAGAACTTTCGATCCTAACGGGTGGATCGCACCGGTGACGTTCATGGCGAAGTGCTTCTTGCAAAGGTTGTGGATAGCAAACTTGGGTTGGGACGACCAGCTCTCCGGAGAGCTGTTGAATGATTGGACCAAGTTTGTGACCACCTTACCAGGGATCGTACGCATCGCCATACCTCGCAAATTGCTCCCATCGGTGGGATGTAAGGCTACCCTACATGGGTTTTGTGATGCCTCGGAGCGAGGGTACGCGGCAGCTGTCTATTTGCGGACAGTCAGTTCAACGGGAACTGTAGACGTGCGTCTAGTTATGACCAAGAGTAAGGTGGCTCCGGTTAGGACAAGATGGACCATTCCAAAGTTGGAATTGGCGGGAGCAGCGCTTCTCACGCGCTTGCTACATTATGTCGCTAGTAATCTACGCGGTACCATCAATTTGGATGAAACGGTGTACGCATGGACCGACAGTAGGATAGTTCTGTGCTGGTTACAGACGTCGGTACATACTCTTGAGGTTTTCGTGGCAAATCGGGTGTCACAGATTAAAGGATCGGAAACTCCGTTGGTATGGAGACACGTACCGGGAGAACAGAACCCAGCGGACTGCGCCTCACGGGGATGTAGGGCCCCTGATTTGGTAGGTCACTCACTGTGGTGGGGACCTCAGTGGCTGACTGAGTCACCTGAGAGATGGCCATACAATGAGTGCGGGTCGCCGCTTGGGCCACCTGATCGAGGTTTGCGAGTGAACGTAGGGCAGATCGTACCTAAGCCTAGTGCGGCTTTCTTGCTGGAACGATACAGCTCCCTCGACAAACTTTTAGGGGTGACAGGTTGGATCAAACGGTTCGTGAACAACTGTAGAAAACCTCAAGCAGAACGGAACTTGGCACCTGTCCTCTCGCCTGCGGAGCGGAATGCGGCTCTAAGTTTATTGGTTAGGGTCGTCCAGGCGGAACATTTTGAGGAAGAGGTCAGGCTGCTCAGGGATGGCCGTGGAAAGCTGAAGGGAGGTCTTTTGCGCCTCAACCCGTTCGTGGACGAGCATGGAATGCTCCGGGTTGGAGGTAGACTTCGGAACGCTAACCTGCCCTTTTCAGCACGGCATCCGCTGTTACTCCCAAAGAAGGGACCTTTGGTAGAACTTATAGTTAGGGATCGTCACCAGAAAAACTCGCATGCGGGCTGCAATGCACTTTTGGCTATTCTGCAGCGCGAGTTTTGGATTTTGTCTGGACGACGTACGGTACGGAGCATTGTGTTTCGGTGCTTGCCTTGCTATCGGTTGAAGGCAGCCACAATGCAACCTCAGATGGGAGACCTCCCACCGGACCGGGTGACGGAAGCCTGGACGTTTGCGGGTGTGGGAACGGACTTTGCGGGGCCTTTTATGGTAAAGGCATCACGCCTTCGCAACGCGAAGTCAATCAAGGCGTATTTGTGCGTGTTTGTGTGCCTAGCAACCAAGGCCGTCCACTTGGAACTCGTGGCCGACCTCACTACGGAGGCTTTCTTAGCAGCTTTAGATAGATTTGTGTCGCGAAGAGGGCGACCAGCGCTGATAAGGTCGGACTGTGGTACCAACTTTAAGGGCGCTGATCGATGTATGAAAGAAATTATAACGTTTTTATCGGAAAACGAGGAAGCTATCGGCACGAGCCTCTCCCGTCAGGGCATTAACTGGGTGTTCGATCCACCAGGATGCCCCCACTGGGGTGGTATATTTGAAGCGGTTGTAAAGTCCGCTAAGACGCATTTGATGCGCGTTATAGGTTTAACGATATTAACCTTTGAGGAGCTAGCGACCGTGTTTTGTAAAATTGAGGCCGTTCTCAATTCACGTCCTTTGTGTCCGCTTAGCTCTGATCCGAATGATCTGGAGGCCCTGACACCAGGGCATTTCTTAATTGGCCGACCACTTAACGCCTTGCCAGAATACCCCTACACAGAGGTCAGTAGCAATCGTTTGACGCGTTATGAGTTGCTGCAGCAAATGTCTCAGAATTTTTGGAAGCGATGGTCGCTTGAGTATTTGCACATTCTGCAGCAACGCCTTAAGTGGACGGACAGAACTGAACCCCCTCGCATCGGAGATCTCGTTCTGGTTAAGGATGCCAACCTGCCGCCACTGCGATGGCGCAGAGGGCGCATTCTCAACTTGTTCCCAGGTAGTGATGGCACTCCTCGAGTCGCGACAGTTCAGGTAGGGGATTCAGTTCTTAAGCGAGCAATAGCAACGCTATCTCGTCTCCCCAGTAGTGAATAGGCCTAAGGGATTCGGCCTAGGGCGGGTGAATGTTTAATATTTAGCGTTGTTATGCTGGGGTGAGTTAGGTATTAATGACGGTCTATGAATGCGGCGCGGTGCTCGATCGCACGCGTCGTTCTGGGCGTGTGTTGTCCCTTTCTCACTCGCAGGGCGAGACTGGCGACGTGCGCGCAGACCGCCTGACGGCGCCACGCGGTGATTTCTGCACCGCAGTCAGTCACTCAAAACCGCTCGAACAAGCGTATTGTGTTTTGTACGGATTTCCCGCCACACGTTTTGTGATGCCGCGTGTAATGGACGATTCAATTTGAGATCGCGCGTGATGATGATGATTGATGCATCGTATTATTGCGGTTCTCCTGGGTTATATTAGAATACCAGGCTTAGTGATTGTTGGATGTCTCGACGTCTTCCACGTGAGCGTCGCGTTGAATAGGCATCAGGTGGCCATTTTGGCCCGCGTTTGTACGGCCCAAATTCGGGTTGGGTCACGCGTAATGACTAATATCAAAGTGGAATACGAACAGAAGCTGTGAGTGGTTTGACGTGAATAACGCGCCAAGGCTGTAGTGGAATGCTGGGTGTCGATATCTTTTCCACCCAGCCCTGTAAGTACCCACGGAATCCCGATTTGATCCATTCCCTGAACTTCCTTTCTCCGTTGGGTATTTTATGCATTTGGACCGGCACGTTGACTGTAAGTGTAAACCTGTTTATTCGTGTTAATGGTGTGTTCCCTTTCGTCATATTTGTTGTACCATATCATTGTGACTCCTTAGTACGAATTGCGGAATTCGTGGGGTGATATAATTTGGAGGTACTTACTTATAATCTAGTGCTAATACGTGTGACGTAACGCCAGATCGGCAGACGGTATTTACTACCGACTTGAGTTATGTAAGGGTTGGAACACATCATTAGCCAATTTCAATCAACTTAGTTAATTAAGTTAAATAGATTTAGGTTCACGTTTAATTCATAGTATGCGCTGCTATATTGTGCAGCGTATGCTATTTAGCGCTGCGTAACGCAGCCATTGTCTGCCTCCAGTTGAACTCCTGGTATTTTGTTCGAAATTTACCTGTGTAAATCGCTTCCACTGCGGGAGTTTAGCTTGGAATTAGACAGCCGGCTTAGAATAGCATCACCCCATTTCTTTCCCGTGGGAGTTGTAAGAGGCAACTGAGGGACTTGAGGGTGTGTATTGCAATTTTAGGCGGTGGGCTGACAACCTATCACTATGGCGATACACAACTTTCCGAATGACCCTGAAATATATGTCAGACGTGGCGTAAATGTCCGTTTTTGCGGCCGTTTACGCTCTGCCTACCCCGCAAGGGATAATAGGCGTGATTTATGAATGTATGTATCTAGCCTGCATCATTCCACTTAGAATGTTTTTAAAATTTCTTTCATCATTTGAATACATTAACTCTTACCTGCCGTGTATATGCCGTGTGACGCCGGCTTAGAATAGCATCACCCCCTTTTTTTTCCTGTGGGAGTCGTAAGAGGCGACTGAGGTACTCGAGGGTGTGTATTGCAATTTTACGTGATGGGCTGACAACCTGTCACTATGGCGATACATTTTCCGAATGACCCTCAAATGTTTGTCAGACGTGGCGTAAATGTCCGTTTTTTGCGGCCGTCTACGCTCTGCCTACCCCGCAAAGGAGTGAGGCGTCGTGAATAAAAAATCGGTAGATAACCGGTTTGTATGAGAGGTGAAATAATTTTGGCATAACGTAAAGCACGCTCCCTAGGGTAAAAGTATAATTTCATAGGCGGCCTGGTACAGTCTCCCTTCATTCGTTAACAGATGAATATGCAGATATTTGGGAAGGGCCTCATTTAGAGTACTACCTAATTAGTTTGTTTCAAAATATGGTAGCCCTTTTAAGGAACGGTTCACACTTGGTGTCCGTTGCTGCGTATTTTTAGCGCATCCGTAACTCATGCGTCTGTCAGACGAAAGGAAATTTCAAATTCCGATCAAATACGGCGACGTTGCGTTGCCGTATTTGATCGCCGTATAATTGCTTTTCGTCTGACAGACGCATTTATGGATGCGTTAAAAATACGCAGGATTGGACAAAAAAATATTTTTCATACAAGTAGGTATACGGCGTGTAAGACAGCCCTCCGAATACTTTTAAGGTGCATGCAGACCATGAAACTGAACAACTTTCCCCAGTAAACGAAAAAAAATATCGACCTCTCATACAAAATCAGCTGACTGCATTTACAATGGAAGTTCAATTTTTATTACCTTTACTATTTTTTTTTACGGGTAGTTGTTCAGTTTGATGGTCTGAACTGAATGCACCCTATAAGTACTCGTATTAGGAGGGCTGTCCCTTACACCCTGTATATACTACACACACACTCACACACACACACACACACACACACATATCACGCCTATAATCCCTTGCAGGGTAGGCAGAGCATAAATGGCCGCATAAAACGGACATTTACGCCACGTCTGACAAACATTTGAGGGTCATCCGGAAAATTGTGCATCGCTATAGTGACAGGTTGTCAGCCCATTGCCTAAAACTGCAATACACGCCCTTATGTGCCATAGTCGCCTCTAACGACTCCCACAGGCAAGAAATGGGGTGATGCTATTCTAAGCCGGCATCACACGGCAATATACTACATCTGGTTAGAAAGTAACATGAACTCGTACCTTGTATGGGTACACTTTGTTAGAGACATTCTAGTTAAGGTCCTCTTGAATTCGTCAAATATCTTTATGACGAGTTCTACTTGTAAAACTGAACAATTTTTCCCAACAAACATAGATAAAAATACGAAAAACAAAAATTGGTTCTTCCATACAAAGTGACTCATTTTATAAACATTTTTGCTTTTTCTTTCGTAATTCGACATATTTTTAGTGGGAAAAGTTTTTCAGTTAGCCTAAAAATATTTGCACTGAAGTAAATAGCACCTTATAGGTATGATTACTTATATATTGGTCATTACACAACTATGTTAGGGGCTATCTCTTGGCGGTTGAGAAACTACGACACCATGGTTCATCGGGTCGATCGGCGACTTGTTGTCCCATACGATGATAAGCTAGTTCTATATGCCATTACCTACAACTACCTATCTACCGCTGACTACTATGATAGACTGGCCCGATGGTTTAGCGGATAGTACCTCTGCCTACTACGTCGAGGTTCTTGGGTTTGATCCTCACAAAACACAAATATATGCTTTGTAAATTTACAGATATTTGTGTTTAGTTTGGGAGTTTTCTATGCATAATATATATTTAATTACAAAAGAAGTATATTATCAGTATTTACATACATACATACATACATACATAAATCACGCCTATATTCCTTACGGGGTAGGCAGAGCGTTAACGGCCGTAATACGGATATAAACACCATGTCTGACAAAAGTTTGAGGGTCAATCAGATAACTGTGTATCACTATAGTGACAGTTTGTCAGCCCATCGCCTAAAATTGTAATACACATCCAACCCTCGAGTCCCTTAGTCGCCTCTTACGACACCCATGGGTAAGAAATGGGGTGATGCTATTCTAATCCGGCATCACACAGCATATTATCAGTATTTAATGCCACCTATTTAGTTTCCATAGTGCAAGCTTTGCTTAGTTTTGGGCTAGATGGCGTTGAGTGAATTGTCCAGGATATTTATATATTAATTCTTTTTAACTACATCTAGAAGCAACATATTTACCGGTTAGTACGATTCTCACTCATCCAATGCTCACAATGCCCCAATTCTTTTCATCATTTTCCATCAAAAATATAAACCACAAAGCGAGGTGTCAATTCTACTTCAACTCATAATTTTCCCTCCATCCCACTTTTGAAGATTGTTGGCGCTCTGAAGTCACTTTCAGCACAACTTTGCACAAAGACGTACAAAAGCTGGAAGAGTCTACATTTTAAACAACGTTATTTTTCCATTTCCCCTGTCTAGTTTGCCTAGTAGTAGGGTGACTACGGTTTATTGGTTTTGTGGGATATTTCCCGACAATTGGAGAATGAAATGGTTTAAAGACAAACAATACGTTTTTGCAACGTTTTCTGATATCCATCCCGTAATTCACCCCAAGATAGTAATATGCATCTATGTTTTACTTTCTTGCAATGCGAATGTAACTAACATTAATTATTTAAATCCCTATATTACAATTTGTGCCTTAACTGCACCATTGCTAGGTATATGCTTCCCATTTTTATTATTTTTATTTATTTGTGACTGTCTTCAATCGAATCGAAGGGCCATCGTGTGTCGTGTGATGCTGGCTAAAATAGCGTCACCCCATTTCTTTTCTGCAGGAAGTCGTAAAAAGCTACTAAGAGACTCGAGGGTTCCATCTCTTTTACAATTTAAGGCGTCAGGCTGACAACTTGTCACTACAGTTTTTCTTTACTGAATTTCCCGCAAATGTTTGGCAGACGTGGCGATAGCAACCGTTTATTTACTGCCGTTAACGCTTTGCCCACCCTGCAAGGGATAAAGGCATGATGTGTGTGTATCATGAAGCGCAAAATGCTGCATGCTGTATTTATAAGATGTGCCGAGGGCAAATTTCCGTATATCATTATATACAAATAGCACGAAAGAATGGTCACCCTATTCAAACAAAAGTAGCTTGTCTAGAAAACCGCTCCACTCTCCTTATGTCTGTTTGTCACTACCCATAGAGAATATTGAACGGTAACTTCAAGGGGTAACTCCAAATTTTCAGTTCAATTTTTCAAATTTCAGCTCTCTTCAACAGATGGCCGATGTGGTGCAGTGAGAGTGCGACTGCCTGCGGGTTTGATTCCCGGTGGGACCTAGTTTTTGATACATACCTTATGAGCTACAATCGGCTGTACCTATAAATCACCTCTAAAATAATTACTCTAGTTACTGCTGTTTCCAAACATAACAATATTAAAAGCCTCCCAAATCTTTCGGAAATACAATACGTAGATACATTCTCCATATTAAGTGTTCCCTGGCCGTCTATACCATCCATCATATAGATTAGAACGAATTTACTAATGTTCAAAATAGTAACATAATCCTAAAGTCCCGTGCTTGCTAACAAAATCTATGAAAATTGAGGGACTTTACATACAATTTAAGGCCGTTCTCAGGGCCTATTGCGAGAAGTCCCCTAGTATCTATAGGGATTGTATAGAAAGTATGGGACTTCGTGATTTGGAATAGTTTTGTTTAGTCTCAAGAGGGTGATCCACTATTTATTCTGACAGTACAATTTTATGAATTATTGCCGAACTGTTTATAGGCTAATCTATCTTAAGTGTAGTTTGTTTACTTATTCGTATTAACTCAGAAATAAATAGTATACCACATAAAGATAGGTTACTTATATTTATGAAAACAAACCAAAGCAGGTGTTTTATTATCCAAGTTTCCACACACTATAGTCACAAAATAGAGAATGTACAGAAGGATCACTCGGCCCTTTTTTCGATTATTTCCGCTTTCGGCAAGGGCTGCCACAGTTTTCTTACAGATTTTATTCAATGGAATATGTACCTAAACATACAGGGAGTAACAGAAAGGGTAATCAAGCCGAAAGGTGCTCATGAAACTAAACAACTTTCCCCGTTTCCCCACTTTGACCTCCTTTCGGCTTGATATACCCTTTCTGTTACTCCCTGTATTTACATTACGTATACTACCTACATAGCACAATTATTATGAAATGGGGAATGACGAGTAAGTAGATATCTGCTCTGGGACTGTTGAATAAAAAAAAATAAAAATAAAGACTGAGCATCACCCCATTTCATTCCCGTGGAAGTCGTAAAAGGCAACTAAAGGACTTGAGGGTGTGTAACGAATTTTAAGCGATGGGCTGGCAACCTGTCACTATGGCGATACACAATTTTCCGAATGACCCTCAAATTTTTGTCAGTGTGGCGTAAATATCCGTTTTTGCAGCCGTTTACGTTCTGCCTACCCCGCAAGGTATAATAGACGTGATATGTGTATGTATATACTTACATCAAAAAAGAAAACTTGCCTTTATTTAAGTAGAAACTCAAATCACATTATAAAAAATATACCTACTGATTAGAGTTATTAACCTTGTTTGTTCTTTTATAAAAGTTTTTATTTAAGTTGGTACAAAATATTAAAGGAACATTGTACAAATCACGTCGTATACTAATAAATAAATTTATCACCTATTTATATTTGCGTAAAGCTATATTGCACGTCCGTACTAAACGCTTTTGACACTCGACTACATGTGTGTTTGGATTGGTTTGGATTTCCTTGTAAACGGCGGCGTGTCAAATTGTGGAGAGTTTCGTGACGTTTGCTTGAAGTGAGCTCTCTGTATTCGGCGCGCAGCCGCCAATACTTACTTTGTGCTATAGTCTTTCATATTATTATTTTCAATAAAACGGGCTAATTTCTCCTCAACAAAATATTCAAATACAAAAGTAATTTAGTTCCTATTTAATGCCGTGTTAGAAAACAGAAATAAAACAAATTCTATTAATCAAACACTTCTTGTACTTAAAACGTAATAGGTGTACTATAAAACACTTGCTCTATCCAATATTGCGCGGTTAAATAAGAAAGGTAATGTCACCTGTATTATTCATTACATTTCAATTTGGTCGTATAATTACTGATCTGTCTAATTTGACAAGCATCTATCCTTATGAACAAATGATACTAAATTTAGAGTGTATCATATGCCTCGTTCACACACTCGATCTATGGGCAGGGAAATAATAAGGGAAGTGGGCAGCGCGAGCATGTAAACAGGTTACTCGCGCTGCTACTCGTCATGCCGCTGCCACCTCCCGTGCTTCTTTTCGTGCGCGAGTCAAAGGAGCGGCAGTACGAGCGCGAATGGAATGTATTGCTGCGAGAAGAGTTCGACGGCGTGTGTGAACATTTACTCGCGTTGATACTTCCGCAGAAGTATTTTGAGCAATATTCGCGGTAGCGGCAGGAGCAGGGATATGCATTAAAAAAAAAATTAGGTATTCATATTGACGAATTATTGAATTGGAAAACGGAATTGAAAAATATTGAAGGTTCAATCAGCTCTGCCTGTCACGCTCTCAGAACTTTACGCGATGTTCTAGAAATTGACCAATTAAGGGCCGTTTATCATGCGTTGGTAGAGTCTAAGTTACGCTACAGCATAAAACACTGGGGAAATAGCTATTCGTATAATATCACGAAAGCCTTCACCAAAAAAGAGCAATACGTACGATAGCTAGGATTCCACCATGGGAGTCATGTAGAGAATATTTTAAAAAATATGACATCTTAACTGTGCCCAGTCTCTATGTCATGGTTATACTGACTGACATGATTAAACATAGGTATAAGTTTGAAACTGAACAAGAGATGAGCACAAGACTGAAAACTAAAAGGCTAGACTTTAAAAATATAATAAAACCTAATTTACATATTGTCAAGCATTGTTATTTGTACCAAGCCGTAATGTTGTTTAATAAGTTGCCAATTGAGCTAAAGAATATTAACAGTTTGATTATATTTAAAAGGAAATTGAAATTTTATTTGCTAGAAAAAGTATTATATAGTGTAAATGACTTATAGGATTGTATGATTTTTTTTTAATGGATCTCATGTGTATTGACTTTTTTTAAATTATTATTATTGCGGATTTTAAATTTATGTAATATTAGGTGTTATTATTAGATGAATTTTAATTTATTTTGACATATATGAGTGTAATGTATTTCTGACATTTTTTTTATTCATTATTGCGACATTTAAATTATTGTGTAGTTTTATTATTAGATTAATTTTAAATTGTTTTGAGAATAGTCATCGTATTTTTTTAAATTATGTATTGAACGTTTAAATGTATTACTAAAATATTCGCACACAGACTGTACTGTTTTGAATAAATGAAATGAAATGAAAAAATATGTGCATAGTGTGTACGTATCATTAGACTTAAAATAATACTTATCAGCGTGTATTTATATGATGTGTTCATATTATAATCATCAGCCTGCATCTAATTTAATCTCTTTCTAATATGCTTGCATACAACGGTACTCTAAAATCATAATGTAACTGGTTATAAGACTTTAAAAAATGCAAGACGACCACTTGAACGAAAGTTAATATGTATTTAGAAAACTAAGATAAAACAGTTGAACTGGATACTTCGCAAAATGGCGCGAGGTAGGTAAATTAATTAAAGTGAGGTATTATTCGTTGGAAAGTTTGTAAAGGTTTCAAATAATGAGATCTAGGAAACGGAACAAAAGCTGGCATGGCGCAGATAATGGCCTGAAGTTTCAACTTTTGTTCAGTTTAAGTCAGAAGCGGACTTCCGTTGAATTTAGGTTTGGATTATATTGAAAGGCTCGGCCGCTGTGGCGCTAAAGCATAATAATGTTTTAGTACTTTGAATTGAGGTATTACATAGTAAGGTGTAATCGGTTAAACTATTTTAAATTTTCTGGTATTTTGAGTTCGGGTATTCTGGGCTCATACATTTTAAATAAAGACGTTATAATTTTTTAAATTCTAATATGTACGCGCTAGGACGTTTGTCGCGAATTTACAAGCTATACTGCGTATCACACGAGCCTGCCGTAAACTTGTAAACGCCCTTTCCCACTAACGGAAAATCCTGTGCGTGAGAACAGAGCGGAATCGCCATATTTTGACGATATTTTACTCTTTTGAAAAAGTTTCGCCAAATAAACAAGCATCAGAAAACTGTACGACAAGTATGAAACTGTGTTGAAACGTCGGGACACAGGTAAATTACTAATATTTACCTAAATACTATCGCGATAGACCCGGTCTAATACTTAAAATGAGTGCACGACAAGAATCTAGTAATGTACAAAAAATATCGTAATCGCAGAAAATTATGTGTTATGTTGATAAGATTCATATTAACACTACGAAAAAAGTGTTTAAACTATATATAGCAATACCAAACTTTGAAAAATAAATCTATCGAGCAAACTTTCTTCAATAGTGTTTTCGTAGAATTTAGATAATATAATGAAAAATCATTATAGATGGCGTTCGTGAGATTAGGGTTTTCCGCTTACCTCGTACATACACAGTTGCGAGCTGTCAGTTACATACAAAGTTTGTTTACAAGATTCATCATCATCATCATTGGCCTCACACGTCTGTGACAGACGATTTAAACAGTGTCTGAGGCAGACACTGCGTTGCCTGGGACGCAATTATGGAAAACGCAGGGCTGCCCAGGACCTGCGCCACCCTCTCGGCCTTCCTGGCTGGATCCGCAGTAACGACTAGTCGATACGTGCGGAGCCAGGTCGGCTGCAGGAGTCTGCCGCGCGGTAGATCTCTGTCACACGCGCCTGACGGAGACCCCGTTCCGGGTTTAATTGTGGAGTTGGCCTCTCCAGGACGGTTGTGTTGGGTCGGATTTATCCCTCGGTCGCTTCTTACGACCCCCACGGGAAGAGATGGGGTGGTGCTATTCTACTCTGCCGGCACCACACGGCGAGACAAGATTAGTCATTCCAAAATAAACAGAGTATAGTTTTGTCAGGGCATTGCAGTCCACCTAAACGTTGACAGATGATTCCGTGCTTCGAAGGGCTCATTTAGCCATCGGTTCCGGCCCGGTCTGTTACAATCATAAATATCATCTGGGATCATCGGGTCGTTTGTCGACTCGGTGTCCCACACGCAAGTTGATAATCGCTTTCTCTCCTCCTAAACACCACATAAACAGCTCGGCGCTAAGGAGTTAGTTAAATAAATCCCCTTTCATAGTCTATTGGATTGTTTGATTACTTTAGTTCTCGGCGATTCATACCAAGTTGCTAAGTCTAGGTTTGTGTGTTAGTTGTTCTTGTGAACCTTTCCGGGGATAGCAGAGACAGAGTTAAAGACAATAAAAGGTCCTATTAAATTCAGTGCAAACATTTGAGGGTGAGTTCTATTAGTAAAACTGAACAACTTTTCTCAATAAACACAGGTCGAAAATAAATATTATAAATAATTGGTCCTTACATGCAAAGTGACACATTTTTAGATCATTTTTGTATGAGAGATCCAAATACTTTTTTCATATTTCGGCATATGGTTGTGATGTTTACGAGGAAAAGTTGTTCAGTTTTACTAGCAGAGTAGAACTTACCCTAGAAATATTTGTACTGAATCTAATAGTATTATATTTAGCCAGTGTGACAAATCTTAGACATCAGTCCACATAAGGCAACTGCGCGACAGTTAGTCACAGGCGTCACAGCTGTTTTACTACTGGACGCTGGCCACTATCTGTATAGCGGTTTGCACCCATTTTGCACCACACACATACCGCGTGTTACAGAATAACAAGTAAAGCCGAGAGGGTGTAAAAGGGACCCTTGTAAAGAGTCTATTGTCAAAAAATATAAGCCGTAGTGTCGATTTTGAAAATTACGGAAATTAATTTTTTTTTATCAAATTACTCAAAATTTCGTTGCATCGCAGCACTACTTTGATAGTTTAAAGTTCAACTGAAGTTGCCAACGCGGCCCAACGAGATTCGATACACATTTCTTGTTATTTCATGCGTGTAATCATTTTAATGAACTGAAGATAACCAGAAATGTATGCCAAATCGAAATTCGTTGGAATGAAAGTGTAGAGCTCTTATTATTTCATCGACTGATGAAAATAAAGAATATTATTATTTTTGCGTTATTTTGTAACAGCTTGTATAATGCCTATAATCCCTTACGGAGTAGGCAGAGCGTAAACGGTCGTAAAAAATAGACGCTACGTCTGACAAATATTTGAGAAACATTTGGAAAATTGTGTATCGTTATAGTAACTCAGCCGATCACCGTAAATTGACTCATATTCTCGAGTTCCTAATTCACCTCTTTCGACTCCCACGGGAAAGAAATGGGGTGATTCTGTTCTCAGCCGACATCACGCGGCACCAAAAACATTTTAATGTAAAATGTCGCTAGCACGAAAGTTTTTGGCTAGTGATAAAGATATATTCTCAAGCAGAGCCAAGCTTCTTTATCCACACCAAAGAGCATATAACCACTTACGTTCTAATCCACACGCTGTAACTATACTATCCAAAATTTTACAAATCCTACATCTTAGCGACATTAGACATGAAAATTAATTTGTTGGTTTCTTTTTGTATCGAGAAAGAAAATCCGATACAAAAATCTTGATACATGTATCTTTTTGTTCCTCTCTCTCTCTTTTGCGTGTGGGACACCGAGTCGTCCAACGACCCGATGAACCCTGGTGTCAGAGTTTTTCAACCGCTTACTACCACTAGTAGGCCTCTGACATGGTTGTGTTACGACCGCCGTCTTAGTCAATATCGTCTTAATGCAATTAATTTACATGGGCGGACTTAATGCCGAGGGCATTATCTACCAGTCTACCTTAGGGCATGTAGTAATCATAGACAGCAACCGGAACCGACGGCTTAACGTGCCCTCCGAAGCACGGAACCATTTATTTTCGGACATTCAGTTGGTTCACCCTGCAATGTCCTAACCAGACCGGGAACAAATTCACAAAGTGATAAATATCAATTTTGTAAGTGTCCCACCGAGAATCGAACTCGAAACCTTTGCGTATCTGTGGTATCAGAGGTATTCTATTAAAACTTTAACGGAATTTACAAGTGCAATATTAGTCCACTTGACAAAATAATTATGAGTATGAACTAGAGGATTATTGTGGCTGATAAAGGAGTAGTAGTAGGTTCTTAGTTTTTGATATTTTTGTTCGTATGTTTGGTCTGTAAATGTTGACATTTTAATATATTAGGTATGTGTGAATTTGAAATATAATGGTACTTCAGTTTTATAATGTTAACTGTTATAATGAAATTTAGACAAAGGAATTATTTAAACTTAGATACTAATATAATTTATGACGGAAAACAAATAAATGAAACGACGACTACGAAATTTTTAGGATTAAATATAGATAATAATTTACGATGGCATACACATATAGATCACATTTGTAGCAAGATATTAAAGTTTTCGTATGCCCTTTTCAAACTTACCAAAGTGGTAAACCAAAACACGATCCTTACAGCATATTTTGGTTACGTCGAGCCGACTCTACGATACGGAATAATATTTTGGGGGAATGCAACTGATAAAGAGTCTATTTTAAAAGCACAAAAATGTTGCATACGTTCAATATGTAAACTAAAGCGTACCGATAGCTGCATACCACACTTTAAGCGATTAGGAATACTTACAGTTCCATGTTTATTTATTTATGAAATTGCCATTTTCATTCGATCCAATATCCACTTTTTCAAATATAAAAAAAGTTCAAGGAGACAAGATCAATTAGAATTAGTTCCATGTAAATCAACCTTATTTCATAAAAGTATGTTTGCCATGGCCCCAAAAATTTATAATGGATTACCGAAAACCCTACGTGACATCGATAGCATGGATGTTTTTAGGAAGAAACTGAAAACCTGGTTAATTGATAAAGCTTATTATTCCATTAATGATTTTCTAAATGATGAATTTTAATACTATTAAATAATAATGAAATTAATGATATGAATTTGTAAATTTTTAATATTCCTATTTATGCTAATTAAATTGAATTTATTTTTTAGCTTATAATTAGAATTTATCATCATTGTATGCTCAATAGCAGAACATAGTGATCCTAAATACTGTGATAACACCTTTTGTACCTATGTTTCACAATAAATGACATTTGTATTTGTATTTTTGTATAATATTTTAGTGACAAGTTACAAATACAAATTAAATGTCATTTTCATGTGATAGGAAATATTGTATGTAAATAGGTAATTAAATTAAATTACTTTGAATATAATGCATTGTCGCCCTGGGACTCTATCTACCATTGAAAATTGTACAATTAAATAAATGAATGAATTGAATTGAAAAAAATGAAAAAACTGTGTTTGTTTAATACTATTCAGACCAACGTTATCATTGTGTAAAAATCACGATGCACTTCGACAAAAGGTAGGTGCTTCTCTTGGTTCCTCTTGGCGGGGGCACGACCGTGCCCTCAGATCATATAAAAGTATAGTTCTGCACTTTGCAGTTCGAAGTAGGTTCTTGAAATAATATCTGTCTAGGTCCAAACTTTGGATCCCTCTTGTAATCGTATGATTTCAATTCGTCGAGTCAGCGAAGACAAAGTGGGGAGAAATTGCCACTTTTCGAGTTCCTCTCACAATTCAAACTTTGATATATGTGTCTGTTAGGGTGGCTACACGGACTACAAAACAGAGGACACTTGGATTTATTTTTAAGTCAGATATTTTCTGGGTAGTTAATTAAAAAAATACGATTCTTGTATGCTTAAAACCAGTGTACGAAGGAATAAAAAGTAGAGAGTTTAACAAAATATGCAAGATAAGATAATTATGTTATAGTTGCTAGTGTACACTTTATTTCACCGCAAACAATGAACAAAGCATTTCCTTTTGCAGAATTGGTCCATAGGGCATAGAGAATTTTTTTAGAAGGAGTGCATACTTTTTTTTTAATGTAATTTTTTTTTTGTACGTGGGCGGCGGAGGTGGGAGGGATTTTACTAAAATCTTAGCTACCCAGTTAAGTTTGGTATCAATTTCGACTAAACAAAACACGAAGAGTCCATTTTTGCTATGAGTTTTGCAATATTTTACATAAAAAACCCAAAAATCAACTTTTACTAAAACGACAATTACATTTTTATGAACAAAATCATTCATATATTTTTTAAATTTACTGGTACAAAAATACCAATATTTTTTTTAAAGCTCGTTTTATCTTCTTTTCAAAAAGTACCCACATGTAGTATTGGTAAGAGTGATATTGATGAAAAAAATATATTTTTGGCTTCAAAAATATCTCAGGAATTTAGAAAGTTGCAAACTTTTATGAAAAGAAAATATGGAACAGTTTGAGGCAAAGTAGCCGTTCCTAAATAATGCCTAAGAGTGAGGTAGAAATCAAGCTAAGTCAAACTTGTTAGTTTAGAATGTTTATTAATTAGTTGGTTATTAATTATTATGAACTGGGAAAAGGGCACGCAGATGATGATTATAATAGATATCCTCCTCCATTTCGATCAAGAATGCCTCGCTGTCAATGACACTAACAAACGAAATAAGAATAAATTCCAAAGATTTATCAATTATAAAATAAAATTTCAAGTTATAATAAGAACACGTGATAACTGTACCTTGAATTGTCGCAATTCCCTCTACAGTTACATATTTTTTTTATTTCATTAAGGATGGGTTTGCTCTTGACTCTGGTCTAGGTCATAGGACAGAGACAGAGTTTAAGATGGAGCGAGCTCACCCAGAAGAAGCGTGTTCAATCTTACTTTGAAGATATTAGGGTTGTATGCGTTAGGAAACACAGACGCAGGTAGTGAGTTCCACTCTTTAGCAGTGCGCATTATAAATGATGTCTGGCTGGAAGCGCTTAGTCCGAATTGGTCGAATGGCAACCAGGTATGGATGGTATCCGGCGGTGCGTCTGGATGTCCGATGATAGAAGGGAGCTGGTGGAACAAGGTCGTGAAGGTCTTGAGCACACTCTTCGAAGTACAATCTGTAAAAAACCGACAAGCAGACAACCTTGCGGCGATGTGCCAGGCTATGTAGCTTGGTGTCCACCAGTTTTATGTCGCCTATGAGCCTCTTGGCCCTGTGTTCCACCGAGTCAAGAGCGGTAAGTTGGTATTTGGCTGAGCCATCCCAAAGGTGTCTTCAATACTCCATGCAGAATCGGACTTGTGCTTTGTAAAGAGTAAAAAGCTGTCCAGGCGTAAAATATCGCTTCACTCTTTTAAGGATGCCCAGCTTCTTAGCCGCCGTTTGAGCCTTGTACTCGATGGTCGTGCCGAAGTTTAGATTTGATGTCAAATCCATGCCTAGTAGCTCAAACCTGTCAGTGACAGGGACAGATATACCCCGAAAAGTAGGTGTCCAGTCGAAAGTAATTTTGTGCATTGCAATCCTTTTTGGGTGCAGGAACACCGACCTCTGCAACCTTTTTTACAAGCACATCTGGTAAGCTGGCTGACAGACTCCCAAATATATGCCTGTGTCGCCGATGCCGGCTTCCATACTTCCCCTGCATTATTCCATCCCCAGTTCGCCGGCGAAACAATTTCAGGCGATGATTTTAGGGCTTTCCTCCACACTTGCCCTGCTTGATAAGCTGCTCGCATAGTATGCATCTTGAGGGCATCTTTTATTGGAGGAATGTTTTGGAGAGACCTATTTTTGAAAGGAATAAATTTTTTCTTGCATCGGTCAGTGTCTCCACAGTATATCCGCACCACATACATTTCTAATAAACTAAAAACATTCTCGGGCAGTTCTTCAAGAGGATTAGATATGGTTTAGAATGCAGTAGTAAACTCGAGATGTCGTTGCCAAGTAATCCAAGTTAATGTTTTGCCATTGGATTGAAACGCTGAAACGGTGTCGCACCAAGTAATGCATTGTAGCCTCTAAAAGCTTCTGCTTTATCTGCACCTAAATTATTTGCTACTTCATGCACTGGTATGTAGCTGTGGTGTTTACCACTTCCAAAAGATATCCACTGCCCTTTGAGGCCATTCTGCTGAAGTTTAAAATAAAAGGATATCGCTATTACCACAACATCAGAATCAACTGTATGTATCGTGATTTTTGTAGCGCCGTTGAGTACCATATCATGTGCATGTAGTAGAATACGGCTATCGGCTTCTTCAACATTAATATCAAGTCTATCGACGTCCCAGTTCCTATCGATGATTTTATTTTGGTTCCTACGTTCGTCACTACCTGTTAAACTTCAGCGTGTTTGTGCTTGGTTTAGTGTTGGTGAGATATAGTATTGAAATAAAAGAAAAATATTTTTTATAGGTAGTGTAGGCACAGATTAAGTAATAGTTACTAGTAAAGGGCTTACATAACATGTAACTGTAGTGACTACTTTCTACCATAGTGATTTTATCAGTGGGTCTGATTGGTGACAGAATCCGAGAGTCTGTGTGTGTGTTTGTTACCTCTTCACGCTCAAACGGCTAGACGGATTTGGAAGAAATTTAGTACACATATAGAGTACTAGCTGTTACCCGCGGCTTCGCCCGCGTACTCATAGAGTTTTATTAATTAATTGTGTATTCTAAACGACACATCGTAAGGCGAACAACTGTGTAAACTGGGAGGGCACTAAAATCACTATTCACCGATACACAGACGACACTACACTGGAATGGTTCACTTCCTTGAAAAAGTATATAATTTGTGGTACCTGGGCGCTACCATCACTAATACAGGCTATTGTAAAATCAAGTAATGAGGCGCAAGAATGATCCTTGAGTTCTTTTGCCACTTTGCACTCATGATCACTGGAAAAGTCGATGGCAAACGACCAAGAGGTTTCAGTACAATTAGGTGGTCTCATTAAATACACTCAGCGCTCTATGTCGCCAAAGATACGCAGCGATGGAAAAGAATCCTGAATGAGAAAAATATTTCCCATCAGGGGAATTACGACCTTCAATAATGAAGATATTACGACGCTAGAAAGAAGATTATGACACATTTATAGTGTAAGGAAAAACAGGCATTTAATGTTAAAAGTAAAGATAACGTAATTTTAATAGAGACGCAGTCACTAAACCGGAAAAATTATCGTGAGTAATATGGAAGACATATCTTGATGGAGAGCGCGTATACAAAAATTGTCTTTCAAAGGGGAGGGATTTATGCTTTTACAGTGTTTCGGAGCGTTTGTTTCCAGAAGAGTGTTAAAGACATAGTACACAGCTTAATGGACACAGAACAGAGCACTATTTTAATACGCTATTGTAAACGATATTGTAAGTTTTACCATCTGGGGATAAAATGAAGAGGTTCTGAGCATTGGACACACGCGAACATGCTACATATAGCTGGCCATGAGAGAAGCACGGTTTTTCTAAGTGGACCCCCGCTACCTTTAAAGTTTGTCCCTGCGCTTTGTTGATTGTCATTGCGAAACTAAGCTTGATAGGAAATTGCAGCCTCTTGAATTGGAATGGAAGATCTGTGGGAATAATTGGGATCTGTGGTATTATTACATTTTCACCCTTGCCAACGCCGGTTAAGATGGTGGCTCCAATTATGTTCCGTCCTAGTTGTGTCACACGAAGTCTCGTTCCATTACATAATCGAGGGGCATCTAAATTTCGCATAAGCATGACTGGAACGCCTACTTTTAATTGCAGCTTATGTGAGGGCACTATGGACTATGGTACCAAAAAATTTAAGTTTATTATGTGTCTTCGCAAGTATACGCAGGGCAAACTTACTGTGCTAAAAATGGTTATTATTATAGAAATGGACTTTCAAATCATGTTTAACTGTAGAAATTAACTTTACTACTGTGGTAAGAAGTATCTCAAGTACATACCCACATCACCCTTAAAGCCACATTCATATCCCAAAACTCATATTCAAGAGACATTCTCATAGTAGTGCTATACAGGGTGTAAGTGACAGCCCTTCGAATACTGATTGGGTGTATTCAAACCATGAAACTGAACAACCTGCCATAGATTAAATTCTTTTTTTCTATATCCCATACAAAATCACAATCAGCTCACTGCATTTACTATGGGAATATCAGTATTCGGAGGGCTGTCCCTTACATCCTGTATATACATCTTTTTTATGTGGTATGGATGTATTCTATGCTACACAATAATCAGTTTTCCGATGGGAAAAATATGTTTTTCCGAGATAAAAAGTAACCTATGACACTCACCAGCTTTTCATCTAACTGCTTTCCAAAAAAAAAATGCTTTACATCGCTGCATGATACTCATTTATGTATGTAGTATGGATGTATTCTATTGCTAAACATTAATCGGTTTTCCGAAGGGAAAAATATGTTTTTCCGGGATAAAAAATAACCTATGTCACTCACCAGCTTTTCATTTAGCTGCTCTCAAAAAAAAAATGCTTTACATCGCTGCATGATACTCATCTATGTTCGTAGTATGGGTGTATTCTATTGCTAAACATTAATCGCTTTTCCGATGGGAAAAATATGTTTTTCCGGGATAAAAAGTAGCCTATGTCACTCTCCAGCCTCTCACCTAACTGCACACCTAAAAAACACTGCATGATATCGCTCTGTTGTAACGTGAAAGAAAGACAAACAAACAAACAAACAAACAAACAAACACACTTTCGCATTTATAATATTAGTATGGATAATCTAGATTAACCCATAGGCTACTTTTTACGCGGAAAAACCACTATTCCTACGGGAAAATGAGCAGCACCGGGTAGAACCGCTGATGGGCTGCCAGTGTATGCCTAAATCTTTAAATTAACGCAACGGATTTTGATGCGTTTTTTTTAAAAAGATTCAGTAATTTAGGGAGAAGGTTTATTATGAACAATACATGCCGGGAAAAGGTCATATTCCCGCAAGAAAAAGGTTTACAGGGAGTGAAGCCTACTATATTAGCGCAAATATTTTACTAAAAGGAGACTACCCATATTTTTTTCCTACATATTTTTTTTTTTGTGCACGCCTTCTTAAAATGATCTAGTGGTCATAGGTATTCACTCAGCGAAAGGAATCCTTTTGTTCATCAAATGCGGTGATTTAGCCTTTTTTGCTTTCTACCGATGCGACTATTAATATTTTCTCGAGTTTGCAAAAATGTAACACTTACTCATCAAAATTTTAAAAGAATTTAAGTTCTGTTTATTTTAGATTCTACAATTCCTACGTACCTCTATACAGAGCTCCTGGTCACGGATGTTTAAAGTGTGAGACGTCATGATTTAGAATTCCAATTATTTTTGTTCTACCACCATCTATTTCATCTACGCAGAATGGTATATTGTGGCAAAATACTAACACCACATTTTGAGAAGTCTTCTTCTTCTTTTTCGTGTGGGACACCGAGTCGTTTTGAGTAGTAGGTCTTGCAGTATGTTGGTTGTAGTTCTTCCGCTGTTAAATCAGTGGAGTCCAAGTTGATGATATTCCCCATCCACGATCTCCATAAAAATTCGGATATTTTTGAATTTCTATGGCTTCCGTAACCTCGCTAGCTTTATATTGCAGCCTTATCAAACCTGACATAATAGGTGGGGTATGTTGATACACTGCAGACTGTCTGTCACGACAGTTTTTCACATCGTCAATTATCTTTGTTTCTTCTATGTATGAAAGTCCACAGTCACAGTCAAAGTGATGCCGGATTAGATCATCACTCCAATACATTTCTTGGGTATCGCAAAAACAACTGACGGATCAATTCATCCAAGGATTAGGCAGCAGTGTTTCCTGTGAATGCAACATCTTGCACTGCGCTCGAAAATCCGCTTGCCAAGCGTGATGAACATGGCAACATTCCCGTAACAGAACGGGGCCTATTACCAGCAGTAGAGAGTGGTTATTAATGTAAGGTATGTTATAGTTACGACTGACAACCTCTTTTCCTGAAGACAGGTTTATAAACAGACTCTTCTAGCTGTTACTCTATCAGTGACGTCATGAGTTTAAGTTAGTTGTGGCATGTCCGGTATGCTACAGTTTACGAGTGACGAGACTTTGTTGTGTGTGAAATAGGATCAGAATGTGTAGATCAAGATTTTGAATTAAATTATTTCGAATAGTTGTGCGGAGTTAAGATGGTGGCTTGGCAACGTCGTAATTTGGAATTTGTAAATTCTCAAGGCGATGTCGTGTGATGTTTGATTGAAATAGCATCACCCCATTGTAAAATTCAGACTTTGGTCCAGGAAAATTATTAAATTTAATTTATAAATAAAATTCGACGTGTCCGTTGTATGATTTTATATAAGAGAAGAATGTTGCCAGGTACGACAAATATAAATAAAATATACAAAATTTAGTGTTGCCAACATGCTCCCGACAACAAAGGTAACAGGATATTGCGGATTTTAATAGCTAAGCTTTAAGCAAGTGGACTGTATTCTGATAGGTAATGTTATAAGTAATAATTATATTTAAATGTATTGATTACTCAATACGGATTAGCTAAGCTAGTACAACATGCAAAATTGTAATTCTAAATAAAATACAGAGCATCTTAAACTCGTAACTTAATAAAAGACTAATTAGTTCATCAAACTTAAATTACTGAAATCACACTTCATAAAATAATATGTGAGGACATTATGACCTAACCTAACACCCTTTTCAAATGATGTCACTTTTTACTGCTGCCTCCCAAAGGCCGACAAATACCGGAGAGTACGTTGGTATGAAGTGATAGAAGTTTCAGTTCTTTGTACTTCACCTTGATGAGTGCTAGAGTTATTAATTTTGACATCTGTGTGTTGCCTTGAAGGTACTTGCATAATTAGCAAACCTCTAAACATAAGAAAGTATTCTAGTAACTTTATTGATGTGCGAATATTTCTGAAGCAAACTAGAAATAATGGAGACTTCCTTAGACTGGGACACTGCACACACGACCTCTCTAAAGTTTGTTTTGGTTGCTTTCAAGTCCTTGGATAACTCTGTGCGAGGAATTTTATCAAAATGTTAGGTAAAATCGTGCATATCTGCTGGACTAGACCACGAGAACTTGTTGTTTTGAAGCTCGCATGAACTCACACTGAGACAGTCAGCTGGATTTTCATCCGTTTTCAGAGCTAGACCAAACGAATTTCCTAAATTGTTGTTCACATCATAGACAAGAATCTTGAGAGGAACCGATACCTTAAATTGGTTGGTTTCTAACCTGACTGTTTCTGCACAATTTTGTTCACTGTATCTTTGCTCACAAGAGTACTCCTTAAAAGTTTCAGGCACAGTATCACTCTTCTGAAATTGATTAACAGTATCATTGATATTGGTTTTACAATCATGACAGAACAGCGCCACCGCAGCATCCTTAGGTGAAGAAGCAATTGGTATGTCACCGCCGACTACGTACCCGAACTGTGTGTGTACGAAGGCGGGACAACCATTATTGATCTTTTGTCCAAATTGCAGGTCTTCACGCTGCGGCAGCAACACTCTGTAATAAATTGCAGCAGATAGTAATAGGTCGATCTCTCCCGTGATGTGAAATGAGTCGTCGGCCAGCTGAATATTTTTGGGTATTGTAAACATTGTCAAGTCCAGCTCGCTATGAGGCAGCTTGGTAGTGATCTCGTCAACCACCAAGCAGTTAGAGACCTGAGCCCTGTATGGGTAAACACAGGAAAAGACATCTAATGATGGTAATGAGGAATAGACTTCTTTTCCCGTTTTGCCTATGCCAATGACATCTGTCGAATTGGCAATAAGTGGTTTGCCTAATTTCTTAGCTAGTCTGGAGGTTATGAAAGAAGTATCGCTTGCTGAATCTAGCAAAGCCTTAACGACAAACTGTTTGCCATTTTTGCCTACAATTTTGACTTTTGCCGTTGGCATCAATGTTAAAAACTGATTGCCAACATTTGTGTTGGACAAAAGTGAGACATTTTTCTTCTCCTCCCTTACCTGAGCTTGAATCTTAGAGGTGGCTGCTGCATTATGCAATAGTGTATTATGAGTTCCTTGCTTGCACTCCTGGCACTTAAAAAAGTATTTGCATCGACCTTGATGGGCTCCTAGACAAACTTTACAGAGCCTATTTTGCTTTACAAGCTCAAGCCTTTCAGCAATCGGTGCAAGTAGGAACTTGGGACACACATGTAACTTGTGGTCCAATTTACAATTAATACAGCCTGTTCTTTTTATCGCAACGTTGGCGATCTTAGTGTACGTCTTGACCGGAGGTGAACCCTCGCTGTTTTCTGGAGCGAGTGCTCGATCCTCTAGGAATTTAATAAAATCAACGAAAGTGTGCTTTTCCTTTTGATCATGCTCGAGATGGTAAGCTTTTGTCGTATACAAGTCTAATTTTTTGCTGAGCAAACAAACAAGTATGCTGTCCCATTTATCGGTTCCCCTAATTTTTTTAAAGCCACAACATGTTGCTTAATAGTGGAGATGAGGGACCGCAATGTAGTTGAGCTCGACTTTGTGATGCTAGGCAATTCAAATAAACTATTAATGTGCTCCGAGACTATCTTAAACTTATTATCGTAGCGAACCCTTAAAATCTCTAAAGCCTCTTTATAACTTGACCCTACTACTGGAAGGTTCTTCACCAAATCATATGCTTCTCCTTTTAGATAATGCTTCAGATAAAACAGCTTTTGAATATCATCAATGCCAGTGTCGTTGTCTATTAGCGCGTTGAACATTTCGATGAAGGACTGGTATTCAGTATATTTGCCATCAAAGGCTCTGATCTCAATGTTCGGCAGCTTTAACTTCGACACAGACCTACCTGAGCTATGCTGCGGGGAGGGTTCTTTCAAAGAAGACACACAAGTACGAATTGAACTGACGCAGCTAAAATATACAGATTCAGTTTCAGTTGGGTCTTCCTCGTCAGCGGGATCCATTTCCAAATTGATCCGTTCATATTCACGAAAGCTGTGCATCATTCTTTCTTCTAACAGCAATAACATGGACAGAGATGCTGACGCCAGAAACTCAGGGGTCAGTTGATTAGAAACTCGCGTTATTGCCGACTTGAAACCACCGCGCTGCCTTGTTAGACTCTTTGACTCCTCGTCTCCCGCCATTGTACTGATGTAGGTTCCTTAATAACAACAACACTCAGTAAGATGCGAAAATAAAACACGCAAAGCTCAAGTTCAAATAAAAAGGGTGCTGAGCTGAACATATGAAAAGATACTTACAATTATAAGCAGTAGTAGGTAAGCAATAATCAACACACACTTTTTACGCACAAAGTAAATCGATCCGTATTATAAAACATGAGGTAAAGAAAACCTAGTATTTTATTGTAAAATACGTAAACATAAACATAAAATGTCAATAAACAATGTTCTATTCTATTCTATTCTTTTTTTAAATGGCCTCTGTCAGCAAAGGACAATTCTGCCAATGTCTAAGTTGGGGGATACACGTTACAACTTTAAAAAGAGAAAAAGATCGAAACTGACAATTGATCGGTTGTAGACCTTACGCAAAAACTAAATATCTAAAAGATTTGCTAAGATATATACAGAACATAAATATCATAAACGGATATTAAACATATTAATGTACTTACATAAAATAAACAAAAAGGGAGGTTTAACATTGGATAACAGATGGTAAAAGGAAATAGGACGAGGGATACATTCAGGAAGTAGATCATATAAAGAGACAGGAAAACGAGAACAAGAGAAAAAAATGTGATCTAAGGTACCCTCATCCAGGCCACACTCACATAAAGAGTGATCCTGGATCCTGATTTTTGCCAAAAATAGTGGGTTACAGTTATGTCCTAAGCGTAATCGAATGATAGTCGAGATAGTACTTTTGTTAGCCGAACGATATTTAAAAAACCAGGGTTTTACGGGTATTTCAGGCTGAATACCGGCATAATGTTTACCCTTAACAATGTTCTATTCTATTCTATTCTATTCTTTTTTTTAAATGGCCTCTGTCAGCAAAGGACAATTCTGCCAATGTCTAAGTTGGGGGATACACGTTACAACTTTAAAAAGAGAAAAAGATCGAAACTGACAATTGATCGGTTGTAGACCTTACGCAAAAACTAAATATCTAAAAGATTTCTAAGATATATACAGAACATAAATATCATAAACGGATATTAAACATATTAATGTACTTACATAAAATAAACAAAAAGGGAGGTTTAACATTGGATAACAGATGGTAAAAGGAAATAGGACGAGGGATACATTCAGGAAGTAGATCATATAAAGAGACAGGAAAACGAGAACAAGAGAAAAAAATGTGATCTAAGGTACCCTCATCCAGGCCACACTCACATAAAGAGTGATCCTGGATCCTGATTTTTGCCAAAAATAGTGGGTTACAATTATGTCCTAAGCGTAATCGAATGATAGTCGAGATAGTCCTTTTGTTAGCCGAACGATATTTAAAAAACCAGGGTTTTACGGGTATTTCAGGCTGAATACCGGCATAATGTTTACCCTTCTGCAAACTAGAAGACTTCCACAATCTGTTCCATTTGACAATAAACAATGTTGTTCTTCTGTGTTGTTCTTTCAAGAATGAAAGAAAGCTGACAAGTGACAATTTCATAGAGTTTCGACTTTATCAGTCGAAAAAAGTTTCAACCCGGTTTAGAAAAAATATATATCTAAAAAGTTTATTCGCTGTAATAAAACACTGCTATTATGACAGTTGCCAAAGTTCCGCAAAAAAAGTTCCATAAACTCCCCAAACGTAAACTCCATACACAAACCAAAAAGTAGACTTGGGACTTGGGCTCGTGTTCTGGCCTTCTGGCCAATGATGTCGCGGATGCGCACAATATGCGACAAAAATTGTTCAAACGAAAATGTTCAACACAAAATGTGCAGCAAATATTACGCGTCAATTGACGAGTGTCACCTGAGAGCAGGATACAAATATGAAACTCGCCTTAGTGTGACAAGGATAGATAGATTTTCTAGAACAATCCTTGTCATAACGCAAACTATTTGCTGCACATTTTGTGTTGAACATTTTCGTTTGAATAATTTTTGTCGCATATTGTGCGCACCCGATGTCGCTGTAGTCAGCGATGTCAGTCGTAGATGTCAGCAGTGGCAGCTTAGAAGCCTTGCGCAAAGCTTGTAGGCGCAGGCGGAAGTTGAAGTTCTATAGCTGCTACGTCACAAATATACTACGCATGCGCCACGTGCTTTGCTACGTCTTGAAAAATTGCATGAAAATTGGAAAATATGGCTGCCATGGTAGCTTGAAAGGTTTTGATGACAGGAAAAAATTGGTATTGAAAATATGGAAAATACCTCGATGTAGACCCGATCCCGATCCCGGGTGTTTCTCAAACCTGGATGGTTGTTTTTATTCGCTCCTCTTGTAGTAGCTGAAGGAATTGGCAGATATAGCTCCCAATAAATGTTGTCCCTTCAACTAAAAATCTTGTACGCAACACATATAAGTCAAATTATTGTTGAATCCTCCTGGATTTACAGTTGAACTGGTTCACTTTATATACTGGCGTTTGGGACCATGTAAAATTCAGACTTTGGTCCAGAAAAATTATTAAATTTAATTTATAAATAAAATTCGACGTGTCCGTTGTATGATTTTATATAAGAGAAGAATGTTGCCAGGTACGACAAATATAAATAAAATATACAAAATTTAGTGTTGCCAACACCCATTTCTATTCTGTTTCATAAGAGGTGAATAAGGGATTCGAGGGATTCATGTGTATTACATTTTTAGGTGTAAGGCTTTGTCACTATAGTGATACAAGATTTTTTTTTAAACGGCCCTCAAATGTTTGTCATTCGCGGCGATAGCAACCGTATTTTACGGCTGTTGACCTTTTTGATTTCAATTCGTTAACAAGAATCTGAACTCAGCATTTCAAAGGCATGGCTTAATCAAAGTAACGATCTACAAAAAACACTTTCGTTTAATTTTGATTTCAAGACAAAATCATAATTTTGATGTTCGATTTTCCATACTTACCTAATTATAAAATGCCATAAGAGATCAGCTACGAAAAATAAATAACAAAGTCCCTAAATTTTCAGCAAACATGGTCACCCTAGCGCAAGTAGGAACCACGGCGAACTATTGAAATATAACAGTGCATTTGTATGTGTTCGATCTATTGCACTGTTCGCGCGGTGCTGTACTGTTGCTGAAGTACTTGCAACTCGGCAATCAGTTGTGCTACTGTGTAACAAGTTATAGTATCGACTTATACAGGGTGTAATATTATTTGAGTTTGCATAACTATTACTCACCATAATAAAACAACGCCGTGTGATGCCGGCCTAGAATAGCATCACCCCATTTCTTACTTATGGGTGTCGTAAGAGGCGACTAAGGGACTCGAGGGCGTGTATTGCAATTTTAGGCGATGGGCTGACAACCTGTCACTATAGTGATACACAGCTATCTGATTGACCCTCAAACTTTTGTCAGACGTGGTGTTAATATCCGTTTTACGGCCGTTAACGCTCTGCCTACCCCGTAAGGGATAAAGGCGTGATTTATGTATGTATGTATGTATGTATAATAAAACAAAGTTGTGTTTATTTTTAATGGTAAAAAAGTTTCCAAAATAAATACAACTTAAATTAGTTTCAAATTGTTTTATTAAACAGGGTGATTTAAGGGGTCAATTTAAATGCGTGTTTCAGTATAGGTAAACGATGCCAAAAAATCTGAATAAATCTTCTGTTTTGATAAATATCTTTTATCATTTTTGACTGGGCGCCAAAATTCAAAACAAGTACTATTTGCCCTATAAATTTTGAGCTTAGACGCACAGAGTCTGAGTTATAGGTAAGGCATGCAATTTCGGCTTAAAGACAAATTTTTCTTTTTGTATTTTTTTTAAATATTTATACGGCATCCTTTATTAATACTTAAACTACTCTTCACCACCCTGTAAGAAATGTCGATATGTTTTATTAACTACAGAATCTGGTTAAACGAGCATGGCTTGGCTTTTTTTGTTGGTAAAACCCCTTTTTTTGGAAACCTAGCAAGATCGATTTACTGCTCCGGAAACTTACCACATGGAATGGAATTTGAGATGTCCCGTGCTTATAAAATGCTTGCTTGGTAAGTCAAATTCAAGTTTCTTATTTCTTATACCTTGAAATTCTTCAGGCCATTTCAGACCCCCCAAGGTACTTCCTTCTAGGGGGGTCTGAAATGGCCTGAAGTAGTTCAAGAAAAGGACAGTACTACTTTCAACTTGACTTGCAACTAACTATTCAAAATCATTTATTAAATAAAACATTAAATAGTCACAAATTAAATACATACAAAAGACTAAAATATACAAACTAAGCCTCAGTCAAACTAGTTAGACTAACTAGTGTATATTATAATTATAGTTTATCTGTGCTTGCGACTACCATGCTATCCCCCCTTCAGATACCTACTTCTAAGTGTATTGCTTGTGGGAGTAAAAAATTCTTTAAAATGTATTATCTTATGAGTAAGTGGTAAGTTCTTTCTTTTTTAATTATGTTTACAAAGCCACTGGCGTCACAACTCAGCAGGAATCGTATTTTGCCATTGTCAAAGTTTGAGTTTAATGTCAATTTATTTTTGAAAACTTTTTATTTCTAAAGGAATTAAAACGCTAGTATTATTCTAAACCTATGGTAATAAACCTCTTGTCTACCTACATTACAACAACGCAGAGATGACAAACCCTTTCAAAATAAAATACGAACTGCTTTTTACATTTTAGACGTTTTATACAGCTATTTTCGCTCGAAGTTTTTACTTTCAAACTGTCGCCAGTTGACAATATTGCCAGTGTACAAAACTAACTGTACTTGATTTTTGTTGGAAGTTCCGTAAACTAGTTTAAACCGGTTACCTCCAGTTCGGAGGGGTTCTTTCCAGTTCATCTTTACCTTTATCGAGTTGGGTGTCAAAGTTTGCAAGTGAAATTGAATTGCTGACTGGATTTTGTATAATTTGGTTTCTGAATAATAACATTCTTTACTTAAGTAGAATTAAAATGTTTTGCACTGTAATGCCATATGAAAATGTACTAAATGTTTCCATTTATACAAAACTAGCGGCCCGCCCAGCGGTTTCACCCGCTGCTAACTGATTTCCCACGGGAAACAGACTTTCTCCCGACATAAATCATACATAAAAACCTTCCTCTTGAGTCACTCTATCTTTTAAGAAAACTTCATCCAGATCCGTTAAGTGGTTTTGAAGATACATACAAACAAACAAACAGACAGGGACAGACGGGGGAAGCGACTTTACTTTAACTTCCGTTTTTTTTTATCCCCCAAGAGATGAAAAGGGGGTTAAAAGTTTGTATGAAAGTTCGTTGTCTTAAGTGTGATCTGTTTCAAAATTAGTAATTAAACTTATGACTTTAAATAATTAAACACATGTTTCAGCATATGAGGCGTCTAGTTTCAAAATCCGCTAAAACGAGTTTTCATTAAATGTCGGTATTCAAGAAAAACCGTTGAACAGCGTATTTTTTGTTTTTAGTTATAAAAAAGTAGCTAAATGTAGTATTCACAGCCAGCAATATTTAAAAAATGCTTTATATTCCTTTAAATATACAGATTTTTGGAGAAATAACTAAAAATAATTTAATTTTGGCGGGTTTTGTTGCAAACTTTGTATTTAAGCGGGATTTGCAACAGACATGTTGTATTTTAGCGGGTTCTGATAAGAACATATTCCAAGCAGTGGATGGTATTCAACAGTAAAACTTGTGGGTCAGTATACGACTTGGAAACAAGAAGAACCATTAGGTTAGGTTCCCATTATATAAAATCTAAAAGGAACTATGGAACAAAAAGACACACCAATGAAATTAAAACAAATTTTATTTATTCAAACGAAATTGGCAACTTCTTCAAACCCATGTTCGCAAACATTATTCTGACGAAACTTTAGACTATGAAGTCTAAAAATTTTGGTATGCAACGGAAAATCAAAATGCATTCAACATTTTGTATTAATTAACAAAAGTTAGACCATGTTGCATAACACCATCATAAACTTTTATTCAAGTACTTTGTAAAGAAATTTCTCTTACCGTTTTTCACGTTCTTTCGTGCGCTTCCAGGAAGCTTTATTGATAGGCCTCTTCCTTGCCTCTTTGGGATCACATTTTGTCACAAATTGTGATGAATCCTCCATTATTTATTATCAAAAAACAATAAAATCTGCACAAACTTATACACCGTTGTGAAAAAATCGCCATACTGTTTTGAAAGTCACGTGATCGGAATACTGCACTGTCATTGGTCCATTTCATTTTAGTGGATTTTGAAAAGTAAGGGTAGCGTTTTAGCGGACTTTGCAACGCAAGTCGGACTTTGGAAGTAAATTGTGTAGTAATTTAGAGGGTTTTGATCGAGAATGACAGTAACACTTGAAAGCCTATAACAGCAGCTTCATTTTGAGATCAAATACCAGAATTTCACTCAAGTGCGTTTTAGCGGGTTTTGAAACTAGACGCCTCATATTTGAAATTTTCACCCTTAATAGGGTCAAACGGGGGTTATAAGTTCGTATGAAAGTTCGTTTTTTTAAATAAATGTGATCTGTTTCAAAATTTGTGGTAAGACTAATAACCAAAAATAATTAAACACGTGTTTCAGTATTTTTGAAATTTTAACCTTTAAATGGGTGAAAAGAGGGTTAAAAGTTTGTATGAAACTTTTTTATCTTAAATGTGATCTGTTTCAAAATTTCTGATTAGATTCATAACTTAAAATAATTAAATACGTGTTTCAGCATTTTTGAAATTTTAATCCTTAAAGGTGTCAAAAGGGGGTCAAAAGTTTACTACCAGTTGGGCTACCCGTTTTCCCATAGGAATGTGACAATTTCCCGGAATAAATTAAACTTATAAACCTTCCTCTCAAGTTACTCTATCTAATAAAAAAAACCGCATCAAAATCCGTTGGGTACTTCTTAAGATATAAGGAGACACCAAACGGGAAGCGACTTTATTTTATACTATGTAGTGATGATTCACAACAGTCCACCGCTGAAGACAATCCTTCCCCTATTATTAAGCTTGTTTTGTGAAGTTATTTAAAAACACTGACTTACATCTTACACACATACACATACACATATCACGCCTATAATCCCTTGCGGGGTAGGCAGAGCGTAAACAGCCATTTACACCACGTCTGACAAATGTTTGAGAGTCATTCGGAAAATTATGTATTGCTATAGTGACAGGTTGTCAGCCCATATCGCCTAAAATTGCAATACACACCCTCGAGTCCCTTAGTCACCTCTTACGACTCCCACGGGAAAGAAATGGGGTGATGTTATTCTAAGCCGGCATCACACGGCATAAACTTACATCTTTAACCATTAAATTAGAAATTTTCCCTAAAATATAAACTGTTGTATATAATAGCTCTTAATACTAAAAGCAAGTAGTGGGTAGTGGTAGCATCCGCAGCAAATAAATACTGGTTTCCTTCCGGTTCCTGTTTCGTGGCGCGGGTACTCAGGTGGTTAATGTACGCCTCTGCGCTCTAGTCGTGTGCGTCTTTGAATCTTTGTTTGAAGTCAAGGATTCGATTAAAATTTATGAAATGCATTTTCTGTAAAAGTTTTGAATTTCAATTACAATCATGTATTGCGAAAATCAGTATACATAATGACGGCCGATGTGGCGCAGTGGTAGACCGACTTCATGCGACGTAAAGGTTCCGGGTTCGATTTATAAGAATTTGTACCCGGTCTGGTTAGGACATTGCAGGGTGAACCACCTGACTCGCCGAAAAGAAATGGTTCCGTGTTTCGAAAGGCACGTTTAGCGGCGGTCGTTAGTCAACCATGTCAGAGTCCTACTATAAGATGTGGGCGGTTGAAAAACTCTGACACCGCTCAAACTCGTTCATCAGGTCGTTGAACGACTCGGTGTCCCACACAAAAAGAAGAAGAAGAAAGAAGAAGAGTTTACTTTGTTTTTTTCGTAATTTTGCACAATGATCACGTAGGAGCTAACTTTAGGTACCTTCATTAAACAAGTTACTTACAGGTTATGAAAGCGATGAAAAAAAGGGTACGTAGGTTTCATGTTCGCGTTTTAATTTTTCAATATTACGTTTGCAATTTTAGGTGACGGGCTGACAACCTGTCATTGTTGCGGTACACAATTTTCCGAATGAACCTCAAATTTTAACAGACGTGGTGAAAATGTTCGTTTTTCAGGACGTTTTACGCCCTGGGCCCTGCCTACCCCGCAAGGGATTATAAACTTGATATATGCATGTTAATATTGCGTGATTTTTTTATTATTCTTTTATTTTGAACGTGAAGAGTCCTGTTGTTCAATACGTACAAAATAATTGCAATAGAAAGCGATTACTTACTAAACCATAGAAAAAAAACATAATATTATTTCATCAACTCATAAAACACAAAAAGTGGCTTTTTATAGGCCTCTTAAACAGCTTTATAACTCTTATCAGAACCTTATCAGAGTTTCAGTCAGAGGTTGTAAATCAATCAAACCCTGTGATTGTTTCTATACTTCCTTAATAACTCTGTTTACGGCTGGCTCCTGTGCTATTTGTATTCGTTTAACGGTTGGTATAGGCCGAGAGTCGAGTGTATAATTGTTGGTGTTTTAATAAACTTTTTTATATAATATTCTTTATTGCACAAAAAATATATACAATTTTTGTCGCAAAGGCTTTTTTCTCACGAGAAAAAACCGATTACAAAAGAGATTGTTTTTAAAGTCACTTCTCGGTATAACTTTTTAAGCACTCGCGATCACTTTCACTCATTTTAAGTATTAGACCGGGTCTATCGCGATAGTATTTAGGTAAATATTAGTAATTTACCTGTGTCCCGACGTTTCCGATTTATCATCGGAACAATCGTCGGATACTATGAGTGTTGTGTGCCGGCAGCCTAGTGCAATGTTTACAAACAATCAATAATATTAAAATTATAAAGACAAATGTGGGTAGCAGAACATCTCGTCACCCGCCGCCTAGATGACAACTCACTGGGACGTCAGTCAACCCGCGACCACAATACATGAAACTGTGTTGAAACGTCGGGACACAGGTAAATTACTAATATTTACCTAAATACTCTCGCGATAGACCCGGTCTAATACTTAAAATGAGTGAAAGTGATCGCGAGTGCTTAAAAAGTTATATTGCTAACCGATACGGGCAGGAAAATGCAAATAAAATTAAACATCTGGAGAAGCTTCGGAAGAGACGTGTTTTTCTAGAAACATCCATATCGTTTTTAGTGAAATGTCGCGAATCAAAAGTGATACCTACGTGCGTTCGCATAAAACCACGTCCGGATATTATTTATTCCGAAGGAATCCTCCGCAACGCGAGTGTCAAATTGCTGCGTAAATTAATACAAAACCATAGGCGGGAACTATTTTGTATACAGAGTGAGCTTTATGCGTTACATCTGGAATGTAGTGAGTGGCTAACACAACTTGATTTTGAGGTTTGTGACCGAATTACCTATCAACAAGCTGCAATCAAACATGAGCTAAGTTGTGCTACACAAGATCGCAAGTTCCAAAGATTGATCTCGAGACGGAAGTTTGACAGTGACACATCCCGTAACAGTAAGTTAAATCTATCTAGCACTGTTATTAATCTGTCAAAAACTTTTCTTGATGATGCCACGATAAATATTTTGTCGAAAGGAATGAACTTTGCCTTGACACCAAAACATGTACCGGTTGAAAACATTATAAGTGGGGTAGAGGAAGCACTCATACGAAACAAAATACCTAGCAGTGACGCGGAAACTATGCGCCAGGACAAAGCGGTTATTTTGAGAAAAGCTAGGCTACCCACAAGTAATGTCACTGCAGCAGAGCGTCAAGCATTGAAAACACTACGTGAGAACAAGGAAGTGTTAGTGCTAAAAGCTGATAAAGGTAACGCCACTGTAGTGATGGACACCACGGACTACGACCAGAAGATCCAGGTACTGTTAGGAGACGTGAATGTGTACAAGCCCGTTAACTACAACCCAACAGCGAGAGTATACAATCGCATCCGTACTCTCATTAGAGATCACGAAGACTTATTCACAGAGGATGACTATCAAAACTTGCACAGACCAAGGACGGTGCAACCACCAAAACTGTACGGCCTACCCAAAGTACATAAACCCAACGTTCCCTTGCGTCCGATTGTGAGTCAAATCGGCTCACCTACCTACGATCTCGCGAAACATGTCGCAAGTGTACTACAAACTTTGGTGGGTCAGACGTCATCTTATGTGAAGGATTCTCGTCATTTCATTGACATTATAGGCAACCTAAGACTGGAACCAGACGAGATCCTAGTGAGCTTTGACGTTGAGTCACTTTTCACCAATGTTTCTATAAGAGAATGTCTGAAAGTTATCGAAGGCAGGATAAGAGAGAAAAATATTCCTAAAAGATACATCACTTTACTGGAGCAATGTCTGGAGGGCAACTATTTCCTTTACCGTGAGCAGTATTACCTACAGATCGATGGAGTGGCAATGGGTAGCCCCGTGGCACCGGTTATTGCCAACATCTGGATGGAATACTTTGAAGAGTTGGCATTGGGTGCCGGTCCTTCAACTATTAAGCTCTGGAAGAGATATGTTGACGACGTTTTCAGTGTCATCAAAGGAAACACTGACACAGTGAAGCAGTATGTAGAATACCTAAAATCTATCCATCCAAAGGTCAAATTCACATGTGAGATAGAAGATGATAGAACTTTGGCCTTCTTGGATGTCAAGGTAATGGTGAGACCTGATGGGTCCCTTGCACATTCTGTATACAGAAAACCAACACACACAGATCGATACTTACAGGCGACCTCCCATCACCATCCGCGCCACCTGCAGTCTGTAGTGTCGACGCTGACAAAGAGGGCATACGACTTGTGTGACTCAGAACATCGAAACGACGAGTTAAACCATGTGCAAAAAGTGCTGGTTCAAAATGGCTACTCAGGAGCTCAGCGTCGCATGAAAACCAAGAAAGAAAAACATGCGGAGGTGAACAGACAGCCAGCGTATTTACCCTATGTGAAAGGAGTAACAGATAAGATTGGGACAGTGTTGAGTAAAAATTCAATAAAGACTGTTCCAGTCCATTGTCGAAAGTAACACACTGTTTACGCACGCCGAAGGATGTCATTCCATTTCAGAATGCAGGAGTGTATAAAGTACAATGCAGCTGCGGTAAATCTTATATTGGCCAAACGAAGCGAAGTGTCAGCGAACGGGTCAAAGAACATATCGCAGCTGTAAAAAACCGACAGATGCATAAATCGGCAATAGCAGAACACCTTCTATCATCCGGTCCGAATCATTGGATTGAACTTCATGCCCCGAAAATCCTCTCTGTGGAACGTCACTATTACCCAAGGATCGTTCGCGAGGCTATTGAAATTAAGAAGAACCCTAATAATTTCAACCGGGAGGACGGGTTTAAATTGTCATCCGCATGGAGTCCAGTCATTGATAAGTTGAAACCGCGCGATTTATCATCGGAACAATCGTCGGATACTGTGAGTGTTGTGTGTCGGCAGCCTAGTGCAATGTTTACAAACAATCAATAATATTAAAATTATAAAGACAAATGGGGTAGCAGAACATCTCGTCACCCGCCGCCTAGATGACAACTCGCTGGGACGTCAGTCAACCCGCGACCACAATACATGAAACTGTGTTGAAACGTCGGAACACAGGTAAATTACTAATATTTACCTAAATACTATCGCGATAGACCCGGTCTAATCACTTCTCGGTGCTTATATACTGCCTGTTGTCAACAATTGCTAATAAACGAAATGAAATGTTTAAGTAATTTGACATACATACATACATACATAAATCACGCTTATATCCCTTACGGGGTAGGCAGAGCGTAAAGGGCCGTAAAACGGATATTAACACCACGTCTGACAAAAGCTTGAGGGTCAATCAGATGACTGTGTATCACTATAGTGACAGGTTGTCAGCCCATCGCCTAAAATTGCAATACACATCCCTCGAGTCCCTTAGTCGGCTCTTACGACACCCATGGGTAAGAAATGGGGTGATGCTATTCTAAGCTGGCATCACACGGTACTAATAGTAATATAATTCTTTATTGCACAAAGTAAGTTTACAAATAAATAAAAATAGAATGAAAAAAGTACAACTAGGCTGCTTTCTTCCTACGGTAGCAAGCTCTACCAGGCAACTTTAAATAATCAATCGTTAATGACACTTCTATAGAACTTAATTTATAAAGTTTTTTACCTTAATTTACTAATAAAACACTTTTTCACTAGTTCCACTAATTAAATATATTTGTTTAATTTGATATTAAACTAAATGCGACCGGTTTCGAACATCATCATCGGGCAGTTATTTAAAATCGAAACAAAACACAACAATATTATATTATTAAAATGTCGGTAGTACAATATTTTCATGTTGCGGTTCAGTGGAGGATCAATCAAAATTAGAATGTCAAGTTTTTTGTCAAATATTACGGAATAAAAAATTATGTCAATAAAATATTAGATTAAATTTATAATAATTATAAATTCAATGTCATACCTTAAAATAAAATAAAATAAAATAAAGTAATAATTGAGTACCTAATGTACATTAACATGGGTTGAAATAATTAAGAATTGGTGAATTAGAGAAACATGTCTGGTCATTTAAGATATTGAATTTCATTTTATGTCTATTTATTTCTATGGCTTCTAGTGTATCCATTTTTCGGCCTTTGGAAGCGATATGTAAATATTTAACATTTTGAGAGTCGTCAAAAGTGTGGTTATTTTCGTTTAAGTGCTCTGCAAATGTTGACGTTGTAGTCTTTTTCTTCCAGCTGGAGACATGTTCCTTTATTCTGGTTTTAAATTTTCTTCCAGTCTGGCCAACGTATATGCTCTCGCATGTGTCGCAAGTGAGAGTATAAATACCACTCTGATGCCCGATATGAATTTTATCTTTGTTATTGCATATAATGGATTTTAAGCTCTTGGTACTATAAAATGCTGTTTTTCTTTTATCATTGTCCAAAAGTCTTTTAAGTTTTTGAGATAAAGGCCCTATGTACGGTATTTTAACCCATCGTCTTGGGGTCTCTGTTTCGCGTTGGGTCGTGCTGTATAATAATTTCTCTGTCTCTCTTTTTTGTTTCCTCTTTAGGATATTGTTTATTAGAGTGTCTGTGTATCCATTATTTCTTGCAATTTGTCTAATGGTTTTTAGTTCTTGTTGGAAGTCCATATTGTTCATAGGTACCTTCACCAGCCTATGAATGAATGCATGGAAAGCTGCATGTTTGTGATTGTCAGGGTGACGTGAAGTTGCGTGGATGACATTATCACTGTATGTTGATTTCCTGTAAATTTTATATGTATGCTTGTTCTGATCAATGTTGATGGTGAGATCAAGGAAGTTTATTGTTTTTTCTCCTATTTCCATTGTCAATGCGATATTTTTGTTAATGGAGTTCATGTACTGTAGTAGCTCATCCAATGTCTCGTTGTTCCCTGTCCATAGGCAAATGATGTCGTCAACATATCGGTGCCAGTACTTTATGTTCTCTTTGAATTTTGATTTCAGGATAGTTTTTTCAAAGTGATCCATGTAGATGTCAGCGCAAAGAGGAGATAAGGGGCTACCCATGGCTAGACCTTCCACTTGTTTGTAAGTTCTGCCTTCCCATAGGAAATAATTCTGTTCCAGACAAACTTTAAGGATAGCTTCTAGGTCTATTATTTCTTGCGCTTCTAATTTTGACTCGCATAAAGCCTCACTAATGACTTTTAGGCAGTCTTTGACAGGTACACTGGGGAAGAGGTTCTTCACATCAAAGGACACTAATTTTGCCTGGGGTGGGATAAATATGTGGTCAATTTTTTTAATTAAATCTAGGCTGTTTTTTATGGTATGGGTCGGCTCGAAGTGGGTCAACTTTTTGTACAATGAATTTGCCAGTTTTGCTAATTTGTATGCCGGGGCCCCCGTATATGAAACGACTGGTCTAATGGGTTCGTTTTCTTTATGCAGTTTATAATAACCATGCAACCTGGGGGGTGTTGGATTCATTTGTATCAGAAAATGTGATTTAGTGTTTTGGAGGATACTATCACAAGATTTTACAATGTTTTTTATCTCCTTGTTGTATAACTCTGTTGGGTCTTTTTTCAGAACTTGGAACTGATCTGATTTCAAAAAGTGATTCACCTTTGTATCATATTCATCTTTAGTGGTAATAATGGTAGTATTACCTTTATCTGCTTTGGTGACGATTAAATGGTTGAGTTTAATTTTGTTTTTGATATTTTTTATGATCTTGTCTTCTTTGTAAATAAGTTTTTTCGGGTTAGTGCAAATCTTTTGCAGTTCTAGGGCGCATGCTTGCTTAGCCTGTTTATCACCTGTTGTGGCAACTTCCAAGTCAGCTGCAAGATTATCAATGTCTTTTACTACGATTCGGATATTGGGACAGTGTTTTAGTCCTTTCTCCAATATTCGTTCTTCTGTTTCGTTAAAATTTACGTTTGTTCTATTTTCGATTCTCTTATAGAATGATTTTTCAGTTATCCGAAAAGTGTCACGGTTCTGTTTTTCTTTTAGTTTACTTATTTTATTTGACTGCGACATAAACATGTCGGTGATGACTGAGTTAACTTTCTCATGGGTATCCCGCTGGAGACAATCAAATTCTATACCATGTAACCGGTGTGATAGTTCCATATGAACAATCTTTAAGTGTTTACTAATGTTATCACGTTGTTTGTATAGGTAATGAATTTCTGATTCTAACCACTTTTGTTTACATTTGTCAATTAATTTATTTATTCCGTATCTTTGAGGTGTGAATTTTATTTTGATGTATTTAGGTATTATACCACTTTTCTTGCACTGGGTATTAAACCCTTATCTCCTCTTTGCGCTGACATCTACATGGATCACTTTGAAAAAACTATCCTGAAATCAAAATTCAAAGAGAACATAAAGTACTGGCACCGATATGTTGACGACATCATTTGCCTATGGACAGGGAACAACGAGACATTGGATGAGCTACTACAGTACATGAACTCCATTAACAAAAATATCGCATTGACAATGGAAATAGGAGAAAAAACAATAAACTTCCTTGATCTCACCATCAACATTGATCAGAACAAGCATACATATAAAATTTACAGGAAATCAACATACAGTGATAATGTCATCCACGCAACTTCACGTCACCCTGACAATCACAAACATGCAGCTTTCCATGCATTCATTCATAGGCTGGTGAAGGTACCTATGAACAATATGGACTTCCAACAAGAACTAAAAACCATTAGACAAATTGCAAGAAATAATGGATACACAGACACTCTAATAAACAATATCCTAAAGAGGAAACAAAAAAGAGAGACAGAGAAATTATTATACAGCACGACCCAACGCGAAACAGAGACCCCAAGACGATGGGTTAAAATACCGTACATAGGGCCTTTATCTCAAAAACTTAAAAGACTTTTGGACAATGATAAAAGAAAAACAGCATTTTATAGTACCAAGAGCTTAAAATCCATTATATGCAATAACAAAGATAAAATTCATATCGGGCATCAGAGTGGTATTTATACTCTCACTTGCGACACATGCGAGAGCATATACGTTGGCCAGACTGGAAGAAAATTTAAAACCAGAATAAAGGAACATGTCTCCAGCTGGAAGAAAAAGACTACAACGTCAACATTTGCAGAGCACTTAAACGAAAATAACCACACTTTTGACGACTCTCAAAATGTTAAATATTTACATATCGCTTCCAAAGGCCGAAAAATGGATACACTAGAAGCCATAGAAATAAATAGACATAAAATGAAATTCAATATCTTAAATGACCAGACATGTTTCTCTAATTCACCAATTCTTAATTATTTCAACCCATGTTAATGTACATTAGGTACTCAATTATTACTTTATTTTATTTTATTTTATTTTAAGGTATGACATTGAATTTATAATTATTATAAATTTAATCTAATATTTTATTGACATAATTTTTTATTCCGTAATATTTGACAAAAAACTTGACATTCTAATTTTGATTGATCCTCCACTGAACCGCAACATGAAAATATTGTACTACCGACATTTTAATAATATAATATTGTTGTGTTTTGTTTCGATTTTAAATAACTGCCCGATGATGATGTTCGAAACCGGTCGCATTTAGTTTAATATCAAATTAAACAAATATATTTAATTAGTGGAACTAGTGAAAAAGTGTTTTATTAGTAAATTAACATGGAGTTCCATCAAGAAGTAACAACACAAAGTGTAACATACTTTTTTACCTTAAATTAAAAGGCTTAATTTAATTCATAGCTACCTAACTAATACAGACAAATAGCAACAAAAAAGGTATTAGAAGCCGAAAGGAGGTCAATGCACTCATGAATTTGAACATCTTTCCCCATGGAACATTGTTTGATATATCGAAAAATTGGACCTCCCATTCCTATAAATTATTAACTATCTAACCAGGCATTTGTATAGGAGGTTTTTTTTTGCATTTAGACCTTTGTTCCATGGGGAAAGTTGTAGAAACTTATATACCCTTTTTGTTAGTTCCTGTATACGGGGTATAACGGACAGCCTTCCGAATACTGTTAAGGTGCGTGAGGACCATCAAACTGAACAACTTTTCCCTAGGAACATTATGTCAGAAAATATTAGACCTCCCAAACAAAATCACGATTAGCTGACTGCATTAACTAAGGGAAGAAGAAGAAATTTATGACGTTTCCTGAAATATTTTTTCATGAAATGTTGTTCAGTTACATGGTCTGAATGCACGCTATTAGTATTCGGAGGGCATTCCCTTACATCCTGTATACATTAACCCAGCAGCTCATGCTTGTTCATGCTAGTATTGTATCCTATTGCATTCTTAGATTCCAATCCTATCTAACTTATATATATATATATATAAATATGTATTTATACTTATGTATTATAATCTGTATTTATTTATAATATTATATATTGTAGTATATTATAATATGGTATGATTTAGTATATTTATTAATGTACTTACACTGTCTGATCTTACCTTTATTTATGCACTACTCTCTTCTTCCCTTTGATTTCTCCTCCACCCAATGGTTGTCTGGTAGAGATCGCTTTCAGCGATAAGGCCGCCTTTGCACATTTTTAGTTAAAGTTTTCCTGTCTTTTATTTGTGTTTCGAATGTGCAATAAAGTGTTTTTATTTACTTACTTACTTGTTCGTACTCGTACCTTCTTCTTTATTTTCATGTGGGACACCGAGTCATCCAACGACCCGATATCCTGGCTGCCACGCTGAATGGTGAGGTCAACTCTGGGAGGGACTTTGAATACAAGCCATAGCAAATTATTGAACACCAAGCTCTTGGACTACAGCAATGTGTTAAATAGTAAAAAATTGATTTCCGACTTATTGTTACACACATGTAATAATTTCCAATTACTGATAAACCGTTATTTTATCCCGGAATGTACAAAAACCCTGTAGGTACAAATAATTCATTAGTTTTCCATTAATAATGTTTCCTGGTGAAGAAAGTTTTTTTTTTTTATTAATGATGGGTTTGCTCTTGACTCTAGTCTAGGTCATAGGACAGAGACAGAGTCTTAGATGGAGCGAGCTTACCCAGAAGAAGCCTGTTCACTCTTACTTTGAAGATATTAGGGTTGTATGCGTTTGGAAACACAGACGCAGGTAGTGAGTTCCACTCTTTAGCAGTGCGCATTATAAATTATGACTGGAAGCGCTTAGTCCGAATTGGTGGAATGGCAACCAGGTACGGATGGTATCCAGCGGTGCGTCTGGATAGTAGTTCAGTTTCATGGACTGGTTAAACATTTGAAATTGTGACAGCATTTTTTTACCGATATCAAGCACACGCAAAATTTTGACTATTACTCATCAATATGTTGGCTTTGAATAGCACCATCTCATTTCTTTTCCATGGGTGTCGTAAGAGGCGACTAAGGGACCCGAGGGTTACATGTGTATTGCAATATGTTGTTATTGTATGTTGTCACCTGTCACAATGGCACACAATATTTTATGAAAGACACTCTTATGTTTGTCTGACATGAAAAACTTAAATGGAAATAGTGTTGGCCGGGACTTCAATTCCACTTCTCAGCCAACTGAGCAACCGGCGCCTCAACCGAACACTTAAAAATTTTCAATCTCTATACGTTTATTCGTCTCGAAGTATAAGTCGAGTCCTGGGTTCACGTCCCGGTTTTTTTAAAATTGATAACCTTACCTTACCTTAACAGCCACAACAGTCCACTGCTGGACATGAGCCTCCCCCTATCGGGGGGTATTCCCATACTCACCACGCTTGGCAGGCGGATTGATTATTTTATGAAAATAACTTGGCACTGTGATTGCAAAAAGTACATTTACTTACACTTATAAAAAATAACAGCACAAAAGTCTACCCGAAAAGCTAAACATTATCTGCAATGGGTCATTCCCGTAACGACTTAAAAATATAAAAGTGAGTTTGTAGCAAAAAATCTACTATCCAGGTTAGTGTATTTGCACACGTGCCGCACGATAATGCGGTATTTGACAGTCAGCCTCAATTACAATAATAATATTACAGTAAGGAGATTCGACGTAATAGAGTAGAATAGAATAGAAATTGATATTGAATAGAATAGAATAGGATATTGATTGAATATGGCCGTGTGATGCCGGCTTAGAATAGCATCACCCCATTTCTGACCCATGGGTGTCTTGAGAGGTGACTAAGGGACTCGAGGTTGTGTATTGAAATTTTAGGCGACGGGCTGACAACCTGTCACTATAGTGATACACAGTTATCTGATTGACCCTCCAACTTTTGTTAGACGTGGTGTTAACATCCGTTGAACGGCCGTTAACGCTCTGCCTACCCCGTATGTATGTATGTAGAATAGAACACACAATAGAATAGAAAATTCACTGTAAACATACACAATACACAAAAAGTTAAAAAAAAACAACGTAAGTAATAAAAGTTTCTAAAGCGAGTTATGATGTAGGTGGGTGCAACCATGTCGTTTAAACTCACTGTTGTGCATTGTGTGTGACAGTGAAAAGACGCTGGCTCAACTTGTTGCCACAGCAAGCTGTGACGCTGATGATTCTGCCAGAGAGAAAAAAGGTAGAAGCAGATAAAAAAGAAACAAAATATACTTAATATATAAATTATAAAATATGATAAAATGAGAATATATATCTCCCCTGATACTTGAAAGAGAAAGCTTTAATCTGAGAACAGACTTATGATAATGAAACAGAAGCTAATGAGCAGCATTTTCGCAGATTTCTTCTTGTTATATGGAAACTTTCACTACGAAAATAAATGAAATTAAAAAAGCAAATTATTCATCTCTACTTGTTATAAAATAAAGTAAGCGTTTTATTCGTCCATCTGTCCATTGAGTTCAATTTTAATAAAACTTAACTAAGTCTTACTTCTACTGCAGTCTCGTAGAACTTCTTACGCCAGTAACACCGGACCGGGAAAATAACGTGATACTGTGCGGCATGTGTGAGAACCACTATATCCAGGTTTCTGGTGCACAGGAGAAAATGGAAAACATTATATTAACGACGCCCTCATGTGGGGTGCGCCTATTTCGTAAAGAATGTTCCCGTTAACACTATTTCCTATTTTTTTTGTTTTTAATTCATAGATACGCTTTTTGATCACAAATTTGAGATCCGATATTATTCGTCAAAACAGAAAAATAATTTGTGTGTATATATTTTTTCGCCACGGGCCCCTTTACGTAGCGCGGATTAGAGATACAATTATGTTAAGATAAAAAAGTAGAATTTTTGTAATAACATAGTCCCAAAACCAATAAAATAAAATAAAACGCGACCAAAGCAAGTGCGAAGTTTTTGAAAATTTTGGGGTGACTTAAGTTTTCGCCCATACTTGCTATTCTCTTAGCAAGACAGAGTACCAGGTGACGGCACTCTATAGATAGCCCATCGCCGTGAGTTCTGTCACCATGCCACAAACTGTTATAGAATTCCCACATACATCAGCCTATTGCAGTCCATTGCTAGACGTAGGCCTCTCCCAGGGTACGCCATAGGGCACGATCTCTTGTTTTCGCCATCCAGTCGCTACTTTTTTTAAGTATTCGGTTTAAGGATTCCTACGCTAAATCTAATCTAGTCGAAATAGGAACATTCCACCGCTTCTATGCCCGAATAGCGAGGCATTTCGTCTGATGTTACAGATTTACACATATTATTGCGACAATATATCGCGTTTAGGGAGGCCTCGATTCCAAATACATCGTACAACGACCACACAGACTACTAGACGGCACAGTACAGGCAAATAATTTCTGGCTTTTTTACCCTTTCAATGCCGGCGGCACTCAACTGTCATTCTATTCAGATTGTTAGCAGAATTCGAAACGATCAAAACCATGCAACTGGCACGCTATCTACCTCTACATACAATTGAAACGATTCTCATTTAGCAGAGTTCGCTATTCTGGCCCAGATCTATTATATCCTGATATTTGATCGCGCGCATTGTCAGTAATTCAGTATCATACATATATCACGCTATATCTCTTGAAGAGTCACATAGCGCCACAAACCAAGCAAAGCTTACTCTATGTATGAGAACTACACCATCAATTAAAATACCTACTGCAATGCGAACCGATGAAATCTGGCCACATGATGAACCCTAACGCCCAGATGAACCCAACGACCCGATGAACCATCATAACCTATTAAACATAATAACTAGTTCTGAAAACTATATTCCGACCACATTCCGACCCAAACAACGTAAAGCCGCCGCGGCTATACTGGTCTGCAGTTATGTGCCGTCGGCAGATGCGCGGCGGCCGATAGCATGTGCAGTCGCCGCTCGGTTCGGATAGTATCCCATACAAATCCATACGAACCAGTAGTGCCGGCCGCTCGGTTCGGAACAGCACCTTAACGCTGTGTCGTGGCGTGCTAGATTTGACAAAATACAAGAGCAGCGCTGTGCGATGCGCGTCACCGAGCCGTATAGTACAACCCACACGAACACGACGACATCTTGACATATTACAACTACTTAGGCACGAGGCTTTTCTAAATTCGGACGAGTTGTAATGTCAGTGTCGGCAGACCACCAGCAAAGATGGTAGGACGACATTAAAGAGACGGCAGGGTAGACCTTGATCAGAATCGCCGCTAATAGAGAAGCATCAAGAGGCATTCGTCCAACAGTTGACATTATTATGCTGAAAAAAAGATAACGTCAAGACGCGCGGCCTCCCGCACGGAATCCCGCGCGTGCAGACCAGTCAAAGCAGCGTTGGGCCTCAATAGGGAGTTTTCATTTTGTGAATTAAAATAAAGTTTAGTTTCGTCCGCACCGTGTAGATGGCGTTGAACTGACTACGTTACATTATGCCAAAGCCAATAGGCATGTGAAAAAAGTAACTGTTCTTCCACAATCTGTTCTCTTTTTCGCGTTTTGTTATGACTTAATACTCTGTTTTGTTTGTAAGCTGTTTTCGTTAATATGCAAGGAAACCCATGAAAGTTTTTTTGAAATTCGTCTGATGAAACAATGATTAGTTTAGTAGATTAGTACGTTTCGTTTTACGATCTTATACATCCAAGTAAAAAAAATTAAAAATTATGTGACGTTCCGTTCCTTACGTTGACTAGGAAATAGTAAAAAAAAAAGAAAAAGAAAACTCACTATTGGTATATCAGGCGTCTAGTGGCTGTGTGGTCGTCGATTCCAAATAGTATCGTATTACCAGTCCTATTGTCGGTAAGATGATATTGTGTAGAGCATTCCCTGACAAAGTATTGCTCTTTATTTACGGTAGATTGGTCGAGAGATGAAGTTGTCTTTTTAATTTGATACTTAGGAAATAGTTTGCCGTTATTATAAAAATATTTCAAAGGTTTAAAACATACATACATACACATATCACGCCTATATCCCTTGCGGGGTAGGCAAAGCGTAAACGGCCGCAAAAAACGGTTATCTACGCCACGTCTGACAAATATTTGAGGGTTATTCGGAAAATTGTGTATCGCCATAGTGACAGGTTGTCAGCCTATCGCCTAAGATTGCTATACGCACCCTCGAGTCCCTTAGTCGCCTCTTACGACTCCCACGGGAAAGAAATGGGGTGATGCTATTCTAAGCCGGCATCACACGGCATAGATCTATATAATAATGTGAAACAAGTACGACTACGGGCGGATTCTTTATTGACTAGTATTGTTTGAGTAAATAGTATTTATTTCATATAAATGTAAATAGTGCTAAATATAAAAAGAGACCAATAAAATTATTTAAACTTTCATTTAAAACACATTTCGCTTTCCCATACAAAATGTAGGTACCTAAGAATTAGATGACCGATGTGGCGCAGTGGTAGTGCGACTGCCTGCTACGCAAAGGTTCCGGGTTCGATTCTCGGTAGGACACTCACAAAGTTAGATAGATAGATAAAATGCTTTATTCATATTTCTGCATCACACACATTTACATTTATAGATAATCACGTAAAATTATATAAAATGCAAATTCTTAAAATTATTTATCTCACAAAATGCACACAGGTGTGCTGCAGTGATGTGAAAGGGCTAAAGCTCAGTGTATTTAGCCAGGAGGCAACACTGGTTTTCAGCTGTCACCCGCGAGTTAAAGTTGATATTTATCACTTTGTGAATTTGTTCCCGGTCTGGTTAGGACATTGCAGGGTGAACCAACTGATTGCCGTCGGTCCCGGTTGCTGTCTATGATTACTTAGACGGCGGTCGTAACACAACCATGTCAGAGGCCTACTAGTGGTAGTAGGCGGTTGAAAAACTCTGAAACCAGGGTTCATCGGGTCGTTGGACGACACACGAAAAGAGAGCACGGTAGTGTTATTATTTATTTTTTGGTAGGTATGAGCCGATTGACTACTTTTATACCTAATACAATAACAGCCACAAAAGTAAAAAAAAATACCTATAAAAGGTGTAATATTGCTCGTTGGGAAAAGTTTTCAATTTCATGGTTTCGGTTACAATAATGAAACCTTTCAAATGTTTAAAAACCCCTTAAATAACTTCAAACCACGCAAACATAAAACTTTTCACACCAAACGAATTTACACCTAAGCGTAAACCTTTAATATTATTACATTTTCTATCCAATCATACCATTCTAAGGTGAATTGCACACGCACCAGAAAATACTACGTTTTATGCCAGGAACCATATAAAACGTGTGCCGCACAGAGCAGCGAATCTTGCTTCTCGCTTGCACCGCGTGCCGCTCACAGAGTAGTTTAATGCAACGCTGCTACGCAACAGAAGTAATAATGATATAGTTTATTCGCTCAGATAGTCGACGGCTGATGTGGTGCAGTGGTAGTGCAACGGCCTGCTTGGTTCCGGGTTCGGTTACCGGTGCAGGCAGTCGCATACTCGGTCATTAGTTCTAGTCCGCATTTGGGGTAATAATTACAATAAAAAGATGACTAGGTAAACAAAGCAACCACAGAACAGAAGAAAACGTTTTTTACACGTTGCCGTGTGATGCTGGCTTAGAATAACATCACCACCCCATTTCTTTCACGCAGGTCGTAAGATGCGACTAAGGGACTCGAGGGTTTCGTGGGATTACCTTTTTTAGGCAACAGACTGACAACCTGCCATATGTTTCTAGACTCTAAAGGAAAGTTGTTCAGTTTCATGGTCTGCATGCAACCTATCAGTATTCGGAGGGCTGTCACTTACACCCCGCACATGGGATTTTGTAAATTCCTTTCGTCAATACGCCGAAAAACCATGCGGTGTGTGTGAAAACTGTCGTACCTTAGAAGTTTACAACTAACTAACAGTGTAACTTAAGGGTGTCATGGGGTGAAGGTCATCTTATTGCTTGCTAAGTGGGGCTATCGGTTATTGGGTTAAGTTAAGTGGTCAAGTGGTCAAGCCTGGCTTCTGTAAGGGATAGGGTACTGTAAGGGCGGATTCAGACATTTATACTTACGCGGGATTTATTGTACGCATGTAAATACCACCCTTTGAAAATCTTAAAATACAGTGTGATAATACAGTGTGATGCCGGCTTAGAATAGCATCACCCCATTTCTTTACCTTGGGATTCGTAAGATGCAACTAAGGGACTCGAGGGTGTGTATTGAAATTTCAGGCGATGGGCTGTCAACCTGTTACTATAGTGATACTCAAATATTTGTAAGACGTGGCGAAACTGACTGTTTTCAAAGATGCAAATTAATCGCGATCGTTGTATGTGGAGTTTATTATGTTAGTTACTTTCTATGAAGGGTATTTTCGGTGTGGAAAATTCAATGAAGAAACTTTCGATGTAGTATGCTTTTGAAGTAGGGTAGCTTCGATTTTAAGTACGTTCGATGTAAAGTACCTTCGATGACGAGTGTTCGATGTTGCAGCTGTCGATGTTAAGGCTTTCGATTTTATAATCCGGGTATACGCTCTGCCTGCCCCGCAAGGGATAATTATAGACGTGATATGTGTGTAAAAATCTTGACTTCCACTTGTAACAAATGTCGTTCTCTGGCCAGCCCCGAGGCAGTGCCTTTATTTTAATTTTTTATGCTACTCGAGCCGGTTCTCTATTAGGACAATACAAAAATTTTCGAAAACTTGCAAAATTTTCAAGCGAGGGCAGGATTTGAACCTGCGACTTTCGCATTACTAGTGGAGACGCCTCTTCCATCTGGGCTACAGCAGCTCATTCCTTGCCCACCAATTTTGCGAGTGTATTTTAATGCCAGTAACGCGTGGCAAGGCTCCATCTACCGGGTTAGTTTTGCAACTAATACCCGGCGACTAATTCTATCTTTACAGATTGAATGTACTTAGTCTAAGCGATGAAAACCCGCGATAAATTGAATACCAAATTTTAAAACACTTCCCGTGTTAGGTATACAATTTTGAAAACTTGCTAAATTTTCAAGCGCGGGCAGGATTTGAACCTGCGACTTTCGCATTACTAGTGGCGACGCCTCTTCCATTTGGGCTACCGCAGCTCATTCCTTGCCCGCCAATTTCCGTGTTAGGTATACAAGTTTTCAAAAATTGTATACCTAACACGGTAAGTGTTTTAAAATTTGGTACCTATTGAAAACAAAAATTGTTATAAATGATGGATCAAAATGCCGGATTATGACGTCAATAAGTAAAAGTACTATCCTACATTGAATAACTTCATTCTATTTCATTTTTTTACCTTTAAAACACTTAAAGAAATGAAAAACATCTCCAGATAATACAAAATCTGTAAAATTTTGACAACAAGACTTTAGCTGAAACAAAGTTGCCCCCGTCGTAAAAATTATAAGCCCATGTTGAGACAGGAAGCGGTAGTCGCGCGGGAAAGGGGGGCTGCACTTGGATGGTAGGTTTAGCAGAAAAAATCACCTAATTGATTGGAAAAATTCTCCGAATGACTCTCAAATATTTTTCTGACGTGGCGTAAATGTCCGTTTTTTGCGGCCGTTTACGCTCTGTCTACCCCGCAATTATAGGCGTGATATGTGTATGTAAGTTGATGGGATTTTTGTACTGATGTAAGATAAGATAAGATCTAATATTTTCTTGAGTTTGTACAACTATTTACTCATCACAATAAAACAATTTTAAACGTAGAAATTGTAGTATCCAAAATAGACGCAACTTAAATCTGTTTAAAATTGTTTCATTGTGAAGATAAGATTTTTATTCAGTAAACTTTCTTTTAAATTGGAACACATATACAAAATAATTGTGTACAAGATATAGATCTCAAAACAACAGCTAAAAATTTTTTTGTCTGTTTGTCTGTATGTCTGTTTGTCTGTCTGTTTGTTTGTAATTCTTTAACGCAAAAACTACTGGACGGATTTCTACAAAATTTTATGTCGTGGTAGCTTATTACTCGGGTCAACATCTAGGATACTTTTTATCTCGGAAAAATCTCTCATTCCCACGGGAATTACACAGCAACTCATCGAGTAAAAAATTTGGTTCGAAAAAAAATCATAGATGTCGCTGTTAGTTTTGTAAAACGCGCTATTGACATGCGAACCGAACGACCAAGGTATTTCACCAAATTATTTACTTGGAATTAAATTGTGATTCGTACTGTTTTAGTAAAATTGATTTGATTTTTTTTTCGTAACTACACTTCTTAAAATATAGCTGAGCTCTGTGACCTGTGACAGCTGATGGCTAGATAGACATGAAACCAAGTGAGAGTCAAAAGGATAAAAGAAAAATTGTATGATTCTGACATATGTCACAGAGCTCAAAGCATATTTTACAAGGTCTACCTGGTGCAGTTTTAATTTCAACTCGGTATCTCTACGCGTTCCCGAGATAAAGGGTTCCCGAGACAAGACGGACGGACGGACAACAAAATGATTCTATAAAGGTTCTGTTTTTTCTTTTGAGGAACGGGACCCTAAAAACTGTTTAAACCTCAATTATAATTTAATCAGTTCCTGGTAGATCAGTACGCAAAAATTGAGACCGAACGTCTGGTGTTCATTCGGACGAACCAAAGGAAGCTTCGTGCGGGGAACTATGTCGATTTAAGAGACGCTATGCAACACGACTCAAACGCCGAGAATTTAGGCAGAATGGTGATACTCCCTTCTTCGTTTACCGGAGGCCCGAGATATATGCACGAGCGCACTCAAGATGCGTTTTGTTATGTTCGAAAATATGGTAGACCTGATTTATTTATCGCGATGACCACAAACCCAAAATGGCCTGAAATTTGCAATGAGCTCATAGAAGGACAGGTGTCGCATGATAGACATGATATAATATCTCGGGTGTTCCAATTAAAATTAAAGTCTCTCATGGATCTGCTTACTAAAGAAAAAGTGTTTGGGGCAGCAAAGTGTCACATGCATTCCGTAGAATGGCAGAAACGCGGCTTGCCACATGTGCACATTCTTTTGTGGTTGGAAGAAAAAATAAGACCAAATGAAATTGACAAAGTCATCAGTGCTGAGTTACCGAGCCCAGATGATGACCCTGTACTCCATCGGATTGTTAAGAGCAATATGATCCATGGTCCATGTGGCCTAATTAATACAAATTCACCATGCATGAAAGACGGACGGTGTACTAAAAAGTTCCCGAAGAGGTTTGTTAATGAAACTGTTACCGGTGAAGATGGATACCCAACATATCGCCGACACTCCCCCACTGAGGGCGGATTTTCTACAGAAATTACCGTACGGGGCCAGACAGTACAGGTGGATAATAGATGGGTAGTTCCGTTTTCACCGGTACTTTCCAGGACATTTGAAACTCACATAAATGTGGAATCTTGCACCAGTGTAGAGTCAATAAAATATATCTGCAAATATGTAAATAAAGGCAGCGACCAAGCGACTTTTGCAGTACAATGAACTGATCGAGATGAAGTGGCGAGATATCAATCAGGTCGCTACATCAGTTCTTCAGAAGCCGTTTGGAGAATACTGGGCTTTTCTATACACGATAGGCATCCAACAGTGATGCATTTGGACGTCCATTTGGAAAATGGTCAACGAATTTACTTCGACCCTGATAATGTAAGGGAGCGGTTAGAAAACCCCCGGCAAACAACGCTTTTGGCATTTTTCAAATTGTGTGAAGAAGACCAATTTGCCAAAACTCTGACCTATGACGAAGTACCATCCTACTACACTTTTGACAAACAAAGAGGTGTATTTAATCGCCGACGACGCGGACATCCTGTAGAAAATTTTCCAGGCATATTTAAGGGTGACGCATTGGGTAGGGTGTACACTGTGCATCCTAATAACGGAGAGTGCTATTATTTACGCCTTTTGCTGCATACGGTGCGTGGCCCTACATCATTTGCGTATTTGAGGACAGTTGACGGCATAGAACACCCAACGTTTCAGGAAACTTGCAAAGCACTTCATCTGTATTTGAGAAGTGTGTACCCAAAAAAACACGTTCTAAGCAAAACATCAGACGCTATCCTGTGTGGTATACTAACGACCTAATCAAAGACATTGAACAAAAGGCATATTTGCATCGTCTATGGAAGGTTACAAACGATGATACTATTTACTCACTTTTCAGCAAACTTAGAGCAAACATAAAGTTACGTGAGTCACAAGCGTATGATTGTTACGTTGTAAAAATTCAAAATAATATCAAAAGTAATCCTCAAGAATTCTGGCAACATGCAAACAACCTCCGTACAACAGGTGGTTTTGTATCAGAAGTGTCCTACCAAGACACAATTTATAATGGTAGTCAAGCAGCAGAGGCGTTCGGCACCTTCTTTTCAAGCGTTTTTCTTCCTTGTGATCCTTTACTCGATCCATGTAGAGCCAACGTTCATGACACAGCTCGATCAGCCAACCACATTGCCATTAATAACATTTCCGAGATTGACATACAAATAGCATTATTAAAACTGAAGCCTAAAAGTTCTATAGGTCCAGACTGTATACCACCATATGTCCTCAAGGCATGCAAAGAGCATTTTATCAAACCCCTTTACCATTTGTTTAATCTTTCACTCAGTTCCTGTAAGTACCCTTCTCGCTGGAAGCTCTCGCAAGTTACTCCAATACCAAAAACTAAAGATAAATCTAAAGTAGAAAACTATCGACCCATAGCTATTATGTCAGCAATAGCCAAAGTTTTTGAATCCATACTCCATACAAAAATTCTGAAACAGGTAGATCCGTACATAAGCGACTCACAGCATGGATTTCGGGCTGGTCGTTCTGTTAACTCTAACTTGCTTTCCCTGGTTGACTTAGTGTCGAGTAACATGGACCAAAGGAGGCAAGTTGATGTTGTTTACTTTGATTTTTCAAAGGCTTTTGATCGGGTGGACAACGACATACTTTTAGAAAAACTTAGCAGCTTTGGTTTTACTCCTGCACTGTTGACCTTTTTTGCTGACTATCTCCGGAATCGCCAACAATACGTACGCCATGGATGTTTCATTTCAAAATCTTACCATACACGCTCCGGGGTTAGCCAGGGATCAATATTAGGTCCTCTGCTATTTGTTCTAATGATCAATGACCTAGATAGTGTTTTAAGCCACGCCTCTTGCTTGTTATACGCTGACGATTTAAAACTTATCCACGTAGTGCAGCATTTGGAGGATTGTCAACAGCTTCAAGATGATATCAATGCCGTCCATCAATGGAGTTTGCATAATAAACTGTTTTTCAATCCTACCAAATGCTGCATTATGTCGTTTACCCGCGCTATACGGCCTCTCCATGCTTCTTATTACTTAGGGGAGGACAGCATCAGCCGTGTAGAGTCAGTTAAAGATCTCGGAGTTTTGTTTGACCAACAGCTTACATTTAATAATCACATAGGGTCCCTTGCAGTTGAGAGTTTTCGCAGGCTGGGTTTTGTTACTCGTAATTCACGTGATTTCACAGACATATTGGCAGTAAAACTTCTCTATTTTGCTTTAGTACGAAGTAAAATAGAGACAGCGTCAATTGTCTGGGGTCCTCATGAATCCAGCTATAAACTTATTTTAGAGCAGGTACAAAAAGCTTTTCTCCGATCTCTTTACAAAAAGCGATATGGGTATTATCCATTTATGTACCCTACGGCATATTTGCAGGGATCACTAGGCTTTCAATCGCTGGAAACTAGAAGGAACATGCAATTGCTCCTCACTATCTGTCGCATACTCCGTGGGGAATACGGTTGCCCAAAGTTGCTTTCTCAAACCTTGTGCTTGTTTGTCCCTGACAAATATTTACGTGGACGGGGGCATCACCTCCTGGCGCTGCCTCCCGCACGCACTGTGGCTCACCGCCAGTCTCCTCTACTGCGAGGACTAGGTTTATGGAGGGATTTACTCCAAACTGTACCACATCTGGATCTCTTCGCGGATAAGTGGTCAGAAGTGAACAAAGAATGTTTATTTTTTTGTGAGAATCTTTAATTTTGTTAATAATTTAATTCTGGTTTAGTCAAACTAAGTTTAATTGTAGGATAAGATGTTGTTTGTATTGTAAGATGTTTTATGATTTGATCTCTTTAGTTTTAAGCATGATCTCATTTACCCTGTATAGTAATTAGGTTTATCCTGTAAAACTATATAATGTAACTGATTAAATAAATAAATAAATAATAAATAAATCTGCTGGATGACGATCGGCATTGGGACGAAACACTTGAGAAAGCCTGCGTTAGTGACAGCCCGAGTCGTTTAAGGCAGTTATTTTCCATCATGTTGGTCTTCTGTGGGCTCTCAAATACAGTTGAGTTGTGGGAAAAGTACAAGCATCATCTTTCAGAAGACTTTTTACGTGACGAACAACTTCGGATGAAGTGGATCAAATGGACGAACGCGTTATAAATAGTTGTCTTTGTTCCCTCCAAGATAAAGTTCTTTCAATCGGTGGAAGAGTATTGGCTGAATACGGGTTGCCAACGCCTCAGACACTGTCTGATCAACCTCACGTAAATCGTGAGTACGACGCGGAGACAAACTATAGTCCAGGCGCAATGGCGACTATTGTTAATGAAAGTATTGACAAATTTACCCCTGAGCAAAGGGATATTTTCGACACAGTCGTCCAAAGCGTCAGTCTAAATGAAGGTAAATTATTTCACCTTGATGCACCCGGTGGAACAGGAAAGACATTTTTGACCTCAGCTATACTTGCAGAAATCAGGAGGCAAGGAAAGATAGCTCTTGCTGTAGCATCATCTGGTATCGCTGCCACACTGCTTCCCGGCGGAAAAACGGCTCATACCACGTTCAAAATTCCTATTAATTTGGACATAAACGAATCTCCTGTATGTGCTGTATCACGTAACAGTGATAAGGCAAGAATATTCGAAGATTGTTGTCTTATAGTTTGGGACGAATGCACGATGGCCAACAAAAAGGCAGTAGAAGCTGTGGATAGGACTTTGCGAGATATACGCAGAGATAATAGGGCCATGGGCCATGTCACTGTTCTTTTTTCCGGTGATTTTCGCCAAACTCTTCCGGTTGTTACTCGAGGTACCAGAGCTGATGAAGTGAATGCGAGTCTTAAAAGATCTTCTCTTTGGCCACAAATCCACAAGCTGACCTTGACAGTGAATATGAGAGCCCGTCTCGGAGGAAATTCACGGGCTGAAGAATTTTCACAAACTTTATTAAAACTCGGTGAAGGAACTATGCCAGAAAATAGCGGTCAAGTTAGTCTGCCTGAAACCCTTTGCCGTTCCTCGTTTCTGGTGAAGAAGAGCTCATTTCTTCTGTCTATGGTGAAGTTTCACAAATTCTTCAAAAGGAAAATTCTTGGCTTGATGAAAGAGCGATTCTGGCACCAAGAAATGATCGGAGTATGGCAATAAACCAAACTATTCTATCACAAATTACCGGGGATGAAGTGAATAATAATTAATACACGTCAATCAACACTGTTATGAACCAAGATGAAGCGACTAACTATCCAACCGAATTTCTGAATTCCTTGAGTGCAAATGGTCTACCGGCACACCAAGTAACTCTTAAAGTTGGTGTCCCAATTATGCTTCTACGCAACCTCAGTCCACCGAAGCTTTGCAATGGGACTAGACTGAAAGTCATCAACTTACAAAGGAATTTAATTGAGGCGGATATTTTGACCGGCTGTGGCGCAGGAGAAACAGTGTTAATTCCGCGTATACCACTCATTCCCAACAATTTTCCATTCGAATTTAAGCGTGTCCAATTTCCCGTCAGCGTCTGCTTTGCGATGACTATAAACAAATCGCAAGGACAGACGCTGAAAGCCGCAGGCGTAGATCTGCGGTTTCCCTGTTTTTCACATGGACAGCTTTATGTCGCCTGCTCTCGAGTCAGTTCTCCTGAAAATTTGTACGTTTTATCACCAGATGGGAAAACTACCAATGCAGTTTATAAAGAAATTTTGTAGCTGATAGTAAAGTTATTTTAATTATAAATTGTAAGACATCTTAAAAGAGAACTATAAAAACTATACTAAACAACATAGAACTTGACTAACTCACAAATTACTACACTATATGCGTACGAAGTCGCGGGCAACAGCTAGTCTAATCTAAGAAAGAAATTGGGTGATGCTATTCTAAGCCAGTATCAAACAGCATACTACATTCATCATACGCTCCTGTATCCCTTGTATGACTCTTAAATGTTTGTCAGAGGCGCCGTACATGTACATTTTACGGCCGTATATGCTTTTCCTACCCCGCAAGGGATAAAGGCGGGACATATGCATGTGTCATAGTGGCAATAGAATTGCTTTTATGTTTTAATAGTATATAGATAGTAAAAATAAGAGAATTGGGGCACAATAGGTGATTTCATTTTTTTAATATAAACTTCTTTTATTACGAGAACATCAGTCAAATGGCTAGATAATCCGTACATTTAAATATAGCAGTAAAAAAAAAGTGAGATGAATAAATACAGGGAATATTTTAATGATTTTTTTATTTATTTATTTATTTTATTTTATTTTTGGTTTCTTTGGGAAACTTACAGCTTAAATAATAACAGTAGTTAAATACAACACTAATAAACTTATAGCCAATTAAAAGATTCCACCAGTAGGACGGCTACCATCTTTAGGATTCAGTACCTCTGAAGGTAAATAGCGTAACACTTATTGGATCACTTTGTAGTCTGTCCGTCGGTCTGTCACGTTACGTTGCAGTTCGTCACGTCACCGTCCCATCTCGTAGTTTTTATTATAATTTCTGCTTTCTCGTTTTCTGCTGTCGCTACTTCAGCCTGCACACTTTATCCCACAAAGCGCAGACTCCAGGTAAATAACACCACGCGTTTTATGTACCACCTCAAACTACCGAGTGTCTCAATATACAGAGTCTTACCTAATGATAATCAAAATAATAATATTTTTTTATTATAATTTTTAGAAAGCTATATTTTCTTTCCCCGGGCAGGATTCAAACCTGCGACTTTTGCCATCACTAGTGGCGACTTGGTGACGCCGCTTCCATCTATCGCGGCTCATCTTTTTTTTGCAAGTGTATCCTGCCAATAACGCGTGGCACGGCTCCATCTACCGGGCAATGTGGCATCCTTTGTACAAAGTATTCTTATTTTTATTTTTTTTATTTAACTTTATAACATTATTATTATCACATACATACATAAATCACGCCTATATCCCTTACGGGGTAGGCAGGGCGTCAAAGGCCGTAAAACGGATATTTACACCACGTCTGACAAAAGTTTGAGGGTCAATCAGATAACTGTGTTTCACTATAGTAACAGGTTGTCAGCCCATGGCCTAAAATTGCAATACACATAACCCTCAAATCTCTTAGTCGCCTCCTACGACACCCATGGGTAAGAAATAGGGTGATGCTATTCAAAGCCGGCATTACACGGCATTATTATTATCACTACACATAGTATTAAGTTGCTTCCCGCGTCTGTCCCTATGTCTGTTTGTTTGTTTGTATGTTTAAATCTTCAAAACAATCCCACGAAACTGAATGGGGATTTTTTCAAAGATAGAGTGATTCATGAGGAAGGTATTTGAAGTAAGTTTTGAGAAGGTGTGTTTCCCGTGGGAAATCGGTAAGCAGCGGGTGAAACGGCTGTGCGGGCCGCTAGTGATTAATAAAGACATTTTAAAAACAACAATAAAACCAGGCAATTGAGTAGAGGCGTCGCCGCTAGTGATGGCGAAAGTCGCAAGTACAAATCCTGCCCGCGGTAAAAAAATTTTTGCTCGTTTTCTAATGTGATACCTAACACGGGAAGTGTTAAACTGTCAGAATTTAGGCCTCTGTATTGTTAAAACTAAGTGTAATAGACGTCGTACGTACCTATGTACCTATTTGTAGGTATGTGTAGGTAAGTAGCCCGTTTTAAAGCTTAACTACGTGCTATTGAAAGATGAAACTAGTTGTATATAGAAATAATGTGTCTGTGCACGGGAAAACTTAAGGAGATTTACTAAAGAGATTTACTTTTGAATTCGGGGTGTATTTTACTTTTATTTCAGCATCACCTTAACATACGATTTGGCTAGATCTAACATACATCTCTAACTTAGGGAGACTGTTCGAGATTTTCTTTTGAATTCGGGATTAAAACGAAAACATTTGTTTTTAATTTCACATACCTATTGGGAAGACTAATAAATTAAGTAAAATTTTACTAGTGACCAATAGCAAAATCTCAAGACCGGCTGATGATAAGGATCAACTTTCCCAAAGGAACATAGGTCGAAATACGTAAAAAGAAAATGGAATTGCTGATCAGCTGATTTGAATTACTATGGAATCTCAAATTTTATTGTCATATGTTTTTTTTTATCTGCAATTTTATATAGGAGGTCCATTTTCTTTTTTCAATTTTCAACCTATGTTCCTTGGGAAAGTTGTTCCTTATAACCAGCTCGTCTTGAGTTTCGCTATTGGTCACTAGTCAATATCGGTCACTAGTCGCTATAGGTCATTATTTTGTAACGGTATGATGAATCTGTAAAGTTTGATCCTATAAATGGATAACTCAAAAGTTCTTTATGACATGTTGTCAGCCTATCGCCTTATATTGTAATACACTTGTAACCATTGAGTCCCTTAGTAGCTTCTCAACTACCCACATGGAAGAGTTGATGATAGTATAAGCCGACATTATACGGCAATCCAATACTAAGTTTAGTAACTTTATTTATTTGTCAGACGGCCCGTTTTTAGCGGCCATTTACGCTCTGCATACCCCGCAAAGGATAACAGGCGTGATATATGTATGTGTATTTATAAATATGGCATCTCTTTAATATCAAATTTCCTCACAACACATAAAAACGTCTCATAAACAGGAAAATAAAGCCAAAAACGTCGTTATTGGTAACTAGCGGCCCGCCCAGCGGTTTCACCCGCTGCTAATCGATTTCCCACGGGAAATAGACCTTCTCTCGACATAAATCATCCAGATCCGTTACAAACAGATGCCGGCTTATAATAGCATCACCTCATTTCTTACACATGGGTGTCGTAAAAGGCGACTAAGGGACTCGAGGGTTGGATGTATATTGCAATTTTAGGCGATGGGCTGACAGCTTGTCACTATAGTGATACACAGTTATCTGATTGACCCTCAAACTTTTGTCAGACGTGGTGTTATTCCCGTTTTACGGCCTTTAACGCTCTGCCTACCCCTTAAGGGATATAGGCGTGATTTATGTATGTATGTTTGTACAAACAGACATAGGGACAGACGCGTGAAGCGACTTTACTTTATACTATGTAATGATTGTGATACAAAGATTATTATGTTATGTGCTTATTAAAACGTAACATGATGCCCTAGTCCTGTTGTAGGATATTTTCTTTCATTAGGGCATGTGGGCACATATGATAATACATACCTATCTCGCCTTAATCATTTGCTGGGTAAGTAGAGCGTAAACGGCCGTGAAAAACTGACGAAATTTCGGTAGGTACCTATACAAGTAGTTATTCTTATTCCAATCATTATTATTATTGAAAAATCTCACTTCTAGAGTATGACATTTTCAAAAGTAACAAAGTTTATTCTTAGGATGGCACGCATTAAAATGCACTCTATGGAAATGGGATAAAAACAGATGCCTTGAAATCTGAATAATCGCCTGGCTCGCGACCACCATCCCACCGAAGTCTGGCGCCAAGTAGCTTGCTGCGTTCCGTCAGTGTGCGGGAGTGCCTGTGCCCTAACAGGCTTCTTCTGGGTGAGCTCGCTCCATCTTAGACTCTGTCTATGTCCTATGACCTAGACTAGAGTCAAGAGCAAACCCATCATTAATAATAAAAAATAAGAAAATGGAAACTATTTTATCATATACCCAATTTTAAAACACTTCCCGTGTAAGGTATACAATTTTTGAAATCTTGCAAAATTTTTAAGCGCGTGCAGGATTCGAACCTGCATCTTTCGCCATTACTAGTGGCGAAGCCTCTTCCATCCTGGCTCCCGCAGCTCATCCAATGCCCGCCAATTTTGCAAGTGTATCTTAATGCCAGTAACGCGTGGCACGGCGGCTCCACGGTTAGTTTTGCAACCAAAACCCAGGTGGAAGAGGCATCGCCTCTAGTAATGGCAAAAGTCGCAGGTTCAAATCCTGCCCGCGCTTGATTGCAAGTTTAAAAAAATACTTTATACGAAGTCTCACTTTTTTTTTAGCATATCAAGCCTAGTGCCCGCGGTTTCACACGCGGCTGTTTTGGTTTGACCAAGGAAGGATCGCTTTCGTTTAAAGTGCAAGTTTAAACTAACGGTATAATATCGGTACCGTTATACTTTTTAAAGGTTGACAGAAAAATGATAATATATGATTTATGTTACCGGAAGAAAAAAGTGGAAAATAAAGAAATAATTTTAATGTCAAAATATACATTGCACTCTATTAAGCAAAGTTGCGGAATCATTAGATATATACCTAGAAAACCATTTTGATAGTGGTTTAGGTACAGATAAACACGGTATCGTAAACAATACAGAAACGGTACGGAAACGTTATGATTTTGCAATATTTCGGTATGACGTGATACCCTTTAACGTTTTACCCGAAATAATTTCAAATATACAATCTATTTTGGATACTGCCCACCCGTATGTCCCGTATTTGGTTACGAACAAGCCTTTGACAATGTCCAACAACATTCTGCGTGAATTTTGTTAGTTGCGTGTCTATTTTCTAACGTTTTATGAAATCTTTGGATTATACTGGTGTGTTGTAGTGTAATTTGTTGCATTGAGCATTTAAACCTAGCCGGTTTTCTATTTCTTTTTTTTAGCAATGGCGGATCATGACGTCATAAGTAATAAATAATTCTATCCTGCATTGAATAAAGAATTTCAATTTAAATTTATACTTTTCAACTTAAATTCGAAATTAAAAAAGAAACTATCTATACATACATACATATATCACGCCTATTATCCTTTGTAGGGTAGGCAGAGCGTAAACGCAAAAACGGACATTTACGCTACGTCTGACATATATTTGAGGGTCATTCGGAAAATTGTATATCGCCATAGTGACAGGTTGTCAGCCCATCGCCTAAAATTGCAATACACACCCTCGAGTCCCTTAGTCACCTCTTATGACACCCACGGGAAAGAAATGGGGTGATGCTATTCTAAACCGGCGTCACACGGCATATTTGTTGCATTGAGCAACTACTTTATACTTTTAAATTTTAATACAACATTTTAAAACAATTCTACGTGTTATCTATACAATTTTAGAAAGCTTACAAAAATATTTACACCTCCAGAATCTAGTATAGGAAAAATATTTTTGTCATTTTCCTATTCATGATCTTGCTAAAGGGTATACCATCCTTTTTCTAAGCAGCTTTGGTAATATATTACCTATAAATAAGAATTTTTATAATACAGGTTCTAAGGGACGGTGTACTTTAACTTTGCAGGCATGATCAGACCATGAATCTGAATAACTTTTACTATGAAGACTAGGTTAGGAACGAATTCGCGAATTTTGATCGGGAGGTCAAAAATTTCTTCCCGTTTACCAACATATCCTCCATAGAAAATGTTGTTCAGTTTCATGGTCTGAAAGATTCCGGTACACCGTCTCTTACATCCGTTTATACTAGCAAAATCATTAACTTCGCATCCTTTCAATAATCAAAATGCCCATCTGGCCTACTAATGATGCAATTAATAATTAATTAGCATTTCGCAAGTTTGAAACAACATAGCATAAGCCACTTAACCAAACTGGTGAATTGGTCAATAATCGAAACCAGTTGACAAGTAACGTAGGTGTTAATATAGGTAAAGAGTCATTCATACTATCAGATTTGGTATACTTAAGAATTATAGCAAGTTTCTTATACTAGCTTTTCATATAAGCAAAGTAATTCATAAAATCACTTAATTTTATTTAAAAACAAAAATGTGTTTGTGTATATTATGTATGTATGTTTTTTACCTCTTCACGCTCAAATGGCTTGACCGATTTGGATGAAATTTAGAACACAGGTAGAGTATAAAATGGAATAACACAAATGCTACTTTTTACCTCGAGAAAACAACTATTACTACGGGAAAATGAGAAGTAGCGGTAGAAATCGCTGGGCGGAAATCTAGTATTCACATAATTACGGACACTTACAATATTATAAATAATTTTAAATGGATTTTTATTTTTATTTTAGATTTTACAAATCCTAAGTTTCAAAATTGATGAATTGTGATATGTAATAGTGGTGCAAACTCAAGAAAATATTAGGCAGCATAATAATTGAAACATTATACAGAAAATAGATTTATGCATTATTTATGAATTATTTTTACTAGCCGTAGCCATAGTGTGTTATCGTCTTAATGCGAGTGTAGCCGACAACGACCTCGACAGTGGCGCCACTTCACAAAAGAAAAAACTCTTTATACAAACAATCTATCAGAATGTCTGTTGGCCAAGTATTTAGTATTATCTTTCACGGGTACATTCGCCTTAACCTTAAATATTTTACACAGATGGACATTCGGACAAGTCCACCCACATGGTACTAGTATTAGCTAATACAAGATACTTTTAGTCACCGGTGGATAATTTGTAAATCTAATGAGAAAGTTCCTGTTTTTTTAATTTAAAATTTACATATATCATATCTACATCCCTTGCGGGGTAGACAGAGCTTAAACAGCCGTAAAAACGGCAATTTACGCCACGTCTGACAACTATTTGAGGCATATTCTGATAATTATGTATCACTTTAGTGACAGGTAGTCAGTCCATCGCCTAAATTGCAACATGTAACCCTCGAGTTCCTTAATCGCCTCTTACGATACCCACTGGAGGGAAATGGGCTGATGCTATTCTAAGCCGGCTTCACACGGCTATGCTATAATTTGAAATTTGGCGACATTAAATAGTAAGTATTTATTTGAATTTCTTAAAACGGTGAATTTTTAAATGCACCTCTATTAGTAAAAAAAGCAAACGAAATTCAGTGCCGTGTGATGCCGGCTTAGAATAGCATCACCCATTTTCTTTCCTGTGGGAGTCGTAAGAGGCGACTAAGGGAATCGAGGGTGTGTACTGCAACTTTTAGGCGATGGGCTAACAACCTGTCACTATAGCGATACACAATTTTCCGAATGAAATATATTCAGACGTGGCGTAAATGTCTGTTTTTTGTTTCTGTTTACGCTTTGCCTACCCCGCAAGGGATTGTAGGCGTGATACATGTGTAACATTATATTTAACTATGAATTTTGGTTTGGCATTGGAGCTGATTTATGTTGGGTTCAGTTGAATCTCGTGAAAAAGGGCATTGACCTCTCATACAAACTGACGAAAATCAAGACATCGTTTGTATAAGAGGTCAATCCCTTTTTTACGAGATCAATATACATGCTCCATAGCACAACCGATGGCCGATAATGTGGCGCAATGGTAGTGCGACTGCCTGCGACGCAAAGGTTTCGGGTTCGATTCTCGGTGCCAAACTCACAAAGTTGATATTTATCACTTTGTGAATTTGTACCCGGTCTGGTTAGGATATTGAAATGTTGACCACCTGATTGTCTGAAACAGAAATGGTTCCGTGCTTCGGAGGGCATGCTAAGCCGTCGGTCCCGATTGCTGTCTATGATTACTTAGACGGCGGTCGTTACACAAACATGTCAGAGGCCTACTACTAGTAGTAGACGGTTGAAAAACTCTGACACCAGGGTTCATCGGGTCGTTGAACGACTCGGTGTCCCACATGAAAAGAGAGAGAAGTAGAACCATGATTCGAATTAAACGCTTTCTAGCTCTCAAAACCACACAGAACAAACTATTTTCCGCTTACGTTAAAACCGCCGCTTTACTGGGGCCAGCAAAAATGTCTCTTTCCAGACCACTTTGGGCTTCACTTTAAACAAAAACCCAACGTTTGCTAGTTTATTTTTCTTGCAAAGAATTTTCGCGAGCACTCGGTAAACTATTCAAAGCCTCAAAGTTGTGGAGTTTAAAAACAAAATGTCCGGCGAAGAAGTGTTTTTGGAGTACCTTTTGTTGCTGTTTTTTAGAGACCGTACCCAAGGGGTTAAAACGGGACCCTGTTATTAAGGCTTCGATGATATCTGTCCGTCTGTCAATAGACTGTATCTCATAAACCGTAATGAAAAGAGAGTTAAATTTTCACAGATGACAACATTAAAAAAACATTTTTTTTATTCAATAAAAACTAAGGAATCAATGTTTTCTTGTTTCCTTTTTTTGAATAATTTTTCCATACCAGTTTTGTAATATTATAGGTGAAAACTTGTTATTACCTATAGACTAACATTTTAATTGCCTAGCGATATGATAATTTTATGCTTTGCCAAATAGCTTATCCTACTAATAATATTATAAATGCGAATATTATAAATGCAAAAGTTTGTATGTTTATTTGTTACTTCTTCACGCAAAACTGAACCGATTGTAATGAAATTTGGCATACTTATAGAAGATAACAAGAATTAACACATAAGATAGTTTTTAAGAGTACGCGAGCAAGCCGCGAGTAACAGCTAGAAAATAATAAAAATAAATAAAAAAATGTTTTTTAAATGAACAAAGAAAAAGAAATGACTCAACATCCTTTGATAGTTCAAAGAATACAAACTCAATTTACTTCGTCTACAATACGATTGGTCTTGTTGAAAGGTGAAGAGCGATGGCCACCCGAAGACCTTGGCCCTTTGAGCGACAAGGACCAAACGAGACGTGGACATAGTGGACATATCGGTCGCAAAGTCAACTACACAAACAAATTGCAAATGGCTCGATAGATTTACAGGTGGATACGAAAATCGATAGCGATATCTTCTTCTTTCTTTTTTTTACAATGACCGATCATGACGTCAATAAGTGATAATGCTATCCTACATTGAATAAAGTTATTTCATTTTCATTTTCATAGAACTACGATAGGGCTTAAACATGCCTTAAATCGCGTAAATTTAAATCAAATATTTGAATTAAAAAAGTAGTAATTGAATCAGTAGGTCAAATTTTTGGTGTTAGTTGTAGATTGATTTTCAAGTTACATTTTTCAACATTTTGTTCATTAATTGTCGCGAAAACGTTCTCTAAAACGGTTTAATTATTTATTTAATAATAATAATAACGAATGATGTTAACAATATTTTAAATTTTGCCGTGCTATGCCGGCTTAGAATAGCATCACCACATTTCTTTCAATCGAGGGTGTGTATTGTATTTTTAGGCGATGGGCTGACAACCTGTCACTATGGCGACACACAATTTTCCGAATGGCCCTCAAATATTTGTCAGACGTAGCCTAAATGGCTGTTTTTGCGGCCGTTTACGCTCTGCCTCCCCCGCAAGGGATATTAGGCGTGATAATGTGTATGTGTATAAATGTTATTATAAATTCGATTTCGATGAATTGTCCAATATTTCGGCCCTGTTGCATGGGCTATGATCACGGAACAACTGATGTTTAGCGGGTGAGTGAGTGATAGTGCTAAGTGACATTAAACGCGAGGACACTGTGAGTTCGTACGGTCGTGACTTTCGAGTGAGTTCCGGTAGTGAGCGACAAAATCGTAAAAAGGGTATGAAGAAATGCATAACAATAAAATGAAGAATCCATCTACCTACCCGTGAAACATCAGTTGTTCCGTAATCATACATACACATATCACGCCTATTATCCCTTGCGGGGTAGGCAGAGCGTAAACGACCGCAAAAACGGACATTTACGCCACGTCTGACATATATTTGAGGGTCATTCGGAAAATTGTGTATCACCATAGTGACAGGTTGTCAGCCCATCGCCTAAAATTGCAATACACACCCTCGAGTCCCTTAGTCGCCTCTTACGACTCCCACGGGAAAGAAGTGGGGTGATGCTATTCTAGGCCGGCATCACACAGCAATATAATATGGCCCATAATTGCATGGCCCATGCAATTAGTCCAAAATATCGGACATTTATTCCAAAATGGAATTATCGCAGTCTTCTTTTTCGTGTGGGTCAACGAGCCGACGAACGACCCGATGAACCCTGGTGACAGAGTTTTTCGCAGTGATAACCTCGTTTTAGTGTTTTGAGTCATTAAAACTCAATACCGCTGCAAATTGTACCTACGTTTTGGGGTAGTAGCTTGTGATTTATCTAGCATTCGTAGCTGGCAGCCGGTCGGCACGAGCTGCGCGGCGTGTCCGCGCTCAAACCTATTGTCTACGCCTAATTCGCCTGTTGAGTTATTCTTTTTTAGCACTATGCGTATCGTATTATTGTAGTGTATAGAATCCCGCCAAAAATAATTCCATGTCATGTAAAACATTATGAGCAAAAATGTATTAGATCATAAGTAGAGCCGAGCTTGGTGCCGTCTTAGAATAGCATCACTCCAATTCAGTTATGTATCATTTACGAGTATGTAGTTCACAGAAGTTCCTATGTAATCAAACATCGTAATAGATAAAGTGATAGAGCGTTCCCTGAGGTTTAAATAATTATTCTACTCGTGGTTGTCGTAAAAAGCGAGTATGTGAAATGTGATATTCATTCAGGAAATATGCAGCAGCGTTCCCTGTGAAGCAACATCTTGCACATAGCTCGCCAATCCACCTGCCAAGCGTGGTGAGTATGACAAAACCCTCCAGTAAGGGGGGACCTATTTCCATTATAAGTTGTGGCGTAAAGATGAGATAAGATAGCGCCAAGCTTTTGAATATACGCCCTACCTCTATCAACACAAACTCTAAGTTCCTACATCTGTTATAGAATAAAGTGACAAGCGTTTTTTTCGTATGGAGATATTTTTGAAACACATGTAGCGACCTCTGGGAACTACTACAAGAAGCTCACTCAAGTGGTTCACGAGCAAGCAAACGCGACAGAAGTTCCAACATATCTGCAAGATGGCGCCACGTGACAGAATGATAGAGGAACAAAGAACCTGAAACGCGATATCGAAGTGTTTCACCGCGCAGCGCATGTATAAAAGTTCCAATTCTATCCACAGCACCCGGCCAGGCAGGGTAGCTACCCTTTTCCCGACTCCACCTGGAACTCTCCATTCTGTCTATTGGCTACACTCCTGTCACCCGCCATACACACATTCAAAGCGCGTCTATCTTTTTTTTTGATAAAAGCCTATCGGCTCTCCTAGGTAAAACAGATAAAAAAAATAGTACATTGGTATGCAATAAACTTTCTTTCACCACAAACACATATAGGGTGAAGTTTTACTAGTGACCGAAACTGAAAACAGAGTACGCGCTATTGATAAGGAACAACTTTCCCCAAAGAACTTAGGTCGAAATAAGACTGAAACATTTTGAAATCAGCTGATTGGCATTTTTTTATGTCCAGTCCAGTTTTTTTTCCATTGTTCGACCTATGTTTCTTGGAGATAGTTGTTCCTTATCACCAGCCCGATCTGACTTTTCGCTATCGGTCACTAGTGAAATTTCAACCTTAATACAGAATGTAAAAAGCCATGTGAACCAGCCCATGAAACTGAACAACTTTCCCCAAGAAGCATACCTACGTCGAAAAAATAATTACCTTTTAATGCTAATTGAACTGGTCGGCTGGAGTATTTTGACCTACCCTTGGGGAAAGTTGTTAAGTTTCAAAGGCTGGTTCACCCTTTGATATATTTGCAGTAATTTTTGTACATCTCATACACCGTATCCGTTCCGTCGTGGATAATAAAATACCAGTGACTTAATGATTTTATTTTACAAAACTGATTTAATGAATAAAAAGTAATAAGCTATCTACCAAGCGCACTTATTATTTTTACCACAAGCTATTCATACCAGCTAGGGTATTGAAATAAACTACAAGACGTATAATTTATTACTTGAAAACAAAAACGAGATCTATAGTATGTAATATGTCTGTAAGTAAGATTGTAAATTATTGCGTTGGAGCTGGAAAATATATAAGTACATAACTGCTCTTTTTGTTGTAATGACTCGCTGAGATGACCGAAAACTGTCGGTAAATTATCTACATGGGAATGGCATATTTTCCTGTGGTAAAAAGTAGCCCCTTTTCTACACGCCTACCTAACCAACCAAAACGAAGAGTGTAATGTTTTAAAGTTCGTGTATGTTTATATGTGCGATTCTTTAAAGTAACTGTAACTCGTTACCCATTGAACAGATTCGAATGGGAATTGTATCGGAAGAATCCATACATTATCCCGAGTTTCATAGGCTAGGCTGTATCTCAGAAAGCAGTCGTGTTTTTGAAATTTTGAGTTTTTGCGGGATGTACTTTATCTATGTACTTAATTTTATCTAAATCCACACATAACAACCATACATACACACAAACTATCTGATTTATTATATTGATCTAATCTAAATAAGATTGGTTTCTCAATCTCTAGAACTCTAGCTAACAGGTTAAACGAGCTACTTTTTATAACGTTTCAAATTGAGATTTTGAATATTTTTTTAAATATAGTGTCAATGTCAACATTATTAATATATTTCTACGTTTATTATTGCTAAGAAGAAGAAGTCTATTCTATTTCTGACAGTAGTTTTAATCGTACAACTTTTCTACATTATTAATGACTCAGTCAAGTACCAAATTGTAAACTCTGATCTCTCTCTGTTACGGATTAGCTAAGAAAAATAAAATAAAGCTCAAGCAAAGCCGCGGGGCAGATGATTGTATTTAATAAGCTCGTTTCATTCATAAAAGCTCATGTTCCCACGGTATCGCGTACAACGAACTAGGCAGACAGACTTGCAAACCTGTTCGTATTGAAGCTTATATAGGGTTTTAATTTACATACGTTATTTATTATAGGGACCATACCTCTATGCCTTTTAAGAAAAGGCTTATCAGGCGCTTCTGTCGTGTGGTGCCGGCTTAGAATAGCATCCAAATTCTTACCCATGGGTGTCGTAAGAGGCGACTAAGGGATTTGAGGGTGTGTATTGCAATTTTAGGCGATGGGCTGACAACCTATCACTATAGTGTTATACAGTTATCTGATTGACCCTCAAACTTTTGACAGACGTGGTGTTAATATCCGTTTTACTAACGGCCGTAAAACGGATATTTAATTAACACCACGTCTGTCTACCCCGTTAGAGATATAGGCGTGATTTATGTACGTATATTTGACAATAAACACTTTTAGAAAGTAAACAATTTAAGGATTTCCGAATGACCCTTACATATTTTTCAGACTTGGCGTAAATTACCGTTTTGTGGCCGTTTACGTTCTGCCTACCCCGAAAGGGATTATAGGCGTGATATATGTATGTATGTAACAATTTAAGAAAACTAGTGATGGCGAAATTCATTGGTTAAAATCCTACCCGCGCCGCGGTGAAAAATTTTGAAAAGGTTTTCTTAATACAGGGTTATTTTTTATTCACCCCGGAAATTTTACAGGGTGATTCTACTCATGATTCTGAACAACTTTTACTATGGGGTCACCTGCGAAATCACGAAAAAAAAAACCAGCTGTTCCATACATTTTGTTCGAGTAGGTACGAATTTTTCTATGGAGCAGCTGTTTTTTTTTCGTGATTTCGCAGGTTACTCCATAATAAAAGTTGTTCAGAATCATGAGTAGAATCACCCTGTAAAATTTCTGGGGTGAATAAAAAATAACCCTGTATAAGACCCTGTATAAAAATTGCGGATTACAAAGGATGTTGCAATTGATGGTTTGCAAAGGACATCCTGATGACCTACCTACAGCCTTCATAATTATCTGTCTGCTAGCCTTCTTTCATAAACGTATCGATGAAGCAAAAAAAACCCAATGAAGTTGGCTTTTTGTCTGTATTTGAAGGAAAAAGAATTGAGCATGTTCAGTGTTACGAATTTCTAGCAAAAATAGCTTCCATACATTAAAAAAATTACCCAAAATGAACACACACAACGGAATTGTTAAACAATTATGCGACTTTAGAATTTTTGTAAGTTACGCCTAAAAATTGTGGTAACTATTTATGTTTTAGTGTGACATAATATTTGTCAAATTATATTAAATTGGAGGCATAAGTGGAAGGAAGTCGTCTCTGTCTACCCTTCCGAGGACGAGGCGTGATTAATTTATGTTTATATGTATACGTATGTATTATATTAAATTCGAACCAAAAAATGCTTACATAAATATACATACATACATACATACATACATAAATCACGCCTCTTTCCCGGAGGGGTAGGCAGAGACTACTTCCTTCCACTTACTACGATCCTGGCATACTTCTTTCGCCTCCTCCACATTCATCAATCTCTTCATGCATGCTCGTCGGTTTAGGGTACTCTTGACCTGACCTTTCTTTAGCACGTCCCCGATTTGATCGAGGTACGTTCGTCGAGGTCTTCCCCTTCCGACGTTCCCATCCACACTTGCCATATACACCTGTTTCGTTAATCTTCTTTCGTTCATCCTCTCTACATGGCCAAACCATTTAAGCATACCCTTTTCTACACCAGTCACTACGTCTTCTTTTATACCACAACGTTCCCTTATCACGCTATTCCTTATCCTGTCACTCAATTTTACGTCAACCATACTTCTTAACGCTCTCATTTGTACTGCATTTATTCTACTTTCATGCTTTTTCTGCCATACCCAACTTTCACTCCCATACATAAGTGTCGGAACTAACATAAATATAACAAAATAATATTCGGATTTTGTCAATTAATTTCACGATAAAGTTAATCAAAGTCCGGAACGTATTACTTGTAGCTAAATTATTTTATCTGTGGTGACTTTGGTAACTTAATTTACCACAAATTAAGTATTTGTCTCGATTTAACTAAAACAGCTAATTAAAAATGCACTGTAAATTTTGCGTTAAATCCTACTAATATTATACATGTATGCGAAAGTTTGTATGATTTTTTGTTTGTTGCTCTACACGCAAAAACTACCAAACCGATTGTAATGAAATCTGGCACAGGTAAAATGCATTAACACATAGAGTAGTTTTTATCACCACTTATGTGGGCAACGCCGCGGGTAATGGCTAGTACCTAAGTTTATAAAAGGATAGTAGATGTCATAGACTATTTGAGTCATGTCATGTCTCAAATAGTCTATGATTCCTGCGCCATTTCGCAGATTTCCTTCTACGTTTAACCGCCATGTTTTTAATCGCCTCTTATTTTGACAGATACCACGTACAATGCGTAAAATAATAGACCATTTATATTAAGCCTATTTTCCTCAAAATGACAATGAAATTTTTAGTTGGATATATTAGTAGGCCGTGTGATGCCGGCTTAGAATAGCATCACCCCATTTCTTACCCATGGGTGTCGTAAGATGCGATTGAGGGACTCAATGGTTGAAATTTTATAAATTTTCAAAAATTGTATACTTTCCTAACACGGGAAGTGTTTTAAAATTTGGTATTCAATTTATCGCAGGTTTTCATTGCATATACAACATTCAATCTGTAAAGATAGAATTATATAGTCGCCGGGTATTAGTTGCAAAACTAACCCGGTAGATTGAGTCGTGCCATGCGTTACTGGCATTAAAATACACTTTCAAAAATTGGCGGGCAAGAGATGAGATGCGGTAGCCCAGATGGAAGAGGCGTCGTCACTAGTCATGACGAAAGTCGCAGGTTCAAATACTGCCCGCGCTTGAAAATTTAACAAGTTTTCAAAAATTTTATACCTAACACGGTAAGTGTTTTAAAATTTGGTATTCAATTTCCTACTATCTCAGTAGCGCCTCCTGGTGGCGGGAAAATGTAAGGAGGTTCTCCATACCACAACACAACCGTATAATAAAACAAAAACGAGACTCGTAATTCGAAATTTGAATTCGAGCCGTGTTTAAATAAAAATAAAAGAGTGCGTAAGGATGCCATGTTTAAAAAAAGAACCGTAGGTCAAGACTCGCACGACCGGTAGCCGGGAACAGGTTGTGTTATTTTTAGGGATGGGGTAGAGTCTGTTTAAAATAGTTGTAAATTTTCGATACGATACAACAGCCGACTTCTTCCTTTCTCGTGTGGGACACCGAGTCGTCCGACGACCCGATGAACCCTGATGTCAGAGTTTTTCAACCACCTACTAGTAGTAGTTGGCCTCTGACATGGTTGAGTAACGACCTCTGTCTAATCATAGATAGAAACTGATAACGAGGGCTGAACGTGCCCTCCGAAGCACGGAACCATCTTTCTTTTCATACAATCAGGTGATTCAGCCTGCAATGTCCTATCCAGACTAGGAACAAATTCACAAAGTGATAAACATCAACTTTTGTGAGTGACCCACCGAGAATCGAACCCGGAACCTTTGCGTCGCAGGCAGACGCACTACCACTGCACCACATCGGCCGTCAAAACAGCCGAGTAAGAGACATGAACGAGGAGAAAATGAAAATGTAATTACTTTATTCAATGTAGGTAGTATTTGGTATTACATTTTTAGGCGAGACTATAGCAGATTATTGGTCAGCAAAATTTTCTGAAGTGGTCCTCAACGGCTTGTCAGCAACTACCGTTTTTCATGGCAATTTACACCGCGAGGCATTATGAATGTATGATGATTTATTTAACAAAAAAGCTCTCTCTGTATAATCTGTTATCTTGAGCAATCACACTATTCATTACTATGTGTCACTTGACGGATTAGCTTTACCGAATAAAATATGGCTAAGTAGGGCTTCTTTGAGGCTTCCGATTTAGGCTGTGAGGCGTAGTTCAAACAATTAACCACCCGCCCTAACAAATGGACCTAGGATGATCTGTAGTACCGCCGCCGAAAGAAGTCGGTATTTGACAGTTGTCGGATTCGTGATAATACCATTTTCCTTTGTTGACATCTCTTTTATAATGGAGATGACAGCTGTCAAAACCGACTTCTCTCGGCGGCGGTACTTTAATGTTAGCATCTGCTATCGCTGTCAATGTGACCAAGTTCTGAATCGCGACGATGTACTTTGCCATTGACAAACAAGCCAAAGTTTCTTTATTAAATCCACACTAATATTATAAATGCGAAAGTAACTCTGTCTGTCTGTCTGTCTGTCTGTCTGTCTGCTACGCTTTCACGGCCAAACCGCTGAACCGATCTTCATGAAACTTGGCACAGAGATTGTTAGCATACCGAGAACGGACAAAGGCTACTTTTTATCACCATTCGAGGGTCTGGAGTATAGATGTAGACCACCAGGTGTACCACCAGAAGCCCAGCTAAACTATTAGAGATACATGCATGGTTCCAAAACAAAAGTTGTTCAGTATGATGGGCCGCTTCTTTTCACAAGGACATTGGGGATCTGGAGTACCTTATGTAGACCACCAGTTGTACCACCAGGAGCCCAGCTAAACTATTAGAAATACAGGCATGGTTTCAAAACAAAAGTTGTTCAGTATGATGGGCCGCTTCTTTTCACAAGGACATTGAGGATCTGGAGTAGCTTATGTAGACCACCAGGAAAACTATTACTTTGTGCCGCTTGCTTTTGAGACAACGGGTTGCTGGGGGTCAGAGGCTTTGAAGTTGGTGAACAAAATCGGACGCAGACTTCGAGAGCGAGGGTTTGACGCCCGCTCCGGATCCTACTTGGCACAAAGGTTGTCCATCGCCATTCAACGCGGCAACGCAGCGAGTGTCATGGGCACTTTTGCGGCTGGTGTGACCCGGGGTGGTATATTTGATTGAACTTCTTATTTATTTATTTTTACTATTTGTTTTGTATTAATAATGTAATTGTATAATACACTAATACATAAATATGTTTAAATTAATATTGCAATTTTAGGCGATGGGCTGACAACCTGTCATTATGGCGATACACAATTTTCAGAATATCCCTCAAATATTTGTCAGACGTGGCGTAAATGTCTGTTTTTGCGGCCATTTACGCTCTGCTCATCCAGCTCAGGCGGGATAAAAAAAGATACTGGTGTTGATCAGGCTAACACCACGGCATGCAATAAAACACAAGTTGAGAATTTGAGGTCCTATTTTTTCCGCAACCCCTTTTGTACACGCCACTCACTCTACCTATCGATATCCCTAAGAACATCCCTACTTCCATCCTGTCGAGCGCACCCGACTTGACCCGACTGTATCCGAAGAGCGAGGCGCGTGCAGCGTACGGCGTTCGTGCGCCGGAGATACACGAAGGGTTCCGAAGTCAAACGGAAATACCCGAACGCTGGTCGCGTGGCGGGAAGTGTGGCAGGTAGCCTGGCAGGTTATTATGAGGCCGCAGCAGGTCCAAAGTTAATTTGCTTTACGGTGGAACGTTTTACATACAAACGAACAAGTAATAATACATACATACACATACACATATCACGCCTATAATCCCTTGCGGGGTAGGCAGAGCGTAAACAGCCGCAAAAAACATTTACACCACGTTTGACAAATGTTTGTCATTTAAGTCATTCAGCTCGCGACTGTCAGATTCATATAAAGTTTGTGTACATTAAAGGTAATTCTTAAATGAACGGAGTTTAGGTACATACATTACACTCCTTTTTGATTGGTCGGTCAAGTAAAAATTGAAATTTAATGGACTTACATACCTATGCAATGAGGAACAATTTTTTAATAAATGATTATTCAAAATAATAAAGGTACCCGTAAAAGCGGAAAACTACTTTTGGTTAAAAAATAAAGAGTATTTCGTGCTCAATAAAATCAAATTCGATTTTTGCAGAAGTCAATAATGGTCCAATTATTTTCTTCAAATTAACTTGTTGACGTTCCAACGTTTCAGACTGCGTACCCCGCAAAGGATGAAGGCGTGTGTATCGTTATTTTACGTATCAGGGTTAAAAAAAACATCACATCATGCCATGCGTGTGTCGGCAGTCCCTTTTATCTTTCCGCCATCTTTGACGTACCGCTCGAAACCCTTGATGTCGTTTAACCATTAGACCCACAGCCGATTAGACCCAGTGGGTCTTATTTGTACTATTGCATTATACCTACTGAACGTATCAAATATAAAAACAATTTAACAAAATCTGTTCACCTCGTGGGTATCGTAAAAAGCGAATAAAGGATAATCATCCAGGAAATGGACAGCCACGTTCCCTGAAATTGAATTATCATGCACTGTACTCGCCAATCTGCCTGCAAACTTGGTGAGAATGGGAATAGCCACCAATAGTAGGAGGCTAAAGTCCAGCAGTGGACATAAATAGTCCAGAGACTGTAAATGTTATTATGTTATCAGAATCAGATGAAATTTGGTATGTAGCGGTGACCCGTGAAGTCGCAAACATTTTAATTCGTATCTAAGGATGTATCTTATACTTTTTATAATTTTCGAGTTTTTATCTTTATAGTTCAGTGTTTATATGATCATTACATAACAGCCACAATAGTCTACTGCTGGACATGCGACTGCCTCAATCGAGGGGTATTGTCATACCTACTTACCACGATTGGCAAGCGGATTGGAGAGCGCAGTTGCAGATATTGCTTTACAAGGAACTTAGCTCCCCATTATCTGGATACCGTTATCCCTTAGTCGCTTTTTACGACATCCGCGGGTTGTATTAGGCTAATGCTATTTATTATAAGTCAGTATTTCACGGCTAAAAAATATTACTTTTCAATCCGGTAACAGTACCTTGTAACAAACTACACACGTGATTTTGTCATTGGGTCTTATTATGTGTAACAAGCTGAATAGGTAAAATGCAACGTCACAATTTGGACCCACTGGGTCTAATCGGCAGTAGGCCTAACAAGTAAGCGGCTTGAATAATTAGAAATTGTTAATTTGCCGACATGTTTTCGAGTACCCTATTGTTTTTGTTGAAATACATTGTGTTAAAACGTTTAATTCCGACAATAACTTAATTACCTTAAATACCAAGTAAAAACCCTTGAGTCTCTTACTCGCCTCTTACGATACCAGTGGGAAAGAAATAGGGTAATGCTATTTTAATCTGGCATCACACGGCCCCTGCAAAATTTTCAGCTAATGTTTTACACCTCAAAAAAAATTGATTTTGATTTTGATGTTTACTGCTTTTATATGACGCCCAATGTGACGCAGTGGTAGAGCGCCTGCCTGCGATGCATTGGTTCCGAGTTCGATTTCAATTCAATTCGGTGAGCACTCACAAAGTTGACGTTTATCACTTTGTGAGTTTGTTGCCAGTCTGGTTAGGACATTGCAGGCTGAACCACCTGATTGATTGATTGGTAAGGTAGATGGTTGTGTGATTCGGAGGGCACGTTAAGCCACCGGTCCCGGTTGCTGTCTATGATAACTTAGACGGCTGTCGTTAGACAACCATGTCAGAGGACTACTACTACTAGTAGTAGGAGGTTGAAAAACAGACTACCAGGGTTCATCGGGTCGTTGGACGACTCGGTGTCCCACATAATAAAAAAAAGTGAGCGTTTTTATATGGTACTTAGTGTATTACAATTTTTATCAACTCAAATCAATATTAAGGGTCATTCATTTTATATCTCCCTATTTTTAAAGTCAGTAATGAAAAAACACCATCAAATTTTACCGGTTTCACTATAAAACCGGCTATTAACCATCCAAAATGGCAGTTAAAAAAACAGAGTGTCATAAAAAGACAATGGCTATATGATATCTTAAGAGTATTAAAAGAGATTGATAGTAGAAAGTAGTTTTAACGAGATTTTTAGGCAAATTTTATCAACGTTGAAAGTTAGAGAACGAGCTGAGAATATTAAACGCAATTTTTTTAGAGCAACAAAAATTTTAGCTCAATAAAATTGAAGACTTAATTCCTAAGAGCTACTAATTTTTAAATTATCAAATTTCTTCTTTAGGGCCAGTTCACACTGAGTCATGACGCGACGCGGCGTTAATTTTGCAACCAGCCATACGTTTGACGTGTAATGGCTGATTAGAATAGCATCACTCATTTTTACCCGTGGGTGTCGAAAAAGACGACTGAGGTTTACATCTAGAAAATAGGCAGGAAATAAACACCCTGCGCTCACCAATCAGCCAGCCAATCATGGTATAGCAAATACCCCCCAAAAGGCGATTGATACCCATGTCCAAAAGTCGACTCTTGTGATTGTACATGTTGATACATTTGTGCCTAAATTTAATGCGTCGTAGCATCGCGTCTAGGCTTAGTGAGAACTGACCCTTATGATAAAGGCGAATCCCACACTCTGTCAAATACCTTGGTTAAAACGCATGCATTGCAGTGTGCCAACATAATTATCCGTTCTGACAGACGGATGCGTCAAAAATACGTCTGTTAATCCGTTATAGTGGGAGAACCGCCTATAATAATGTTAGTCTTCAAATTCGAATCTTTTACAACAGATTACTTCATACAAGACTTGTGTCGTTTTAAGGATAAACAGTTTATCCAAAATACGCTAATAGTTCTAATTCGAATAATTACTGTTTGTGGCGGCATACAACGCCATCTTACAGATTAGTTTATCGAAAATGCCTTTTCTTGCAAGATCGGGTAACCTGTCTTTAAAAGTAAGGATTGCATACCCGAAATTATTTCGATTAAAATGGTATGACGTCATCGTACCGAAAAATTGCGGTATCCTAACGTTTCGGTTCCAAATTTTTCTGTTTCTGATTCGATTACGGTATCGTCATTTACGGTACCTAAACAGTTTTTTAAGTACATTACCCACGATTCCGCAATTTTGCTTGATAGAGCGTAATATATATTTAGATATAAATTATTTCATTAGCCGTACCGGTACTCTGTACCATTTTTCGACTGAAACCATAACCCATACAACAAACCCATTTCCGTCCACCTTTATAAGGCGATGGGAAGAATGTTACCACCAAAAATTGAACCTTAACTACCGGCAATAGACTAGAAACCAATCTAAAAAATTTACTTGCTCTGCCCGTTAAAGATTTAAAACGTATACCGGTACTGTTATAATACCGGTAGCTTAATCCTGTACCTTAACCGAAAACGATCCTTATTTAAAGGTGTATTACTGAGTCCATATGGTTTTTATTGCCAACAAATGAAGCATATATGGATGTATGTAACGTAATAATTTTAATAATAAAGTATACTAAAATATTTTCGAAATAATAAACAATTTGGGTGGTCGTGCGACACGTGCAGCTTAATTCTGGGAATTTATTTCATCTTTTTAACTGACGGTTGGAACTTAAATGTAAACAAACTGTTGGGAACGTTAAGTTGTTAATTTAAGGGATCAACTTGAACTAGTTCGTCATATCATTCATAAGTTATACCAGTTGAGTTTGATCCTTAAGGTGAAATACAAACATACATACATATATCACGCCTATAGTCCCTTGCAAGGTAGGCAGAGCATAAATGGCCGTGAAAAACGGTAATTTACGCCACGTCTGACAAAAGTTCGAGGGTCAATCAGATCACTGTGTACCACTATAGTGACAGGTTGTCGGCCCATCGCCTAAAATTGCAATACACACCCTCGAGTCCCTTAGTCGCTTCTTACGACACCCACGGGCAAGAAATGGGGTGATGCTATTCTAAGCCGGCATCACACGGAATAAGGTGAAATGGGCTTAGAAATCAACCGCGCAAGGTTGGATAGTGTTCCGTCATGAGATGATATTTTTCTTAGTTGAACTTCAAGATTTATGCTACAAAACTATAGGGTTCAAAGGATTATTCATTGAAATTACCTCGATAGACAGAAATCGCAAAATAAGTTTGCGTTTTTGATTTGATTGTTAACTATCATTTCAAATTTTATTTTGTGTCCTCTTCTTTATCATTAAATAGGTAATGAATCAATGGGCTTACTTTCTGAAATAATTGTTTATTTATTGTAATAATTAAGCAAATGTTCGGTTTTACGGATCGGAGCCGTCATTTTTTGTTTTTCTCTAGCGCAATGAAAAGGAAATGAACTTATTTCTGTGACTGATGCAGCCTGAAGGTATATTTTATTAAAATTTAACCATATTTAACCAAAAGCCTTGAGTTGTCCATACAATAATAGCTACCGTGTGATGTCAGATTAAAATAGCTTCACCCCATTTCATTTCTACTTATAAGGGACTCGAAAGGATGCATATAATCTGCAATTTTAGGCAATGGACTGACATCGTATCACTATGGCGATACACAATTTTCTGAATGGCTCTCAAATGTTTGTCAGATGTTTACGCTTTGCCTACCCCACAGGGAGTATAGACGTGATATGGGCAGCTTTTTAGCAAAATTTCATACCTAATATGTTTTATTTCACCGGCCAGATGGACCGATGACTTAAAAAAGGCGGCTGGTAGGGACTGGATGGCGAAAACGAGAGATCGTGCCTTATGGCGTACCCTGGGGGCGGCCTACGTCCATCAGTGTGATGTATGTTTTATTTCACGTACTATAATTTCATTTCATGCCGTATGATGCCGGTTTTGAATAGCATCACCCCATTTCTTTCCCTTGGGAGTCGTAAGAGGCGACATAAGGACTCGAGGGTGTATACTGCAATTTCAGGCGATAGGCAACCTGTCACTATGATGATAAACAATTTTCCGAATGACCCTCAAATATTTATCAAACGGTAAATGTTCGCTTTTTGCAACCCTTTACGCTCTGACTTCCCCGAAAGGGATTATAGGCGTGATATGTGTATCATTTCTAATGCAGAATACAAAACTGCGGTTGACTATATTTCAAAGGCTACTTAATTATTTGCAAACACACCCTACAAATAAACCCAGTTGTATTATTAGAAGGTCCCGACTTAAGCTTTAACGTATAGCGACCGCAGTGGGCAAGACCACAGAGATAGACCTTTTCTATTTACAAAGATGTATCTGTATAAGGTACTATTAAATTTTAAGTTTTAGACCGGGCCTCATCATTGGCCTCACACGTCTGTGACAGACGATTTAAACAGTGTCTGAGGCAGACACTGCGTTGCCTGGGACGCAATTATGGAAAACGCAGGGCTGCCCAGGACCTGCGCCACCCTCGATACGTGCGGAGCCAGGTCGGCTGCAGGAGTCTGCCGCGCGGTAGATCTCTGTCACACGCGCCTCCCAGGAGACCCCGTTCCGGGTTTAATTGTGGAGTTGGCCTCTCCAGGACCGTTGTGCTTGGGTCGATTTTATCCCTCGGTCGCTTCTTACGACCCCCACGGGAAGAGACGAGGTGGTGCTATTCTACTCTGCCGGCACCACACGGCTAATCGCGATATTATTTAGGTAAATATTAAAATGAGTTAAAGTGATCGCAAGTACTTAAAAAGTTATATTACTATTAAATTTTTGAAAACTTGCAAAATTTTCAAGCGCGGGCAGGATTTGAACCTGCGACTTTCCATTACTAGCGGCGACGCCTCTTCCATCTGGGCTACCGCAGCTCATTTCTTTGCCCGCCAACTTTGCAAGTGTATTTTAATGCCAGTAACGCGTGGCATGGCTCCATCTACCGGATTACTATTAAATTTAGTGCAAGTATATTTTAGGAGTCACTATAGTGATACACAGCTATCTGATTGACCCTCAAACTTTTGTCAGACGTGGTGTTAATATCCGTTTTACGGACGTTAACGCTCTGCCTACCCCGTAAGGGATATGGGCGTGATTTATGTATGTATGTATGTATATTTTAGGAGGAGTTCTACTCGTAAAACTAAACAACTTTTACTAATACATTTAGATCGAAATATGAAAAAATATGGACCTTCTATACTAATGTAATGACATATATATATATACCTATATATATATTTTGTATGGGAGGTCAAAAATTTTTCATATTCGACCTATATTTATTGGAAAAGTTGTTCAGTTTGATATAATCATCATCATCAACATATCGTATGGCAATCCCTGCTTGGATCATACTTGATATAATTATGTGTATGTAAAAGACGCCGTGTGTTGCCGGCTTAGAATAGCATCACCCCATTTTCTTACATATGGGTGTCGTAAGAGGCGACTAAGGAACTTGAGGGTTAGGATGTGTATTGCAATTTTAGGCGATGGGCTGACAACCTGTAACAATAGTGACACACAGTTATCTGACTGACCCTCAAAGTTTTGTCAGACGTGGTGTTAATATCCGTTTTACGGCCGTTAACGTTCTGCCTTCCCCGTAAAGGATATAGGCGTGATTTATGTTTTTTTTTTGTATGTATGTAAAAGACAATAACAGTTTTTTAATTAAAATACATTCTTAACAAAAGAACTGAGTCCCGTAGTTATCAGCGAAATAGTTTAGACTTAAAACTTATTTATTCGATGTCTTTTCTAGGATTAAACATCCCTGTAAAACTATATTCGAATCCACAAAGACTCCTAATTCAGGTAACCACAGTTTTAGTTTCATTGTAATTAAATTTCAGTTTTGTTTATTCTGGGCATTTTATTTGAGGCTGTTATCCCACTTGCGTCCGTCGCTACGAATTTTCAAAGCACCGTAGCCGTGTGGAAATAAGATCGGAATTCAGAATGTGAGTTTTTCTGTTGATAGTTCAAACCAGAGGGCACTGTGCTAAACTGAAAATTTGACGTTTCAATATGGCTGTCGGCAGCCATCGTTTTGTCTCAGGTTCCGTTTCACGTGGTGTTTGTTACTAATTTATTTATTTTAGTTTGATTTGCTACAAAATAAACTTGTCGTCTTGCTATTATATTGAGTGTCATTCATGTAAGCAAACAAAAAATCTATAAGAAATTTAAAACGATTACATAAAGTGGTATAGATTTTCATGTAAAGGAAAGTTAATTCAATTAAGCTGAGCGCCCTCTACATGACACTCGAGAATCCCTAGAAAATTTCCCATTTCCTCTCTTCTGACAGACGCATGCGTTACTGTGCGTTAAAAATACGCAGCGACGGACGAGAAGTGAGAGAACCGCCTTTCTCTGATTTATGTCACTGTTTATGTTATATTGCAGTTTATTCATTGAATAGCAAATTTTAAAACACTTCCCGTGTTAGGTGTCTATAAAAATTTGGAAATTGCAAAATTTTAAAAAATGGGTATTCATAAAAACAAAATTTTTTATTAACCTTGTTTAAACAATTTGTTATTTATATTTTGTTGTTAATTTGTCTGAGTCCTAGCATAATTAGATCTTATTTAGCCCACACACGCACACACACAAACAAACACACATATAGGTATACCACGACTTTATAGCCCAATATGGCTAGCTTTTCATGTTTCAAAAATGACATACATACATATATCTCGCCTTTATCTTTTACGGGGTAGGCAGAGCGTAAACGGCCGTAAAACGGATATTAACACCACGTCTGACAAATATTTGAGGGACATTCGGCAAATTGTGTATCGCCATAGTGACAGGTTATCAGCCCATCGTCTAAAATTGCAATGAACACCCTCGAGGCCCTTAGTCGCTTCTTACGACTCCCACGGGAAAGAAATGGGGTGGTGCTATTCTATGATGGCATCACACGGCATAAGGGATGGTGATGATAAAACCTATTTACATACCATTTCATTTCCAAATTATATTTTTTCAATATAACTCAATTTTGAACAATAGGAAGGTGTTATAATTAACAACCTACACTCAGTACCTAATGAATGAACTTTGATTTGATTCGATATGACTCTGGCGCTATAAAAAGTTGCCAGTTGTTAATTGGTCGGAACCGGACGGCGTAGGCGCAGGTCACCGGTCAAACTATTGCAACAGTCTGTGGTGTAAGTCAAAGAAAATCACGTATAAAAGATATATATTTGATACATAGGTACATATATCACGCCTATATCCCTTCCGGAATCAGACACGTCCTTTCGGAAGAGGATGACGACATCACAGTAGCCGCTGCTGCAGCCATTGCGAGTAGATCACACTCCACAAGCTCCTCAAGCAACCGACGCCCCAAGGGTGCGATTGGGCTGGTTGTTTGAACAACCACAAAACTTCTCCGGGTCCCCACCATGCAGTTCAATGTAGATTTTAAAGCCCCGGGGCTAAAATTGTAGAGACCAGAAAAAAATCCTTCCGGAATAGGCAGACCGTAAACGGCCATGAAAAACGATCATTTACGCCACGTCTGCCAAACATTTGCGGGTGATTCAGACAAAATGTGCATTGCTTTCGAGACAGATTCTCAGCCCATCGTCTAAATGTCACATGTTACCCTTAAGTCCCTCAGTCGCTTTGCACGGCACCCACTGGAAAGAAATGGGATTATGCCATTCTAGGCTGACATCAAACGGCAATTTATATTTTATCACACTCATATCCAAAATTTTTTGTAGAACCGATTGCTGGAGGAGTAAGCGGGTTCTCAAGTGGAGGCCACGGCTCGGCAAGCGTAGCGTTGGACGCACTCCGGCCTGGTGGACAGATGCTGTAAAAAAGGCGGCTGGTATACTGGAAGGCGAAAACGAGAGATTGTACCCTATGGCGTGCCCTGGGAAAGACTACGTCCAGCAGTGGACTTTTGTAGGAATGTGTGTATGTATCTTAACGGGAATAAGTCCTAAAATGAAAACAAAAATGTACGGGAAATAAATTCTGCTATCAATATCCTTCATGTAGGTTTAGAAAAAGATAGGAGATATCTATGTCATGTCATGTTTAAAATTTTTAATGTGTTCTTTTGGTTCTAAGCTATCTCTAGTCAATATAGTCAAATCGTTTGGACTCCATACATTTTCAAAGTCCTATCCAATTTATACATATTTGTGTATATTTATTTCATTTCACGCTGAAATCTTATCACTTACTTCGTTATAAGTTCATTATCAAGATTTTTATGTAGGTGTACCTTTACTTGCGTAATTCTATTAAGTATCTAAAGTCCTAAACCGTAAGAGACCTTTTATATTCGCTCTGTCAAGTCGAGGGTTTGAAGAATGTTTAGGAGCAATATCTAGGAAATATGAAATATATGAAACATTACATTATTGGGTTACCGTTATAATTATATTTTAATTATAATTTTTATTAATAAGTTCATCAACTTTGAGTTTTTAGTGTATTATATCTTAATTATCAAAGGGCTGGAACATACTCGTAGGTACTTACGGAAACTTTTGTAACGCAATTGACAATATGTATGTTTTTAAGACTGGCTTGATGGCGTAGCGGATAGAACCCCTGTCTGCTACGCCGAGGGTCGTGGGTTCAATCCCCACAAGACACAAATATTTGTTAAGTCAATTTTGTTTATGTTAAGTCTGGGTTAATAGATATTTCTGTTTAGCCTGGGTGTTTTCTATGTATAATATGTATTTATTTACAAAAAAAAAGTATATAAGTAATAATATCAGCTATTTAGTTCCCATAGTACAAGCTTTACTTAGTTTGGGGCTAGATGGTGCTGTGTGAAATGTATTGGATATTTATTACTTGGATATTTATTTTATTGCAATAACACGACTGATCTAAGTACGTACGTTGCTGTCTATAATTACTTAGATGGCGGTCGTTACAAAACCATGTTCGAGGCCTACTACTAGTAGGAGGCGGTTTAAAAACTCTGACACCAGGGTTCATCGTGTCGTTGGACGACTCGGTGTCCCACACGAAAAGAGAGAGAGAGAGAGTACGTACGTATGTTATTTTTATAGAACCGTATTTTATCAACAAAATCTAATGATTAAATCATTAAAATACAACTTCTATCTCTAATCTATAACCATCTCCCATAAGTCTCTCTATTGTGTCATCTTTTTATGAATGAACACAAAAGTTGAATGGATTCGAATGACCACGTAATGATGTGATGTAACAGACAGACGGACAGATAGACTGGTCCGTTTTGTATGTCATGTGCAACCCACGTGTGTTTTGATTAGTGTGAGTTAAAAAAAATGGATGTGGTAATAGACATTTGGAAAAACATAAGCGTAGTAGTTAACTCTAGTGTGTTACCTGTTTTGCCCTTGGGAATGTGACCATGTCCTAGCGGCCGATGATGTGGCGCAGTGGTAGTGCGACTGCCTGTGACGCAAAGGTTCCAGGTTCGATTCTCGGTAGGGCACTCACAAAGTTGATATTTATCACTTTGTGAATTTGTTCCTAGTCTGGTACTCCTATGTCCTAAACATTGCAGGCTATTCCACCTGATTGTCCAATAAAGATAGATGAATATATATATGATAGAAAAAAAAGTTCCTATTTTCCCACTGCTGGACATAGGCCTCTTCTTTATAGCGCCATTCTCTTCGGTCCTGTGACACACGCATCCAACTTTAACTAGTTTTAATTTTGGCTACTAGATGTACTTAAACCGTGAGATGCCGGAATAGAATAGCATCACCCCATTTCTTACCCATGGGTGACGTAAAAGGCGACTAAGGGACTCGAGGGTTAAATGTTTCTTGCAATTTTAGGCAATTGGTTGAGAACCTGTCACTTTAGTGATACACAGTTATCTGATTGGCCCTCAAACTTTAGTCAGACGTGGTGTTAATATTACGTTTTACGGCCGTTAACGCATTGCCTACCCCGTAAGGGATATAGGCGTGATTTATGTATGAATGTATGAATTTATGTATGTACTAGAGGTACTTCCGCCCACTTTTTCCTAAAATTACTACTTACACAATGTTTTATATTACTAATGTCGCCATTTTTGTTCGCTAATTTGCTTAGCCACTTACGACATACTAACATACACTCCTAAAATGGTTAGTAATCATAATTTTAATATTATTTTAGTATACCAGGTGCAAGGGACAGCCGAATACTGAAGAGTGCGTACAGACCATGAAACTGAAAAACTTTCTCATGTCAGAATAGAACATAAAAAATTCGACCTTCCATACAAAATCACGTTCAGCTGCAAATACTTACTTCATGTAAATGCATGAAGGAAAGTATTAGAAAATATACGTTTCCAGAAGTAATTTCTTATGGGAGCCTGTTAAATTTCTGTTTTGTCTGAATGCACCCTATTACTATACAGAGACCTGTCTCTTACACCCTGTATATTGTGAAATTTTACAAATGACTATTACTGAAAATTGAGAACGGGCTGGTGATAAGGAACAACTTTCCCTGAGGAACATAGGTCGAAATAAGTCAAAAATATTTTGACTGATTTGAGTTATTTATGAGTATGATCAAAAGTGATCAAAAGATTTTTGTCATATTTCGACCTATGTTCCTAGATGAAAGTTGTTATCCTTCAGTTGGTAAATCAAATAGCTGATCGGCAATTTTGTATGAGAGGACCAATCTAGTTTTTCATATTTCGACTTATTTTCCTTGGGGAAAGTTGTTCCTTATCGCCAGCCCGATCTGAGTATTCGCTATCGGCCACTAGTAAAATTTCACTCTATATATAGTATACTTGCGATCGGAAAATATTTATTAATGGTCCGACACTAATTACGAATCAATCACCTACGTGTACTATCAGCAGCAAATTAACCTACCCGTTTAGGGGATCAACTTATAATTGCATTTCACACAGTTACTTAAAAAGTTCCAGTGTAAGATGATCCCTTAAATATGCTCCTAAGCTCCTGATTGTACCTGAATTTCGCGCCATTTGTGAATATTAATTTATCCGTAAAACTGAACAACTTTCACCAAGGTACAATGAAGAAACTTGTAATATAATTGGTCAAATGTACCTAAATTGTAATATTGTTGTATGGGAGGTCCAATTTACTTTTGCGTATTTCGATCTTTGTGAAAAAAGTTAATTTTCACGAGTCGAACTCGCGCACTGAATTTATGAGGACCTTTTAAGTGTTCAAGTTCAAGTTCAAGTTCTTTATTTGCATAGAATAGGTATTACAAGATGGTATTTACAATTGTATAAGTTCTCTATCCTGCTAATTTACATCAGCGTGCAAAATTATTATTAAAAAATTCATGCAGGTTATATAAACTTAAATCTAATAGCCAATTTCTTAATTTCTTCGTCATTAATTTAACAGGTCCTTCTTTAAATTTGTCAGGAATGTTATTATAAATTTTAATGCACATGCAGTAACAACTTTTTTGACAAAGTGTTGTTTTAGGACAAAAGCCTCTTACTAATTTATGTGGGTATCTTGTGTTTCTTGGGTTTATCTCAGTCGCAGTTTTAAATAAATAAGGATGTTCTTTGACAAATTTAAATATCTCTAATATGTACATTCCCGTTAAAGTAAGTACTCTCAACTTAATAAAAAGTGGTTTACATGAGTCATAAGGTCCCTTGCAACAAATAGCTCTCACACACTTTTTCTGGGCTAGAAATACTTTGTTAACATCTGTACTATTTCCCCACAGTATTAATCCATAGTTTATACTTGAGGCGACGTAACCATAATATGCACTTAATGTTACACTTAAAGAAGTAATTCTTATAAGTCTACTAAGAACGTAAACAAATCTATTTATTTTATTGCAAACTTTATCAACGTGACTCTTAAAATTTAGACTACTATCTAGAATTATACCTAAAAATGTCGTATCGTAGACTTGTTCTAAACTTGTTCCATTGTATTCCAAATTTAGCCTTATTGCCTTACGTCCCTTTACATTGAATTGTACATATTTAGTTTTCAACAAATTAACACTTAAATTATTATTATTTAACCATTCTATTACACTTTCAATATTATTATTTATGTCAGTTTCGTAATTATACAAATTATAAATGTCGGATTTAAATATTAAGGAGATGTCATCAGCAAATAAAATACATGGATGCATGGTAATGTCTGGTAAATCATTAATGTATAATAAAAATAATAATGGTCCTAACACGCTACCTTGAGGGACACCGAATTTTTGAGTTTTAAAGGTAGAGCGATAGGTTGTAACCATTTTGTCATTGTCAAGTTTGTTTATCTCAACACATTGATCCCTTTTTTCTAGATATGACTTAAACCAGGCTAGTGCTGGTCCTCGTATTCCGTATTTGTTTAATTTATTTAGCAGTATTGAATGATCTACAAGGTCAAACGCTTTGGACATATCTAAAAATAAGACCGTGGCTTTCTGCTTCGCGTCAAGACTCTGGATAACGTTATGGACTAAGTTAAAGCAAGCAAGGGTGGTGGATTTACCCTTTTGGAAGCCATTCTGCTCGTCTTTGAGTATGTTATACTTGGTGCAAAATGACATAAGTCTTTTATTTATACATTTTTCAAATATTTTAGATAACACAGGTATTAATGTGATGGGGCGGTAATTTTCAATATTTGATTTGTCGCCTTTTTTGTGTATAGGCTTCACTAGAGATATTCTGAGGGAGCTCGGAAAAGTGCCTGATTCAAATGATAGGTTTATCAGGTAGGTAAGTACAGAGGCCAATTCATATTTACAATATTTCAATACTTTTGTTGAGATTTCATCATATCCACATGCATTTGAATTATTTAGAGACTGGATTATGTTGACTATTTCGGTAGGACTCACTGGGTTAAGAAAAAACGAGTTTGGGGTACGGATTATATTACCTAGATGATCGTGACGTACCCTATTTTTTACTGTTTTAGCGCCTGAATTGATATAGTGGTCGTTAAATGCTTCCACTATTTTTGTTGTATCGGTCACAGATACATTATTTAGTTTTAGCTCAGGAACATCATTGTTTGGCTTGGCTTTTCCCAGTTCCCCGTTAATAATTTTCCACGACGCTCTGCCAATATTTGTGCTACCCATTATGTACTTGTTATTCTGATTCTTTTGGGCTTTTAAGACAACTTTTTTTAAAAGTTTCGAATAATTTAAATAAGTCGATTTAAGTGAATCATTTTCTTTTTGCCTATAGTAGCTCCATCGTAGCGTCTTTTTTACTTTACAACAATATTTCAGGCCTTTTGTTATCCATTTTGGTTTTCGAAATCTATTGGAAAATTTTATTTTTTGTTTTGGAAAGCACATTTTGTAGAGTATACAAAAGAGCTCGTAAAAACGATTGAATGCAGTTTCCATATTATTTTCCTCGTAGACGTCCGAAAAGGAGAGTGACTGTAGACATTTACGGAACTTAGAAAGGTTTTCAGCACTATAGTCTCTCTGAGTTATGAACCAGGTCTTCATCTCAGGTAGATTTTTTACAGGAAATGCGAACATCTGCGCAGTGTCGTGGTCCGATAAATGTAGCGACAGCGTTTTCCCTGATCCGTTTTTTATATTACTAAGTATGTGGTCAATACAGTTTTTTTCACGCGTTGGTTCATTTATATAAAACTTTAAGTTATAATTATTTGCAATGTCTTCTAAATATGATTTTTCCTTAGAGTGTTTTAGAGTGTTTATGTTGAAATCACCTGTGACAATGAGCTTTTTGTTTTTGTATTTCATGGAAAGATAATGGACTACTGCTTCCAATCTATTCAAAAAAGGAAATGCATATTTTTTATTCGAGGTATAAAGACAAATTATTATTAATTTGTATGCAGGGATCTCTACACCACAGCACTCAAATATACTAGGTATTGTGTAATTGTCAAAGCACCGTAATTCATTGCTAATAAGTTTTTTCTTTAGCAGAATGCAAGTGCCCCCTCTCTTTTTTGTTCTGGAGTAATTTGCTCCAAGTATATAGTTATGAAGTGGACAGGCACGCTCATCACCCGTTTGTACAAATGACTCTGAAAAGCAAAGTACATCTGGATCAATATTTTTTCCCTTTAAATTTAAAAGCGTTATTTCTAGTAAATCTCTTTTTGAAAAGAATCCCTCTATGTTTTGATGTAACATTACGAATTGTCTTTTGTCTTTATTTATTTTCTCGTGACCTGTTACTTTATCTTTATTGACGAAAAAACTGAGTACTCTCTTGAGTTAAGCTATTTTCCGCATATATCTCTATTCTAGTTATTAAATCGGCTATAGTTCTAAATATTATTAACATACCTAGATTATTGACGGTTTTATTTTTACGCCTAAACATGGAGAAATCGTACTCCAAATTAAGGTTGGAATCGATAATGTAAGCATATTCATAAGTAGATATGTCGTCATACAGTAGTTTATTGAATTGTTCAATTCTTGAGTTGAACATGGTTACTGAGTTTCCAAGTCTAAACGTAGGTACACAGATTAAAAAGTTTGTGTGTTTTAACGGCGAAAGTGTTTTTCTAATTAAATTTACAATATCACAATAGTTGGCAGTATTGTTGAAATCATGGTCACCGATTAATATTATACAATAATCGTTCATTGTAAAATGTGTAAGCTTAGATTCTAAACCTGCTAGAACATGTTTTATACCGCTGTTAGGCTTAATATAGTGGCATACATCATATCCGCTAATAGCCTGTTTAGCTTTTACAAGAATTTTATTCGTGTTATTGGAGCTCAGTATACATATTTTATTCAACTTTTTGACAATTGCTTGTGTTTCTTCTCTACCCAAGGATTCTGTTTCTTGTTGGCAATTTGTAGACCTGGATGCATATGAAGTAGAGATAGACACGATGGAGGGTTTTGTCGTAGAGTTGGAGGCGGTTGTAGTACACACATTGATGGTTTCTTCCTCGATGATAGAAGGGATTCGCGGCCGCTGCTCCGGTGAAAATGATTCACTTCCTAAAGTTAGATTAGGCATAGTGTTATTCGCATTTTTTCGTTTTTTCTTGCGTCTGTTTTTAGTTATAGTGTTTGTAGAAAAGCATAACTGTTTTAATCGGTCGAATTTCTCTTTGTATGCTCTAGTTTCTTCTCTTAAAATGCAGTTTTCGCCAATTAAATCCTCTATTTCCTTATCAGCCGAGCTAAGTAAGTTCTCAAAGGTACATACCTTTTCCTTGAGTTCTTCCAGTTCTTGGTAAATTAGGATATTTTTTAACTCCGGGCAGCTTCTTTCCATTATCACACGATGTGCTCCATATTCAAGGGAACTGTTTGTTTCATCTTCGTTCTCCGAGATTAGCGTGGCATCTAAAGTCTCGAAAGAGTTGCTGGTTGGCACGTTGATTTGTACATCTAGTCCGCGGCGATGAGTGACGTTGTCCATATGGTGTATGACGTCACTGGTGTTGATCATGGACAGCTGCAGTGAATGTAGTGTGTCGTTAGATACTGTTGGTACTGATCTTGAGTTGGAATGATCAGTAGAGTTTTCCTCGGATGCATTTTTATATTCTAAATCGATGATACTTTTTATACTCTCTAAATGTGAGCAGCTGTGCTCTGACGATTTTTCTATGGAAACTTCTGGTTGGTGTAGAGCATCATCTTCTACTTGCAATTGTGTTAACTCTTGGGACTGCAGCACAGATGGATCCAAAGTTTTTAGTTTGGGAGTTGACATCTCGTTCCTGAAGGTGAGTGAAGTATGAGAAGTTTTTGCCGGTATGGCTTTCGTCTGAGGTTTTTTTGATTTTATATTTTGCGCTTTTGTTTGCTTCTCTTTTAATTTAAAGTTTTTGTTGAGGCATTTGTCACATTTCCAACTCTCCTTCTTTTTAATCAATCGGAAAAATTGAAATGATACTTTTGCGCAGTCAAGATCAAGAGTATTCTTACATTGTATACATTTTAGAAAAGTTTTATCTTTTATTCTGTTGTTGCAATTTGAGCAATAATTTTGTGTGGGTGTTGGAGCCATTGTAGTTTTTCTTCAGGTTAACGGTTTGTAAAATAAAAATAATTATCAATAAAAAGTCCACTGCGATCAGATTCGAACCTAGGTCCACGAGAATATGCGTCTCGTGTTATACCACGAGGCCAGTTCGACCGTAGTAAGGGCTGCGAAATAGGCAATCTTATGAACCGTCGTAGCGGACGCCGTAGCAGTGCGTAGCGTCAAATCGGCCAAGGCTGGTCAATGACCCCACTTACTCGGGATATGTTCGGTGCTCCTCGTTAAGTGTCGGCTGTGTTTGTAGTAGGTCCTTTTTAACCGTTTTAAAAATGGACTTTAATAAAATCGCTGTAATATATGTGCCGTGTGATGCCGGCTTAGAATATCATCACCCCATTTCTTTCCCTAGGGAGTTGTAAGAGGCGACTAAGGGATTCGAGCGAGGGTGTGTATTGCAATTTAGGCGATAGGCTGACAACCTGTCACAATGGCGATTCAAAATTTTCCGAATGACCCTCAAATATTTGTCAGACGTGGAGTAAATGGCCGTTTCTTGCGGCTGTTAGCGCTCTGCCCCACAAGGGATTATGTTATAAGTGAAATATCAAAAAGCAATCTTTAATCTTTAATTTTCATAAAGAAGTTGGACCCCAATCCATCATGTCTAGCCACGGAGCAAGTTTGTCGCACAATCACACCGACAAACCGACAGAGACGTTTATACTATGATAGGAGAATCCGCTCCATTAGTTGAAATAACATGGATACGACATTTGTTAAATGAAAATGAAATTATTCAATGTAGGATAGTATTATCACTTATTGACGTCAAACAAAAAAAAAATTTGTATAAGTAACACAATTTCCTTTTTTTTTTTTAACAATTTTGTATTGTCTTAATAGAAAAACCGGCTCGGGCGGGATAAAAAAAAATATAGGCACTGCCTCGGGGCTGGCCAGGTTAATTATACTGCATGTAACTTTACGCCACCACCTTTTTTTTGTAAACGACAGTTGTTTCAAATTTAAGTTAAGAAACCCCGTGAAAGCAATAAATTAATACTGAATACATCTCCGTTAGCGTCTTAGTTCTACTTTCGCGTAGAACGAGTTCACAAACGACCCGATGAACCATGGTGTAAGACTTTTTAAACCGTGTGGTGTCGGCTTAGAATAGCATGATCTACGCATATCTATGTAAGAGGCTACCTGTATTTTATCAATTTTAGGTGATATGCTGATAACCTGTCACCATGGTGGTACACAATTTTCTGAATGCCCCTCAAATGTTTGTTAGAAGTGGTGTAAATGTTTGTTTTTTTACGCCGATTACGCTCTGCCTACCTTGCAAGGGACATAGGCATGATATTTGAGTGTATGTATGTACGTTCTACTATTAGCTATAGGCCTCTGTCATGGAATTTATAACGACTGAGTACTCCCCGAAAATCGAACCTGGGACCCACCGAGCAGACACTAATAATGGCAAGATCGAGAACCACCGAATCACAAAGATCCTGTTTAACTATTACTGTTTTAAGTAGTAGTTTTTTTAAATTTATATGCCGCGTATTACACGGGAAAAGTACCAAATGAAAACCCCCAAAAACTCGAGGAAGCTTGCAAGAAAGCAGAATGGGTGTTTCTCTCTGACGCAGCAGCAAAGATAGGGACAACTTACCCTATTTAGCTCCATATGTATTTTTTCTACAATTTCCCGGGTGTCGTAAGAGCCGATTAAGGAACTCAAGAGTTGTACGTGTATTACAATTTAAGGCGTCAGGCTGAGAACTTGTTACTATAACGAGACACGATTTTTCTGAAACGGCTCTCAAATATAGACGTGGCGATAGCGACCGAATTTTTACGGCCGTATGAAAAAGGTGTGTGTGGTTTTTTTTCAACAACCCTTCAGTCGTATCCACACTAATCCAACATCCTCCCTCACGGCTCATTACCCCGATGTGGCGGTGAATCAAGAGAATCGGACTATTTTAATTGTTCCTGCGTGCGCCATTAGCGTCCCGGCGTTCTGCGGAATGCCCGTGTTGCGGTTATCGATTCAGACTTTTATTGCGACCTTTTGATTGGGGATGGTTGGGTTGTTTATTTATTGTTAATCGGATGATCGGAAGCTGTTTTTTCGTCTACATCTACATCTACATCAGGCTTTTGCAGTCCACTGATGGACGTAGGCCTCCCCCAGGGTACGCCATAGGGTACGATCTCTCATTTTCACCATCCAGTCGCTACCAGCCGCCTTCATACAAGGTTCAAGGTTCAAGGTTCAGACGCAACGCCGGATACCATCCATACCTGGTAGCCATTCCACCAATTCGGACTAAGCGCTTCCAGTCATCATTTATAATGCGCATTGCTAAAGAGTGGAACTCACTACCTGCGTCTGTGTTTCCAAACGCATACAACACTAATCTCTTCAAAGTAAGAGTGAACAGGCTTCTTCTGGGTGAACTCGCTCCATCTTAGACTCTGTCTCTGTCCTATGACCTAGACTAGAGTCAAGAGCAAACCCATCATTAATAAAAATAAAAAAAAGGTTTTTTTAGACTTACCGTGTTCGTTAGTTTGTACGGGTCAAATCTTGAAAGCAAAATTTGAGCCACTTAACGACTTCCGATTGATCTAAAATTTTGCATAGATCATGTAAATTGGGTGACAATGCAATATTATGATGTCAAAAAACTGATATGATGATGGAGCCGGAAGGTGGTCATAGCATCTCAGAGATGAAACTACGTACCCCTATCGAGTTTGGGCTCGTTGGAATCGTCTTGCCAACCACTCTTCAAAAAGTGCACTCAAATAAATAAAAAACGTTTTTTAAAATATTTTTATTTTATTATGTCCTCGGTCAATCTGGCCGGAGGTCGTCCAACACTACGCTTGCCGAGGCGTGGCCTCCACTCGAGAACCCGTTTACTCCACCGTCCGCGGTTTTTTTTGTGATACTTTTTTCATAATTACCTATGCATGCATGAGCAGCAGCATTTTACGCGTGTAACAATTTGCACTGCGCTTGCCAATTCACCTGCCAAGTGTTGGGAGTATGGAAAAACGTCCCAATTTAGCCCAGTATGGTTTGCTTTTCATGTTTCAAAAATATTAAAGTCATGCAATGGATAAAATCTACTCAAATTGGGCGGGTTGGCGAGCGCAGTTCAAAGTCTTTTATTGAACTAGCAACGCTGCCCTGATTTCTGGGAGTATTTTCCTTAGTCGCATCATCCGCTGGTAATGCTAAAAAACAGCATCAGTAGTCGACAAGACATGAAAAAGTTAGTGTACCTACATCATCGTGAAAATCAAACATACTATCCTCGGATGAGTGCCCGAGTCCCGGACGACTACACTACAGAAGCAGCTTTAATACACAAACAAGCTATCAACATAACACGCGTCTCCGCTTGCAGATCAATGAATTACCTAACCCTGCGCTCAGAGACAACAAATGTCCGGAGGGAATCCCTAGAGTATCCACAGCTCTCTCTCTCTTTTCGTGTGGGACACCGAATCGTCCAACGACCCGATGAACCCTGGTGTCAGAGTTTTTAAACCGCCTACTACCACTAGCTCTCTGAAAAACTGTACTCCATTGGATCGTGCTCTGAAAATTATCCTGGATTGAAATACTTCTTCTTCTTTTCGTGTGGGACACTGAGTCGTCCAATACTGAAAAAGTTTGATTTTATCGATTTAAATTTTTATAATATTTGGAATCTGGTTGTTTCTCTAGTGAAAAGTATGGCTTGCCGTTGCTTTCCGGCCAATGGTACAATTGCCTACGGCGCAAAGGTTACGGGTGCGATTCCTAGTTGGGCACTCACAAAGCTGATATTATCACTTTCTGAATTAGTTCCCAGTCTGGTTAGGATACTACCGGCTACACCGCCTGATTGTCTGCAAGAAAGATGGTTCCGCGCTTCGGTGGGCACGTTAAGCCATCGAACCTGGTTGCTGTCTATGATTATTTAGACGGCGGTCGTGTTACAATCATGTCAGAGGCCTACTACTAGTAGTAAGCGATTGAAAACTATGGCTTCGCGTCGCATGTTGCAGTTGGCGTTGCGCAGCCGTACTTTTTGTAGCGTTTGACTGCAAGTCACATCAGTGTTAGATGAGTTTTCGTGCCCTCACTTCAATCTCTTACTGTACCCTCTTACAATTTCCGAGCTCTGATCCCCGCCAACAGATCGCATAAACTACGTCACACAGTGACGCTTTCTGACTGACGCGCTTGTCATTACACACTGACGTAGTGGCTTCGCACTTGTCATCGCGTCGTGACGTCACTGATTTGTTGCCGTTCTGATGTGCTGGCAGCATTAGTCTACAGTGTGCCTGTCTGCGTTATGCATTGTTGACCATCCTGATTATGATGAAAGATGCGTTTAGAGTTTTTCTTCTTTCGGTCGATGATTTAATAATATTAATACTCAAATATATTTCGACAAGAATTTTTCCACGGCTACGACACTATCGGTGGCCTCATACAATTTGGACAAAGTGCAGGTATAAAATATTTTTTTTTTAGTTCTGGACCCTATGATTTTAACCCCGGGGCTATTTAAATCTACACTTGACTGTATGGTGGGGAGCAGAAGCTCACCCGGAGAAGTTTTTTGGTTGTTCAAACAACCAGCTCAATCGCGCCCTTGGGCACGTGCCGGGTAGATTCAACAACTCCTAAGCCTAAGTAACTGGGCTAGTTGTTTCAACAACCAAAAAACTTCTCCGAGTTAGCCCCTGCTCCCCACCAATCGGTCAGGCGTAGGTTTCATAGCCCCGGGGCTAAAAACGAAAATAGCAGTCTTAAAAAAACAAGCCGTCTTTTCAAGGTCTCTTCTGTGTCGATTGAGTCTTGCCTGGAGGTATCCAATTGCTGTCAATAATTACAATGTGAAAAAAGAATATCTTACAACATGTAAGATCAGACCAAGTTCTTTGAAATTAAAGTTATGGCAGTTAATACCAAAAGTGGTTACTTTTGGTATTATTAAGTGACTAAGAACGGTTGTTCTTAGTCACTTTTTGCCATATTATATGCCTATAATTACAGCGAATATTTCATTGAGTCTGCCAGTTCTAATTTAACTTAAGGATTATACCCAAAACTTGAGCAACGGACATTCTGATAGAATCACTACATAGTACATACATACATCACGCCTATAGTCCCTTGCAGGGTAGGCATAAACGGCCGAATTAACGGTAATTTACGCCACGTCTGACAAAAGTTCGAGGGTCAACCAGATAACTGTGTATCACTATAGTGACAGGTTGTCAGCCCATCGACTAAAATTGCAAAACACAGCCTCGAGTTCCTTAGTCGCTTCTTATGTCTGTTTGTATCACAGGTTTGTATGCATGCTTAAATCTTGAAAACCACCCAACGGATGTGGATGTTTTTTTTTTAAGATAGAGTGATTCAAGAGGAAGGTTTTATGTATGATTTATGCTGGGCGAAGGTCTGTTTCCCGTGGGAAATCGGTTAGCAGCGGGTGAAACCGATGGGCGAGTCTCTTGTGTTTGATATTCAAAATTCAGAATCAACTAGGTACGAGTACGGTATGGTGTAATAAATAATGAAGTTTCAAGTCTCTCTACGACACCCTTGAGAGTAAATCTCGCCCCAAAAATGTGTCTTATATCAACTCCAAGGTTGGTAGGTTGTTCTCACACGCACCGCTGGATCTTTCGATATTATTCCGGTATCGTTTTATTGACGTAAGTCGTATAATCCACGCTGTTGTACGCGGTGGGACGACTGTCGTAAGCAGTCATTTGTTTGCTGACTGCCAAAAAATGCAAATCGTGCGGCACGTGTGTGACAATTCAACCAGCGACGAAAATGTTTCCTCTATAACTCCAGCTTACTTGCCAACTCGTAAAAACAATTAAGCATGCTGGCAACACTGGCAAGTATGCGAAGACAATAGGCTACGCGCTTTACATCGAAATTGGTTACTTCTTACACTTGGGGACAAAAATAGGAAAAAAACTCAATTTTAATATTTACTGAAAATTCAAATTTTAATAAAATCAGCATTGAAAATACAGCGTGTATCTGCGATGGTGTAAATCCTTTAAAACACGGTTACAAGCATCATTCCTCATGAAACAAGAATTATGAAAAAATTATGGACCTGTAATATCTATATTTTTTTTGTGTATGGGCACCCGCTTTGACTTTTTCTGTTTATCTTTTGGTTGGCCGGTAGAGAATGCCGCGTGGCATTAGGCCCGCCCTTTGTACTCTCTGTGCAATAAAGTTTAATAAATAAATAATTGCTGATGAGCAGTTTAATTTGAATTAAATGTTTAAAAATGCCTTGAGCCAAATTCTTCAATTATGAGAAAATAATTGAATGGCTTTAAATTAAACCACTTTTATTTAGAAGAAGATAACGTACTTGGAGAACAAGAATTATAAAAAAAACTTATTGTATTTTGTAGATTTCTAATACATACATATACTTATCACGCCTATTATCCCATACGGGGTAGGAAGAGCGTAAACAGCCGCAAAAACGTCTGACATATATTTAAGGATCAATTGGAAAATTGTGTATCACCATAGTGACAGGTTGTTGTCTTACGACTCCCACGGAAAAGAATGGGGTGATGCTATTCTAAGCCGGCATCACACGGCACATACATACTAATCTAATACATCCATCAGCATATTGCAGTCCATTGCAAATTTCTAATATCTGCAATAAATAAAACTAGTTAGCTTCTTGATCGGTATGTATAGCATAGGCTTCTGAATATTCATAGGGCATATAATTTCAGTTTGACTAACACCCCATTCTGTCCCGACTACACTGTCCTAACAGTATCCAAGTAATTAATTAAACTTGGATAAGTTTTCGTGTTCAGACCCGCTCTCCTACATCTAGCACATAGTGTCTGGAAGTGACATGTCACATAATGATGATGAGAAAACTTCAAACATAGTTTCAGGATAATCTAGTTGACGAGCGGATTTCAGAGATAATGTTGGTTCATCTAGAAAAAGATGTGCTGCAAAAATTTTGCTTTTCAAAGGATTCGAAATAAGTACTATGAGTCTCCATTTATATAACTATGAGTATAAATATAGTAGCCGAATTATGACTTATTTGAATATGTATTATAGATTTGTATTTGACATCAAAGATTCTCCGCTCAGGTAGTCATATTTTAAAATATCATATAAGAAATACAATTCAATTCAATTCATTTATTCATGCAATTGAACAATCACATTAAGAACAGTCGGGTTTACCACGATTAACTTAATAATATAAGTGATCGTGTAGTGATATATAGTTAGTTTATTTAAAATATATATTTATGAAATAAATTCCTTTATTTGGTCGTCAGTGAGGTCAATTCAGGAAAAAATATTTGAATTTAACTTAAATCCCATTAGTGCTGTCACTTTCCGTCAAATAGGATTAGAAATTTTATCATACTTTTATTGTTTAACATAATATATACTAAATTATATTTATGATAGCATAATTACAAATGCTAAATATAAAATTATAGATAACTTAAATAAAATAAACCAACAATGAAAGAAGATAATATAAACTAGAATAGGATAGAAAAATTCTAAACTATTTCATGTCTTATAATATAGCGCAAAAAGTCTGTCAAAATAAGGAGACGACAACAATGGTGACTATATTGACAAGAAATTGCGAAGAACTAATTGTAATTTTTTTAACAAGAATCAATTTTGATATATCCTATCCTTTTCTTAACCTCTTTGACGAAACATGACAGCGCTATCATATATTAAGTTACGTATTTTTTTCTCTAAGTTGACTAATCATGACCTATTTATAACTGACCGGTCCTAACTGAAAAATAAAAGATATTATACATTAAAAAAAACAAACCTGTCCCTTCTATTATTCCTAAATCTTTGCCAAACATGCCTTAAGTCACTACCTACATTCAGATGATCTCCTGACCTATTACGCCACATACATTATGGATTAGACAAAGCATCAATGACTTCGGGCCCACTAATTTTGTCCTCAAGTGTAGTTTGACGAGTTCTATATTGTAAACTTGCTTTATGAATAATTATGCGTAGCGTAAGTGTGAAATTGTTTTATGTATAACAATTTTGATGCTAATTGGAAGGTCTTAGTCGGAAAATTGGTATGTTTTATAATAAGCTTAGACAGTGCCGCGACCAGCCTAACTGGGAGGTCAAGTTACGATGGACATGATACTTAGATAGTACGAGACTAGCGTCACTTGACCTCTCAGTTTGGCTGGTCATGGCACTATCAAAGCGAATCAATTTTATAGCTTACTAACTGTTACCCGCGGCTTTGCCCGCGTACTCATAAAAACTATCCTATGTGTTAATCCATGTTACCTTCTGTATGTATGCCAAATTTCATTACAATCGGTTCAGTAGTTTTTGCGTGAAGAAGTAACAAACAAACTTATAAACTTTCTCATTTAGTAGGATCCTACTAATATTATAATTATAAATGCGAAACTATAATATTTATACTATTTAGTGATCACTAAATAGTATAAATATTATAGTTTCGCATTAATAGTATAAATATTATACTATTTAGTGATCACTAAATAGTGCATGTACGAGTATGCTTAGATCTTAAAAATAACGCAACGGATTTTGATGCGATTTTCTTTAGTAGACAGCGTTTTTCAAGAGGAAGGCTTCTCTGTATGATTCATGCCGGGAAAAGGTCTTTTTCCCGAAGTAAAACCTTTGTGTGGGCCACTGGTATAGGGTATAAGTAACTATACAGGGTGTAAAGAAAAGTATCTTCAACGGTGGTGGTGTTAAACCTCTAATTTCAGGATACAGATCGATAGTCTTAGAATAGCATAGCATCACCCTAATTCTACCCTTAGGTGTCGTAAAGGGCGACTATAAAATAAAACCAGGAACTGGGCAGCAGCGTTGCACTGCGCTCGCTAGTTCGCCTACCAAGCGTCGTGTATTTGGCTATTCCCCCAGAGAAGGCCCATGTCCAGCAGTGGACCGTTAAATCTATTGATGTTGTTTTGAATGTCAAGTACTAAACGAATTGTCAGTCCTTTGAAACTACCTTAATAATTATTTAAATAAATGAAATATTCAATCTAATTAATGAGCTATCAAAAAAACGATTAAGTGTAAGTTGGAATTGCGCACGGAGGGTTCGTACCAATTATTTTTTAACATCATGTTTGTTCTACTCAATATTTTATTTCGTTTATTTATTTTTTGAAAACTTGCAAAATTTTTTAAGCGCGGGCAGGACTTGAACCTGCGACCCTCGCATTACTAGTGGCGACGCCTTTTCCATCTGGGCTACCGCAGCTTATTCTTGCCAGCCAATACATGCATATTAAAATACACTTGCAAATTTGGCGGGCAAGAAATGAGCTGCGGTAGCCCAGATGGAAGAGGCGTCGCCGCTGCAATGCGAGGGTCGCAGGTTCAAGTCCTGCCCGCGCTTGAAAATTTTGCAATTTTTCAAAAATTTTATACCTTACACAGGAAGTGTTTTAAAATTTGATACTCAATGTTTATTTATTATTCGTTGATATAGAGGGAACCAAAACACATATTCTTTGAATATTCTAACTAAAGAACTATTAACGTTCATGAGATGCAGCCTCTTAACCATTCTATATAAAACCCCTTTACTTTTATTATACATATTATATACTTACGAATTTTTGTATTATTGTCTTGTTATAGCGGCAACAGAATAACGAGATTTATGATAATTTCAACACTTTTATTGAGATATGGCTTCGTGACAGACGGACAGACAGCGAAGTCTCAGCAGTACTATTCCGTTTTGACCCTTCGGGTAAGGAACCCTAACTAATTATAAAAAAGTTATCAATTTCAGAAACCAGTTAGTCAATTATTGTTTCCTGCCAGAAAAAAGGACAGGCAACGAAGATTCAGTAATATAGTCCCGTTTTGACCCTTTGGACGCGGAACCCTAAAAACAACTAAAACTTATAAAAAACTTATCAATATCCGAAACCAGTTTGTTAATAATAATTATTTCCTGCCTGTTGATTTGTAATCCACAATCAAATCTGGTAAGTACCTGTAGCATAAAATTAAAATACCATTTAAGGGATCAACATTAAACTGGTTCTCCAAGTTATCCAAACAGTTGTCAAGAAGAACCAGTATAAACTTGATCTCTTTAAATTTATCGATTGAAATGACGATGACGAATGTCGGACGTCAATCTTAAAGTAGTCTGTGGTTATAGTAGAAATAAAATATCGTAATATAAAGTCTGTTGTCGAACGGTTTATGAATGAGTGTCAGATGGGCGCATCTACACCGTATTTCTTCTAACGCTGCGTGTTTGGATATGTAGCTGCTACTCTAAAACTTTCCGAATGACTTTGAAAAAGAAAGATCAACCTAGCCCTTTAAGGAATCAACTTTAACTTTTTTTATGTCTGTTCGATTAGTTTATCCCAAAACCCCGTTTCTCCTAAGCCCAGTCACGCCCCAACGGCACAAACTTCTCATACATTTTCAAAAATTACGAGAAGTGTTTTAAAAATTTGGTATTCAATTTATCGCGGGTTTTCATTGCTTAGACTACATTCAATCTGTAAAGATAGAATTAGTCGCCAGGTATTAGTTGCAAAACTAACCCGGTAGATGGAGCCGTGCCACGCGTTACTGGCATTAAAATACACTTGCGAAATTGGCGGGCAAGGAACGAGCTGCGGTAGCCCAGATGGAAGAGGTGTCATCAGTAGTAATGACGAAAGTCGCAGGTTCAAATCCTGCCAAAAACTTTTAAGTCTTATTAAAAAAAACGGGTTAAATACAGTTTTTTATAAAAAATGAAATGAAATGAAAAATAAGTTTATTAGACTTTAAAAAACCTTACAGACTATAGTTACATCTGCCAAACTTTTAGTAAAGTTTGTCGGCAGTAAGTAGGTGCTCCTATTAAACTAGGTTTTTCATAGTTTATGGTACAATGCAATACGTGAGTACAACCATATAGTTAAACATATTGAGGTACAGAAATTTGATTTGAACAACTATTACTCATTACAATAAAAATTAATTTTCTGAAAGTTTTCCTAATAAATATTTCGTTAAATTATTTTTAAGAGATCGCTTAGACTTACTATTTTTAATTTCTAAAGGTATGTCATTTAAGAATTTCGGTACTAAGTACTTTCTTTGCCTTTGTCCAAAGTAGTTATTTACTCTAGGTAAAACTAAAGTTTTATTGTGAGTTTTTCTCTGATGCCTACTTTTATAGGTTTTAAATGCATCACAGCCAAATTGTTCAACCACTGTGTATAACAAAAATTTCTCATGAATGGGCAACATTTTACATTCTATAAATAATTGCTCATAGTCACTATCCTTACAACGGGTTTTCACTTTTTTGGTTACTAATAGTTTCATAAATCGCTTTTGTAATGATTTGATTTTGTTCAAATATGTTAACCCCGTAAGAAAACCCCGTACCTATAAAATTATCCCTTAAAAGATAGGTCAATGTGCTGCTTATACGGGGTGTACGGGACGGTGTACCGAAAACTTTGCAGGCATGATTAAACCATGAAACTGAACAACTTTTACTATGGAGCCTATGTTTAGGGAATGCAATCTCGATCTCGCGAGATCTCGAAATCCCCAAGATCTCGAGCAATTTTTCGAGATCGAGATCTCGAAAAAGGCGATCTCGTCTCAGAAAAATCATTCGAGATCTCGACTAAAATCCATCGAGATTTTCGAGATTTCGAGTCTGAGCTTGCGTAAGGCGTTGACGTGTTCATTGATATGCGTCCGCGCAGTGTCTGGCGTTTGCCGGCGGCGGCAGGACCTAGCAGTCGATACCTATTGAGCGGTTGCGTTGCGGGGGGTACGGGACGGGGGGAATTGACGCGACGCGACCGACCAATCCCAAGAGCTTGTTTATTGTTTACTTACTCGCATTTTCGTCACTGTGCATTTCGTGTTTTCGAGTGAAAGTTATTATTCATCTATACAATAACTAATTACATTCAGTATTATTCTATATTAGATAGTTTTCAATGTGAAATATAAATATGTCAAAGAACAATTCGAACCAAGTGTTTGTGGACGTTACTACAAGTTATTTGCCGGTTTGGAAATATTTCAAAAAGTCTGTGGATGGTTCGACTGCAAAATGTGAAAAACTGATTTCGTTTTTCGTATCCGTTGAGGCAAGTCGATCTGGCATTGGAGTATCGATCTGGCATTGGAGTATCGATCAATTATTTTACAAAATACGATAAAAAGTCAGAACGTGGTCTTTATTACTCTTACTTTCTAATCTTAAAGTAAAAAAGTACAATGTTTACCAAAATTATATGAAACAAACAGAATCTCGATCTCGATATCTCGAAATCTCGACCAATAATCCAACGAGATCTCGAGGTGGTCAATCTCGAACCCTGAGATCTCGAACGAGATCTCGAGTTGCCAATCTCGGCTCGAGATTGCATTCTCTACCTATGTTGGTAAACGAGAAAAAAATTCGACCTCTCATACTAAACTCCCGATCAGCTGACTGACTTAGTACAGAAACTCGAAAAAAAATGTCGTTTCCCAACATAGGCTCCATAGTAAAAGTTGTTCAGTTTCATGGTCTAATAATGCCTGCAAAGTTTTCGGTACACCGTCCCTTACACCCTGTATACAACAACGAACGGTTAGTACGGTGTAATGTGAAGCCATAACCGGTTTCATCTCATTCATAATTTCGTTCGCACCGGTTACCGGTTCCATTCACTTGATACAAGTCATGAACTTGGCACATTGAGGTCACTATAGTTGTAAAGAAGGTAGATTTTATGTAACTGAATACTTACGGAATCGTATATCATTTATTATAGTAGCAGGTTGTCATCCTGTCGCCTAAAATTTAAATAATCTTAAAAACTCTCGAGTCTCTCAGTCCTCACATGATTTTTTTTAAACGGCTCTTAAATATTTGTCAGACGCGGATTTCGGCCGTTTTTAACGCTCTGCTTACCCTGCGATAAGGCTGGATATTTGTGTATGATTGCGAAAGATGTACCTACCTATCTTACCAGTTTCTTTTAGGTTATGTTTTTCGAGAGTATGTATGTATGTGGACCGGTAAATTCTTGTTATGGGCTACAGGCCTATAGCCCAAACGACTAGACAAAGATGTTGACATAATATGAGGTGACGTTAGATTTATCTCAGCTGCCGCGAGCAACACTGGCTTGGCTATATAGAAATTTCATAAATTCAAAATGGCGGATTTTAAACGCGAAAGGTAACCTTGAATGCAGTCGGACAGTTCGTTTTTAATTATTATATTGTTCTTGCTACTAGTTTTTCTCTAATTTTATTGCACAAAAAGATACTGATACAAAAGGCGCGAATTTTCAATGAAAACAGTATGACTCATGGTTGGTGGCAGAATTGTACCATTACATAAACTCACCTACGGTTTTAGGGCCGTCTACGCTCTGCCTACCCCCCAAGGGATATACGCATGATTATGAATATAAAAGTTGTCCATATCTACTGATGTGTCACCGGATACCAGTAGTGACATTTTGATATACCTTTTTTGTAGGTTGAAGTTGATATTTAAATCTACAGGAAATTGACTTCGAAGATTATACAGAAAACGAAGACTGAGTTATAAATCAGTCTCTCTTCCTATAATTACCATGAGATCAGACAGAAAACCAGTGGCATTTCACGCCATTAAAATACTGAAACGTACAATTATTCTGGGAGATTTCATTCACATGCCTTAAGGCGAGTGACAAGCGCCAAATCACGAAAAAGCATTTTTTTTCATGCACAAGTTTTTGCTGTAAATCTTTAAAATCTCAAATTATAAATTATGAATGTTAATTTTATTAGGTAAAAGCTATGTTTTATTAACCCTAGTTATGAACAAATTTTTAAATTTTCACACTATGGATGTAAAAGTCTGAAATAAAGATTTTTTATTTTTTATTTTTTATTTATTTTTAATTAAAATTAAAACTTGCAAAAGCCATAATATTTCCTGTAATTGAAGTTATAGCGGATGTAAGTGCCAAAAACGGCCACTTTTGCTATTAATTGTTGTGACTTAAATTACCGCGAATAATTATTTGATCGAGTTTGTAGTATTTAATTTTGTTTTAAGATACCACCAAAATCATAGGTAAAGGACATTCTGATGCAATGTTTGCATAAAGGATTTTTTCTTTTCATGAACTGGCGCTTGTTCTATGGCAGTACTCGCTTTAAGTTTACAACTTAATACTTATGGCTTGTAAATGTGCGTATGGTCATTGTAAAATGAACAAACAATGCTGCCAGATTGCTCCTCTTATTTATTTTCAAAAGGAATTTTAGCAAAACTTCCAAAATTGTCAACTGCGGGCAAGACAAAAAAATAACAAGTTTTCTTTTATTTTATTCTTACCAGATACAGGAAATGTTTTAAAAATGTAGTAACCAATAGTGGGAAATAATTGAGTTTTGATAATATTAAAGTTCTCCAATTTGTAAAACCTGGTAACTGACATATTTTTAGACAATTGTATAAAAAGTTAGAAATTTTAAATACGTGCTTCAGGTACTGTTTAAACATTTACATATTTATCAACATTATCAGTCAATATTGAATTAGAGTAGAAAAAAATACTTGCATCTAAAATGAAATAACAATATCTAATTGTTATTAAATTATTAGAAATCTAATGAACGTGGTACAAACCTAAACGAAAAAAAGCTTATACTTTCGCTTATATAAAATTTAAGTTGCTCTAATATTAGTTAAATACTCAATTAGCTTTTACTGAGTTTGTCCATAAAAGTTTAGAAGCCTAGGATTAATGCTTTAATAATAACTAACATTTTTTTTCACGTAAGTGGTAATATTGAATTAGAGAATATAAAGTTAATACTACTTTCTCAGAATCATCTAATAAACAACTATTCAAAATATCAGAAGTTTATCTGTACGGCAACATAGAGATTTAACAAACTTTTTTTTGTTATTTACTGAATATAAATGTAATTCCTACAGGTTCACATGGGTTCAGATCGGAGCTATCCAATAATCGGTAGTACTACCGATTTTGATTTTCATCTACAAATTGTAATCCAAATTTCTTTGGTAACTAAAAACAAAATTTGCCTTATAAATTGCAGTGTCTATGTCTAGGTATGTACACTTTTTTAGCCAAAAATGTGTATTTGCGATATAAACTAAAAACTGCTGGGTTTTGAAATGCGATACCTACCAGATGTAGTCCATCTTTAATACTAACATTCAAACAAGCATTGTTTTGTAATAATGTAAATCTACCGAATCAACTTATCGAATGCCTCAAGGCCTACCGATTTATGGTTTGAAAAACTCTGTTGTCAAGTCATAGAATGTAAGTGAGAGGTAACGATGGCAAAAAAAAACGGCGAATCATTATTTTATAAGATTAATTAGTTCTTTTAACACAAGTTAGAACAAAGGTTGAATAAAAAAAAAAATATTCGGTAAAGCGCATGGTGGTAGCTTAGAATAGCATCAGCCCATTTTTACTCATAGGATATGTTCCTACATCTTTAAAATCTTATATTTTATTAATGTCAATAGGGTCGAAAATTGCTTGTACTATATTTTTAGCCTCCACTGTCGTTATGTAAGCTCATAAAATTGTGCAAACAATTTTCATATGTATTGTATTGACATTATCAGGATAGGCAAGATTTTGAAAATTTTAGATAGAAAGGTATGATAATAAGGATGAATTCTTTCCATGTAAAACATTCTGAACGTTTTGTCACCATACACCCGACTTAGTCCAATTTAGGTCTATTGCGGATTATCCGGATTGTCCAATTTAAGTATTGTTTTTTTTTGCCATCCGTACAACATATCGTGGTAATGTCAGTCATCCATCAAAACTATTCCACAGTACGGTACGGCCATCCCAATAAGTCATATTTGACAGCTATCAGATTCGTGCTAATGCTATGACAGAGGGTCCATTTCCCTTTGCTACATCTCGATAAGTGTGAAACTGATAGCTGTAAAATATGGCATATTGGGATGGCCGTACTCTAGTTCCCATTCCGTGTATCTAAACATGTGAAAAGATTGCCAAGTTTGGTAAGATTTTCAGACTACGAGAATTTAATATCCGAATTAAGTTCAGATGTACAATTATTTTTTTATTTGCTTTAAAAGACATTTTCTATTACCTTTTTATAAGAATATATGATGTGCTCAATAATTAATGAAGTCTAGACATAATTCAGAAATGTAGTGATGGACGCCCTCCGGCCAGATAGACCGACGGCTTAGAAAAGGCGGCTGGTACCGACTGGATAGAGACAACAAGAGATCGTATCGTGTTATGTTATAGCGTAACCTAGAGAAGCCCTACGTCCAGCAGTGGACCTCAATAGGCTGATGTATGTATGTATACTATGTTCACTCCGCGGTTTCACTCGGTGAAAAATAACTTACACTATATGTCGCTTGAACGTTACTACAAGAAGAATATCAAGAGGTTGACAAATTTTAAGGGTATGGTCGGGGCGCCGATAACTCAGTGGCAGAGTGGTAGGACGCTAATATTTTTTTCATCTTCTTATTTTCGTTTATTATACATACATACATACATACATACATATATCACGCCTTTATCCCTTGCGGGGTAGGCAGAGCGTAAACGGCCACAGAAAACGGCAACTTATGCAACTTATTTTAAAAAGTTTTCAAAGATTACTGTTTTGTACAGCATCTGACATAATTAAGTACTGCTAAACAAAGTCATAATAAAATTGTGTAAATGATAGGTCAAATATTATAAGGCATTATTTTAGTTTCTTGCAATTAACCAGATAGTTGCAATAACAAGACCTCATATCCCAATTTTTAGTAATAATAATACAACTATAAATATTTTAACTGATAATTATATCAATCTGGTATTATAACGGCTCAAAAAACGACTAATCACTTCGAGAAAAGCTTCACCTGTTGTGTCACATTTCTTTGTTTTGTGTCTTTTCTGTATTGTTGTTGTGTGCAATAAACTGTAATTAAATAAATAAAAGGTAGTGCTGTAACGCTTCGCTTGGTTCGTCTTGGCGGGCGCACCACCATGCCCGCCACCCCCTAGACTACGTGCATTTGTAATCCATACTAATATTATAAATGCGAAAGTGTGTTTGTTTGTTTGTTTGTTTGTTTGTTTGTCTTTCTTTCACGTTACAACAGAGCGATATCATGCAGTGTTTTTTAGGTGTGCAGTTAGGTGAGAGGCTGGAGAGTGACATAGGCTACTTTTTATCCCGGAAAAACATATTTTTCCCATCGGAAAAGCGATTAATGTTTAGCAATAGAATACACCCATACTACGAACATAGATGAGTATCATGCAGCGATGTAAAGCATTTTTTTTTTTGAGAGCAGCTAAATGAAAAGCTGGTGAGTGACATAGGTTATTTTTTATCCCGGAAAAACATATTTTTCCCTTCGGAAAACCGATTAATGTTTAGCAATAGAATACATCCATACTACATACATAAATGAGTATCATGCAGCGATGTAAAGCATTTTTTTTTTGGAAAGCAGTTAGATGAAAAGCTGGTGAGTGTCATAGGTTACTTTTTATCTCGGAAAAACATATTTTTCCCATCGGAAAACTGATTATTGTGTAGCATAGAATACATCCATACCACATAAAAAAGATGTATATACAGGATGTAAGGGACAGCCCTCCGAATACTGATATTCCCATAGTAAATGCAGTGAGCTGATTGTGATTTTGTATGGGATATAGAAAAAAAGAATTTAATCTATGGCAGGTTGTTCAGTTTCATGGTTTGAATACACCCAATCAGTATTCGAAGGGCTGTCACTTACACCCTGTATAGCACTACTATGAGAATGTCTCTTGAATATGAGTTTTGGGATATGAATGTGGCTTTAAGGGTGATGTGGGTATGTACTTGAGATACTTCTTACCACAGTAGTAAAGTTAATTTCTACAGTTAAACATGATTTGAAAGTCCATTTCTATAATAATAACCATTTTTAGCACAGTAAGTTTGCCCTGCGTATACTTGCGAAGACACATAATAAACTTAAATTTTTTGGTACCATAGTCCTGAAAATTGAAGACTAGGCAAAATCATTATACTGCGTATTCATATTATTATAATTCCAATCCAAGAACATCCATCCCCAAGTTAATTTGGTTTGGAGCTAATATAGGTTTTCAAATCCTTGATTACATACCCACTCCTTTCTTTCATGTCTTCTTGGAGCATGTTTGTATGTAATAAAAATTACAATAGCCTGTATTAGTGATGGTAGCGCCCAGGTACCACAAATTATATACTTTTTCAAGGAAGTGAACCATTCCAGTGTAGTGTCGTCTGTGTATCGGTGAATAGTGATTTTAGTGCCCTCCCAGTTTACACAGTTGTTCGCCTTACGATGTGTCGTTTAGAATACACAACTAATTAATAAAACTCTATGAGTACGCGGGCGAAGCCGCGGGTAACAGCTAGTATTCCTAATATTTTCTAAAGCTTTTGGCCTACATTTCTAATATTTTGAATTATAGATTGGTTTATTAGTATAATGAAATGGATTCGGACTTACTCACTTAGATTCAATATTACTCTTACTACGACAACAAACATCGAAAACTAAGTCAAGCTGAGTTTTCAGATTTCTAATCTTTTGTTGGTAGCTTTATATGAAGCTATAAAAAATATTTTATGAATTTCATTAACTCTAATTCAATATTACCAAAATCAGAAGCTATTTTTTATTTTCCATATTCGCAGGTATTTAAATTTTCTAAAATTTATATAAAATAAAGTTAAAACGTGTGTATGTCAGTTACAATCAAAATATTAAACTTAAATTTTATATCTACTTAGTTATTCAAAGATATTGAAAATATCTATTTTATGGAAAACACAAATGAGAAAAACTTCTAATATTTTTTAAATATGCCGAGAATAATGCTCCTAAGATAATAAAGAAGCAAAATCTAACTTTAATAAAATTATAACTTTTGCGGTCAAAATCTCGTTCCACTATCGGTCTAATCAAGAATCCGTACTTATAATAGGTATAAATCTGACAGTTAGTGTGTGTGTATGTATATTTGTTACCTCTTCACGCTCAAACGGCTAGACCGATTTGGTTGAAATTTGGAACACAGGTAGAGTATAAATAGGCTACTTATTACCACAGGAAAACAACTATTACCAAGGGAAAATTAGTGGCAACGGGTGAAACTGCTGGGCGTAAATCTAGTTATTCATAAAATTGCCTTGCTTAGCCCTCCTTTCAAAGCTTAGTAAATTGTTCCTTATTACAAACCCGTCCTGACTATTCGGTTTCCTCCTTTTCTGCTTGATAATATTATTCACGAAACCAGTCGCATTATTGATAAGTGTAGTTACATTTTATAATTATATTAGTTAACTGGAATAACAAGTTTAGGTTTAGAAATTTCAACACAAAATTTAAAGTTCTTTCCTCACTTAATTATTACTTACTTGACTAGAGAAAAAGTTTAGGTTTAGATACTTATAAATTACAATACTAAATTCAAGGTTCTTTCTTCACATATCATTATTCATCTCTATGACATTTGGTACACCGTAGGGACGAACAACCCGATGAACCCTGATTTCAGTTTTACAACAACCTAGCTACGTAACGCCATCTGTTATTAAAATAATGAACCAGCACAAAACAACGCCAGCACGCTCATTGATCGATTACATCGACGTAGCTTCGTTCGTTTACAGGAGGTACTGGATAAAAAGTGTAGAGGGCGCAATGAGAGAGACGACGGATGATCGTATTCATGGGGTACAAACAAACAAACATATATCACGCCTTTATCCCTTGCGGGGTAGGCAGAGCGAAAACGGCCGCAAAAAACGGGCATTTACGCCACGTCTGACAAACATTCGAGGGTCATTCGGAAAACTGTGTATCGCCATAGTGACAGGTTGTCAGTCCAGCGCCCGAAATTGCAATACACACCCTTGAGTCCCTTCGTCGCCTTTTACGACACCCACGGGAAAGAAATGGGGTGATACTATTCTAATCCGGCATCACTCGGCCATCTAAGCCGGCATCACTCGGCCATTCATGGGGAATATAGAGTCAATCCCAAATTATCCCGTCAAAAGGGGAACCAGGCCATGAAACTGAACAACTTTCACATAAAAAGTTCAGAGATGTTAATGGAATAATAATAAGAAAAGCTGTACTTTTTAAAAAAACTTACACACACTCACACACATATCACGCCCACTATCCCCCTCGGGGTAGGCAGAGCGCAAACAGCCGCAAAAACGGACATTTACGCCACGTCTGACATATATTTGAGGGTCATTCGGAAAATTGTGTATCGCCATAGTGACAGGTTGTCAGCCCATCGCCTAAAATTGCAATACACAAAAACTTACTTATAAAAATATATATATCTTTATTTTATGGTTGGTTTCTATGGGAGGTTGTTCTTTTTTACGTTTTCCGACGTATGTTTCTTACAGAATTATAGTATTAGGGTAGTTTCGGGGGCGATAAATTGATCTAGTTAGTTACCATTTATCAAAAGTCATCGCCTTATCCACGTTTTATCCATTATTGTGGGTTTATTTTTACGACTTATACAGCCATGAAAAGTCTTGCCTCAGACCCTGAACTGTCACAGACGTGTGGGGCCAATGATGATGATGATGATGATTTTTACGAACAACGCCATGTATTGAGTAGCGAAAACAAACAAAATACCGAAGAATACCGGTTACCCAGGTACCAAAATAAATACGCATACAATATCTATTTCCAAGCAAACGTCCACATTTTCACAACTACCGGCCGTGTCACAGGTCATGGCAATTAAACGCGAACTTTGTGCGTTAAAAAAAAACCGGTCAAGAGCGTGTCGGAGTGGAGTGTGCGGGACTCTATTTTTTACAGATAAACCATAAACAGAACTACACATAGCACCTTGTATCTGTTGTGCGTGTATCTTCTGTTCAAACAAATACTTTAAGCTCATAACAAAAAAAAATGTATCGCTGTAGTGACAGGTTCTCAGCTCATTGGCTAAAATTGTAAACTTTTTTTACAAATTCGCCACACTGTAACCTTTCTCAAATGTACAGCAAGTTTTACCAGAGTTTTTTGAATCCGGTTGTCAGACGAATAGAATTAACGAAATCCCATACAAAATCCGTAACTATTATCGTATTTCTAAGCAAAATCCTGACAATTAACCCAACGGAAATAAAGCAACAAAATTGCGACTGTCAAAAGTTGTCATTTTGACATAAATTGACATTTACTGTTAGAGGTTACAGGAGGTTGACGATACCACCATAACCATCCAACTGACACTTCATCGAAATAGGGACTTTTCTATCTGACAGTTATTTTGACATTTGAGTGTCTTTCGACGTTTGTTTACTTTCTTCTAGTATTTATTCTTTCTTCTAGTATTATGTTATTATTTAGTACCTAATTAAGACAAAACCACAACTGAAACCTGTTTCAAAAAGCGAAATACGGGCCTTGTTTACAGTTGACGGAACCCCAATAAAACGTAAAAAGTGGGTATAACAGAGTGACGTAACGAGTACCCTACTATTTTGAGTCTCGCTTTGACTATCCGACCGGCACCTCAGTTGAATATTTTCCCGAAAAAACCGACGAAAATGCAATTGTTTGGTGGCGTCGCGTGGTGATATCTCTCTACGCCGGATTTTTTCAAAATGAATTTTCCTTCAACGTCAATAAACACAATACTCCACTGCTGGAAATGGGCCTCCCCTTATTGGGAGGGTGTTTTCCATACAACCAATCTTGGCTGATGGATTGGCGAGCGCAATGCTAGGTGTTGTATAAGGGAGCGCTACTGCTAATTCCCTAGATTCATGCCTTAGTCGCCTTTTACGACACCTATAGGACGGGTGTTACTATCCTAAGCAGGATTTACCGCAGTTTTTTTTTTTATTAATGGTGGGTTTGCTCTTGACTCTAGTTTAGGTCATAGGACAGAGACAGAGTCTAAGATGGAGCCAGCTCTCTCAGAAGAAGCCTGTTCACTCTTACTTTGAAGAGATTAGGGTTGTATGCGTTTGGAAACACAGACACAGGTAGTGAGTTCCACTTTTTAGCAGTGCGCATTATAAATTATGACTGTAAGCGCTTAGTCCGAATTGGTGGAATGGCAACCAGGAACTTCTGCTTGAACTAAGTATGTTATCAGCTGACTGCTTTTCTGTTGGAAGTAAAAAAGTATGACATATCCTCGAATATATTCATGGTCTGAACGCACCCTATCGGTATTCGGAGGGCAGTCCCTTGCAGTATATATGGGGTCGGTATAGCATCAATGGATTATAAATACCAGCAATTTACATAGCGTCTAAAAAACTAAATTACGCCAAACCTCTCAGGGACTTTCTACAAAAAAGATAGATATGCGTTGAACGCGTGTTTAGAAACTCAATACAAAAAAACTTAATTCCGCGTGTAGTTTTTGTGGTAAGAACCACAGGGTTTCTTTAACACCCACGAGTTAAACCGGTATCTCACGGACACAATAGTTAAGATACTAACTGTATTAAATTTCCAACGTAAAAGAACGTAAAACTAACGTGCTGACGTAACAACCTATTACGTCACGGTCTAAATCACCTCCCAGGACTCAGTGCTAGTATGGTCCTGATTGGCCACAGTGCCGGTTCGCCACGTTTTTTTTCTCACACTGTTAGTTCTGGTTCGTCAAACTTAATAATAATGTACACATCAAAATTCAATTCATTTATTAAGTAAACTTAATTGCTAAACGTTACAAATTTAATAAGTGAAATTAATTTATAAAACATGACGATATCTGATTCAATAAATAATAATATATGATGAGTTTTTCATTTCATTAGTGTACATTAATTAGATAGTCAATGAATATTGGTATATCAAATTAAATGTTACATATAACACAACACATTATTTTGTGACAAAGATGACTCTGTTGACTTCGGCCCCTCTCATGCCTCCGCAAGTTCCTGTTAGCTCGAGATTTGAAAGAGTACCAACATAATAATAATTTTATGGCCGTTACCAAGCATGGACGACTCGGTGTCCCACATGAGAAGAGAGAGAGAGAGTGCAAGGTCATATTGATTCATACAAAACTTGTATTGCTTTTCTACCGCAGGCAGAATTTGAACCTGCGGCTTTTGCCAGCAGTGCTAGCAATTAATTCAACCAACTGGACTACCGACGCCCATTTGGCTACAACGGGCAATTACGTGTGGCTCCATAATTATACAAAAAAATGCATGTTATGTAAATTATATTCCAAACACATAGAAGTTTTAATATTATTTTGTTTTCATATTTTTGGTATTCATAATAATGTTACAATTATTGACTCGATGAAGTAGTCTTTAATTTTGACGTTCCGATTTTAACGTTGAAAATCAGTTTTAATATTGCTATGGATTTAAAATGATTTGTCAGACTGTACTTTGAAAGCCTTGAATTGATTTTGACGAATCGAAATAATTATTTTTAAATAATAGCGAATTGAGACTTGTTCTTATTCTTCCAGTGTCGACGAAAGACCCGATAAACCATTGTCTCTGATTTAGTTGCGAATCGTTTTCTTTCTGTGTGGCGAAATGGGACTGTGACGAGTCGGGCCTAACTCCCTGGCAGCCTTCTAGTTGGAAAATAAACAACGCGGGTAGTCGTAAATTAAAGAGTAAAAAATTCAACGTCCCGTGTGCTCACCCCCTTAGTTAGTTATTTATTGTAAAGCGACCAATTTCGGTAGATACCTGGCTGTTTTATATCCTTGTTAGAATCATACCTACGAATAAAAAATACTTAAATTGTTTTCTGTAGTTTATGATTAAAGCCCTGATTTACCTGAAAAGATTGTCTCTTTCATTCGCGCTGCGCCAAAGAGAAACAGGCAATCATTTAGCGCTCTAATTTTCTCGAGATTTTACGTTTTTTCCGATATAGAAACTAGAGAAGTACCATTACAATGTCATATAGGTATTCGTATCAGAGAAGGATTCATATAGATTAGAGGTTTTTTTGTAATAAATTAAAACTGTAATAGACATAGATTTGCTTGCTGAGGATAGGGACGAATCCTTCAAACACACGATAATGCCTGGTTTTCTGGTCTCGCTAACAAAAGGCAAGAACGTCACCTAAACATGCATGTGCCAGTCTCAAATTCCACCTTCACTTGTAGAGCGTGCGGAAAATTATGCCGCTCCCGTATCGGCTTATACAGCCATGAACAGTCTTGCCTCAGACACTGATTAAATCGTCTGTCACAGACGTGTGAGGCCAATGATGAGACATAGATATTGAAAAAGAAATTCAAATAGAGGTTACTTCGGATTTGCTTCTATGGAGTAAAGTTTGTCAAATTGTGTAACTGATAGGTAAATGGTATTTATAAGATCCTCGACAGCATCATATGATATTTTTTTTCAGAATTTAATGGCTATAATTTTCTATGTAAAACTGATTTCAAAATCTTGCTCGCGTTATATCCTCGCCTTAAACTACTAGCCTTAATTTTAAAATGTTGTTTATCTGAACTTGATCTTTAAACTAACGAGATAAATAAAAGTATTTTTCCATGGATATCGAAAAATTCCGGCGATTTAAATTTCCATCAACAGATAATTCCCATCAGGTATATTTTCCTTCCGAATCCCCTCCAACAGCCACCCTCCACTCGAGACATGGACTAAATCCTACTAATTTAAGTATATCACACTTTAATCTTTAGTGAGAGATAGTGTTGCATTGCTAGTGATAGCGAATCTGGAGGCTAATAAGATATTAAAGAAGTGTTAGCGATACGCCATTTTCCAAATGACCCTCAAATATTTGTCAGACGTGGCGTAAATGTCCGTTTTTTGTGGCCGTTTACGCTCTGCCTACCCCGCAAGGGATTATAGGCGTGATATGTGTATGTATGTATGTAGCGGTAGCTGGGGATTAAACCCGGGACCGTTGGGCACCGGCCCACTGCTCTACCAGTTTCTAATTTAAATTTACGAAAAAGACATAGCCATGGACAAGTAAGAATAGAAATATTTTTATGTAGTGTCCTATTTTCCATTTTTCAACATACGTAAAACTCACTATCTGTGTCTGTGTTTCCAAACGCATACAACCCTAATCTCTTCAAAGTAAGACTGAACAGGCTTCTTCTGGGTGAGCTCGCTCCATCTTAGACTCTGTCTCTGTCCTGTGACCTAGACTAGAGTCAAGAGCAGACCCATCCTTAATAAAAAACCTTTAACCTTTATCCGTAGCAGGCAGAGCGTTAACAGCCGTGAAATGCGGTCGCTATCGCCACGTCTCACAAATATTTGAAGGCCATTTCAGAAAATATACGTATCACTATAGTGACAGGTTGTCAGTCGCCTAAAATTGTAATACACATTAAATCTCTGAGTCCCCTAATCGCCTCTTACGACATCCGCGAGAAAGAAATGGGGTAATACTTTTCTAAGCCGGCATCACACGGGAAAGAAATTCACAAATTATTATTTTTCCTTTGTTGGGACCAACCAAACTCTGCCAGACGTGATTGTTGAATATGGCAAATAGAGGGAAGCACAATAGTCCCCCATTATTGACTAATTATGTGGAATGACTAAGTTTTAATTAGAGCCTTAGATTAGAGCGTCTTCATTGAGGCAGGGCTTTGCGGAGCGGAGACCAGCGGTGGTGCATCAGTTGACCAATCACTGACGAGGAGCAGATATTTCAAGGTTTATGATTGTTCAATTCATACACAGCGGGACACCACACAATAGAGAAATGAAGCCATTGCGAGTAGATCACACTCCACAAGATCCTCAAGCAACTGACGGCCCCGACAGCGGGTGCACGGAGGTCCCTCATTTGTTCCTATTTTTTTGGGATTTGGGAACTACCGGCACGTGCCGGGTAGATTCAGTCCAATACGTTCTTCCCAGAACAACTCGTAAGCCCAGTCGCACCCCAGGGGCGCGATTGTTTGAACAATCACAAAACATCTCCGGGTGAGCTCCTGCTCCCCACCATACAGTCAGGTGTAGATTTCATAGCCCCGGGGCTAAATTTGTAGAGTCCAGAACCAAAAAAATAATAAATAGAGAAATTAAATGAGACGCATCCTTAGTATTTGTAATCAGTGCTTGTTTTCAACTGCTTTGTATTAAATGCTACGCTTTGATATATTATAGTAAATGGCCATTCTTTATGATTCTCGATAAAAGTGCGTATAAAACGCTGACACTGTGGCCCCACCCCGTCCGGAATTCGGTACAAACGCTACGGTTCGATGTATTAGTGAAATTCCTCCACTTTCCGAAGCTTTAATGGGCTAAATATCTTAAGCCGAGATAATTCGAAACTCTACCGATAGCAAAACAGGGATGATAACAAAATATTTGCGGAAATAATAAAATAAAATACAATACAATACGTAAATCACGCCTATATCCCTTACGGGGTAGGCAGAGCGTTAACGACCGTAAAACGGATATTAACACCACGTCCGACAAAAGATTGAGGGTCAATCAGATAACTGTGTATCACTAAAGTGACAGGTTGTCAGTTCATCGCCTAAAATTGCAATACACATCTAACCCTCGAGTCCCTTAGTCGCCTCTTACGACACCAGCGCCACCACCATTTGTAAACGACATTTGTTTCAAATTTTAGTCAAGATTTCTATCTGTAAAGATAGAATTAGTCGCCGGTTATTAGTTGCAAAACTAACCCGGTAGATGGAGCCATGCCAAGCGTTACTGGCATTAAAATACACTTGCAAAATTAGCGGGCAGGAAATGAGCTGCGGTAGCCCAGATGGAAGAGGCGTCGCCACTAGTAATGCGAAAGTCGCAGGTTCAAATCCTGCCCGCACTCGAAAATTTTGCAAGTTCGCAAAAAATTGTATACCTAACACGGGAAGTGTTTTAAAATTTGGTACTCAATAAGTATTTATTTCAATACATTATTTTCACTAGCACATGTTGAAGGAAACCAAAAGACAATTGAATAAAACCATGTCAGAGGTCTACTAGTGGTAGTAGGCGGTTGAAAAACTCTGACACCAGGGTTCATCGGGTCGTTGGATGACTCGGTGTCCCACACGAAAAGAGAGAGATAGAATAGTATCACCCCATTTCTTTCCCGTGGCTGTCGTAAGATGCGACTAAGACTAACTGTGAATTGCAATTTTAGGCAATGGGCTGACAACCTTTCACTATGGTGATACACCATTTTCTGAAAGATCCTCAAATGTTTGTCAGACGTGGCGTAATTGTCCGTTTTTACAGCTGTTAACGCTCTACCTACCCCGCAAGGAATAAAGACGTTATGTATGTATGTATGTTATGGTATTTATCTAGCTTCTATGTCGAAAAAATCGTAAAATCAAGCGAAAGTTTGAGTGCAAAATGATCCACATTTCAGAAAAAACAAACGGGCATCTATTTTTACACGAGTGCCTAACCAAAAAAGGAGTGTAATGTACGACTTAGGGAAAAAAATAGACGTTCAGGAAAATTTATATTTCTCTTTAATTAAAAACATTTAACGTATTTCGTTTTAAACATATTGAAGAACTTGAACCAAGTTATAACATATATTTATTTGGTATTTTTAAGAACTCTTTAAAGTATATTTTATAGAGTTTGTAAACACCTGAAATTGTCAGGTAGGACCTTAAGAGTTCATATTCGTATGTATATTATGTGCGATTCTAGAGTAAAACTCATAAACCACTGAACAGATTTAAATGAGAATTGTATCGGAAGAATCCTTACATTTTCCCGAGTGTCCTAGGTTAGACTATAATATATCCTTTATTGTAACGAAACAAGTAAACATACAGTTGAAACTTAAAATTAAAACAACAGGCGAGCTTATCTCAATACAAGTCGTGTTTTAATTTTTCAAATTTATTATGCTTGTTTAAAAGTGTCTGTTTCTGCTGACGCTCCTACGGGCCGCGTATTTCCAAAGGAGATTGTCTGTAAGACGCACCATTTGCTCACAATCGGGAGTAGAGGGCGCTGATGTTGTGGTGTTATTGGTGGGATTTCGGGATTCGGGATAAAGTTCTTAGTTTAACCTGAGGACAAAAAAAATGTTTTACTTATTTATGATATTTTGTGTGTAACACCGAGTCGTACGACGATCCGAGCCGATCGAGAGCTGTGTTGTCAGTTTTTTAATCGCCTTATATTAGTAGTAGGCCTCTGACATGGTTGTGTAACCACCGCCGTCTAAGTAATCATAGACCGACGGCTTAACGTGCCATCCGAAACACGGTACCATATTTGTTTTCGGACAATAAGGTGGTTCAGCCTGCAATGGCCTGACCAGACCGGGAACATAAATATCAAATAAATAATCAAATAATCATTTATTAATGTGAGACACATGTTTATATACAAAGATGTCAAAATAAAATTAACAAATTATCAAAGTGATAAATAACAACTTTGTGAGTGCCACACCGAGAATCAAACCCGGAACGTTTGCGCCGCTGGCAGTTGTACTACCACTGTGCCACATCGACCGACGATTTTTTACTTACATACCTATCGATTTAACCTGAAGGAGGAAAAATATGGATTTAACTGTATTTTATTGACCTACATTCCCGGGGGAAAATTCGTTGTTTTCAATTTTCTGGTAACACTGTCACAAAAACAGGATTTTATCTAATTAATTTTAATACACAGCCACAGTAGAGAAAAATCAGTAGGTAAACTATCTTAATTTTTTTGATTTGTTAGTAACATCTTTACTCAATATCATAAATACTCGGCATTAAGTCCGTCCATGTAAATTTATTGCATAAAGTTAAATAAATAAAATAAAAGGGAAAATAGTATTTATTTGCTTGACCTTCTTTCACGTAACAATGGATCAATATATGTAGTGATTTTTATTTAAGAAAAGTTACGTAAGTTTAGAAACTGTAGAGAGCCATATAGTAGTTGTCACCGCCGGACAAAATCGCATTTCCACGAGAAATCGGAAACAGCGCGGGGCGGATATCTTATTGTTAGAAAATTATAGTAAAAGCCATTCAAAAATGAGTTTCACAAGAAGTGATGGTGTGTCCCAAGGATTTTATGTTCTATATACAAGGGTGTCAGGGACAGCCCTCCGAGTACTAATAGGGTGAATGTAGACCATGTAACTGAACAATTATCCATAAAGAAATATTTTAGGAAACGACAATTAATTTCGGACCTCTCATAGGAAACTCAGTCAGCTGATCGTGATTTGTATGGGAAGTCGATTTTTTTTGTCGATTCCTGACATATGATCCTAGTGGAAAGTTGTTTAGTTTCATGGTTTACACCCTTTCAGTATTCGGAAGGCTGTCCCTTACACACCGTTTATTTCTGGGTCAATAACTGTCATGATCATGTAACTTCAAAAATTATAACACCGCTATTTCCGTAATTACGCAGGATAAAGATATGGTATGGTTATTTGTATGACATTCAACGAAACTTGCTTATAAGAGGGACTAGAGGCCCTGTCAGCGCTTACACCTGCTGCTCCTCATTTTCACGACAATTTTTTGTAAACCAGTTTCCAAAGTTAAAGTTAAAGATAAAGATATTTTATTCACAAGCATACACGGTACATAAAGTTCTTATAAGTTTGTAATAACTGAAATTACATCAGCCCATGCGTGTTGCGCCAGTATTTGGCATGCAAAATTACTTATTTTAGCTGCCCATACAGTCAGGTGTAGATTAAAATCCCCGGGGCTAAAAATCGTAGGGTCCACAACTAAAAAAAAACTTATTTTAGAAAATCATAATCTCCAGCACTGACTATCCGACTGTTTCCTCAAGCAGATCTTCCACCCTCTAGCCAATAGTTTTCTACTGCTGTTTATCTCTACTGTGACATATTCGGCCTTACCCAAATGATAATATTTCAATCCCTGTTTTTCCTTCAAATTTTGACACGGGTCCTACCTAGGTAATTATAAATAGGGTACCATAAATTACTTATAACGAAACGATGTATAAAATATAAGCTGCAAATATAGAGTGAACCAGCCAATGAAACAATTTTCCCCATGAAATATAGGCCGAAATATGAAACAAATTTGACTTTCTATAGAAAATTAGCCAGCAATTTGTATGGAAAGTTTTTCAAAACTCGCAAAATTTTCAAGCGCTGGCAGGATTTTTGAACCTGCGACTTTCGTCATTACTAGCGACGACGCCTCTTCCATCTGGGCTACCGCAGCTCACTCCTTGCCCGCCAATTTTGCAAGTGTATGCCAGTAACGCGTAAGCTCGGCTCTATCTACCGGGTTAGTTTTGCATGGAAAGTATTAATTTTTAATATTTAATAGTTCAGTTGCCTTATTTCTGCTTGTTATATCTTTGTTACTTCCTGTATAGATATTAGTATGGATTATGGATAATTTCTGTGACTCTGAACGTCATTGTTCTCTCGTACCTACTGAATTGAATCATCCTGTATAAGCAAACCGCACGTTATATAAACACGCCCTATAATGAGGGGACTGATAAATAATTCATCCTGTATAATAATGTTGTATAATCACGGTGTAACTAGAATTGATAATTGGAGTCGTGCACGAGCTAGACCCACAGCCGATTAGACACATTGGGTCTAATCAGCAACTTGTTACCTACTTACTAAACCTGTCACTAATATAAGCCTATAAGGAACTTGCTTATTCAAAAACGTATTGTCTACTGCATTATGACGATTCAATAACATTAATTATTTTAAAAAGCAGTATCATGACACTTGTTTAAAACACGGACCATGTTACTACAAAAAAGTTTGACGCGTTTTTTGGCAGGGTTTTAAATATTTTTCTTTACGGTTTGACGCTGTCAATAACCTTTGACCAAGTCTAACTTTTTGTAATAAGGCCGGAGTATTTTCGGGTGCTTCTCGGTGTCGTTAAATTCTAATACAGTGCTCCACGATCGATCTACACACAATATTTTTCTTGATAAAAAGGTGTTTCACGAGAGATTGAATTGGCATACTATTGTAATTGAACGGACATATGAAAAACATTAAGCGGAACGTACTGCTGTAATATGACTTCACAAACGGAACTTCCATCATAGTTTTGTTTGTCGTTCAGTAGACTCGTTAACAATTAATTAATAAAAAGTTTTATAAGTAAATTATGTTTATTTTTGAGGCTAGTAAGTAAAACGATACTGAAGCTGTAACTCATAGCGATTGAAATAAAAAAAACTGTTACTCAATTATTTAAACTAAATTTTGAATAATTGAGTAACAGCTTTTTTTAAACCCACAAACTTTCAGAAAGTTAATGTAATTAAAAATTTTAAGACGTAACGTGCTCACAGTACCAAATTTCACCTGATTTTTGTATGTTGGTCTAATTAGTGAAAGGTTTTGTAGGTATAATGCAATGTATTATTATACTTATGGCGGGTGACAGGAGTGATGCCAAAAGGCGGAATGGAGGGTTCCATGTGGCGTCAGTATAAGGGTAGCTACCCGGCCTGACCGGGTGTTGTGGGCAGGGGACCGACTGGTTCACCTGGATAGAATTAAAAGTTGTATATATGCGTTGCGCGGTGAAACACTTCGATACCGCGTTTCAGGGTATTTGTATCTCTGCCAATCTGTCACGTGGCGACATCTTGCAGATATATTGGAACTTCTGTTGCGTCTTGCTTGCTCGTGAACTACTTTGAGTGAGCTTCTTGTAGTAGCTCCCAGAGGTCGCTACATACTTATCACGGGCTTTCACCGCTTTGGCTACATTCATCCTGTAAATAATGACTTTGTCACTGGTTAATACTTGTAAAACTTTCCTGGTAGATGGAGCTATGTAACACGTTATAGCCATCAAGATACATTTGCATAATTTAGCAAGTATCATGCACATGTTTTTCAAAACACAATGTCATAAACTAGGCCCAGTAGGTCTAATTTGCAGTGGGCCTTATAGGCAAATGACTAGAATTGATAATTGGAGCACCATGTGTAAAGCGTGTATTGAAATTTGAAATTGATGACATCAATTTGAATATTATTTGCAGTTTGAAATTGATTAATTGATTAGCGTTTTCAAGACAGAAAGTCACTAATTTGTGGTTGAAACCAGAACATAAACCTATGTATTTTTATCAAATAAAAAGGCAGATTGGCGTCAACAGAGTATCGCACAAAAAAATTCGAGTAAGTCCTAAGTTGGTTTAAACAGGATATAATATGTAACAATTCCATCAAGGGGTTAACCAGCCCATGAAACTGAACAACTTTAAAAAAATATTTTAGGAAAATAAACTCAATAAATCGATACATTTACATACGCTAAAAAATGCTTAAGAGTGTCGAAAGGCTGTACTTAGAAAGTATTCAAAAAAATGTTTAATAAATAAGGGATACGTATAATTGACAACACGTTCCAACAGTTTTTAGATTTTTGTCTATTTGTCTGTTTATAAGTGAAAACATAACGCGAAATTACTGAACGGATTTTGATGCAACTTTTAGCAATATGTTGAAAAACTTTCTGATCCGGATGGGCCGAATGCTCTAACATGCCCACTGAAGCTTAGAACCAGACACAGTCATTCTAACGGATTCAGTAGATCTAGCCGTCAAAGACCTAAGCTAGCTTTTTATACGGGGTGTAAGGGACAGCCCTCCGCATACTGGTAGGGTGCACTTAGATCATGAAACTGAACAACTTTCCCCTAGAAACATATGTAAAGAAACGACAAAAAATCGACCTTCCATAAAAATTCACAATCAGCTGACTGCATTTACTATGGAAAGTCAATTTTTTTTTACGTTTTACTGTTTTTTTTTAAGAAAGCTGTATAGCTTCATGGTATGAATGCACCCTATCAGTATTAGGAGGGCTGTCCCTTATACCCTGTATATTTAGTTATGTTTGAGTATGCTTTTTATAATGGACTGTTGTGGTTGTTAATAATTAATGTAATGACCGAAATGATTAGCGTCAGTTTGTATGAAAGGTCAATGCTCTTTTTCACAAGATTTAATTAAACCAGGGAGTTCCTTCGACGCTGTAAATAGGATTAAATTTTGCTTGTGACCGATAGCGAAATCTCAAGATGCGTTGGTGATAAGGAACAACTTTCCCCAAGAAACATAGATCGAAATATATCAACAGTATGTAACTAATAAAATCTCACCCTATACAGGGTGTAAGGGACGGTGTACCGAAAACTTTGCAGACATGATCAGACCATAAAACTGAACAACTTTTACCATGGAGCCTATGTTGGGAAACGATTTCTTTTCGAGTTTCCATAGAAATTAAGTCAGATGATCAGGAATTTTGTATGGGAGGTCGATTTTTTTTTGTTGCTTTTACTATGGAGCCTATATTGGAAAACAATTTTTTTTCGAATTTCCATAGAAAGTCTGTCAGCAGGGTATTGTATAAATGGTCGAATTTTTACTTGTTTACCAACATATCCTCCATAGAAAAAGTTGTTCAGTTTTATGGTATGATCATGCCTGCAAAGTTTTCGGTACCTACACCAAACTTTACACCCTGTATAGCCTCGTATTGCATTTAATATTAAATTCAATCGCCACGCTGTCAGTTGACAGTCTTGTCACTTCTGTACAGACGGAGCAATGTTTGATTACACCCTGTATGCTGGGATCAATGACTTGATGATTTTAATGTCGATTCTGTGTTGGTTTCTTTAGATTAGACATTGTATGAGCCAGTTTCTTTTTTTCATGCTAACTCGCTTACATAAGGATGGACAAACATATTTTCTACTTAGGCTTAATATTTTAGGTAATTAAGTACACAAAAAAGAAATTTTTTTTAGACGACTGCCCAACCAGAAAAAGGAGTGTAATGTTTTTAGAGTTCATATATGTATGTATATATGTATGATTCTTTAAAAGACTGAAACTTGTTAACCACTGAACAGATTCGAATGGGAATTGTATCGGAAGAATCCTTGCATATGATCCCGAGTGCCATAGGCTAGGTTTTATCTGAGAAAGCAGTCGTGTTTTTAAATTTTTTATTCATCATGCTTGCTCACGAGATTATATCTTAAGCATCATAGTACTTAAATTGCCAAATTTAACATTGTAATACCCATTAAGGGGTCACTTATAACTTTTACGCGCCAAAAATAGGTCGTAAATTAAAAAAATGTGGCTACCCCGGGGTAGTTTATTAAAGTTGCCCTTAAGACTAGCTTAAGGGCCATTTGAGATTTATTATTAAATCTTAAAGTGGATTTCACTCTTTTAAATTTCTTAAGGGGTTGCCAGATGAAAATGTATTAGACAGATAATAATGTCTAAAAATAGATGCAAATATTTTAAGAAACTAAACAACATTTCGAAAGTAAGCTGCGAATAAAATACGGAATATGAAATAATACGTTTTTCTTTTTACATATTTTTTTTTTTGACCTATGTTCTATATGGAAAGTTGTTCAGCACAATAAAACAATTTTAATGGATTTAAGTTGTTAAAAAATATATAAGGCAACATCAAATTATTATTTTTATCTGAATTAGCACCTAAGTCTAATTTTTCAATTGATTTTCTTGATTTTTGGCATGTTGCTGTACCTGAACCGGTACGGTACTACGATTTTCCATACAATAACGGACATATTTTATGCAAATGGCAACACCAGGTAAGGGACCTTATCCATAATAAAACATTTAAGATGAATAACGACGTAAGTTCACGAAATTGCAACAAAATTATGATGGATACAGCGTGTATATAGTGGATAAAAAATGATTTTTGTTTTTCTTTCACTTGGGAAGAGTGTCTAAAAACGTAAGGTGATAATATTACTATAAATTAAATATTTTCTTGAATTTGCGCAACTATTACTCATCACAATAAAATAATTTTAAACGGATTTAAGTTATGTTTATTTTGGATTTTAAAATTCCTTCTTTTCTTTACAGAGCCCGTGGTCACGGATGACTAAGGTGTTAAACGTCATTATTTAGAATGTAAATTATTTTTGTTCTACCGCCATCTATTTCCTAGCGTAACGTCCCGGTTCTACGCAGAATGCTTATACCGTATCTTGTGTACTACCAACTTAGACGCACGTTTAGACTATGTCTTTAATTATTTCGACGGTGTAAAATAGCTTAATTCATGTCTAACTCTTTTGTTATATTAAAACACGGTTATTTATTTACAAAAATTGGTGACATTTCATAATTTGGATCAATACGGTCTCTTTTCGTACTAATTAACAAATTGCATGTCAAAAGGTGCGTAAAGACAGGCAAAGTTGACGGAACGATAAGGGTTTCTAGAATACTACAGAACCTTAAAAACACATTTAAAAACGCAAATTTCACCTTCGCCAAACATAGTGAACATTATGTTGCAAATCACGACTAGCCTTCTGAACCAAGGTATGAATTATTTAAATTTTTTCGTACCAAGTTCCTACAAAGATTCTCACAGAAATTTATCTGATCTCGGTATACTAGTTCTTTGTTCATATTCAACTCATTATTTTATTTGTAAGGGTAAAAGGAATAAAGAAACACATTCAGATCAATTCTAGGAAAATAAATTGTAAGCCAGACTTAAAATCATGGTATAAGATCTGATTGTGTGTGTGTATGTTTGTATACTTGTTTGTTCCTCAGATTTGTTATTAATATGCAAGTAGTAAAAAAAAGGGTATAAAAAGCCAAAAGGAGGTCAAACAACTCATGAAACTGAACAACTTTCCCATGAAACAAAGGTCATAATATGAAAAAGAATATAACCCTCCCATAGTAAATAAACCAGCTGATCGTCAATTTTGTATGGGAGGTCCAACTTTTTAAAATTTTACGTTTCATGTTCCATTATTGGGAAAGTTTAAAGTTGTTCAGTTTCATGGATACCTTTGACCTCTTTTCAGCTTGATAAACCTTTTTTGTTACTCCCTGTATAAGAAAGCACTATCAATTCGTGCATTAGGAATGTATGTAAGATGTGCAGTTTTTTTATTATTTAGATGTTGCATACTGTTGTCTACAAGTTTAGAGTCACGCAGAAAATACCAATAGTAGTGGTAAAATAATATCACCTAGGTAAGACGGGGAAGCCGCGCATTTTGTAAAAAGGTTTACTTACTTCTGTTATTGCGATGAAATTACATTTCATTTTATCTGAAAACGTCCTTACGTATTTTCTAGGTACCTACATATATTATTTTCCACTTTCTTTTACTATTCAACGAAAAATTTGAACACAACACAGATAAGAAAACTAAAAATGCTACACTTAAAACTGGCTGACAAGAAAGAAAGACAATCAGAGAAACATAAAATTCGAATTTTAAATGAAGACTTGTCGCGGATTAGTTTGACATCGACAACGTAATCCTGTGCAAATTTAAAAAGCGAACGCGATTTTCTAAATTTGAATTTCATGAACGCCATGTGGGCTGTTACAAACCATGTAAGTGCGAATTGTGTATTTTAGTGTTGCGTTAGTGTTTCGCAGAAATCGATAGTTTTTCAAATTTCGTTTCCTGTAGAAAATAAAGTTGCCGAACGAACCCAAAAGCCTTATGGTCAGTTTTATTAGACCGTTTACTTCTATAGGCTTTTTATTTATGTCAAGTAATAGCGCAGGTGTCTTCTAATAACTCTCAGACCTTTACCGACAAGTAAGCAAAACCTCCGCAGAGTGGAACAATTTTCAAAAGGAAGGATAGGAAATTACTTTGTGAGCACAATACTACTTAGACATAATGTATTGATTATGACTTGGGTATTAGTTGCAAAACTAACCCGGTAGAAGGAGCCGTGCCACGCGTTACTGTCATTAAATACACTTGCAAAATTGGCGGGAAAGGAACGAGCTGCGGTAGCCCAGATGGAAGAGGCGTCGTCACTAGTAATGACGAAAGCCGCAGTTTCAAATACTGTCCGCGCTTGAAAATTTCAAAAAAACTACTTAGACATTAAATAACACAACAGTCTTGTTATCGGCCTCCGCCTACTGGCACGTATTGTCATACTCACAATGCTTCTTGGTCGGTGGATTGGCGAGCGCAGTGCAAGATGTTGGATTCACAGAAAACGCTGCTGCCCATTCACTGGATGATTTGATACAAAAGTACCTCTAGAATGGGGGTCATGCTGTTCTAAGCCGGCATTACACAGCCTTAAAAATTGGATGTTTAGATAGTATAAATTATCTTTAATATCGATAAAAGATTATCGATACATGTCGATACTACCAGAGGACAACACTACTATTTTATTTGTCTGGATGAAATAGAGGTGTTTCATACAGTTTTGTAGCCTTTGTACACCGGTCCAAATAAAATACAAGTGTAGTGTATACTGTGTAACTTTGGAGCTATAAAATACGCATATTTGAAACACTTTTAGATAGTTCGCTTTTCATTCGGTTTGTTTATTTTCAAGTGTGTGTTGCGTTGTTTTGGTAAACAAGTTTATGAACGACCCGATGGATTTTCTAAAAATAAAACTACACTTTTGACTTGACTATCAAAAATATCTAAAAGCATAGACAGTAATGGACCGGCTGCTTAATTTGATAGGCTAGATTTTAGTTATTAGTCTGAGAATAGGCCATTGTGGCTCAAACCATAATTACCTATAGGCGGACGTGCACTGCACTCGCCAATCTGCCTGCCAAGTGCGGTGAATTTCCAGTAGACTATTGTGGCTGTTGTTATTGTTTAAGTGGCTAATGCTAATGTACACCGAATTGTACTTCTAAATTGTAGATTTTGTGAAATGACCTACAATGATAAAAATACACAGGCCTACTATCTGCTTCTTATATTACATGAGACACTGAGTCGACAAACGACCCGATGAACCCTGATGCCTGGATCATGACTCCAAATCATTATTATAATTTATATTATCATTTATCATTTATTTACACTTAAAAGTCGTTTAAAAATAAAACTATTAAGTGCTAAAACGTTATTCCAACTCGTATTTCTCTAAAGCCTTTAAAATCAAAAACTTTGAGTTACACACGCCCGGCACAGCGGCTAAAGCAAGAATCTTCCCAATGAGCGCTGGATGGCTGGAATTCCTGTTTTACTCTGCGCCGGACAGCGGGCGTTCCATTTTTGAATCTCCCGCGTGAATATGCTGGCGCTTTGTCTTTGGTCCAATGTTCTGCGAAAAAAAGAAAAGAAAACCAGCCAGTGCCTTGCTCAAATTCGGCCAACAAATCTCTGTGGCATTCCAAAACTATGCTGTTCCACGGATAATAAGTATAAAATTACTGCTTGAAAAGCTTCAAAATATGTTGTAAAGGATTGCAATATACGTCGATGGATTGGTCAAAAAATCGTAAATAGTATATTTCTCACGTGAAGCATTTGGTTATTTTTTATCGATTCTGCTAGATATTTCTTCTTAACTACCTTTTTTTGTAATTTTATTAAGGTGAGTGATGCCGCAAAACTAGCGTCACTACACGAAAAAGATCAATTCTTACCTACCTCACCAGCCAAATATCCTTTGCAAAAGTTTTCGCCGGTGCTACCTATTTTTAAGCAAAATAAATCTGCAAACCCTATACAATAGTTTTTGTTATTTAAATTTAAGATGTGACTCAAATTACCGCGAATGTTTCACCGAGCTAGTAGGTTCTAGTTGAACATTTAGATTATACCGATACTTAGGAATTGTTTGCATGAAGTGATAATTTATGTTAATTTTTTGTAAAGCGGCGCTAGTTTTGCGGCACCGAAAGGATGTTTTGTTTGATTACTGATAATTATCACAAAATTTTGGATATTATTTTGATCCATGAACCTCGGGGAAAATTGTTCAGTTTCATGGACCTGCTCACCACGTGAAATATATCGGGTGAAATTATACTAGTGACAGATACTGAACACAGAGGACGGGCTGGTGATAGGGAACAACATTCCCCAAGGAACATAAATTGAAATTGAAATTCTTTATTCAATGTAGGATAGTATTATCATATCACTTATTGACGTCATGAACCGTCATTGTAAAAAAAAGAAATTTGGTTCACACAATTTTCTTTTTTTTATAACAATTTTGTTGGGTTTGCATAGGTTGAAATATGACAAAAATATTTTGAGCTTTTATAACTACCCAAATCAGCTGATCAGAAATTTTGTATCTATGGGAGCCAATGGGAGGTCCAATTTTTTTTCATATTTCGACCAATGATTTTTTGGGAAAAGTTGTTCCTCATCAACAACCCGTCTTAAGTTTTCGCTATCAGTCACTAGTAAAATTTCACCCTATATTCAGAAATATTAATAATACCTTTATGCCGTGTGATGCCGGCTTAGAATAGCATCACCCCATTTCATTCCCCTGGGAATCGTAAGAGGCGACTTATGGACTCGACGGTGTACATTGCAATTTTAGGCGGTGGGCTGACAACCTGTCAGTATGGTGATACACAATTTTCTAATTAACCCTCAAATATTTGTCAGATGTGGCGTAAATGTACATTTTTGCGGTCGTTTACGCTCTGCCTACCCCGCAAGAGATTATAGGCGTGATATATGTATGTATGTATGTGTATTAAATATTTGGTCACTGAGGTTTAATAATAACTCCCCATTGCAGAGCTCAGAACCAGTAATTTATTTTTAATTGGTCTCTAACTATTCGCTTTTTGAATTTTTCAGATTCTTTTGCAGCGGAAACGGAAGTGTGGATGCCAGTATCTAATTTATTGGCGGTCGGAGAATGTGATTTGGATTTTCCTTAACCGACCACGCGGAAAAGGCAAAGAGAAGGGTTAGGTGTTGATCTCAGCAGGTTAGGTCCAATACGTTTTCCATATTTCGGTAAAAAAAATACTGTCTATTTTTATAACACATTTATAAAATATTTGCACTTGATTTAAATTACCTTACATAATAAAATAATATAGAAAATTTCATAAAGAAGCCTTTGTTACCACATTTTTAACGTAGCGTGCTCGTGTTCTAACTACTGAGCCATTGGGACATCTTACCCGATAGGTAAATGACAAAAAAAAATTGTGTAAGTATGTAATTATTGGCAGACGAGTAAATTGGTATTGGTAGGTATGTTGTATATTTTACTAGTGGTACTTTGAATATTGCCACAACTTTGGCGGTTTACCCACTTTTCATCCCTCGCTGCGTATTTTTAACGGACCGTAACGCATGCGACTGTCAGCCCGATCATATTCTCATACAAATACGGCTACGGTACGTTTACAAATGCATCTGTCAATGCGATTCGTTTACGTTTTTCTCTTTGCCAGGTTTAACACAATTTGAAAACTTGATAAAAATACTAATGTATAAAAATGATCGTAGGTAGTCAGTTTAAAGTTTTTCAACTGTTTTCCTCTTGTTTGAAATTGGAATTTTTATCCAGCATTTGCATGGGACTGGCTGGTTTTAAATTCGACGCTAGTTTCTTTGAAATACATTATTTTTATCTTCCTTTGTGTGAGTTTTTAAGGTAAAAGATAGAATCATGATCACAGTTTTTAAACTGCTGACTTGTGTACTAAATAATGGCATACCTCTAGAATAGCGTCACCTCTATTCTACCCGGGGGTGTCGTAAGAAACGACTAAAGAACTTAGCTGCCAGTTCCATAACAAAAGAGTTGTCAATGTAGGAAAATGGTCCCTCTACCATAGCATTAACACAAATCTGACAGCTGTTAAATATGTCTTATAGGGATACCTTTGATAAGTGTCATTTGGAAATCGAACTTACTACCTCCAGTTCGGGATCCCGATCTCACACGACTACACCACCGAGTTATCAAACTTCAACTAAACTCTGTTATTACCGGTGCCTACCTGCGGAAACGGAAGTGGCGCCACCTGATTGAACTTCCGGAATATTCCGTATATACAACGAGGAAGTCTACTTGATACTTCAATAAGTATCAACTAGTTTGTAGTGCGTACGATGATGAGATCAAAATTTGATAGTTTTGGTAGGAAAGTGAAGGTAAAAATATTTTTAAACCAGCAACCTGCCTAGAGGTTACCAGTTTTCCCGTGGGAATAAGAATGTTTTCTCATAGCCGAGCATTGATTTTTCAAGCACAAAATCTACGAAAAAAAGAGCTTGATCCAGCTTATAAAATTTTACGAGTTTTCTAAAATTGTGTTCCTAACACGGGAAGTGTTTCAAAAATATGGTATTCAAAAGAGGTATTCGCAAGCAGACAATATTATAAACTGTCTGCAGTAATTAACAAAGAAGTTTTATTGTGAATTAACAAAGAATTGGATATACATCAACATCTATCTACAGCTAGATTTATGTACTGCAATTTTTACAAAAAAAAACTTTTCATGAAGCCATTTTAAGGCTATGAATTTTAATTTTCGAGATCATTAGAGAGATTCGTTTCATTCTTGACGATGACGTCACACACAGGTCAAATGAAGATTATTTAGTTTTTTCATAAATAAAAGTTATTTTTAACTTTATCTTACCAAATGAAATTATGTTTTAAATAAGTCCAAAATATCTCCAATGGTTTTCTTATTTTATGTCTTCCAGCTAAGCCTAACATACCAAATTCATTGGTAAGAAAGAACCCATTTAAATTAGAACTAACATAATGGTCTCAATTCGGGATTTAAATTCTCCTTACTTGCCTTAAATTAGTGCTGTCACTTTCCGTCAAATAGGTTTAGAAAAGGATAAGAGATATTTTAGTCGTGTCATGTCTTATAATTTCATGCAAAATACGTGTTATCTGCCAAATAAGGCGACGATCAAAACAATGGCGACTAAATTGACTAGAAAAGGCAAAAAAACCATTGACGTTTTTTAAAATGACAGGACTTAGATATTTCCTATCCTTTTGTAAACCTATTTGACGGAAAGTGACAGCACTAATTTAAGGCAAGTAAGGAGAATTTATATCCCGAATTTAGGGCAATATGTTTCTTTGAATAGTATCTTCGGTTTTTTGGGTTAGTTCTCCGAAATATCTTAGCAATTTTATTTATACTCTTTGTTCTTAGAAGAGGCACTGAAGTTAACAACCCGAGCCTTAAGTAGTCAAAAATACATTTTTCTTCTGGAACAATGTTTTAATAATGGAGTCTTGCGGTCACAGCGAAAATATATGGCTAGGTTATGGTGGAGAGAGTATTTTTTACTGGCGTGGCATGAATTTTTCCGACATAAGTAGCTCTGCCTCCTTAATGGGATGTCTCGTTAATTAGATAAGGTAAAAAACAAAGCAATTTTTATTTGTTTGGGTTAAAGGTCTATGTCCAGAAAAATAAAAAGAGGACGGCGCTAATGTCATGTTTTAGAAAGAAAGAGACGCTCGCGCTAAAATGTATTTATATCGAATATTAAGATAACTAGTTATGCCACCACAACCCTTAAGAACCATAACAGTAAATGCATAAATGCTGCAAGCTCGGCGCATCATGGTGGTACAGCTCCTGGAAGCTGCCGGTAGAGATAAGACTAGTGTAAGTTAGTTCTAAGCATTTTGATGACCATTCGTGTCTTGCATCAAACTCTGTGAACACGTCTCGCCAAAAAATAAATTAATTAATTAAATTGATCCATATTTCAATTTTTAGTTTTTTTTAAAAACATACTAACGCGTTCCCGTAACTTGAGTGGCGCAGCCGGTAGGATGTCGGTTTTCCGGAAAACTGCGCCCGCGCGAATTTAAAATCAATTCTGTGCGTGTGCGGTAAAACAACGACTGTGGACTGGACTCTAAAACCGATATACCGAACCAAATAAATTTCTCAAGTGTGGTGCAGTGCTGTGGATATTCAGAGATGGATTGTTTTGGGAAATGGTGAGTAAAACTTTTCGCCTCCCTTCTATTCCTACTACGTGTACTTGAGATTGGACTTCTCTCATTTCAAACGTGATCTGAATTAGTTAAGTTAGTTAAGAATATATAAAGTGTATAACAAGTTAAAGATATTACGTATAATTAGTGATATAATACAAGTAAAAACCGTAATTAGCTAAAATGGCTGAGGTCAATCTAGTTGTCATTCCGAGCGACTTTCAAAAAATTATTCCGCTGTATGGTGGTGATCCCAGACAACTGAATCTATTTTTACGAAAGTGCGAATATATTATAGAGAGGTTCAGAGGTAATCACGCTCAAAATGAGTACGTTATGCAAGTTATAACGAGCAGGCTTACAGACGCCGCAGCGGCGCTGATAAGCGAGCGCGCAGACATTGTAACGTGGGCGAATTTCAGAGAATTACTAGTTCATCATTTTGGGGATCCGCGCAGCGAAGAGTGTATCGCTATGACTTTAGAATCGCTAAAAATGAAAACAGGTGAATCATACCTAGATTTTTGTAAAAGAGTACAGTCAGTCAGAGCTAACCTAATGGCCAAGGTTAACTTATTAGGAAATGAACAGATGAGGGAAAGTAAAACTATCATTTATAACAGAGCGGCATTAAATGTTTTCCTATTCAACTTACCAGAAAATATGATTCGCATAGTCCGGCTGCATGAGCCTGAAACCCTTGAAGACGCCCTCCGCGTCGTCCTGGAAGAAGTGAATTTTCACGAGCAGTACCAAAACAAAAATAAAAATCAATCTGCGATTTATAAACCCCAAAATCAGCCTCAGGGTTTTATTAGGCCTAACTTCCAAAATCAGTTTAGGTTTGGAGTTCCTCCTAATTTCCAAAATCAGTACCAAAACCAGTTCAAATTTGGAATTCCCCCTAGCCAACAATTCAGAGCTCATATACCTAATCACCAAAATCGCCCGACTCAACCTGTTCAATTCGGGTACCGACCCCAGCAACAGCAACAAGTAGGTCGCCCTTCACCTTATGTCGGCTATGGTTATAGACCTGTAGGCCTTCAGCAATTTCCCCCCATGCGTCCTCAGCAATTCGGCCAACAACAGGGCCAGGGTAATAGGCCACCCCAGCAAAATAATAATTTTTATCCGAACGATGTTTCCATGCGCACAGCACCTCCTGCCAGACAAGGTTTTCATGTCAATGAAACTGAGCTTTACGAAGAAAATTATCCGTATTACATGGAAGACCCCTACACATATGATGTTCCATCATACAGTGAAGACCCCTTTGCAAATTCAAGTTCAAGTTCATTCGATCCGTACGATCAGCAGGTAACACCCACGCTTGCTCTCGAGTCGACGAACACTGATGAGCCAGAGCATGCGACTATCGCTACTAAAGCGCCCGAGCGTAAGAGTCAAAATGATAACTTACAAGTAGAGAATTTTTGCATAAGGGCCTCGACTTGCACAGAGAAACAATAGAGCTAAATTGTGACCTAAAATTAAATTTGCCATACATTTACATACCCGAAATTGATTCCAAATTTATGTTAGACACCGGCTCTACCCGAAGTTTCATAAGTCCCGAAAAAGCTTATAAATATTTTTCGGCCTATATAGACCGTGAACCCTTTCAGGTCGTAAGCACGCACGCCAAATCAAACCACGACCAAGTAATACAAACGCAATTAATGCCTACCTTCAAAAATCCAATCATACATAAGTTCTACATCTATGATGTTGATCCTCGCTACGACGGGTTGATTGGTAACGATCTTTTAAGAGGCAATATCATTGATCTCAAACACGATTTGCTCCGTACCGACACTGCTAATATACCTATAATTCACCAACCAAAGGACTATGTCCTAACTTTACCCGCGCGAACTGAAACGAGAGTTAAGGTTCCAACGAATCTGTACTCAGGAGAGGCAATCCTCAATTTCACAAAATTCGCTGACGGTGTGCGAATGCCCGACGCAATTGTTTCCTGTAGGAACGGATATGCTACTACGGTTATTCAAAATACCTTGGAAACGGACATGGAATTGGCAATTACCTCACCTTTTCTAGTTACTGAATATTTTCCGGAAGAAATTAACCTGAACCTTCTTGAAAGTGACCCTGAAAGAAAGCATGATATATTATTGACACAGAACTTATTCAAACTCCGACTTAACCATATGAATCCGGAAGAGCGTGCATGTATAGAGAAATTGTGTAACGAATACAAGGACATATTCTACTGCGACCAACTACCACTCACGTTCACTAACCAAGTTAAACATCACATACGCACCAAAAATGAAGACCCTATATACACAAAACCATATAGACAACCCCCAGCTGTAACAGACGAAATTAGAAGACAAGTAGACAAACTTTTAGATGACAATATAATACAGGAATCACACTCTCCCTGGAATGCTCCGGTGCATTTAGTTTCAAAAAAAATTGATGCATCAGGACAGCAAAAATACCGCATGGTAATCGACTATAGACGACTCAATGACATTACAATCGACGATAAGTACCCACTACCTAACATAACTGACTTGTTCGACAAACTTGGCAAGAGTACCTACTTTTCGACACTTGACCTTGCCAGCGGTTACCATCAAATAGAAGTGAATGAGAGTGACAGACAAAAGACGGCCTTCAGCACTCAGTCGGGGCATTACGAATTTCTTCGTATGCCATTTGGCTTGAAGACAGCTCCGGCTACTTTTCAGAGGACTATGGACAACGTGCTACGTGGACTACAGGGGATACATTGTATGGTATACCTTGATGACATAATAATATTTTCGGCTAGCCTACAAGAACACTTACAACAACTGCGAACTGTATTTGACCGACTCAGACAAACTAACCTCAAGGTCCAGCTCGACAAGTCCGAATTCCTTAGGAAGGAAGTCTTGTACTTAGGACACACGATCACCAAAGACGGGCTGAAACCAAATGATGATAAAATAGCAGCTATTCTCAAGTATCCAATCCCGAAGACAACGACGGAAATTAAAAGTTTCCTCGGCCTTATCGGCTACTACAGACGCTTTATAAAAGACTTCGCTAAGATAACTCAGCCTTTAACAACCTGCCTGAAAAAACGAAACAAAATAGTAATCGATCAGAAATATATAGATGCCTTCGAAAAATGTAAAGAGCTGTTGACCAGTGCCCCTCTCCTACAATTTCCTGACCCAACCAAACCCTACATTTTGACAACTGACGCATCCAACGTGGCCTTGGGGGCCGTACTGTCGCAAGGCCCTATCGGACAAGACAAACCAGTGGCGTATGCCAGCAGAACCCTAAGTGACACCGAGGCTCGCTACAGTACAATTGAGAAGGAGCTTCTCGCTGTCATTTGGGCAACAAAGCATTTTAGGCCCTACCTGTATGGTCGGAAATTTGACATCTACACCGATCATAAACCACTTGAGTGGCTAAACTCACTAAAAGAACCAAATTCAAAACTAATGCGCTGGCGACTTAAAATGCAGGAGTATGACTATAACATTAAATACAAAAAAGGGAAAACTTAACGCCAACGCCGATTCCCTATCACGCATAAAACTTAACGCTTTAGGTTCTGACTCTGACGGTAAGAATGACGATTTGTCGATGAAGGTGAATGTTGGAAAGGAAGATGATTTGAGTGAGTACATGAAAGAATTAGAAAACAAAATAACTGAATTAGGAAAGAAAACCCATAGACAAGACAATTCTGATACAGAGACTGCTTCTCATTCATCTGCGACCTTGACAATATCTGACCTCGATAATACTGAACAGATAGATCCAACTATTCCTGACGTAAGTTTCGCGGATACAGTTCATTCCGCCCAAGAACTAGAATCAAACGGCATCCCTATTCTGCACGAAGCTATCGACACTAAACCAAATCAAATTTTTCTATATGAATGGGCGAAAGACAAATTACAAGTCACTAACTCATCAAGAGACAAACAAAAAATTTTAGAAGCTTTCTTGCCCACAAATAATGATGAAAAAATTAAACAATTCTTAAAAGAGTACATTAAACCTAATTGTAAGTATTTTGTCCATTTCGAAAATGAAATATTCAGAAAAGACTTTTCCAGAATCGTAATAGAACTTTTCAAACGAGGTACTGTACAATTCTTCGAATGTACTGAAAGGGTTGAGTACGTTGAAGATGAAGAGGATCAAAAAACCATCATTCTAAAATATCACGAGGGTCCGACATGCCATAGGGGAATCAAGGAAACCGCTGTCAGAATTCGTAGACATTATTATTGGGAAAATATGAACACCACTGTAGCTGCAGTCATAAATGGATGTGAGGCGTGTCGTAAAATGAAGTACGATCGGAGGCCACTAAAACCAGTCTTACAGCTAACCCAAACTCAGAACGCACCATTTCAGGAGGTTTTCATAGATATCTTCTCTATCGAAGGAAAGCATTATCTAACCCTAGTCGATGCCTTCAGTAAGCTTGGTCAAGCTTTGGAAATTCCGAACCGTTCCACCCCTGAAGTGGTACGTGCCTTAACAAAGTACTTTTCCTTTTACGGTACACCTGGTAAAATTTCGTGTGATCCTGGTGGCGAGTTCAACAATGAACTCATGAGGGAACTCATGAACCTTCATAAAATCGACCTTCATATAACTACCCCAAATAACCCAAATTCTACAGGTATAGTAGAGCGATTTCACTCTACCATAATAGAAATATATCGTTTGGCTAAATACGATCAAAAATGTACAGATGCAGCTTCAATCATGGTTTACTCCGTAATGGCTTACAACAACACTATTCACTCTACAACCAACCTCACACCGTTCGAAGTAGTCTTTGGCCATACCAGCACGAATAAAGTATTTAACGGTAACTTTGAAAGAGATTAAACCCATCAGTTATTGAAAGATCATAGCAAGCGAATGAAATATCTTTATGAATATATAAGTAAGGACATTGTAGCAAAGAAAGGAAGGGTTAGAGAAAACAGAGGCGGAGAAGGTGAACCATCATTCGAAATAGGAGATATAGTATTTGCAAAGGCTGTTAATAAAAGAAAAGCAAAAGATAAGGATAGGTATCAGAAAGCAATAGTAACCGGCAAACCAGTTAGAAACGTTGTACCAATACGAGTAGGCCCCAGAGAAACCAAGGTACCAATTAAAAATATAAAACGTCCTCCACAGGTGGTGGAACCTGACCCTGAACCTGGTGGTGACGATACTTTGCGTTCACGCCCTTCAACTTCACAACTTTGACAAAAATCCTGGTGTTTTACCTGTTAAACTCGGACAAGCATACCGACAAGAAGATAAGTGGACAATATTTAAGATGTTAGATTTAAGTGGTATTCAGGAAGATTTGAATTTCAATTCTATCAAGTATTTGGAATTTGATAAATTAGTAGATATAAATAAGCCCTATTCTGAAGAGTTTTATAATACCAGACTACAAGCTCGAAACTTGCATAATGCGACCATACAAAAATTTAAACAGATCGTTCCGTCTAGCAGAGTCAAAAGAGGACTCTTAAACCCAATTGGCTCCTTAATAAAAATAGTTACAGGTAATCTGGATCATGAAGATGCTATAAGGTATGACAAGTTGATTTCTCATGTTAAAAGCAACCAAGTAAAAACTGAACAGCAAATAACTATAATATCAAAGATGTTAGACAGTATAATTAATAATACTGAGACTTTGCACAGTAACACCCTTCTAATTGATGAACGTCTTAAGCGCGTAGAAAGGATGGTTAAGAATATCGCCACTAAAGAGAATAATTCAATTTATGCTGTTTATATATTAAACATGTTTCACTTATTCATGACTAACTTCAATTCAATTTATCGAACCATTAGCGAAATCGAAACAGCTCTAGCTTTGAGTAAAGTCTCGGTACTTCACCAATCAATTGTAAACTCGGAAGAATTATTAGCTATTTTGGAAGAAGTAAGTAAGCACGAAAATTTAGTGTATCCTGTTAGTGTAAGTAACTTAGTTAAGATTAAAAGAACTATAGTAGTTAAGGCATATATTAAGCAAACTCAGATAACGTTTGTAATGGAAGTCCCATTGACTGACGGTCAAGTTTATAACTATTACAAAATTTATTCCTTACCAATTCGTAACCCCACCAAAAACCTTACTACAGTCATAATTCCTAAATATCCTTACCTTCTGGCGAAGAGTTTGAAATACCTCCCTGTCGACAATCCCTGTGAAGAGCTGGCCGCTGAGCAGTACCTGTGTAGAGAAGATGACATAGTCTCGTACCCAGAACCTACCTGTGTTGAACAGCTGATGAAATTTGAAGTTAACCTGACGCTTTGCCAACCACACATTGCTGAAATAGAAGATGTCAAGATACAACGCATTGGTCCCATGAACTGGATAACGTACCTCAGAACTAGCAACATCATGACAGAAAGGTGCCAAGGGGACACTACAAAAAGACAGGTACAGGGAACTTACCTTATAACCATCAATGAAGACTGCGATCTGTATCTTGGAGATATCAAATTGGACCGGCGGCGATCTTCCATTGCAGATACTCGTCTGAGAATTACTCCTATCATCAGCTTGCCAGAATTGAAGAAAATGGAAACGATAGAGGGAGTGAAAGTGAACATCAAAGGCGTTGGACTGGACAATCTGAAGCAACTGTCAAGTGTGTTGAGAAGTGTTAAACTGGATGATGATGATAGTGAAAACGTAGTAGATATACATAGCGTTAGCTTAGCAACTATATTCCTTTATATAATTATAATATTGATAGGTGTAAGCCTTTTTGCATGGAAAAAGAAGGTGTGTAGAAATCATCATGACTCAAAATCGTCAGATGATTTCCAACTTGAAGAGGGAGGAGTTATGCCACCACAACCCTTAAGAACCATAACAGTAAATGCATAAATGCTGCAAGCTCGGCGTATCATGGTGGTACAGCTCCTGGAAGCTGCCGGTAGAGATAAGACTAGTGTAAGTTAGTTCTAAGCATTTTGATGACCATTCGTGTCTTGCATCAAACTCTGTGAACACGTCTCGCCAAAAAATAAATTAATTAATTAAATTGATCCATATTTCAATTTTTAGTTTTTTTTAAAAACATACTAACGCGTTCCCGTAACTTGAGTAACTAAGTACTTCGTATTTTCTTCAGTTTGCACAACTATTTTTGTTTGCAAACAGGTAGGCATTTGTCTGCCAACTCACCTGATGTTAAGTGTTGATGCAGACGATGTTGGAACATGCTCACCTGGATAATGCCTATTCACTCTCGCCTTGAAAAAGCCCAGGTTGTAACGTTCCGAAAACAGATCCGTAGGCAAGGAGATCCACTCTTTAGAAGTTCGCATTAAAAATGAAGAAGCAAAGCGCTTTGTGTGAATTTGCGGGGTGTCTACGATATAATGGTGGAATCCCAACCGGCGTCTCGTGCCCCGGAGATGATATGGTGACGGAGGTACCAGGTCATGGAGAGACTGTGCAAACTCCATTAAGAATGTTACACTTCCTGTTCATTATACCTTTTCGTAATATATACAAAAAAAACGTAAAAAATCCGTTGCCACACTAACCTGCCCTTATCTTACACGGACATGTCATGAAACTCTCATTTGTACTGAACAGCGGTGGATATTACTCAGTCTTTTTATACAAGCTCTTCGCCTTTTACGAGTATCTAAGTCTTCTTTTCTTGTGGGACACTGAGTCTACGAACGACACGATGAACCCTGGTGTCAGAGTTTTTCAACCGCCTTCTACAACTTGTAGGTAATTTTGATCAATATGCATACATACAGGGTGTAAGGGACGGTGTACCGAAAACTTTGCAGACATAATTAGACCATGAAACTAAAAAACTTTTTCTATGGAGGCAATGTTGGTAAACGATAACTAAAGTTTGCTCTCTTCTGGCTAACTTTCTATGGAATAGCGTTTTTTTTTCTTCCGACATAATATGCTAGATAGTAAAAGTTGTTCAGTTTAATGGTCTGATCATGCTTGCAATGTTTTCGGTACACCGTCCCTTACACCCTGGTATATATAACATGCCTGAATACCTACCAAATTTTAAAACACTTCTCGTGTTAGGTATACATTTTTTTATTGCAAAATTTTTAAGCGCAGGCAGGATTTGAATCTGCGACTTTCGCCATTACTAGTAGCGACGCGTCTTCCATCTGGGCTACCGCAGCTCGTCCCTTGCCCGCGAATTTTACCAGGGTGTCTTAAAACCAATAACGCGTGGCACGGCTCCATCTACCGGGTAAGTATTGCAAACCCAATTTAATATTCGCTGTCATTAGTTATGGCAAAAAGTTCCAATTGTTATTGATTGCAATAATTTTAACTACAGCGAATATTTTATTGAGTTTCTAGGTTCTAATTTTACTCAAAGATAATACTAAAAACTTGAGCAACGGACATTCTGATATTGTTTATGTTTATATAAAGAGAAAAAAATATATGAAGTGGCGCCACTGTCGAGGCCGTTCACGACTACACTAGCCTTAAGTATTTCTTTGAACAGATTCAAATCACATCCTATTGATGTAGGTTGTAGGTTTATTTTGGCAATGACTATAAAACTCAACAAGCCATTGAGTCAGAAGCTTCCAACGATTCCGGGCCCAATTTAAGGGTTAATAAAGTGAAACCTTTCGAAAAACGACCTTTCGCTTAATCGGCTGGAATATCACTTTGCCTTGCATGCTACAAAAGACAGTTTGGTAAGTCTGACAGTTTTCTTCGTCGACATACATATCTATCATTCCTTGTCACTATTATATATTATTTTATTATTTTATTGTGTATTGACATATTTAATTAATTATTACACTAATTGCGTTTGGTTGTAACTGTTAGCAATGAATTGAATTGTATTTAATTTTTAGTTTACATTGGTGGTTAATTATATGCATGTAAATGACACGCTTTGAAAATCTTGACTTTAATTTGAAACTAATGTCGGTTACAGGTGGTGGTGGCGTAAAGTTACGCGTGTGATTAACCTGGCCAGCCCCGAGGCAGTGCTTTTATTTAAAAATATTATTGCGCCCGTGCCGATTTTCTATTACGACAATACAACATTGTTATAAAAAAGAAAATTGTGTTATACAAATTTCTTTTTTTACAATGACGGATCATGACTTTAATAAGTGATAATACTATCCTACATTGAATAAAGTAATTTCATTTTCATTTCCTTGTATCTAAGTCAGCAAGGTTAGGTTAGGTTACCGACCGTTGCAGACGGTTGTTGTCCATTAGATTAGATAGCGAAGGCTTAATTAGAAGGTAGCATCAGTAGACGGAATATTTAAAGGTACCGACTATAGTATATAATATAAATATAAAGGTGCTTTGATAGTTTAACCGTATTTTCCAGAATTTCTGAGATAAAGGGCTGTTATTTATCTAAAAAATAACTGTTATTTCTGTAATTAATCTTTAATATTCTGCAACATATGGTAACACTATCAGACTTGGCGCGTACGGCACTAACAAGTGTGCCTTCACCTTTAGTCATCTAAAATTTCTGACACTAGAACCAGAGATTCGTTAACTGACTCGGCGCCCTTCATACACATATCACGCGTATAATCCCTTGCGGGGCAGGCAGAGCGTAAACGGCCACAAAAACGGAAATTTACGCCACGTCTGTCAAATATTTGAGGGTTATTCGGAAAATTGTGTATTGCTTTAGTGACAGGTTGTCAGCCCATCGCCTAAAATAGCAATTAACACCCTCAAATCGCTAAATCGCCTCTTACGGCTCCCACGGGAAAGAAATGGGGTAATGCCATTCTAAGCCGGCATCACAAAGCATTCTTAGCCGGCATCACACGGCATTAAATTAATTTTAGTAATCTTCATACATACATACATAAACCTTTATCCCTTACGGGATAGGCAGAGCGTTAACGGCCAAAAAACGGATATTAACACCATGTCTGACAAAAGTTTGAGGGTCAATCAGATAACTGTGTATCACTATAGTGACAGGTTGTCAGCCCATCGCCTAAAATTGCAATACCGTGTGATGCCGGCTTAGAATAGCATCACCCCTTTTGTTTAATTTAGCGTTGCTATGCTGGGGTAAGTTAGGTATTAATGACGGTCTATGAATACGCCGCGATGCTCGCCCGCACGCATCGCTCTGGGCATATGTTGTCCCTTTCTCGCTCGCGGGGCGAGGGTGGCGGCGTGCGCGCGGGCCGCCTGGTAGGCGCCAAGCGGTGATTTCTGCACCGCACTATCAGTCACTCAAAACCGTTCGGACGAGAACGTATTGTGTTTTGTACGGATTTCCCGCCACGCGTTTTGTGATGCCGCGTGTAATGGACGATTCAATTTGAGATCGCGCGTGTTGATGCATCGTATTATTGCGGTTCTCCTGGGTTATACTAGAATACCAGGCTTAGTGATTGTTGGATGTCTCGACGTCTTCCACGTGAGCGTCGCGTTGAATAGGCATCAAGTGGCCATATCGGCTCGCGTTTTGTACGGCCCTAATTCGTGTTGGGTCACGCGTAATGACTAATATCAAAGTGAAATACGAACAGAAGCTGTGAGTGGTTTGAAGTGAATAACGCGCCAAGGCTGTAGTGGAATGCTGGGTGTCGATATCTTTTCCACCCAGCCCTGTAAGTACCAACGGAATCCCTATTTGATCCATTCCCTGAACTTCCTTTCTCCGTTGGGTATTTATGCATTTGCGCCGGCACGTGACTGTAAGTGTTAAACCTAATTGTTTTAGTATAAAACTGTTTTCTCGTGTTAATGGTGTGTTCCCTTTAGTCATATTTGTTGTACCATTATCATTGTGACTCCTTAGTACGAATTGCGGAATTCGTGGGGTGATATAATTTGGAGGTACTTACTTATAATCTAGTGCTTATACGTGTGACGTAACGCCAGATCGGCAGACGGTATTTACTACAGAATTGAGTTATGTAAAGGTCAGAACACATCATTTGCCAATTTCACTCAACTTAGTTAATTAAGTTAAATAGATTTATGTTCACGTTTAGTTCATAGTATGCGCTGCTATATTGTGCAGCGTATGCTATTTAGCGCTGCGTAACGCGGCCATTGTCTGCCTTCAGTTGAACTCCTGGTATTTTACTAGAAATTTACCTGTGTAAATCGCTTCCACTGCGGGAGTTTAGCTTGGAATTAGACAATTTTTGGTAGCAGAGCGTGGTTCAGAAAACCACTAGATTTAAGATTATTTTAGTATAAGATTTTTAATCTACCTACATAAAAAAATAAAAAAAATTTATTGTGATTGTAGTGTGTGCCCTGTGTAGAATATCCTATCGGTAGGATCAGGGCCAATCAATTAGTGAATTGCTTGTTATTATCGTTGTGTTTACCCTGTGCGGATATCCTAACGGTAGGATCAGGGCCGATTGTCTATTATTGTTTTTTATTGTAAGGTTCGGTGTTACTTTGGGTTGGTACCATGGCTCCCACAATTAGACAGCTTCAGGCGAAAATTAGAGCGCACCTAATGTGGTTCGCGACTAAGCAGGCGATGGTCGGTCGCGGGGACCGAGAGGACGCACTCATCGCTTGTGCGCAACGGATTGACGAACGGGTCGCGGAGGTGTTGGATTGCCTCACTGGATGCGAGGAGTTATTTGATGGGACGCCTGATGAGGAGGTCAAACTTACGGTCCGGACGAATGTGACCCAGTGCATGGAGATGGGGCAGGAGATCCAGCAGGCGGCTGCTGTGATCACCAGGCGTAGAGCTGGGGAGCCGGACCCACCCCATGGTCCGCGGGGACCGGGGGTGCAAGTGCCCCTGCCGGCTGTGGCGATTCCGGTCTTCCACGGGGACTACACGGATTGGACCCGATTCCAGGATCTGTTTGACAGTGTGATTCATAACCGCACTGACTTGCAGCCGGCATATAAAATGGCACAATTGATGGCCAAGCTGCAAGGTGAGCCCCATGAGCTGGTAAAGCATCTAACAGTCGATGATGCAAGTTACGAGACGGCTCGCGGTTTGCTGATCGAGAGATACAGCAACAAACGCCTCATGATTGACCAACTCCTGGAACAGTGGCTCACCGTGCCGACCATCACACGAGGGACGGACCTCAGGGCCAAGGTCCTCAACCCTGTCTGCGTTGCAGTGAACGCTCTTGAGAGACAGGGGATGCCGGTGTCAGGCTATGATTATATCCTGGTCCACACGTTGTTGCGCCGCCTGCCGAGCGACATGGCCGCTCGTTTTGAACAGTCACACGGAGGTAAGACATCTGATTACCTCCCGACCTTCGAGGAGCTCAAGTCCTTCCTCGAGGCCGAGTGCAGGCGGGTAGATGCCCAATTTGGAGAGTCGCCTCACGCGGAGTCTGCGGCCGCTCGCCGCCCGGAACGGCCGGGTGCACAGGCGCGAGACGGTAAGAGTAGGCCACCCAGGCGATACAATGTCGCTAATTTGGAATCGAGGTGTGCCTACTGCAGAGAGGCGGGGCATCAGGTGACTGCGTGTGAGGAGTTCGCTGCACAGCGGGTGCAGAAACGTCGTGGTGTGGTGCAGCAACGGCGTTGGTGCTTTAGGTGTATGGGGCCGCATCAGGTGCGAGAGTGCCCATCAAGCACCAACTGCAGGTACTGCCAGGGTGCCCACCATCAGCTCCTATGCATGAACCGCAGCGGAGATTACGGAGGCAGAGCTGACGCGGGTCAGCGGACGGAGTCTGCCCTACCTAGACGGGAGCAACGCTCCCCACCCCCTCCAAGGAGGAGTCCTCTTCCACCAGGGTTTCAGGGACGAGGCCAGGGACATCAGCAGGTGATGCCCCCTTCACCACGCGCGAGACAGTCACCACCTCGGCAGCAGGTGCCGGAACAGGGTAGGTGGTCACAGGTCCAAGGTCAGGGGCACCCATCACAAGTACGTGATGCTACGGGCGGGTGCCAATACCAGGGCCAGTACATGCAGTACTCGGCGGGTCTGAACAACATGGTGAGTTCCCATGACCCACGCATGCCTCTCCCCTTGGCTGAGCACCCGCGGCTACAGGCGCATCCACGGTACGCGCGCCTGCCGCAGGGTTACTATAGGCTGCCAGCCATGGCGTACAGGACCAGAGGTCCCTATCAGCAGATGTGGGACCCACTCGAAGGTGTACGGAGAGAGGGGACCCCCCCGCAGGACGCGGACACTCCGCGCTTAGATTCCTGCTAGGTAATCGCCGCCTACACGCCAGCTTCGGCCCCCCGGCCAATTACGGTATTGTTGCCTACGGCAATGATTTGGGTATGGGGATACGGTGGCCGCAGCATACAGGTAAGAGCCTTGTTAGATACAGGGGCTCAGGGTTGTATTGTGTCTAGTAAGCTGGTGAGTAGGCTACGCTTAAATATAAGGCCCACAACGGATGGGGCTGTAGGTATTGGAGGTGTAGATGTGCCTGACGTTCGGGGTCAGGTGAACTTCGAGTTCACATTAGGTAATACAGGTACAGGGGTCAGCTATCATGCCTCAGCAGTGGTGCTGGATGAAGTGGTAGGGAAACTTCCTCAGGTTCGGTTACCGTCAACGGTACGAGGGTTAACCACAGGCTTAGAGTTAGCTGATCCTGAATTTGATACTCCTGGTACGGTGGACGTTCTCCTCGGGTCAGACGTCCTCGGGAGATTCTGGTGTGGCAGAAAACGGGTACTTCAGCAAACTGGTTTAGTGGCCGTTGATACCACAGGGGGGTATGTTATTTTTGGCCCAGTTTGGAGATCTCAGGACCTACCAGAGGGCGATACGGTGCTCTATGGTAGTGTGTTGTCGGAGGTGCTGCAGAGGTTTTGGGAGTCTGAGGAGCCACCTACAGCGGATAGACGGAAGCCAGAGGATGACGAGTGCGAGCTGTTCTATCAGTACAACACTGCACGAAGTTCGTCAGGTAGGTTTGTTACCAGGCTGCCATTTCTCCCAAACCGCCCCTCCTTAGGTAGTTCGCGACAGATCGCGGAACGGAGACTACTGGCTATGGAGAGAAAGATGAAGCGAGATGCAGCACTTCGGCAGAAGTATATCGAATTCATGAGGGAGTACCTAGAGTTAGGCCACATGTCGGTGTCCAGCATAGATTGGAGGTGTGTCGAGCATTACTATATACCACACCTGGCTGTTTTGAAGTCACCGGAGGCGAAGATACGGGTAGTGTTTGACGGTTCTGCTCCTACATCGAATGGTGTGTCTGTGAACCAGTGTCTGCACGCGGGTCCCAAGTTGAACCGGGACATTGTGGACATCCTCACAGATTTTCGGTTGCACCAAGTAGCGTTCGTCGCAGACGTCAAAATGATGTTTCGCCAAACAATTATACACCCGGATGACCGTCGGTACCAGCTGATTTTGTGGCGTGAGAGCCCTGACGAGCCGATGGTCACTTATGAGCTTAACACGGTAACGTATGGTCTGAAGCCAAGTCCGTTTTTGGCAGTACGCACGCTGCGAGAGTTGGCCGCACAGGAAAGGGTAAGATTCCCTCGAGCCGCAGCAGTACTGGATCGCGACGTCTACGTGGATGACATCTGCACGGGTGCAGATAGCGTGCAACAAGCACTGCTACTACGAGACGAGCTGATCGCGATCATGGAATCAGGAGGTTATGAGTTGCGGAAATGGCTGTCCAGCTGTCCAGAGCTCCTGGCCGGGTTGCCAGGTGAGTTCCAGCAGGACCCGCACCTTTTCGAGAACCCGGACAATCCAAATACGTTGAGCATCCTAGGGGTGCAATATAGGCCAACGCATGATGTCTTTACGTATCAGATCGAGCCAGACCTTTTGCAGAAGACTTGGACGAAGCGTTCGGTATTATCGACGATCGCCAGAACTTTCGATCCTAACGGGTGGATCGCACCGGTGACGTTCATGGCGAAGTGCTTCTTGCAAAGGTTGTGGCTAGCAAACTTGGGTTGGGACGACCAGCTCTCCGGAGAGCTGTTGAATGATTGGACCAAGTTTGTGACCACCTTACCAGGGATCGTACGCATCGCCATACCTCGCAAGTTGCTCCCATCGGTGGGATGTAAGGCTACCCTACATGGGTTTTGTGATGCCTCGGAGCGAGGGTACGCGGCAGCTGTCTATTTGCGGACAGTCAGTTCAACGGGAACTGTAGACGTGCGTCTAGTTATGGCCAAGAGTAAGGTGGCTCCGGTTCGGACAAGATGGACCATTCCAAAGTTGGAATTGGCGGGAGCAGCGCTTCTCACGCGCTTGCTACATTATGTCGCTAGTAATCTACGCGGTACCATCAATTTGGATGAAACGGTGTACGCATGGACCGACAGTAGTATAGTTCTGTGCTGGTTACAGACGTCGGTACATACTCTTGAGGTTTTCGTGGCAAATCGGGTGTCACAGATTAAAGGATCGGAAACTCCGTTGGTATGGAGACACGTACCGGGAGAACAGAACCCAGCGAACTGCGCCTCACGGGGATGTAGGGCTCTTGATTTGGTAGGTCACTCACTGTGGTGGGGACCTCAGTGGCTGACTGAGTCACCTGAGAGATGGCCATACAATGAGTGCGGGTCGCCGCTTGGGCCACCTGATCGAGGTTTGCGAGTGAACGTAGGGCAGATCGTACCTAAGCCTAGTGCGGCTTTCTTGCTGGAACGATACAGCTCCCTCGACAAACTTCTAGGGGTGACAGGTTGGATCAAACGGTTCGTGAACAACTGTAGAAAACCTCAAGCAGAACGGAACTTGGCACCTGTCCTCTCGCCTGCGGAGCGGAATGCGGCTCTAAGTTTATTGGTTAGGGTCGTCCAGGCGGAACATTTTGAGGAAGAGGCCAGGCTGCTCAGGGATGGCCGTGGAAAGCTGAAGGGAGGTCTTGTGCGCCTCAACCCGTTCGTGGACGAGCATGGAATGCTCCGGGTTGGAGGTAGACTTCGGAACGCTAACCTGCCCTTTTCAGCACGGCATCCGCTGTTACTCCCAAAGAAGGGACCTTTGGTAGAACTTATAGTTAGGGATCGTCACCAGAAAAACTCGCATGCGGGCTGCAATGCACTTTTGGCTATTCTGCAGCGCGAGTTTTGGATCTTGTCTGGACGACGTACGGTACGGAGCATTGTGTTTCGGTGCTTGCCTTGCTATCGGTTGAAGGCAGCCACAATGCAACCTCAGATGGGAGACCTCCCACCGGACCGGGTGACGGAAGCCTGGACGTTTGCGGGTGTGGGAACGGACTTTGCGGGGCCTTTTATGGTAAAGGCATCACGCCTTCGCAACGCGAAGTCAATCAAGGCGTATTTGTGCGTGTTTGTGTGCCTAGCAACCAAGGCCGTCCACTTGGAACTCGTGGCCGACCTCACTACGGAGGCTTTCTTAGCAGCTTTAGATAGATTTGTGTCGCGAAGAGGGCGACCAGCGCTGATCAGGTCGGACTGTGGTACCAACTTTAAGGGCGCTGATCGATGTATGAAAGAAATTATAACGTTTTTATCGGAAAACGAGGAAGCTATCGGCACGAGCCTCTCCCGTCAGGGCATTAACTGGGTGTTCGATCCACCAGGATGCCCCCACTGGGGTGGTATATTTGAAGCGGTTGTAAAGTCCGCTAAGACGCATTTGATGCGCGTTATAGGTTTAACGATATTAACCTTTGAGGAGCTAGCGACCGTGTTTTGTAAAATTGAGGCCGTTCTCAATTCACGTCCTTTGTGTCCGCTTAGCTCAGATCCGAATGATCTGGAGGCCCTGACACCAGGGCATTTCTTAATTGGCCGACCACTTAACGCCTTGCCAGAGTACCCCTACACAGAGGTCAGTAGCAATCGTTTGACGCGTTATGAGTTGCTGCAGCAAATGTCTCAGAATTTTTGGAAGCGATGGTCGCTTGAGTATTTGCACATTCTGCAGCAACGCCTTAAGTGGACGGACAGAACTGAACCCCCTCGCATCGGAGATCTCGTTCTGGTTAAGGATGCCAACCTGCCGCCACTGCGATGGCGCAGAGGGCGCATTCTCAACTTGTTCCCAGGTAGTGATGGCACTCCTCGAGTCGCGACAGTTCAGGTAGGGGATTCAGTTCTTAAGCGAGCAATAGCAACGCTATCTCGTCTCCCCAGTAGTGAATAGGCCTAAGGGATTCGGCCTAGGGCGGGTGAATGTTTAATTTAGCGTTGCTATGCTGGGGTAAGTTAGGTATTAATGACGGTCTATGAATACGCCGCGATGCTCGCCCGCACGCATCGCTCTGGGCATATGTTGTCCCTTTCTCGCTCGCGGGGCGAGGGTGGCGGCGTGCGCGCGGGCCGCCTGGTAGGCGCCAAGCGGTGATTTCTGCACCGCACTATCAGTCACTCAAAACCGTTCGGACGGGAGGGTATCGCGTATTGTGCGGATTTCCCGCCACGCGTTTTGTGATGCCGCGTGTAATGGACGATTCAATTTGAGATCGCGCGTGTTGATGCATCGTATTATTGCGGTTCTCCTGGGTTATACTAGAATACCAGGCTTAGTGATTGTTGGATGTCTCGACGTCTTCCACGTGAGCGTCGCGTTGAATAGGCATCAAGTGGCCATATCGGCTCGCGTTTTGTACGGCCCTAATTCGTGTTGGGTCACGCGTAATGACTAATACCAAAGTGAAATACGAACAGAAGCTGTGAGTGGTTTGAAGTGAATAACGCGCCAAGGCTGTAGTGGAATGCTGGGTGTCGATATCTTTTCCACCCAGCCCTGTAAGTACCAACGGAATCCGTATTTGATCCATTCCCTGAACTTCCTTTCTCCGTTGGGTATTTATGCATTTGCGCCGGCACGTGACTGTAAGTGTTAAACCTAGTTGTTTTAGTATAAAACTGTTTTCTCGTGTTAATGGTGTGTTCCCTTTAGTCATATTTGTTGTACCATTATCATTGTGACTCCTTAGTACGAATTGCGGAATTCGTGGGGTGATATAATTTGGAGGTACTTACTTATAATCTAGTGCTTATACGTGTGACGTAACGCCAGATCGGCAGACGGTATTTACTACAGAATTGAGTTATGTAAAGGTCAGAACACATCATTTGCCAATTTCACTCAACTTAGTTAATTAAGTAATTGTATCAGGCGTTACTTTGCGGAAGTCCATCTTGATTGAATTAGATAGAAAGGTATTTAGCTTCTTCCGCACTTATGATGGCTAGTAATGCAGCTAGTTGAATGCACCACGCGTACGACCGCAAGTTAATGCAAATGCATAAGCGATGCACTTTACTCGCACTACCTCCACCGTTTTACACTCTACACGTGTTTCGCCCCTCCACGGAGCATCATCAGGAGATCTTCGACAGTCGAGTTCCGAGCACTGACTGAGTAACCGTCGTTGTCGGCTCGAGCTTATAAATGCTTCCTCCCCACCACTAGGTGACGCAATGTACGAGAACCAATCAGAATGCAGATTGGTCAGGTGACTCTCTGCGATTGGTTATTTTGAAAAATACGCAGTAATGGAGAAGAGGAAACATTTACCTGCTCGTTGAAGATAGTTCCAGTACACCCGTGACGTATGATTTCTAATTGTTCCAACACGTTCAGCCTTTGGCCTTTATTACAAGTATGTAGAACTTTATAGGAATGGCTGTCTGTTAAACTATGCCCAGAATCTAGCAAATGTTTTGCGAAATGCGATCTTTCTGGACGTCCATTCCTATACGCAGAAGTGTGTTCTTTATAACGTGTATTAAAGCTACGACCAGTTTGACCTACGTAAACCCCATTACACACATCGCATGCAAGTTTGTATACGCCCGACTTCTTACCAACCTCAGTCTTTTCTTTGCCGTTGCAAACCGCCCGACGAATGGTGTTGTTAGTCCTAAAAGCCACATGAACATCGTTGTTCCTCAAAATTCTTGATATCTTTTCAGATATTGGTCCGACGTACAGTAAACTTGACCGATAGTGATGAACATCGCGTTCCTGTGGCGCTGAATATAAACGGCTAGAAACCTGCTGATTTATCTTTTTCCTGATTAACCCGTCCACCATTCGCCGGTCGTACCCGTTTGCAACTGCAATTGAGTAAATAGTATTCAATTCTTTATTATACGCTTGCGAAGATAGAGGATATGTTAATAACCTATTTACGTAACAATGAAAAGCCGCTAATTTGTGTTGCCAAGGGTGACAAGAAGTCGCCGGAATAACTAAATCAGTGTGAGTTGGTTTTCTGTATACTTCAAAGGCATGCTGACAACGCTCCCGTGTGATAGTCACATCTAAGAAGTTAATTGCGCAGTTCTGTTCGAGTTCTAATTTGAATTTGATTTTAGGATGGAATGTATTCAGACTACTAACAAAGATATCTAATTCTTGTCTCGTACCTGTCCAGCATATCAGTATATCATCAACGTATCTGTTGTAATAAAGGATATTACTGTTGCCCACGATGTACTTATTTTCGTAGTTATCCATGAATATCTCCGCCATCAATGGAGATAGTGGAGACCACATAGCCAAACCCTCTTTCTGCCTATAATAAGCCCCATTAAACCTAAAATAGTTTTGTTTCATGCATATTGTTGCTAGGTCAATAAGTTCTTTTACCTCCTCTGGATGTAAGTTTTTTCTTTCTAACATGTCGGAAAGAAAAACTAAAACTTCTTCATAGGGTACGTTAGTAAACAAACTGTCTACATCCAAAGAAAGTAAAAGAGAGTTCGTGGGCAACACAACATCCTTTATTTTTTCTGTTAAGTCTTGCGTATTCTGTAGACTATATTTAGGAGAAAAACCTGACTTGTTCTTAATAATAGTATTTAATCTTTTAGCTAACTCATATGCTGGACACCCAATGTACGAAACAACAGGACGAATGGGAACGTTGTCTTTATGTATCTTAGGTAAACCGTACAACACAGGAGCCTGAGGGTTCATGGGGACTATATATTTAGAAGCACTCTCGCTTGGAAATGTGAATTTAGAATTATCAACAGCTCTTTTGACTTCTGCATTGTACTTGGCCGTCGGATCTGAGCGTAAGACAATGAAATCATCAGTTTGAATTACATCGTTCACCTTATTGACATAATCGCAATCGTTAAGAACTACTATAGTGTTGCCTTTATCTGCCTTCGTGACTATAAGATTGTTACTATTAATCTTGCGTTTCAATGATTTCACTGTTCTTATCTCAGGTCCGACGGTGTAATTCAGATTCTGCTTCTTTAGTTCATTAGCAACAATTCCTTTCACCAAGCTATCTTTACCATTAATCATGCATGCTAGCTCTGTATCTACACCTAATTCCTCAACAGTTTGTTGGGTCAGCCTAGGAGTCATGTTGTACTTCAGACCTTTTTCCAGCAGTGATAACTCGTTTGATGAAAATTGCACGCTAGTCAAGTTCTTCACCCGTGGGTAGAAAACATGGCTAGCTGCACCACTGCCCCTATTATCATCTCTTTCACCATCACCACCACCGCCGCCGCCACCACCACCACCACCGCCGCCACCACCACCACCACCACCACCACCACCACCGCCACCGCCACCACCATCACCACCGCCACCGCTACCGCCACCACCATCACCACCACTCACGTCATCACTGCCAACATTACCATCAGCTTCACGATCGTTACCTCCACCACCCCTGACACCCATACCCCAACTAACTTCACCCCTACCATATTTATCCCCGTTACTGTAAACTTTACCACCACCATGCTTCGTCGAAGAAGTCAACTTACGTAACTTTTTCGACTGTATCAAATACTTTTCATGCACAGCCTGTGATGCGTAATCCCTTGCCTTTTGGTCTAACAAATCGAACTCAACATTATGTAAATGATGCAAAAGTTCTGTATGTAAAACTTTTATATGCAATTTAAGATTATCTCTAACCGTAAACCAGTGGCGAGATTCCGCATCCAACCAGGCCTTCTGAGCTTTACGAATGGCCAAAACAGCCGAATGACTGGTCGTGTTGGAACGGATATTAATATAGGCTGGAACTACCTGTAGCCGCCTACATTCTTGGTTAAACCAAATATTTTGGGCTGCCACTCGATATAATTTGGTTAATTTGATGTACAAACGTGCCTGTTCAGCTACGCATGCCGATTCTAAGTAAGTAATTGTATCAGGCGTTACTTTGCGGAAGTCCATCTTGATTGAATTAGATAGAAAGGTATTTAGCTTCTTCCGCACTTATGATGGCTAGTAATGCAGCTAGTTGAATGCACCACGCGTACGACCGCAAGTTAATGCAAATGCATAAGCGATGCACTTTACTCGCACTACCTCCACCGTTTTACACTCTACACGTGTTTCGCCCCTCCACGGAGCATCATCAGGAGATCTTCGACAGTCGAGTTCCGAGCACTGACTGAGTAACCGTCGTTGTCGGCTCGAGCTTATAAATGCTTCCTCCCCACCACTAGGTGACGCAATGTACGAGAACCAATCAGAATGCAGATTGGTCAGGTGACTCTCTGCGATTGGTTATTTTGAAAAATACGCAGTAATGGAGAAGAGGAAACATTTACCTGCTCGTTGAAGATAGTTCCAGTACACCCGTGACGTATGATTTCTAATTGTTCCAACACGTTCAGCCTTTGGCCTTTATTACAAGTATGTAGAACTTTATAGGAATGGCTGTCTGTTAAACTATGCCCAGAATCTAGCAAATGTTTTGCGAAATGCGATCTTTCTGGACGTCCATTCCTATACGCAGAAGTGTGTTCTTTATAACGTGTATTAAAGCTACGACCAGTTTGACCTACGTAAACCCCATTACACACATCGCATGCAAGTTTGTATACGCCCGACTTCTTACCAACCTCAGTCTTTTCTTTGCCGTTGCAAACCGCCCGACGAATGGTGTTGTTAGTCCTAAAAGCCACATGAACATCGTTGTTCCTCAAAATTCTTGATATCTTTTCAGATATTGGTCCGACGTACAGTAAACTTGACCGATAGTGATGAACATCGCGTTCCTGTGGCGCTGAATATAAACGGCTAGAAACCTGCTGATTTATCTTTTTCCTGATTAACCCGTCCACCATTCGCCGGTCGTACCCGTTTGCAACTGCAATTGAGTAAATAGTATTCAATTCTTTATTATACGCTTGCGAAGATAGAGGATATGTTAATAACCTATTTACGTAACAATGAAAAGCCGCTAATTTGTGTTGCCAAGGGTGACAAGAAGTCGCCGGAATAACTAAATCAGTGTGAGTTGGTTTTCTGTATACTTCAAAGGCATGCTGACAACGCTCCCGTGTGATAGTCACATCTAAGAAGTTAATTGCGCAGTTCTGTTCGAGTTCTAATTTGAATTTGATTTTAGGATGGAATGTATTCAGACTACTAACAAAGATATCTAATTCTTGTCTCGTACCTGTCCAGCATATCAGTATATCATCAACGTATCTGTTGTAATAAAGGATATTACTGTTGCCCACGATGTACTTATTTTCGTAGTTATCCATGAATATCTCCGCCATCAATGGAGATAGTGGAGACCCCATAGCCAAACCCTCTTTCTGCCTATAATAAGCCCCATTAAACCTAAAATAGTTTTGTTTCATGCATATTGTTGCTAGGTCAATAAGTTCTTTTACCTCCTCTGGATGTAAGTTTTTTCTTTCTAACATGTCGGAAAGAAAAACTAAAACTTCTTCATAGGGTACGTTAGTAAACAAACTGTCTACATCCAAAGAAAGTAAAAGAGAGTTCGTGGGCAACACAACATCCTTTATTTTTTCTGTTAAGTCTTGCGTATTCTGTAGACTATATTTAGGAGAAAAACCTGACTTGTTCTTAATAATAGTATTTAATCTTTTAGCTAACTCATATGCTGGACACCCAATGTACGAAACAACAGGACGAATGGGAACGTTGTCTTTATGTATCTTAGGTAAACCGTACAACACAGGAGCCTGAGGGTTCATGGGGACTATATATTTAGAAGCACTCTCGCTTGGAAATGTGAATTTAGAATTATCAACAGCTCTTTTGACTTCTGCATTGTACTTGGCCGTCGGATCTGAGCGTAAGACAATGAAATCATCAGTTTGAATTACATCGTTCACCTTATTGACATAATCGCAATCGTTAAGAACTACTATAGTGTTGCCTTTATCTGCCTTCGTGACTATAAGATTGTTACTATTAATCTTGCGTTTCAATGATTTCACTGTTCTTATCTCAGGTCCGACGGTGTAATTCAGATTCTGCTTCTTTAGTTCATTAGCAACAATTCCTTTCACCAAGCTATCTTTACCATTAATCATGCATGCTAGCTCTGTATCTACACCTAATTCCTCAACAGTTTGTTGGGTCAGCCTAGGAGTCATGTTGTACTTCAGACCTTTTTCCAGCAGTGATAACTCGTTTGATGAAAATTGCACGCTAGTCAAGTTCTTCACCCGTGGGTAGAAAACATGGCTAGCTGCACCACTGCCCCTATTATCATCTCTTTCACCATCACCACCACCGCCGCCGCCACCACCACCACCACCGCCGCCACCACCACCACCACCACCACCACCACCACCGCCACCGCCACCACCATCACCACCGCCACCGCTACCGCCACCACCATCACCACCACTCACGTCATCACTGCCAACATTACCATCAGCTTCACGATCGTTACCTCCACCACCCCTGACACCCATACCCCAACTAACTTCACCCCTACCATATTTATCCCCGTTACTGTAAACTTTACCACCACCATGCTTCGTCGAAGAAGTCAACTTACGTAACTTTTTCGACTGTATCAAATACTTTTCATGCACAGCCTGTGATGCGTAATCCCTTGCCTTTTGGTCTAACAAATCGAACTCAACATTATGTAAATGATGCAAAAGTTCTGTATGTAAAACTTTTATATGCAATTTAAGATTATCTCTAACCGTAAACCAGTGGCGAGATTCCGCATCCAACCAGGCCTTCTGAGCTTTACGAATGGCCAAAACAGCCGAATGACTGGTCGTGTTGGAACGGATATTAATATAGTCTGGAACTACCTGTAGCCGCCTACATTCTTGGTTAAACCAAATATTTTGGGCTGCCACTCGATATAATTTGGTTAATTTGATGTACAAACGTGCCTGTTCAGCTACGCATGCCGATTCTAAGTAAGTAATTGTATCAGGCGTTACTTTGCGGAAGTCCATCTTGATTGAATTAGATAGAAAGGTATTTAGCTTCTTCCGCACTTATGATGGCTAGTAATGCAGCTAGTTGAATGCACCACGCGTACGACCGCAAGTTAATGCAAATGCATAAGCGATGCACTTTACTCGCACTACCTCCACCGTTTTACACTCTACACGTGTTTCGCCCCTCCACGGAGCATCATCAGGAGATCTTCGACAGTCGAGTTCCGAGCACTGACTGAGTAACCGTCGTTATGGGTCTTCTCTGAAACGGCGTAGCCGTTTCGGGGGAGATGGCGTCGAGGCTTTGCCTCCTGGCCATGGTCTTCTTCGCTGCATGTAGCAACATGCAGGTCTTTGGGTCGGGGATATTTCCCCTTGGTCACATCCGGTTTTCTTCGCCGCCCGCGAGATCAAGCCCCCCAGGTGGAACCCCCCATTCGGGAGGAAGCCCAGGAAGCGACCATCAGCAGGGCGGGTGAGGCGTCGTATCCGGTTAGGTGCGGGTGGTCCAGCGCGGTCACCCCTCTGACCGTGATGGCCGAGAGGGGCGCCAGCGGCGGGACAGTGCGCGGTGTCTTCTCCGTGGGTTGCGCAGCCACCTACGCGATCAGCCCTCCGGGTGGAAAAAACGGGTACGACCGGCGAATGGTGGACGGGTTAATCAGGAAAAAGATAAATCAGCAGGTTTCTAGCCGTTTATATTCAGCGCCACAGGAACGCGATGTTCATCACTATCGGTCAAGTTTACTGTACGTCGGACCAATATCTGAAAAGATATCAAGAATTTTGAGGAACAACGATGTTCATGTGGCTTTTAGGACTAACAACACCATTCGTCGGGCGGTTTGCAACGGCAAAGAAAAGACTGAGGTTGGTAAGAAGTCGGGCGTATACAAACTTGCATGCGATGTGTGTAATGGGGTTTACGTAGGTCAAACTGGTCGTAGCTTTAATACACGTTATAAAGAACACACTTCTGCGTATAGGAATGGACGTCCAGAAAGATCGCATTTCGCAAAACATTTGCTAGATTCTGGGCATAGTTTAACAGACAGCCATTCCTATAAAGTTCTACATACTTGTAATAAAGGCCAAAGGCTGAACGTGTTGGAACAATTAGAAATCATACGTCACGGGTGTACTGGAACTATCTTCAACGAGCAGGTAAATGTTTCCTCTTCTCCATTACTGCGTATTTTTCAAAATAACCAATCGCAGAGAGTCACCTGACCAATCTGCATTCTGATTGGTTCTCGTACATTGCGTCACCTAGTGGTGGGGAGGAAGCATTTATAAGCTCGAGCCGACAACGACGGTTACTCAAGTGTTTTCGAGCTAAAAACCGCTATGAGCGGAGGAAAGCCCCCACCGGGATACCTTCCGGGGCTGGGGAAGCCGCGTCGCGAAGACTCGAGGTCGTCCTCTCCGACCTCTGAGCAGGACTCGCGCTCGCGCTCCAGCAGTCCAGGCACAGGATCCGAATCAGGAGATTCACAATCGAACCCGAACGACTCCCATGGAAGCGAGCAGCTACCCGTACCACCGGCCGCACCAGCCAAAGCGCAGGAGCACCTACCAGGTACGACAAAAAAACAAACAACGACCCCAACCGACCCCCCCGCTCCATCTGGAGGCATGTTGCCGCGGCGGTCCCCTAGAACCGAACATGAGTTCAACGTCCTGATGTGTGAACGCCTTCGCGCATCAGGTTACGTATCGAAGGGACTGCTGGAGCACATCGCCACATACCTGGTGGATGAGGAGAAGGTCACCAAGAGCGACCCCACACCCCCGACGTACGCCGAGGAGGAGGCCATCCTGGCACTGGCCAAAAACCCGGTCGTACTTCCAGCGGCTAGGCCCCCACGCCGCCAAAGAAGCCCCGAAAACGAGCAGGCCGACCAAAAACGGGCATGCTTCGACCGAGATGTTCAGGTGAGACGAGACCCGAGACTGAAGCAGACGCTGTCGTACCCAGCAGGACCCGCGTCAGCTAGCCAGCCCGCACCACCCTCACAGGCACCGCCACCGAGCGCGAAACCTCCGCCGCCAGGGCCCCCCGCCCCACCCCTGTCACAAACAGCCGCAGACTGTAGTGACAACCAGCCACGTAGCTATGCCCAAGCTACACAACAGCAAGCAGCGGCCACATTACAGGGAACCCAGGACTCCCAGACCAACCAGGGCCAACCAAAGGCCAAAAAGCCCAGATACCCGCCCATCGTCATCGAGAAAATCTCAGCATGGGCGACGCACCTACGAACCCTAAAAGAGGAACTAGGTAGGTCGATAAATGCGCGCCCATTCGGCAAGGGCATACGCATTATCCCTACGGATGAAACCGAATTCAGACTGGTCCAGAACTATCTGGCCGGTCTGGAAAAACAGACACCAACGGACATCAGCTGGTTCTGTTACTCCCCCCCCGAAGCCAGACCCCTAAAAGTGGCCATTAGAGGAATACCTGTTGACACCAGCCTGGACGAGATAGCGGAAGACCTTCGACACCAAGACGTAGAGGTACGCTATATCCGGCAGATTAAGGCCAGGCAAGGCAGACCGGGCTGCATCTACTTCGCTGAGGTGGAGAGATCGGCAGACACCAGACACAAGATCTACGACATCAAGGAGATCCTGTGCATGCCGGGCATCCGAGTGGAAAACTGGCGCGGCAAGAGAGGCGTTCGCCAGTGCCACCGATGCCAAGGATTCCGGCACAGCAGTCACAACTGCCACAGACCTATCGCATGTGTTCGATGTGGAGGCGCACACAGCGCTAAGTACTGTGAACGCCCGCTCACAGAACCCCCCACCTGCGCTAACTGCAAGGGGGTACATACAGCAAACAGCCCAGCCTGCACGACGCTGCGCAGAGAGGCGCGCAACAAACGAGCGGGCACAGTGGCCGTCACTGAGCAAACCAAGAGGCCTCCAAAACCCCAAAACAACACGGTCGAGGACAACGCCGGCCCCAGCCTGATGGCTCCGGCAAACAATCCCACTCCCAGGGACAAAGCTCCCCCCACAGTGAAAAAGAGACGCCGCCAAACAAAAAGAAAACCGAACAAACCCGAGACTACGCAACCTGCAGGAAAAACACAAACTGCAAAAGAACCAACGAAGCCCCAGCCGACCGAGAAAGCTCCTACTAATAAAGGTAAGACTACGCTCGACCAGGCTCTGGACATCCTGCATAAGATAATGCTGGCCATCCAGGCCAAAAGGGATCCGATTCCAGTCATTCTAAGCGGGATGGCGGAACTAATAACAGTCCAATGCAAGTAATAAGGATTCTCCATTGGAATGCCGCCGGTCTGCGGGGTAGATACACAGCCCTCCGACTGATCCTGAGAGAGCAAAACATAGATGTCGCTCTCATCTCTGAAACCATGCTGGGTGAGCAGGACAAGCCCAAGTTCCCCGGCTACCATGGATACCGCTCCGATAAAAAACTTGAGACCCGTGCCTACCGTGGGCTAATGAAACTGGTGCGACGCTCTATAATACACCAGCTTATCCCTCCAATAGCGCTGAGCAACCTAGACACCATGGGCGTGCAGATCATGATAGGCGGCAGAGAGACCAGGCTGTTTGCCGTCTACCGACCTCACGGCACGCTAAGAGCAGCGGATGTAAGCACCCTGCTGGACTCTCCTCTCCCCACAATTGCGGCCGGCGACTGGAACGCCAAACATCCGGCATGGAACTCCGCAAAGGAGAACCAAAATGGGAGGAACCTCTTCCACGACGCTGAACTGCGTGGCTACATAGTAAGTGGACCCGAGGCTCCTACCCACTACCCATTCCAGAGCGCCTACGAACCGGACGTCATCGACCTGGCGGTCCACAAAGGGATCGAAGGCCAGCTCCACCAAGAAGTGCTAGACCATCATACCGGATCAGATCATCAGCCGGTACTGATCGTCATCCATCAGAATCCAGCAAGAGCCTCCCCACCGCAACCTCGCACCAAGACTGACTGGGAGAAGTACGCCAAACACCTGAGCGACACTATTACCACCAGACCTGTCTCAACTGCGCAAGACGTGGAAGACCTAGCTGACTCCATCAGACAGCAGGTACAAGAGTCCATCCAACATGCCACCACGGTACTGCCAGCTTCCAGTAGACTGAAGCCTCTTCCTCAAGGCACCCAAAAGCTGATCGAAGAGAAGCGCAAACTTCGCAAAGAATGGCAAAGATGCCGCTGCCCTCTGATGAAAACCAGACTGAACCGCCTAGCAGAGAAAGTCTGGCAGGAGCTAGAGGCAGATCGAGCAAACGACTGGGAAAACTTGCTCCACGACTGCGGCGAGGACTGGGGAGCCACTCACCGACTCTGCCGCCAGATCACCAAAGCCCCCGCGCCCATACGCCCTCTGAAGCACAGCGACGGGACCCTCCGATATCGAGCAGAGGACCGCGCTGAACTCCTGGCGGACTGCCTGGAAAGACAGTTCCAACCGAACACCGAGACCGACCAGGAGCACAACAGCCTCGTTACCTCATACAACGAGGAATACAAACAAAAAGAAATCGATGCCGAGGAGGAACCCATCACCTTCACACCAGGTAGGGTAGCCCGCACCCTAAGAAAAGTGAAGCCGCGGAAAGCCCCTGGGATCGACCGCATTACCAACACGGCGATTAGGCATATGCCACAGAAGGCCATTGCAGCCACAACCCGTCTTTTCAATGGGATTATGAGGACAGGCCACTTCCCGCAACAATGGAAGATCGGCCTGGTCATCACGCTGCCGAAACCAGGGAAAGACACTACGAAGCCAGAGAGCTACCGGCCTATCACTCTCCTCCCGACGCTCTCAAAAGTATTCGAACGCCTGCTACTGGGACACCTAGCACGACACATCACCCCCCGCCAAGAGCAATTCGGGTTCCGGGCGGAACATTCCACCACACTCCAACTGTCAAGGGTACTGCACCACATGGCAGTTAACATTAACAAAAAGGAGCACACCGTAGCAGTATTCCTTGACATGGAAAAAGCCTTCGACCGGGTATGGCACCCCGGTCTGATCTACAAGCTAGCAACCACGAATGTACCGCCCCGCCTGGTACGCATCATTGCCTCGTTCCTGAATGGAAGGAGCTTCAGAGTGAGAGTCGACCAGACGATCTCCACCGAACGACCCATCCTCGCAGGAGTCCCGCAAGGCAGCTGTCTGTCACCGGTCCTGTACTCCCTATACACGGACGACATACCAGTTGGTGACAGAACAGAACTTGCCTTGTACGCCGACGACGCAGCCTACCTGACCTCGTCTATCCGCCCAGACTTCGCAGTAAAGCGACTGCAGAAGACATTGAACCTCCTTCCCGCCTGGCTGGGCAAGTGGAGATTGGCCGCCAACGCCAGTAAGACCCTGGCCATTCTGGTGAGTGGCCCACGCATTCCGCCACCAAGCCGACAACCTCCCAAGCTGGAGTTTCTAGGACAGACCATCCCCTGGTCCACCACGGTCAAGTACCTGGGTGTGACCATTGACCGGGGACTCACCATGGCGCCTCACGTAGAAAACGTCATAAGTTCTACGAGAACAGCTCGGGCACTGCTCCGCCCAGTGCTGAAATCGACTCTCCCGCTCAGAATCAAACTGGGCGTGTACAAGGGCTACATACGCCCCCGTCTGACATACGCAGCCCCATCATGGTACGCATTGGTATCTGAAACCAACCGCAAGCGACTCCGAGCGCAGCAGAACATCACGCTGCGCACCGTGGTAAACGCACCAATGTTCGTACGCAACGAGACAATCCTCAAAGGCCTCCATGTCGAGTCAGTCGACAAGTTCGTCAGCCGCCTGGCCACTCGCATGTTCGCGCGGGCAGAGGCGTCAGACTTCCAGCACATCCGGGAGCTGGCCCCTCAGCACGCGCGGCCACCCGATGGCAAGGCGTATCCTCGGGACCTCGTGAGTATATCCGAGGTCGAAGAGGATACTGACGACAACGCGACTCCAGGCCAATGAGGCCCCCTGCGCACCGCCCTGCTGTTGATCGCTCTCTAGGCTTCCCACCAAGGGTTCCACCTGGAGGGCTCGTATCACGCGGGCGGACGAAGCGCAAGACACCCCGGCTCCCTGTCACGGGAGCCGCACCCACACCGGACTGACCCCCCGCAAGCCGCCTGCTGCTGAATCGTTCTCTGGGCTTCCCCCCAAGGGGTTCCACCCGGAGGGCTGATCGCGTAGGTGGCTGCGCAACCCACGGAGAAGACACCGCGCACTGTCCCGCCGCTGGCGCCCCTCTCGGCCATCACGGTCAGAGGGGTGACCGCGCTGGACCACCCGCACCTAACCGGATACGACGCCTCACCCGCCCTGCTGATGGTCGCTTCCTGGGCTTCCTCCCGAATGGGGGGTTCCACCTGGGGGGCTTGATCTCGCGGGCGGCGAAGAAAACCGGATGTGACCAAGGGGAAATATCCCCGACCCAAAGACCTGCATGTTGCTACATGCAGCGAAGAAGACCATGGCCAGGAGGCAAAGCCTCGACGCCATCTCCCCCGAAACGGCTACGCCGTTTCAGAGAAGACCCATAACGACGGTTACTCAGTCAGTGCTCGGAACTCGACTGTCGAAGATCTCCTGATGATGCTCCGTGGAGGGGCGAAACACGTGTAGAGTGTAAAACGGTGGAGGTAGTGCGAGTAAAGTGCATCGCTTATGCATTTGCATTAACTTGCGGTCGTACGCGTGGTGCATTCAACTAGCTGCATTACTAGCCATCATAAGTGCGGAAGAAGCTAAATACCTTTCTATCTAATTCAATCAAGATGGACTTCCGCAAAGTAACGCCTGATACAATTACTTACTTAGAATCGGCATGCGTAGCTGAACAGGCACGTTTGTACATCAAATTAACCAAATTATATCGAGTGGCAGCCCAAAATATTTGGTTTAACCAAGAATGTAGGCGGCTACAGGTAGTTCCAGACTATATTAATATCCGTTCCAACACGACCAGTCATTCGGCTGTTTTGGCCATTCGTAAAGCTCAGAAGGCCTGGTTGGATGCGGAATCTCGCCACTGGTTTACGGTTAGAGATAATCTTAAATTGCATATAAAAGTTTTACATACAGAACTTTTGCATCATTTACATAATGTTGAGTTCGATTTGTTAGACCAAAAGGCAAGGGATTACGCATCACAGGCTGTGCATGAAAAGTATTTGATACAGTCGAAAAAGTTACGTAAGTTGACTTCTTCGACGAAGCATGGTGGTGGTAAAGTTTACAGTAACGGGGATAAATATGGTAGGGGTGAAGTTAGTTGGGGTATGGGTGTCAGGGGTGGTGGAGGTAACGATCGTGAAGCTGATGGTAATGTTGGCAGTGATGACGTGAGTGGTGGTGATGGTGGTGGCGGTAGCGGTGGCGGTGGTGATGGTGGTGGCGGTGGCGGTGGTGGTGGTGGTGGTGGTGGTGGTGGTGGTGGTGGTGGTGGTGGCGGCGGTGGTGGTGGTGGTGGCGGCGGCGGTGGTGGTGATGGTGAAAGAGATGATAATAGGGGCAGTGGTGCAGCTAGCCATGTTTTCTACCCACGGGTGAAGAACTTGACTAGCGTGCAATTTTCATCAAACGAGTTATCACTGCTGGAAAAAGGTCTGAAGTACAACATGACTCCTAGGCTGACCCAACAAACTGTTGAGGAATTAGGTGTAGATTACAGAGCTAGCATGCATGATTAATGGTAAAGATAGCTTGGTGAAAGGAATTGTTGCTAATGAACTAAAGAAGCAGAATCTGAATTACACCGTCGGACCTGAGATAAGAACAGTGAAATCATTGAAACGCAAGATTAATAGTAACAATCTTATAGTCACGAAGGCAGATAAAGGCAACACTATAGTAGTTCTTAACGATTGCGATTATGTCAATAAGGTGAACGATGTAATTCAAACTGATGATTTCATTGTCTTACGCTCAGATCCGACGGCCAAGTACAATGCAGAAGTCAAAAGAGCTGTTGATAATTCTAAATTCACATTTCCAAGCGAGAGTGCTTCTAAATATATAGTCCCCATGAACCCTCAGGCTCCTGTGTTGTACGGTTTACCTAAGATACATAAAGACAACGTTCCCATTCGTCCTGTTGTTTCGTACATTGGGTGTCCAGCATATGAGTTAGCTAAAAGATTAAATACTATTATTAAGAACAAGTCAGGTTTTTCTCCTAAATATAGTCTACAGAATACGCAAGACTTAACAGAAAAAATAAAGGATGTTGTGTTGCCCACGAACTCTCTTTTACTTTCTTTGGATGTAGACAGTTTGTTTACTAACGTACCCTATGAAGAAGTTTTAGTTTTTCTTTCCGACATGTTAGAAAGAAAAAACTTACATCCAGAGGAGGTAAAAGAACTTATTGACCTAGCAACAATATGCATGAAACAAAACTATTTTAGGTTTAATGGGGCTTATTATAGGCAGAAAGAGGGTTTGGCTATGGGGTCTCCACTATCTCCATTGATGGCGGAGATATTCATGGATAACTACGAAAATAAGTACATCGTGGGCAACAGTAATATCCTTTATTACAACAGATACGTTGATGATATACTGATATGCTGGACAGGTACGAGACAAGAATTAGATATCTTTGTTAGTAGTCTGAATACATTCCATCCTAAAATCAAATTCAAATTAGAACTCGAACAGAACTGCGCAATTAACTTCTTAGATGTGACTATCACACGGGAGCGTTGTCATGTCAGCATGCCTTTGAAGTATACAGAAAACCAACTCACACTGATTTAGTTATTCCGGCGACTTCTTGTCACCCTTGGCAACACAAATTAGCGGCTTTTCATTGTTACGTAAATAGGTTATTAACATATCCTCTATCTTCGCAAGCGTATAATAAAGAATTGAATACTATTTACTCAATTGCAGTTGCAAACGGGTACGACCGGCGAATGGTGGACGGGTTAATCAGGAAAAAGATAAATCAGCAGGTTTCTAGCCGTTTATATTCAGCGCCACAGGAACGCGATGTTCATCACTATCGGTCAAGTTTACTGTACGTCGGACCAATATCTGAAAAGATATCAAGAATTTTGAGGAACAACGATGTTCATGTGGCTTTTAGGACTAACAACACCATTCGTCGGGCGGTTTGCAACGGCAAAGAAAAGACTGAGGTTGGTAAGAAGTCGGGCGTATACAAACTTGCATGCGATGTGTGTAATGGGGTTTACGTAGGTCAAACTGGTCGTAGCTTTAATACACGTTATAAAGAACACACTTCTGCGTATAGGAATGGACGTCCAGAAAGATCGCATTTCGCAAAACATTTGCTAGATTCTGGGCATAGTTTAACAGACAGCCATTCCTATAAAGTTCTACATACTTGTAATAAAGGCCAAAGGCTGAACGTGTTGGAACAATTAGAAATCATACGTCACGGGTGTACTGGAACTATCTTCAACGAGCAGGTAAATGTTTCCTCTTCTCCATTACTGCGTATTTTTCAAAATAACCAATCGCAGAGAGTCACCTGACCAATCTGCATTCTGATTGGTTCTCGTACATTGCGTCACCTAGTGGTGGGGAGGAAGCATTTATAAGCTCGAGCCGACAACGACGGTTACTCAGTCAGTGCTCGGAACTCGACTGTCGAAGATCTCCTGATGATGCTCCGTGGAGGGGCGAAACACGTGTAGAGTGTAAAACGGTGGAGGTAGTGCGAGTAAAGTGCATCGCTTATGCATTTGCATTAACTTGCGGTCGTACGCGTGGTGCATTCAACTAGCTGCATTACTAGCCATCATAAGTGCGGAAGAAGCTAAATACCTTTCTATCTAATTCAATCAAGATGGACTTCCGCAAAGTAACGCCTGATACAATTACTTACTTAGAATCGGCATGCGTAGCTGAACAGGCACGTTTGTACATCAAATTAACCAAATTATATCGAGTGGCAGCCCAAAATATTTGGTTTAACCAAGAATGTAGGCGGCTACAGGTAGTTCCAGACTATATTAATATCCGTTCCAACACGACCAGTCATTCGGCTGTTTTGGCCATTCGTAAAGCTCAGAAGGCCTGGTTGGATGCGGAATCTCGCCACTGGTTTACGGTTAGAGATAATCTTAAATTGCATATAAAAGTTTTACATACAGAACTTTTGCATCATTTACATAATGTTGAGTTCGATTTGTTAGACCAAAAGGCAAGGGATTACGCATCACAGGCTGTGCATGAAAAGTATTTGATACAGTCGAAAAAGTTACGTAAGTTGACTTCTTCGACGAAGCATGGTGGTGGTAAAGTTTACAGTAACGGGGATAAATATGGTAGGGGTGAAGTTAGTTGGGGTATGGGTGTCAGGGGTGGTGGAGGTAACGATCGTGAAGCTGATGGTAATGTTGGCAGTGATGACGTGAGTGGTGGTGATGGTGGTGGCGGTAGCGGTGGCGGTGGTGATGGTGGTGGCGGTGGCGGTGGTGGTGGTGGTGGTGGTGGTGGTGGTGGCGGCGGTGGTGGTGGTGGTGGCGGCGGCGGTGGTGGTGATGGTGAAAGAGATGATAATAGGGGCAGTGGTGCAGCTAGCCATGTTTTCTACCCACGGGTGAAGAACTTGACTAGCGTGCAATTTTCATCAAACGAGTTATCACTGCTGGAAAAAGGTCTGAAGTACAACATGACTCCTAGGCTGACCCAACAAACTGTTGAGGAATTAGGTGTAGATACAGAGCTAGCATGCATGATTAATGGTAAAGATAGCTTGGTGAAAGGAATTGTTGCTAATGAACTAAAGAAGCAGAATCTGAATTACACCGTCGGACCTGAGATAAGAACAGTGAAATCATTGAAACGCAAGATTAATAGTAACAATCTTATAGTCACGAAGGCAGATAAAGGCAACACTATAGTAGTTCTTAACGATTGCGATTATGTCAATAAGGTGAACGATGTAATTCAAACTGATGATTTCATTGTCTTACGCTCAGATCCGACGGCCAAGTACAATGCAGAAGTCAAAAGAGCTGTTGATAATTCTAAATTCACATTTCCAAGCGAGAGTGCTTCTAAATATATAGTCCCCATGAACCCTCAGGCTCCTGTGTTGTACGGTTTACCTAAGATACATAAAGACAACGTTCCCATTCGTCCTGTTGTTTCGTACATTGGGTGTCCAGCATATGAGTTAGCTAAAAGATTAAATACTATTATTAAGAACAAGTCAGGTTTTTCTCCTAAATATAGTCTACAGAATACGCAAGACTTAACAGAAAAAATAAAGGATGTTGTGTTGCCCACGAACTCTCTTTTACTTTCTTTGGATGTAGACAGTTTGTTTACTAACGTACCCTATGAAGAAGTTTTAGTTTTTCTTTCCGACATGTTAGAAAGAAAAAACTTACATCCAGAGGAGGTAAAAGAACTTATTGACCTAGCAACAATATGCATGAAACAAAACTATTTTAGGTTTAATGGGGCTTATTATAGGCAGAAAGAGGGTTTGGCTATGGGGTCTCCACTATCTCCATTGATGGCGGAGATATTCATGGATAACTACGAAAATAAGTACATCGTGGGCAACAGTAATATCCTTTATTACAACAGATACGTTGATGATATACTGATATGCTGGACAGGTACGAGACAAGAATTAGATATCTTTGTTAGTAGTCTGAATACATTCCATCCTAAAATCAAATTCAAATTAGAACTCGAACAGAACTGCGCAATTAACTTCTTAGATGTGACTATCACACGGGAGCGTTGTCAGCATGCCTTTGAAGTATACAGAAAACCAACTCACACTGATTTAGTTATTCCGGCGACTTCTTGTCACCCTTGGCAACACAAATTAGCGGCTTTTCATTGTTACGTAAATAGGTTATTAACATATCCTCTATCTTCGCAAGCGTATAATAAAGAATTGAATACTATTTACTCAATTGCAGTTGCAAACGGGTACGACCGGCGAATGGTGGACGGGTTAATCAGGAAAAAGATAAATCAGCAGGTTTCTAGCCGTTTATATTCAGCGCCACAGGAACGCGATGTTCATCACTATCGGTCAAGTTTACTGTACGTCGGACCAATATCTGAAAAGATATCAAGAATTTTGAGGAACAACGATGTTCATGTGGCTTTTAGGACTAACAACACCATTCGTCGGGCGGTTTGCAACGGCAAAGAAAAGACTGAGGTTGGTAAGAAGTCGGGCGTATACAAACTTGCATGCGATGTGTGTAATGGGGTTTACGTAGGTCAAACTGGTCGTAGCTTTAATACACGTTATAAAGAACACACTTCTGCGTATAGGAATGGACGTCCAGAAAGATCGCATTTCGCAAAACATTTGCTAGATTCTGGGCATAGTTTAACAGACAGCCATTCCTATAAAGTTCTACATACTTGTAATAAAGGCCAAAGGCTGAACGTGTTGGAACAATTAGAAATCATACGTCACGGGTGTACTGGAACTATCTTCAACGAGCAGGTAAATGTTTCCTCTTCTCCATTACTGCGTATTTTTCAAAATAACCAATCGCAGAGAGTCACCTGACCAATCTGCATTCTGATTGGTTCTCGTACATTGCGTCACCTAGTGGTGGGGAGGAAGCATTTATAAGCTCGAGCCGACAACGACGGTTACTCAGTCAGTGCTCGGAACTCGACTGTCGAAGATCTCCTGATGATGCTCCGTGGAGGGGCGAAACACGTGTAGAGTGTAAAACGGTGGAGGTAGTGCGAGTAAAGTGCATCGCTTATGCATTTGCATTAACTTGCGGTCGTACGCGTGGTGCATTCAACTAGCTGCATTACTAGCCATCATAAGTGCGGAAGAAGCTAAATACCTTTCTATCTAATTCAATTAGTTAATTAAGTTAAATAGATTTAGGTTCACGTTTAGTTCATAGTATGCGCTGCTATATTGTGCAGCGTATGCTATTTAGCGCTGCGTAACGCGGCCATTGTCTGCCTTCAGTTGAACTCCTGGTATTTTACTAGAAATTTACCTGTGTAAATCGCTTCCACTGCGGGAGTTTAGCTTGGAATTAGACACCTTTTCTTACCCATGGGTGTCGTAAGAGGCGACTAAGGGACTTGAGGGTTAAATGTGTATAGTAATCTTTAGCTGTTATTTATTCTACGAGTACATTAAATACTCTATCCATATTGTTTTTACGCTCGCTTCTACGACTCTCCAATCAGCTCTATATTTTAGTGCGTTGAAACAAAACCTTTCACATAAGGTCGTTGCCTGTCTGCTGTCTACACGGTGGAATACACGTAGCTATACTCGTTGCGCCGTTTGATGCCGGCTTAGAATAGCATCACCCCATTTCTTTACCACTGGTGTTTTAAGGCAAAAAGTGCATAAAATAGCCACTTTTGGTATTAATGTATACATACATGAATCACGCCTATATCCCTTACGGCCGCAACAACGGACATTTACGCCACGTTTGACATATATTTGCGGGTCATTTGGAAAATTGTGTATCGCCATAGGGACAGGTTGTCAGCCCAGGTTCTGTGTTTCGGAGGTCCCGGTTGCTGTCTATGATTACTTAGGCAGCGGTCGTTACACAACCATATCAGAGGCCTATTACTTCAAGTAGGCGGTTGAAAAACTCTGACAGCAGGGTTCATCGGGTCGTTGGACGGCTCGGTGTACCGCACGATAAAAAAAAGCAGCTGAAATTTTTTAAATTCATTTTGTATAAAAAACATACATGAGCGATTTATTGCAAAACATCCTCCCGTATTTTTCATACAGTTTTATTCTCAATATAATTTGTTGTAGGATTGTCTTTGTTACCATCGTTAGTAACGCAAGTGGCTTCTTCTTAAAAGACATTTCTTTACCAATAAATACAATGTACACAATACATTATTGTCAATAATGAAAATAAAAAATGGAAAAAATTACGCTTTATGTCGCTTTAGGACGACTTTAAAGAGGTTGAAAATTTTGGAAGTGTTCGGCCGAGGCGCTGGTAGCTCAGTTGCAGAGCGGTTGGACGGTACTCCATAGGCCCCGGGTTCAATCCCCAGCCGAAGCTAACGTTTGTGTTTTTAATTTCTGATTTTCATATATTAGGGTCAATTTGGATGGGAGGTCCAACTTTATTTTTAAATTTAACCTATGTTCCTTGGGGAAAATTGCCCAGTTTCGTGGGCTGGTTTATCCCTGCAAGTATTTTCGGCTTATATTTTTACATCCTACATAGGTAGGGACTATTACATTGCCGCTAGTAAAATTTGCTCTGCAGAGTGCGTAAGAAAAGAATAGAGAAAAACATGGAGAATGTTAAAAAAAAAAAACAGTTACGAGAATTGATGAATTAAGAAAAGATTGCTATGAAAAATAAATCGACCTGCCATATAAAATTTCCGACCAGCTGACTGACTTTCTATGGAAAATCGTTTCCCAACATAGGCTCCATAGAAAAAAAACCGGTTTCATGATCTGATCATGCCTGCAAAGTTTTTGGTACACCGTACCTTACAACCCTGAATACAAATTATCTTCACACTTCTCGCACAGAACAGGACAGCACTAACTTTGAGAATACAAGATATAAGAAACAGCTCTTTAAATAATGCGCTTGGTTTGATCAGTAGGTCAAGAAGTACCTACATGTGCTAATTTAAAGGCTTTCCTTGAAAAAAAAACTTATTTTTATAAAGTCACTACCGGCTTACCCAGGTTACATCCGCTGCTAGCCGTTTACCTACGTAAAAAACTTACTTCTTCTTAGAACACTCTAACTACAAAAAAACGCATGAGAATCCGTTGCGTACTTTTAAAAATCTAAGCATACATAAAGAGACATAGGGACACGGGAAGCGACTTCATTTTAAACTATTTAGTGAAGACGACTCCACAGTTTTCCCCGTCGTGTCTGATTACCGCTCCAAGTAATAAGGGCGTTAATACAACCCGAGCGATACTTCCACAGTACCTACACACATCACACAGTGTTAACCAGACCTTAATATATACGTAAGCAAGCTATAGAGAGTGCATTAAAGTCCCTTAAGGCCTTCTTCTGAAAAGTTTGTCCCTTTCATTCGCGCTGCGCCAGAAAGAAACAACCAATTTCGGAAAACCCTTTGAATACTGATAGCGTGCATGCAGACTATGAAACTGAACAACTTTCCTCTACGAACAAGTGTCGGAACGTAAAAAATAATTTTAGTTTTCCATAGTGAAGTCAGTCAGCTGATCGTTTATAGGAGGTCAATATTTTTTGTCGCTTCTTGACATATTAAGTTCCCAGTGGAAAGTTATTTATTAGATTATGGTGTAAAAAAAAAACATCTGCAAATATTTGAAGTTTGAAATAAAACTGAACAACTTTCCTCAAGAAACATAATAGGTCGAAATACGAAAAAATATTTGGTCCTCCCATACTAAATGTGATAGCTGGCTGGGTTAATTTGTATGAGAGGGCCAAATTTCTTTTTCTTAAATTCGACCTATGTTTCTTGGGAAAAGTGGTTCAGTTTCACAAACTGGTTCACCCCTTAAAATATTTGCAGTTATTTTATTTACACCATGTATAACTATCTGAATGCACCCTATCAGTATTCGGAGGGCTGTCCCTTACACCCTGTATTATTCTGTTTATGTTCTTCGATAAGTAATAATAAATAATATGAGCAATAAAGTGTTTTAGTCTGTCATAAAACGTTGCCAATTTAAAATGGCCCAGAAATGTTTAAACAGAAGTATTTACCTAACAGAACTGGCCAGTTAGCTTAAAGTTTCAGAAGCTCAAAGTTTAAACGGTTCTGTCTGGAAGCTTCTGGAATTTTCTGGAAACTGAAGGTGGATTGACCTCAGTGGATTCTAGAACTACGCATGGACCCGTTGATATACCTAACTATCAATGGATTTGAGCATATTATGACTTTACATTAACAGCCACAACAGTCCACTGCTGGACATGGGTCTCCACCTTTTAATAAGTATTGCCATACTTATCATCCTTGGCTAGCGGATTGGCGAGCGTAGTGCAATATATTGCTTTCACAGGGAACGCTGGTGCCTATTTTCGGATTAATTTATCCATCATAATTATTTATTTATTTAACCGTTTCTTCTTCTTCAAATTTAAGAGTCAAACTCTTGTCGGTGGAGTAACTTCCAATCTTCTCTCCTCTCCGCCAGTGACTTGACCTCTTGATACGACACGACATTAACTTTTTCCTTTAACCGTTTATTGTACACAAAATAACACAAAGGACATAACATATAGAACAATACACGACAGGTCAGCTTCTTCGCTTTTTACGACAACCACGGGTGGTATTGGGGTGATGCTATTCTAAGCCGGCATCACACTGCGATTTGTTTGGGTTGCATTTATATAAATAAGATACTAGAAACTTCTGTAACAGGTAGACAGGGAACGATGCTGTTTATTCCCTAAATAAAATTTACCTGCGGGTAAAAAATGGAGTATTGTTATTAATCCGGCACCAAACTGTAAATAACAGGGAGTTTTCTTTTTTAGATTTATGTTTAGTATTAAAACGACTCTGTAGATGGCGTTACACTGACTACGTTACTAGATGCCAAAACCAAAAAGTATGATTCTTTCCGAATCTATCCTCGGTTTTAGCGCTTTATTATTACCTAATATCCTGTTTTCTTTGTACGTTTTTTTCGTTGTGATTTTCGATAATATGCAGGTAAACCCATGAAAGTAAATATTTTTGAAATATGTGATGCGAGTGATGTAACAATGATTATTTGATAAGTTACGTTTCGTTTTGCGATCTCATACATCCAAGTGAAAAAATCGGCATAAAGTATAGTTCCGTTTTTTACGTTAATGTACCAAGACAGCGCCATCTATCCAGGAACTAGGGAAGAGTTTAAAAAAAAAAAGGAAACCTCCCTATTCCAAGAAAATTTCAAAGCTGACCAACTTTCCCGTTATTATCTCAAGTGTTCACAGTAAACTTAGCATAGCAGACGCCAGAGGAATGGACAGGACAGTGGACAGGCCAGTGCTCAGGCAAGTGGCAACAGCCGCGACACATTCAGTGAGAAGTAGCTGGAGTGTACCTACAGAGAGATAGGGGTGGGACTTTCTAGAGAACTGAATTCGAGAATATTTATTATCAGTATTCAGTATGATTTATACTTGCGACTGACAGGAGTCAGTAATGCCAGTAGGCAGAATGGAAGGGTGCAGGTGCTAAAATAAGTGTGTATGCTACTGATCTTACATTCCTTTTAAGTTTTCCGTTGTTTAAATTTTAACTAGTTGATTATTTAGAATAAGTAGTTTAATAAAACTTGAATTTCATTTAATTTGGTGTGCCCTAACAGGGTCTTGCTGATACTAATATAAATAATAATCTTAAGAATATAATGTGCTACCCAAGAAAAGCAATAAAGATATATAGTATGGAGTATTGAAGTGGTGTCAGGGAAAAAAGGTGTTGTGGCCAGTGGACCAACTGGTCCTCCTGGATAGGATTGGAAGTTGTGTACAAGGAGTGACAAAAAAAAGTGTACCAAGCCGAAAGCTGGTCATGGTACTCATGAAACTGAACAATTTTCTCCATGGAACATAGGTCGGTACAAATGGATAATTACATCCAGGGGCCACAAAGGCTTGTCATGGTTCAGACCAAAACACAACAGGCTGCATGTAGTTTAGTTCAGTTTTTACGCAACAACAACAGGCTGCGTCTGAAGCTTAATGAACCACGTCTGAAGCTTACTACCACGTAGTAGTATCTAGCTTTACAACTCTGACGCCAAGGTTCATCGGGTTGTTGTGTGAGTGAGAAGTTATGTAGATTCGGCGTTAACCTGTTGCGATCGTTCAGTAAACCTTTTCCAAACTGGTGAATGGACAACCCTAGCCTCCAGTTACTCGTGATTCGACTTTTAGACACAAAATATATTTCCTCCGCTGAAAATATTGGAAATTATTTTGAAAATATAAAATTTTCTGCTGCAGACTGTTCTTGAAAGACGAACTATCGAAGCCTTTGGAAATGTTTCCAAAACGTTTTGTAAATAAAGAATACATTAAATCTTTATAGCTTGATTTTATACATTATACACTTTCAGTATAAATTACAAATAGGTAGGTATTGGAGTGGCCCATAACATGCCGTGTGATGCCGGCTTTGAATAGCATCATTTCTTACCCCTGGGAGTTGTAAGATGCGACTTAGGGACTCGAGGGTGTGTATTGCAATTTTAGGCGTTGAGCTGATAATCTGTCACTATGGCGATACACAACTTTCGGAATGACCGTCAAAAGTGGTCATTTTGGGAAATAGACATTTCGGGAAAGTAGACTTTATGTGCATAAAGGAAATATTTGTCTGACTTGACGTAAACATCCGTTTTTGCAGCCGTTTACGCTCTGCCTTCCCCGCAAGTGATTATAGTCGTAGTATGTGTGTATGTATTAAAAATTACTTCGGTTTTTTTATTAGCTTATCTTACGAAGTATTTATAAAGTATTTACACAACTGCTTCAGACAGAAACAAAATTGCTTAGCAAAAGAAAAGATAAAAATATATTTTCCCGCCAAAACTAACAGACTAGTGACGTCATTAACGATTGATTGATGCTACGCAGGAGTAGGGTGACCATTGCAAAAGTATTCTCCAAGTAATGGTAAATTTTCTAGCCCATCTTCAAGTTCACATAGATGGCGCTGAAATATGAGGAAAAAAAATATTTCAACTGAAATTTATGTTAATCCAGTAATTTTCTAGCCAATCTTTAAGTAATAATAATAATAATAATTTATTTATAAGCTTAATGTCAGTATTTACATATAAAGTAAAATTACTTAGAAATACTTAAATATTACAATTTAGCCTGAACTAGGATTACCCTGTATCTCAGGCAAACAAGGTCATATTTATTACTTACATAATACGTATATTTTTATAAATTATATAAAATACCTAAAATATTTACATTATCTAGATTAATACAGTTAAAATATTAATTCTTATCAACTAGGTGTGTAATTATTTTACTAAATGCTGCTGTTACAGGGTCTAAGAAAAAGTAAAAGTGTGCATATAGGTCGCTGACCTAAGCGGAAAAATGTTTATTTTTCTAGAACTGTATGATTATCTAGATAAGTACCGATATAACTCAAATATCAAAATTTCTGCACACCATCTAGTGAAAGTTATAAAAAGAGTCGAGAACTGTCAGATAGAAAAATCCCCATTCTCTTCGGTTCAGTACCTATCATGATCTATAAGGTATATATAAGGTGAAATTTTACTAAAGTACCGCCGTTCCAGTAAGTCGTATTTGACAGCTGTCATCTTCATATTAGAAGAGATGTATAAATGAACCCTTTGCAATAGTATTATCACGAATCTGACAGCTGTCAAATACACCTTATCGGAACGACGGTACTATAGTGACCGATAGCGAAATCTGAAGACAAGCTTTGGATAAGGAACAACTTTCCCCGACGAACATAGATTGAAATATGTCAAAATTATTTTAAGTTTCCATAGTAACTCAAAACAGCTGATCGGCAATTTAGTATGGCAGGTCCAACTCTTTTTTGTATTTTGGCCTTGGGGAAAGTTGTTCCTTATCACCAACCCGTTTAAAGTTTTTTCTATCGGTCACTAGTAAAATATCATCTTGTAGAGATTGGCATGCGAAGGCATATAGCCGTTAGCACTGAAAGAAGGAGAGGCGTTTGCCCAAAAGTAGCATCCCTAGTTTTCTTTTTTTTGTGTGGGAATACGAAAGACCCGATGAACCCTGGCGTCAATCATTTTACACCACTTACTTTTACCCCTTTACAATTTAAAGCAATTTAACATACGAAATTTAGTTTATGGATTGAGAGCTCCTTGGTAAACTATACATATAGTACCCTAACTGTGATAATAAATAAAATTGCTTAGCCTTTTTCAATTCCTACCGTAGAATGGACAGAATACAACACCTTTCACTGCGCTCGCCAGTCCACCTATCAAGCGTGGCGAGTAAAGCAAATGCCCCAATATCAGAGTTCAGCAACATTTTTACAAAGTCAAACTTTATCAAGACTTATCCCAAAAACAGTCGAAATTATGCTGAGCTTACTATGGAATGTCACGGACAAAAAAAATGCTCAACTCAAGTCATTTCTACTAACAGCCTCTTGACGGTGACGTGGGCAAACTAACCCACCTTTTTTCTGAGTGTTGTTCACTTTCAGGGTTTACTTTGTAAGCCTCTGTGGCGTAGTGGTTAGAGACTACATACCATCTAAAAAACATACTGCGTCATACAAAGTCATTTTGTACAAAACAGTGTCGGGCATAATCAGTGTCGTGCATTGATGGTTCCATTTCTGTTTATGTTTTCTAAATTCTCTTTGCCTCAGACTGCAATGAAGAAAATGTTGCGCCGCGTCGCTGCGTGTAACCATGTAAAATTTAAACAAAGAATCCAATATTGTTGGTACAATTGTGTTTCAACAGTTTTCAAGGTATTTTTAAAACGTCCAGTAATGTTCACTTAAATCCTTTTAAGAAAATCGCCAGAAGCTTAAACAAATGGGTTGCTGCTACATACAGGTTTTCCCGTTAGAATATGAAATTTTATCGGCATAACTTACACATAATTAAATACCTTCCTATTTCGAAAACCCGCATTAAAATCCGATGCGTGCATCCAAAGAGACTCTACCTAAGGTAAGAGACTTTATTTTTATGTTGTGATAACGAAACGTTGATGATGAAAACGTGATGTAGGTTTACGCGACTTACTTGTTAATAATTTGGTAGAGAGTTTAGCCCTCTACGTTCCGGCTACTTAAGATAGCCTTCTTCACGGAATTCGACAGATCACATACGCACGCTCGTCAGCTGTGATTGCCGAACACTGAAATCTCTACCAAACAATTAACAAGGGCGCGATTGGGCTGGCTGGCTGGCAACCACACAAACTTCAAATCAAATAAAATTCAATCAAATATATTTATTGCATAAGTATAGGTACATAATCAGGTGTAACAATAATTCAAATCCAACTATAGTCTACCATAGAGGTGTACAATGTATCTAAAAAGTAAAATAATGTATTTACAACTTCTCCGGGTGAGCTCCAGCTCCCCACCAATCAGTAAGGTGTAAGTTTCGAAGCCCCGGGGCTAAAATTTAAGGGACTAGTATTTAAAAAAAACTACAACATGATGAGTGATACTTGTTCGCTTAAAAATGTGTTTTGTCAAAGAAAATAAATAAACCAAATTACTTTTCAAACTACGTTATCTTGAATGGGAAATCTTTATTTCAGTTAAACTTTCATAATAGTGATGTTTGTATTCGTAACTAAAGTGTTTTGTAACATTAACCGTACTAAGTACTAGTTGCTTTTAAACGTTTTTTTTTTTGCCAATCTTAAGTGAATATAAATGGCGCTGTGATAATCTGAAAAATTTTACTTCCTAGGAAAATTAACTAAATAGATGAAATATATTTGACTCAAATGTTGGAATTTCAGCTGGTCATAATTCCATCTGGTTAGATATTTAAAAAATGACGAGAACTAAAATATACTCGTCAAATAAAAGAGTATTGATCACAGCTTTCTAAAGTTCTTTAAGTATATTTATACCTACTCAAAATCAAAAATGTAAATGTCCTCATTCAATTTAGGATATTATTATAAGGTATTAAAAAAATACTATAAATATTTTAATTTAATCTATTTTGGATGGAAAGACCATAAATAGCCGCTCAGCTGACTGACATTATATGGAAACTCGAAACAAACGTTTCCTAACATTGGCTTCATAGTAAAAGTTGTTCAGTTTCATGGTCTGATCATGCCTGTAAACTTTTCTGTGCACCGTGCCGTACACCCGGTATATAGCGTGAAATTTTACGAGTACTAATGACCAATAGCAAACACTCAAGACGGGCTGGTGATAAGGACCAACTTTCCTCAAGAAACATAGGTCGAAATAATAAATAAAAATTGACCTCCCTTACAAAACATATTAGCCCACAAGTTAAATTGTATGGCAGGTATTTTTTTTTCATATTTTGACCTATTTTTTTTGGGGAAAGTTGTTCCTTATCATATCTCTAAACAGTCCTCTGTTTTCAGTATCGGTCACTAGTAAAATTTCACCCCATATAAGTGAGGATAGCAGTAACAGCGTATTTACCCAATACTAGCTACTACGTACTTCTCTATTCGTAGCCTATTTCCCTTACACCGGATGGAGGCATTGAACAACTTTTTTAATTTGCGGAAGTGGACATAATCGACGGAAGTGACGTCATCAATCCACAGAGTGACGGGTGAGTGGCTGAAAAAGTTTGCTCACCTTTTTCGCAACTTTTTGTTTGAGGGGTTTATGTTTTTTTTTTACTTGAGCGTTTGCAAGTGCTACGCTGAGTGAATGGTTTGCTTACATTGTCGCACTTTCTCATTCATCCTAAGTTTGCCTGGTAGAGAATGCTACCTAGCATTAAGGTTATGCCAAAAAGTGCCTAAAAACTGCCACCTTTGGTATTAATTGCCATAACTTTAATTACAGCGAATATTTCATTGAAATTGAAGGTTCTAAATACTAAAAACTTGGGCATCGGATACTCCGATAGATTGTTTGTATAAAGAGAACACTTTTTTGTGATATGGCGTCACTGTCGAGGTCGTTGACGGCTATCCTCGCCTTAAGGCAATTGCTCCCGTGTGATCGTGGCTTAGAATAGCATCACCCCATTTCTTTCCTGACGGCTAAACGTGCCCTCCGAAACACGTAACCATTTTTATTTTCAGACAATCAGGTGGTTCAGCCTGCAATGTCCTAACCAGGCTGGGAACAAATTCACAAAGTGATAAATATCAACTTTGTGAGTTACCCAACGAGAATCGAACCTGGAACCTTTGCGTCGCAGGCAGTCGCACTATCATTGCACCACATCGGCCGTCAAGCAAGGGATAAAGGCGTGATATTATTATGTATTTATGTTTAGTTTTAAACTTCAGAATTTTCCTATTTTACTTTTCTATTTAAAATACAATTTTGTATGAAACCAAAATAAAACGAGTTAATTTTACCTTTCCTTCCAGCATAAAGAGTACCACTTCAAAATAAATAACTCGAAATTATCCCTCCAAAAAAAAAACCTTCGTATTTTTAATCGGATAACAGAGTTGTATTCTTAAAGGGCGAACTCTGATTATACGGTTGCCCGCTTTTTTTCTCTGCCATTACTACAGATACAATAGGATTCCCTTGATGAGGCGACTTGGATGTGAGGAACTTAAGAATGGATGTGGCATAAATGTAATCCACAATTTCTAACAAGAACATGCAGCCTCAATCTGTTTTTTTTCTTCTAGGTATAAGCAATGGATATTTTCAGGGTAATCCTAACTTTGGAAGTTTTCACATATTTTCAAAATATTTCGGAAACGATTGCATTAAAAGTTATGAAAATATGTATATCTTAATAAGCATCCCAAATACTCTACTTCTATATTTTTTGTATCTAACGTAAAATTTAATGTTGTGGATTATGCCGTGTGATGCCGGCTTAGAATAGTATCACCCCATTTCTTTTCCGTGGGAGTCGTAAGAGGCGAATAAGGGATTTGGGCTGACAACCCGTCACTATGGCGATATACAATTTTCCGAATGACCCTAAATAATTTGTCAGACGTGGCGTAAATATCCGTTATTGCGGCTGTTTACGCTCTGCCTACCCCGCAAGGGATAATAGGCGTGATATGTGTATGTATGTATCTAAAGGTGGAGACTTATTATTAGCATTTGTTTATTTATAATTAATTTCAACATCGGTTTTTATTTTTATTTTTTTCATATAGTCTGTAAAAAAAGGCAAAAACCACCGAAAGAATCACTTCGATACGATAAGTAGTTTCCGAGATATAATTTTTTAAAAGTCGGCAAGGCATGCTCGACCGCGCTCGCATGTGTGACGTCACTGAACACTACCGGCCGCCCGCCACCGACTCGCTTTGTTGCTCGTTGTTCACCAGTCGTAGCACACGTGCGCGACGATCTGCTTTTTATTTATTGTTAAAATAATAATAACTTTACAGTTATCTACACTAATATTATAAAGAGGAAAGATTTGATTGTTTGTTTGTTTGAATTGAATAGGCTCCAAAACTACTGGCCTGGTTAAAAAAAAATCTTTTACCATTAGAATCCTATACATTATTCCTGATGAACATAGGCTATATTTAATACGAGAAAAAAATAGGGATCCACATGAAAATTTCGATAATGTAACCCAATGTGTGAAAAATGTAGCAAAAAATATCTTATATCACGTACGCTGTGGAAATTATTGACAATAGAGCAAAGTGATATACAGTTTTATAGAGGCCATCAATATAAGGAAGAGGAAAGATTTGATGGTTTGTTTGTTTGTTCAAATTGAATAATCTCCGATACTACTGGACCGATTTAAAAAAATATTTTACCGTTAGAATCCTACATTATCCCTGTTGAACATAGGCTATATTAAAATGTCTTATTCCCCGGGGAAAATTGTTAGCGGTGGGTGAAACCGCTGGGCAGGCTGCTAGTGTCAAATATATATAGGGTTCTTACTTACTTTTTCATTTTAACTCCTCGCATTTCAGCGGCAACGAAATCACCTTTTTTCGAAAAAATATTGAGCCACCATCAAACCGTCCACCCTCGGCAAGTTATTTGATTGCCCTTTTTGACAACCTTCTGCCATATTTTTATTAAATAACTATTAAATAAGAATAATCTGTCGGGAGAAGAACTCATACAGCGCGCGGTGTAAGTGGGCGGAGCCTGTACAATTACGTCACACGCAAAGCGCGCGCGTTTACAGAGATCTGAATTTTTGTTCAACTTCCAATGTCCATAACTTTAAAACTATTTGGAATTTTCGAATGAAACAAAAACAGTTGTATTTCGTAACACCTAAGCACCATAGCTAAGAAGTTTCAAGTGATTCTGCCCACCTAATAATGTCCTTCATTATTATTGTATTTTTATATTCAGCTGTTAGTCTTCCATAATAATAATAAAATAAAATAAATAAATGTGTCAAGAGAACTCCTGTCACCCTTGATAATGTTTTTAATGTCAAGTAGTCTTCTTTTTTTTATATGGAACTTCGAGTCAACGAACGACCCGATGAAACCTGGTTTCAGAGTTTTTCAACCGCCTACTACTACTAGGCCTCTAACATAATTGTGTTATGACAACCGTCTGAGTTATTATACGCATGTAAGTAACACGTTTTGAAAATCTTGACTTAAATTTGAAACTAACGTCGTTTACAAATGGTGGTGGCGTAAAATTACATTAACCTGGCCAGCCCCGAGGCAGTGCCTTAAGAGGCCGTACATAGTTTTGAGTAATTTTGTCTTGTTTCTTCAATTCTGTAGGACCTCGTTTAAAAAAACAGAATAAGTAACAATGTGTTATGATATGTTTTATTGAAGATTAATTCAATATCTAAAAATTGGCCCAGACAAATTATTGATTTTGATTGTTCAGTTTGTTTAATAGTTAATAACCTGAGACGTGTTTTAATTGTTTTCGATGCGTGACGTTCGTATCATTATTGTTTACATGAATTTTAAAATATGGAGTGGTTTATAAAGTATACAGCAATAAAGACATTGAAAAGTGCTAAAAATTGGCCGAGGAGTTTTTAGTAATTTAATTCAAAAATTCAAAGAAAAACTGCAGTAAAATGGCCCTACTTTGAAGAAATTTTAAACGTATACAGCGTCGGATTTCTAGTACAATACAACACGTTTTTAAAAAAATCAATTTACACATTGAAAAATAGATTCATGCTAACACATTAGCTATAAAAAAAATTGCAAATATGTATTTTATGAAATTTATCGAATATTTTAAAGTTCTCCGGAATTATCAATTATATACGGGAGCGCAAATGCTGTTTCGGCAGACCGCGCGCCGCGCTCTTGGGAGAAGGACGTGTATCCTGCTGCGTCACACTCACGCACACATACAAAATTACGAATGTGTGTCGATCGCGCGCGTAGAGGACAGTAGATCACGCGTCACAGGCGGAATTATAGTGCGACCGATACTTTTTGATCCTGTAAGTATTTTTTTCAGTGCGGTATTGATTTATGATTGATTAAATTAATTGAACTAGATATTGTGATTTTACTTCCTATTAGAGTATAAATAACTTGAAATTTCGGGATTTTGCAAATAAATGGCCATTTTAACGGACTATAATGATACATTACAGATTTAACTATCCACACTATCCACACTAATATTATAAATGCGAAAGTAACTCGGTCTGTCTGTCTGTCTGCTACGCTTTCACGGCCAAACCGCTGAAACGATCTTCATGAAACTTGGCACAGAGATTGCTAGCATACCGAGAACGGACATAGGCTATTTATTATCACCATTCGAGGGTCTGGAGTATAGATGTAGACCACCAGGTGTACCATCAGGAGCCAAGCTAAACTATTAGAGATACAGGCATCGTCCTAAAACAAAAGTTGTTCAGTATGATGGGCCGCTTCTTTTTACAAGAACATTTTAGGATCTGGAGTACCTTATGTAGACCACCAGGTCTACCATCAGGAGCCCACCTAAACTATTGGAGATACAGAAATGGTTCCAAAACAAAAGTTGTTCAGTATGATGGGAATAAGTTGAGAAAGGACATTACCTACTTTTACCGAGGATTTTTGTCATTACTGAAAAATACCGCTGTGCCGCCGCCGTTTGCATCGTATGCACTACCTTCATTGTAATTAGGCATATCTACTTAGGTGATACGTTACCATGTTCTGAACTGAAAAGTATCATCCACATAACACGTTAAGTCGGGGATCACATTTGACGTCCGATGCGGCGTATTTTGTAATGTGGATGATACTTTGATTGTGGATGTTAAGGGAGTAAAATAGAAATTCGCGATTTCCTTTCGTCTGACATACGCATGTGTTATGGATATGTATTGAAAATACACAGCAACTAAATAAATAATGCCCGGTCTTATGACCGCGGCCGCGCGCACCGGCCGATCCGGCGCGGCGCGGCGCGCGCGCTTTGGCGGCGATGCGGGGCGGAGGGGGAGGGCGCGACAGGGTGCGGCTACCCGAACGGGCATACACGTGAGGGCAGACTCACGAGTGTCAAACCCACAAAATCTTTGTTTTCGCAAAATACAGAAAAACAAAAAATGTGGTATATAAAAATGTATTACAGTAACTTAAAATACCTTTTTATCTGTCTTATCTACTTATGCTGACCATTTTAGTGTTCTCAAATCGGCACCCCTGGAGTAAGTACTCTGTTATCTACTGACTTTTATATTCAATTTTTATAAATATTGGTCTCTCAGGCCGGATAGCAAATCTTGAATTGTCCCTTTAACAACAGAAGCAAGCAAGTTATCTCTAAACAGTAGAGATAACAACTGTTCTAATATCACTGTCACACTTACTATGAATACACATAGGTACCTACTTTAGAACTTCTGCCAAAAAAAACTATCTAACGCGGACGAAGTCGCGGGTAAAAGCTAGTAGGCAATAAATATAAATTCGGCGCTGTTAAGCGAAAAAAAGATGCTGGTACATGGGCACACCCCTGAATAGTAGTCGGTAATTAATTAGTTTCGATAACATTCCACAAATCCCAAAATTCTTAGTAGGTACGCAATAATTTTAAACTTTTTCATACAATTGCCACAAAAACTATAAATAGGATCAAAACTGATTGATCGAACTATACGCTGCCGTCCGCCGCTGGGTCTGCATATCGCCGCCGCTCGGCTGCACGATGACGCGTTCTAATGCTAATTACCTACTTTCGCCCAGCGCAATTTCATGTACGGCCTCTTAATTTTTTTTTATCGCATCCGAGCCGGTTTTCTATTGGGCATCTACACTTTAATTTGATAGAAAATTTAATTTTTTGAGAGATTTTTGATTATTTACGATTTTATTGAGTTATGAATTTTTAAGCGATGGGGGCAGCACTTAGCCTATGTAATCCCCTTAACCGGGTCACTTTTTGACTGGGTCTTTGGCGAATTGTCCCAGTTTTTCATCGACTTTTTTAATTTTTATTTTTCAACTTGTTTTTTTTTCAATTCTCGTAACTACTTACCACATCCATGTATTCTCTCATCCAGGTTTAAACCCATTCATTAACTCTGGAACGGTTTAATTCTCGTTGGGCGAGGTAATGAGACGTTCGTTTCACTTTTTAATTTTATGCCTTCATTTGGCTTCTTCTGCTTTTTGCTGGTTAATTGTTATAGTTCGCTCATTTCGCTTTGGTGTTTCGTCTGCAAAGTTATTAGGGTGAACGTGCCAGTACCAAACCATTTGTGCTGAAATTCCGTCCAGAGTTTCTCACTTTTTTTACTTACTAGATTTCTGCCCAGCGGTTTCACCCGCTGCCACTTATTTCCCCGTGGTAATCGTTGTTTTCCCGTGGTAATATTTGTTTTTCGGCGTTTGGCCTATGTGTTTTTCCGGGTTATACTTTACCTGTGTTCCAAATTTCATCCAAATCGGTCAAGCCGTTTGAGCGTTAAGAGGTAATAAACACAAACTCTCAGATTTATAATTATTTTTAACTCGTGTTAAGTTCATTGACTCCTAATACAAATTGACACAAATCATTTATTTATTTATTTGTAAAACTAAACAGTCATGACGTGACAGATCAGTTAAGGTCATATTATATGAGGGGTCAATGAACTTTTCCATGAGTATAAAACAAACACACCATAGTTACATGTTTCACTGCATATTTTTTATTTTTTTTATTTATTTGCATGATGATAACATATTTCCAGGAGTTTAATATGTAAAACTCAGTATATGAACGCGTTCTGTTGTAAAACATTAAAGATATTGCATGCAGTGTATCCATTACTTAATTAATGCGGACTATTTTAAAAATACTGTGTGATGCCGGCTTAGAATAGCAGCACCCCAATTATCCCCAATTCTTTACCGTGTGTGTCGTAAGAAGTGACCAAGAGACTTGATGGTGTGTATTGCAAAATTAGCCATTATTATTTACTTTATTATATCAAACATTTGAGGGTCGTACAGAAAATTGTGTATCACCATTGTCACAGTTTGTAATTCCACACACACTCACACACATACACGCCTATTATCCCTTGCGGGGTAGGCAGAGCGTAAACGGCCGCTAAAACGGCCATTTACGCCACGTCTGACAAATATTTGAGGGTCATTCGGAAAATTGTGTTGTAATCCCATCGCCTAAAATTGCAATACACATGTAACCCTTAAGTCCCTTGCCCCTACGACACAGGAAAGAAATCGGGTGATGCTATTTTAAGCCGACATCACAGGGCAAAATTGTCTACTGATAAATTCCCTATCAATAGAGTAGTGTGGGGGAAAATTCATCAAATTCGCGAATAATTATAATCATGAGCCAAAGCAAACCCGTAAGTATCGTTCACATAACAACCATCCTACAAAAATACATTCTTACAGCATATTACTATTCGAATTGGTAATTCCTAATACCGCACTACAATATTTTATAATAAAAAAACCTAAAAGTATCATATTTTTCCACAATCTGTAGAATATTCACCGTAATATTCGATTTTGTTATGCCTAGCCACTTATTTTACTTCAAGAAACACTTAAAATGACTTCCAAAATATAAATTCAAAAAAGAATTACATTGGAAAATTTTGTTAATTAAATTTTTAAAATTAATGTTTCCGGGGAATATTCCTCGTGCCCGGGAAAGTTACTGGGAATATTCCCAATGTTACCGGGAACGGCACATTACTAGGGAAAATGCATCAAATTCGCGTATAATGGGCGGTCCGGCGGGCTAAACCGCATTAAACGCAGTCTGAGCGCGGGCGAGACGGGGGTGCACTCAAATTGCATCTAAGCTGCACAACTATTGGTTGCACTGTGAGTTATGAACTGTTAGGATATGATATAATGTGGGTTATTGTGGGATATACAGGTTGTAAGGAACGGTGTACCGAAAAGTTTTTAGGCGTGATCAGAAACCTATTGTATGGAGAATACAGGGTTATTTTTTATTCACCCCGGAAATTTTACAGGGTGTTTCTTCTCATGATTCTGAACAACTTTTATCATGGGGTCACCTGCGAAATCGCGAAAAAAAACCCAGCTGCTCCATAGAAAAATTCATACCTACTCGACTAAAATGTATGGAACAGCTGGAATTTTTTTCGCGATTTCGCAGGTGACCCCATAATGAAAGTTGTTCAGAATCATGAGAAGAATCACCCTGTAAAATTTCCGGGGTGGATAAAAAATAACCCTGTATGTTGGTAAACGAGAAAAAGTATTACTACGAGACTACTGATATTATGACGAGATACATAATTCCTGACAGTAGTCTACAGTAGGTGACGGAGTACCGAAAACATTGTAAGCATGATCAGAACTAAAGAACTTTTTCTATGGAGCCTAACTGGGGAAACGAAATATTTTTTAGAGTTTCCATAGAAAGTCAGATCAGGAATAATGTATGTCATCATAGCTGGATGTATACCCGATGATGGTTAAGCCGTCAAGATTATCACATTTTTTTGAGGTAAAGTAATATCTTCACATGTAGTAACTAGATATATGCTTACATGTGAACAATTAAAGTATTATTAGTACTCATTGCTGTTTCAAAGTACAAGTTAAAATGGATACTTTTAACATTGTGTTACGGAAACGACTGTACAGACTTTCAGTGCGTGTTCTAGACTTGAAACTGAACAACTTTTCTTGGTACCATTTTTCGAAAATCATCATCATCTGCCTGCCCTTATCCCAATTTATTTGTGGTCGGCGCAACATGTTTTTTTCTTCCGTTCATTTCTATCAGCTGTCAAATCTTCGTTAACACCCTTTGCTTCATATCTTTTATACAATCCAAAGTATGAAGTAAATATTTGGACCTTCCATCACTCGAGCAGAAATAATATTTGTAAGAGAGGACCACATAGCTTTTACCAAATTTATTTCGGGAAAACTTGCACAAAAAAAGCAAGAAAGTTCAGTCAGCTGATCTTGATTTTATATAAGTGGATTTTTTTTGTCGTTTCCTGACATATGTTCCTAGGGGAAAGTTGTTCAGTTTTCTGGCCGGCATGCACCCTATCAGTATTCGGAGGACTGTCCCTTCTAAGGGACATCGCTTGTGCTTCATCCCACTCACCCAGCGGTCAGGGTAAATGATGCAACTATTGGCCCCTTCTACTAGCTACAATAGTTTCATCCCTAGAGCACCTTTGAAATGGGGTAGGCAGAGTGTCAAGGGTTACAGTAAACACTCAGTTACAGCCGCAACAGTTCATTACTGGACAACGGCTTCCAGTGTTGAAGGTTTCGCGCTGCTTGCCACGCTTGGCGGGAGGATAGGCGAGCGCAATGCAAGGTCTTGTATTCATCGTAGTTTGTTTAACGGTTGTTTACGCTGTGCAAAGAAAATCGGCGTGATATATGTAAGTCGCCTTTAATGACACCTACGGAAAGCAATGACTTAAAGTAATGCAATACCACAGGGAGTTATACTTTATCATCATCACATCAGCATTTATAAATAAATAAATAAATATCCTGGACAATTCACACGGCGCCATCTAGCCCCAAACTAAGCAAAGCTTGTACTATGGGAACTAGATAGCTGATATTAATACTTATATACTTTTTTTGGTAAATATATACATAGTATACATAGAAACACTCAGACTAAACACAAATATTTGAAAATAATTTAACAAATATTTGTCTTTTGGGGATCGAACCCACGACTCTCGGCGTAGCAGGCAGGGGTACTATCCGCTATGCCATTGGCCCAGTCGTACAGTCCACTGCTGGACGTAGGCCTCCCCCAGGGTACGCCATAAGGCTCGATCTCCCGTTTTCACCATCCAGTCACTACCTCTAAGTCATCCGCCCATCTGACCGGAGGGCGTCCAACGCTACGCTTGACATCCACTCGAGAACCCGCTTACTCCACCGTCCATCGGTTCTACGATAGTAATGCCCAGCCCACTCTCACTTCTGCTATACTTTAATTAAAAAATACACATCCAATTAAAATTAAAAGATTAAACGATAAATAATTAACAAACAAAATATTCGGTTTACCTGCCGCATTCCTTTAATTAATTAATATACGTTGCCAACATTAAAAATGGCATTCTTAATAACAAAACAGGGGAAAATAATTAAAGTCTGTACCAAATTTAACTTGATTCCTCGTAGGATGGTTAATTATAAAATTACATGTTCCCCGAGTTACAGGAATTACAAATTAACGAATGATGTAATGCCGGGATGTAATGTAATGTTATGTAATCTGATGAGGAAGTGTTACTTACCTGGAAACCAGAATTGTTCCGACCTTTTCGGTAAGGAACAGTGCAATCTATACCTATATCTCTTACGGGGTAGGCAGAGCTTTAACGGCCTTAAAACGGATATTAACACAGCATCAATCAGTCAACAGTGGATCACTATAATGAATGATTGTCAGACCATCGCCTAAAATTGCAATATACATCTAACCCTCGAGGCCCTTAGTTGCCTCGTACGACACTCATGGGTAAGAAATGGGGTGATGCTATTCTAAGCTGGCATCACACATATAATCTATCTATACATATAATAAAACAGTAAGGCGGTTCTCTCACTTGTCGTCGTGTCGTTCCGTTTTTTTAACGCAACGTAACGAATGCGTCTGTCAGACGAGAGGAAATTTCCAATTCCGATCATATTCCCATACAAATACGGCTAAGGTGGATTTAACGGTGCGTGTCAAATTGAAGTCCCATACAAAATTGCAATTCACTACGGGGAGTCAAAGTTTTTTTACGTTTCCTGACGTTTGCTTCTAGGAGAACTGAACAACTTGTTCAGTTTCATGGTCTGCATGCACTCTTTAAGTATTCGGAGGGCTGTCCCTTTCTTCCCGTTAAAGTTATGGTACCCGTAAAAAAAAACTTGAAAATAGCGATACCGCTACCGAAATAATTTTGATATCGAAATAGACAATGCGCTTTAAAAAGCGAAGTTGAGGAATCTTATAAAATGTACTTAGAAAACTGTTCTGATAGCAGTTGAGGTACTAGTAAATAACGGTACCAGTAAAGACGCAACAATCAAAACTTTCTTACCGAAACGTTTTAATATCAGAATATTTCGATATGACGTCATACCCTTATTAACCAAAATAATTTCGGTTTAACAAAGTTTAACCAAATGTGGTACAAAATCTCTCAACCTCCTTCATACTGCCATCAGTAAGTGCCTCCGAGTATTAAGGCAATATGTCTTGTCGGAGTTTCCTACAATCAAACATACGTTACAAAACCGTGTTTTAATAATGCTACGACGTAGAGGTTTGCTACGGTGCTACGCTGCTACGGTGAGATGGGTTTTGGGTGCTAGCTTTGTGTGGAGTAGACTTATTGGTTGTTTGTTTATTATTTGTTATGTCAGTGTTTTCGTTTAAAACAAGTTTTTGTTTTTTTAAAGAATGTGTTTAAACTTTTGGACTTTCTTTGACACATTCTTATAGCAAACGAATACAATACGGTCATCAGATTGAATTTTTATTGCAATTCTTACTAATTGTTGACCGAGCGTTAATCGCCTTTTGTGAGATACAAAGTATTTTCATGGAAAATGTAACAAAGTCCCCTATAAACAAATTTACATAAAAATCGTCCCCAATTCTGAGATCCCGATTACGTATTTACAAATTATTACTCGTACAAAGGTATCGATCGATAGATAGATTATTTAAATTTGGTGGATTTAGTAAGTAATGTATTTGCCAGCCGCGTTGCCAGCGTATGATAATTTTTATTATTTGTTCGAAATATATTTTTTGTTCTATGTCCATGGATAATAATGGATATAACCCCTTCTCCATATTATTCCTTGCATACTCTGATATATGTGAGAAGCCGTCTCCACACTACCACATCATACATTAGAACACCTTACACAAGCCGCGAAAAAAAATTAAATTCTCGTTTGTTCGGCGTGTAAGTAGCAGCGGCGAGATACTGCTCCCACTGCTCCTTTTGCGGTGGATGCCAATTCCTACAACTGTTTTCATACGAATTTTTACACGACTTCCCAACCAAAAAAAAGGAGTGTAATGATTTTAGAGTTAATGTATGTATGTATATATGTGCAATGGTTTTAAGTTGTCGTGTGGTGCCGGCTAGGAATAGCATCAGCCCATTTCTTTCTCGTGGGTGTCGTAAGAGGTGACAAAGGGACCTAGAGTGTGTACTGCAATTTTAGGCGATGTGCTGACAACCTGTCACTATGGCGATACACAATTTTCTGAATGACCCTTAAATGTTTGTCAGACGTGGCGTAAATTGTTTTTTGCGGCCGTTTACGCTCTGCCTATCCCGCAAGGGATTGTTGGCGTGATATATATATGTAGGGATGCATGTATGTCTAAAGGGCTGAAACTCGTTAATTACTGAACAGATTCGAATAGGAATTGTAGCGGTAGAATCCTATATATCCCGAGTGTCATTTTATCTCAGAAAGCAGTCGTGTTTTTATTTTTTAAATTTATTAAGCTTGTTACGCACTCGCTTAGAAAGAAGAGTTTGTGCGGAAAAGGACAGACGTGAAAATTAGGGGTGCCTCTGTGCCTCAATATGAGAAATGTCATAGCAACCTATGAAAAAAATATAAGTTCTCTTTTTTCCCACACCTATTCTGTTTCCGCACATACTCTGCCATAAAGCACAATCTTTTTGCCTAAATCTAAGAAATATTATAAACTAAAAATAACAAGACTAAATCTTATAGATTGACAAACGACCCGATGAACCGTGGTGTCAGTTTTTCAACCGCCTATTAGTAGGCCTCTGATATTGTTGTGTAACTACCGCCGCTGTCTTAATAATAATAGACAGCAACCGGGACCAACGGCTTAGCGTGCACTCCGGAGTACGGCTTTCTTGCCCAACTATCAGGTAGTTCAGTTTGCAATGTCGTAACCAAACCGGGAACAAATTCAGAAAGTGATAAATATTAACTTTCTACACTATACTAGTTATCTGATTGACCCCCAAACTTTTGTCAGACGTGGTGTTGATGTCCGTTTTGTGGTCGTTGACGCTCTGCCTACCCCGTAAGGGATATAGGCGTGATTTATGTATGTATGTAAATCTATATAATAAATAGTTTTATTGTGATGAACTATATCTTCCATAACTCTCGCATTTATCTGTTTTTTATACTTTATCCTCCACCCAAAGGTTGGTTTTAGCGATAAGGCCACGTTTGCACATGAATTTCCCTGTTATTTTTGTTTATATTGTTATTTTTTGTGCAATAAAGTGTTTTTACTTTTATTTAATTAGGGTAGACTGGGTACGGTTGTAACAAATTTGCTTTGATTTCCCATTGCTTATCCACCTTGCGAATAAACCACGAGTAAACCACTTAATATGAAAGCTTGGACATTCTTTTACAAATTCTGATCATATACAGATCCCTAAGTAATACAGTTTTGTCACATTAAGTCGATATCACGACAGGTTGCATCTGTTACAACCGTACCCATACCAGGGTCGGTTGTAACAGTGATTGGGGACAGTTGTTACCATAAAAATTTAACATTATTTAGGTATTTTAATAATATTTATTATAATTTTTTAAACATTATTAACTTTTTCACTCACTGTTTACTGACAAATATAATTAAATTAACAAAAATCCCTCAAAATTTAACTAAAATCACTCAAAATTTAACAAAACCTAGAATTTCAAGGTTTTTCTTGAAAATTGATAGCAAATTCATTTTTTGTATGCATAAACAGACTCTGAATGTAAAAATAACGATACAATAATAAAATAATAGTAATCATCACCTTTAAAATTAAATAAGTATTAAGTTAGGCCCATTCTCCATAACTTGTCAAAAAAATAACTTCAAGTTACAACTCGTCGACGCGTGTTTGTTCATCTACATGTCACTTTTACCTTTTCCAGTAGATATTGTGCGTTTTCTAGGCATGTGTGAATAAAAAAACATTAAAACTATTGTTACAACCGTCCCCACAAAAAGTGTTACAACCGTACCCACCCCCCCATTTCTTGAATAAAAAGGTCACAGTCAGATGGCTTTAAACCCTAAGCAAAAAATAATGAGTCTATTATAATACCGAAACACCACAAAATTATATGTTAGAACTTCAATTCGGCAAGTACACTAAAAATCAAATAATATTACAAAGAAATTTGTAAAAAATACTTACTTGTCGTTGACAAAACACAATAGGCTTATTTTTAAGCATTTAAAGCATGCGAAGTGCGACGAAACACTGTGAATCATGGCGGGACTGTCAGCGCGCGTAACTCTCCCCTTGTACCCCTAACCCTATCGCGTATAGTTTCGGAAATAATCGAGTTGTTACAACCGTACCCTGTTACAACCGTACCCAGTCTACCCTACTATATCTAACAGAAGCATCCTATCCTACAAGTCCTGTAGAGTATAGAAAAACCTTTGATGCGGGCGTAATATAAAATAAAATAAAATTAAAATAAAATATGTGTTTGTAAACCGTTACTAGAATAGCGAGTCACTGTGACGCAACACATATCGCCGTTTTGTTCCGGCAATTTGTAACAAGGTGAGACACGGTAATATCACCACTACTACGCACCTTACATTCATGGTCCCAGGTTCGATTCTTGCGGCACAAATTTGCTATTTTCTATCTAACATTTTATTTATTTATTTTATTTATTTATTCAAAAAACATTACACAGTAACAGGATTAACCTTAAATCTATGTATGTAAATAAAGCAATGAGATCATATTGAGATCAACTTACAACTAAAATAATAACAAAATTAGAAAGTTTTAAAGAATAAAGAATTAACGATAAATTATACCCTCTTACATAACTTTAAACACTTATTACGTAATCTTGACCATGTGTCTGCAAAAATATCAGTATCTGGATATTCGTCTAAGAGCTGCCTCATAAAACGATGCCCTCGCAGTATCGGCGACTGCTGGTGGGCAACTGTGCGACAAGCCGGCAGCGCGAGCAGCTTGTGACCGCGACCGCGAAGGTAACTGTCCGGGACATACAGCTGAAGCGCTTCTGATACAAGCTCCGGACAATCATACTCGCCGCGGACAATGCGGCATACCGCGAGGGTGAGCTGGTAGTTCCGCCGGGTCTCGAGCGAGTTAAAACCCAATATGCCTTGAAGGAAGGCAGTTGGGTACAGAAAGGGGTAATAACCATAACATTTTCTGTATAGTGAACGAAGGAAGGCCTTTTGAACTTGTTCTAGGATCAATTTGTATGAACTCTCATGTGGTCCCCAAATTATAGCAGCACTTTCAATTTTTGTCCGTATTAGGCTTGTGTAAAGTAACTTTAATACCTTTTTGTCACTAAAATCTTTTGAGTTACGGTTAACAAAACCGAGTCTTTGAAAACATTTGACAGCTAGGTCTCCAATGTGGTCATTAAAAGTCAATTTAGCATCGAATAATCCTAAATCCCGAATCCTAAATCTCTGACTGACTCTACTCTCTTAATGATGTTCGTATCCAAAAGATAATTGTTATGAATCGGACGCAGAGCGCGCGAGAATGAGATAGTGCAACACTTTTCGGGGTTGAACAGTAACTTATTGTTTAGGCTCCATCCAAGCACAGCATCTATGTCGGTCTGAAGCTTGCTGCAGTCTGTTAAATCCTCCACAACTGTAATTAACTTTAAGTCATCAGCATACAATAAACTAGTAGAGTAGTTAAGGACTGACTCAAGATCATTGACCATTAGTATGAAAAGCAGCGGACCAAGGATAGACCCTTGGCTGACGCCAGAACGAGTGTGGTATGGTTGCGAAACGAAACAACCATGCTTTACAAACTGACTGCGATCTCGCAAGTAATCAGCAACATTTTGTGAGCTGAGTATGAATACATTTATTTTTACATACAAAATCACGCCTATGTTCCTTGCGGGGTAGGCAGAGTGTAAACGGCCGAAAAAACGGTCACTCGGTGACCCAGATTAAATCATTCATAATTTTTTATCGAAACAAACTTAAGGCGAGTGTATTCGTGAACGGCCTCGACAGTGGCGCCACTTCACAAACAAATATTTTCTCTTTATACAAACAATCTATCAGCATATCATTTGCTCAGGTTTTTGATATTATCCATAAGTAAAATTAGAATCTGAAAAGTCAATGAAATATTCGGTTACGGCAATTAATACCAAAAGTGGCCGTTTTCTTGCACTTTTTGCAATAACTTTAATTACATCAAATATTTTATTGAGTTTACAGGTTCTAATTTTACTTACTTACGCGACCAGCCTTACTGTGAGGTCAAGAAACGCTGGTCGCCCACTCAGATAGGATTCCAACCAGTTAAACTTGACCTCCCAGCTAGCACTATCTAAGCGAATAAAGTGTATGTGAAGCAATTTGTCGGACGTGAGTACACAAAGGGCGAGTGATCCGGTAAAATTGCCTGTGTGTGCTGAAAAAATTAAAAAGAATCCACTTTGAACCGGTTGCGACCTGTCCCGACCGGGTTGGACAGATTTAAAGGCACAGAGCAGGAAAATAAGCAGGTGAAAGCTAGACTATACTGCAGATAGTTTTACTGGTTTGAAAGAATTTAATATGCAAGTAATGGGAAACCTTAAATTAATCAAATGTATGTCTTTTTTTAAAAACTTGCAAAATTATCAAGCGCGGGCAGGATTTGAACCTGCGACTTTCGCATTACTAGTGGCGACGCCTCTTCCATCTGGGCTACCGCAGCTCGTTCCTCGCCCGCCAATTTTGCAAGTGTATTTTAATGCCAGTAACGCGTGGCAAGCCTCCATCTACTGGGTTAGTTTTGCAACTAATACACTAACTAGTAATTTGGTATTCAAATATTTGTCCTTCTGGCCATGTGATGCTGGCTTAGAATAACATCACCCCATTTCTTGCCCGTGGGAGTCGTAAGAGGCGACTAAGGGACTTAGGTATATATTGCAATTTTAGGCGATGGGCTGACAACCTGTCACTATGGCGATATACAATTTTCCGAATGTCCCTCAAACATATGTCAGACGTGGTGTAAATGTTCGTTTTTGCGGGCGTTTACGCTTTACCTACCTTGAAAGGGATAATAAGCGTGATTATGTGCATGTATGTATGTATGTTCTTCAAATCCAGCCTGCGGTGCAATTTTGCAAATTTTCCAAAATTGTATCATTTCGATCTGTTCTTCCTAGAACAACTCCTAAGCTTAGGGCGCGATTGAGCTGGTTGTTTGAACAACCACACAAACTTCACCGGGTGAGCTCCAGCTCCCCACCAATTAGTCAGGTGTAGGTTCTAAAGGCCCGGGGCTAAAATCGCAGAGTCCAGTCTTAAAAATTTGTATACCTTTGAAGTGGTTTAAAATGTTTGTAGCTGAGCCTGGGCTAGCGCGGCTTAGTAGAAACGAATTATAGGAGAGACGTCACTACTAGTGATAGCGGAAGTCGCAGCTTTAAATCCTGCCTGCGGTGCAATTTAGCAAGTTCTCCACAAAGTCAATCACTTTTGGTTTAAGACAAATAGTTCTCTTTTTACAAATGCAAATAAAAATGAAATTACTTTATTCGATGTTGGATAAATTATCACTTATTGACTTCATGCATGATCCGTCATTATAAAAATAAGATATTTATATGCCACAATTTTCTTTTTTGAATATAAATATTTTGAATTGAACTAATAGAAAACCGGCTCGGATCACTGACAGATGTTTTTTGTCAAAAAACTGAAAGGCACTTTTCAGTTCACTTCGCGACTGCCTGGTTGAAGCACGGAACCATTTCTTTTTCGGACAATCAGGTGGTTTAGCCTGCAATGTCCTAACCAGGCCGGAAACAAATTCACAAAATGATATATATCAACTTTGTGAGTGTCCCACCGAGAATCAAACCCGGAACCTTTGCGTCACAGGTCACAGGCAGTCGCACTACCACTGCGCCACATCGACCGAGCCGACTGATGAAGAAGTATGTCTGGTATGTGTTTTATCTGTGGCATTTCGGGGATTCAATCAATAGCTTCGCGTGTGACAGCAAACATCACCATGTTTTTACCGAGTAGTGCACCACTGAAGTGATTGCCATAGAGCAACCAGTGATCAGACAGCAATTATGTATCATACATACATACATAAATCACGCCTATATCCCTTATGGGGTAGGCATAGCGTTAACGGCCGTAAAACTGATATTAACAGCACGTCTGACAAAAGTTTGAGGGTCAATCAGGTAACTGTGTATCACTAAAGTGACAGGTTGTCAGCCCATCGCCTAAAATTGCAATACACATCTTACCCTCGAGTCCGTTAGTCACCTCTTAAGACACCCATGGGTACGAAATAGGGTGATGCTATTCTAAGCCGGCATCACATGGCAAAAAAAATTTAACCGACTTAAACACTGACCGACTTAAAGACTGAAAAAAAAGGAGTAGGTTCTCAATTCGTCGTGTTTTTTTCTGTATGTTCACCGATTACTCAAAGACGCCTTGAATAATTTGAAAAATCCTCTTTTAAAAGACCGTTTTAGGAAACTCGCAAAATTTTCAAGCGCTAGCAGGATCCCGAAAATTTAGCAAGTTTTCTAAAATAGACTGGTTCGTCATTGTAAAAAAAATATATATTATATGACCCATTATTTTTTATATGGTACCAATTTTGTATTGTCCTGAACGAAAACCGGCTCGGTTTGCTACACTTCCAGATTATTACTAACTACTTTTAGAAAAGCCTGAAATTAGAGTTCATCGGGTACTTTCACTTAACTCCGTTTCACACACAATTTATACAAAGATCGAGCTTACACAGAACTTTGAAACAGATTTTATAGGTACATTTAAAATATTTTAACAAATTTTGTTGCATGTATAAGACACCAAAGCACTGCTCTGTTTTTCAATACTCTCTCCTCCACCCAAGGGTTGTCTGGAAGAGATCGCTTGTAGCGATAAGGCCGCCTTTGCGCATGTTAGCAATAATTTTTCCTGATATTTTTGTTTTTTTATTTTGTGCAATAAAGTGTTTTTACTTACTTACTTACCATCTCAAGCTAAATTTTCACATCAAAATTTCTGACGGTGCAAATATTTTGGACCCAAAAGTGACCCGACCTTCTTCTTATTTATATTAGCTTATTCACATCAGCGGCAGGTCTCAGCTTATCATTACCCTAGTGACCTAAGGGTCTTTGTAGACGGGCTGCAAAGCGACCGCATTCACAAAGTGATAACGTATTGAATTCCGCAAAATATACGCACTGATTTATGAAGAATATAGTATCATATTGCAGTAATTCTGTAGTTCAGACGACTTAGGTACGGGTTTTATATGGCAAATAGCCTTTCTGACAGTTTGCAGCTGGTGGTCGACAGCTCACATACAACAAGATTCAACGAAATAATTACGAACTTCAATCCAGGGCAACGGAATCCTAACCGTTCTACTGCCAACTGCCAACTGAACTAAAGCTGCATCGTGGCTGCAGTTTTCAAATAAGTGAACTTTTTTTTTTTTAATGATGGGTTTGCTCTTGACCCTAGTCTAGGTCATAGGATAGAGACAGAGTCTAAGATGGAGCGAGCTCACCCAGAAGAAGCCTGTTAAGGCACTGGCACTCCCACACACTGCACGGAATGCAGCAAGCTACTTGGCGCCAGACTTCAGTGGGATGGTGGTCGCGAGCCAGGCGGCCCCTTGCGGAGCCTTCCACCGCTTAGTGGAATCGTTCAGCCGGACTTATCAACAGGCAAGCCTGTGTTGCCGTTGCCCGGGGTGGACCGCTAGGAGGTAGATTCCATACCACCCCAATCTTATAGTTTATGCAATAAAGAATATATATAACTTATATGCATGCTTGCAGGCTAGTAAAACAGTTGACTCGTTAAGCAGTCGGTCAGTTATATCTAAGCCTATACGATTCGCGTCAAATACGCCTTTTTGCAGTCGTTTTGTTCTACTATCGTTTTGTTCTATTCCAACGCCGCCTCCGGAAGACCGCGTTGCTCGAAGCTTATACTAAGCTTATACAATCCCCGGCTGGCAAATACGCCTTTTTGCTGTCGCCTATTAGCAGTCGTTATGCAGTCGGTCTGTACAACCTAAGCCGATATGCGGGACACGTACGGGGCGTATGTAAATACGCCTCTCATTAGCCACACAGGGTAGATAGACACATCTGGGTAAATATTTACAAACAATGATTAACACACATACACACATATTACGCCTATAATAACTTGAGGGGTAGGCAGAGCGTAAACGGCCGCAAAAAACGGACATTTATGCCACGTCTGACAAATGATTGAGGGTTATTCGGAAAATTGTTTAACGCTATAGTGACAGGTTGTCAGCCCATCGCATATTTATGCAATACACACCCTCGAGTCCCTTAGTCGCCTCTTACGACACCCACGGGAAAGAAATGGGGTGATGCTATTCTAAGCCGACATCACACGTTATCTTTCTGCCACTATTTATCTTATTGAGTTTACAAACTAAACTTGAAGGTTTTTTCTTAGTAAATATTATTATTAAGATTGCATTTGAGTTGAGCCAAATGAGAAAAATCACCAGACTGTAAGATATAAAGCCTTTAACAACAATAAACGATTTCAAAGAAGATAGCTCCTCTTATGTTAGAGGTATTTGCCGTGTGATGCCAGCTTAGAATAGCATTACCCCATTTCTTTCCCTAGGTTTCATGCAGGCTGATAACCAGTCACTATAGTGATACATGATTTTGCTGAAACCGCTCTCAAATCATTTTCAGACGTGGTCTTCTTCTTTTTTTCGTGTGGGACACCGAGTCGTCCAACGACCCGATGAACCCTGGCGTCAGAGTTTTTCAACCGCCTACTACCACTAGTAGGCCTCTGACATGGTTGTGTTACGACCGCCGTCTAAGTAATCATATACAGCAACCGAAGCACGGAACCATTTCTTTTCGGACAATCAGTTAGTTCACCCTGCAATGTCCTAACCAGACTCGGAACAAATTCACAAAGTGATTAATATTAACTTTGTGAGCGTCCCACCGAGAATCGAACCCGGAACCTTTGCGTAGCAGGCAGTCGCACTACCACTGCGCCACATCGGCCGTCAGACGTGGTGATAGCGTCCGTACTTTACCGCCTTTAACGCACTGCCTACCCCGTAAGGGATAAAGGCGTGATATGTGTATGTATTAACCAATGATTTGATAAGTTTCTAGCGGTATAGGTGGTTCTCCCACTGTCAAACGTCCTGACAGACGCATCCGTTACGCACCGTAGTCGAAATTGTATGGGAATTAGATCGGAATTCGCAATTCTGACAGACGCTTGCGTTACGGTGCGTTAAAAGTACGACAAGTGCGAGAACCGCCAGTATTTAACATGTTAAATATTTTTAAAAATACCAAACAAAAATACTAACCTCCAAACTAAGCAAAGCTTGTAATACTGATAACTGATTAATACATAAATATTTTATTTTCTAATTAAATACTTACAATACATAGAAACACCCAGACTCAACACTAATATTTAAAAAGAATCTTACAAATTCTTGTGCTGTGTGGGGATCGGACCCAAGACCCTCGGCGTTGCAGGCAGGGTACTATCCACTACGCCATCGGGCCAGTCTCCGGAAATAGCGCTCCCTGAGAATACAACATTGCACTCACCAATCCACCTGCGTATTTACCTATTTTCTAATACAGTGAGTGAGTTATATAGCGCTAAAACTGACTCAAGAATAATTCCATTTCAAATTCTATTTCCTCCTTCAACCTTGTGAATCTATTGATTCTAGAAAACTCTTAGAAAAAGAAGAAAATAGACCAGTACGGCTAGCTTTTTATGTTTCAAAAATATGAAAGTCGTTTATTTTTGGCTTATAGTTTCTGGTTTCGTACCTATGGGTGTCGTAAGAGGCGACTAAAGGACTCGAGGGTTAGATGTGTATTGCAATTTTAGGCGATGGGCTCACAACCTGTCACTATAGTGATACACAGTTATCTGATTGACCCTCAAACTGTCAGATGTGGTGTTAATATACGTTTTACGGTCGTTAACGCTCTGCCTACCCCGTAAGGGATATAGGCGTGGTTTATGTATGTAGTTTCTGGTCTTCCCCTCGACGAATGTACCTCGATCAAATCGGGAACGTGCTAAAGAAAGGTCAGGTCAAGAGTACCCTAAACCGAAGAGCATGCATGAAGAGATTGATGAATGTAGAGGACGCGAAAGAAGTAAGCTAGGATCGTAGTAAGTAAAAGGAAGTAGTCTCTGCCTACCCCTGCGGGAAAGAGGCGTGATTTATGTATGTAGTTTCTGGACCATTAGCCGAACCGAATATAGTATTTTGTCTCATTTTAGATAAATGCTATAAAAATTTCGTTTACAGTGAATAAAAATTACTCAAACTAAACTCTCACATAGACAATGTTGGTATATTTGATAAGTAATATTATTTTAATTATAGACACTTAAATGTTTTATTGAATAAATGAGTCACCTTTCATTAAAGGAAAAATTCATGCAAACGTAACAATAGCACAATAGTAGTTTATGCAACTGTCGTATAATGGGGGTCATTAGAATGCGAGTGTCTGATAGTAGTTTGACACGAGCATTCAAATGCCTAATTATAGCAGTTGCATACACTATTTTATCTACACTCTCCAAAAAAAACTCAGTTTAACACTTTTCCAAACGTCCGCACCGGCGATTACAAGGCCCGCTACAAGGTCAAATTCAATACGAAAACGTAATATGGCTTTATATGAATTTTCGGAAATTCTTAACTACCTGTTATTTAGATGTCGAGACTGAACAAAAAATAACTAAACAACTGAACAACAACTGAACAACACTGAACAACATCTGAACAACATCGGAATAACAACATCTAAACAACTGCTCAACATCTGAACAACAACTGAACAACATCTAAACTACAACAGAACAAAAAGCTATTAAAACAACTCAACAACATCCGAAAATTAACGTACAACAAAAACTGTCAGGTGCGGCGGAAGATAGCAATTTTAGTATTACCAAAAAAAAACTTCTTTTCATTTCTCAACTTTATCGTAGTAAGCGTTTTCTCATTAAGTCATTACGCTTCTGTAATTTCTAATAAACCGTAGTTTATAGGCAGAATGCATAAAGTAGGTCTTTATGCAACTGTTTTCGAATTCATAATTCGAACATTATGAGACGAGTGTAGATAATAGTAGCACAAAATAGGGAATGTACAGAAGGATCACTCGGCCCTTTTTTCGATTATTTCCGCTTTCGGCAAGGGCTGCCACAGTTTTCTTACCGACTTTATTCAATAGAGTAGGTACCTAAACATACAGGGAGTAACAGAAAGGCTATATCAAGCCGAAAGGTGCTCATGAAAGTGAACAACTTTCCCCATTTCCCCACTTTGACTTCCTCCTTTTTGTTATTCCCTGTATTAACATTACGTATACTACCTACATAGCACAATTATTATGAAATGGGGAATGGCGAGTAGGTAGATATCTGCTCTGGGGCTGTTGAGACTGAGCATCACCCCATTTCTTTCCCGTGGGAGTCGTAAAAGGCAACTAAGGGACTTGAGGGTGTGTATTGCAATTTTAGGCGATGGGCTGGCAACCTGTCACTATGGCGATACACAATTTTCCGAATGACCCTCAAATTTTTGTCAGACGTGGCGTAAATAACCGTTTTTTCAGCCGTTTACGCTCTGCCTACCCCGCAAGGGATAATAGACGTGATATGTGCATCAAAAATGAAAAGTTGCCTTTATTTAAGTAGAAACTCAAATCACATTTTACAAATGTTTACTGATTATAGTCAATAATCTAGTTTGTTCTTTTAGGAAAGCAAGTTTTTATTTAAGTTGGGACAAAATATTATAGTAACATTGTACAAATCACATCGTATCCTAATAAACCTATTTATTACCTATTTATATTTGTGTGAAGCCATTTTGCACGTCCGCACTAAACGCGGTTGACACTTGACTACAAGTGTGTTTGGATTGGTTTGGATTTCCTTGTAAACGGCGGCGTGTCAAATTGTGGAGAGTTTCGTGACGTTTGCTTGAAGTGAGCTCTCTGTATTCGGCGCGCAGCCGCCAATACTTACTTTGTGATAGTAGTTTATGCAACTGTCATATAATGGGGGTCATTAGAATGCGAGTGTCTGTTTATCACACGAGGCGTAGCCGAGTGTGATAATAGATTGACACGAGCATTCTAATGCCTAATTATATGCAGTTGCATACACTATTTTATCTACACTCTAAAAAATTAACTGAGTTGAACACTTTTCCAAACGTCCGCACCGGCGATTGCAAGGCCCGATACATGGTCAAATTCAATACGAGAACGTAATATGGCTTGATATGAATTTTTGAAGATTCTTTATTAACAGTTGTTTAGATGTCGAGTCTCAACAGCAAATAACTGAACAACTGAACAACAACTGAACAACACTGAACAACAACTGAACAACAACTGAACAACACTGAACAACACTGAACAACGTCGGAAAAACATCTGAACAACAACTAATCAACATCTGAACAACAACTGAACAACATTTGAACAACATCTCAACAACAACAGAACAAAAACCTATTAAAACAACTAAACAACATCCGAAAAATTACCGTACAACAACAACTGTCAGGTGCGGCGGAAGATAGCGATCTGAGTATTGTTGGAAAAAAAAAACTTCGTCTCATTTCTCAAGTTTATCGTATTAAGAGTTTTCTCATTAAGTCATTACGCTTCTATAATTTATAGTAAACCCTAGTTTTTATAGGCAGAATGCATAAAGTAGGTCATTATGCATCTGTTTTCGAATTCATAATTCGAACATTATGAGACGAGTGTAGATAAAATAAAATATGCGCTTTACACACAAACGCAATCGTACAAAAATTAAGCGACTTTAGAATTATCGTAAGTTATGCCCTCAAATAATGCCAGCCCTACCGGACTAAATGTCTGTTAAAATAAAAGGTTCGATTGATTGAAGTTACCTTTCCGCCCAGCGGTTTCATCCGTACGTTCCGTTATTTTTAAGCAAATATCAATAGAAAATTCAATTCCATCACAAACTTTATAGTCATGTTTTTACAGAACTTGCAAAATTGCACCGTAGGTTTGAACCTACGATTCGCTTACAGTATTAGCGTCTACCGACTGGGCTACCGCATTTCTTATCCAATGACCTATTTTATCCACTGATCTCTTTTTTTTTTAAACTTTCTGTCAAAAATACGTTTGCTACATGGTTCGGTTTCCCACGATTCATAGTGTAGGAAACATTATTTTTGCTTTCCTTGTTAAAAAATATATATTATATTATATTTTGGATGTGCCGATTTGGATGGCCGTGTTATGCCAGCTTAGAATAGCATCACCGCATTTCTTACCCCTGGGTGTCGTAAGAGGCGACTAAGGGACTCGAGGGTTACATGTGTATTGTAATTTTAGGCGATGGGCTGACAACCTTTCAGTATAGTGATACACAGTTATCTGATTGACCCTCAAACTTTTGTCAGACGTGTGGTGTTAATATCCGTTTTACGACCGTTAACGCTCTGCCTACCCCGTAAGGGATATAGGCGTGATTCATGTGTGTGGATTTGCCGGTAGTGAAATCATGCAAGTGTATCTAAATACTAGTTACGCGTGATCTATCTCCATCTACCGGAATAGTTAGTAACTAGTTTTATTGTTATCTTTAATTCTCTCTTTCACCCTAAGGTTGCCTGTTAGAGAATTCTACCGAGCATCAAGGCCGCTTTGTTGTACTGTTTATTTTATCTGTGTTTATTTAATGTTGTATTATTTCTTCAATGTGCAATAAAGAGTTTTGATAAGTTATGTTATATCAAAGTAATGTTATTGATGACTAGAAGGAATGTGTACTTTAACAATGTTTAGGCCACATTTCTCTAAAAAGAATTACAATCATTATTTTTCAGATGTGCCGGTAAAGACCGCTTTCGGCTGTCCTGACACTCAGCCAACCCCGCAAAGGATAAAGGCGTGGGTGATAACATTATTGAGGTCAGCGTAGGGGCAAGTGGGTAGTGCATTAAACCGGGTTCCATTTTTAAACTCAATTTCCGTTGAACTCGTAAAACGCCTGCGACTCTATAGGTAGCAATGGATAGCAAAGTTATCGAAGTAAGTGCCTCTTTGGAGGAAGACTGGATTTTTCAGTACTAAAGTTAAACTAGAGTTTTGTTTTTATACTACATATTATAAACCACCACAAAAAATTGATCGCGTATTTAATAAATGAAAATAAGTCTTTTTTTATGTGAGTGAACCCGAGACTTTGGGGTACGGTCCCACTGCTCTACCAACTGAGCCACCGGCGCCTCGACTAGCACTTCAAAATTTTCAATTTCTTGGTACTCGTCTCAAATCGTATTTAATGATTTTAATGGATGGAGATTGATATGAATACGCGTTCAACTTTTTGTGAGAAAGAGACGTTCCACAAGCGCTTCGGCTTGCATACTATTCGAATCGATGCGGTGAATATAAAACACTAGCGGCCTGCCCAGCGGTTTCACCCGCTGCTAACCGTTTTCCCGCGGGAATAAGACATTTTAATGTAGCCTATGTATAATGGTTTTTTTTATCGGCCCTATAGTTCCGGAGCCAATTCAAATCACACAAGCAATCAAATCTTTCCTCTTTATAATGTTAGTATAAGAGCGTAGTACTGTGATATGGCGTCACGGATGAAGCTTTCGCTTTGGTTTCATTTAAATCAACGATTTATCCCAAATTCATGAATTATAGCTGTTACCCGCGGCGTTTTCGGCATAAATGGTGATAAAAACTATCCTATGTGTTAATCCATATTACCTTCTATATGTGTGCCAAATTTCATTACAATCGGTTTGGTAGTTTTTGCGTGAAGAAGTAACAAGCAAACAAATATACATATAACTTTTGCATATTTATTATTAGTAGGATGACTAATTTTGAAAATTTCGAGCATTTAATAGGGGTTGTTAATAAATAAATAAATTTTGAATCAGCTGTATGAATTCTATTGCTGAAACCTTACACCATATATCAGGCCTATATCCCTTGCGGGGTAGGCAGTGCGTGATCGGCCGTAAAAGCGGACAAACATTTGAAGGACGTTCAGGAAATGGTAACTATCCGATTGCCTAAAATTGCAATACACATATAACCCTCGAGTCCCATAGTCGCCTCTTACGACACCCACTAAACTGTGAAACGCTGAGCTTATTTTTACACGACAGTTCAACCAAAAAAAAAAGAGTGAAATTTTTTCAAAGTTCATGTATGAATGTACAGGGTGTAAGGGACAGCCCTCCGAATACTAATAGTGTGCACTCAGACCATGTAACTAAATAACTTCATATGAAAAAAATATCAGGAAACGCCAAAACAATTTGAATTTCCATAGTTATTGCAATCAGCTGGTCTTGATTTTGTATGGAAGGTCATTGTTTTCGTGTTTTCCTGACATATTTTTTTTGGGAAAAGTTGTTTAGTTTCATGGTCTTAACGCACCCTATCAGTATTCGGAGGACTGTCCCTTACACCCCGTATATGTACTGAAACTCGTTAAACACTGAACAGATTCAAATGGAAATTGATCGAAAGAATTCTTACATTATCCCGAGTGTCATACGCTAGGCTGTATCTAAAAAAAACCGTAGTACTTGATTTTTTTTAATTTTTTTATGCCTTTAACTGATATTGCCTATTTTTTTAAAGTACAAATGTGTATACATCTATTCCAGTAGAAAGTTATGACAAGCTTCCCCTCTGTTAACGAGAACGGTCCTGAAAATTGAATGAAAACATGGTCACCTCACTATCTATACAGGGTGTAAGGGACGGTGTACCGAAAACTTTGCAGGTATGATCAGGCCATGAAACTGAACAAGTTTTTCTATGGAGCCTATGTTGAGAAACACATTTTTTTTAGTTTCTATAGAAAGTCAGTCAGCTGATCGGGAATTTAGTACGGGAGATCAAAAAAAAATCTCGTTTATCAACATATCCTTTAAAGAAAAGTTGTTCAGTTTCATGGTCAGATCATGCCTGCAAAGATTTCAGTACACCATCCCTTACACCCTGTATTTACTTTAGTAGTCTGTGGTTAGTAAAATATAGCATAGTTTCAACACAAAGTAAGTATTGGCGGCTGCGCGCCGAATACAGAAAGCTCACTTCAAGCAAACGTCACGAAACTCTCCACAATTTGACACGCCGCCGTTTACAAGGAAATCCAAACCAATCCAAACACACATGTAGTCGAGTGTCAACCGCGTTTTGCGGACGTGCAAAATGGCTTCACAAAAATATAATTAGGTAATAAATAGGTTTATTAGTATACGATGTGATTTGTACAATGTTCCTATAATATTCTTACCAACTTAAATAAAAACTTGATTTCATAAAAGAACAAACAAGATTAATAACTCTCATAAGTATATTTTTTTATAAATTTGAGTTTCTACTTAAATAAAGGCAACTTTTCATTTTTGATGTACGGTCGCATTCAAAAGTGGAGTCATAGTTAACACAAACCTCAGAAAACAAGTCGCTCGCACCCGCGGCGACACTCACACAATGACACAAATGACGTATAACATACTATTATTTGACGAACTACCATTGTATAATAGGCTGAGTAGTATTGACTATTTCACTACATGAATCATTAGCTTCGGTAGCTTGGTCAGTAGCGCGGTCAAGCAAATTCTTGACCGTTATTGTGGAGACAATGGATCGAATCCCGATATCTTAGTTGTAGTTTTTATTTTATCAAATGAAGCAAAATTTAGTAAATTTTGAATTACATTTTAGTTGTTGCTAGATCGTTTGCGAGATAGTGCGTGTGCTAAGTGATTTTTTTTAACCTAAGTTTATTTATTAAACTTCAGTGTTTATTTCTTCAAAATGCATACTATTATCAGTTTGCAGGATAAGCAGCGTATTGTTGCGCTGCAATTATCTGTGGCGCTGCATGATATTGGATTTAATTTAACTCAAATTGCTAATCAGACTGGTCTGGCCGTAAATATAGTTTTATTTCATTACAATTGTATTTTAAATATTAAAAACTTTGACTCATAGTATGTTGGTAGCTGTGAACCGATTAGTATAAACTTTTTTATTAATAATGCTACTTTGTTTTAGTGGAAGACTGTTAAACGTTGGGTTACACGTTTTGAAGAGGAAGGTAGCGTAAAAACTCGACTCGTCTTATTAATGATTCACAGCGGAGGATGATGGTGTAACAATATGAAGAAAATGCTTCTGCCGCTGGTCCAGGCGAATTAGTAGCACAAGAAACAGGGCGTGCAACTGCCGCTAATTATGTTGATATGCTACAGGAAAGCATGCTACCGACGACGGTGCGAAATGTTTAACTGTTTATCCTGCTAGTGAAGTTCCTCGTTTTGCATTTGTCCAGTGCATCGAGCTGCCGTGGTGTATAATTGGTTTAGCCAGCACCCAGATATCCAAGTTATTTGTTGGCCAGCAAAATCTCCGGACTTAAATCCCATAGAGAATTTATGGGGTTTAATGGTGCAAAGGTGGGACATGCGCAGTGAAAAAACTACAGAAGCTTTAGAGGCTCACTGCCTGGGAGTGTGGGAGAGTACCAGAGGAACAGATATATGCACTTATTTGATCGAGTCTATTAAGTGTTGTTGAAAACAGCGGAGGTAACACCAAATACTAATTATGTAAGCGGCGATTTTTACTTAAGATTCCAATCAGACCCGATCTAGCATACATTGCTGATTATCTTGTGTATTTCATTATAATATATGAATATACACAAAATAATCAGCAATGTATGCCGAAGCGGGCCCGATAAATCGTTGCTCACTCAACCTCTGTTTACCTGCTTACCCGCCTACTATTGCAGTAGGTATTTGTGGAGCATTACATTAGCAATTAAATTATGCTAAAACATCGATATATATTTATATAAGATTGATCATTATTAGTCAGTTATCTTAAGGCCTTGCTTCAATATCTTTTCATTACGAAAACGAGTACTTAAGCTTAAACCTTGAGATGTAGGCAAATAACTGATTTATTATTATTACAATTACTTTTACTTCCGAGGAAAGAGCATCATCGTTAAACATAGAACAATAAAATAATTACTTACGAAATTATTACTTAAATAACTTTATTGAAAGATTCAATCCAAGATTTGGATCATTCCTATGATCTTATAAATAATTACCTATCGATGTTTCAGCTAATGAACACTTAATATCATTTTACATAATATTGTGTTTTATCATTCAAACAAAACTATAGACTAAGTATTACGGCAGCAAGTATTTTATGTAGTTTTACATACTCGTATATTATGGTTACCAAAAGTTCTCATTCATGTCATTATGTTATTTACATAAAGTAATACTATACCTACCAATAAAATAATTTCTTACCTTACTTTTTGTTTTATTACAATATTATAGGTTTATGTTTTTAGATATAATATTTTGATACATAATTTACAATAAACATTTATAGATATAATACATAGATGAATATATAGAAAAATATTATATAAAATAATTATTACTGGAGAAAATATGGTAAAAACATATAAAAAAGCATTATTCAACATACAGAGATCGGATGGGAACACGGTTCCGTTCTGATTAGAAGGTAGGAACTATTACCGCTAAGCTACGGTAGCTTGTGATCAATACGACGAAATAAAGATATGTAATCTATTGCTTTACTACAAGTGAACGAATAAGGATAACTATAATACAGTTTTAGACAAACCAGTGTGATGTATACTTTGTGGTGATGTGGTGGCGAATAGGCTATCACCGAGTAATTATTTCAAAGATTACATAGATGTCGCTTATAGGTGGTAATCTGTTTAAGTTTTAATGCTACGCCTTAAGGTGGACTTTTCTACTTACAGTCGATAATCTTACGTGTGTGCGTAAGTTAGTAAAGTAAGTACAGAGGATAATAACCCGTATTGCAATCTGTCAAGTGGTCTAACTATGACTCCACTTATGAATCCGACCGTACATACATACACATATCACGTCTATTATCCCTTGCGGGGTAGGCAGAGCGTAAACGGCTGCAAAAATAGATATTTGCGCCACGTCTGACAAACATTCGACGGTCATTCGAAATATTGTGTATCGCCATAGTGACAGGTTGCCAGCCCATCGCCTAAAATTGCAATACACACCTTCAAGTCCCTTAGTTGCCTTTTACGACTCTCACGGGAAAGAAATGGGGTGATGCTCAGTCTCAACAGCCCCAGGGCAGATATCTACCTACTCGTCATTCCCCATTTCATAATAATTAAGTATGCTATGTAGATAGTATACGTAATGTAAATACAGGGAGTAACAGAAAGGGTATAAAGCCGAAAGGAGGTCAAAGTGGGGAAATGGGGAAAGTTGTTCAGTTTTATGAGCACCTTTCGGCTTGATATAGCCTTTCTTTTACTCCCTGTATGTTTAGGTACCTACTCCATTGAATAAAATCGGTAAGAAAACTGTGGCAGCCCTTACCGAAAGCGGAAATAATCAAAAAAAGGGCCGAGTGATCCTTCTGTACATTCTCTATTTTGTGGTTTCAACATGAAAGTTACATGATACATTATCAGCCAAAACAGTCCACATTTTACTTAGGTACTATTATTGTGAAATTTACTATGAATTTCATAACTGTTAAACTGCCTCCGTGGTTAGTTTCAAGGCGACAGGCTGACAACCTGTCACAGCACACATACACTCGTACATACGCATATCACGCCTTAATCCCTTGCAGGGTAGGCAGAGCGTAAATGATGTCGCTATCGCCACGTCTGACAAATATTTGAGGGCCGTTGCAGAAAAATTTGTGCTATAGCGACAGGATATCAGCCTGTCGCGTAAAATTGTAAAATACATTAAACCCTCGAGTTCCTTAGTCGTCTCTTACGACACCAATGGGAAAGAAATGGATTGATGCTATTCTAAGCCGGCATCACGCGGACGACCTGTCACTATAAGTTTTAATACGGACTTTAACGCTCTGCCTACCCTGCAAGGAATAATCATAATTATCATCATTGACACCTTCAACAGTCCAATATTGTACACATATAATTGGCAAGTGAATTAAATGGGAGCTGTTGCATTCACAGGGTATGCTTCCGCCATTTCCCTGATTTAGCCTTTAGTTACTTTTTTTGACACCCGCTGGCAAAAATTGTCTAGTGATAATATTATGAACCAATCAACCAACACCACACAAAAAATTATCTAGTCTTTAATTTTCCAATTTCGCATTTCACAATAAAACTAAGCGGAAACTAAACGAATTAACATAACAAAAGCGTGACGAAGTTCCGGTTTCACTATCACTTCCGGATCCGCTCCCGAATAGAGTTGTCTGGTTGTACAATTAATAGTTATTTCGATAGAATTTTGAAAAAAAAAAAAAATTCTTGAGTTTGCACAACTATTTCTCATTACAATTAAAACAATTTTAAACGGATTTAAGTTGTGTTTATTTTGGATTTTACAATTCCTACGTTTCGAGTTCTTTACAGAGCCCGTGGTCACGGATGACTGCAACTTAAATCTGTTTAAAATTGTTTTATTGTATGGACAAAAATTGCCGTAAAACAACAGATCCTGCAATTGGGGAAAAACAGGGGCGAATATGTTACGGGAAAAATTACCTACGAAACTGAAAAAAATATAATATTGCTTTCCCATACAAACTGACTTGGTCGGCTGGTATATTTTGTATGAGAGGACCTATTATTTCAATCAATATTATACCCTATTTTCCTTGGGGAAACTCATTAATTTCATGGGTAATTTCACTTCGTAAAATATTAGCCACTTGCGGACCACACTCTCTGTATCTTTGTATCTTTGTTGCATGTAAAAAATATATTTTTTTTCCGTAAAGAACAAAAAGCATAGAAACTAAATATAAAAGCCACATTATTATGGGTGTGCTCGCTCCATCTTAGACTCTGTCTCTGTCCTATGGCCTAGACTAGAGTCAAGAGCAAACCCATTATTAATAAAAAAAAACATGAACTCAACAACTTTCCCTAGAAATGAAATAAATTATTAAGACACATTCAAAATAACTTGCCCTGACGCATTTTGAATGAGGGTTTTTTTTTCATATTCTGACCTATCAGTTTTAGAGAATGGTTCACCTTTAAAACTATTCTCACTCGGTGTAAATTATCGATACCCAAACTATCGACATGCGAGCAACTCTATTTCCGTATGTGCATATGAAATCATCCCTATTGTTTATCTGTTTATTATAGAGCCCAACTTAGCGGGCATTGTGTTCATTGTTGGACAGATTTCGTGGGCTTCAGATAGTTTCGGAACTTTCTTCATATTACATACACATATCAAACCGTTATTCCTTGCGGGGTAGGCAGAGCTTTAAGGACCGTAATATACATTCTCTATCGCCACGTCTGACAAATATTTGAGGGTATATAGTATTGCTTGCTTAAGTGACAGGTTGTCAACTCATCGCTTAAATTGCAATACACGTAAGGCGTAATTATTTTTTTACGGCCTTTTACGTTTTGCCTACCCCGCAAGGGATTTTAGGCGTGATAGGTGTATGTATGTATATGTTTGTGTAAGTCGTTTAACATAATAGGAGTTTTTCTCAAAAGGACTTGAAGGAAGTAAATCCTACACAATAATAGCCCTATATTGACGACTTAAAAAAAAAACTTTTTTATTATCTGGTGCGCTCCTATGATACTTAGTTCTCTTATGCATACGAACTTCCAACTTGAAAACTATAATAGCAAAAGAAAGATGTATATATTGCTCCATACAAAAACGGTACACTAAATAGTTACATACATAATCCGCTAGCACTTTGGTCATCAGCGTCGATTCTCTCGAACACTTCCAAGGAATTAGAACTACTCGTCAACTTATATCCTTCGGCTTAGCAAGTTTTTTGGGGTAAGGTCATGGTCATAAGCGGAGCGGGTAGACCCTTAAGAGCTACCTGAAGATGAAGAAAGAATAGTCACTGAATAACTTAAAGATTACCTTTCAAGCTCTCTTAGCCTTTGACAGCTTCCATTTGGGAAATAAATGATCTTAACATTACAAGTCTGTATTGCAATTTTAGACGATGGGCTGACAACCTGTCACCATGGCGATACACAATTTTCAGAATGACCCTCAAATATTTGTCGGACGTGGCGTTAATGTCTGTTTTTGTGGCAGTTTGCACTCTGCCGTGATATGTGTGTGTAACATTACAATATCATCATCATTGGCCTCACACGTCTGTGACAGACGATTTAATCAGTGTCTGAAGCAAGACTTTTCATGGCTGTAAAAGCCGATACGGGAGCGGCATTTTTTTCCGCACGCTCCACAAGTGAAGGTGGAATTTGAGACTGGCACATGCATGCCTAGATGACGTTTTTGCCTTTTGTTAGCGAGACCAGAAAACCAGGCATTATCGTGTGTTAAACAATTTTAAAAAATGTATGTTCTGTTTATTTAGTTTAAAATTGTTTGATTATGATGAGTTATAGTTGTGCAAACTCAAGAAAATATTATGTGTTAACATTAATATTACATTAACAGCCACAATAGTCCACTGCTGGACATGGGCCTTCCCCTATCGGGGGGTATTGCCATACCCATCACGCTCGGTAGACGGATTTCTCTTTACTCATCCTAAATTAGTGCTGTCACTAATTTATGTGCCGTGTCCGATGAGGCGCAGTAGTAGTGCGACTGCCTGCGATGCAAAGGTTCCGGGTTCGATTCTCGGTGGAACATTCACAAAGTTGATATTTATCACTTTGTGAATTTGTTCCCGGTCTGGTTAGGACATTGCAGGGTGAACCAACTGATTGTCCGAAAAGAAATAGTTCCGTGCTTCGGAGGGCACGCTAAGCCGTCGGTCCCGGTTGCTGTCCATGATTACTTAGATAGCGGTCGTTACACAACCATGTCAGAGGCCTACTAGTAGTAGCAGGCGGTTGAAAAACTCTGACAGCAGGGTTCATCGGGTCGTTGGACGACTCGGTGTCCCACACGAAAAAGAAGAAGAAAGTGCTGTCACTTCCCGGCAAATAGGTTTAAAAAAGTGTAAGGGATATCTAAGTCAAGTCATTCTTAATAATGTCAATGGGTTCTTTGCAATAAGTTTTGAGATATAACGCGTATTTTGTATAAGATATGACATGAATACCAAATTTTAAAGCATTTTCCGTGTTAGGTATAAAAATTTTGAAAACTTTTAAACTTTCTAGCACGAGCAGGATTTAAACCTGCGACTTTTGCCATCACTAGTGGCGACGCCTCTTCCATGTGGGCTACCGCGGCTCGTCCAATGCCCGCCAATTTAGAAAGTGTATCTTAATGCCAATAACGCAATAATGCAAAAAAAGACATGACAGGTCAAAATATCCCCTATCCTTTTAAGCGGAAAGTGACAAAGCTATGTTTAAGGAAAGTAAGAGAATTGATCCTATAGTGGGTGTTAGGGACGGTGTACCAAAAACATTGCAGGGATGATCAGTCTATGAATATGCCAATACGGCTCAATTGTCTTGCTCCGCCCCCGCTTATACTGTTAACTAACCCTAATAACAATACTTTGTCAGTTACACAAAACTCGAAGCTGTCGATTTGCGAGAAATTATCGAGTTACAATTGTTCCGTTGCCGATTCATTGTTACTATTCTTTATTTTTATTTTCCGTGTGGGACAAAGAGTCGTCCAACGACCCGATGACCCATGGTGTCTTCTTTTTCATGACAAATCTTGTCTCTTCGGGTGAACCAATAATATTATGACAATTTCATGATATTTACACCCTTTTAATACAAACTAAATACACGAAAATATCAAAATGTTAATCCGTGCTTCGGAGGGCACATCAAGCCTTAATGTAGACGGCGGCGGTCCTTTCACAATCAGACCCCAGCTAGTTTAGCTATGTAGTATAGAAGACGGTTTAAAAACTCTGACATCAGTGTACATGTGGTCGTTCATCGACGCGGTGTCCTACACGACACACTAAAGAGTTTCAAATGCCCTAACCAAACTGCAAAACAGTATCATGTGTGGTAATCGAACCTATGACCCTTGTCAGAGTCAAAGTTCCAAAGTCACACACGAATACACCGCAGCGTCAAAGCTGAGTTATTAGGAGAACATAATTAATAAGAAAAAAGCATATTATCAAACCCACGACCAAGGCATCGAGATGCCAAGTCACACACTAATACACCGAAGCGTCAAAGCTGAGTTAACATAATTAATAAGAAAAATGCACATTATCAAACCCACGACCCTCGCATCAAGAGCCCAAGTCACAAACGAATACACCGCAGCGTCAAAGCTGAGTTATTAGGAGCACATAAATAAGAAAGAAGCAATATCTTATCAAAGGAACACGTCAGCTCCGTCTGACAGCAAAAAACAATTTTAATCTTCCTAATGACAGAATGACATTTACAACCGATGATATTCGAGAATTTTTAAATTTTGCATTACGTAGTCTGTGTGAGGCCGGCTTAGAATAGCATCACCCCATTTCTTTCACGTGGGAGTCGTAAGAGGCGACTAAGGCACTCGAGGGTGTGTATTGCAATGGTAGGCGATGGGCTGACAACCTGTACCTAACTATGGTGGTACACAATTTTCCGAATGAACCTCAAATATTTGTCAGACGTGGCGTAAATATTATGTTTTGCCTATAAATGAATGTAAGAAAGGAAAGACTTGTTGGTTGTCCTAAAAAAGAAAATGAAAATGAAATGTCTGTTTTTGCGGCCGTTTGCGCTCTGCCTACCCCACAAGGGATTATAGGCGTGATATGTGTGTGTGTGTGTGTAACCACTCTGATGATCAAAATTGACCCTATGGTTCTCCTATTTGTCGTCTGTCGCTGCGTATTTTTAACGCACCGTAACGCATGCGTCTATCAGACGTAACAAAATTGCGAAATTCGATCTTATTCCCATACGAATACTACGGTGCGTTTACGGCTGCGTCTGTTAAACCGCTTTAGGCACATTTCAGAAAGACAGTCATGTCAAAATCGTCTCGCGAAACCATTGCTGAATCGTGTCGTTCAAAATAAACGCTCTCATAATTTCTAATTCACGAATGTCTTACATTTGTTGACTTACGTTTATATTTGTATCGGCCTTTCTTTGTTCGTCCGCCATCTTTGATAATAACTCGGAAATTATAGGGTTATTATTTTCCGGTGGGATCCGGGAATGGAGAAAAAAGGGGAAAACAAACCTCGGGGCTAATTTGCGGTTTGAACCACTTTGTTAAAGGAAAATTTGCGATATTTTTTTAGGTTATACTTTTGGGCATATTTTTTTCCAAATGATTGTTTTGTTGAAACCATAGCTTAAGCTGCTGGGTAGGTATGACGTCAATAATTCCTAATTTTGTTAGGAAATTACAGAATAAACCGCCTAACTGACTGTACAATAGATATTTCAGTGCTTCGGAGGGTACGTCAATGTGTTGGTCCTGGTTTCACATTTCAGTGGCAATAGGCGGTTTAAAAACTCTAACATTAAGGGTTTTAGTGTCGTTGAACTCGGTTGTCCCATACGACAAGACAGATTGGTAGATAAGGCCTTCTACCTGAAATTGACATAAAGAAAATTACCCAAACAAAAACGGGGTCCTTAGAGAGATCATTCAACCAAAACAAACCTCGAATCACACGCATCCCCACCTGGTCATATTTCACCCCCTTTTAGAGTAAAAACATCGGGAGAGTCAATAATAAGGGATAGAGAGAGCAAAGAAACATTAAAACGAAACGGGCCTCAAATGTTTGTCCGACGACGACGACGTGGCGATACTGACTGTATTTTTTCTGCCTACTCCGGAAGGGATTAAGGCGTTATCTGTGTATGTATGAAAATATTACTGAGGGTTTTTAAGGTTTCATTTGTATTACAATTTAAGGTGATAGGCTGACAACCTGTTACTTTAGTGACATACGATTTTTCTGAAACGACCCTCAAATACTCAAGATAACGACTGTCATTTTTCGGCCGTTGTCGCTCTGTCTTCCCCGCAAAGGAATTCGGTGTGATCTGTTAATGTATGTATGAAAAGATTACTGCCTTAAGGTGACGTCACAAAATGCTGACGGTTCAACTTTTCAACGGAGGATGCGTTGATTGACACGTTAAGGCGGTTCTCTCACTTGTCGTACGTCTTTGCGTGTCAAGTCGTGATGCATCCGTAAATGCACTGTGTAGCCATATTTGTGAGGAAAATATGTTGCAATTTATTTTCGTCTGACAGACACATGCGTTACGGTGCGTTAAAAATACGCAGCGACCGACGGAAAGTAGAAGATTTGCCGTAATAAGTTTCACTTTCTGACAACGTCTATATTATTTCTGCACTCGCGATTCCCGTTCATTTGACAGACGCATGTGCATTAAAAATCTGACGGATAAGTGGAAGAATCGCCTTATTTAGTGTTTTTTTTGGCAACGCCTATTTTCTTTCTGCACAGATTCTATTAGTCGATTGCTCTTAACAAATCTTTCTATATTATCCTCAACTCGTAGGAAAACATTTGGCATATAAATCAGGCACGTAATAACGGCACTATAATACCGGCTGCTAAAGGAATCAAGAAAAAAACATTCCCCCCCCCCCCCGGTACAAATCACCTGCTTCTTGTTTCCGCTAGTGATGGGATTTTGGTAATGTCGATATCGATAAAATCATAAACGGATATAATGGGGACATTTCTATCTAACATTTCTCGAGCATTTATAATGTCATACTAGATGGCGTTATGCTGAGTTGAAATTTTGACATATGAGTCATACCAGGCCTGTGTCACTCCGCGTGTAGGTATTGAAAACATACCTCCAGGCGCCGGCCACTGCGAAAGGGCTAATCTAGCGGGCTGCCGCAAGCGAAAGAAGTCACACGCGTGCGCTATTTGTTCAACTTTCTCGACAATTTTTTGCAAGATGGACAGACGAAAACATACATACATACATATATCACGCCTATAATCCCTTGCGGGGTAGGCTGAGCGTAAACGACCGCTAAAAACGGACATTTACGCCACGTCTGACAAACATTTTAGGGTCATTCAGAAAATTGTGAATCGCCATAGTGACAGGTTGTCAGCCCATCGCCTAAAATTGTTCGTCGTCGCCTTTTACGACACCCACGGGAAAAAAATTAGTATACATTATAATATTATTATTATTAGTATACATTTTATTATTACTATGTTGGTATTCTTTTCGGATCTCGGGCCCACAGGGACCCGGTCCTTTGAGGCATGTGTGGGGCCAAAGCCAACAGCACAAAGGCCTTTTTTATACCAAATAATGTGTTGTGATGTGTACATCAAGCGGATACTTGCTCTATCTGCACTATAGAAGTACTCGTACACCCAGAGCCAGCACCCGCCTGATGCAAGGACTATTGCAGGTTTATTACTTCATTGAATTAAATCTTCGGCAATAATCGTATAGCATATACAATTATGCTGCTAGGTCTTAGACTACATGAACGTACTCGTCGCTGCCTGCTGCGTGCCCGCCAAAAGTAGGAGTAAACGCTCGTGTTGTGCGCTAGATGGCGTAAGTAGTTTCTCGAAGTAAGCAACCCTAGACCGCGGCTCATATTCCCTCAAAAAAATATTTGGCAGGTATGCAAATGAACACGTGGTTGACTGGAACGCGAGCTAAATTAAATCATATTGTCTATCAGATTGAGTACATATTTCTTTGAAAACCATTGCGATGTAAAGCTTCTGTAACGCTAGTTACTAGTTATTATTCTGTGGTCATACATAGATTTACATACGTTTCTATGTAAAGAATCTTTTTCAGTTTAGCTCAGCGCACTCTACGTACAATTAAAGACTAACTTAATTTACCATTGAATAAAAACAACTACGGACAACACCTTAATCCTTAGACGTTATTGTAAAATTATATCAAAAATGAAATAATTTTATTATTTTACGCGACAAATGGCGTTTATTGCATCCAGAAAGGGAATGAATAAGTATAAGATTAATTTTACCTGGGCAATCAATCATCATCCAAATGCAAAACAAAAATGCAAATATTTTCATTGACTTCTATCTGTTCGTTTCAGTCATAAAATTAAATTATTTCAGTAAAATAAGTTTTTATCGACTTTACCCCATCCCTATCAGGTAGGCGCTGACGCGGCGGGACTGCCAAATTGCCAACTATTTATATCGACAGACATTCGACTTTACATGTTTAGGTAGGATGTACTATAGGTAGCACCTCAACCTACCAGCAACCTAGGTAGGTACTTATAGGGTGAAATTTTACTAGTGACATTTTACTAGTGAAAGCGAAATTTTAAGACGAGTGATAAGAAACAACTTTCCACAAGAAATATAGGTTGAAATATGACGAAAATATTTAAAGTTTCCATAGTAACTTAAATTTTGTACGGGAAGCCCAAATACTTTTCTCATATTTGGATCTATATTCCTTGGAGAAAGTTGTTCCATATCGCCAGCTCGTCTTGACTTTTCGCTATCGGTCTCTTGTATATTTCGCCCTATGTATTGGTTTGTTAGTAACTCCATGAAAAACCAGAATAAGTCAAAATATGACGGCCGATGTGGCGCAGTGGTAGTGCGACTGCCTGCTTCGCAAAGGTTCCGGGTTCGATTCTCGGTGGGACACTCACAAAGTTGATATTTATCTCTTTGTGAATTTGTTCCCGGTCTGGTTAGGACATTGCAGGGTGAACCAACTGATTGTCCGAAAAGATATGGTTCCGTGCTTCGGAGGGCACGTTAAGCCGTCGGTCCCGGTTGTTGTCTATGATTACTTAGACGGCAGTCGTAACACAACCATGTCAGAGGCCTACTAGTGGTAGTAGGCGGTTGAAAAACTGTGACATCAGGGTTCATCGGGTCGTTGGACGACTCGGTTTCCCACACGAAAAGAGAGAAGAGAAGAGAGAGAGTCAAAATATGATAAACCCTTGAAAGGGTAACTCAAAGCTCGGTGTGCAAATCGATCGATTCATGGTTTTGCAAGAAAATTGAATATCGATGTACAAAATAGTCGATTAATAGTATTTTAAAGAAATATTTATGATATGTATGAAATGAAAATTTCAAGTGTCTTTAATTTATTTGGTATCATAATAAATACCTGACAGCTTACACAGTGAAAAAATTGAGTCTTCTTCAGCTACCGCAAACGAAAGTATACCTATGTTAGCACAGACCTAAAATTACTCAATAGAATAAATGGGTTTGGCCAATGGTCAAGAAACTATATATAATATACGAATACTTATAATATTTTTAAAACATGAAAAGCTAGCCTATGTTAAACTGGTTATACACATGAAAGCCTCTCGTTTGCTCTTTTTTTATTTGAGTAAGTGGATATTAAAACCCAATAATCATAACTTCGAGAACCGAGTCGCCATGATCGTAGCCAAAGTGTATCCTAACCTAAAATCCTTTTTACAAATAACACAGAAACCTCGTTGAAAACCGACTAGCTTTCAAAAACTAAATAATTCATGTGGGGTTTCCCGCAGAGCTGCGGAACCCTATTTGCCCGCAGAGTGAGTGCGGAGCCGTGTACATGCTGTAAATATAGTAGAAAAATTAAGCAGTATGCTACCTCTTGACGATTGTTGCATAGGAGTCTTATGCCCAGATTACACGACATAGTCTGGAGGTGTAGTAAACTGAAGTGGCAGTGGGCTGGGCACGTCTATAGTAGAACCAACGTTCACGAGTGGAGTCTACGCCTCGGCGAGCGTAGCGTTAGCCAGCCAGATGGACCAATGACTTAAAAATTTCGGTTGGTAGCGAGAGATCGTGCCTTATGGCGTACTTTTAAGGCCTACGTCCAGCCGTGGACTGCAATAGGCTGATGTATACGTCATACAATCAAGCTCGCGTCCGGTTAGACACTCGAACTCCCTAATGTTAGTCTTATGCGCGCGGCATAAGAACGGTTCAAAGCCGACCCAGTCTGAGCTTGACTGTACATAGCCAGCAGTGGCGAGACAGTTCATTCGGCCGCTGTGTAGGTACTTTCCAATGTTTTTTACGGGCAGTCGAGGTCCCTCATCTGTTTCCCATTTTGGGAACTACCGGCATATACCAGGTATATTATGTATGCAAGTAGCAAGAAGAGTGGTGATGGCAAGACAGCGGTGAATCTTGTATCAGATGTTTTTTTATTAACACTGGGTTCTTTTAGTCCCAGGACTTTGAAACCTACATTTGACTGATTGGTGGGGAACAAGTCTTCACCAAAAGTTGTTCTGGGAAGAACGGACGGATCAGACTGAGAGTACACGCCTCCTAGTGCGCATGTCATCTAGTTCCGCGTTTTTCGTGTAAAACATAATGATTAGAGTTCATCTTTGCAATACACCTTGTCTCTTTTTTATATTATTTATTTAACTTTTGCAATAAATTTACATGGGCATTGTCTATCAGCCTACCTGATGGCATGTGGAAATGGGCGAGGCAGAAAATAAATGCAATAATGAACCTAAATCAATACACTAAAATATTATAATAGTATAACGAACACTAATATAATTACTTAATAATATACATCTCTATCACATATCTCTTGATCTTTACTCACACGTTTCTAACAAGTTCATTTAGAATTGTTTTTAAAATCCAAACCTACTGCGTATGTTTTCTACTACTCAGTATTGTTGCAATTAAAGTGTGGTTCAAGAAAATACCAGTTTCTTGGGATTTCCACTTTGGATTGTTCGAGGTGTTCGTTTGAAACATATTTTGCAGTTTATTACAGGATTTTATACTTAATTTTTATGAGTGCTTGAAAAATAGTAGTTTATGCAACTGTCGTATAATGGGGGTCGTTTCATTTCTCAACTTTATCGTTTTAAGAGTTTTCTCATTAAGTCATTACGCTTCTGTAATTTATAGTAAATCCTAGTTTTTATAGGCAGAATGCATAAAGTAGGTCATTATGCATCTCTTTTCGAATTCATAATTCGAACATTATGAGACGAGTGTATATAAAATAATAAGCGGTAGTTAATCTTAAGTCTTATGAGGGCCCACATAAAGTAATAAAATAAGTAGTTATAACTTTTCTAAATATTTTATGTATTTCTAATAAATAATTTTGCTATTTTTTTTTGTTGCTATATTTTCAAGCTTTGGCAGGATTTTGAACTTGCGTCTTTCACCATTACCAGTGTCTACGCTTCTTCCATCTGGGGTACCGTGGCTCATCCAATGCCCGCTAATATTTCAAGTGTATCTCTATTCCGTGTGGCACGGCTCCATCTATCGGGTTAGTTTTGCAACGAATACAAAAACATCCACAACAGTCCACTGCTGGACATGGGCCTCTCCCTATTGGGGGGTATTTGCCATACTCACCACGCTTAGCAGGATGATTGGTGAGCGCAGTGCAAGGTGTTATAGATGTTCACAGAGAACACAGCTGCCCATTCCCCGGATTCATCCCTTAGTTGCCTTTTATGACATCCACGGGTATAAATGGGGTGATGACATTCCACCACACGGCCGGTGACATTTACTTACATGCAATGTGAATGTGACAGCACAGTAGGGATATATAAAGTAGGTACGGGTGTCCAATTTCATTGGTTGTTTCATATGTTGAAATGTATAATACAGCGTGTAAGGGACAGCCATATTTTTTTTTTTTTTTTTTATTAATGATGGGTTTGCTCTTGACTCTAGTCTGGGTCATAGGACAGAGACAGAGTCTAAGATGGAGCGAGCTCACCCAGAAGAAGCCTGTTAAGGCACTGGCACTCCCACACACTGACGGAACGCAGCAAGCTACTTGGCGCCAGACTTCGGTGGGATGGTGGTCGCGAGCCAGGCGGCCCCTTCGGAGCCTTCCACCGCTTAGTGGGATCGTTCAGCCGGACTTATCCACAGGCAAGCCTGTGTTGCCGTTGCCCGGGGTGGACCGCTAGGAGGTAGATCCCATACCACCCCGATCCCATACCCACCATATTGTATAATTATTGTTTCTAAAACATGATACTGATAATTCGGCTCGATAGAAAATATCGGGAAATAGTATTTTTATGTTAGTGTTATTATAATGATCGCCTAGCAAAACTGTAGTAAATTATTGTTTTCAATTTCCAAATAACTTATCTTTGATCATCAAAAATACGAAAAAGAGGTCAAATCGGCAGGATTCCATCCTATTCGCACGCGCGCATTTCACCGTTTGCCAAAAAGGGACTGCAGCTCCTTAATGACAATCGTTTTCGAACACGTTTGAAAACAAATACGGATTCAATCCGAAAGGTTCTATTTCAAGAGCAAACGTTCGTTATTCTGATGGGTTTTACATCAAACTCGGACTCACACGAGGCAAATAGTCCATCTACCGCCACAGCCGATGTGGCGCAAAGGTTCCAGGTTCGATTCTCTGTGGGGACTCACAAAGCTGATATTGCGCTCAATTTGGGATGTGTATTCTCTTAAGTTACTCTGAATTATTGATGTCAAAAGGATAGAAGATATCTAAGGTAAGTCCTGTCCTATTACACGTTCGTTGCGTTATGAGGTAGAAAAAGCCACATGCGTGTCTTCTTCCTGTTGCGGCGCACAAAATCCCGCGATCTCACTCTGTGCGGGGAGCTGCTCCATTGGTATTTCTTTAGGTGTGACAGAGACAAATATACATTTTTGCTTCTCTCGTGAATGTTAATGAGGTTGAAAAGGTCTCATACGCACTGAAGGTAAATTATTCACGTTCAGTGCGGATTGAGGTTTTAATTGCCTCATGAATTGTAGGCCTCACAGACGCACGGAGCGGGGCGCGGGCAGCGCGGGCGCCGGTCGTCTTCTTTTATTTTAGTGACGCGCTATCTTTCGATAAGGGAGCACGCCGCGTTTCGCTAACACTAGCCCGCTCGTATCACATTTATTTTAAGTGCAAGTCAAGCTGTAAAAAAGACTAAAAAAATAAAAACTTTTTGCGGCCAGTGTGAAAAAGCTCTTTGTTTGCCCTGTTTCAATGAAACACATTTTGAGTAAGCATATAATATTTCTTAAATTTTCTCATTTTGATTTTTTTATTTTTCTTATATTAAAAAAAATATTACTTTTTGCGGCCAGTGTGAAAAATTTCTTTGTCTGCCCTGTTTCAATGAAAAACATTTTGATTAAGCATTTAATTTTTCTTCAAATAAAAATATTATGATTATCGTAACTTGCAACTTTCTTTTGTTCCCATCACTAGTCGATATACAAACCAAACTTTCTTTCAGTGCGTTATGAGGCAGAATAGATGACATATTTTATTTATTTATTTATTCAAAAACGAAATGTCGTAAACGCTGGCGAAGCTAGAATTCAACGAAGTATATATCTAAGTTTACACACGTCAAAAATCAATAACATAGAATCATTGTTGACTTGTATAAGAGGTTTTTTTTAAAAACCAACTTTCTGAGGCCGAAAAGGTCTCATACGCACTGAAAAGAAGTTCAACGTTGGCCCAGAAAGGCCTCATCCGCACTGTCTGAAAGTCCTTACAAAATAGCGCCGCTGTGAACGTGTTAAAAATGACAATGGATTATTCGCAATTTCTTGTCAATTTAGTCACCGTTGTTTTCATCGTCGCCATAAATTGACAGATAACACGTATTGTAGCGTCAAATTATAAGATATGACGACACAAATTTTAGGTAAGTTTAGAGAATTGTCCGTAAGAAAGATAGTTTCGTGCTTCGGAAGGCATCGTCGATCCCGGTTGCTGTCTATGATTTCTTGGACGATGATTAGGTGACGCGGATTCGTTACACAACTATGTCAGAGGCTTACTAGTAGTAGGCGGTTGAAAAGCTCAGACACCATGTTTCATCAGGTCATTCGTGGACTGAGTGTCCCACACAAAAAGAAACAGAACCGCCATATTCTATTGCTAGACATGAGCCTCACACGCTTGGCAGGCGGGTTGGCAAGCGCATTGGCTTTATCCACTCTTTGCCTCTACTCTTAAGTCGCTTTTGACGATACCCACGGTTAGAAATGAAGTATATATTCTCAGCCGACACCACACAAAGTAGTTTGAATTACGGGAATCAAACCCACGACCCCACGACGTTGGGATCGAAGAGCCAAGGCTCAACACGATAGACCACAGAGGCTTAGTTCTTCAACAGTCTACAGATTTAATTGCTACAATAGGAAGTACTCGAAAACCTTTGTACAAGGTTCAGCACTTTCAACCTACCCCTTTACGGAATCAACTTAATATACTGGTTGAAAATACAGTCTATCTAATCTATCTATAAGAAAATGGACAAAGTGCGAGTCAGAAATACGTAAAAAGGATTCCGTACGAATAAACGGGGTGTAAGGGACAGCCTTCCAAATGCTGATGCATACAGACTATGAAACTGAACAACTTCCCATGAAAAAAAATCAGGAAACCTAACGTAAACATAGTAAATTGCAGTCAGCTGATCTTGATTTTGTATGGGAGGTCATTTTTTTGTCGTTTGACATATATTTCTAGGGGAAAGTTGTTCAGTTTAAAGGTCTGCACGATGCACCCTATCAGTATTGTAAGGGATAATTACATCCTGTATATAATAATAAAATAAAAATCATGTTTATTCTATGAGAGGTCCCTAAAATATAAATAATATTCGCCGGCCTAGAATAGGATCACCCCTTTTCTTCCTCGCAGGTGTCGTAAGAGGCGACTAAGGTATTCGAGGGATTCATGTGTAACAGTTGAACGCAACAGGCTGACAACCTGTCACTATAGCGACACACAATTTTTCTGAAACGGCCCTCAAAAATTTGAGAGCTGTGTTGATAGCGACCGTATTTTACGGCCGATAACGCTCTGCCTACCCCGCAAGGGATTAAGGCGTGATATGTGTATGTATGTATTTTAGTATTTGTGCCATTGTTACAGACAGCATTGTTATAAACAGATGTACCTACACAGTGGTTTTTTTTCTTTTAAATATAACAATTCATGCCTCCAACCGATCACGAGTCGCTAGACAACTTGGTGTTCCACACGAAAAGAAGAAAAAGACCGATAATAAATAAAATCGATGAAAAAAACACTTAGTTTTGTATGGAAGTACCCGATAAGTTTTTTTTTTATAAAGCGGCAACAGAAATACGGCATCTCACAAAATTTCAACTTTCTAAATATCGTGTTTTGTGAGATACTGTGCCCTATGTTATAAAACTACAAGTATACAGGTGAAATTCTATAATTCTATGGTGAAATAAATAAAGTACATTGCGTAGCTGGTTAATATTTCCGGTATCATAATGGCTGACCGACTAAAAAATGAACATCGAATTTGACCTGTAAAATTATTGCTTGTATATCCCGTTATGACCCTTTAGATACGGAACCCTAAAATCGAGTATACGGGGTGTAAGGGACAGCACTCCGAATACTGATAGAATGCATGTTGACTTTGCAACTGAACAACTTTCCGCTATGAATGTATGTCATAAACGACAAAAAAAAATTACCTCCCATACAAAACCAAGATCAGTTGACTGCAGTTACTATGGGAAGTCGAAAAATGTGTGGCGTTTCCTGAAATATTTTTTTATGGGAAGTTGTTTAGTCTGATGGCCTGAATGCAACCTATCAGTATTCAAAGGGCTTTCCCTTACACCCTTAGGTTGATTCCTTAAAGGGCTAGGTTGATGCACTGCTGATTGTACTTGAGTTCACAACTTTAATTGCTACAATGGAAGCACTCGTACAAGGAACCCCACTTTCAACGAGAAAGTATATGAATTATTTAGTTTTTGAAACTAAGTTCGCTATCAAGAGTACAGTTTTTCGTTTTTAATGGTAGTTTAGAGTACGGTTCAAATACTAGGATCTAGGTGGTTACATACATACATACATACACATATCACGCCTATAATCCCTAGCGGGGTAGGCAGAGCGTAAACAGCCGCAAAAAACGGCCATTTACACCACGTCTGACAAATGTTTGAAGGTTATTTGGAATATTGTGCATCGCTATAGTGACCGTTTGTCAGCCCATCGCCTTAAATTGTAATACACACCCTCGAGTCCCTTAGTCGGCTCTTACGACTCCCACGGGAAAGATATGGGGTGATGCTATTCTAAGCCGGCATCACACGGCATTCACGCTGTCAATATTATGAAACTGAACAAGTTTTTCCATTTTATTCCCCGAAATATTTTTGAAAATTGGACCTCCCATACAAAATTGTTGATCAGCTACTATTGGGGGTCAATTTTTTTTTTTTCAAATTTTCACCTTTGTTCCATGGATAATGCAGTTCAGTTTCACGAGAACCTTGACCTCCTTTCTGTTTGTTAAACACTTTTTGTTACTCCTTGTATACGGGGTGTAAGGGACAGCCCTGCGAATACTACTTGCATGCAGACCATGAAACTAAACAACTTTCCCTTCGTAACATATGTCAGGAAACGACAATAAAAATCGAGCTCCTACACAAAATCACAATCAGCTGACTGCATTTATTACAAGAAGTAAAAAAAAAACATCATTTATTTAAGAGCCTCGCTCTTGTCGGTGGAGTAATATCAAATATGCTCTATTTTGAGCCTTCTCTTTGATTTCCTTATACGACATGAATGACACCATTTTTTTCTTTTGTTTAGTCTATATTCAGACCGCACGGACAAACCTTGACAGGTTTTTGTTAATTTTTGCTAAAAAAAAATTACGTTTCCTGATTTTTTTTTTATGGGAAGTTGTTCAGTTTTGTGGTCAGAATGCACGTTACGAGTATTCGGAGTGCTGTCTCTTACACCCTGTATTTGCTTTGTTCATGATAAAGTTCAGCATTTACCCAACTTTAGTCATTACAGTGCCGTGTGATGCCGGCTTAGAATAGCATCACCCCATTTCTTTCCCATGGGAGTCGTAAGAGTCGACTGAGGGACTCGAGGGTGTATCTTGCAATTTTAAGTGATGGGCTGACTACCTGTCACTATGGCGATACGCAATTCGCCGAATAACCTTCAAAGATATGTCGTAATTGGCCGTTTTTTGCGGCCGTTTACGCTGTGCCTACCGCGCAAGGGATAATAGGCGTGATACGTATGTATGTTTCCAGTCTCTACAATTTGATGAATTTCATCACAACTTCGTAAGTTGAGTTGGGACTTATACAACTTAAAATCACAATAACAGACTTATCACAATGAACTCGAAATTGCTCTACCTACAAACAATTTAATGAGTTAAGGCCGCATCAGTCCCTAAATGTAAGTCTCTTTCCTTTTCTTTGCGTTAGAGAGAAACAGACGATGACGGCTCAGATCCAGACAATCGAACATTTGTTTAATTGTTAAAATGTATGAACAAATATTTCAAAAACTAGCCCTTAGATTCATTTGTCATTTAATAAGGAAAAAGAGGACAAATGATGGATAACTATCAAATCTTTCAGGTTTTGATCTAAAAACGGACCAATAACGCAAAATAATAGCTTACTTTTTTTTCTATCGAGTCTCATAGATTTGTAGTATAAACAGGGTGTAAGGGACAGCCCTCCGAATACTTTCCATAAAAATTCAATAAAAAAGGAAACGTCAAAAAGTTTTGGACTTCCCATTGTAAATGCAGTCAGTAAATCATAATTTAGTATGGGAAAACGAATGTTTTTTGTCGTTTCTCGACATTATGTTCCTAGGAGAAAGTTGTTCAGTTTCATGGTCTGAATGCACCCTATAAGTATTCGGAGGGCTGTCCCTTACATCGTGTATATTGAAGTATTACTAAGAAAAATATACTTTCACAATTTGGAGATCACAAGATATGTAATACATAATTCCGAACACTATGCAACCCTGCGCGGTTGACATCTAAACCCATTTCACCTTAAGTCGTAAACTTATCTCATTTGAGGTTTTGTAATATTCGTTGTTATTCACGAGTGAGATATTTTATCATTTAAATCGTATTAGTGTAGTGCCGTGTGATGCCGGCTTAGAATAGCATCACCCCATTTCTTTCCCGTGGGAGTGGAAAGAGGCGACGAAGGGACTCTAGAGAGTGTATAGCAAATATAATCCCTTGCGGCGTAGGTAGAGCGTACGGCCGTAACAAACAGTCATTTACGCCACGACTGACAAACATTTTAGGGTTATTCGGAAAATTGTGTATCGCCATAGTGACAGGTTGTCTGCCCATAGCCTAAAAATGCAATACACACCCTCGAGTCCCTAAGTCGCTTCTTACGAAACCCACGGGAAAGAAATGGGGTGATGCTATTCTAAGCCGGCATCACAAGGCCGGCATAAACGTAGACCTAAAAACAATAAGCGTAGACCTTTTTTTGTAAAAAAAAAATATGCATCCTAAAGGCATCCTATACACATACATACGGTTTGGGGTCGGTTTGCATAAAACTTTAAGTCATATTTGTATTACGCATATTTTATATACCTAGTGATAATTATTCTAAGTCATAAAAACAACACGCATAACCCTTGAAGCATAAATTACCAAGTCATAATGTCGACTACATACACCTAGAAAAGCATGTTCGCGGCTTAGCATGTTCGCCGCACCATAACCTATTTCTTTAAAAGTGTTTCAAAATATAAAATAGGTCAAAATAAAAGTATGACTTTCAATGCAGATAGTATGACAAAAAAAATGCGAACCGAGGTATGCCGAAGTATAATTAGGAACTTCAACAATATGCAAAACGATGGTATCCCCATACATACATACATACATCAGCCTATTGCAGTCCACTGCTGGACGTAGGTCAGGGTACGCCATAGGCGCGATCACTCTAAGGCTAACAAGGCTTAAATTTTCTAAGCTTGTTTTCTTGCACTTTCCACGTAATACATAATTTTCTGCAACAAAGGAAAGGAAGAGGTAATTTTCTCGAGACTAAGTTTCTGAGAATGTTTTCTGTAAGACCCTGACAAAATAATTTTCACCTTCTATTCTGTCCCATTAAGTCCCTAAGTTTATTGCCATAGTGACAGGTTGTCAGCCGATCGCCTAAAATTCCAACACACACCATCGAGTCCCTAAGTCGCCACTTACGACCCCCACAGGAAAAAAATGGAATGATACTATTCTAAGCCGGCATCACGGCATTCAAAAATTAACACCCCATTTTCTACAAAAAATCACACCTACCTTTCCAGAGGTCATATAAAGGTTATTTTCCACAACCGGCCCGCAGCTGGTATTAAATAAAAAGGGTCCTACAATAGGAGCCGCTCCGACCTCACTGAGTCCAATTTACGAGAGAAATTAAAAAGCTACAGAGCACAGATGATGGAAAAACAGGAGATAATTACGTAGAAGCGGCATGCTACTGGATAAAGTTGTTATGCCCTAACAGGGTGCATACAAACATTACATAATAAAAACTACAGAATGTACATGTAACACAATTAATAAATGAATTATGAAAAGTGAAGCTTGATATAAAAAAAGATACTTAATTTGAGGCACTGAGTCCCATATTTTAAATGTCAATATAAAATACTTAATAATAATAAAATTCTTTATTGCACATATACAGGGTTATTTTTTAGTCAGTGCGCAAACTTATACCATGATATCAGAATCGTTAATAGGACATTTTAGGCAAATAAAAAATATGTTTTATTTTTATAATTTTTTTATTTTTGTCTGCCCCATATAAAATAAATCATGGACACACTACTTTTCAATCGGGGGTGCGTGAAAATGGCAACAGCGCTCGCGCAGCGCACCCTTCAGTCAGTTTCAGTTCTCGCTTTGATTCCGTCGCGGGCGGGCGCGCACCTGTGTGACACTACTTTTCCCGCCGATCCCGAATTGATTTCGCGATGTCGAATTTTACGTTTCGCGAGTTTTACGAAATGGTGCGTTCGTACTTTTTAAGTGGGGAAAATACCCGAGCACCCCAATGAATGTACGCGGACGAAAGTTTACCTCGACTGCGTAATGCTGGCGTTGTGGACCCTCGTGTACCCAAGAACATTCCTCAACGTTATGCAGCGGCTGTTGGATCACGGGCAGTTTACTGTAAGTAACTGTTAATTAAACGACTATTGTACTTAGCTACCTACTGCCTACCTAGTGTTCTAGGTAAACTTTTCATTTTGAAGGTCCTAAGCCCGTAAAAGTATGAAGGGAAAATTGAAATCATCTTTTTAAAGGCTCAGCTACACAAGACCGGCGCGCGATAGCCGCGTTACGGCCATACGATTTTTTTTATGAATGCCCGATCAAATCACACCCTGTTATTTTTGTGTGAGTAGACCGTTTTTAATCTTTATTCCTAAATAACCACTCAAGGTTAGTTCACACTGACGTAGTAGCAACAATTTAGTGGCCTATGAACTTTGACTGTCATACTTTACTGAATTTTTCGCTCCACTCTCATAAGCGCACACAATTGCCGTTTACTTTACTTTAAATGCAGTTGTACTTTAAGGATAATTCGGTTAAAATCATCGAAGGGCAGGCACTCGCAATACGAGCTACCTCATATCATCAGTGTACATAAAGCTTTCTAGCAGTGCAGATGAATTTCCCGCCACGCCGTGCCGGCGCCCGCGCCGGCGTCAGATTTCTTCTAAAAATTGAACCGTAGGCGCCACTATGTCTGGCGCTGTAAGACGCGGTGACTAATCGCGACGTTGTCAAACCATCACAACCTCTGTTGTATGCAGGTTGTGTAGGCTTTTAGGTACTATCAGCAACGGCTCCAGTTGCCATTAAAGTCTTTGCTGGTTATTTTTAAAGAATATTAGAAAAACCTTTGAATGTTGATCTTTTAAAATGGGTATCAATCTTTTCTGGTTATTCTTGTTAACTGTAAGAAAAACCATTCTAAGTTGATCACGTAGTTGGTTACTCGAGGTGCTGTACAATCCCGAGTTACCGTTATGGATTAAACATTTACATGTCTTGCTTATGCTAGTAGTAGCTGCTAATTCTTAACCAAACTGGGAAAAATCCAACTACCTGATTAAAAAAATAATCTTGTCTCTCCGCATAAACTAGAAACAGGTACCATCAAATCAAGAGACCAACTTTCAAACCACTACACCACGGAGGCAGTTTAAGTGTAGGTACTTGTGAGATAGGTACTTAGTTGTTGTAGGTATCACCCGCACGCACCCCGGTACCAATAGCGGTCATTAACCTGGACTGGTCATTGACCTGTGCTGTAGGTAGAAGCTAGAACACAGTCAGCTGATAGGTATAACTGGGCCGCGCGCGACGTTGCCAAACCGAATGATAGCTAGTGAACCTAATAGGGTGATCCACACTTACGTACGATCCTGGGATAAGTTTAAGTGCGATTATTTCAATTTTTTTGTTCTAAGTCAAGTGTAAAAAATAAATACATATTTTCTAAAATTTGATAACCATTACGTATGTTGAAGCTGCGCACTGACTAAAAAATAATCCTGTATAAAAAAAGAAACAAATCACATTAAAATAGAATTATGTGACGTGGGTACAACAAGGCGGCCTTCTTGCTATGGTAGCAAGTTCTACCAGGCAACCTTTGGGTGATAGGAAAGCTCGTAAAGGTAAGCGGGATAGTGCATATAACATAAACATACTTACACATACTACATACTATTGTAAACACTAATACTTAAATAACCTATTAATATTATAGACTAATACATATAAACTAACTATGATAGATAGGATAGATAGATATATATTCTGCAACGAAGGACAAAAAAGAAATAGAAATAAATAGCAGTTCAATTTTACAATAGACTGGGAGATAGGACATAGGTATTATACTAAACAACAATATTAGACAAAAAATGTTTTTTGACCCGATCTTTAAAGGTTGTAAGGTTTACTTAACATAGGACATAAACGTACTCGTAAATGATACATATTCTATTACAAACTAGCCTATTTATAATATTATACTGACATAAAACATTACTTACAACTTACTAACGTCTGAATATTTACAACTAGCCGTAGTTTCAATTTCAATTTCGTCTGATAGATAAATATGAAAATTATACAAGGCTACATTTCTTGTAAGAAAATAAGGCTTAGTAACATACAAAGTAATATTTTATGTAAGTTTTTATCTACTCTGAATTGAATGTTTTAACATTATTTAAAAACCTTGCTGAATTATCAAGCCACAACAAACTACCACTGGACATGAGCTAAAAAAGTTAGTTCCATACCTTCGCTTGGAGGATTGGTGAGCGCAGTGCAGACGTTATAATTGTAAAATATAATTATAGTGTTATGCAATTTTCTGAAATACCCATTAATATTTACGTCTACTTTTTCAGTCTGCCTACAGTCATATACAAGGAGTATCACGAAGTATCACAAGCCGAAAGGACGTAAAAGTACTCGTGAAACTAAAAAACGTTCCCTATGGAGCATATCGAAAATGAAATTAAAATAGTCCTCCGAAAGTTGTATAGTTTTATGAGTGCCATGACTTTTGGCTTCTCATACCCTTTTTGTAACTCCCTGTATACCCATGATGTGTGTTTATAAATCCATGCCACCTTTAACCACTTTCTATTTCTGTGCCGTTAGGTGCACTATAAAACAAAGATGGCCGCCGTAATCCGTAGGTTAAGTGTCCCGCCAAGTCCCGTAAGTCCTGCAAATAAACCGGGACACGTTACTACCACTTTTTAACTCTATTTTGTTGTGTTGTTGTCTCAAGGTTATTTTAGTTTTATACGAAGCAAAATGTTGAATTTTGAGTTGGGAGTAGGGATTGCAATCCGGTGGCTTTTGGCCCTCACCGGATCCGGTGATATTCGATCGGATCCGGTACCAGATCCAGAAAATAAATAAAAATATTAGTACATTTTCTGGACAATTCACATTTAGCCCCAAACTAAGTACAATTTGTACCTACTATAGGAACTAGATAGCTGCTGGTATTAATACTTTTGTAGGTACTTTTTTTGTAAATAAATACATATTATATTATTATTCATAGAAAACACCAGACTAAACACAGATATTTGATTGAATTACTTAACAAATATTTGTGGCTTGAGGGGATCGAACCCACGGCCCTCGGCGAAACAATCGGGCCACAAAACGTAAAATATAGTAGGAAAAATTTATTTTGATGTGATATTTTCGTCGATATAATGCGAACGTTGTAGCGACATAAGCAAAACAGACTTGCTAGCTTGATGAGTGATTATTAAGTCAATAATTACCCCCTATCTATCTCCTCGCGCATAGCAAAATGCATCCTTTATGTAATTTGTATCGTCATGTTACGATTTGACTTCAGTTTACAAAATAAGCAAGTTATTTTCACCAAAAAAAATATAAATTCATTTATTAACTTAATTATGATTATTGAAAAAAATAGGATAATGCGTGTTTTTACTATACTCTCTATCCGATCCGGTCCGGCCAGATCCGGTCAGATTAGTGTTAATCCGGTAAAATCCAGCCGGATTGCAATCCCTAGTTGAAAGAAATGTACTTACCCTGGAGTTATAGAACAGCAAATATAAGGTGAAATTTTCCGATGGTGAACAACTTTCCCCAAGGAACTTAGGTCGAGATACGAAGAAAAAATTAGTTTCCATGATGGACAACGGCTGTCCCTTTCCGGGGGTGTCGCCTTAAGTAATTACTACGGTTGGCAGGCGAATTAGTGAGCGCAGTACAAGGTGTTTTATTCACAAGGAACGTTGCTGATTGAATGCAAAATTTAAAAATACTTCCCGTGTTAGGCATACAATTTTTGAAATCTTTCAAAATTTATAAGCGCGGGCAGGATTTGAACCTGCAACTTTCGCTATCACTTGTGGCAGCGCGCCGCTTCTTCCATCTGGGTTACCGCGGCTCGTCCAATGCCTGCCAATTTTGCAAGTGTATCTTAATGCCAATAACGCGTGGCACGGCTTCAACTACCGGGTTACTTACTCTTGCAACTAATACCCAGGGACTAATTAATTATTTCCAAATTGAATATAGCCTCAGAGCCTAATTGAATACCAGAATTTAAAACACTTCCCGTTTTAGGTATACAATTGTAAAAACTTGCAAATTTAGTTAATAAAAGGGTTGCCGAACTTTTGCTTAGGCAGGATTTTAGATTGATCTGTGTAATCAATTCGGAACCAATTCCTTTACAAAAAATCTTCTAATTCATTATCAAATGGCATTAAAAATTAATTTATACCATAAATGAGCACTCTAAAAGTGTTTTCAAGTGTACAGAGAGCACTGCAGGCATGCAATTAGTATTTCAAAGGCAGCTAAAATGGCAGAGTAGTAAAATCGTAGGAAATACCTACTAAAGGCCAGCGCACATCTATGGCCCGAGCCGGTTTTATATTAGGACATTACAAAATTGTTATAAAAAAAAATGTGTGATACATTTAGGGTTCCGTACCCAAAGGGTAATAACGGAAACCCAATTACTGAGACTCACCTGTCCGTCTGTCTGTCCGTCCGTCCGTCCGTCCGTCCTACAGTTACGAGGCTGTATCTCCTGAACCGTAATACCTAGACAGTTGAAATTTCAACAGATGATGTATTTCTGTTGCCGCTATAACAAAAAATACAAAAAATTTGAATAAAGTAAATATTTAAGGGGGCTCCCATACAAAAATGTATGTATCTCATGAACCGCGAAAGTTAGACAGTTGAAATTTTTACAGATGTTGTATTTCTGTTGCTGTTATAACAAGAAATACTTAAAAAAAACGATACCTTCTCTTATGGTACGAAACCTTCGTGCGTGAGTCCGACTCGCACTTGGCCGTTTTTTAACAATGACGGATTACGACGTCAATAAGTGATAATACTACCCTACATTGAATAAAGAATTTCAATTTCAATTTATGGTTTTTTACATTAGTCAGGGCCCATATACCGCTATTCAAAAAGCGTCTCATTGTGTCGATAGAGTGTCATTTTGAAGTTTAGAAAATCACAATGGCTATAGAATGACAATTGAGTGTCGAAGGCATTATAATGTCAAAAATATGTTCGTGGATAGATTCGCACAGGTGCAAGCTCAGTTTTCTTTTGCCATCCAATGGTTTCAATTCGATAATATCTATTAATTATAAAATAGCGCTGTCACTTTCCGTCAAATAGGTGTGGACAAAAGATAAAAGATGATTTCTACTAAAACTAAATGACTATAAATGGTGAAGAAACCATAGACAAATATGACATGACTAAGATATCTAGTAAGTATCCCTTTTAAACCTATTTCAAGGAAAGTGACAGCGCTATTTAAGTAAAGAAATATTAATAATATCAAATTGACTCCAATGGGTGGCAAGTGCAACTAACGACTTTCGATTACAATAAAGTTAATGTAGGGTGAGTACATGCATGATGATAAACATTTAAAACGGCGCGCGTCAAATGACACGAAGTGTGTGCCGTCCCTAAGATAAAGTTACTAAACAGAAGCGCTGAATACAGCTCGTGACTCTTAGTTGAACGTCAAAAGGGAGGAAACGGTCAATGTCCCTACACCTTTGATTATTTATCCAAAGCCCTATACAGGGAGTAATAAAAAGGGTATAACAAGCCAAAAGGAGGTCAAAATAGTCATGAAACTGAACTATATAGAGTACTTAAAATTGCTGACGGACGGCCGATGTGGCGCAGTGGTAGTGCGACTGCCTGCTACGCAAAGGTTCCGGGTTCGATTCTCGGTGGGACACTCACAAAGTTGATATTTATCACTTTGTGAATTCGTTCCCGGTCTGGTTAGGACATTGCAGGGTGAACCAACTGATTGTCCGAAAAGAAATGGTTCCGTGCTTCGGAGGGCACGTTAAGCCGTCGGTCCCGGTTGCTGTCTATGATTACTTAGACGGCGGTCGTAACACAACCATGTCAGAGGCCTACTAGCGGTAGTAGGCGGTTGAAAAACTCTGACACCAGGGTTCATCGGGTCGTTGGACGACTCGGTGTCCCACACGAAAAGAGAGAGAGAGCTGCATATGAGAGGTTAATTTTTTATATATGTTTAGATCTATGTTACTTCCAGTTCCGTATCATGAGTATCTTAACCTGTTTTCGGCTTATTTATAGCCCTTATTGCCCTCAATTCGGGATATAAATTCCCTTAACTTACTTTAACTTAGTGCTGTCACTTTCCGTCAAATAGGTTTAGAGAAGGATAGGAGATATGTAAGTTATGTCAGTTCTTCGCAATTTTCTTATAAATTTAGTCACTATTGTTTTCATTGTCGCCTTATTTTGACAGACAACACGTATTTTGCGTAAAATTATACATGATATGACTTAAATATCTCCTATCCTTTTCTAAACCTATTTAACAGAAAGTGACAGCACTAGTTTAAGGGACGTTAAGAGAATTTATATCCCGAATAGAGCCCATTGTTTCTCCTGGTTTATGTCAATCTACATAATAGAGTGCAAAGGACGGTGTAGATTCAAAATAATAACTAAAGGTGTAGTTACCGGTCCTCATATTATGCAAACGAAATCTTTTTGACATTCCTAGCCTAATGCAAAGTACCTACTTCATAAAAAGATGCAAAAGTTCGGGAACCTCTTTTGTTGTTTTTTTAATGGTAGGAAAATAAAATAACTCAATTAAACTATTTACACAAATTATTAACCTCAAACTAAACTATGAAAAGGTCCTCCAAAAGTAAATGTGGCATAATTATATCCGTATTCCATCCTGACACGGTAACAAAAAAAACAGGCCGAGAATTATAAATAATAATTAAGTATTCTGTTAAAAGGTTTGTGTTAAAAATTAGTTAATAAATAGTCAAACCAAAAAACATCAATGGCCGCCACAAACTCGATATCAATTTAAACAGAGCCAACAAAATTCAATAAATGACGAACTAAATTTCGAAAATGAACCGAAAAACCGTAACCACAAACCGCATGATACACTAGCCAATTGTGGTTTCCCACAAAAGTGCTGATAGCTTGTCACATACACATTTATCCCTTGCGGGGAAGGCAGAGGGTGAACAACCGTAAAAATCGAACATATACAAACATTTGAGGATCATTCTTAAAATTATGTATTGCGATAGTGACACCTACACTACCCATGGTTAAGGAATGTGGTGATGCTATTGTAAGCTAGCATCACACGGTGTGAAGAAAAAACTTGTGAATTTTGTGGTTTCATGGTAAATATATTATTCTCGACAATTTACACAGCGCCATCTAGCCCCAAACTAAACAAAGCTTGTACTATGGAAACTAACTTTTATAATGCCCGTGGTTAGGTATAAGTATAATATATGTATTAAAATAAGAAATTGAAAAAATGACAGCGCCCGCCGGGACTTGAACCCGGGACCGTGGAGTACCGTTCCACTGCTCTGCCAACTGAGCTACCGGCGCCCCGACGTAAGCTGACTAAATCTTCAACCTCTTGATGAAGCTTTGCTTAATTAAATGTACTATGGTTTTATTTTGAACTCACAGTGCTATATTACTTTCATAAATGAAAATAAGAAATTGAAAAAATGTCAGCGCCCGCCGGGACTTGAACCCGGGACCGTGGAGTACCGTTCCACTGCTCTGCCAACTGAGCTACCGGCGCCCCGACGTAAGCTGACGAAATCTTCAACCTCTTGGTACTCGTCTCGAAGCGACGACAAGCGACATCTAGTATAAGTTATTTGAAACTAATACTATGGTCAGTCCACTTAAGAGTGAAATTCGAACCATGCGATGAAGCTTTGCTTAATTAAATGTACTATGGTTTTATTTTGCACTCACAGTGCTATATTACTTTCATAAATGAAAATAAGAAATTGAAAAAATGTCAGCGCCCGCCGGGACTTGAACCCGGGACCGTGGAGTACCGTTCCACTGCTCTGCCAACTGAGCTACCGGCGCCTCGACGTAAGCTGACGAAATCTTCAACCTCTTGGTACTCGTCTCGAAGCGACGACAAGCGACATCTAGTATAAGTTATTTGAAACTAATACTATGGTCAGTCCACTTAAGAGTGAAATTCGAACCATGCGATGAAGCTTTGCTTAATTAAATGTACTATGGTTTTATTTTGTGCTATATTACTTTCATAAATGAAAATAAGATTTTTTTTTTCAATTTCTTATTTTCATTTATGAAAGTAATATAGCACTGTGAGTGCAAAATAAAACCATAGTAAATATATGTATTAGTGTATTATAGATATATATGAACATTTGTATATGATAAACGTATATGTGTAGTATTAATTGTTATTGTTATTATACGTATGAACATATTATATGTGGACTTAACGCCTAAGGCGTTATCTCCCAGTCTACCTTAGAGCATGTGGAAAGTGTCAAGGCAGGTGCATTAACCAAAAAAAAATGAAAGAAAGGCTTGAATATATTATATATATATGCGTTAAGTCCACTCGAGTACATTTTTGTGCATAAAGTTAAATAAATAACTACATAGCTAATATAGCACCCAGATTAAGCACAAATATCTGAAAATAGACTTTTCAAATATTTGTGTCTTGTAGGTATCGAACCTACGACCTTCGGCGTAGCAGGCAGGAGTACTATTCGCTACGCTATCGAGCCAGTAAAAGGTTAGTTCGTCACATGATTTGGTTAAAGAGTAACTAATACGGGTAATCTCAAATGTTTGCGGTTCAGAATTGGGTTAGGAGAGACCCTTCTGAAGTTCTACGTTGGAAGTACCCAAAATTAAATTAAGGAAATCCGAATGGAGGTATTTCCATACTCAGCACATTTGGCAGGCGCATTGGCGAGCGCAGTGCAAAGTGTTTTATTCACAGGGAACGCTTCTGCTTATTTCCTGGATTCATGCCTTAGTCGCCTTTTAAGATACAGACTATTTGAAGGTCATATTAAATTAAGTGCAAATATTTAAAGACTAGCAGCCCGCCCAGCGGTTTCACCCGCCGCTAACAATTCCCCCCGGGATTAAGACAGTTTAATATAGCCTATGTTTATTAGGGATAATGTAGGATTCTAAAAATCTTGACTTCAATTTGAAACAAATATCGTTTTCAGATGGTGGTGGCGTAAAGTTACATGCCGTGTGATTACCCTGGCCAGCCCCATGGCAGTGCCTTTATTTTTATTTTTTTTATCCCGCCCGAGCCGGTTTTCTATTAGGTCATAACAAAATTGTAATAAAAAAAGAAAATTGTGTGATACAAATTTCTTTTTTTAGAATGACGGTTCATGACGTCAATTAGTGATAGGTAATACTATCCTACATTGAATAAAGAATTTCAATTTCAATTAACGGTAAAAGAATTTTTTAATTTGGTCAAGTAGTTTCGGAGCCTATTCAATTCAAACAAACAATAAAAAAAACCTGTTTCTAATATTAGTGTAGATTATATTATTATTATTTTAGTGTGATGCCGGCTTTAAATAGCTAGGGACTTGAGGGTGTGTATTGCAATTTTAGGCGATGGGCTGACAACCTGTCACTATGGCGATACAAAATTTTCCGAAGGACCCTCAAACATATGTCAGATGTGGCGTAAATGTCCGTTTTTGAGACCGTTTACGCTCTGCCTACCCCTTGCGGGGTAGTAGGATAATAGGCGTGTTATGTGTATGTATGTATTATTTTAGTGTAGATTTTATTAATGCATTATTAAAAATTTTTGTCGTCTTTTTTATACCAAGTAAGTGACAGCCCTTCGAATACTGATAGGGTGCATGAAACATAAAACTGGACAACTTTCCCCTAAAAAAATATGTCATGAAACGCCAAAAAATTACCTTCAATACAAAATTACAATCAGCTGACTGCATTTACTATGGGAAGTCAGTTTTTTACGTTTCCTGAAATCTGTTCCTAGGGGAAAGTTGTTCAATTTCATGGTCTGCATGTACCATATCAGTGTTCGGAGGGCTATCCCTTACACCCTTTAATACAGTAATGATTAAATGTAATCATTACACTGGGAGGTACGAATAATGTGGCGTAGTTTGTAAATTTTTAAATAAAAAAGTAGTTATTGTGGCATAACTGTAATAGTTAGACATAATATGGTATTGCGCACATTATTATAGATATTGATGTCCTCTATAAAACTGTAGTACATCATTTTGCTCTATTGTCTATAATTTCCACAGCGTACGCGATATAAGATATTTTTTTGGTACATTTTTCACACATTGGGTTACATTATCGAAATTTTCGAAATCGAAAGATTGACCCTCAAACTTTTGTCAGAAGTGGTGTTAATATCCGTTATACGGCCGTTAATGCTCTGCCTACCCCGTAAGGGATATAGGCGTGATTTATGTATGTATGTATGTAATCAGATAAGCTGCTGAAAGGCGTAGATGTTAGGTTAACAACAAGTGAAATTCCTAACCGACGCCCTGCACTGCGCGCACCAGTCTCTTTACTTTACGCTAGTGAGGGGACATTCATCTTATCGACATTACATCATTACATAGTCTGGAAGTGTATCAAACTGAAGTGGCAGTGGGGTGCACATTTGTCGTAGAACCGACGGACGGTGGAGTAAGCGGGTTCTCGAGTGGAGGCCACGCCTCGGCAAGCGAAGTGTTGGACGACCTCCGGCCAGTTGGACCGATGACTTTAAAGAAGGCGGCTGGTAGCGACTGGATGGCGAAAACGGGAGCTCGTGCCCTATGGCGTACCCTGGGGGAGGCCTACGGCCAGCAGTGGACTGCAATAGGCTGATATATGAGCTTGTCGATGAGTTAAATGCCGTGTGATTAGCAGGGATCGTTGCTGATAATAATAATTAAAAAAATATCTTTCTTACACTTCTATAACAAATTGATCGATTGGAATCACTATTTAATCAATAAAGGCATGTGTTTGGAGATTCCGCTGATTGATTCATACAGCAAAATGGGTAGAAGCGGTTGAAACTGCTGGGAAGGTTGCTAGTAATGAATATAATACCAAGTTATCGATAATTTCATAGCGCATCACTAGCCCGTTTGCTCGGCAACCGCATTTTGTGGAAGTCGCCGGCGTTTCCGAAATTAGATTTGCCCTGCGAGCTGTAATTCTGATTAAAGCTCACTGCCTCTGTGGACCGCAGTTTTGTCTACAACGTTCTAAAGGAATGTTCTAGAACGTTCTCGAATGATCTTCATAATACGGTGAGACTCTTCAAGAACATGCTTGCCTGGTAGCTGTGAGTGTGACACACGTCAACAGCTGTAGCAGTCCAATAGTGGACGAGTGGACATGGGCTTTCTCGCTACGCTGGGTAGACGGGTAAGCGAGTGCAGTGCATTATGTTGCATTCATTGGTAATACCGCTGCCCATTCTACAGAGACTAATGTATCGTTTTCCTGAAAAATGTTTTGGACATTTGTATCTGAAAAAAAATCGACCGATTTTATAAAAAAGACCAATTAATTACCGGAAATACCAAAACCATGGTATTTTCTCTCATTAAATGTGCAGATTATCCGGATTTAAATAAGGATAAGTAAGGTAGGATTAATTTAAGGCAGGAATAGCGCGCGGGTAAGATTTTTAAACCGGTTTTATTTAGACAAGTGCCGTGTGATGCCGGCTTAGAATAGCATCAACCCATTTCTTACCCATGGGAGTCGTAAGAGGCGACTAAGGGACTCAAGGATGTGTATTGCAATTTTATGCGATGGGCTGACAACCTATCACTATGGCTATGCACAGTTTTTCGAACGACCCTCAAATGTTTGTCAGACGTGGTGTAAATGTCCGTTTTGCGGTCGTTTGCGCTCTGCCTACCCTGCAAGGGATATAGGCGTGATGTGTGTATGTATGTTTATTTAGACAATTACAGCCATAAAATAGCAAAAGTATACAGGGTGTAAGGGACGGTGTACTGAAAACTTTGCAGGCATGGAACTGAACAACTTTTACTATGGAGCCTATGTTAGGAAACAATTTGATGGGATTGAATGGAGGTTGAATGTTTTTTCTCGTTTACCAACATATCCTTAATAGAAAAAGTTGTTCAATTTCATGGTCGAATCATGCCTGCAAAGTTTTCGGTACACCGTCCCTTACACCCTGTATATGGTATTGTCGAGTGTCTTACAGATAGCGTTATCAGTAACACAATTTGACAAACTTTACTTGAAAGAGTAAAAAATCTAAACTCACATCTATTTGTAAAAAATAACATTACTAATAACGTCTACAGTTTTAGGCCTCATTCGCACGAGAGTTTATAAAACGTCGCGTTGAAACCCGGCGTTGACGCTTTTATAACGTTGACAATGAGATTGTTCATACGAGCGCTTTTAAATCACTTTTGAGCCGTTTATCGCTACAATAAGACGTGGAAATGGTTAGTGCTAAATTACTAGCAATAGCGATTTGTATTGCTAGAAAACGAAAAAGGAAACAAAAATCATGCTGGGTGCACCCTCTAAATGAACAAAGATACTTTAAGGGGCACGTACCTTTGATCCCGACGTTTCAACACAGTTTCATGTGTTGTGGTCGCGGGCTGCCTCAGCCTATAAATTATATTTATTTATAAATTTATAAATTATAAATATTTACCTAAATATTATCGCGATAGACCCGGTTTAATACTAAAATGTGTAAGTAGACATAGCAACGTTTGATACCTAATTAATTATAATAAATAAATGTACATTATTTACTTACTTCGACTATTTTTTTGTTCATTAGTAAGGGTTTCCCAGTCCTCTGAAAGATTTTTGGTTATGTCTTCCCAGGCATCATTCTTTAAAATCTTATTGGAATAATCTGGCAATGATTTTGCATACAAAAGTGGTCGAGACTCCACTTCTATAATGAGCACTTCGGGATCCGCGTTCCACGACATCGTATCCACTTTCCGTTGACGTGGATAGAACGTACGCGTGCGCCTGCTCTGGAAGCTCGCAGCGCACTGAACGCAGCGCCGGCGCTTTTTTAGCGCTCGTCTGAACAATAGTAAGAAGTTTCGTTTGGTCTATTCCCAACGCCCAGCGTCCAAAATGCAACAGTGCTCGATAAAAAACGGTCGCGTTTAAAAAGCGTTGACGTGTGAACATGATGACAGAAATGCATTTGTTCTATTTCAACGCTTTTTTAACGCGCGTTAAAAAAGCTCTCGTGCGAATGAGGCCTTAAAGTTATTAACAATTTTTTACCGACGCTTTGCGAATACCATAAATTGGCTAGGTTTCATATTAATTGAAAACATTTGTTATTCTACGCATAAAAATGTTTTTGTTTGTATTTTTTCGAACCTTTACACTCTTTGAACTCAAAAGCATCGATATATTTTTTAACACAATCGGTAAAAGGAACGTCAACATCGTTTTTTAACCAATTAATCGTTTCCAAACATATTGGCCGATATTTTATACGAGAAGCCTATTTTTCCGAATCCCAAAGGCAATTTCGCGAAATTTACCGCCAAAATCTATTGAAAGGGAACGATATTGTCCCAAAAAATGCGAAAAATAATCTTATAATTCCATGTTTCATTGTAAAAAGGTGACATCAATCACTGAGGTTAAGAAAAAAGGGCATTATTAAGTGAAACTGTTCCATTAGGCTGTACTAGGAGGAATAGCTAGTGAAGAGAATCTTGTAGCAGGTACATATACTAGTTACCAATCTGTTCCTGATTAGTCCAGCGGCCTGGGTATTCGGGAGTTGGCACGAATTTAATATTTTATTTAAATTGTAGGTATTTGTTGATTTTCGACAAAGGTTTCTTTAGCAGCCTTTTTCTTTTTCTCCAGCATCCGCATTTGAAGATATTCTCTTTAAATGACAGCGCTGCGTCTACCCTAGGACCTTGCTCGTGCAAAATCGAACACACAGAAATCATGCCAATAGTCCCTTGCGGGGTAGGCAAACGGACATTTACGCCACGTCTGACAAACATTTGAGGGTCATTCGGAAAATTGTATATCGCCATAGTGACAGGTTGCCAGCCCATCGCCTAAAATTGCAACACAGCCTCGAGTCCTTTAGTCGCTTCTTACGTCTTCCACGGGAAAAAAATGGGGTGGCACAGCTGTGCAAAATCTATTGGTAACTAATAAAATTTTACACAAGCAAGGTCCCGGGGCAGATGCAGCGCTGTTATCTGTCAACGTTGGAATCGCACTATTGTACTTGACATCTACTTAAGGTCGGGTCACTCCAATAAGCCAATTTTGGGCACCTGTCAAAATAATGCTTTGACATATCATTTTCTTTGTTGTTATGTCTTCTAGTGTGGGTTTGACAACTGCTAAAACTGACTTAAGTATTGGAGTGACCCGAGAGTAATTTATTTTCACACCGCGGGCTTACTTTCGTGCCGTAGTTTCAGTAACAGTTACTGATACTCGTTTCACACATATTCTCGACCCATCACTATTGAAAATTACCCGACTTAAGGGATTAAGGGAGGATGTACTGCGATTTGTAACAGGACTTTCTATTACTCGAATTAAATGGCAAGGAAAAATTAAGCGCGGCTCATCCCAGACCTAATTTAAATTAGGTGCTGTGACTTTTTTGAAGGGAGTTTTGGCGGGTTTTTTTATTTGCGAATTATTTTATTCATTATCGTCATCGATATATGAATCATCACAGTGATGACTTCAGTGATACTCAACTTTTTTTTAAAGATTTTGTTTAGTTACACGAACGGCACTTATTCTAAGTTCACATCATTCTCCTGTTGCTGCTCCTGCCGCTGCCGTGAATATTGCCCGAAATAGTTCCGCGGAAGCATCAACCTCTCGCAGCAATACGAGTGAGCTTGACAGCAATACATTCCACTCGCGTTCGTGCTGCCGTTCCTTTGACTCGCGCACGAAAAGCCGACACAAGCGGTATGACGAGTAGCAGCGCGAGTAACCTGTTTACATGCTTGCACTGCCCACTATACTTACCTACTTACAATTTCTCTGCCCATAGAGTCATAGTTTAAACGTGTTATTAGAATGCTATCGTAGTATTTAGGTAGATACAACGCGACCATTGTCCGATATTATCAAACTTCACGCTACAATTTTACAGTTGAAATTCGATGTTCATTGCGTCGTCGTTAAGCCATTATGATACCAGCAATATTAACAGACTACGCAATGTACTTAGAATTGCACCTGTAGACTTGTAGCCTGTTGTTTCAAAATAGGACACAGGTGGTTACCCATACAAAGAAGATTTTCAGCAAGAGTCAAAAAGTACCTACGTCAGCCTGGTAAAAAAATACTTTAGATGGAAAACTCATTCAATCACATAACTACTAACCAAAGCTCTTGCAATGCCAGCGACACTCAACTGTAATCATATTGTCACCGTGATATTCTACATCAAACTGTTAGCAGAATACAAAACGTACAAAACTTTTATTTTGTCACTATTTTCAACTTTGTGCCAGTGTCGAGATATTTTTTGCCACTGACACGCTATGTCCGTACTTCCGTACAATTTTTTTTTTAATCTAAGAGTTTGTGTATGTGTGTGTATGCATGTTTGTAACCTTTTCACGCTCAAACGGATTGACCGATTGGGATGAAATTTGGAACATAGGTAGAGAATAACTTAAAATAACACATAGGCCACTTTTTACCGCAGAAAAACAACTATTACCACGGAAAAATTAGTGGCAGCGGGTGAAACCGCTGGGCGGAAATCCAGTAAGCACATACAACTGAATCGATTTTCATATAGCAGACTAGGTCTTTCGTCGACCCAACATCCCACACGTCAAGGAGAGCAAGTACCATCCGGCACACGCGGTATCGGTCGCTCGCATGTTTCATACATAAAGTTACATAAAAATACCCAACGCCTCGTAAAAGATGCCGAGCAGTTTACATGGAGAGCGTGTGGCTGCATAACAACTGCCTGTGGAACTACAGGCGCTAGAAGAGACACGAATACAACTTAAAGCTGCTAAAAGGAAAAATAAATCAAAAGATGCACGAAACGACGACATTTTTTTTTATTATTATTGATGGGTTTGCTCTTGACTCTAGTCTAGGTCATACGACAGAGACAGAGTCTAAGATGGAGCGAGCTCACCCAGAAGGAGCCTGTTAAGGCATTGGCACTCCCACACACTGACGGAACGCAGCAAGCGACTTGGCGCCAGACTTCGGTGGGATGGTGGTCGCGAGCCAGGTGGCCCCTTACGGAGCCTTCCACCGCTTAGTGGGATCATTCAGCCGGACTTATCCACAGGCAAGCCTGTGTTGCCGTTGCCCGGGGTGGGCCGCTAGGAGGTAGATCCCATACCACCCCATGTCGCTAGTGTGACTTTGCAACGCGGTAAAGTGGTTTATACAACAAAACTACAAGAAGTCTTTTACATAAAAATACTCAATGGGGTAGAATGAGGCTGCATAACAGCTCCTTTTGGTACAGGCGCTAGAAATAAAAGCTGCGTCAGAGGACACGTTAAGCCGTCTCGGTCCCGGTTGCTATCTATGATTATTTAGACGGCATAGACATAGACATGTCAGAGGCCTACAAGTAGTAGTAGGCGGTTGAAAAACTAACACCAGGGTTAATCGGGTCTTTCATCGATTCGGTGTCCCTATGCTATGGGAGGTTTTTTTTATATTTAGCTCTATGTTCCATTGGGAAAATAGTTTCGTTTCTTATGTACCTTCATCTCTTTTCGCCCTGTTATACCCTTTTTATTACTCCTTGTATGATTATGATATGAGCTGCTTAGTGGCATTGTCAAAGAGGAAGCAGAAAGGAACTTTTTTGGAACGTTTTTCTACAAATGACCCATTTTCGCACAATCTGCACAACAAAATAAGCTAGTCTGGCAATATGTCATGACGTATCCAGTATCCAAACACCCGTGCTTCAACACAGTATCGAATAAACAATAATTTAAATATTATCTTTGTGTACACGGTTTAAAGTGCCAACGCTCGGAAAGTGAACACCCTTGCACCGCTGATTACTACACGCCCTGTATATGGCGGGGAATTAGCCGTTTAGAAGATTAACTGAAGGTGTAAGGGTATTATGTATACCTTTAAGGACCGAACCAGGAAATACTATTTATCTCTCTCTCTCTCTTCTCGTGTGGGACACCGAGTCATCCAACGACCCGATGAACCCTGGTGTCAGAGTTTTTCACTATTTATCTAAATCTATAGTATAATATATTTTATATACACTCGTCTCATAATGTTCTAATTATGAATTCGAAAACAGATGCATAATGACCTACTTTATGCATTCTGCCTATAAAAACTAGGGTTTACTATAAATTACAGAAGCGTAATGACTTAATGACAAAACTCTTAATACGATAAAGTTGAGAAATAAAACGAAGTTTTTTTTTCCAATACTCAAATCGCTATCTTCCGCCGCACCTGACAGTTGTTGTTGTACTGTAATTTTTCGGATGTTGTTCAGTTGTTTTAATAGGTTTTTGTTCTGTTGTTGTTCAGATGTTGATTAGTTGTTTAACTTTTTAATCACTCGCGATCACTTTCACTCATTCTAAGTATAGTCTTATACTTAAAATGATTGATTAGTTGTTGTTCAGATGTTATTCCGATGTTGTTCAGTTGTTGTACAGATGTTGTTCAGTTGTTGTTTCGATGTTGTTCAGTTGTTGTTCAGATGTTGTTCAGTTGTTTAGTTAAGTTATGGTTAAGACTCCACATCTAAACAACTGCTAAAGTATAGAATTTTCAAAAATTCATATCAACCATATTACGTTCTCGTATTGAATTTGTCCTTGTATCGGGCCTTGCAATGGCCGGTGCGTACGTTTAGAAAAGTGTTTCTGAGTTTTTTTGGAGAGTGTAGATAAAATAGTGTATGCAACTGCTATAATTAGGCATGAGAATGCTCGTGCTCGCATTCTAATGACCCCCATTATACGACAGTTGCATAAACTACTATTAGTCTATTCCATTTATACTGTCATCTATTTTTCCCTTCGGAGTATTTTACATTATCCACACTTCCATAGTATAGTTTAAGTATTATTATGTATTAGTTTATTAGGTATCTATTAAGTTTATTATATTTTCTATGTATGTATTAGAGTGTATGATAGTATAAGTAGTATATGTAGGTGTTTGCACTATCCCGCTTACATGTTTGCACTTTCCATATCACCCAAAGGTTGCCTGGAAGAGAATGCTGCTTTAGCATTAAGCTCGCCTTATTGTACTGTGTTTTGTCTTTGTTTTACTTTTTCTCGATGTTATTTTTGTGTGCAATAAAGAATATTATTATTATATTATTATTATATGACTGGCCCGATGGCGTAGCGGATAGTACGCCTGCCTTCTACGCCGAGGGTCGTGGGTTCGATCCCCACAAGACACAAATATTTGTTGAGTCATTTTCAGATATTTTATGTTTAGTCTGGGTGTTTCTATGTATATTATGTATTTATTTACAAAAAAGGTATATAAGTATTTATATCAGCTGTCTAGTTCCAATAGTACAAGTTTTGCTTAGTTTGGGGCTAGATGGCACTGTGTGAAATGCCCAAGATATTATTATTTATATGTCGTTATATTTTTGACTAGCGGTTTCACCCGTTGACATCCGGGTTCCCGTGGGAATGTGACCTTTTCCCGACATCAGAACCATCTTCTTGAATCACTCTATCTGGCCCGATGGCGTAGTGGATAGTCCCCTGCCTGCTATGCCGAGGGTCGTGGGTTCAATCCCCACACAACACAAGTATTTGACAGTAACTTTACAAATATTTGTGTTAAGTCTGGGTTTTTTCTATTAATTGTATGTATTACGGAAAAACTGTTAGCAGCGGGTGAAACCGATCGCTACTAGTCTTAAATAAATCTACTTATTCAATTCTTCTTCTTTTTGTGTGGAACACCGAGTCGTCCAACGACCCGATATACCCTAGTGTTGAAGTTTTTCAACCGCCAGCTACTGGTAGTAGGCCTCTGACATGGTTGTGTAACGACCGCCGTCTAAGTAATCATAGACTGCAACCGGGACCGACGGCTTAACGTGCCCTCCGAAATACGGAACCATTTTTCTTTTCGGTAAATCAGGTGGTTCTGCCAACAATTCCCTAACCAGACTGGTAACAAAATCACAAAGTGATAAATATCAACGTTGTGAGTGCCCCATCGAGACTCGAACCCGGAACCTTTGCGTCGCAGGCAGTCGCACTACCACTGCGCCACATCGGCATTCCTATTCAATATGTAGCGACCTCTGGGAGCTACAGCAAGAAGCTCACTCAAAGTGGTTCACGAGAAAGCAAGACGCAACAGAAGTTCCATCATATCTGCAAGATCGCCATCTTGGCGCCCCACGTGACGAACAAAGAGCCTGAAACGCGGTATCGAAGTGTTTCACCGCACAACGCATATATACAACTTCCAATTCTATCCAGGTGGACCAGTCGGTCCCCTGGCCACAACACCCGGCCAGGCGGGTAGCTACCCTTTTCCCGACACCACCTGGAACCCTTCATTCTGCCTATTGGCATCACTTCCTGTCACCCGCCATATTGGTGACCCCTACCTTGGACTTCGCAGCCTTCAACCACGCATCAACCACTACGTCATCAGCACCCACCGCAGTCACAGCACGGCAGCTTCACTGGTCTTCCATCATCGTCTCGACTCACCGTAGACGTCCCGACTCACCGTGGACATTGGAACCAGCACTGCATCGCCACGCCAGACTGCATCATCACGCTACATGACGTCATCAGAACCACTTCGCTCGCTGACAGTATCGACCTCCGGTCTTGAGGGGGAGTACTGTAGCGACCTCTGGGAGCTACAGCAAGAAGCTCACTCAAAGTGGTTCACGAGCAAGCAAGACGCAACAGAAGTTCCATCATATCTGCAAGATGGCGCCACGTGACAGAACAAAGAGCCTGAAACGCGGTATCGAAGTGTTTCACCGCACAACGCATATATACAACTTCCAATTCTATCCAGGTGGACCAGTCGGTCCCCTGGCCACAACACCCGGCCAGGCGGGTAGCTACCCTTTTCCCGACACCACCTGGAACCCTTCATTCTGCCTATTGGCATCACTTCCTGTCACCCGCCATAAATACAACACTGTAACAAGTAGTAACAACCATGTCTGCGGTTGAGTTGTCAATCCTGGCCACGAGGCGGTTATCAAACTAAAAGCTGTATAAAGGTTATAAAAGGCTGAATAAAAGCTGGCAAGGCGCTCTCACCTCGGCTGGTTATAACTTTAGGATCTCGCAAATCCTTCAAAGGTGATTATTCTGGAAATATTTATGTCACTTTATATAGATATTAAAATCTAATAACTTTTTGAACATTTTTCTTTTTCTTTTGGCCTGTGTTACATGGGGAAAGTTGTTCAGTTTCATGATTATCTTGGACTCCTTTCGGCTTATAATACTTGTTTTGTTACTCCTTGTAAATTTTAGTGGCCCTCTGCGGTTGAATTGTCTATACATAGCGGTAATTAAAAGCTGTATAAAGGCTATACAAGTCTGAAAAAAATGAACAATTTAAAAAAAACATACGACAATAAAAATGTAATTGATAAACTGCATGCCCCCTGATGAATTTTTACCAAACTATCTATCTAAGAACATGCACCAATCAAACCTAACTACATAACGATGGAACTATAGATCAACCTACAAGCTTAAACATACACAACACAACAAGCTTAAACGTACATAACTCAAAATCGCATTACAATCGGACCAGTGATTTTGGAGATAAATAGTAACATTGGTGTGTACAAACAAATTTTTACTGCAGCGCTCCCAGGTGAGTTGTTATCGTTACACAATATGAGAACATGCACCAATTCAATCTTAATCTATCACTGAAAATTGCATTAAAATCGGATCAGTGCACTGCAGCAACCTCCTGTGAGTTTTTAGCGTAACACTATATAAGAACATGTACCAATTCATTCTAAATCTATCACTTAAATCAATCGATTAAGTGGAGACAAATGATAACATTTATTAGCTCACAGGGTGTAAGGGACAGTGTACCGAAAACTTAGCATGCATGATTTTTTGCGACCGTTTACGCTCTGCCTACCGATACAGACTGATAAAGGCGTGATATGTCCCGTATACCTGATAACCGTCACCATTACGACGTGGGTAAAAAGGCTGTATAAAAAGTTTAAAAGTTCAATAATTAACTGCGAAAGCAAGTTTTTATGTTTTGACACATACACATATCACGCCTATAATCCCTTGCGGGGTAGGCAGATCGTAAAAGGTTGCAAAAAACCGACATTAACGCCACGTCTGACAAATATTTGAGGGTCATTCGGAAGATTGTGTATCGCCATAGTGACAAGTTGTCAGCCCATTGCCTAGAATTGCAATACACACCCTCAAGTCTCTTAGTCGCCTCTTACGACTCCCACGGGAAAGAAATAGGGTGATGCTATTCTAAACCGGCATCACACAGCAAATATTATCATTATTTTATGTTTTGAGATATCCAGAATACGGGTGCAGCGCCGTAACCCCGCGTGCATACAAAGTACAAACTGCTCTCTCTAATATATGCACTTTACACGGAGACCCGCTACACTCAGTAAAGTTGCTAGACACACATAAATCTGTGTGTGTTTATTGCTGCGGCCAGAATTAAGCAGCCGTGGTAGGTAGTTCAAGTAGATACATCTGACAAATTGACGATTAATGAAGTCGGAAGATTCTAGAATGGCTGTTGTGACCTTTTTTGTTTGTTTACCTTAAATTAATGTTGTCACTTTCTGTCAATAGGTTTAGAAAAGGATATGAGATATCTAAGGTCATGTTTATAGATGTCAATAGAATCTTCGCTATTTCTAGTCAATTTTTTCCCATTGTTTCAATCGCCGCCTTAATTTGACGGATAACACGTATTTTGTATCATATGATATGATACTTCTAAAATATCTCCTATTCTCTTCTGAACCTATTTGACGGAAAGTGACAAAAAGGCTGAATAAAGGCTGCGTAAAAAGTACAATAATCAAATGCGAAAGCAAGTTTTTATGTTTCGATATATCCAGAATACGGCTGCAGCTCCGAAACCCCGCGTGCATACAAAGTACAAACTGTTCTCTCTAATATATGCACTTTACACGGAGACCCGCTACACTCAGTAAAGTTGCTAGACACACATAAATCTGTGTGTGTTTATTGCTGCGGCCAGAATTAAGCAGCCGTGGTAGTTCAAGTAGGTGCAGAGTATTAAAGTCCATCCATCACATCATGACGGCCGATGTGGCGCAGTGGTAGTGCGACGCAAAGGTTCCGGGTTCGATTCTCAGTGGGACACTCACAAAGTTGATATTTATCACTTTATGAATTTGGTCCCAGTCTGGTTAGGACATTGCAGGCTGAACCACCTGATTGTCCCATAAGACTGCTGGTTCCGTGCTTCGGAGGGCACGTTAAGCCGTCGGTCCCGGACGTCCCGGTTGCTGTCTATGATTACTTAGACGGCGGTCGTTAAACAACCATGTCAGAGGCCTATTACTGGTAGTAGGCGGTTGAAAAACTCTGACACCAGGGTTCATCGAGTCGTTGGACGATTCGGTGTCCCACTCGAAAAGAAGAAGTTACATCCGACACACTGACGATTGATGAAGTCGGAAGATTGTAGGATGGCTGCTGTGAGGGAAACGCAGAGTAGGACGACCTACTTACCTGTGCGGTATTCTATGAATCTACAGTCCCCAGGTGAAATTCTTAGTACATTACAGAGCAGGTTAATATTTCTGGTATCCTAATGGGTAACCGAACAATAAACATCGAATTTCACCTGTAAAAGTGTAGCCTGTAGTTTGATAACATCGGGCACTTGTGGACAGGCATCCAACGATTCAGTATGGCAGTCGGCCCAAAGTCGCTTACTATGGCGTCACGTGGATGCCTATGTCCAGCAGTGGACGTATCACGGCTGCTTAAGGTGAAATGGGCTTAGAAATCAACCGCGCAAGGTAGGATAGTTTTAACACAACATTATATCACGCCTGTATAATCCCTTGCGAGGTAGGCAGAGCGTAAACAGCCGCAAAAACGGCCATTTACACCAAGTCTGACAAATGTTTGAGGGTTATTTGGAATAATGTGTATCGCTATAGTGACAGGTTGTCAACCCATCGCCTAAAATTGCAATCCACACCCTCGAGTCCCTAAGTCGCCTCTTACGACTCCCACGGGAAAGATATGGGGTAATGCTATTCTAAGCCGGCATCACACAGCGAATCACTACATAGTATAAAATAAAGTCGCTTCCCGTTTGGTGTCTCCTTATATCTTGAGAATTACCCAACGGATTTTGATGCGGTTTTTTTTATTAGAAAGAGTAACTTGAGAGGAAGGTTTATAAGTATAATTTGTTCCGGGAAATGGTCACGTTCCCATGGGAAAATGGGTAGCCCAACTGGTAGTAAACTTTTGACACTCTTTTGACACCTTTAAGGAGTAAAATTTCAAAAATGCTGAAACACGTATTTAATTATTTTATCTACACTCGTCTCATAATGTTCGAATTATGAATTCGAAAACAGATGCATAATGACCTACTTTATGCATTCTGCCTATAAAAACTAAGGTTTACTATAAATTACAGAAGCGTAATGACTTAATGAGAAAACTCTTAATACGAAAAAGTTGAGAAATGAAACGAAGTTTTTTTTTCCAATACTCAAATCGCTATCTTCCGCCGCACCTGACAGTTGTTGTTGTACGGTAATTTTTCAGATGTTGTTCAGTTGTTTAAATAGGTTTTTGTTCTGTTGTTGTTGAGATGTTGTTCAGATGTTGTTCAGTTGTTGTTCAGATGTTGATTAGTTGTTGTTCAGATGTTATGCCGATGTTGTCCAGTTTGGTTCGGTTGTTGTTCAGTGTTGTTCAGTTTTGTTCAGTTGTTTAGTTATTTGCTATTGAGACTCGACATCTAAACAACTTTTAGTAAAGAATCTTCAAAAATTCATATCAAGCCATATTACGTTCTCGTATTGAATTTGACCATGTATCGGGCCTTGCAATCGCCGGTGCGGACGTTTGGAAAAGTTTTCAACTGAGTTAATTTTTTAGAGTGTAGATAAAATTGTGTATGCAACTGCATATAATTAGGCATTAGAATGCTCGTGTCAATCTATTATCACACTCGGCTACGCCTCGTGTGATAAACAGACACTCGCATTCTAATGACCCCCATTATATGACAGTTGCATAAACTACTATTAGGTTATTAGTCTAATCAGAAATTTTGAAACAGATGACATTTAAGATAAAAAACTTTCATACAAACTTTTAACCCCCTTTTCACCAGTTTAAGGGTAAAAATTTCAAAAATGCTAATCTAATCACAAATTTTGATAAAGATCACATTCATATAAAAAAACGATCTTTCATACAAACTTTTAACCCCTTTTTGACCCTATTAAGGGTTAAAATTTCAAATATGCTGAAACACGTGTTTAATTATTTTAAGTCATAAGTCTAATCACTAATTTTGAAACGGATCACACTTAAGACAACGAACTTTCATACAAACTTTAAACCCCCTTTTCATCCCATGGGTGATTAAAAAAAACGTTTTATTTTCTATAATAGTTGCTTTATTACATAAACAACTTCAAGGCCAAGTTTTATCTCTCTAGCTTCAGTAGTTTAGCATTTATACTATCACGAAAACTGAGAAAAATAATATTTTAGTTCCATAATACAAACATAGATGTCACTGTTAGTTTTTCAACGCACTATCGTGATGTGTTTTTAAAACTATAAAATTTGTATTTGTTGTTATATCAGCAACAGATATACAACATCTGTAAAAATTTCCATCTGTCTAACTTTCGCGGTTCATGAGATACAGCCTCCATACAAAAAAAATACATTTTTTTAGTAATTGTTGTTATAGCGGCAACATACATACATCATCTGTTAAACTCTCAACTGTCTAGGTATAACCGTTCAGGAGATACAGCCTCGTAACTGTAGGACGGACGGACGGACAGACAGACGGACAGCCGAGCATCAGTAATAGGGTTTTTTGTTAATTTTGTTATTACCCTTTGGGTACAGAACTCTAAAAAACATTTAGACAATAAATAAGTGTATATAATAGTAGCTGTAAGTAAGAATAAAATATATAATAAAACACCTCCAATGTGAAAAAAGGGTGTAAAATTTAAAGTGTATTTATGTAAAAAATAATTGTCCAGCCATGCGAAGCCGGGACGGGCCGCTAGTATAGGATAGTTTTAAAAGATTTGTATTCCATTTCTTGAAATCTCCATATTTTGAGATGATATTTTTCTTAGTAATACTCCAAGATACATGCTACAAAACTTTGGGGCTCAAAACACAATTCATAGATAGTGCCTTGATAGAAAAAAATCGCTAAGTATACCTACTCTAATTTTGCGTATTTGTCACGTTTTTTTTAATTTTATTTCCTATTTAACGATTTGATTGTTAATTATTTATCCATTATATCATATTTTATTTTAGTTCTCTTCTTCCTAATTAAATAAACAATGCACCTGTAAACTTACTTTTTGAAATATTTGATTATATAGGTGTTTTAATAATTAATCGATTGTTCGGTTTTCCGGATCTGAGCCGTCATCGTCTGTTTCTCTTTAACGCAGCGACAGAGAAGGGACTTACTTTTTAGACTGATACCGCCTTAATGTAGATTATAATTATTTGGATTTTGTAAGCAAGCAAACACATTAGTCCTTGGTATTTTCCGACAAGAAATTCAAAAAATGTTTAACGTTCTTTAATTTTTAATCACAATACGATACAACACGGAACCTCTTTAGCCAAACAAAGCTTGTTTATTGGGTCAACTTTTATTTCCCAAGTAGCATCATAACATCAACAGTGAAATAAGAAGATGATCACGACCGCGGTGCCTCACGATCAATGCTCTATTATTCGGGGACATTGCTTAAGACGGGTTTAATAACACAACTGGTTAGGGTTCCGTAGGAAAGTGGAGCAGGAATGGGACGTTTTTTTGAATGACGTACATTTTACTCCTCCTACTCATATCCTACTTATATTATAAATGCGTTCTACTAATATCATAAATGCAAAAGTTTGTATGTTTATTTGTTTGGTACTTCTTCACGCAAAAACTACTGAACCGATTGTAATGAAATTCGGCACACATGTAGAGGGTATCATGGATTAACACATCGAGTAGTTTTTATTACTACTCGAGAGTTATGCGGTACACAGCTGTTTGTTGTTTCAAATAATAAAATTTTATTAAAGAAACTAATACGCAAGATGGCGTTGTATGCCGCCATAATTATAGTAAGTCGGGATAGCTGTCAAAATTTGACAGATTGGGGGGGTATTACCATATTCACCACGCTTGACAGGCGGATTAGGGAGCGCAGTGTAAGTTGTTGAATTCACAGGGAATGCTTCTTCTCATTACCTGTAAAAATGTATTCCTATGTCGCTTTTTACGACGCCTACGGATCGATGCCGCCGTGTGATGTGTGATGCCGGATTGGAATAGCATCACCCCATATCTTTCCCGTGGGAGTCGTAAGAGGCGACGAAGGCCCTCGAGGGTGTGTATTGCGATGGGCTGACAACCTGTTACTATGGCGATACACAATTTTCCGAATGACCCTCAAATATTTGTCAGATGTGGCGTAAATGTCCGTTTTTTGCGGCTGTTTACGCTCTGCCTACCCCGCAAGGGGTTATAGGCGTGATATGTGTATGTATGTATGTATGTAAATGTACGGATAGAATTGGGATGATGGTATCAAAGCCAGCATCACGCAGCGGTCCACATCAAATGATGGACAAGAAAGAAAAAAACTTTATAAAGTTCTTTATTTGCACAAATTGGAGAGACGTCGCATTCTTCCATTAATTATTTATTAATTAGGTTTTTCGCTTGTAATATTAATTAACACACAAAAACATCAATTTTCTGCGACTAAAAGTTCAATATAAAGTAAAGTTTTAAAGCTTGTACATTAAATTAATCATCATTTGCCCGCTAATGATATGTTAATTATAATTATAATGCAGCTATTTTACAATATTGAATAAAACTGATTTAAATTAATGATGGTCCTTCGAGATTGATAGATATTACAGATTACATTAACATACATTAACAGCCCATAGCTTTCACAGAAAGAAAACCCTGCTGCCCATTCCATGGATGAATTTATCCCTTTGTCGCTTTTTACGACACCCACGGGTAGTATTGGGGTGATGCTAATCTAAGCTGGCATCACACGAATTTAACAGGTATTGCGTATGAATGGATAAGGTTACTACATCATAAATTACTAAGGTCCGATGCTATCAGCACTTGACCTTAAGAGGATGAAATTTTACAAGTGACCGATAGCGAAAACTTAGGACGGGCTGGTGATAAGGAATTCCACCAATTCGGACTAAGCGCTTCCAGTCATCATTTATAATGCGCACTGCTAAAGAGTGGAACTCACTACCTGCGTCTGTGTTTCCAAACGCATACAACCCTAATCTCTTCAAAGTAAGAGTGAACAGGCTTCTTCTGGGTGAGCTCGCTCCATCTTAGACTCTGTCTCTGTCCTATGACCTAGACTAGAGTCAAGAGCAAACCCATCATTAATAAAAAAAAGGAAACAAATTTTACCAAGAAACATAAGTCGAAATGTGAAATAAAGACCTACTCTTTCCCATACAAATAGTACTTACCAGTCGATCAAGTCTATTTGTATGGCATATCCACCAATTTTTTCATATTTCGACCTTTGTTCCTTGGGAAAAGTTGTTCCTTATCACCAGCCCGTCTTGAGTTTTCGCTATCGGTCCCTAGTAAAATTAACACTTTTTATGTAACGGACAGCCCTTTGAATACTGATAAGTTGCATGCAGACCATGAAACTGAACAACCCTGGGAACAAGTCAGGGAACTTATTTACCTAACTAAGATTGCTATAGTAAGTACTGGGATTAAAAGTGACACGTTGGTTCAGATACCAGCCTTATGACAACCTACTTATCTCTTAATAAAAAAACACCCTCTTACCCAAACGTACGGAACCTTGTAGTAAATTTTTCAACTTGACTTGCCCACTGTAAGATGACCCAGTGTCCGTTGTTACAGTTTTCAAACAAAAGCTTAGACCAGGAGCTCAATCAAGTCTGGTTTCGAAACCTGGCCGGAAACGGAAATTCTTTTATGGTTATTTTTACTTTTAGCCGTGTGATGCCGGCTTAGAATAGCATCACCCCGTTTCTTTTCCGTGGGAGTCGTAAGAGGTGACTAAGGAACTTACATACATACATACATACATATATCACGCCTTTATCCCTTGCGGGGTAGGCAGAGCGTTAACGGCCGCAAAAAACGGACATTTACGCCACGTCTGACAAACATTTGAGGGTCATTTGGAAAATTGTGTATCGCCATAGTGACAGGTACACACCCTCGAGTCCCATCGTCGCCTCTTACGACTCCCACGGGAAAGAAATGGGGTGATGCTATTCTAAGCCGGCATCACACGGTTACTACTACTAATAAGTAAGTCACGGTTACTAAGGAACTTGAGGGTATGTATTGCAATTTTAGGCGATGGGCTGACAACCTGTTACTGTGGCGATACACAATTTTCCGGATGACCCTCAAATGTTTGTCTGACGTGGCGTAAATGTCCGTTTTTAACGACCGTTTACGCTCTGCCTACCCCGCAAGGGATATAAGCGTGATATATGTTATGTATGTCAAAGTAGATTCATTACTCATTTAATGAAGCAGATGAGGACACGAAATAAAATATGAACTGACTGATGAACAACAATCTAAAATGGACGTCTAAAAATGGACCAAAAACGCAAAATAAGAGCTTACTTTGCAATTCTTTCTATCGAGGCAATTTCAATAAATATCGTGTTTTAAACCTGATAGTTTTGTAGTACATACATATATCACGCCTTTATCCCTTGCGGGGTAGGCAGAGCGTAAACAGCCAAAAAAACGGTCACTTACGCCCACCTTACGCCACGTCTGACAAACATTTGAGGGTCATTCAGATAATTACATATTACTATAGTGACAGGTTGTCAGCCCATCGCCTAAAATTGCAAAACACATGTAACCCTCGAGTCCCTAAGTCGCCTCATTCGACACCCACGGGGGTGATACTATTTTAAGCCGGCATCACACACACGGCAAGTTTTGTAGTAAATGTAAAAATATCGTCAAATAATTTAAAGATTTCAAGAAGTAAGATACATAATTCCGAACACTGATTTCTATGACACATTTTCAATTCGAAGTCCAAAATATGTATTATAATAGTGGGTATTTTAATGGTGCAATTTATATTTTTAAGAGGAAAGTTTTGTATTTTACGCAATTATTTACACAATAGTATATAAGTATAAAGGGACAAATAACAATTAATACTAAGCTAAACTAGACTAAATTTAAGCTAAAAAAAGTCGTCTAGTGCGCCTCCATTAGACATGGTACCCAGTACGCTAGCAGCGTTCCCTCTTTGGATGGCCAAACTTAGTCGTTGGCCGAGAAAACTGCCAGCTCTTCGGTCACCAGTGGTCTCATTGAGGCGCGCTGACACCTCGTTTACGAGTTTTCTGGCAGATAGGCCCCAGGGACCTTTTCATCTTAATAAATATTTGTGTCATATCGAACCCACTAATCGGTGTAGCAGGCAGGGGGGTACTATCCACTACGCCATCGGGTCAGTCAATAATTTTATACCCAACACGAGTAAGTGATTTGATATTTGGAATTCAGAACACAAAAGTTTACATGTATATGTTGCCTGGTAGAGAATGCTACCTAGCATTAAGACCGCCTGGTTGTACTGTTTCTTTTATTTGTGTTTATCTACTGTTGTATTATTTATTTAATGTGCAATAAAGAATTTTGTTATGTTATGACTTATGTAGAGGTATGTAACATATATCACGCCTATATTCCTTGCGGGGTAGGCAGGGCGTAAAGGGCCGTAAAAACGGACTTTTACGCCACGTCTGACAAACATTTGAGGGTCATTTATAGAATTGAGTATCACTATAGTAACAGTTTTTCAGCCCATCGCCTAATATTGCAATAAACATGTAACCTTCAAGTCTCTTAGTCACCTCTTACCACACCCAAAAATTTTTTATTTCATAAACCACTCCGGAAATAACCCAATTATATTTTCCACTAATTAACCGCTTTTTGAATCTAATCGCGTCTTATACACCCGGATTCCGGTTTTCCGGTTACTTAGTACCGGTTTTCGAGGGGTTTAATTAAGGTTCTGTTCTCGTTTATTTGTAACAGTGATATTTGAATTTGAGAACTCACAAAGTAGATACTTAAAAGATTAACTAAAGGAAATTTCCTAAGATTATTTTCGCAATGGGGACTTTCCGTCTGACGGTTTACGAAATTTTATTTATGTATTTACCGTTTATTATACACAAAAAATCTCTCTCCTCTCTTTTCGTGTGGTACACCGAGTCATCCAACGACCCGATGAACCCTGGTATCAGAGTTTTTTCAACCGCCTACTACCACTAGTAGGCCTCTGTCTGACATGGTTGTGTAACGACCGCCGTATAAGTTATCATAGACAGCATCCGGGACCGACGGTTTAACGTGCCCTCCGAAGCACGGAACCATTTATTTTCGGACAATCAGGTGGTTCGGCCTGCAATGTCCTAACCAGACCGGGAACAAATTCACAAAGTTATAAATATCAACTTTGTGAGTGCCCCACCGAGAATCGAACCCGGAACCTTTGCGTAGCAGGCAGTCGCACTACCACTGCGCCACATCGGCCGTCAAAAAAAAACATTACAAGATACACACATACAAAAAATAACGACACAATAGGACAACTTATCGCAAATAAACAATTTTAAACGGATTAACACATACAATACACATATCACGCCTATAAGACCTTGCAGAAAGAAAACAGTCGCAAAAATGGTCATTTACGCCACGTCTGACAAATATTTGAGGGTTATGCGGAAAATTGTGTATCGCCATAGTGACAGGTTGTCAGCCCATCGCCTAGAATTGCAATACACACCCTCGAGTCCCTTAGTCGCCTCTGACGACTCCCAAGGGAAGGAAATGGGGTGATGCTATTCTAAGCCGGCATCACACGGCAATTAAGTCGTGTTTATTTTGGATTCTATATTTCCATTATGTCAGATTTACCCATGGGTGTCGTAAGAGGCGACTAAGGGACTCGAGGGTGTGTATTGCAATTTTAGGCGACGGGCTGACAACCTGTCACTATAGTGGCACACTGTTATCTGATTGACCCTCAAACGTTTATCAGACGTGATGTTAATATCCGTTGAACGGCCGTTAACGCTCTGCCTACCCCGTAAGGGATATAGGCGTGATTTATGTATGTATGTATGTATGTATGCAGATTTGATAATTCTAGCGAGAGAGAAGAGATTCATTCCTAGGAAGGTACGAGAAGCCATAGAAATTCAAAAACATCCGAATTTCAACAGAGATACTGGATGGGGAATCTCATCAACTTGGACTTTGCTGATTACACAGCAGAAGAACCAGATCCAACATACTGTAAGACCTACTACACAAGATATGGTATCAGCATTTTGCGTGGAACCCGGACGTTACGCTAGGCAATTAAGAAATAGATGGTGGTAGAACAAAAATAATTTATATTCTGAATAATGACGTCTAACACCTTAGTCATCCGTGACCACGGGCTCTGTAAAGAGCTCGAAACGTAAAATCCTAAATAAACACAACTTAAATCCGTCTAAAATTGTTTCAGCACTTTATAAAAATATTTCTTCTTTTAAACCAAACAATCTATCAGAATGTCCGTTAGTATTATCCTCAAGATCGAAGAAGGAAGATTCAGTGCCTTTCACTTCATTCAGTGAAATATTCGCTGTAATCAAAGATACGGCAATTAATACTAAAAGTGGCAATTTTTAGGCACTTTTTGCCATACATTTAATTACAGAAAATATTTAATCGAGTTTGTAGATTCTTTCTTAAACTAAAAACTTGAACAGCGGAAATTCTGATAGATTGTTTGTACAAAAACAAATTTTTTTTTGACCTCGCGCCACTGTCGAGGCCGTTCACGGCTACAATCGCCTTAAACTGGTAACTTAAGGTGCTAAAACGCGGAAGGTGTGCCCTTAACATGCCTTAATAACCCTTTGACCATGCAACACCAACTTTACCACAGCCGAGCATAATTTGACCCTATTGTAGCAATTTCGACGGACAAACGCACAGACTGACATTTCACGACTTCATACTTATATTGCTCTCGATTCTGGCAGCCCGCTAGCCACGATTCCACTAACCGTCTAATTTTATTTATTAACTTATTCTATATTGCACATCGTACAAAAGGCGGGCCTAATGCCAGACGGCATTCTCTACCGGCCAACCAGAAGGTAAACAGAGAGAGAAAGAAACATGTCGTACTACTATCAAAATAAATACCTACCAATACATAGTTATTATTCATAAAAACATACTTACACAAATACTTACACCAATAAATAATACTTAAACTTTCCTACATACTCAAATATAAACAGAAATAAAATCGTACTATAAAAAATAAACATACAATTAGCTACTATACTAATATCTTGTATCTTTTTTTAATGCAGTGTGATACTGGGTAAGTATAGCATCAACCCATTTCGTTCCCGTGGGAGTCGTAAGAAGTGACTAACGAATTCGAGGGTGTCTATTGCAATTTCAGGCGTAGGGCTGCCAACCTGTCACTATGGTGATACACAATTCTCCGAATGACCCTCAAATGTTTGTCCGACTTAGCGTAAATGTCCGTATTATACGGCCGTTTATGCTCTGCCTACCCCGCATGGGATATAGGCGTGACGTGTGTGTTTGGCAGATGTCCGTTTTTTGCGGCCGTTTACACTCTGCTTACTCCGCTAGGGATAAAAGGCGTGATATTATGTGTCTGTGTGGTTTTTTATATGACTGGATTCTACGATTTTAGCCCCGGGGCTTCACAACCTACACCTGATTTTATTAAGTGAGGAGATAGGGCTCACCCGGAAAAGTTCGTGTGGTTGTTGAAACAAACAGCTCAATTGAGCCCTTGCGTACGTTTTTGCAATATTTTTTTTATTATAGCCATATTTCGTCTTTTTGAATTTGGCTTAGAGTCACATTACTTACTCGTAAAGATTTTTAAAACATTTTTTTTTGCTTTTGCTATACTGATGTAAAAAAATTACTGCAAATATTGTATGGAGTGAACCAGTTCGTGAAACTGAACAACTTTCCCCAAGGAACACAGGTCGAAATATGAAAAAAATTTGGCCCTCCCATACAAATTAACCCGTACCCCATACATACATACATACACATATCACGCCTATTATCCCTTGCGGGGTAGGCAGAGCGTAAACAGCCGCAAAAACGGACATTTACGCCACGTCTGACATATATACCCGTACCCCATACTTTCACAATTTTACAAGAAGCCATATATGTTTTCGTTTTGAATCGCTTGTATATACAGTAACACAGCATGCTTAGACGGTGGCGGAAAAGTGTTTATAGTCGAATTTTCAGTTGAGTTTTTTGTAGAGTATGCACAATATGCGAAAAAATTGTTCAGACAAAAATGTTTAACACAAAATGTGCAGCAAATATTATGCGTGAATTGACGATAGTCATTTGAGAGCAAGACAGAAATATGAAATTTGCCTTAGTGTGACAAAGATAGATTGTCTGGCACAATCTTTGTCATGACGCAAAATGTTTGTGTCGCACATTTTGTGTCGCACTTTTTTATATCCTGGACAATTCTCACAGCGCCATCTAGCCCCAAACAAAGCAAAGCTTGTACTATGGGAACTAGACAGCTAATATAAATACTTATGTACGAGTACTTATTTTTGTAAATAAATAAATATTATACATAGAAACACCCAGACTAAACACAAATATCTGAAAATGACTTAACAAATATTTGTGTCTTGTGGGGATCGAACCCACGACCCTCGGCGTAGCAGGCACAGGTACTATCCGCTACGCCATCGGCTCAGTCAGACTATTTTTGTTTTATGAACAATTTTTGTCGCATCAACTGCATATAATTAGGCATTATAAGATATTTCTAGCTACTATTACAAATTCGTTTTAAGATTAAATTAATAGTTGCACTCATTTTATTACCGGTTTAGCTTAAATAAGTGTCCCGTAAGAATCGAAGCTGTAGTTTAGTTTATGTAGGTAGATAGCTAGATACTAACTACATGTGTATTACAAACCAGTCTAGATTTGATTGGCGAAAGTTTTTTGTACTTCGGGAATAGAAAGATTTTTATAAAAATCTTTACCTACTGTTACCTTGGTAAAATGGTACTTAGGTATACAGGGTGTAAGAGACAGCAGCTCTCCTAATAATGATAGGGTGCATTTAGACTATGAAACTGAACAACTTTTTCCATATTTTTTGTTAGTTTCTTATAACCATAAAGTGCAACCTATCAGTATTCCGAGAGCTGTCTTTTACACCCTGTATATTTAAGGCAGATTTTTCCAAATGTGCGAGTGTAGTTGTGAACGGCCTTGACAATGGCGCCACTTCACAAAAAAAATATCTCATTATACAAACAATCTATTAGAATTTCCGTTGCTCAAGTTTTTACTATTATCCTTAAGTAAAATTGGAATTGGTTTAAGGCATTTTTTGTAATTACTTTAATTACCTACTTACAGCGATTATTTTATTCAGTTTGCAAGTTCTAATTTTACTTAAGGATAATACTAAAAACTTGAGCAACGGACATTCCGATAGTTTTTTTTGTATAAAGAGAACATAATATTATTAAATTTTTGTGAAGTGGCGCTAGTGTCGAGGCCGTTCACGACTACACTCGTGTGGCTCACCTTAACTACCTTAAGGTTCAATCAAAGCTGGAAAAACACAGAAATTTCACAAAGCCAAAATAAACAAACAGTTTTGATTATGTATACCAGAAATAATTTTACATTCCAGAGTTATATTACACATCTGTAGACTTTACAATATAAAATTATACAATATAACAAGCAAAGCTGTAAAACTATGTAATATCCACTGAACGCCAATTTATAGAACTCTGTCACACTCCCAACTTGCAAGTTGTTCTTAGAGAATATTAAAGAGAAGTGTGAATGGTAACTATGATAAAGTTCTGTCGCGAAGAATAGAGAAGTACCTTTCTATGAAAAGAGGCATTTTGTAATAAATAACTGTGCAAAGCCTGAGGACTATCATTCGAGTACTGGCCGTAAGAGTTCGCGCGCGAATTTTGAATAAAGAACTTTATTTTTCTTTTCCGGAACTGCAGTTTTTATTTTTCTTTTATGATTATAAGTGGCCTAGTTTTTAATCTGTTGTGGAACTTCGTTTTTGTTTTGTTTTGGATTATTGTACATTTTGTGACTGTGATGTGATAAAAACTTTCATTGTGATTTATCGTGAAATTAATTTTTAGTTTTTATGGTAAGCAGTATTTTTTAAATTTACCTGGGCTTGTTAGAATATTTATTCTGCTATTTTGAAATTGGAGAGTCACAGTATCATCGAAGTTTTTAAAATGGAAGGCTCAAAATGTAATGTGGGGGCACCTGATTGTCCGTAACAAAGATGGTTCCGGGCTTCAGAGGGCACGTTAACCCATCCGACCTGGCTGCTTTCTATGATTAGTATGATTACACACAAAGCACTTTTCGTGTTAGGTACTTTACAATTGTACATACATACACATATCATATCACGCCTATAATCCCTTGCGGGGTAGGCAGAGCGCAAACAGCCGCAAAAATCGACCATTTACGCCATGTCTGACAACTACTTGAGGGTCAGGGAAAATTGTGTATCGCTTTAGTGACAGGTTGTCAGCCCGTCGCCTAAAGTAGACTACACACCCTCGAGTCCCTTAGTCGTCCTTACGACGCCCAAATTAAAGAAATGGGGTGATGCTATTCTAATCCGGCATCCCACGGCCTATTCAATTTTAGAAAACTTGCAAAATTAAAATATTGTAACAATATTTTACTGGTCTGGAAGTGTAGCAAACTGAAGTGGCAGTAGGCTGGGCACATCTGTCGTAGAACCGGAGGACGGTGGAGTAAACGGGTTCTCGAGTGGAGGCCACGCCTTGGCAAGCGTAGCGGCGGCTGATAGCAACTGTATGGCAAAAACGAGAGATCATGCCCTATGGCGTACCCTGGGGGAGGCCTACGTCCAGCAGTGGATAGTGCAATAGGCTGATGTATGTATGATGTGAAGTGGTTCGTAATACACGTGAGATTTTTTGCCGGTCTGAGTTTACTGATGAAATGACTTGTATGAAATCGTATAGATACGCTCAATATCATAATGATGACACAAGACGCCGCTTCGTCATGCGGCTGTCACATGCTTACCGGCTGTCAAAAATCTCTTTTATTTTCCTTGGTCCGTTCTGTACAGGCGAAGGTCAGAGTCCATACTGCCAAGTCTTTAGTTAGCACTCTTCTTAATTGTATTAAAGTACGTCTTCAGTGTTTGTCCTTCCCTCAAAAATCTCAATAACAAGCGATACTATATTTTATAATTAAACTGTCATTGTAAAAAGCAGTAGAGTGCAACTGGGCTGGGCAGCATTTAGGAAGTTGCGTCATATCTTGGAATCACCCTTGCCACAATGCCTCAAGACCAAGGTGTTCGATCAGTGCGTCCTGCCAGTCATGACCTATGGAGCCGAGACGTGGAACCTGACAGTAAAAAGTACTATTATATATTCTGTGGTAAAACTGGCCCACCGGTTACATGTCATTTAGAGAGCTATTGAAAGGCTTCATTATCAAGCTTGTACGTCAATATAGTTAGTACAGGAATGTGATTGTAGCCAGTGCTCGCAGTCACCCACATTTCCCGCCAAATAAACACCAAGTGTTATGTTATGTATGCCTGCCGCTTGCCAATCAGAGGGACGATTCTGGTACCGGTTCGAGTTTGGGAAAATCTTTGTTTAAAGTAAAAAGAGATTTCTTTTTCATCATCATCAGATTATAAGACTAAACCAAAAATTCCCGATTAGCTGACTGACTTTCTTTGGAAACCCGAAATTCGTTTTTAAACATAGGCTCCTTAGTAAAGGTTGTTCAGTTTCGTGGTCTGATCATGCCTGCCAAGTTTTCAGTACATTGTCTCCCCCCACACCCAGTATAGGTAAGTAGAGGTCGTGATAATGAATAAGCCAAAGTTCACACCAGGTTCGGTTTAAAATTTTGTTCTAGCCTATTTTTATTTTTCGGCGTAATAAAACCCATACGCGAATTGGCTGCCTGAAATTTTCGCACGGCGCGGGAAAACAATACGTTGCCATGACAACGGCAATATGGCGCCGGTATCTGTGCCGTTCACACACAGCACAATGTCGCAATCAAGATAATAGGGAACGCAACGCTTTTTTTGCCAAGCTTTTATATTATATTTGGCTGAGAAAACAATTGGTTGGTGATTGGTATGTGGAATGAGTTTTTCTGTGTTTATACCGGATTGTTAGGCGCTAAACTCAATGAAAACAAATATATTTGGAGGGATTTTCGACGTCCTTTGCAAATAGGATTATCAGTGAAATGGAACGTTTAATACGCAATATACTTGTAAAACAGAGTTTAGGGGATGCGTTTCCTTTGAGGGATGAAACAGCCTGTCAAACTGAACAATTTTCCCCAAATAACATCGGGCGAAATGAGAAAAAACTTAACCTCCCATACAAAATGTTCCACTCGGTACATTAAAAACGTGGTACTTACGAGATATAGGTGCAATTCTATTCTATTTCTTACTTTGTTATGTTACTCAGGGAAAGTTTTACAAATTCATGAGCTACTTATACCCTTAAAATATAAATTAAATACCTATGGTATAGGATAAGCAATAAGTAGGTAAGCGTCGGTAGGTAGGTGCAAATAAATACAAGGTCAAGTCATTCTCCCATGAAACTGGCTACTTATATTAACTTAAACAATAAGTTTATAGGTAGGTACTTGAACCTATAAATGACCCAATATACAGGGTCTTAATAATAATCTGTGTCATAGGTTAAACGTGCAAGTGAACCTATCACTATCGCCAAAAGAAGCCATAAAATAGTGTATTAACTCTGTGTCAAATTGTAAGCCCATCGCCAAGAATCCACAACTTTTCATTGTACGTTAGATACAAAACATATATATATCGTTTAGAGTGTTTGGGATGCTTATTAAGATACACATATTTTCATAGTTTTTAATGCAATCGTTTCTGAAATATTTTGAAAAGATGTAAAAACTTCCAAAGTTAGGATTACCCTGGATAAATCCTTTGCTTATAGTAGAAAAAAAAAACATTGGAGAAGACTTCATTCATTCATCTGTCAATGTCAATCAGTTTTTTTTAATAAAGGTCATAGCGATGGTAGGCAAATGAATTTTGTTTTCAGCAGCTTAGTTGTTGGAACTAAACTAAAGCACTTTTTAAAATTTAAAATATCTGAGAAAGAAAATAAAATAAAAAGAACTTGCCCTTTATTTAATGATGCGTTAAACTATCTATTAAAAATATAAAAACGTCTTGTTAGAAATTTGAAATGTTGTGGATTGTAAATAAGCCAAAAAAAAATGTAAGGATATTTTACATATTTTTTACGTCTTTCTTTATCCATACTGTAATTTATGAAGACTGAACCTAACTTACGGCGGTTCTCCTACTATGACGAACTGACGTACGTATTTCGACGCATCCGTCTGTCAGAAGAAAGGAATCGAATTCCCATACAAAAAACGGATACCACACACTGTAACGCATGCGATTTGACAAGGGCGTTTGATAGACGCATCCGTCAGTCCGCCATAGAGTGGGATCTACCTAAAGCTATATACATACATACATATTATGTCACGCCTTTATCCCTTACGGGGTAGGCAGAGCGTAAACGGCTGCAAAAAACAGACATTTACGCCAAGTCTGACAAATGTTTGAGGGGAATTCGGAAAATTGTGTATCACCATAGTGACAGGTTGTCAGCCCATCGCCTAAAATTGCTATACACACCCTCGAGTCCCTTCGTCGCCTCTTACGACTCCCAAGGGAAAGAAATGGGGTGATGCTATTCTAAGCCGGCATCACACGGCTAAAGCTATAATATTACGCATTTAAATTAACACTCAGTATTGTACAAGCTTAACTTAAAGTTAACAATGAATTACCCTACTTTGACTATAAAATAACATTGTTCGGTGAAATTTTACGTTACATTTTCCCATAGTCTTGCAAGATTTGACTAGTAATTTGATACGTAATTTCGTATATTGCAAAAGAGTAGGTTTTTGTAAAGAATTTGGTAACTCAGTACGATCCTTTTCAAGTTTTGTAATACGGTCTTAGTGTATATATTGATTATAATTTTACGCAGTAATATTGCCAGTGATCTATCCTCTTATTACAAAAAATGTTAGACATGGTCGCTTGACAACGTCAAATCGTTTGGAAAAAATATTAAAAGCTCTGTCTAAATGCGCGTTCAACTATAATATATATTGAGTTTCCATACAAAAGGTTCCAGGGATGGGAGTTCCATATATCTTTCTATGTTCCTCGGGGAAAGTTGTTCAGTTTCATGGACTGGTTTGCAACTAATATTTTTACATCATGTATGTAAATATATAATTCATAAATAAAATACCTGTAATAAAATGACATATTTACTTCTCTTACATATCTCATTCAATCGATATGTAGCGCAGTGGTGGCGATGCCGTCTGCTACGCGAAGATCCCGGGTTCGATTTATGGCCGGGCAAATATTTAATGACTTTTCAAGTTTGCGTGTTCTTTGTGTGTGTTTCTTATTATTAACAGGGAAGCCCGATGCAGGGATTCCTAGGAGGCTCGCTCAGAGACTATGACTTCGTGTCAAAAAATATTATCGGAGACAGTGATGATTCTGGGTGTGACTGCAGAGGAGTGATGATGAGGCCAGTAGGCCGAGTGACGACAGTGAGGAAAAGGGTAGCTACCCACCTGGTCGGGAGTTGTGACCAGGGAAACGACTGTTCCAATCGGACATGTTTGGAAGTTGTATATATAGCGATCGGCGAAATAACTTATACCGGGTGGCCCGAATAGTGACGTCCAAAGACAAAATTTGAATGCCTTATACTGAGGGGTATCCGAATTACCCCCATGTATGTTCCGCGATTTTTTGTAACTTCCGAGTTATTCGACTTCTAAAGTTGTATGAGGAAAATTTTACTGGGAGGCTATTTTCCTTTTTTGTATGCTTCAAAGTACAAATCATGAAGATAATGTCATAGAAATAACCGCTCGAAAAGCCCTTTAACGGAAATTAAGAAAAGAAGGAAAAAATCCGGTGAGTCGAAGTTTTCCTATACAACTTTAAAAGTTGAATAACTCGGAAACTACAAAAAATCGCGGAATATACATGGGGGAGATTTGGATACCCCTTAGTATCACTCGTCTGTCGCTTCATACTATAACAATTTATTGATTTTGAATTTTATTGTGGGTAGTTAAGGTTCAAAATTGTTGTCCGGCTCCCGGTACGTGACAGACAAGGGGTTAAGGCATTCAAATTTTGTCTTTGGACGTGACTATATGGGCCATCCTGTATACCGCGTTTCAGGACTTGTATGTGAAGCGCATGCGCGCCGCCACAGATACATACCTACATCAGCCCATAAAGAAAAGAAGTCGCGCGCGCATGACTTTTCGGTGCTCTATGCAACAGCCTATTGCAGTCCACTGCTGGACGTGGGCCTCCCCCAGGGTACGCCATAAGGCACGCGATCTCCCGTTTTTGCCATCCAGTCGCTACCAGCCGCCTTTTCAAAACCATTTTACCGAATGTAGGCCTAAACTCCTTATCTTTCTCTAAACTTATTTGCATGTATACAAAAACTTCAATCAAGTTGGTATTTACGTAAGTTTATGCATTTGAAACCATGCATACTCAATCATACATATTCATACACTAGTAGGGTTGTCATGAATTAGTTTTTGTTACAGATGCATCGACTATGGTTTTGGGCGACTAGCCGACTACCGACTCTTCTTCTCTCTCTCTCTTTTCGTGTGGGACACCGAGTCGTTAAACGACCAGATGAACCCTGGTGTCAGAGTTTTTCAACCGCCTACAACCACTAGTAACTAATTGGCTTTTAATCAGCCGACTGTAAACTAAAAAAATTGATGACTATTCGGTCATCTCGATGGCGACGTTTGAAAGTTATCGTCGCGTGAGATTTAAGCCTTGTCTACCGATAAACATTGGTGGTGTCATTTGAGAGAGCCGACTACAAAAATGCCGAATATTCGGTCTATCTCTAGTTTTTACGGTTTTTCTAGACAATGAGTCTAGGTATATCCCCGCAGAGTAGTCAGAGCGTAAAAGGTCGTAAAAGCAGTCGTTATAAGAAGTTATAAGGCGTAAGCTTATCACCTAAAACTGCGACACACACATGCAACCCTCGAGTTCCTTAATCGAAAGGGGCGATGCTATTTTAAGCCGGCACAAAATACTGACGTAATTTTATCAAAATATGATTCTAGCACCCCTATACATTATAAAACCAACATGGCGGCTTCTACAGATGTAGATAAATGAAACAAAAGACGAATTAATGGTGCGTGTGCAAGTATTTTAATACCTTTCGGATGTGTTTCAATACAATGCTCACTTGTGTCACTTGTGTAATGTTTAAAAAAAGCTTCCGAATATATATGTTGAGGTTATTTTGTAACCGGTGAACACAGTTGCGAGTAATTATGTAAACCGTGATAATGACATTACCTAATTACTTAATCAGTATATATAGGGTGACATTTTACTAGTGAGCGTTAGCGAAACCTCAAGATGGTGTTAAGAAACAACTTTCCCTGAGGAACATAGGTTGAAATATGACAAAATTATTGTGAGTTTCCATAGTGATTTAAATTAGCTGATCTACAATTTTGTATGGGAGGTCCATTTCTTTTTTCGTTTTTCGATCTATGTTTCTTGGGTAAAGTTGTTCCTTATCACCAGCCCGACTTGAGATTTCGCTATCGATCACTAGTTAAATTACACCCTATATACCCCAGTATGGATAGATTTTCATAAAAAAACGTTTATTTTGGCTTATATTTTCTAGACCATTCGACGAACCCAATTTATTATTAATAGTAAATCAATATGCCATTGAACAAGGTACACTACATAGGTCAAGATGAGGTTAGATATAAAATAAATCCGCTTCTTTAGTCATATCATACCATGCAAATGTCCACATTAAATTATTTATACATTCATAATCAAAACCTTGAATTGAAACATAATTCAAAAGAAAACACAATGTCAATACAAGATACAAATAATTTGTGTCATTTTAGGTAAATGCTAACATACTTTCGTTTGCATTGGCTAAAAACAACTCAAACTGTGTTTTTACATTGTGCAAACTTCCACATAGACAATACTGCTATATTTTATAATATTAATTTAATAAAAGACACTTAAAATGTAATTTAATAAATGAGCTACTATACAATGAATCGAAAATTTAGTCAAACGTCATAAATGACACAAAATGTAATCTTGTGCTTTACAGACACAACAACAATCGTCCAAAAATAAGTGACTTTAGATGTTTGACAGTTATTCCCTCTCTTTTCGAGTGGGATACCGAGTCGTCTAACGACCCGATGAACCCTGGTGTCAGAGTTTTTCAACCGCCTACTACTTGTAGTAGGCCTCTGACATGGTTGTATAACGACCGCCGTCTAAGTAACCATAGACAGGAACCGGGACCGACGGCTTAACGTGCCCTCCGAAGCACGGAACCATTTCTTTTCGGACAATCAGGTGGTTCACCCTGCAATGTCCTAACCAGACCGGGAACAAACTCACAAAGTGATAAATATCAATTTTGTGAGTGTCCCACCGAGAATCGAACCCGGAACCTTTGCGTCGCAGGCAGTCGCACTACCACTGCGCCACATCGGCCGAGTTATTCCCTAAAGTAATGCCAGCCTCATCGGACTATACATATACACAATTTCTCTGAAACGGCCCTCAAATATTTGGCAGACGTGGCGATAGCGACTGTATTTTACGGACGTTAACGCTCAGCTTACCCTGCAAGGGATAAAAGCGTGATATTTGCATGCTAAATTTCCTGACAGACGCATGCGTTACGGTGCGTTAAAAATACGCAATAAAAGATGACAAGTAGGAGAACCGCCGTTAAATTATCCATAAATACCTTACTATTTAAAGATATTTTGACCTCTTAACCTCTTCAACAACTTTTGATTTCTATAAGTCAATTTAAGTCTGGACCAGTTTCTTTAGAATTCCGATCACGATTTTTCTATTATTCAATAAGATAAGTTTTAATAGAATTTTATCTTGAATAATAAGCTCGAAACTATTGCATAGTATTCTAAGAGAATTTTATTCGAATTTGCTTTGAAGTATGGATCCAATAAAAGATTTATTAAGAGGCATATAACGAACCTCGTCAAGCGTAGCGTTGGACGCCACTATTGATGAAAAGCGTCTTAGTTGTGTTTTAATAGAATGTCAGTTGGATGGTTTGGGAGTTTTTTATTTATTGGGGATGGGTTTGCTCTTGACTCTAGTCTAGGTCATAGGACAGAGACATAGTCTAAGATGGAGCGAGCTCACCCAGAAGAAGCCTGTTCACTCTTACTTTGAAGAGATTAGGGTTGTATGCGTTTGGAAACACAGACGCAGGTAGTGAGTTCCACTCTTTAGCAGTGCGCATTATAAATGATGACTGGAAGCGCTTAGTCCGAATCGGTGGAATGGCAACCAGGTACGGAAGTTTCAGTTTCGTATTCCGCTGACAGTTTGATTTGATAGAACATCATAATGCAATTGAATGACAATGAATGTCGATGGCATTACAATGGCAAAAAATAAGAGAATCGTGGCCCTGATAGACGGATGGTTTAAAGAAACCTAATAGTGGCTGGATGGCGCAAACGGGAGATCGTGCGTTAGGGCCGGATTCTAGTAGATTCATATATAAGTAGTTCCCGCGAGATTTTACAGGCTTGCGCGCAACTAATTATATAAATTAATTAGTGTTTGATACGCAGTATGACTTGTTACAAAAAAATTGTTGTAAATTCGCGACAAACGTTCCGGCCGAACCGCTAACAATAATCCGACCCTTATGGCGTACCCTGGGGGCAGGCCTAGGCCAAACGGGATTCAAACCGAGTCTACTTTTGGCGTACTTACAGTGTCAATGCACTTTCCATTGAGCTGTCGTGAACTATCAATAAAATAAGCAGTTTGTCGTTTCTATGTGTGATTTTAGCGCCATCTACTAGAACTGTTTCGTTACTCGGTTTCAAATCTCACAAGTGTGGAATTTCCCGTATTAGGTATACAATATTTAAAAAACTTGGAAATTTCAAGTTTAAAAAAATTGTACACCTAACAATGGAAGTGTTTTAAAATTCGGTATTAAACTTATCACGGGGTTTCATCGCTTAGACTACATTCAAACTAGACTACATTCAATCTGTAAAGAATGAATAAGCCATTGGGTATTAGTTGCAAAACTAACCCGATAGGTGAAGCCGTGCCGCGTTATTGGCATCAAGATACACTTGCAAAATTAGCAGGCAAGGGACGAGGTGCGGTAGCCCAGATCGAAAAGGCGTAGCCACTAGTGATGGCGAAAGTCACAGGTTCAAATCCTGCCCACACTTGAAATTTTTGGTCACTATTTTTTTTATTTTATTTTAGTCTAGCCCCGGGGCTATGAAATCTACACCTGACTGTTTGGTAGGGAGCAGGAGCTCTCCCGGAGCAGTTTTGTGGTTGTTCAAATCCATCGGGCTTACGAGTTGTTCTGGGAAGAACGGATTGGATTGAATCTACCCGGCACGTGCCGGTAGTTCCCAAAATGGGGAACAAATGAGGGACCTCCGCGCCCCCGCCGGCGGGGGCGTCGGTTGCTTGAGGAGCTTGTGGAGTGTGATCTACTCGCAATGGCTGCAGCAGTAGCTACTGTGATGTCGTCATCATCTTCCGAAATGACGTGTCTGGGACTGCGTTCAAAACGTGAGGTTGGATGGGGGAAGTGGTTAGACGCGGCAACTATTGAAGGGTTTTTATGATGGGGAGCGTTGTCGAAGAAGCGACGAGACGCTTCCTTCATAAACGCTTTAATGGCAGGACCTAAGTCGATGTGGAGGTTGGCGTTCCGCATGTACAGTCGGTTGTAGCACATAAGGTACCAGGGGTACTCCAAAAGAACTGATTTATTTTTATCTCCAGTTAATACCTACCATGGACCAATTAATACTAGATACCTACATAATAAAATTGTAAACTTATTCTTATAAGTCAAGAAGAAAAAAATATTGCTAAGGACAAAAATAATTAGTTCTTTTGGAGTACCCTTGGTACCTTATGTGCTACAACCGACTGTACCAGGGCGCCCCGGTAGCTTTGCGCATGAAACGGTTTTGGATGGCCCGTAGTATTTTCAGATGCGTATCAAAAGTGTGAGCAAAGGATACGCTGCAGTGTATCAGTCACTAGATTTTTAACCTTATAAGTATATTTCTTTTTCTGTTCCACAGCTCGACACAAGATGGCGTTACTCCTCCTGCTTCTCTCGACAGCATCAGCACTAGATTTATCCAGGATTCGCTCAGAAGAAGCTACTCCATCCAAGAGGAGCTACAACAGTCACACTCAGCTCAGGCAGTACTTGGAAGAGACTTACCCTGAAGTTACCACTAAGTAAGTCTAGAATTCCTAAGTTCTCGAAACTATGCCTACGAGAAAATATAAAAATAAAAATGAAAAATATGGGCGAGATTTGAACCCACGTCTTTTGGTGTTCGTACCGTGCTGAGCTATCTTATTTATTAGGGCGAGTGGTGCAGCAAAAAAAGCGTAACTTCGCAAAAAAATGCCCAAGTTATTGCTGTAATCTTAAAGCAAAATTTAAACTTCCAAACGCTACGGAATTTAATATTTATTTGTTAATACCTACTGGTTATACTGAACTAGTTCCTTTTAATTTACTAATAATACACTTTTTCACTAGTTCCACTAATTAAATATATTTGTTTAATTTGATATTAAACCAAATGCGACCGGTTTCGAACATCATCATCGGGCAGTTATTTTGTAGAACTAGTGAAATAGTACATTGTTGTCGAGGTATGGAAAATAAGACTTTGCTGGACGAGTATAGTTTGAAGTCCGAGCCGCAGGCGAGGCGATTAATACCTACTGGTTATACTGAACTAGTTCCTTTTAATTTACTAATAATACACTTTTTCACTAGTTCCACTAATTAAATATATTTGTTTAATTTGATATTAAACCAAATGCGACCGGTTTCGAACATCATCATCGGGCAGTTATTTTGTAGAACTAGTGAAATAGTACATTGTTGTCGAGGTATGGAAAATAAGACTTTGCTGGACGAGTATAGTTTGAAGTCCGAGCCGCAGGCGAGGACTTCAATTATACAAGTCAAGCAAAGTAATTTTCCCCGAGGCTTACATAGTGCTTTTCTCAAAAAAAGGCTAGGAAATGAAAGATTGTACTTCTTATAATAAAGGTTAGCTAGCGACCACAACACAACGAAACAAATAAAAATTTACAATTTTCCCACCAATTGTAATTTTTTAAAATAAATTCGCCTGTAAGGCACAGTATTACGTAATATTCAGCCATACTAAATGTTTAGTTCATTCTTTTCTTTTTTAATTCTGGACAGGCAAGGGTCTTCACATCATACAGCCTCGTCTTTAGTTACCTGTTTCATACAAAATTACGTTCCGTTTCTATGAGAGTCATCGAGATAATTTTGAAATCAAATTATGTGGGTTTAGCGTGTAACGAATTTATCTTAATGGACACCAGCAAAGGATTTCCATAAAACTTTGCTGGCGTGATCTGAGACGTGACAAACAATGTGAAACTTCGCGGTTTCTTTTTTTGAAAGAAATGAACACATTTCCTAGCATGTTTGAGAAAAAGTGTTTTATCAGTAAATTAATGCCATCAAGAAGTAGCAACACAAAGTGTAACATACTTGAACTAGTTCCATTAAATTATTTACCTACAGAAATAATTAACACTAAACTAAGAAAAAGTCCTCCAGTGCGCCCGCCCCCATGAGATAGTGTCGCTATAGAACATTTGCTAATTCATTTAATTTGTAATTAAAGTTACAGATGAAAGTGCCAAGAACGGCCACTTTTGGTACTAATTGTTTAACTCAAAATACTGTGAATATTTACCCGACTAAAACATGGGCATAGGTCATTCTGGTGTATTGAAGAGATATACAGGGTGTAAGGGACAGCCCTCCGAATACTAATAGGGTGCATTCAGACCAGGGAACTGAACAACTTCCTATAAGAAAATATTTCAGAAAACGTAAAAAAAATTATCACTCCCCATAGTAAATGCAGTCAGCAATTAAAATTGAATTTCTTAATTCAATGTAGGATAGTATTATCCCTTATTGACGTCATGTTACTTCCATTTTTGTTGTCGTTTCCTGATTCCTAACATATGTTTTGAGGGGAAAGTTGTTCAGTGTGGCGGTATGCATGGCATGGCCTGCACCTGTTAAGTATTCGAGGGGCTGTCCTTTAGACCCCTTTATATTTTTCCGTAAAGTGGCGCTACTTTCGCGGCACCACTCGCTTTCAGTGTGAGACATTATTTAAGGAACAATTCGAGCCGTACTTTCAATTAGACATGTGACGTGAAGCACAGCAGACATCTTAAACTAACCATTAAAAGGTCTATCACCTAATGGAAGGTCAATACTACTTTAAGGTCAACATTAGGTCTTCCGCCATGTGATGCCGGCTTAGAATAGCATCAACCCATTTCGTAAGAGGCGACTAAAGAACTGGAAAATTACATGTATTACAGTTTTAGGCGATGGGCTGACAACCTTTCACTGTCACGATAACAATTTTCTGAATGTCCCTCAAATGTCTGCCAGACTTAGCGTGAATATCCGTTATTACGGCTGTTTACGCTCTGCCTACCCCGCAAGGGATATAGGCTTGACATATGTATGTATATCTCAGGTCTTCTTTGCCATAGACAAAAACTAAAAGGCCATAGAATTAAATCAAACTACTTTTTTAAGAGCCACATCATCGTTTCTTAAAATAAATAAAAATATAGTCTTCAATAGCTAAGAATTCGTCATATATTATGTCCCACTGTAAATAATTTTTAATTCAATAATACATACATACATACATAAATCACGCCTTTATCCCTTACGGGGTAGGCAGAGCGTTAACGGCCGTAAAACGGATATTAACACCACGTCTGACAAAAGTTTGAGGGTCAATCAGATAGCTGTGTATCACTATAGTGACAGGTTGTCAGCCCATCGCCTAAAATTGCAATACACGCCCTCGAGTCCCTTAGTCGCCTCTTACGACACCCATGAGTAAGAAATGGGGTGATGCTATTCTAGGCCGGCATCACACGGCATTCAATAATTATGCTGAATTTTAAATTATGAAAACTAAATTCTTCATTCTCAATTCTACATTCTTAATGTTACATTCTAAATTTAAAACGCCAAATTCAAAATATGAATATTTAAATTCTTAATCCTTTATTGTTTCTCCTATTTAATTCATCATTAATATTTTCCAGGCAAGGCCCTGTGTTGTTCCCGAACGACGCCCCGCCACCCCCGCGGCCCCCTCTAATCGTTACATCCCGCCCCCTCAGCGAATCCATTGCCAGGAGCGAGTTGAACCCAACACCAGAGTACAATAACTCCATAGCAGAGTCCACGCAGATCAAGCCAGAATTCCGCTTGAGGCCAGAATACGCCAGACCAGAATTGCTCCGGCCGAAATTTCTGGCTAAAGCGAGGGACTACAAGCCGTTTCTGCTTGCGGCTACACCGACGCCGTTACATTACGAGCAGTATGCCGATCCGCAGTACAACAGATATGGGGATTATGAGGTAAGTTTCAATTTTAAAAATTCATTATTATTGGGGAAATATTTGTTTGTTATGTCAATTTTAAATTTAATAATTCGAATAAATATTACTACTACTAAATAATATTACTAAATATTCAAATATGCTTAATTCTAAATTCTAAATGCTGCATTCTAAATTCAAAACTACTTATTCTAAATATAATGTTCCAAATTGTTAATTCTATCTCCCAAATTCTAAATTTAAATTCCTAAATTCAATACTCGATTTAAAGACAAAATTCAAAAGATTAGAATTACTTCGGCCGATATTAATGGCTAAAGTTAAGAACTACAAGCTGTTTTTTGTGCTGTCATAATTCATTGACGCCGGTGTCGACTAAATGAACATCAAACGTTTGACAGATACACAAGGTGTAGCGACCTCCTTAGGCGCTGACCTTTTTATTGTACATAGTTTTACTTAGACGTCAAACTGACATTAAGAATAAGATGTCAGGCTAATGGAGAGATTTTCTCATCTTCCTAACTCTCTCGATTGAGCAAATTATAATTATTAGATTATTATTAAAGCAATCACTATTTGTGACACAGAAATACAACTTGTACTACATTCAAGGAAGAGTTTCAATTATATCCATCGTCAGGCAACCTTCTCGCCAAAGTGGTGACCACTGACGTGATCTTCGTCTTGTTTGAGGCTGAAGGGCCTACATCGTTGGATTTTGGACCCGCCCGTTCCCGCCCGTCGTGTTTGCTGTTGATCTCCGCGCATGGTCTCTACTCTTCTGCTGCGAGTTGCACCATCGAGATCGCTGAACGTCGCGCGCACGGCGCGGTCTGCTGTCATCGCCCATGGTTATGTTCTCTATCGACAAGGAAACAGTGAATATTTTTTTTTCGGTCTTCGTCGCGTGAATAGTGCCGGTTTTTTTTTTTTAAGCAGTTTTATATTTTGAATATTTTACGTTTTATAAGTTTAGCTTCTATTTAGTTTTAAGTTTTATTTACGCTTCTCGTAGGTAAATTGTTATTGGCACCGCGGAGTTTCATAGTGTGCATTTTTGGCTAGGAGAGTTTCCTACTCTGCAATTTTATTTTATGTTCATTTTTTTTAAGATTTGTAATATTATAAATTGTAATGGCTGAGGGTTTAGAAGCGCAGTTGCGCGCACTGCAGTTGGAGAAGGAGGAGTTGCAGACGCAGCTGTTGGTTAGCCGTCAGAAAGGTGATGTCTCTGCGGTTTCAGTTAAGCTGCCTCCATTTTGGCCTGACAAGCCAGCGGTGTGGTTTGCGCAGGTCGAGGCCCAGTTTGAACTTGCGGGCATTGTTTCTGATACAACCAAGTACAATTATGTTGTGAGTGGCCTTGATCACAAGTTGGCAGGAGAAATAGAGGACATCATTACTCGCCCCATAGGGGCAGGTACAAGATATGACACTCTTAAGACTGAACTCATTAATAGGTTGTCGATTTCAGAGACGCAAAAGGTCAGGCAGCTTCTTAGTGATGTTCAGCTTGGTGACAAGAAGCCCTCTCAGTTTCTTCGACACCTTAAGTCACTGGCTGGATCTACCTTGACCGATGAAAAGATTATACGGCAACTTTGGTTGCAGCGTTTGCCTCAAAACATTCAGGCGATTCTAGTGTCTCAGCCGGATCTAGCGCTAGACAAATTGTCAGATCTAGCTGACAAAATTATCGAGCTGTCTGCCCCATCTTTTTCTGTCTACGCGGCTAATGCACCGCCTCCTGACATGTTTCAGAGTCTTTCTAAGAGAATGGATGAGCTTACTCAACAGGTTCATGCAATGTCCGCTCGGGGTTTTCACCAAGGTCGTAGTCGTTCGCGTTCTGGCAGGTTTTCACGTTCATCATCCCGATCATCATCGCGCTCATTTTCGCCTGATGCTAGCCGCCGTTGCTGGTATCATAGGCGATTTGGTAAGAAAGCAGTTCGCTGTGACGGTCCCTGTGACATGAAATCGGTAAACCCCAGGTGCAATCAGTAGCGGCGGCAACTGTTTGCTCTCCTGTCAGCCGTCGCCTCTTTATTACTGACAAGATAACGAAACGTCAATTTCTAGTTGATACCGGCTCCGACTTGTGTTGCTATCCCCATACCTGGCTCCCACGTCGACCGCAAAACACTGATTATGAGCTCAGTGCTGCGAACGATTCCAAAATAAGAACCTTCGGTACAATTAACCTTCATCTTAATCTAGGGCTACGTCGAGAGTTCGTTTGGCAGTTCGTCGTTGCTGATGTGCAAAAAGCTATAATAGGAGCCGACTTCTTGGCGCATTATAATCTTTTACCTGACTGTCGCAACAAAAGGCTGATTGACAACACTACTGGTTTGTGTGCAATCGCCTTCAGGGCTAATTTCGAACAGCCCAGTGTCAAAGCCGTTGTATCTGGGAGTTCACCCTATACTGAACTTCTGTCTGAATTCCCAAACATTACTCGGCCACCTGGTTTTCCTAGGATTGTCAAACACGACACTGTGCACTATATTCAGACGACCGATGGTCCTCCCGTCTCATGCCGCCCGCGCCGTTTAGCACCTCAGAAGCTCGTTGATGCTAAAAAAGAATTCGAGGACATGGTGCGGACCGGAACAGCGAGACCATCCAAAAGCGCTTGGTCATCTCCATTACACATGACTCATAAGAAAGACAACACCTGGCGTCCATGTGGCGACTATCGCGCCCTGAATGCCAGAACAATCCCGGACAAATACCCCGTTCGTCATATCCATGACTTTGCCCATAACCTCACAGGAGCGAAGGTGTTCAGCACTCTGGATCTTGTGAAGGCTTATCATCAAATACCCGTCAGAGAGGAAGATATTGTGAAGACAGCCATCATTACTCCGTTTGGCCTCTTCGAGTTCCCTTTCATGACATTCGGATTGCGTAACGCTGGTCAAACCTTTCAGCGGTTCATTGATGAGGTCACTCGGGGTCTTGATTTTTGCTTTCCTTACATTGACGACATCCTCATCTTTTCTCCAGACGAGGCCTCACACAGAGAGCACCTTCGGATTCTTTTCAAGCGCCTACAGGAATACGGTGTAGTGCTCAACCCGGGAAAGTGTACCTTTGGCGCAAGTGAGGTTACTTTCCTCGGTTATCACATCAGTGCTGACGGTACACGTCCTCCACAGGATCGTATACAGGTGCTTCAGAATTTTGCACCGCCTAAAACTGTTCAAGGCATGCGCAGATTCCTCGGCATGTTGAATTTCTACAGGCGTTTCATACCTCAAGCTGCGAAATTCCAGGCCCCACTGATTGACACGTTAGCGGCAACTAACAGCAAGGGTTCAAAACCATATCCATGGACACCCGAGCTTCTGCATAACTTCGAGGAATGCAAGAGAAGTCTCTCTGATGCAACGCTGCTTCATCATCCTATTGCTGGTGCCAAGCTTGGTCTATTTACCGACGCATCCAGCATCCATGTTGGAGCTTGCCTGCAGCAGCGCATCGGTACAGACTGGGCTCCTCTTGCATTCTTTAGCAAAAAGTTAACCGCACAACAAGCTCAGTGGCCTGCTTACTACCGAGAGTTACTTGCGGTGTATGAAAGCGTTCAGCATTTTCGGCACATTTTGGAGGTGCAACATACAACCATTTTTACCGACCACAAGCCGTTGCTGTACGCTTTCATTCAACGTCGGGAGAAACTACCTCCACCGCAGTTGAACCAGCTGTCGTTCATCAGTCAGTTCACGACAGATATTCAATACGTAAAAGGTGAACACAACGTCGTCGCGGATGCGTTGTCTCGGGTCGACGCAATCACTTTGGACCTGGACTTTGAGGCGCTTGCCAAGTCGCAGGAATCGGACCCGGAGCTTGCTGAGTTACGTCGTCTTGGTTCTAGCCTTCAACTTACGCCAATCACTATTCCGGGCTCTAACACCTCCGTCACCTGCGATGTTTCATCTGGCAAACCTCGTCCATATCTGACCCCTCCATTCCGTCGTGCGGTGTTTGACAAGTTTCATAACTTGAGTCACCCCGGCGCACGTGCTTCGACACGGCTGGTAACAGATCGTTACGTCTGGCCCTCAGTCAATAAAGACTGCAAACTGTGGGCTCGCACTTGCCAGCCATGCCAACGTAGCAAGGTCACTAGGCATAACAGTGCTCCACTCGGTGGTTTCGAGATGCCCTCTGGTCGTTTCCTGCATGTCCACATCGACATCATTGGGCCTCTACCTCCCTGCAAAGGATATCGTTATTGCTTAACTGCCATAGACAGAGTAACGAGGTGGCCAGAGGTCTGGCCTATGCAGAGCATAACGGCAGTGGAGGTAGCGGACACTTTTATTCAGCAGTGGATATCAAGATTCGGTGTGCCATCACTTGTTACAAGCGACCAGGGTGCTCAGTTTGAGTCCGATCTGTTTCGTCGATTGATGGCCATTTTCACCACAAAGCGTATTCGAACCACAGCGTATCATCCACAAGCAAACGGTATGATCGAGCGCGTCCACCGGCAGCTTAAATCAGCTCTTATGTGTCACGGTGGTGAATGGTTGAGCGCTCTGCCTCTTGTCCTTTTGGGGATGCGTACTGCGTTCAAAGAGGATTTAAGTGCGTCGGTGGCCGAACTCCTTTACGGCGAGACCTTGCGGCTTCCTGGTGAAATCTTGGTCAGCAGTCCTGATCCCAAGAAGCTCGAAGATCCAGCTGACTTAGTCGTTCAATTGCGGAGACATATGTCGGAAATTCGACCTGTCCCAGCATCTCGGCACGGCAGTTCTTCTTCTCCATTCATTTTCAAGGATCTTTCCTCATCATCCCACGTTTATCTACGTGATGATACTGTTCGGCGCTCCTTACAACCGCCATATAACGGGCCGTTTCCAATTCTCGATCGCTCCAGTGATGGCAAAACCCTAACGGTTGACATCAACGGTAGGAACGTTTCGGTGAGCGTTGATAGGGTCAAACCTGCTTTTATAGAACGGCATTCTACTGTTTCTCCTGCAATTCCGACTGAACCCGCAATTTCACTGATACCTGCGCCTAGTCCTGCAGCTCAGCCTTCGTCAGCAGCTCAGTTGCCTCTGGCAGTTTCTGCTTTGCCAACTCGGGCAACTTCTTCACCCTCTGCTCCGCCTCCGTCTTACACCACTCGATATGGTAGACGGGTGAGGTTCCGTTTTTAATGTCCAGAGACTTGTTTGTCTCTCTCCGTGGGGGGGTGATGTAGCGACCTCCTTAGGCGCTGACCTTTTTATTGTACATAGTTTTACTTAGACGTCAAACTGACATTAAGAATAAGATGTCAGGCTAATGGAGAGATTTTCTCATCTTCCTAACTCTCTCGATTGAGCAAATTATAATTATTAGATTATTATTAAAGCAATCACTATTTGTGACACAGAAATACAACTTGTACTACATTCAAGGAAGAGTTTCAATTATATCCATCGTCAGGCAACCTTCTCGCCAAAAAGGTGACATTTTACTAGTGACCGATACTAAAAACAGAGAACGGGCTGGTGATAAGGAACAACTTTCCCCAAGTAAAGGAGCATAGGTCGAAATATGGCAAAAATATTTTGAGCTTGCATAGTAACCCAAGTCAATTGATCGGAAATTTTGTATTATGGGAGGTGCAATCCAACCAATGTTACTTGGGAAAAGTTGTTTCTTATCACTAGCCCGTCTTGAGTTTTACGCTATCGGTCACCAGTAAAATTTCACCTTTATTACTGGGCATTTTTACACGATTGCCCAACCAAAAAAAGGGTGTAATGTTTTTAGAGTTCATGTATGTATGTATATGTGCGATTCTTTAAAGTTCTGCAATCGTTAACCACTGAACAGATTAAAATGGGAATTGTTTCGGAAAAATCCTTACATTATTCCGAATGTCATAGAAAAGACTTTATCTCAGAAAGCAGTCGTGTTTTTAATTTATTATGCTTGTTTACTCTACCAATGGTATAACTATCCGATGACATTCAAATGTCTTTGATACCGTGTGATTTCGGCTTAGAATGCCGTGTGATGCCGGCTTGGAATAGCATCACCCCATTTCTTTCTCGTGGAAGTCGTAAGATGCGACTATGCGACTCGAGGGTGTGTATTGCAATTATAGGCGATGGGCTGACAACTTGTCACTATGGCGATGCTCAATTTTTCGAATGACCCTCAAATATTTGTCAGACGTGGCGTAAATGACCGTTTTTGTGGCCGTTTACACTCTGCCTACCCCGCAAGGGATTATAGGCGTCATTTGCGTTTGTGCGATTCGACCTGAAAACGAGTTCGTATATCTAAGGTAAACATTCTCCAAGATCGTCAGAGTTTTTGCCATCATTAATACCGACACCTTAACATTGTAAGTGACATTAATATGATTAGAAATGTTGCCAATGTTGTCGTGGAAATCATGTCGGCTAAATTGGCCAATTACCTTTATAAGCTAGTGTTGCAAGTGACAGGTGTATGTGAGTGATGGAATTTACACCATATTATTATAACAGCTGATAAAATGTAATTAGTGTTGTGCGAAATTGTGACCTGCATTCCATATCATCTAAACTAGTAAATGTCAATTACCTGTAAAATTGACGGCCGATATGGCGCAGTGGTAGTACCACTGCCTGCGACCTAAAGGTTCCGGGTTCCGTTTTCGGTGGGGCACTCATTAAGTTCATGTTTATCACTTTGTAAACTTGTTCCCGGCTGCTGTCTATGATTACTTATACGGCGTGGCGGTCGTAACACAACCATGTCAGAGGCCTACTACTAGTAGTAGGCGGTTGAAACTGACACCAGGGTTTATCCGGTTGTTGTACGACTCGGTGTCGTGTCCCAGACGAAAAAGAAAGAACCAGTAAAGTCCGCAATGTCCGCCATATTTTTTACACAACAATTTTCGGCACAACAAAACGTGTTAATCATTAATTAGACGGAGCATTGTACCGAAAGCAAAACACCTGGAGGTTGCCATAGCCGTAATCAATCACTGGTAGCTACGATAATATTCCTAGGGCTTTATTGGGCCACGAAAACGGCGGGTGCATAAGCTGAAGCAGAAGCGGGAATGTCAAGATATAAAATACTTGGAAGTCGCAGCCGTGATCAAGCACAGGTAGTTGCATTATTTTCCTGAGCAATCGGGCTAAAAAACAGCGGGTTGATGAGCGAAAGTGAAATCGGGAATTTCAAAGAAAGAAAATACCTGCAGGATATCGTAGCCGTAATCAATTACTGGTAGCTTTAATAATATTCCTTAGAGAATATCGCACCAGGAATACAGCGGTTGTGAATTTAGCGGGAATAATAATTGACTAATAAATAGAAGACGAGGTCTTATGCAATATGTTTTCCACTCAGCGTATTTCATAAACGGCAAAGTAGAATTTTTGACCATGAATATCTGCTGACAACTGACCATAGTCAACCCCATGGTGAATCCACTGTTGGACATTGTATTTTCTACTATAAATACTTTGTATTTTTAAGTTGGCATTACTTCCTATGATAACGCAAATACACACGTTTGTAGTATCTTGTCTACTACGAACTATTACAAACGTGTGTATTTGTGTCTTTCCTTCCACTCTACTCAACGCCCTCAAGATATTTAAACATCCACCTACTATGCATTCCCAAGAGCCACCCGGTTGCAATACTAAGTCAAATTTTATTGCATAGTGTTGCGCCGTTTCCGTATGAATTGGATTCGGAAAAATGAGGAATGGAATTACTTACTTCTTCTTCTTTTTCTTAAAATTTAACCCGTGTGATGCCGGCTTCGAATAGCATCACCCCATTTATTTCCTGTAGGTGTCGTAAGAGGCGACAAAAGGACTCCAGGGTGTGTATTGCAATTTTAGGCAATGGGCTGACAAGTTTTCGCTATGGCGATACACAATTTTCCGAATGACCCTCAAATTTTTGTCAGACGTGGCGTAATTGGCCGTTTTTGCGGCCATTTGCGCTCTGTCTACCCCGCAAGGGATAGAGGCGTGATATATGTATGTATGTCAAAATTTAGGCGTCATACTCTTGTCTCATCTCCATCCTTCGGCAGCACCACTTCTCAAACGCTAACAGTAACAAAAAATCGCACTCTCCGTGGCCCCACCCGGCGGCATCTGATCAACGGAGATCGCAAGTCACTGGACGATGCTATTTGTAAGAGTTGACCCAAATATCGGGGCATTTTTCCTGCTTTTTGTCATTACTACAATGCCGGAAGATGTTTCATGTTTCGGCGTATAGGGTGATTCAAAAACGTTGTGAGAAAAATTATTATAGGCTTTTTTATTAAAGTTGGAATCGGTTTTTATTCCGATGAACGGTGGTGTAATCAAAGCAGGATCTCAAGTGAAGGCCACGCCTCAGCAAGTAAACGTAGCATAGGTCATCCGACCAGATGTACCAATAATGACTTAAACAGGGCGACTGGTAGAGACTGGATGGCGGAAACGGGAGATCGTGCCCTATGGCGTACCCTGGGGGACGCCTACGTCCAGCAGTAGACTGCTTTGATAATGATATTGACTCTGGTCTAGATCACAGGACTGAGACAGGATCTATGGTGGAACGAGCTATGGTTATGCAACATCTTCATCTTAACTTAAAGAAGGCGAACTACTTTTAAAAAGAAAAACACATACTATGTTCCAAAAATGTGGCTTTTATTTTGCGATGACGTTAGGATATTCTAGATTGTACTTATTAACAAAGAGAACTTATCATGCCAAGTGCTTGCGTTGAACATTTTGTGGGAATGCAAAATCAAGTGAGGATATACTCAGGCCTTCGCACAATTGGTGGCGCCATCTATTTTCATTTAAAGGCTATATGGTTCTTTGATCAGTGAAAAAAAAACCTAATAGTTTTTTAAGACGATTTTATGTGAAAAGAATGATGTGATGGATACAGAACCCGAACCACAGAGCAAAGAATTCGCGCGGTTGACACAAATGTATGGTTTTTATGCATAAAACTTGTAAGTTGTTCTTAACGGCCGATGTGGCGCAGTGGTAGTGCGATTGCCTGCGACGCAAAGGTTCCGGGTTCGAATCACGGCGGGACACTCATGAAGTTGATATTTATCACTTTGTGAATTTGTTCCCGGTCTGGTTAGGACATTGCAGGGTGAACCACCTGATTGTCCGAAAAGAAAGATGGTTCCGTGCTTCGGAGGGCACTTTAAGCCGTCGCGTCGGTCCCGGTTGCTGTCTATGATTACTTAGACGGCGGTCGCTACACAACCATGTCAGAGGCCTCCTACTAGTAGTCGGCGGTTGAAAAACTCTGACACTTGGGTTCATTGGGTCGTCGACGGTTCGGTGTCCCACACGCAAAGAAGGAGAAGATGTTCTTGCATATCATTTTGCCAGGCTGTGTTACTTTTCGTATATATTTCAAGCATTTTTGACGCATATTTGCATGCATATACCAAGCTTTTTAAGTTGCATTTAATCCAGCCTCTAATCATCATTATAGCGTATGGCAATCCCTGTATGTAACAGGATCATAACAGGATAATTATAAGGCCGTAATTAGTGGCTTGTTTACTAGTTACCACACAAATAACAGTCTCCTTGTTTGTGACATTGTCATTCATTATAATAGAATAAAAATATATATCATAACGTTGATGTTAATGTATTGCGATAGCCGTGTGATAGCTAGTCTACATATAGTTAATTTGTGCGTGTGATGCCGGCTTAGAATAGCATCAACACGCGTTTTGACTGCATAAACTGACGTCTCTTTTTTTACGTTAAGTTAGGAGATTGGATTATTTACGGCCGTAGTATATAGTTATGATTTCAACGCGATATCTCTACGCGTTCCCGGGATTAAGGGTAGGTTACGGACGGACGGACGAACAACAATGTGATCCGATTAAGGGTTCCGTTGTTTACCTTCTGAGGAACCCTAAAATATTTCGTCAAAAATCGCATCCGGCATAACACTGGAAAATCACGCGATGTGTGTTTGAACCGCCTTAAGAAAAATTCTTTACTATAGATACATACTGTTTCTGGTACGAATACCTAAATAATACATTCTGATAGTAATTTCCTAGTTTATATGTAGGAAAAACCGTAAAATATCGCGAAAATTTAAGCGCAAATAAGTGTCAGTTTCTCTCTAGCGCAGCGCGAATGAAAGTGACAAAATTTTCAGGTGAATGCTGCAAAGATCAAGCCACAGACCAAAGGACTCGCGCGCGGCGCATGACGTTTCGGTGTTCTTTGGAAGAAGCATTTTAATTTCATGATTTCGTGGCTGACAACTATTTAAATTTCAATTCCAGGATCACTCATCCCTACCACCAATCTACAAGGCAATTGCTGACGCAGCAAAGCAGAGGGTACTCAAATTGAAGGTCAAGAAACCACTCCATCACTATGATTACCAGGTATGTTAAGGATAGGTTTGCTCTTGACTCTAGTCTAGGTCATAGGACAGAGACAGAGTCTAAGATGGAGCGAGCTCACCCAGAAGAAGCCTGTTCACTCTCACTTTGAAGAGATTAGGGTTGTATGCGTTTGGAAACACAGACGCAGGTACCACTCTTTAGCAGTGCGCATTACAAATGATTACTGGAAGCGCTAAGTCCGAATTGGTGGAATGGCAACCAGGTATGGATATGGACAGCCCTTCGAATACTGATAGGGTGCATGCAGAACATGAAACTGAACAACGTTTCCTCAGGAACAATGTCGGGAAACTAGAAAGAAAGTGACAGCGCTAATAACGGCCAATGTGGTGCAATGGTAGTGCGACTGCCTGCGAAGCAAAGGTTCCGGGTTCAATTCAGTGGGGCACTCACAATTGTTGATGTTTACCACTTTGTGAATTTGTTCCCAGTCTGGTTAGGACATTGCAGCTGATTGCCAGAAAAGAAAGAAGGTTCCGTGCTTCGGAGGGCACGTTAAACCATCGATCCCGGTTGCTGTCTATGATTACTTAGACGGCGGTCGTTACACAACCATGTTTGAGGCCTACTAGTAGTAGAAGACGGTTGAAAAACTCTGACACCAGGGTTCATCGGGTCGTTGGACGACTCGGCGTCCCACACGAAAAGAAGAAGACAGCGCTATTTAAGGTAAGTTAGGAGAAATTATGAAATTGAGACCATTGCAAAAGTTTCCGACTAACTTAAATAAGCACACTCTCCCACGATTAGCTCAAGATTAAGGAAAGAAAAAGTGTTTATTGTTTGCTTTGAAGAATAGTCGCAATGCAAGAAAGAAATGAGAATATGTTAGCAAATGTTTATGTAATTACTAATTAAGTAATAATTATAGCTACAATAAAAAATTCACACGCTTATATAATATTTTGTTTGTAGTGTTAACTTTTGCCTGTGTAAGTAGGTGATGTAATGAATTAAATTATTTAAGGCGAGTGTACCCGCCAACGACATCGACAGTGGCGCCACTTCACAAAAAAAATATTTTCGCTCTTTACGACCAATCTATCAGAATATCCGATGCCCAAGTTTTTAGTATTATCCTTAAGTAAAATTGGAACCTGCAAACTCAATGAAATATTTGCTTTAATTAAAGTTATGACAAAAAGTACCTAAACACGGCCACTATTGGTATTTATTTCCATAACTTTAATTACAGCGAATATTTCATTGAGTTTGCAGGTTCTAAATTTGCTTAAGGATCATACAAAAAACTTGGTCAACGGATATTCTGATAGATTGTTTGTATAAAGAGAAAACTTTTTTTTGTGAAGTGGCGCCACTGTCGAGGTCGTTGACGGCTACACTCGCCTTGAAAGGTCTATTTTTATCATCGACAGGACCGAGAACCGGAGTACGCACGCAGTTACCAACACAACGACGTGAGAGACGATATTGATTACGATCACGTAAGTTCTGATGCCGGTTTAAAATAGCATCACCCCATTCCTACCCGAGAGTGCAGTGCGACTCAGGGACAGCAGCGATTTGAGAAAGATCCTCTTAAATTGCTCCAATCTGCCTGCAAGTATAGCATATAGGTGCCCCTTTAGTATAGAATAGGCCTATCGTTGGGCAACAGTATCATGAATGAAAGAACAATAAATGAGAATAAGAATTAGAAAAAATACACTAGATGTCCCTTGTACGTCGCTTCGAGAAGAGTATGAAAAGATTAAAAATTTGTATGTGCTCGGTCGAGGCGCCGGTAGCTCAGCTGGGGGATCAGTGGAACGGTATTACACGGTCCTGGGTTCAAGTCCCGGCTGACGCAAAAACAAACAATTATGGAAATAATATAGCACTGTAAGTGCAAAATAAACCATAGGTATATAATAAACTATAGGTACACAAACTGTAAGTTTACTATAATTTTTTATGTATTTTGTTAAGTAAGTACCTAGATTTGACTTCCTAAAGGAGAATCTTGTCAATTCCTACTTAGCAGTAAATGATTTGATTTTGATATTTTAAAAAAACTGGAGTCCGATGAAATTATCAAGTCGACGGGATCTCTGTGGATGAGTTTCGCATAGGACCGTGAAGATTGGCGCAATAGAGAAGAGGCTTATGCCCTGCAGTGAGTAGATATGATCTGATAATGATGAGGTACATAAAAAACAATGTTTCTTCACAGAACTCAAACTACGCGTTCTCCTACACCGTCAAAGACCACAAAACAGGCGATGACTTCTCTCATTCCCAGCAAAGCACCGGCTCGGCGACCAACGGGGAGTACCGGGTTCGACTCCCTGACGGCAGAATGCAGATAGTCTCCTACACAGCTGACGAGAACGGGTACAAAGCTGACGTCAGATACGACGACGAAGACAAAACCGCGGGAAACAGCATCGATCATTATGATTATAGAGACAGAAACAAGCATATTTATGCGCCAAATAGACATGATTATAACGGAAACAGTCAAGATTACAACGGAAACAGAAATGATTACAACGGAAACAGACATGATTTAGCCGCACATAGACATGATTATAACGGAAACAGACATGATTTAGCCGCAAATAGACAGGCTTACGTCACAAATAAACCTGTGTATGCAATCAGACCGGACTATCACGAAAATAGACATGATTATGCAGCAAATAGCGGCGACTACAGTATCAACAGAGATCATATAACTAAACCACCACCAGTGAAAGAAGATTACAATCAATATACAGAATCTAAAGAATATTATAATAACAATGACTATTCTTCTTTAGAATACGATGGCAAAGATGATAAATACACACCGACGCAAAAAAGCAAATACGCAGCTTTTATACCAAATAACAGCAATCTAGGCACAATTGTAGTACAAAGCTTTAACCCACACAATTCTGTATCTTCTTCTACAGTAAGACCGTTGTATGAAGAGCTGAAACCTCTGTTCGTCACCAAAAACCTTTACAATCAGCAACCAAATCAAGAATATGTTAAAAATATAGAAATAAATGTGCCTTCGACTACTCCTAGTTCGATCAACTATGATGGAACTACAGAACATGTAGTTTTAATAGGTGCATCCAAACCAACAAACTTGTATACCAATATAAGGAATCTAGTAACAGCTACTCCTACTGTTACAAGTACCCTTGGTTATGGAACTGTTACACCGCAAAGTTATTTAGAGTCATCAATTGCCAGTTTGAAAAATGGTCAAAAACCCGTTTTATCTGGCAGGTTTATTGACAAGATCAATAAGTATTTGACGTTTACGTAAAAAATTAAAAAGCTTGTCTAATCCAAAGTGTTAAATGACAAAGATTGAAAGACCGATTTATTGAAATGTCCAAAGTTTTAAATATGACTAACAGTCATCTAAGAGTAAAAAGAAAGCTATGGTATTCACTGTTTGAGTCTAATTATCGCCTGGTTATTATATGTCATATTTTCTTTGATTAACCTACGCATTATCTACAGTATCCCCACATTGAAAAGCCCATTTTGACAGCTGTCAAATCCACACTCTATGATATTTTAACAAGGAAAAAACAAGGTGTAAGTTAACAAATAGCATTTGTCAAATGCCAAAATTGGCTTTTAAAAATGGCCCGAGTTCTAATATAAAAAGATCGCGACCAATGTTTGAAATCGTATCTAAAGTACCGCCGTTCCAATAAGTCGTATTGACAGCTGTCATCTCCATAGTAAAAGAAATGTCAACTAAAGAAAATGGACCCTCTGCCTTAATATTATCACGAATCTGTCAGCTGTCAAAGTCATCAGTGGCCACAGACGTTGCTATAAATGTCGCAGTATTGTTGCCGTTTGATAGTTAAAAATTGCAGTATAAGAAGAGATTTTCAACCATGGAGAAGTAAAACTACTACATGACTATGTGATTTACAGTTATGTCTGAGGCCACCTATATTCTTAAGACGAGTGTACCCATGAACAACCTCGACAGTGGAGCAACTTTACATAAAAAATATTTTCTCTTTAAACTAACAATCTATCAGAATGTCCGTGGCCCAAGTTTTTAGTATAATCCTTAAGTAAGATTAGAACATTCAAACTCAATGAAATATTCCCTGCAATGAAAATTATGGCAATTAATTCTAAAAGTGGCCGTTTTTAGATATTTTTTGTAAAGTGGCGCCACTGTCAAGGTCGTTCACGAGTACATGCGCCTTAATCATAAACTATAGAGGTTATTTTTGTTTGATACTGAAACCGACAATGCAATTTTTAGCTACGTAACGAAAATGAAATTATTTTATCACTTATTGACGTCATAATTCGTCATTATAAAAAAATAAAGAAATTTGTACATTTTTTTATAACAATTTTGTATTGTCCTAATAGAAAACCGGTTCGGAAAACGATTTTAGACAGTTCTGTAAAATCGAGTCCAATATTAAGTATGCTTTTTCGGTTTAGTATTTGGGACGTTTTCTAGAAATGTTATTGTGTACGAGACATTAATTAATTAATAATCAGAAAATGAACGAGCCCGAAACAATTTTATGCTAATGAGTTTAATGACTTTAATTTCGCAAAACATATTTTAATTAAGTAGGTATTAAGTCTGCAGAAACGTAAAATAAAGTCAATTTAAATAATGTCAAAGAGATAAGTTACCATTTGTTAAGTCTAGACTAGAATGTAAATAATTTATTAATCAATTTTGTAAGATACTCTTAGAATTTATATTGTTTTAATCAAAATAAACCATCAATTGAAGATACTATAGTTTTATTTACTTCATATCTGTGTGATGCCAGCTTAGAATAGCATCACCCTAGTTATTTCCCGTGAGTATCGTAAGACGCGACTAAGGAACTCTAGGGTTTTATGTGTATTACAATTTTAGGCGACAGGCTGACAACGAGCTATTATAGTGATACACATTTTTTTCTAAAACGACCCTTAAATAAGTATTTGTCAGACGTGGCGATAGCGACTGTTTTTTTACGGCCGTAACGCTCTGCCTTCCCCAAAAGGGACAAAGGCGTGATATGTGTATATGTATGTATGTATCCCATTTTGTTGTAAAAATCCCAATCAGGTTAAAATTTAAATCACCCAATCAAAGATGGCTTCTCAGCTGAGCTGGAACTTATTAATTCGGTGTCTCAACCGAACTAGCCCGTGAACTTAAATGTGATAGAAAAAAAAAATATAAGTTCGAGATTTTTCACAGTTGTATAAGGTTCTGTATAACTGATGGAGAGAAGCAAAAACGTTAGCGGGCAGACCATCAGCCCGGTGGTCCGAAGATATCACCAAGTCGAAAGGATCTCTATGGATGAGAATGACAATCCAGGTGGTTCAGTCAGCCTGAATTGAACGATCTTACAAAGTGACAAATAAAATCAAGTTTGTGCATCCAAGGATCGAACCTGGTACCTCCGTATCCTGACGCTCATACCACTAGTCCGCGGAGGCGCTAAACGGCTTCGGCACTTTACAAAAAGAAACTCTTTAACTATTTAATTTTTCTATCAACCTGCAAACTCCTTTCTTTTTCGAGTGGGACACCGAGTCCTCCAACGACCCGATGAACCCTTGTGTCGAGAGTTTTTCAACCGCCTACCACTGCGCCACATCGGCCGTCAAACCTACAAACTCAAGTAGATAGACTAGATTGTTATAATAAAGAGAAAAATGCAAATACCTAATAAAACTTTTCGTCTTTCGTATTCCTTTACCAGTTCAGCGTAAAAACTGAACTAAACTACAAAAAGAGATATTTTTTTTTTTACGTGGCGTCACTGTCGAGGCCAGACACGGCTACACTCGCCTTAACATCTATAACAGTATAGACTAAGCAGGAATTACGTGGAATAATGCAGGCAGCGTCCAAGCGCTACTTGCATAACTGTACCGCTGCATATAATATACGCAATGTCAGAGTTTGCTCGGGCAGTGTGTGACACACAAACGTCCCAGGTTGACGAACCGATACAAAATAAAAAACAACTACCAAATTAGCTTAACTCTATTCAATAAATATAATAATAATATACTTTTTTGCACACAAAACAATTACATTGGAAATTAAATACGGGGTGTAAGGGACGGTGTACCGAAAACTTTACAGGCATGATCAGACCAAACTGAACAACTTTTTCTATGGAAGCTATGTTGGTAAACGAGAATTTTTTTTTACTTCCCATACAAAATTCCCGATTAGCTGACTGACATTCTATGGAAACTCGAAAAAAAATATTTTCCCAACTTAAGCTCCATAGTAAAAGTTGTTCAGTTTCATGGACTGATCATGCCTGCAAAGTTTTCGGTACACCGTCCCTTACACCCTGTATATAAAAAACACAGTACAATGAGGCGACTTTAATGCTAAATTAGTATTCTCTTACAGGCAACCTTTGAGTGATATGGAGAGTGCAAACATTTAAGTACAATATTGGTAAGTATTATCACTTATTGACGTCATTATCCGTGATTATTAGATATTATAAAAAAGTTATTTGTGTACCACAATTTTCTTCTTTTTAATTGATGGCCACGTCGACATACAGCAATAGTCCACAGCTGGACATGGGCCCACCCCTATTGGGGGGTATTTGCCATGCTCACGACGCTTGGCAGGCGGAGTGGCGAGAGGTTTAATAGATATACACAGGGAACGCTGCTGCTCATTCCCTGAATTCATGGACTCCGAGGGGGTCGAAAAGGTAGAAATGGGGTGACGCGGTTATACTTTTTAAGTATTATGTTTCAATAAATAAATCTAAATCTAAATAATATTTTAATATTAATAATTCACCTGTGTCTCGACGTTTCAACACAGTAAGAAATGGGGTGATGCTGTTCAAAGCCGGTACCACACATAATACGCTTGTATCCCTTGCACTTCAGGCAGAGCATCATCCGCCGTAAAAATACGGTCACTATCGCAAATATCAGGCAAATATTTGAAGGCCGTTTCAGAAAAATCGAGTATGCCTTCAGTGACAGGTTGTCAGCCACTACACATGAAGCACATGAAACTTTCGTGCCCCTTAGTTGCCTCTCACGACACCCACGGGAAAGAAATGGGGTGATGCTATTCTAAGCCGGTACCACAGTATCTTGACTACCATGTTTGATGCAAATAAAAATGTTTATTTTTCTATCTTATTCAATACACTACAAAAATTACTTCCCGAGATAAATTGTTGGTAGTTTTCTAGGACCGTGTGTATATTTAGTCTTAGGATATTTAGATTTAGCTTTAAGAGCTAACATATGCTAAGTTTCTAGATGGATAGAGCATGTGCAGTACATAGCTGGCGAATTAAAGACAATGACAAATTCAACCGTAAGAAAAAAGATGGTGTTTAATGATAAAGCGGCCTATGTGGCGCAGTGGTAGTGAGTGTAGTTTGAATAGGGGGCACAAAATCTTTTAATATTTCGACCTATGTTCCTTGGGGAAATTTGTTCTGTTTCATGGGCTGGTTCGCCCCTTGAAATATTTGGAGTTAATATTTTTACATCTTATACAGGGTGTAAGGAAAAGAAATGCGTTCGTTTTAAGGGATTAACCAGCCTATGAAACTGAAAAACTTTCCTCAGAAATGGTCTATACCAATCTATGAAAAAAAAATTAGACCTCACATACAACCAGACTTGTATTTTGTAAGGGAGGTAATAATTTTTTTCATAATATTGGTCTATGTTCCTTGAGGAAAGTTTTTCAGTTTCATGGGCTAGTTTATCCCTTAAAAGAAACGCAGTTCTTTTCCTTACACCCTGTATAAGTACCTACTGTTCATCTCTAAGATCCAAGAAAATTGTATCCACTTATTTCGAAATTCTTGATAGATTTCGTAACAATTCTTAAAACTAGATCAAATGTACTAACTAAGCATTGTCTAGCTAAACTACTAGCTTAGCGGACCTATATGGTAGTTGTTCAAGATAGCCCTAGGCCTAGGTACAGGTAAAGTTCACGATTGAGACATAGGCTATACACTATAAGGTCCTATTAAATTCCGTGCAAATATTTTTATTATTTATTTTATTTATTAAATTAGTGAGTCCTACTTGTAAAACTGAACAACTTTTCTCAATAATATATGTTGAAATAAGAAAAAATATTGGACCTTCCATACAAATTGAACACATTTCGTGTAAATTTTTGTAAGGGAGGGTCCAATTCTTTTTTCCTCGTAACGCCCAGGCTTCTGGGATCTTGTCACAGATAGCGGCCCAGGTGCCTTTTAAAAGGAACGATTTTTCAAAGAAAAAGTACCATATATGCACTTCTTTGTTCTGGAAGCTTCAGTTGCATTATATACTGAGTCTACTGATATAAACCATATTACATGCCTCAGTAAACCTCTTGTTAATTAGTTTGAACCATAAAATATTAATACAAAGAGAGATTTACTTTAAAAATTTATATAAATAAAGGATAAATATATACATACACACACACTCAAATATCACGGCTATAATCCCTCGCAGGGTAGGCAAAGCGCAAACGGAAACGAGAAAAAACTACTTCTTAATACTTAAACAAAACCACGATCAGCCTTCACTGTGAAAGAAGAAAAGTAAAAACAAAATACGTTTCCTGAAACATATCTAGGGGAAAGTTCTTTTCATGGTCAGATTGCACCCTAATCGGTATTCGGAGGGCTATCTCTTACACCCTGTATACCCGTATGCACTTGAAAACCCATTGTATAAAGGAACCCTAGAAAACTGCAAGTGCAGTACGAATTGCAAGATAGGACCGTCTCCAGTGGTCTACAAGCTGACTATTATTGGCAAGACTATCGAATATTTTATCGATATGTGACTTTACTTTATATCAAGAGGTGGAAAATTTGGTACGTTCGGTCGGGGCGCCGGTAAAACAGTGGCAGAGCGGTGGAACGGTACTCCACATATCCCGGGTTCGATCCCGGCCGACTCAAAAAAATTTTCAATTTCTAATTTTCATTTATCACTACATAGTCTATAGGTACAATATAATAAAACTGTAACGAGTCGTTGTCTGTACATCTACACTTCTTCTTCTTTTTCGTGTGGGAAACCGAGTCGTCCAACGACACGATGTACCCTGGTGTCAGAGTTTTTCAACCGCCTACTACTAGTAGTAGGCCTCTGACATGGTTGTTGACGACCGCTGTCTAAGTTATCATAGACATCAACCGCTTAGACTAGGGAAAAAAGAGTGGACTCGGCATTAAAAGAAGACAACTAAGACATATCTGCGTCTCTTTTTAACTTATGGGTATTACAGTATGAATAAAAGGACAACTAATGTTTTATCATTACCATAAATAGCAACACTGCGGCCGGCCGCCATGTTTAGTCCCTGTCAGATGAAAGTACGTCAGTTGTCATCCCGCGTGTAAATATCGAGGAATTTTTAAGAATATTTGTGTTTTATGTGAAATTTGAGCTTATTCAAAGTGATAAAACTTGGAAGAATATAGTATTATTATGGGTAGGTGCAGTGTGCTGGGATGCCCCATGAAAAGCAACAATAAACATCAAAAGACAACGTTGCACAGGTAAGTAACCGATTTGATTTAAAATATGTTGTATTTCCTGTTATTTTGTAAGATTGTGGTAACTGTGAGAAACTTTTTAAAGAAACGCTTACGTTTTTATAATCATCTGCTGCTATACAAAAGATATTCCGAGATTTTTTGCGAAAATCATTCATCATAGTATATAGAGTTGGGGTACGGCATTTTCAATTTATCGATATCATATTTGAATAAGTGAAACAATTGTGATCCCCTTTATTGCTTACTTTTGAATCGTGCCCACGCATACATTCGAAGTTTTTCGTATGAAGTTTAGTGTCATAAATGCGGGCACACTTAAAGCCGAATTGTTTTATGATTATAGATTGCCAAGGCGTCAAGAACAAAGAAAGCAGTGTCCGAAAGAAAGAAGATATACTTGGGGTCGAAAATTTAAATACTATGACCAAAGATATTTTCATTTGTTCCCTGCATTTCAAAGATAAATGGTTTAACCGAACATTAAATGTAACAAGATGATGCTTTGCCTTCAAGTGAGTTGTTGGTAAGTATTGCTTTTAAAATTCATTCATTCATAGCGCGCCCACTCTAGGGTTAAGTAAATAACCAATAGATTACCAATATAATGATATTACAATTGGTATTAATTAGCATTTATCAATAAGTAGGCTATTATGATTTTTGAAAAATAAAATTATATATTTAAAAAAATATATATTTAGATCTTAACCTTTTCGCCGCCAAGCCATTCGAGTAAAAAATTGCAACCAGCGCCACACCAATTTCTTGGGAAAGAAATACTCAATAAAATAGAGATGTCCAACAGTTCATATCGAAAATAAATCTTCACTTTTTAAACCGAGTTTTGATTAATCTAAAATCATTATTTTGCCCTCTACTTTTCAGTTCTGATTTCATATAGGTCAAAATAATAATATAGGATAGTAGTAGTAGTGGTGGCCTCGTAAACAACACTAGGCATATTCAACAAGTTTATTTTTAGTTCAGTTTTCGATCAGCACTGGCGCATCTCTATTACGCGTCTCTCTATATCGCGTTGTCGGTTATAGACGACTGTGGCGTCGGTGGCATTTCTATATTTTCAAACCCTTAAGACAAATAAGGATGTAATATAGAATATCGATAAAAAAAATTAGAACATCATAGGATTTATGCTGGTATTTATTTTAATATTTTATTGTGACTATTTGTTTTCTTTCATTTCTTTTTCTTATTTTACTTACGTTGAATATTAATTAAAAACGATTTTTAATAGTAATGAACACGATTTAATATAAAATATTTATTAAACATTACTAGTGTCAACATCTTTAATTAACGAAAATAAACAAGTTATAGAATCATGTATAACAATGAAATTGGATCAATAAAAACGAACAAAATACAAATATTAGTACTGATCTGCTAAGTATTACTTAAATATATATAATTATGAATACATAATTTGAAATAAGGAGTGCCGACATGCACACTCACTTTTTCTATCGTAACATACAAAATTATACCTAACAGATATCAACTGCATAAAAATATACCTATAATATGAAACGAAACTAAATATATGATATAAAATTCACTAAAATCAACATGCATAATCAAAACTTATATTCAAATTTGTACTTAAAAACTATTTCGTTTGAGCTTCTTTTATGGTCGCATAGACTTCGTCCTAAACCTGGTCCAGCTTCACGTCGGGGACTTCTTTTAACATTTCTTCGTTTTGTTCAATATAGTTTTTCTTTTGTCAAATTGGCATTCTGAAAAAAAAAATAAGTTTCATGTCTACTCTAAATAAATAATTAAACTAATAAATTATTACAAGTATAATCAATAACATACGTCTGTTATCAGCATGTTTCTGCGTAGAACTAGGCAAAGGAGCTTCTGCAGCTTCTTTTCTTTTTTGCTTATCTGGAATACACAATAATTGATTAGGTATAAGTTTAGTGTAAGTAATTTAAATCTAATGATTTTTAAACGTAAAAATATTCAGTCGCGTATGTTGATGCCTTTGATGTGGAAGGACAAAATAATAATATAAAGAAACAATACGAGACAAAATAACAAAGAAATGAAGATAAAGTATATTATTTGACTTTTATTTTGTACATAGATAAGATATCCTTAAATGCCCTACAGAACTGCGACGGCATATGTCTATTTTACATAAGGACAACTTTCTGTTATTAAATTACTAAACTAAAATTTAACATAGTCAAGTCCAGTAAATAAGTAAGTAGGTACTTAATAATAATAATTGTTAAAGCCCATAAATTTACTCGTTGCCATATAATTTGGAATAATAAATTCGGTCAGTATTTTGTACTCACTTTTCATCGCCTTTATTTCTGCTTCAGCTATTTTCTTCCACTTCAAATATTCGCGACGGGACATCATCTTTTATGCACTTTAACTTGACCGTACTCGTCAAAAGAAACTGGTGGAATGACAAAAAAACATATCTCATAACATAACACAAACTAAAAAAAACCACGAGTGCCAATTACTTTCGTGGAAAAACTGCAACTTTGAGTAAACAGGGCCATAAAACACGTGCGCATAAAACAATAAATTGTTCCAGGCGGCGTTGGGTTCAAACAGCTCTTATCCTATGAGGTTGCGGTATTTCGTTTTTGACCACAAGAGACAAAAGAAATGCATATTTCTGGTTTTATTGTCATTTGCCGCTATTATGCTTGGTTTAAAACTATTTATGTAATCTTCATTGAGGTTACGTGTCTGATCTGATGTATTTCAAAAAATCTTTCCCATTTTGGTAAATAAATTAAAGACAAATGTCAATGATTTCTGTCCGACAAAGATAAGGCTCAAGGTGTTACTCCGTGTACAGTATTGTACCTTTTCGTTTGTAAATTAACATCCGTAACAACATTAAAGTAACTATGAAATGCTAATAAATAACCGCTGATATAAGTACAATACCTTACGAAGGGCGTTATAAAAAGTAAATAGAAATAAACCGAAGTAATAATCAAATAAACCGGGTAGGAATAGAAAAAAAAATGTAAAAGTATTGAATATAATATATAATAAATCTTAAAATAATAGTTATGTCGGTTTCCCATTTGCCTGAGATACAGGAATTCATATTCTTAGTTTAGGAAATGGTTAAGCCGCAGAATTATTTCATATAATTTCATTTATTTAATTATTTCATACCTTTTTGTAATTAAGTTTATTAAATAAATAATTATCTTATCTCTTATTATCTAATAATAATCTTGTATCAGAATTTGACCCGTTAAATTGAGTTCACATGAAACCCTCCCAAACGCTCCTAATTTAATTATTATTATTTATGATTATTAGGTATTTACTTACCTCTAAATCTTCTTCTTCGAGTAATCCACGTTCAAACGACAGATCAACGTCATCCTCTACGCCTTCTAAAATCTGTAGAAGTTCTGCTAAACTAAGCTCGTCGGCACTCATTTTCCCATCACTATTTTTATGTCACTACTGCAATGACGTCAGAGCGTGTCGTCTTTACCCGACTACGGCGTACAGTGCACTCACAATGGTCAAGCAATTATCGCTGTGCACGAGTCGCCGAAACCGGTTTGTCGATACTCAATCAAACAAAGAAAATAATGTCTAATACTTGGCGTATTTCTACAAATCGATGTCGGGAATATTTTCAATATACATTAAAATAATAAGAAAATGTTATTGTTATGACAAACTTGACAAATATCTAGGCATAGTATATTCCGTAAATATATTATAGATGTATCGATGTTTCACATTTGTACTAGTAAGGAACAACACTTCCAGTCGTGTGGGGCCGACTATGGCGTGTGAGAATGGTACTTCTGACAGCTTCAAAACGTAATCAGTATTTTTCTTATTTAAACTACAAATCTAATAAATATCTAAGCGCAAAAGTTCATAAATCAAAGTAGAGGGTACAATAAATGCAATATGCGAAAAATAAAAGATAGATACGGTTTTAAAATGCTAGTTTATGAACATAAACTTTGACGAAGTTTTGTCGGCTGTACCCGACCGTGGCGCTGACGGCAAGTCGCGGGTTGTCGGCTATACCCGTCTGTGGCGGTGAAAAGGTTAATTACAATTAGAACAATTGTATTAGTTGTATAAACTTTGCTATTATTTGTATATAGGTACTGATTCTAATAAATCTATCATAAAATATGGATTTCTTGTTTTATTGATATCAAGCCTACGTCTGCCTACCCCACAAGATACTAGGCGTGATATGCATATGTATATAGCGGATCGCCAGACCCTCATTGACCAGCAGGAGCAGCCTGTCGTGCTGAACATTTTTTTCTAAAATACCTTAAATCGTATCTCATCTTATAAGTACAGGGTTGTTTTTTATTCACCCAGGAAAAATTGCAGGGTGAATATACTCATGATTCTGAACAACTGTTATTATAGGACCGCCTGCGAAATAGCGAAAAAAAGCAGCTGTTCCATACAAAAATGAATACCTACACGATCAAAATGTATGGAACAGCTGATTTTTTGAAGCGATTTCGCAAACGGCCCCATAGTAAAAGTTGTTCAGAATTATGAGTAGAATCACCCTGCAAATTTTCCTGGGTTAATAAAAAATAGCCCTGTAAAGTTTAGCTGTGCACCTGGTGCCCTCTGTCAGGAATTCCAGATCCTCAATTTCCGACATTAATTTGTCCATGTACGTCTCTAATATGCTAGAAATAGTGGGTTGGTTATCCACAGGTCCCGGGTTCAAGCCCCGGCAGGCAACGAAATTTTTTCAATCTCTTATTTACATTTATGTCAGAAATGTGGCAAAGATGTGGTTCGGCTAATTTGGGTAATACCTGCAATTTTTTTTGCGACTTCCCGGTTTCCATGCTGTTAACTGTTTTCCCGTGGGTATAAGATATTTTCCTATGGTAAAAAGTAGCCATGTTACTCTGGAATGTTGTAACTCTCATATAAAATTAATAATTGGTCTAGCAGTTTCAGTGTTTATCGATTACATAGGTACACACAAAAAGACATATCTTTAATGTTTATTATGTGTAGATGTAGATATTGCAGAATTTTAGATGATCGAGTTCAATAAGTTCCGACTGCTGTAAGCACCGCACATACAACTATCGATAAGTTTTTATCCAAGATCCATAGGTAATAATGAGTGCAGCACTATGGCATGCCGCCATATTTGTGACAGATCGAGTGTAGGTATGCACGTTTTTTTCGTAGGTATTTCAAGTCCACTCTTTTTTCCCTAGTCTAAGATCAACCGGGACCGACTGCTTAACGTGCCCTCCGAAGCACGGAACCTACACTTATATTATAAAGATAAAAATTGATTTGATTGTTAGATTGAATTGAATAGGCTCCGAAACTACTGGACCGATTAAAAAGAATTCCCACATTATCCCTGATGAACATAGGCTATATTAAAATGTCTTAATCCATCAGGAAAACGGATAGCAGCACTAGCTGCAAAAAAAATATAAAAAATTATTATGAGAGGCCAATAGAACCTAAAACAAAGGTTTTTTTTTATATATACATTCAGAGCACGCATCAAAAACCTTTAATTTAATTTGCATACAAACGTGTTACAGAGAGCCCCTCGCTTCGGAGGGCACGTTAAGCCGTTGGCCTTGGTTGCTGTCTATGATAACTTAGACGACGGTCGTTACAGAACTATACCTGTTTGCAGCCTACTAGTCGTAGTAGGCGGTCGAAAAACTCTATCACCCCCACGTCACCACGGTTTATTGGGTCGTTTGTAGACTCCATATCCCACACGACAAATGAAAGAAAGCGTTATGAAGGTCAGAATAATTACACCATTCTGCATAGTTAATTAAATTTTAAAAATATGGCGGCTTCTGTCAACAGAGACAATTCAGCCAATGTCAAGATTCAAAAATACGCGGGGCTTTGAAGAATGATATTTATAAGTACAAGTATTTTATAGTGTTGTCCTGATTGATTTTGATCTGAGGGACCGGTGATCTTTAGGTCATTTAATAATATAAGAGATCTGTGCCGGTGATTCCTCTGCCTACACCAACTTGAAGTTGTGGCGGATGAAGTTTGCCCGGCCTGAGTAATTTGACGTTTCGTGCCACGGTCGAAGTAGCGCTGTGATTGGTTGCGGCCGGGAGAAATGATTTCCACCGCCCCGCCGCCATGTTGGTTTTGGCACGTTCACACCATGCTCCTGCTCCTGCCGCTGTCGCGAATATTGCTCAAAATACTTCCGCGGAAGTATCATCGCGAGTGAGTGTTGACACACTGCCGTCATACTTTTCTCGCACCAATATGAGTGAGCGAGATAGGTATACATTGCACTAGCGCTCGTGCCATAGAAGTACGTTATCTTCATACAAACGCACCGCGCGCGGCTTGTTTGTGTGCGCGATAGTATCTATGCGTCGTCCCACGCACATGCGGACACATCTCGGGTGGGCTCGGACTGCGCTTCGTCGGGGCCGCTAGTCGACACCGCACGATGAGTCACGCGTCACGCAGTCTATCGAAACTTCAAACAAAAAAATTAATGTATGAAACGCAATAGCATTTTCATGGCGGCTATATCTGTTTCACTCATTTCCGTTTTCTTTCTCTTTTGTTTGTCAATAATGTCAACATCATTTGATCTGTTGATCTGTGGACATAATTTGGCAGTTCAAGTTTGTTAAAACGAAGTAATTGTTGTTTGTGAAATTATAGTTCCTAGTTTATTTTGCTTTGATTCATTTTCAAAAGTGACAAAACTTTAGTATTTGGCTAAACCAAGGAATAATGAAGTGTAGGAAATGTGAAATTTGTGGATTAAAAGCCGCAAGAAAGAATGGACAGAAACGGCATTTCATGGCTCAGTTTCCTCTGGATGAAGAAAGGTTAGTAAAGATAATCATTATAATGCTTGGAATATTACTCATAAACATCGTAATTATAGCAATAAACATTGATTTGAGTTGATATTATTATTTAGTTGAAGAAGTTGCTGTTATATAGTGCGACCAAAAATAATGTATAATCGATATCGATACAATGCGTTGTCACTTGTCACAAATTTCTTTTTAATGGAGAATGTTTCTAACATTTCCTTACAACCGAGTTCTGGGTTAGAGTACCTATGTATTTCGGGGCGGGGGGATATTGGAGTAAACGCTTCTGGGCCCTATGAAACGTCGAAATTTACCATTTGCAAAGCCTTTTCCATCTGCGCTACCGCGGCTCGTACCCTGCCCGCGTAAGATAAGATACACTTGCAAAGTTCACGGGCAGGGGACGATCCGCGGTAGCCCACATAGATGAGGCGTCGCCACTAGTAAAGGAAAAAGTCGCAGGTTCAAATCATGGCCACGGTTGAAAAAAAGCGGGCTTTCCAAAATTGTATACATAACACGGGAAGTGTTTTAACAACTTGGTATTAAATTAAATGTATTTATTATTTGATAAGATATTATTATATGTTTCAGGTGAAGAATAAATGTACCGATATATAGTCCTAAACGAATGGTACAAGAAAAAATCTTCGATCTACCCTACAATCAAATTATGTGCAATGATTGAAAATATGGTCAAAGTTTTTGATGAATAAATAGGACCTCACTAATAATAGTAGACGATTAAATGCATGGACATGCTTGTATGAACTCCGCCAAACCAGTTGCTCTGTTTTCCTGTGGGAATGGGGTGTGTGGGGGACTTTTTTGAAGTAAAAAGTATCCTCTAATGACCAGTTATACAAAATTTGGTAAAAATTCGTCTAGTAGTTTTTGCTTGAAACGTGGAAAAACAGACAGATAGATACAATATTTTTTTTACTATTGTTTTGAGACCTATAACTTGAATGGAATTTCAAGTATTCAAATGTACACACTTGGTTGACTTACTGTATTATTATATTTATTTAGAATTTTACAAAAGTAATAATTATTGAAATCCTTTAGCTTGTTTTACTTAGAAAAAAGTCCATTAATTATGTTTCGGCAACTTATTGTTATTGAAATATTGAGTTAAAATTGTTTCGATAATATTCAAATACGGGGAGGTTCCGAACGACCGTGTTTCCCGAAAACGCTAAGCTCCACCGGCTAAACTGAACAACTTTCCCCAAGAAGCATAGGTCAAAACTTTAAAAAAATTACCTCCCATAGAGTATTATTCGGTCAGCTTAATTTTTGTATGGGAGGTATTTTTTTTTAATGTTGTCTATCACTTTTGATCCTCGGGAAAAGTTGCTAAGTTTGACGGGTTTAGCTGAGGGTCTTAGGAAAAGTCGGTTGTTCGGAACTTACCTGCTAAATGGCTGAAACATAATTATTATAAAAATAAAAATATTATTTTGAGCTGCCGCACCGTTTCGGCAGCTACGTTATCGATATCGATAAATTGCAGGCTGTCGCGTAGGTACATCACTACGTGTGTTCTTTATGTTGGCTATACTAGAATTGACTTGTTTTGACATGTTGGCAATGATTTGGGAACTGCGTTTTGACATTTTGCGTCGTTCATTTTTTTTCTTCGGAGTCCCAACTCTTAAAACGCTAGTTCTATTATATTCTCTTTGGCGTCACGCTTACCAGTACCACAGCCAGTACCGCGAAACCACAATTTGTAAAATGGTTGATTGTAGCAAAAGAAAGTATTGCTGTGTCTAAATTATTTATCAATTCCTGATTTGTGTCTTCAAATTACCTACTGACTAGGATAGGTACCTAAGTAATTAACTTGTTTTATTATTATAACAATGTTAAACTCGATGATGAGATTTATTAGTTGTATTTTGTTGTCTATATGGTGTAATTATTGGTGTTCTTCCTAGTAGGTATAGGTGCTTTTAATCTGCAAGTTGAGTCTGCCGGTTGCTCACATTAGGTATTATAAATCCTTTCTTGTCGTGTGAAGGGGCACCGAGCCGTAAAGGACCCCATGAACTCTGTTGTCAGAGTTTTAAGCCGTTTACGTAAATTAACTTGGTAAAGTCCGTTCGCTCAGATGCGATCGCGCGTTCCGGCATTTGTCAAAGGATGCCGCCTCCCAAACAAAGGACACCGCGTGCAAAAGCAAAGAGCGATCATTGATCAATGAATGATCAATCATCATTGAATTAGTTATATTTTACAGAGATGACATGCTCAACCAATTCCGCCCCGCACGTCTGCTGGTCGTGCAACCAGGTGCCACTCATTGTCTCATGTTTCCCAAACAAGATTCTTTCTTTCATTAAATAGGTTTCATCATCGTGTGGTTAGGTAAAACTGACCTCAGACACCTTGGTTGGATCAAAACAACAACTTCTCCACGCTTGCCAAATCCTAGATACTGAATTGAAATTTTGTTGAAAGTGACAACCCTGAGAGAGTAGGTAATTATAGCGCGGATTGGGCCGGAGTTGGCCTACTTCCCCCCTTCTTTATACTATGCTCGTGCTGCCGTTCCTTTGACTCGTGCACGAAAAGCCGACATTCGCGGGAGCACGGGAAGTGGCAGCGGCATGACGAGTAGCAGCGCGAGTATCCTGTTCACATACTCGCGCTGCCCACTTCCCTTACTATTTTCCTGCCCATATTGGCATTGTGTGAACGAACTTTAAAGAAATTCGTTCACCAACTTTTACTGGAATTTGTAAATAGCTATGTCCTGATAATTAACAGGTGCTAATTAAATTAATTAATACTATAAGCAAGTGCTATAATTTATCGTATTCTACCGTTTCATTTCGCCTCGTAAATAGAAGCACCATAGCTCCTAAAAAGTTTTCTAAGCTGAGTTAGTAGATGGAACTAACTCGAGTTTGTTTTGTGTGGCTCTGCTTAATAATAGAACTGTTTTGTTCATTGTGCAAAGTTTACCGTTGTACGCAGATTACTGTGGGTAGGGTTAGTTATGCCGGTTTTGAATAGCATCACCCCATTTCTACCCATCGTCGGCGTAAAAATTGACAAATTCAGGGGAAGGTATCAGCGTTCTTTTTAAATTGCGCCAGTAGCAGTTGGCTGTTTTTTTTTTTAAGTGTGGTGTGAAAATGTATATTTACAGTGTAGGGTGTAGGGATACCTACTAGAATACAAAATTTTAATTCACTTCCCGTGTTAGGTAGGTACTATACAATTTTTGATATTAGTTGCAAAACTAACCCGGTAAATGGAGCCGTGCCACGCGGTACTGGCATTAAATACACTTGCAAAATTGGCGGGCATGGAACGAGCTGCGGTAGCCCAGATGGAAGAAGCGTCGCCACTAGTGATGACGAAAGTCGCAGATTCGAATCCTGCCCGCTCTTGAAAATATTGCAAGTTTTAAAAAATACCTACTTGATACAAGCTTTATTTGTTACAAGATTAAAAAATGTGATAGATAGTAAGAAATAAGAATATGTAGTAGTGCCTACAAAAATGTGCTATTACTATGTTATTAAGTATAGATTTAATATTGCTGTGCCCCCCCCTCACAAGATAACTCTAACTAAATATGTATCTTGTGATATTTGCAATTGAATTAAATAAAAAGAAATTTAAGTGCCTGATGTAATATTCAGAGCAAATTCGTAGGTCCACTCCAAGATAAATTTCAAAAATCAGGATGTAAAAATAAATACTGAAAATATTTCCAAGGGAATGGATTAAACCAGTCAGTCCTTGAAACTGAACAACGTTACCTAAGAAACACAGGTCGAAATAAGTAAGTATATTATAATAAAACAGTCTTTCCATAAAAGTTGTTAGATGGTGGTTGTAGGTTGTATTATTCTTCTTTTCGTGTGGGACACCGAGTCGTCCAATGACCATGAACCCTGGTGTCTGAATTTTTCAACCACTTACTGCTACATAGTAGGCATCTGACATAGTTGTGTAACGACCGCTGTCTCAGTAATCATTGACAGCAACCAGGACCGACCGCCTAACGTGCCCTCCAAAGCACAGAACCATCTTTCTTTTTCGAACAATCAGGTTGTTCAGCCTAACCAAACTGGGAACAATTTCACAAAGTGATAAATATCAACTTTGTGAGTGCCCCACCGAGAATCTCGCGAACCCGCAGAGTGCAAGGATCCGTAAAAAGGGACATTTACGCCACATCTGACAACATTATGTATCACCATAGTGACGGGTTGTAAGCCCATCGCCTAAAATTGCAAAACACATCTAACCCTCGAGTCCCGTAGTCGCCTCTTACGACACCCATGGAAAGAAATGGGGTGATGCTATTCTAGGCCGGCATCACACGGCACTGTAGTAGTGTGTAGGTAAATAACGTTTGAACCTTGACTGCCCATACGAACAAATTGAATAGTCGGAGAGCCAGCGACGCGAAAATATTTACTACTTGACGACGAATAAAACCCATATTGTAAAGTATTGTACCACTTTCATTTTAATAATAGATCGAGGGTAGATGATAAAAATATCTTAATGTGTGCATGTAATACTCCATCAAAAACACTGGTATCGATTGGCAATTAGCTCAATAAAATGCGGACTGTTGAAAATGTTAATGGAATCTTAAGATTACTATTCAGTGCATAGAAAATGAGTTAATAACTTATAAGACTTATCTAAACCCTAAATAGTACAAAAAACAAATAAATAGTAAGTACAAAATCTTTTGTATGATGTTTCTTACAAAAAATATCATACAAAAGCTGAATCATCAAAATAGTTATACTCAGTTACTTTACCTACTTAGGTACCTACATGGGTTTGGTTACTTGTCAATTCTTACGCCTTTTTGAGTAGCTATATCAAAGTCTATGTTTGGACAATATGTAGGAATGTATTTTTGAACTCTTATGGAACTTCAAACAAGACTGACCTTACATAAGTATGACGTTTTATTGACATTTTTCAATTCCGTGAATCATTTCATTAAAACAAAAGAATTATTTTTTCAATTCCGTGAATCATTTGAAATATTGCAAGAAAATCATTAGTTAATCTGACCTTAGTTCACAGTTAAGTATTGTAGGTCAAATTATATCAATTAATAATGTATTAAGTATAACGACCACTGTCATTACACTTATCTGTTTGTCAGTATGTTTGTGACTGTGTGACGCGATGGACGGATTGCCTTACTTGTGAGTATTTCCGCTTATTCAGTGGTGTGTGTGTAAACCACTATACGGGGTGTAAGGGACAGCCCTCCGAATACTGAATGGGTGCATGCAAAGCAAGCAAGAACAACTAAAGCGATAAAAAATATTGACCTCTCATACAAAATCAAGACTGCACTTACTACGAGAAGTCAAACAATTTTGGCGTGTGTTAAAATATTTTTTCATGGAAAGTGTTTCAGTTACATGGTCTGAATGCACCCTATAAGTATTTGGAGGACTGTCCCTTACACCCTGTACAGGGTGGCCCGAATAGAGAGTTCCAAAGAGGAAACTTAAATGCCTTTCACTGAGGGGTATCCGAATCACCTCTGTGTATGTTCCGCGAATTTTCGTAGTTTCCGAGTCAATCGACTTTTTGAGTTCTATGGGAAAATGTCGAACGACTATTTATTCTCTTATTTTTATTTCGAGCGGTCGTTTCTGTAGCATAATTTACATTATTTGTAGGTACTGAACGAACAAAAAAAGAAAAATAGCGTGCCAGTAGAATTTTACTTATAAAACTTTATAAGTCGATTGACTCGGAAACTACGAAAATTCGCATAACATACATGCGGATGATTCAGATACCCGTTAGTAAAAGGTGTTCAAAATTTCTCTTAGGACGTCTCTATACGGGCCATCTTGTATTGGTCAAAATAGCTCTTTATTTTTGAGAGTTAGTTATACCTCTAATGTTTCTTTCTTGTCTGGCTATAGTGTTTATTTCGCGGTTCCTGAAAATTTTACCGGGAATAAAAAAAAAACTACTTTTTCCCCCATTACAGTCGGAAGGTCAGTCAGACCGTGTTGCTGTTTTTCTGTGCATGTCAATATACTATTAAAATTATATGTCTCTATATATCATGCTATTTTTTATACTACAAACCGGAAGTGATTTTATTTAAAACACTCATGTTATTGATAATTACCTACTTGTATTGTTATTGTTAGTAGGTAGATATGACACAAGGGAATACCTGTTCAATAGAATGCCAATACAATTTTAAAAGCAGCTACTTTACTACCTTATCTATTAGCTCTATAGAACTACTTGTACTAACTCTTTTCATTTATTTACTAGATTTTAGCCCAGCAGTTTCACCCGCTGCTACCTATTTTTCCGTGGTAATAGTGGTTTTCCTGCGGTAAAATGTGGCCTATGTGTTATTCCAGGTTATACTCTACCTTTGTTCTAAATTTCATCCAAATCGGTCAAGCCGTTTGAGCGTGAAGAGGTAACAAACATACATACACACACAAACTCTCAGATTTATAATATTAGTACGGATGGCAGAATACACGGTTCATAGCGTAAACAAAAAAAACTCATATAGTTTTTTCAATTAACTGGCCCGATGGTGTAGCGGATAGTACCCCTGACTGCTGCGCTAATGGTCGTGTGGGTTCGATCCCCACAAGACACAAATATTTGTTAAGTCATTTTCAGATATTTGTGTATAGTCTGCGGGTGTTTATATTTATAATATGTCTTGCCACATCCCCTAGGGTAGACTGGTAGATAATGCTACTGGCATTAAGTCCGCCCATGTACAGTTTTCTGCATAAATTTCAATAAATAAAATATGTATTTAATTGTGTCGTCTCTCTTTTCGTGTGGGACACTGAGTCGTGTGATGCCGGCTTAGAATAGCATCACCCCATTTCTTTCTCGTGGGTGTCGTAAGAAGCGACTAAGGGACTCGAGGGCTTGTATTGCAAATTTAGGCGATATAGGCTGACAACCTGTCACTATGGTGATACACAATATTCCAAATGACCCTCAAATGTTTGTCAGACGTGGCGTAGATGTTCGTTTTTTTACGGCCGTTTATGCTCTTGCCTACCCCGTAAGGGATTATAGGCGTGATATAATATATGTATGTATGTATGTATTTAATTACAAAAAAAGTATTTAAGTATTAATATCAGCTATCTAGTTCCCATAGTACAAGCTTTGCTTAGTTTGGTGCTAGATGGCGCTGTGTGAATTGTCCAGGACATACAAGAGATGAAATAATAGATTCATCATCATCAGAAATGCTGTGTGATGCCGGCTTAGAATAGCATCACCCCATTTCTTTTCCGTGGGTGTAGTAAGAAGCGACTATGGGACTCGAGGGTGTGTTTTGCATTTTTAGGCGATGGGCTGACAACCTATCTCTAATGGTGATACACAATTTTCCGAATGACCCTCAAATATTTGTCGGACGTGGCGTAAATGTACGTTTTTTACGGTTGTTTACGCTCTGCCTACCCCGCAAGGGATTATAGGCGTGATATATGTATGTATCATCAGAAACGGCAACTATAGTCCACTGCTGCTGTGAATGTTAGAAGGTATATTGCTCTGTGGTTTATTGCCATGGCAGGCGGATCGGCGAGTGCAGTGCAACATGTTGCATTAACAAGGAACGCTGCTGCCCAGAGCTGAATTTAGCCCACGCGCCTTTTGAGAGATTCTGTTGTAGGAATGGGGTGATGCTACCTATTCTGATCCAGCACCACACAAAATTAATTCCACCTGGATTAGACATACATACTTACATATATTATATCACGCTTATATTCCCTGGCAGGGAAGGCAGAGCGAAAAAGACGAACGAAAATTTGCGCCACGTCTCAAACATTTGAGGGTAATTCAGAAAAATGTGTATCGCTATAATGCCAGGTTTTCTCCCATATCGCCTTAATTGCAATACAAGTGACGTGTATCCCTCTAGGCCTCTTACGATACCCACAGGAAAGAAATGGGGTGATGCGATTCTAAGCCGATATCACACGGTACTGGATTTGACTCACATCAATACATACATTCACATATCACGTCCGTAATCTCTTGCGGGGTAGGCAGAGCGTAAACGGCCGCAAACAAACAGACGTTTACTCCACTTCCGACAGATATTGAGGGTTATTCGGAAAATACATACATACACATACACATATCACGCCTATAATCCCTTGCGGGGTAGGCAGAGCATAAACGGTGGCCGCAAAAACGGACACTTACGCCACGTCAGACAATTTTTGAGGGTCATTCGGAAAATTGTGTATCGCCATAGTAACAGTTTGTCAGCCCATCGCCTAAAATTGCAATACACACCCTCGAGTAGGGAATGCAATCTCGAGCCGAGATTGGCAACTCGAGATCTCGTTCGAGATCTCAGGGTTCGAGATTGACCAACTCGAGATCTCGTTGGATTATTGGTCGAGATTTCGAGATCGAGATCGAGATTTTGTTTGTTTCATATAATTTTGGTAAACATTGTACTTTTTTACTTTAAGATTAGAAAGTAAGAGTAATAAAGACCACGTTCTGACTTTCTATCGTATTTTGTTATATAATTGATCGATACTCCAATGCCAGATCGACTTGCTTTGACGGATACGATAAACGAAATCAGTCTTTCACATGTTGCAGTCGAACTATCCACAGACTTTTTGAAATATTTCCAAACCGGCAAATAACTTGTAGTAACGTCCACAAACACTTGGTTTGAATTGTTCTTATACTTTTATATTTCGCGTTGAAAACTATCTAATATAGAATAATACTGAATGTAATTAGTTATTGTATAGATGAATAATAACTTTCACTCGAAAACACAAAATGCACAGTGACGAAAATGCGAGTAAGTAAACAAGAAACAAGCTATTGGGATTGGTCGGTCGCGTCGCATCAATCCCCCGTCCCGTACCCCCCGCAACGCACCCGCTCAATAGGTATCGACTGCTAGGTCCTGCCGCCGGCAAACGCCAGACACTGCGCGGACGCACATCAATGAACACGTCAATACCTTACGCAAGCTCATTCTCGAAATCTCGAAAATCTCGATGGATTTTTCCGAGATCTCGAATGATTTTTCTGAGACGAGATCGCCTTTTTCGAGATCTCGATCTCGAAAAATTGCTCGAGATCTTGGGGATTTCGAGATCTCGCGAGATCGAGATTGCATTCCCTACCCTCGAGTCCCTTAGTCGCCTCTTACGACTCCCACGGGTAAGAAATGGGGTGACGCTATTCTAAGCCGGCGTCACACGTATCGGAAAATGGTGACACATAAATAATTGCTGACTTTAATTTCAGTCTGATTCTCCTGATCTGCGCGGCGTCAGGCAAGCCAATGGTGGAAGATGGAGCCGAGATGCCATCTTCAGAACAGCCGGCGCCTACAGCTGATACAGCGCCCTCTGCCGTAACTACCAGTACTACCACTACAGAAGCCATTGACGGTATGAACTGATTTATTTTATATAGCGATGCCGTGTGATGCCGGCTCTGAATAGCATCACCCCATTTCTTTACCGCGGGTGTCGTAAGAGGTTACAAGTGTATTGTAATTTTAGGCGACAGGCTGTCAACCAATCACGATATTTCCGAAACGGCCCTCATATATTTGTCAGACGTGGCAATCGATAGCGACCTTATTTTTACGGCCGTTAACGCTCTGCCTAACCCGCAAGGGATAAAGTAGTGATAAGTGTAGGTATGTAGGTATATAACTACGCACAGAACCGTTTTTTACCTGACTGCCCGACCAACAAAGGTGACAAAGGAGTGTAATGTTTTTAAGAGTTAATTAATGTATGTATGTATATTATTATGTGCGATTCTTTAAAGGACTGAAACTGGTTAACCACTGAACAGATTCGAATGGGAATTGTATCGGAAGAATCCTTATATTATCTCGAATGTCATAGGCTAGGCTTTATCTCAGAAAGCAGTCGTGTTTTAAATTAATTATACCTTCTTGTTTTGCTAGGTCATGCAGAAAATACATCGCAGCTTTTAGTCATATCGATTTTGTACTTTATAAGTTGGTACATAGTAGAAACTTTGCTGGTAAATGTGTTATTTAAGGCGAGTGTAGCCGTCAACGACCTCGATAGTGGCGCCACTTCACAAAACAGTTTCTTCTTTACACAAACAATCCATCAGAATGTCCGATGCCCATGTTTTTAATGATATCCTTAAGTAAAATTAGAACCTGCAAACTCAATGAAATATTCGCTGCAATTAAAGTTATGGAAAAAAGTGCCTAAAAATGGCCACTTTTGGTATCAAATCCCATAGCTTTTAGTACTTACAGCGAATATTTTATTGAGTTTGCAGGTTCAAATTTTACATAAAGATAATAATAAACGCTTGGGCAACGGCCATTCTGATAGATTGTTTGTATAAAGAGAAATAATTATTTTTGTTGTTGCCGTGTGATGCCGGCCTAGAATAGCATCACCCCATATCTTTCCCGTGGGAGTCGTAAGAGGCGACTAAGGGACTCGAGGGTGTGTATTGCAATTTTAGGCGATAGGCTGACAACCTGTCACTATAGCGATACACAATATTCCGAATAACCCTCAAACATTTGTCAGACGTGGTGTAAATGGCCGTTTTTTTGCGGCTGTTTACGCTCTGCCTACCCCGCAAGGGATTATAGGCGTGATATGTGTATGTATGTATGTGTATTATTTTTGTGAAGTGGCGCCACTGTCGAGGTCGTTCACGAGTACACTCGCCTTGAGTTTTTTGATTGTATTAACAAAGCTGTTTGTTTTCCAATAATAATAAAAATAAAACAATTTTCAGCTGCAGAATCGCCGCTGAACTGTTCGTCTGCAAGAAACAAACCTGGATTGTGTATCTCCCGAGCCAACTGCGATTACAGCACGAACGCTGTAGATTTCACCCTATACGCCCCACAGGGTTACATCAAGTAAGTTTATCATCATCAGTAGCTAGATAACAGTTCACTTTTTTTTTTTTATTAATGATGGGTTTGCTCTTGACTCTAGTCTAGGTCATAGGACAGAGACAGAGTCTAAGATGGAGCGAGCTCACCCAGAAGAAGCCTGTTAAGGCACTGGCACTCCCACACACTGACGGAACGCAGCAAGCTACTTGGCGCCAGACTTCGGTGGGATGGTGGTCGCGAGCCAGGCGGCCCCTTACGGAGCCTTCCACCGCTTAGTGGGATCGTTCAGCCGGACTTATCCACAGGCAAGCCTGTGTTGCCGTTGCCCGGGGTGGACCGCTAGGAGGTAGATCCCATACCACCCCAACTGTCACTGTTGGACATAGGCCGCCCTTATTGAGACGCTAATGACGGCCGATGTGGCGCAGTGGTAGTGCGACTGCCTGCCACGCAAAGGTTCCGGTTTCGATTGTCAGTGGGACACTCACAAAGTTGATATTTATCACTGTGTGAATTTGTTCCCGGTCTGGTTAGGACATTGCAGGGTGAACCACCTGATTGTCCGAAAAGAAATGGTTCCGTGCTTCGGAGGGCACGTTAAGTAGTCGGTCCCGGTTGCTGTCTATGATTACTGACGGCGGTCGTAACACAACCAAGTCAGCGGCCTACTAGTGGTAGTAGGCGGTTGAAAAACTCTGACACCAGGGTTCATCGGGTCGGACGACTCGGTGTCCCACACGAAAAGAGAGAGATTGAGACGTTGGCCGTTACGCTGGTAATATACCTAGGTACGGGGTGTAAGGGACAGCCCTCCGAATACTGAAGCAATATCGATACATACATCAGCCTATTGCAGTCCACTGCTGGACGTAGGCCTCCCCTGTAAGACACGATCCGACTGAGCCGATGGCGTAACGGTTAGCAACCCTGTCTGCTACGCAGAGGGTCGTGGGTTCGATCCCCACAAGACACAAATATTTGTTTAGTCTGGATATTTCTATGTATATATAATATGTATTCATTTACAAAAGTATTAATATCAGCTATCTAGTTCCCATAGTAAAAGCTTTGCTTAGTTTGGGGCTAGATGGCGCTGTGTGAATTGTCCAGGATATTTATTTATTTATTATCTCTCGTTTTCGCTATCCGGTCGCTACCACCCGACCCGCCCTATTTAAGTTATCGGTCCATCTGGCCGGCGTCCAACGCTACGCTCGCCGAGGCGTGGCCTCCACTCTAGAACCCGCTTCCTCCACAACAGCCAGAAAACACACGCAGTTACAGTCATATTCATCTGCGGTTGCACCATTGTAGATCTTATTGCGCGTGGCGTAGGAACGGTGCAAAGTTGTACGTGCTGTAGTTGACTGTACTGCGCAATAATATGAGGGTTGAAAAATTCGCCGTGTGATGCCGGCTTCGCCGTGTGATGCAGCCTTAGAATAGCATCACCCCATTTCTTTCCCTCGGGAGTTGTAAGAGGCAACTAAGGGTTTCGAGGGTGTGTATTGCAATTTTAGGCGATGGGCTGACAACCTGTCACTATGGCGATACACAATTTTCCGAATGACCCTCAAATGTTTGTCAGTCGTGGCGTAAATTACCGTTTTGCGGTCGTTTACGCTCTGCCTACCCCGCAAGGGATTATAGGCGTGGTATGTATGTATGTTGAACAATTTATTAAAAAGATGTAATTAAATGTTCTATTCTAAAAATAAAACTTTTCATACATACATATATATTTATCACGCCTATATCCCTTGCGGGGTAGGCAGAGCGTAAACGGCCGTAAAAAACGGACATTTGCGCCACGTCTGACAAATATTTGAGGGTTATTCAGAAAAATGTGCATCGCCACTGTGACAGATTGTCAGCCCATCACCTTAAAAATTGCAATACACTTGTAATCCTCGAGTCCTCTTACGACACCCACGGGAGAGAAATGGGATGATGCTATTCTATGTCGGCGTCACATGGCAATACTTTTTATAAAAAGTTAAAACATACTTAACACATTTTAATATACCTACAGAATGCCTGGTTTTGAAGGAATACAGTAATTTTCCTAACACCCAGTATACTTACAAAGCAAAACCAATTTTATTTTAGAAATAAAACAGATTTTAGAAATGAAATTCATAAGAATTATTATTATATTCATAACAAATTACAAATCATTTACTTGAGTATTTAAACAAAATTATTATAATTTTAAAGTATTCAACTTCATAATGTAGGGTGAAGTTTTACTAGGTACTGACTGAGTTGGCGAGTGCAGTGCAAGGATTTGTATTCACAGGGAATGTCTCTTTTCCTGAATTCATCCCTAAATCGCCTTTTACGACAAGCACGCATAGAAATGGGGTGATGCTATTCTAAGCCCACACAGAAAATGCATGACAGAAAAAGGGCCAACAACAGCAAAGTCCTCATTGATGATTGATGTGACAATTTTACACACACATAGACATATCACGCCTATGATCCCTTGCAGGGTAGGCAGAGCTCTAACGGCCGCAGAAGCGGACATTTACGTCACCTCAAATGTTTGCCACGTCTGACAAACATTTGAGGGTCATTTAGAACATTGTGTATTGCCATAGTGACAGGTTGTCAGCCCATGCCCATACGCACCCTCGAGTCCCTCAGTCGCCTCTTACGATTCCCATGGGAAAGAAATGGCCACCACATTTCCACTAGGAATGCTTCAATTTTACAATAAGTGCATTTAACCTCCCCGCTCGTCAAAGCACACATGTGTACATTAATGGCCGCCTACCGTTCGCTCGTCGAAGCACACATGTGTGCTTTAAGTATGGTGTCAAGTTTTTCGCGCGTTCTCGGTCCGTCAAAAATGATTCATAGACGAAACTTAACTTTTTTGGTGAATGAAACGTGCATAGAACTGTTCAGAATAAAATTTTCATTATACTAGCAACACAAAGTGTAAAGCGTTAGAAAAAAAAAGTAAAATAACAAACTGTCAAAGTTGATCAACCGCTTTCGCCCGTCGGAAATTTTTGGTGGATGATGTTTTTAGTGCTTTTCATATGAAAAAAATATGTATGTATAGACAAATGGAGAAATGTATAATTGCATCACATATTTATTACAGATTGTGCTAAAATAATTGAACTTTATCGGTACATCATATATTTTTCGTAATTATATTATATATTGCGACGTCAGCAAAATTTCTAGACATGCAACTTCCAGGCCCAGAAAATAAAAAACAAAACAACATAAACATGCCGAAAATTTGTAAATAAACCGGTAATATATTTCCGCACTAGTATTTAGTAGTGGATTGAATGTAAACCGTAAAAATTTTAAATAATTTATATTTTTGCAACCATAATCCTTGCGAAATTAGTCGCCATTTTTGTTTGCGAAATTTGACACCAGCGAACGGTAGCTGGGAAATGTCAGTTGTAAGTCTGAGAGGGTTAAATCATCTTTGCACACATGGTGCCATCTGTTTTTAGCTAAATGAACCATCGTGAAGGATTCCTTACATTTCATACATTGCCAATCTGGCTCATGCAAATGGTCTAAAATGTGAAGCCGTAGTTGCTCCAACATCTTAACGCCACTAAACTTGTACGAACAACTTTTACACTTCACATAAACATTCTGGAAATCCAATGAATTAATGTTCAAAAGCTGTTCGACTTTTAATATGTCTAGTTGATACATCGGTGAGATTTGCTCACGTAAATGTAAGTCATAATTCATCGCTTCTTTATCTTTTTTGGCCTCCGGCACATCGGTACTGAGGTCTCTTATGTAAGCATACTTTGAGAAATATTTTCTGTATGACATGCATTCTTGCAAGTCATTCGGTAGGCCTGCTAGATCTTTTTCAAGAATGTTTAATATAACCGTCAAATAATGTTTTTGTTTTGCATCTTTGACTAGTAAAAATGTTCTTCTTAATATTTCTGCAAATCGTTTTTTCTTTAATATGTTTAGGTCTGGCATTTTTCCGGGGATCGCAGGTTTTTCTTGATATCCACTCCTTAATTTAACAGCTTTATTTTTTGATAGAAGCCTTTTGTTTATCAGAGTATGTTTAATGCCGTGAGCAGTGGAGCGTACAAAGTGAACATGCTGCATTTTGAAACAGATTTCTATGTCCCACCAGTTGAGCATGGCCTCATAACTCAGTGTATCTAAGAAGATCTTAGACGGACCGGTATCAATAGTATTAAAGATTGTATACTGTTGCTCTGGGTGCGGATGTTTCAAGATGAGACTATTTAGCTGCGGTCTGCTGCATTGTATTTCAAGAATAAGATCCGAAAAGTCCTCCACTGGCGGCACTTCTTTTCGTTGCAATTCCTCCTGAATTGTACTAAATTTTTTCTCAATTTCCACAACCTTCTCTTTTGCAATTGGGCTGACAGTGTCCAAAATTGCTGACAAATAATTCTTTAGTTGGCGATATTTGCTGAGTAGCATTTTTTCAGTTTCCGCATGGTCATTCTTTTTTTTCATCATGTTGATTGCTGTATCAAATTCATCCCATTGGGGCCAGTCTTTCAAGAATTTCTTCGTAATGCTCAGATATATTTCCATTTCAAGTTCATGTAATTCTTCAGTGTTCATATCAAATTCTTTTTCCAGCAGATTAATAATTTGATCATTTGTTAATACGGTGTTCTGTTTATTTTCATTGCCTATTAGCCGCTTAAATAGGATCATTATTGGCTTATCTGAAAATATTGAGAAAAAAATATGTATTAATTTAAGGATGATTTAATTGAAGTTGACTTTACTTACAATCAAAACGGTTTTTAAAGGAATTTCATAATGTCAAAACAGCCTTTTTTTTGCAACTTTATGACTACTTGCACGTTTTTGCAGGCTAGGTAGGGAGTAAGTCACTACTTAAGCCATACTAGTTCCCTGTGGAATCTCTGCAACGCTGCTAGGAGGAGTTTAAGGAGCTATTTCAAAAAACTACATATTTCTACAGATTTCTATAGATTAACTACAGACAATGTATTGTATGAACAAATGCTTGAAAATTTTAATGAGGCCAGAGTATTCTTTGGGTTTATGGAAAGAGACTATCCAAAAGAAGACCAAACCAATGGACATAGTCTGGAAGTGTATCAAGCTGAAATGGCAGTGGGCTGGTCACATCTGTTGTAGAACCGATGGACAGTGGAATAAGCAGAATTTCGAGTGTAGGCTACGCCAAGGCAGGCGTAGCATTGGACACCCTCCAGCTAGATGATTGATGCCTTAAAAAGAGGGCATCTGGTAAGACTGAATGGCGAAAATGGGAGATTGTGGGTTATGGTGTACCCAGAGGAAGACCTACATTCAGCAGTAAAGTGCTATAAGCTGGTGTGATGTGATGATACTTTGGTTGTTTTGCAGATGTATGTTTTGGACACTCTTTGGCATACCTGTGAGAGCTGCCATCTCGTTGGAGATGTTTGATGAAGAAACCACACCGTAACATTCATTATCTTCTTTTACTTCATTTTCTAAGAAATGAACTATGTTAGGTATCTAACAATGAAAAACCTAAAAACGTAATGAAACGGGAAACCTAACCTCAAAACTACTAGGACTTCAATGTACCAATTTTATATAAAATGCTTTGAAATTTAAAACCTACTCAGCACAAAAGCTATACGTAAGTGCTATCAAGCAATTTGTTAGTTAAATTATGGTTTCAGGTTTTACAGAATACCTGGCTTGGTAATACGTGTTTTGCTTACCTGACACAGCCGCCATTTCGTTCAAGGCGTTTGATGAAGAAACGACATCGCAACCATCTTCATCTACTTCCATTTTTTCAAAAGAAAACGTGTTTTTCGAGGTAGAAAATTTTGCAAGCAAAACAAAAATCAAAATGCGAAACCAAGTATCACAGATCACATACATAGAGGTTTTCTGGCCTGGATGCAAGTTCTTTTGGGATCACATACATGTCAAAACAGTGCTGCCAGAACTGCTCCACCAATTTCTCGAGTGATTGATATGGCCATATCATGAATGTGGCCACGACAGTTACATTTTCAACCAAGCTCCGATTGTTTGAAACCTATTTTGTCAATCAAATAAAATGAAAAAAATAAAAATCTTTTATTTCATTTTACGCCCATTAACACTCCGTCTACCCCGCAAGGGATTAAGGCGTGATGTGTGTGTGTGTTTAAAATTACGGTGTGGTCAAAAGGCCTTGGTTTGCCTGTTGACCCCCTTTTCAAAGTTTTTATCTAAATGGGCACCGACCTAAATGTATGAATAACCAATTTCTAGATATACAGTCAACATAAAAACACTCTGGTGGTGCGATAGTAAAATTTCACATATATTTTGGTGCACAATGCATTTTCTAAACCAAAATAGTGTCTTGCGTAACGCAATAACGTACAGAAAAGGGACGAAAGACTGTAAATTTTAGGGCGGTCTGGCAACGCTGGATGAAAACCATATCAAAATTCTATTTGTCCATTGGACAGGCAAAGGCCTGAAAATTTTTCAGCCTCGTCTTCGATTAGTATGTACTATGCTTCGAGCAACGACGGCCTTCCATTCCGGGTCGGAACGAGACGGAAGCAGGGGGGTCTCACTCCACGGTTTAGGTATGTTCCGCCGGCGGGTTCCCTACGGGGACTAATCTCTGCGGGTTGTCACTTGTCGTCGCCAGACCGCCGCCAGTGCAAAACGCTAGTTCTATTATATTCTCTTTGGCCAGTTTTTTTTTTTTTTTTTTTTTGTGGACCCTACGATTTTTAGCCCCGGGGCTTTCAATCTACACCTGACTGTATGGTGGGGAGCAGGAGCTCACCCGGAAAAGCTTGTGGTTGTTCAAACAACCAGCTCAATCGCGCCCTTGGGGCGCGATTGGGCTTACGAGTTGTTCTGGGGAGAACGTATTGGACTGAATCTACCCGGCACGTGCCGGTAGTTCCCAAAGTGGGGAGCAAATGAGGGACCTCCGCGCCCCCGCCGGCGGGGGCGTCGGTTGCTTGAGGAGCTTGTGGAGTGTGATCTACTCGCAATGGCTGCAGCAGTGGCTACTGTGATTTCATCATCTTCTTCCGTAAGGATGTGTCTCGGACGGTGTTTAAAACGCGAGGTTGGATGGGGGAAGTAGTTGGACGCGGCAACTATCAAGGGGTTTTTATGATGGGGAGCATTATCGAAGAAGCGACGGGACGCTTCTTTCATATACGCTTTAATGGTAGGGAGGCCTAAGTCGATATGGAGGTTGGCGTTACGCATGTACCAGGGCGCCCCGGTAGCTTTGCGCATGAAACGGTTTTGGATGACCTGCAGCATTTTCAGATGTGAATCGAAGGTGTTTTCAGATGTGAATCGAAGGTGTTTTCAGATGTGAATCGAAGGTGATTTCAGATGTGAATCGAAGGTGAACTCTCTTTGGCCAGTGTGCCGCTAGCCGCCGCACTGTTCGCACGCACGTGCTGCTCGCGCGCACACTTACTTGATTTTTTTCTGTGTTTTAGTACGTTTATTCGTTAAAAAATCGATCGGGTCGTCGACTCGGTGTCCCACTCGATACAAAGAACAGTTAGACACAAGAATAATTAATTGTTTTTCTATATAAACAGTAGTCATTAATAATTTCGTTTAGGTTTATAAATATTTACAAATCTTACAATTCCTTCCGTAGATTAAGTGAACAAATAAGATATTGTAGCAAAATCAATAACAAAAAATCTTCGTGCACGAATAACATGATGACAAGTTACAACCCTTGGAGTTCGCCGGCGGCTCAGTCATAAAACTGCTATGCGCAAGGGAGATTGAGCGTTCGCGCGCGTTCATAAGTTTCAATTTTGTTTGTGAGCGGTTGGGTACACCGAGCGTAGGTATTAATTTATACCTAAACATGTAATTTCTTAGGGAGTGATTCTTCTGTACGTTAGTACTATTATATATTCTGTGCTACAACCTAACCTGCTCATAGGAACGCGATAGTGACGCTAGCGTTCCAATGTTCAAAAAACAGTTCCAATGTTTACACGGGAATATAATTTCCCAACATTTACCACTTTCACTACATTGTTCTTCACTGCCGCCACATTATTAAGTTAATAGGAAACTTTGATCATCAAATTAAATAGTGTCTGCAAAATTTTTAAGAAATTACCGCTTTATTTAGAATAATGGATAATTTTAGTGCTAATTCACTTTTTTATTTGTTTACAGAATCTGCAAGATGGACGAGGTTTGCTGTCCAGTAGAATATGTATCGCTGAACAGAGAATCAAGTAATGTTCCACCAGGATCACCAAGCAATAACGACAAGGATTTTGAATTTGACGACGAAGACTAAGAATACTTTTCAACTATTGTAAAAACATAAATAAATAAGAAATTACCTACATATTTTATATTATAACTTTGTTATTAACTGATTCTGGGCTTTAAGTAATACAAATCAGTTTTAAACGATGCCATCTATTTTACCTACAAAAGGCGTATTGGAGGTTTATTGATACACCGTAACAACTCGCACGCATTTCCAATAAGTCGCTGGCGTGTGTTCCCGGTCACCGGGGACAACGGGCATTCAATAACAAGAATAATTCTCGTTGTCCCCGGTAAGCGAAGGGGCAATACCTTATTACCATGCTACATGCCTATTCTTACGATTATCTGCGTTGGCCGTAGAATCTGGCTAATGAAAGTAGACAATCGAATTAATTGCAATCTTTTGCGGCAACACTTATCATCAATCATAGTAAGTGGGGCAACCCGTTGTAATTAAATTAAATTTAAGATTAAAGATATAGCACTAATGCTATGTCAAATGCTCAAGATGATATTGGAAGTATCAGTGCGCCGCGCCGGTAGCTCATTTGCAGCAGTGGGGCGCTACCTACCCCACGGTCCCGGGTTCTAGTACCGGCGGCGGCGCTAACATTTTTCAATTTCTTATTTTCATTTATGAAGATGGGTATTGATACCTTTTCAATATAGAGGTATTTTTAATACCTACCTACTCACCTATACTAAAACCTTGGAACGGCTCCAATTATACACATCCAGCTAGGCAAGTCGACTATTTCGCGCCAGGGCAGCATTGAGAGTCCTTTAGGTAGGGGCGCGGCAATTATGCAAACTGCTTGGCGCCCCGGCATCCCTGTTTGTCGAGTGTTTTCTAAAGAGCGTAGGGCTGGGAAGAAAAGTTATAGTTTTTACACAACTGCCCAACCAAAAAAGGAGTGTAATATTTTTGGAATCTATGTATGTTTGTATGAATGTATATATAAATGTATATATGTGCTATTCTTTAAAAGACTAAAACTCGTCGAATGGGAATTGTAACGGAAGCATTATCCCGAGTATTATTAGGCTCATGATTAGGCTAGGCTTTATCTCAGCAAGCAATCATGTTTTTTAAATTTTTTATTTATGATGCTTGTTGTGTTTGTGAACAGAAATATAAAAAATCTTCTTCTTTTTGGGTGTGATGTGACATTGTGACACCGAGTCGGCGCGTGCTTAAAAATCAAATCAAATGCTTGTATCCAAACAAATGAACTCATAAAGACTTTTCAAACCGTCTCGGCTAGACTACAAGTAGGCCTACAATAAATTGACATCCTAGTTATTGTAGACGGCAAAATGTAAAGTAGCCTTGGCACTAAGGAAGTTTCAGCTTTCTTACAGACAACAATTAAAAGAAGTTTGTGTGACCAGTTGGGACTTGGGATGGGACTCGAACCTAGTACTTTTGGGCTAGCCTAAAGTTGGCCACATACGTACCTAACTACAAATGTCGAGGTGTTGTTGCCGTACGATAGTTTTAAATCGGAGTTCTAGAAGAGATTTTCGACTAACAAGAAGTAAAACTACTTACTACAACAGTGCGTGATTTATAGCAACGTTTTTTATTACCTTGATGCACTCCGTGCGTAGAATCGATATCGACACAACGTAGCGCCGTCCAACCCTCGTCAATGTCGATAGAAACACATCAGAATCGTTATCTTTGCAGCTATTAGGTATCCCTGATAATGTACAATAACGAGCGGACTTTGTTTTCAGAAACACTCTGCTCTTAATATACTTATGTAGATGAAAAGTGAGTTTAAAATACCATTCGTGAATTTTCCCACAAGTAGTAGTGGCCTCTGACATGTGCAACAAAGGTCGTTTAAGTAATTATAAACAGCAACCTCGACTAACAGCTAAACGTGCTTTCCGAAGTAGGGACCCATCTTTCTTACAGACAATCAATGATATGAGAAACTACTGGCTACAAGCCTACAGGTGAAATGCTTAGTACATTGCGTAGCCGGTTAATATTCCAGGTGCCTATGTTATGAAACTACAGGCCACAAGTCTACAGGTGAAATTCTCAGTACATTGCGTAGCCAGTTCATATTCCTGATATCTTTACGGCTAAACGGCTACGCAATAAACATAGAATTTCACCTGTAAAATTGTAACCTGTAGTTTGATAATATCGGGTACTGGTATCATAATGACTAACTGACTAAGCAATGAACATCGAATTTCACTAGTAAAATTGTATACATATATCTGCACAGTTGGTTCACCTACAAATTAAACAAGGCGCATCAAGAGCACCGATAAGCGCTATTTAACAGTACGCCTCGTTATATAGACATAACTATATGACGGGGCGCCTCAGCATTTTTCGTGTATCCGAATATCCGAATCCGGCGCTTACGTCAAATTCTGACATATTATGGTTAGCCTTGCGAACTAGCGATCGCATTGTTTTGAATTTGTTGCGAATTTATTTAGCCAATTTTATGAAGATTTATACTTATAAGGTGCGAAAATATTTGTGAGGTAGCCGTAGACATGGAAGATGGAGCAAAAAACTATCAAAGAAACCCTGTAAAGCTCTACATACAAGATATTTTCCGTGCAAAACGAATACCGGAGAACAAGTACATTTACGAGCTGTTTGGGATGACTTTCAAGAACGTTATGATACAAGGAGTTGTAACAAGTATTTACAATAAATCAGGATCATCAATAAACATAGAACTGAGTGATCCAACTGGCACAGTGCAAGTTTTTTACGACAGTTCAAAACATAACCACAATGTACCTACGGAAGTTTTAAAACTCCTTCACAGAGATTACGCGCGTGTTTCTCAGTTCGGCAGCGAAGAAAATGATATCAAAATCAAAATGTTGGATACAATTTCTAGTAAAAAACAAAACCCTTTCGATTTTGAAGAAGGAAGCTATGTAAAAATTGTAGGTGATATTTTTGTGGAAGAAATACGTGGTATACGGATGATCTCAGCATATGAGTGTAAAGTTACATCTTTGAAGTATGACTTAATTTGGCTGGAAGAGCTACGGTATCTGTATGAGAAGTTTTACCTATGGGTTAAAGAAGATTGAACAGAGAAAACACGAAAATGAGTGAGCACCAGAAAATATATTTCTGAGGATATGTATGCAATAATTATCAGCTGTTCACATAGGTTCTTTTGTGATCAGTTGTGCAAGTTCCTGTGTATTCAGTTGCAACAACTTATAGTTCATGGAACTATAGACAAACCTGAAAACGGACTCTGTTTTAAAAGTCAAGAAAGATTATTTTTTACCAATGTTAAGCCAACCCATGCTTGTCTTTATCCTATTTTACCGAGCTATTTCAGAGTGTCCTGGAGTTGCGGACCATTACCAGAACCTATGTTATGTATACTGAACAAAATGATGTAACTAATTCAAACAATAGTTTATACTTGCAATTGTCGGCACTTGGTGAAAATCCATTGTTATGATTTTGATTCAAACACTTGTACTCGTTTCAATTATTTTTTTATTTTCGTCCCAACTGGTTTCGCAATTACACTTTACGTACTAAAATAAACAATTAAAATACATCGAAAACAGCTCGATACATTTGATGATAGTGCAATTAAATGTATCGAGCTGTTTTCGATGTATTTTAATTGTCCATTTTAGTATGTAAAGTGTAATTGCCCCCTGAAGATGCTTATTTAAGCGAAACCGGTTGGGACGAAAATAAAAAAATAAGTGAAACAAGTACAAGTGTCTGAATCAAAATCATAATTCAAACGAAATAATCGTTTTCAATTGGAAATTCAGTTGTACTCAATAAAATCTAAACACAATAAATATTTCTTGTTCAATGTGAAATATATGCTTTAATTCAAATTTCCTATTTAATGCCCAGTTTAAGAATAGTTTGTTGCTTAAAACACTATCAGAAATATTCACCAAACACTCAAATAAACAAGAAAAACAAAATTATAACCAATTCACATCCGCCATTATGGAATAGCAACAAAAAACAGAATTTTATCATTTTTCAATTTAATAACAGGAATAACAGCTATTTATCTCAGAAATTCTGGAAGTATGGTTACACTATCAGACTCGGCTCGTACAATGACATAGGCGTGAAAAAATTTACTACAGATATGAAACCCATGAAACTGAACAACTTTGCCAAAGGAACAGGTCGAATTATAAAGAAAAATGGACTTCCCATACAAAATGTTCCAGCTGACTGGGTCAATTAGTGTAGGAGGCTAATTTTCTTTGGTATATTTCGCGTTTGTTCCTTGGAGAAAGTTGTCCAGATCACACTTCGGAGACATGGTTCACTCCTTAGAATATTTGCATCTAATATTTTTACACCCTGTATAGTCCATCCATACTGTCAATGAGACCATTATTGAATTGACAACTGTTTAAAAAAAGGTACTAAAAATAATCAATAGATGGCGTTGAATACATAGGGAGCATCTTTGCTGGGGAGTTTTATTCTTCATCTTTTCGTGAAGGACACCGAGTAGTCCAACGACCCGTACGTATGATACGTCCTTGAAATGTATGAAGAAGTTATAATTGGATTTTTATTAAGAGTTTAGAAATAATATTTGCTGTGCTAGTGGCGCTTATTCGTATCTTGAAATCGCCAATAATGAATAGGACTACGGGTTCGAAATGGGAACATGACGAGCAATAGAGTTTTTTTATTTGTATAAGATCATAAAACGAAACGTAACTAATAATTAATATATCACTCACGTCACACAAATATTTACTTTCATGGGTTTCCCAACATATTGACGAAAACAAAGTACAAACACAACAAAGTATTAAATAATGAGGATAGATTCGAAAAGAACGCCTTTTGGCTTTGACATTTAGTAACGTAGTCTAGTAGTAGTCGTAGTTCAATGCCATCTACATAATTCTTGAAATACCAAACTGTTTTTTAATCCTCAAAAGAGAAAACTCCCTTTTAGAAAGTTACTAGAACTAGAATATGTTTAACGCCATCTCTTGGCGTAAAAAGTCGTAACTTTTTTAATCTGTAAAAAAAACTTATTCGGTGACATTTGACTTGTTAATCTTATCTGTGACAAATATCATTCGGCGCAGCACTTGTTGTTCGCTGATATCAGCGTAATTTACACTTTTTATACGTAATACACCACGTTGTCATTTCAAAACCCGTAAGTACTGCCTGTTTTGTTCATATCCTAGAATATACTTTTCAAAAAGTGCAATTTGTTATCAGTTTTTAGGCTACGACAGTGCCTCTTGAATTCTTAGCATATTTAACTGTTTTACTGTTGCAGAACCATGTCTGGCGAAGGTATTTCTCCTCAAGAGATCGAGGCATTATGCCAGACTCCAGATCCTGTCACTAAGGTAAGATTCTCATTTATATTAGACAAGATATATTCGTTATAAAATAAGGGTCCTTACTCCCTACCTAGTGTGAACTTATTGGGTTTCTTTGTAATTGATAGGACTTTGAACCTTTTAAGGTAATTTAATACTATCGCTTGTAAGGAAACTTATTGTATTTGTAGTTTTTACTAACCTACAAAATATTTATCATTGGTCTTCACATATGACTTTTTATAAATTGGTACTAACTCTTTTTTTATTATGAGATAGGATAATTTCTTTATTTACACTTTGTGTTGTGATTTCTAGATGGAACTCCATGGTGTCACTATTTATTGATAAACTCAATTACAAATAGGTAAAAGATACAAAATATTTATATTATGAGGCTCCTTCTAGTTGTAGGCGGTTGACAAACTCTGACACCAGAGTTCATCATGTCATTGGACAACTTGGTGCCCCACACGAAGGAGAAGAAGATTAGGCTTCTTTAAAGTTATTTTCAAATTCCTATATTATAAACAGATAGCCAACATAACAATTATTTTATGAAATTATTATTTTATATGACACAATAAAAATATACTTAAAAAGATGATAAAATCTTAAATTCTTAAACCTTTTTTAAACTATAGAGGTGATGCATCTTGGGGAAATCCCTTATTCACCGTTCACAACACCCACAAATAGAATAAAGATGATGCTATTTTAAGCCAGCTGATTTAAACATAACCAATTTAATTTATCAATTCCAGGACTTCATGTTCCAGCAAACAATGTACCGTATAAAAGACCCAAAGAAGTCCATACCGTTCTACACGGGCGTGCTTGGAATGACCTTGCTGAAACAACTTCACTTCCCAGATATGAAGTTCTCGTTATTCTTCATGGGCTACGAGAATCCGGCTGATGTGCCGAGGGATGAGAACCAGAGACGTGTGTGGGCCATGACCAGGAAAGCTACATTAGAACTTACATAGTGAGTGGTTTTTATAATATAAAATTTTAAATTCTACTTTACTTACTAGTCCAGCATGAATAACTTTTCATGTTTTAAAAATATTAAACTGGGTTTTTACTGTCACATAAACATTACTAGTATATTTTATTCTACCTTCTAACCTACCACAATAAACAACTATACGCGAGTGCTACGCAATAATCAACAAATTTCGAGTGATAATCCTTGTTTCAAAGTGTAATTTTCACAAAAGCAGTTATTTTTAGTGTTATACTTTCGATCAGTGCATGTGGTTTCTCATCAAAACAAATACTCTAAGCACTAGGCTTGTCCTAAGGTACTAAATACCAAGAAATTCAACCTTAGGAGTGAGGGATTGAACGAAACGCGTAAGTGACATAATCCCCACGGCGCTTAAGACGTTCTTCTCGCAGCGCGCCTTGATACTGTCGCTTGCCATAATACCTGTTTTGTGCGTATTGGGTTGGTCTACTGCGAGTCTGCGTACTGTTCCTTGTGTTTGAAATATATACACCTCGTTCATACATCGCATCTAAAAATGACTGACTGCGGCGGCTGTGGCACAAAAATACTTGATTTGTATTTCATGGAATGCGTGAACCCTAAATGTGCTTTGCTCTATGATCTGCAATGTCTGAACCTAACGAAGGAAGACTTTGACAATATCTCCGATGAAAGGAAGACCACTTGGTTATGCCCTTTATGCATCAACAGCCTACCTAAAAATAATAACACTGGAACCCCAGTGCGTTCTGCTGCAGCGGGTATGTTAAATGATACTTTTACAAAAAATGTTAATTCCAAACGAGGAAGTCGACCACAAACACCACAAACTAACCAACCTGATCTCGGCAAGGAGAGCACATCTGGTCCTGTTAATGATTCAGCTACACCTCTCCAAGAACTTACCAAGGACGACCTTAAGTCATTTCAGCGAGAGATAAGGGATATGCTCAAGTCATGGAAATCAGAACAGGAGTTAAGGCTTATGAAGTTAGAAGTAAGCATTGAAGCTGTACAAAAAACTAACAAGGAAAATCTATTCAACTTAGAAACAGGCCTTGAATCTATCAAGAAAATAGAGGTATCTACAGAGTTTATGTCCAAGCAGTACGAAGAGCTAATGGCTAAAATCACCATGCTTGAAAAAGTAAACAGGGACCACCATAGGCAGATACGTGGTCTTGAAGAAAAAATTGAAGACTTAGAACGTGCCTCTAAAACTGTTTTCATTGAAATACGCAACGTTCCTTCTAAAGTAAATGAGAACAAACAAGAACTTCTACACGTCATTCAAAAAATATCAAAGGCACTAGGTACTGACCTGCAGCCTTCTGACATAAGAGACGCCTACCGTAAACTAGGCAGGAATGGTACGAATGTATCTACTAAACCCATCATAGCAGAATTGTCTAGCTCCATGGCTAAGTTCAATATGTTGGCTGGTCTAAGAAAATACAACCTACAAAATCCGCACAATAAATTTAACACTGCCAATCTCGGCTACACTGAGCACAACTCTCCAATTTTCATATCCGAGATCCTCACAGACAATGCGGGAAAGCTATACTTCTTATCGAGGAAACTGAGAAAAGAAGGGTTAATCGACAATACATGGACAACCAACGGAAAAGTCTACTTGCGCAAAAAGGCAGGCGATCCCGCCATTCTTCTGCGAGATGAAACACAGATCCAATCTATAAGAGACCAAGCCTGACTAGATTTTAAGATCAAAATTGCTCTATTTTTGTGTCAAGGATCATTGTTATTAAATACGATAATTGCAGCTTTAGAACGTACTGCTATCAAATTCAATCATCGGCTAAGCACACTAACATCCGATTCACATCTTTACCACACCATTACTTACATAGCTATTCACACAACAGTTTACCTCTCTTTCGTGTCCAAACCTAAATCCGATGGCTTATTCAATTATATAGAAACTGTAGAAATTTTAATTAACCAAACCCACTCTACTCTTCTTGACCCTCAAAATACTTCTGCTACATACGTGCACTGTCACAATAACTTTTCCAATGATTGATAAAGTAATTAACGACGTAGACTCCACTGTTTTTATTTCGAACACCATAATTGACAAAGTTGACCAATGTATATTGTTCTTGGGAGATCCTAAGAGGCAGTTTACCATACTGTTACAAAATATACGCAGTATTAGAAAAAATCTTGACACCCTAATCGCTTACATGAATGATCTGCAGTTCAACCCAGATGTCATTGTGCTGACTGAATGCTGGTCTGGTCACGACTTTAACGGTCTACCTCTAAATAACTACAAATGCCTATTTACAACTACATATATTAATCAGAACGGTGGAGTTGTGGTCTACACAAAGAATGACATAAATTCCGTAGCCTCAGAACCACATTTTACAGATGCTAATTGCTTAGTAGTTCAGATAGATCAGCGTATTACTATAATAGCAATTTACAGATCCCCATCAGTTTCAAAAACACAAAATTTTCTTAACTCGCTAGAGGTTGTAATGCAATCATGCACCACGCCTACCTGCGTTTTGACTGGTGATATCAACATAGATATCAAAGATAATTCCATGGACCCAAATAAAGCTGACTATCTTGATCTCACCGCACATTATGGTTACATTGTCGGATATACCTTACCTACTAGGGGACCCAACTGTATCGACCATTTTTTGGTGAAAACTAAATTAAAGGGTCGAGCCATTGTGTGTAACTCAGATATCACCGATCATGCCTTTTCTATTCTTGGATTAGATACCGGCCTCCCGATTAATAAAAGAAAACGTCAACAATTTAAAATAAAAATCGATTACCAGGGTTTAGCAGATTACTTGATCAAAATGGATTGGTCTGCTATTTTATCTGAAAACGATCCAACGAAAGCAGCAAATTTATTTATAGATAGGTATAACAACGCTCTTTCCCAATTTAAAACCAAACAAATAATCAAAGCCACTGAAATCATCTTAAAACCCTGGATGACACCTAAACTACTGAATTGCATTCGACGCCGTAATGAATTGCACCTGGAGAGTAAAAATAAACCGAATGACATAAACTTGGAAAACAAATATAAATCTTATCGGAATTATTGTAATGATTTGCTAAATAATCTAAGGGACCGATACAACAGAGAACTTTTACACGCTGCCAATGGGGACGGAAGGAAAACTTGGGATGCTGTAAAAAATATTTGTAACCTAAAAGGTATCAAAACGGACAGTGATGACCTGCTAAAACTAAATTCACATCAACCTACAGCACTCAATATAGTCAATGACTACTTCTCAAACGTTGGATCCACTTACGCTAATAAAATACTTAAAGATACAAATAAAAATGAACAAGATCTCGTCTCCTCTATCAAATCTGGCAATAGCTCAGTACCAACTCACTCGTTTTTTATGGCTCCTACAGACCAACACGAGGTATCATGTATAATTCAAAGCCTTAAAAATAAATCATCTACTGGTTGTGACAACATAAATAATAGCGTTCTGAAACTTAGTAACCCTTCAATTGCAGCACCCATTTCACATATTTGTAACATCAGTTTGATGTCGGGTGTGGTTCCGGATAGCCTCAAAGTCGCACACGTAGTTCCTATCTTTAAATCTGGTGACACTCACGACCCTGCGAATTACAGACCAATTTCTTTGTTGAGTACCCTCTCAAAGATACTTGAGAAAGTGGTCAACAAGCGTCTCGTGAGCTATCTGGAGAAGAATCACCTGTTATCGGAAAACCAATTCGGTTTTCGCATTGGACGAGGAACTGAAGATGCTGTAATATCTCTAACTGATTTTGTATCCGAAAGATTAGATAAAAAACTGAAATGCCTGGGTGTCTTTCTGGATCTCGCGAAAGCGTTTGACACTGTCTCGCGGCCTATATTATTGAAAAAACTAGAATATATGGGTATAAGAGGTATTCCTTTGAACTGGTTTTCTTCTTACCTCAGTAACAGACAGCAAAGGGTTCAGATTGGTAACCATTACAGCGACTACACAGGTATAGCTTTCGGAATTCCTCAAGGCAGTGTCCTTGGACCAACATTATTCTTAGTTTATATAAACGACCTCTGTAACCTAGCTCTTCAAAATTCAAAATTATTCTCTTTCGCTGACGATACGGCGATCATATTCTATGATAAAGAATGGAATAAATTACATGGTGTAGTTGAGGAGGGACTGCAAAAAGTTAGGTCTTGGCTGCAGGATAATCTGTTAACTCTCAACCAATCAAAGACTAAAGTAATAGTATTTGCAATAACGGAAAAAACAGCTCCTCCCCCTAATCTTGACTTCACTATTCACTCATGCACTGACTGCAATACCTGCAGCTGTCAAAAACTTGAAGAAGTTAAACATATTAGATATCTTGGCATTATGATTGATAACCGCCTTAACTGGTCTCAACAATTAGAAAGGCTTAACGGTAGAATAAGGAAACTAAAACATATATTTAGGCAGCTTCGTGCTATAGCTGATCAAAAAACTGTTAGACTTGTATACACTGCACTATGCCAATCTGTTTTAAACTACGGCATAATCACTTGGGGTGCAGCATTCAAAACAAATCTTATGCAGATTGAACGTGCCCAAAGAGCTGTCATTAAAATTGCCTACAACAAACCTTACTTGTACTGCACAGATGACCTGTATAAAGAAACACAGTTGCTACGAGTAAGGCAACTTTTTATTCTGGCGGTTGTAATGCGCTTCCACAAATCATCCATTTTAACGGCAGATACATCTCGCAGTCGACGACTGAAATGGAATAAGCCTCCCACGCGAACCAACTTTGCCCGAAGATTTTATAGATACCTTGGACCATACGTATATGAGAAAATTAACTCTAAATGTCACTTAGTGACCTTAACTATTTTCAAATGTAAGCATATGCTGAAAATGCTATTCTGCAACTACACATATGAGGACACTGAAAACATTTTAGTCCATCTCCAGTAATGGGATTCAACACACACATACACCAACAAGCACACATACACACAAACACACACACACACACGCACACACACACACACACAAATACACACACATAAACACACACACACTGCTAGCCAATAAAAACCTTAGCTGCTTTGATTGTTACCAATATATTTTTAAATGTTTTAAATTACCTACTCTTTTATGTGTTTTAGTAGTTTTATAGTAAGTAAAAATTAAGTTAGGCACCGATGAACGCTCCTGGTGGAATCAACTAGCCTTTGCAATACAGGGTATCCTAGTGCAGAGACTAGTACTCAAATTGTTATCCTTTTTTGTACTCAATAAATCATTTTTCATTTTTCATTTCATTTTTCATTCATTTATAATATCAATTTAATAAATTATTAAATTAGGGGTGTTAGTTCCGACACTTATGTTTGGGGGTAAAAGTTGGGTATGGCAGAAAAAGCATGAAAGTAGAATAAATGCAGTACAAATGAGAGCGTTAAGAAGTATGATTGACGTAAAATTTAGTGACAGGATAAGGAATAGCGTGATAAGGGAATGTTGTGGTATAAAAGGAGACGTAGTGACTGGTGTAGAAAAGGGTATGCTTAGATGGTTTGGTCATGTAGAGAGGATGAATGAAAGAAGATTAACGAAACAGGTGTATATGGCAAGTGTCGATGGGAACGTCGGAAGGGGAAGACCTCGACGAACGTACCTCGATCAAATCGGGGACGCGCTAAAGAAAGGTCAGGTCAAGAGTACCCTAAACCGACGAGCATGCATGAAGAGATTGATGAATGTGGAGGAGGCGAAAGAAGTATGCCAGGATCGTAGTAAGTGGAAGAAAGTTTTTTGCTTTATTGACTAGAGAAGCTAAGCATGTAATTGAGAGCTGGTTATTGAAGCTGAATTATGACCAGACTGAGGCTATTATGCCAGCAGCATTGTAACCTGGGTGCAGCATTATGTTTTTGGAAATACACGCACGCACACACACACACACACACACACACACACACACACACACACACACACACACACACACACACACACACACACACACACACACACACACACACACACACACACACACACACACACACACACACACACACACACACACATATACACACACATATACACAAACACACACACACACACTCACATTTATTTTCCTTTTCTTTTGTATTGCATAAATAATATTTAAATTTTAAGTTCAACACGTCTTGTACCTAACGTCTCGTCCGAACCAAAATTCATAATAGTCAATGTTTTTTCGGGCCCCTGCGATACAGGCTATGCTTAGTGCAGGGTCCGCTGTTAAATTGTCTGCATGCCTCACCTCGGACACAGTCTTATGTATTACTATTTTCAATTGTATTGTCCAGACATTGTTTGTTAAGTGTTTAAGTAAATAAAAAATTATTATTATTATTATTATTAAGTAGTCTCTGCCTACGCCTCCGGGAAAGAGGCGTGATTTATGTATGTATGTATGAAAATTTGGAAGTGTTCGGTTGAGGCGCCGGTAGCTCAGTGGCAAACCAAATTTTTCCAAAATTCCAAATTTTCAACCTCTTTTATTTAATTTTTTTTATTTTGATTAATGATGGGTTTGCTTATGACTCTAGTCTAGTCTGATAATTTTTACTTGTGCTTGGTTTTCAGCAATTGGGGTACGGAATCCGACGATTCAAGCTACCACAATGGCAATTCGGACCCGCGCGGTTTTGGACATATCGGAATTTTAGTACCGGATGTAGAAGCTGCATGTGCAAGGTAATTATCATACTCTGATTAGCCGTGTGATGCCGGCTTAGAATAGCATCACCCCCTATTTCTTTTCCGTGGGTGTCGTAAGAGGCGAATACTGAATGACCCTCAAATGTTTGTCAGGCGCGGCGTAAATGATCTTTTATGCCTAATTACGCAAGGGATATAGGCGTGTATGAATAGTCATACTTATCTTATCTTATCTTAATTATCCTACATCGTCTCACTGCTGGGCAAAGGCCTCCCTCTTCTCTTTCCATCCTGTTCTACTCTAGGGCTCCAAGTGCCAGTATTTGCTAAAGGCATCTAGCTCTACGCATCTACTCATACTAATAAAATATATTAATAACATTATTATATCAATAATCCATTAATATTGTGTGATTTGCCCTGGGGGCCGTCCATAAATTACGTCATTTGAAATTAGGGGGTCTGGCCTTTGGATGATGGTAACATGACGCTGGGGGGGAGGTATCGCCAAAAATGACGTCATTATTAGGAAGTCAAGTAAGTGCTTAGTTAATTTAATAAGGCAATAAGTACGCTTTACTATAGGTAACATTACTTCAAATATAAAATATTTTTTTGGTGTTATTACCCATTTCATCTATTTTGTATGATGCCGTGTGATGCCGGCTTAGAATGGCATCACCCCATTTCTTTCTCGTGGGTGTCGTTAAAGGCGATGGTGTGTATTGCAATTTTAGGCGATGGGCTGACAACCTGTCACTATGGCGATACACAATTTTCCGAATACTCTCAAATTTTTGTCAGACGTGGCGTAAATGTCCGTTTTTTTGCGCCCGTTTACGCTCTGCCTACCCCGCAAGGGATAAAGGCGTGATATATGTTTGTTTGCACTTGTATGAGATTTGACGTCATTAAGATAGGGGGGGGTATACAGAATTATGACGGTAGGATGATTATAGGGGGGATTATAGGATGACAAAACAATGACGTTATTTATGGACGGCCCCCTGGATATTTATTTAATATTATTTTCTTCACGCGCCAAGAAAGAGACAGATTACTAGCGAGGGCTTCAATTCGTTATTTCTTCTAAGTGATATATAGTTTTTTTTACTACACTTACGAGAATTAAAAACATAACATCAGCTCATTTAACCTCAAGTTAATGCCGCGAAAAATCCAAAACAAATTCGCGCGTTAGAGTGTTTATCTGTCCTTAATATTATAAATCAGATACCTCTTCACGCTCAAACGGCTTGACCGATTTGTATGAAATTTGGAACACAGGTAGATAACCTGGAATAACACATCACATAGGCCACTTTTTACCGCAGTGAAACAACTATTACCACGGGAAAATGAGTGGTGTTAATATCCCTTTTACGGCCGTTAACGCCCTGCCTACCTCGTAAGGGATATAGGCGTGATTTATGTATGTATGTTTCTCTTTGTTCCAGATTCGAACATCATGGCGTTAAGTTCATAAAGAAACCTCAGGATGGGAAAATGAAGGGTTTGGCTTTCATCCAGGACCCAGATGGATACTGGATCGAGATCTTCACCAGCAACGTCGCCTCTTAGACTATGTGAGCTCAACATGTTCAAACTGGTGACCACAGTATGCAACAAAAATTGACCAAGCGCAGGACAGATATATGAAATTGGCCTTAGTGTGACAAGGATAGATTGTCTGGCACAATTATTGTTATTACGTGTAATATTTGTTGCACATTTTCGTTTGTTCAATTTTGTCGCATATTGTGCGCACTCACAACAGTTTTTTTTTATTTAAGTAATATTCAAAATTTTACTTTAATTTGTCCATTCTGTGATGATTTACCAAAAACTACTACAGGCTAAAATGATACTGGTGAAATTTGATGTTCATTGCGTAGTCGGTTAGCCATTATGATACCACGAATATTAACCGGCAAGCAAAGTACTAAGAATTTCATCTGTAGACTTGTAGCCTGTGGTTTCATAACAAAGCTGTATAAAGCGTTGATCAGTTCGCCTTCCCTTGCATTAAAAAACAACTGAAAAGTGCCCTCTTGTAGTGAGTGTGAAAACTAACCTAGTTAGATTCTGACAGATAGCATCGCATGACGTTAATATTACTTCAGCTACTCCATAACAGATGGCAGCACAAAATTATGAATTTTCATAACGTAAAGAATCGAAAACTAAATTTATTAAAATATCACCGAAAGCGTGTGGTGCCGACTTAGAATAGCACCACCCCATCGAAAAAGACAAGGGATGAATCCAGGGAATGGACAGCAGCATTGCCTGCGAATACAACACTTGCACTGCGCTCGCCAATCCGTCTGCCAAGCGTGGTGAGTATGGCAAAAACTCCCTTATTTTATACATTAATCAAAATAAAAATTCGAAAAAAAAAAATTAATACATGTTTCACGAATAGGCTCCGAATCTGACAGTCACATGACCACAGATAAGGTTCGATTCTAATAGTCGCATTTTGAAACTGATCGTCAAATTACATACTGTAGTTTTGAATATTGCTTGGTATTAAAAAACATTTGGTAGTTGATAAGCAGTGTCAATTCTAGAATACCACTTTTTAAGTCATTATTTTAGTACATCTCTAAAATGGCTGTGAAAAAAAGAGGTGTAATAATATTTTGGGTTTCAAATTCTGATTTGGTTTTCACTTGTTTTGTTAAATGTTATTTATAATAATTTTACCCCTTTAATAATTGATTATAAATTTAATTTTCTTATTTACAATATTTCCTATGTTATACTTATATGAAATACGAATACTTATAAAGCATTTATTAAATAGGTTTTTGCTGTTTGTTAATATAGATAATTATATATAATACTTTTCATATTTATCATATTAATATTTATAAGTTAAAATTTAAATTTTATTTATGTTTCATATCCATAATAAAATTTACCCTACTCATTTTTAAAGATAACTTTTTGTGTAATAATTATTTTTATTATTTAGAATGATTATTTATACGTAAATATTATAAATAATAGCATTAAGTAAGGAACGAGTGCAATTTTGTATACAATAACGTATGTAATGTTTAAAGTTTTGTAATAAAGTATTGTTAACAAAATTATATACTTTTATTTCATAATATATGTATAGATAAGAAAACGGAAATTCCTTAATTTCACTTTTGAAAGAGAATATCAAAAAAAAAAAGTTTATATTGTTTAAGGGTGCAAATGTTTTTAGGGTGATATCAACTAGTGAAACTGAACAACTTCCCCAGGGAACATAGGTCGAAATAAAATAAAGAAAGAAAGAAGATGGGGAAAGTTGTTTCTTATCACCAGCCCGTCTTGAGTTTTTGCTATCGGTCACTAGTAAAATTTCACCCTTTAAATAGGGTTAAAAAGGACCTCCTGTACAAATATTACAAAAAATGTGTCACTTTGTATGGAGGGTAAATTTTTTCATATTTTGCCCTATGTTCCTTTGGTTGGGTAGAAGTTGGTCAGTTTTACTAGTACAGCTCGTCCTACTAATATTTTCAATAAAATTCCAATAATTTAATAGTACCTCTCTTTTCGTGTGGGACACCGAGTCGTCCAACGACACGATGAACCCTGGTGTCAGTTTTTCAACCGCCCACTAGTAGTAGGCCTCTGACATGGTTGTGTAACGGCTGCCATCTAAGTAATCATAGACAGCAACCGGGAACGACGGCTAAACGTGCCCTCCGAAGCACGGAACCATTTCTTTTTCGGACAATCAGATGGTTCACTTTGCAATGTCTTAACCAGATACCTAATACACCTTATGTACAGAGACCCACTGTACCCGATATTATCAAACTACAGGCTACAATTTTACAGGTGAAATTCGATGTGCATTGCGTAGTCGGTTAGCCATTATTATACCGGGAATATGAACCGGCTACGCAATGTACTAAGAATTTCACCTGTAGACTTGTAGCCTGTAGTTTCATAACATAGGCACCGTTGTTCTAGTGGTTCTAGTCCAGAGGGTAAAAAAAAACGATTGACGTCAGGCATTTGCAAAATGATTTTGTGTGGAAACATGTTGCGCCAACCCCATATTTCTGAAAACTTGCCAAATTTTCAAGCGCGGGCAGGATTTGAACCTGCGACTAGTGGCGACGCCTCTTCCATCTGGGATATCGCAGCTCGTTCCTTGCCCGCCATTTTTGCAAGTGTATTAAATGCCAGTAACGCGTGGCACGGCTCCATCTACCGGGTTAGTTTTGCAATATTATTGTGGATAATATATCGGATTCGGATACTATGGAATATATACACGGTGTAAGGAACAGCCTTCTAATACTGATAGGATGCACTTATACCATGAAACTAAACTTTCCCCTAGGAATATATTTCAGGAAAGGTAAAAAAAAATGACTTCCCATTGTAAAAGCAGCTGATCGTAATTTTGTATAACAAGTTTTTTTGTTTCCTGAATCAAATCAAATCAAATCAAATCAATTTTTTTATTTGCTTTAAGCCTGCGTCGAGCGTATGCCGACCGTCCAGTGGCGCCCTCCCATGTTTTTTAATAAATTCTTTAAATCTAGGACAAAAATTAAAAATCTAAGACGGACAAATTGTTGTCCTATACGATAAGTTTATTTTAAGGTACAACAATGAGCTTTTTCTTGTGTTTTAAATTTTAAATCACTAAAACGGAAAACGGTGGCCACCATTTTCCGTTTTAGTGATTTTAAAGACGGATAACAATGTAAAGCTTATTGTTGTACCTTAAAATAAACTTATCGTATAGGACAACAATTTGTCCGTCTTAGATTTTTAATTTTTGTCCTAGATTTAAAGAATTTATTAAAAAACATGGGAGGGCGCCACTGGACGGTCGGATTTCGCACGGCGCCGCCTTAAGTGTGGTTACATGAGATGATAGTTTTATAATTCGAAATCCATTCACACTTAGCTGATTATCAGCGTGCAAAAGGTATTATTGCAAAGGTAATATTACATAGGTATATAGACAATATTCTTATAAATAAATTTTAAGCATGTTACTAAATTTACCATAAAATATGTCGTAAGCTTATTTATTAACTATATTGCTACTTTTATCTTATCATATTACATTATTTTTGGTCAGCTTATTACTATTGTTATATGAAATTTATTCAGAAAATTTATATTACACTAATAATACAAACTTAGTCTATTTAGCATTAAAATATTCATTTAATGAGTAGAAACATTTATCAAATAGCCAATTTCGTAACTTGATTCTAAATTTATTCCCACCCAATGTTTTAATGTTTTCAGGCAGTCCATTAAATATTTTGATGCACATGACGTAACAATTTTTTTCACAGATAACAGTCTTTATAGATGGGAGCATTAATCTTTTAGGGTACCGTGTATTGAAGGAAAGTGGTTCAGTTTAATGGTCTGCACGCACCCTATCATTATTCGGAGGGCTGTCCCTTACATCCAGTATTTAAAAAAACACGTCTATTACCGGCGTACCAATGTTACATACCGTTACAGTCAGATTATTGCATGGTGCACCGAATATTTGAGGTTATCTCGGCTCGTGTCGCACACTCGATCTAACTTATACAAGGAGTATTTATTTCTTCTTACTTTTCGTGTGGGACACCGAGTCGTCCAACGACCCGACGAACCCTGGTGTCAAGAGTTTTTCAACCGCCTACTACCACTAGTAGGCCTTTGACATGGTTGTGTTAAGAGCGCCGTCTAAGAAATCATAGACAGCAACCGGGACCGACGGCTTAACGTGCCCCCCGAAGCACGGAACCATTTCTTTTCGGACAATCAGTTGGTTCACCCTGCAATGTCCTAACCAGACCGGGAACAAATTCTAACTAATAAACTTAAATAAATATCAACTTTGTGAGTGTCCCACCGAGAATCGAACCCGGAGCCTTTGCGTAGCAGGCAGTCGCACTACCACTGCGCCCCATCGGCCGTCGTAGTATTTATTAAAAAGGGTATACCGAAAAGGGTAGACTGTTCAACTATCCCCATAGAACAATAGTCGAAATATGAAAGAAAATATTGAAACTTCCATAGTACCTAAATTAACCAGCAGATGGGCAATTTTGTATGGGAGTTTTTTTTTGGGAATGTTGTTCAGATTCATATGTCCCATTTTGTTACTCCCTGTATGTGGTTCCTACCGGTTATAATACTTTTAATATCGGCGTGATCATAGATCATTTATGCGTAATATCCGTACTAATATTATAAATCTGAGAGTTTGTGTGTGTGTAGGTATGTATGTATGTTTGTTACCTCTTCACGCCTTGACTAATTTGAATGAAATTTGGAACACAGGTACAGTACCCGAAATAACACATAGGCCACTTTTTACCGCGGGAAAACAACTATTACCACGGGAAAATGAGTGGCAGCGGGTGTACCGCTGGGCGGAAATCTAGTATATATATATATGAATGATACTTTTAATGCACCTGTCTTACCACATTCCTTGGTTCATCGGGTTGTTGGATAACTCGGTGTCCCACACGAAGAGAGAGAGACCACATTCCTTTAAGGCGAAGTGGGCTTGGAAACTACCGCGTAAGGTCAGATAGTGTTCGGAATTTAGTATCCCATTTTTTGAAATCTCCAAATTTAGAGGCGATACTTTTCTTTCTTCAAGATATATGCTACAAAATTAGGTTTCCAAAATAAGATTTATTAGAATTGCCTCGTTAGAAAAATTGCAAAGTAAGCTCTAACTTTGCGTTTTCGGTCAGATTTTTAGACTAAAAACCTGAACGATTTGATTGTTATCCATCATTTCATATTTTATTTTGTGTCTTCTTCTTCCTCATTAAATGAGTGTTAGTAGTAAATTTAAAAATTAAAGAAATGCTCGGTTGGCCGGATCTGAGCCGTCATCGTCTGTTTCGAATACCTTAAAACACTTTCCGCTTTAGGTATACAATTTTTGAAAACTTGCAAAATTTTCAAGCGCGGGCACGAATTGAACCTGCAACTTTCGTCATTACTAGTGACGACGCCTCTTCCACCTGTGCTACCATAGCTCGTTCCTTGCCCACCAATTTTGCAAGTGTATTTAATGCCAGTAACGCGTGGCACGGCTCCATCTACCGGGTTCGTTTTGCAACTAATACCCGGCGACTAATTCTATCTTTACAGATTGTATACTTTAAGCGATTATAATTTGGTATTCAATTTATCGCGGGTTTTGTGACCAGGGGAACGCCTGTTCCAACTGGATCTGTTTGGAAGTTGTATATATAGCGATCGGCGGAATAACTTCGATACCGCGTTTCAGGACTTGTATAATGGAAAACATGCGCTCCGCCACAGTCTCTCCGTCTGATTTTGCCTGCAAAGTTATCGGTAAACCATCCTCTACACCTGTATGTATAAAACAGTACATCAAGTGTGAAACAAAATTTTACAATATAGTAAGAAAATTATATAGTTTTAATGACGTAATATATAAATTCGTTCCGACATCTGTGGGTTATCGATCCTATCATACAATTTTCCGCCACTTGGTCCAATTTTAGCTTCACATGTAACTTTTCAACTATTGTGACGTTAGAAACTGAACATAAACGCGGTGTATATTACCAGAAACCGTTAATATCACAATATATATTTCATTTTTATTCATTTATAAACTCAATTTAGATTTTAGTGACGTGGTAGTTATTAAACGTATTGATGTTAAGGGTTGGGAGCGAACACGCAATGAAATTTTACGTAATTTTCCTGGCAGTAAGCGGACTTACATCAGCGCTACCACGAAGGGTATTTTTTAATTATATTTTATTCATCATCATCAGCCCACATCCACCCACTGCAGGGTATAAGCCTCTTCTTTAATGCGCCAATCTTCACAGTCCTGTGCTAAACTCATCCATAGAGATCCCGTCGACTTGGTGATATCATCGGACCACTGGGCTGATGGTCTGCTTGCTAAACTTTTTGTTCCTCTTGGCCACCACTCTGTGACTGCTTTAGTCCACCGTTCGTCAAGCCTCCTTGCCACGTGTCCTGCCCACTTCTACCTCAATCTTGTGAATCGCTTTCCTACATCTTCCAATTTCATCGTACGTCGAATTTCGACGTTTGGTACGCGATCGACGAGGAAGATGTTTAGCATGGCGCGCTCTATGCTCATATTTGAACATGTAATAAATAAACATGGTCAAATAAAAAAAGGAGATTTTGTCCGATAAAAGAAGTTTTAAATATTAAAGTCAATATAAAACCTATTACCTAAAAAGCCTACTCTAAGTCGGCCCTGGTCCAAAGGTGCCCATAAAACTAGAGGTACTAGTACTTTATAGAGCGCGGGTCAGGACCTCTTCAATTCAAATATGTTCATGTTCACCTACAATTTGTTCCTTTTTCATGTCTCTTCGCTGCTATTCCGTAATGGCGGATGTGGACTTATTATAATTTGGATTTTCTTGTTTATTTGAGTGTTTGGTGAATAATTCGGATAGTGTTTTAAGCAACAAACTATTCTTAAAGTGAACACTAAACAGGAAATTGTATGGTATATATCTGACATTGTGTTATAGTGACGAGTGAATCACTACGTGGCGCAGAAATTTCACTATCAAGTTTCTGTAGCTGCACAATCTAGCTATAATAGCTGCAATACAACCCCTAGTTGCAAAACTAGTGTGTTGCGGACTCTCCCTTTGGCGTAATTCCATTATATTAACTTGCTTTGACTTACGACTTACATTAATGGCAAAATACGTCTCACATAAAGAGATGTGACGCTAATTTGTAAATTTTGCGTTACGGTACGTAATTTGTGGCCGACCCCTCTCTATACTTGAAATACTTACATCGGGAAAATTTATGACGGATAGCAAACACTAAGGATTGTCTGGTGATAAAGAATGACTTTCGAGATACGAAAAATGGGCCCCCCATACATAATTGCCGATCAGCTGATTGAGTTAGGTACTATACTCAAAATGTTTATGACATATTTCAACCTATGTTCCTTATGGAAAGTTGTTCCTTATCACCAGCCGACTTGGGATTTCGCGATCGGTCACTAGTAAAATTTCATCCTATATAAAAAAAAAAACTTGTAATATTTTAAGGGGTGAACCCCCTAATGAAACTGAAGAACTTTACCTCGTAATATGATTAAGATTTTGAACCTCCTATACAAAATGTTCCAGCCGGCCTGGTCAATTTGTTTGGGAGGTCCAATTATTTTTCATATTTCGACCTATGTTCCCTGGGAAAAGTTGTTCAGTATCATGGGCCGTTTCACCCATTAAAATATTTGCGTGTAATATTTTTACATCCTGTATTATTATATTGATATTCTATTTTCTCAAATTTGTAGTCGCTTTATACAAAAAATGAAGAAACATCACGAGAAATATCGGATATGAATATAATAGTTGCAAAGTTACCTGAAAATATAAGAGTCGAACTGCTTGAATCAGCCATAGAAAATCCGAATGAAAAACTTTATGAAGCTGTAAATACCGATCATATTAAAAGGAGTATACAGTACATTATTGGAGGCAAAGGCAAACAACGATACAGAGTGAAGTTAAAGAAGAAAAGCCAAGTGAATGGAGGTAAATATAATGAATAATGATACACTTATGTATAAGATGAAATTTTACTAGTGACCGATACCAAAAACTCATCATAAAAAATATCGTAATTCGAAAAATTAATTTGGACCTCCATTTGGCAATCAGCTGATATGAGTCTAGAGAAACTCAAAAAAAATTTGTCCTATTTCAACCTACGTTTCTTGGGAAAAGTTGTTTCATAACACCAGCCTGTCTTGAGATTTCGCTATCGCTCACTCGTAAAATTTCACCTTATTTAAAAAGCTTTTCATAAGCAGTTATCTTGACTTATTTTCTTGCAGCCGCAAATAACTCAAACATAGTTCATATAGTACCTGACGCCGATGAAATTACACTTTACAAAAATGCTGATATCAAAAGTACCAAAAACGAGACTTCTAATAATTACATATTGGTTGATGATTCCAATAAGGTGACAGCAATCAAAAATTATGTAAGTTTGACATAAATATTATACATTATTGACATCTTAGACAAGGCTACTCATTTACCTTAAACTGCTAATGCAATTATATAACTTAAATTGTTTGCAGATTAAAACGCACAAAATTGTACACCCTACAATAAACCAATATCAAGTTACATCAAACAGAACTACTATCAAAATGACAACAACTCATAATAACAACATTTCCACTGTTCAAAAACCTGTTGAAAAATCGGAAGTTTCAGATGTCGTACAAAAAATGTACAAGTATTTCAATATTACATCAGAAGATGTTAGGCTCTTTGCAATACAACATTTAGGTCTAGACACAAAAAGTCCTGAAGACCTTTACAAATTGGAACTTATTTTTAAAGATTTTTTATCGCATGCAAAAAATTACGATGATGCCGATACTATTCCGTATTTTAAAGAATGGTTGAGGAATTCGAAATATTGGAAAGAAACCCCCACCCCACACTCTCCTAACGATGTAGACCCAGAAAAAGTTTATGACCCTAAGCATTCAAGAAGTGATCTTCGAAATGAAAATTTAAAAGTTGTCAGATATCCAGCAGCCAACACCATAATATCTTCTAAATGGTTGGCAGTAGATCCAAAATATAAAATATTAAAACACAGACCGAGTTACGTAGTTGAAAAAAAGACCTATCAACCAGAAAAGCTCCTTATTAAAAATAAGCTAAGGACGGAATATCAGGAACCAAAAGAAAATCATGAAAGCAAGGAACGTGTTCAAACATCTGACAATGTAACCAAATCGAAACATAAATATATTAGAATTGAAGCCCAAAGATCGAGGCACGTAAATTCACAAAACCCCCAAACAAAAGGTTTGGTGGGCAAGGCAAAAACAAAACAAAACAGTAAATTAAATTTAAATCGAAAAGTAAAGAAGAAAGATGATCATTTATATTCAACTGAAGTGACTCTTCTTACTCCCGATGACGACTTTAATCAAACAACGCAAGCACATGACCAACCGAAAGCCTTTTTCAATGAAGAAATATATCCACATGGTCATGGATCCTCAGATCAACAAAATTTGGAAGAAAACCATGTTTCTGTAATTGAAAAAGAGTATAATGCAAGAGAAAATTTGAAAAAAGTGAATAAAAAGAACCACACTCTTGAATATTTTAAAGGCGAACACCCAAATCACAAGATAAAGGTATCATCAAATTCTACAAACAGCACTATTAAATCTTCAAAACCGGTTGAAGGATACGTTGTTGAAGAAGATATTCATAAGCCTGTTAATCTTTTTAAACTGAGGACAAACTATCTAAGATACGTATTGGAACTGAAAAATAATCCCAATTACAGAGGTGAAATAAAAACATTTGATGATTGGCTTGAATCCACACAACAAAATTTACATGTTGAAAAAGATGTTTTGTATTCTGTTGAACTCCCATCCGATAGTGATCAATCATTAAGAGAACATGATAACACTGATAAGAGTATAACCAGAGAACAACATTTCAATAATAATAAACCTACAATAGGGGAACCTAAAGAAAAAAATTACTCGAATTTAAATACATTTAAAAACAGATCAACCGCATATGATTTATTAGTGAAATCAAATCACGATTTTGCAGTTAAAACGACACCTATAAAAACAAACGTTCATGAAGATTACGAAATCCTGATACCTAACCTGAGTCTCCCAGAGGAAGAAAAGCTCTTTTCTCTAAAAGACTGGCTTGAATTTAATTCTAAGAATTTTAATGATGCTAAACAGCCACTAGCTGAATTAACGACACACAATGTTAAAAATAGCTTGAATAAAGAACAAATGAATAACTTACATCAATTTAAGCCTTCAAATTTTGAAAATAGTACGATGCTGAGGTATAATCCAAATATCTCACATGAAAATGAGAAAGGAAAGATCAACGATGTCATAGATAAAACTAAAATAAATGATCATAAAAAACATCACTTACATGAATCCATACCTTTACTTTCTGAAAAAAGTACTGTTCTGGGGTATGATCAAAATGATAGTTTAATTCACATGGAAACCTCACATCAAGTTGACTCAGAAAAGATCAAAGGTGTCGGAGATGAGACTGAAATAAACGATCACAAAAAACATGTTTTTACTATTATGCAACCTAATGGCCAAAGCCAACTTAGTGTACAAAATGAAACGACACATTTCTTACATGAATCAATACCTACACCTTCTGAAAATAAAACTATGCTGATGTATAATCAAGATGATCGTTCAAGTTACAATGAAAATATCTTACATCAAGATAATTTAGAGAAAATTAAAGGTATCGAGGATGAAACAGAAATAAATGATCACAAAAAAATACTACATACTATTATGCAACCTGAAAACCATTTCCAATTAAACGTGCCAAATAAAACGTCACATCTCTTACATGAATCAAAACCTTCACTTTATGTAGATAGAATACAGCCCAGCCATAATCAATATAATTATTTTAATCATATAATAACCTCACAAGAAAAAGAACAAAAAAAGATCAAAGGTGTCAAAGATAAAATTAAAATAAATGATTTTACTATTATGCAACCTGTAAGCCAAAGTCAACACAGCGTGCACAGTAAACCGTCAAATAATATAGTTATTAAAGCGCAAATATCCCCAATATCAAAAGAAGATGGAGTTGATAGAGAACACGATAAAGCCTATGACGTGAATAAGGTTCATCGAAATGAATATTTATTAGTAGGTTTTGATGTACCTACCACCGAACAATCCGTTAATCGTGATGGAAACGATAGAAAGTCGGATTATGTTTCGGGTCAATCGTTATGTTGTCTTTATTCGCCCAAACCTCTTGAGGTCGGTTCCGGAATATCACAACAAAAAGCATCTACGAATTATTTTGAAGAGGATTTAAAAATGCTTACAAAATCTATCGCCTGGCTTAATCCTTATAAAAACATAGTTGAAATTTTTATAGAGTTATTATTAAATTTAATCATAATATTTCCTCAGCTTAAACATGCGATTCAAAATGAAATTAATATCTTAGATAAAGAATATTATGGCTTTAATCCCATTTTGTATGACGAATCTGTAGTTGATGCACAGTACTCGTATGATGAGTTTGAGCCAATAAACCCCAGAGAAATGGTTCCTGAAATTCAGATTCCACGAACTAACGCAATCGAAGGATTAGCTTCGTGGCAACCAATACCAAACGAGCTGACACTTAAACAATTCATCAACAATATCAATTACGATAGCAAGCTTCAATATACTTACGGTGACTATTTTATGCAAAATGAATCACCAGATGAAAATAATAAAAAGACTAGATTAGTAACAGGCGGAGAAATCGAATATACACCGTTGCAAATGTTTCCATTGCAGTCGAGTAGGGCGATTGGTACAAATAATTTCAAGGATATAAATATACAGGCAAATCAGAATTATCACTCATCGGTGGCGAATGTAGCCGACACACCTCTTGTACCTAAACCTAATTATAATTATTACTACCGTCTTATAGCCATTGATATTCTGAAACAGGCAATAGATCGAATTGTTTTGTACTTAATTAATATTAGTGTGCCTATTGTGAATATAAGATATTTAATAGACATAATATATTCAGAAATGGTGGAGTACATTAACCATCACGTCATCACCTTCGATTGCCCTTATACATATGTAAACGAATTCATAGAAATATTAAAGTGGAAAATCCAACATTATATCTTGGGACCATCCAATAGTGACTACACAAAGTAATCACTAATCAATCATCAAGGTATAGGCACATAAAAAAACATTGAAACAACATACTTACCTATGAACTATGTGCTCGTGTATCTTAATATTTTTAGCCTTTAAGTTATCAGCCGTTTAGATAAAACGAACAATCCATGTGACGAAATTTAATAATGTATTAATTTATTCTTAAGTATTTTTTGTAAGTAGGATATTGTAATTAAAAAATAAATTAGTTAAGTACTAATATAAATTTGCATTTTTTTTCAGTGTTACCTGTTATTACTATTCAGTTAATTCGATTTTTATGATTATTTGTATATGATACAAGATACAATCCTTTTGACTGGCCTGATGGCTTAGCTGTTACGCCAAAAGTTGTAGATTCGATCCCCACAAGACACAAATATTTTCTTAGTCAATATTCAGATACAATTTATCTAAAAAGTATATAAGTATTAATATTTAGTTCCCATAGTACAAGCTTTGCTTAATTTGGGGCTAGATGGCGTTGTGTGCTTTTGTATTAAATTGTACTTATAGAATTATTTTAAACTAGATTTCTGCCCAGCTATTTCACCCGCTGCCACTCATTTTCCCGTGGTAATATTTTTTTTCCTGCGGTAAAAGTGGCGCGTATGTGTTATTCCAGGTTATATTCTATCTGTGTTTCAAATTCCATCCAAAACGGTCAAGCCGTTTGAGCGTGAACAGGTAACAAACATACATAGTCACACACAAACTCTCAGATTTATAATATTAGTACTGATTCGTTTTCTTAGCACCCTGTCTGATTTACGTAAATATTAATTAATTACTTACATCAATATAACAATAAAGTGCATTCATAAAGTTTATTCGACGCTACGCTACGCAATGGGCGAACATGGTTCCAGTAATGACTACAGCTTCGAGATTTAACCGATTTCACACTCGCCAATGTGACAAGGAGCAATTGAAAAGCCCAGCAATTATTAGCGAGTAGGATTTCGATATGGGTGCTGTAAGAATATTTAGTATCTGCATCTGCTATATAGTGATATCTGTCGAAACAGTGAGTATTTACGTAAGCATATTATATTTTATTTTTGTAGCTCTTTGTAGGATGAAACGACTGTCCCTTTCATTGCCGCTGCGTTAGAGAGTAATACCAAATCAGATTTCTTGCAAATTTTTGCGCGTTTTCAATACTTTTAACGTGTCATATGCGAGATAAACAAAACTCTCAACACAGAATATTAATATTGTTAATATATAAGGTGTAAAAAAATTAACTGAGAATATTTTAAGGGGTGAACCAGTACGTGAAACTGAACAACATTCCCCAAGGAACATAATATGTCGAAATATGAAAAAATAATTTGACCCTCCCATACTTAGTGTGTTACCCGGCCGGGATAATTTGTATTTCGACCTATGTTCCTTGGGGAAAGTTGTTCAGTTTCACGTACTGGTTCACCCCTTAAAATATTCTCAGCAATTTTTTTTACACCATGTATTTTAGTGTGTGTTCTTCTTCTATCTTGTCGATGGATGCAAATTTCGTTCGACCAGTATTGTGTGTTAAAACGAACTATATAATTAAAGCCGTTTTAGAGAACATTCAATTACCGAAAATAGGTTTACTTTGGTTTATTTTCTATTGCAATCAATAATTTTACTTGAAAATCAAATTGACTAGGATTATTTTTGGTTCACAAATTCAATTGTTAGTTTTTCGAGACTTTGACAGTAATTTGACAATAACGTTAGATATTAAATAAAAATGTTTAATATAAGTGTTTCTAAAGCTTAGAAGCGGTGGCAGGTTGTTCATTATTTAACGCCTAATGAACGCACTATTGTTAGACTTTTTCATATTTTTGTGAGGGTAGTAAAGATCAAAATGACTGGTACACATGCTGTACCGGGGTTGATGAGGCCTTTTAATTCTCCTTGAAATTTTATGTGAGGAACAATATCAATATTTTTTTACGCACGTGCCTAATAATCATTAAATTTGCAGGAAACGATAAGTGATCCTAGTAGAAAACTATTCGATGTAGAATATTTGGCCAACTATCGCCCAGATCTAAGAGTACCACACCAGTTTTCGGAACTTGATAGAGGCTCTGAAGAAAATGCTGCTTATGTAAGTATTATTTTTACACGTACCAATCATAATCATCTTTATTTTTCATATTCTGCGATTCACATTGAAGATTTTCTAACTTCAATCAGCTTGAGAAATACCAATTACCTATACATCAATATTTTTTTTAAATGTTCTACAATGGTTAACCACTTTTACTGAAGAAAACGAATTTGTAACAAAATACACGAAATCGATTGAAACATTAGCAATTTTGTCTCGTACAACTATACCTTTCAATGCATCTATTTAAAAAGTAGACGAATAATTAGACTGTGTAATTATTATTACGATTTGGCTTTGATGCGAGGCCTGGAAGTGGTATTGCAGGATTAATGCAAATTTGTATGAGCATCCCTACTTTCTTGAGCATGATCTTTCAACAAAAAATTTCATTGCTTTTTTCTTTATTTAGCACTTATTCATTATTTAGTAGAATTTAACGCATAAATACTAATGTCAATGTACACAAATAACAAACCATTTTGTATAATTTAGTTGGATAATCAGTCCAATGTGTTCTTTTAAAAAAAAATAACATATCTAAAACATTATAATATTTATGCTCAATACAAAAAACATCTTAGGTACAGGCATGGAAATTCTAATAATTCACTTTTTTCTAACAGAACGATGCGCGTCGCAGAACGCAAAGAGCCACAAATAGAGAAGAAATGGCGAAAACCTACGAATCAAGAAAACAAGACATCATGACCTCTGCTAATCGACCAACTGTCAGGTTTAAAAAACATTCGCTTAAAACAGAAAAAGTATCAAAAACTAATGTCAGGGCATTACCACTAGCCAAAAGGACGTTCGATGACAAGACGGTGATTTCGGAATTTGACCCACGTCTAGATCCTCAAAGGTCTTTTGGTGAACTGAAAGCTCCATCTAATGATATTTCAGAATTATTACAGACTAACTTACAATATGCGCCGTTAAAAACCGAAAACGATATTCATATGCACTACGAACCACCGCTAATCCACAAAACAAACAAGTTAGCTGATTTGTATGGGCTTGAAAAACAGCAGGTTCCAGGTGTGATTCCACCAGAATCTGATGGAATTTCGATAAAAACCGAAGACCATTTGACACCAAATGAAGATGATTGTAGAAAAGTTATAGATTTCCTGAGCTATCTGTTAGCGTTGGCACTTAGGAGTACTAGAAATGGCTCAACCGAACTTAACTATTATATAAGTAAAACTCTAGACGTTGTTCAGTCTCATCTTTCATCTGATCATTCGCAAATAGCGGAACTTAATTCTAAAATGAAAGAATTAGAATCACAGCTTGCTTCTAAAACTACTTCGCCTAAACTGAGACAATTGGTATGTAAATCGGACGTTAACAGATTATTTCCTTCAGCTAGGTGTGGCGAAATAGACAATTCATATATTTCTGATAACCCTGAGAGTTTTAACTATCCTTACCATGATCATCAACCCGGCCATTTTCATTACCATTCCGGCCATTATGATTATTATCCCGAACCTCATCATCATCATCATTCAAATAATTACCATCATCTTCCCGACCACCATCATCAACATCATCATAATGAAAATTCCGATGATGTCAAACATCTTCCCAGCCATCTTCTCGAACATCTCGATGATTACCATCATCTTCCCGGTCATCATTATGAGCATACTAATAATTACCAACATCATCCCGCCCATCATCATGAACATACTGATAATCACGAACATCTTCCCGATCTTCATCATTATCATGAAAACTCCAATGATTACCAACATCTTCCCGACCATCATCATGAATTTTCCAATAACCACCGTCATCATCTCCCTAATTTCGATAATAACCATCATTTTCCTAACCACCATCATCATCATCATCATTCCGATAATTACCAACATCTTCCCGACCATCATTATCAACATCCCAATGATTATCAAGATATCTCCGACCCGCATAATCAAGATCTTGATAGTTATCAGCATTTTCTCGAAAATCATCCCGACCATGCTAATCTACATGTTGACCGATATCATTATCATCCAGAAAATAAATTATTAGGATTAAAGCACATAACAGAAGTATCTTCAGAGTTACAAAATGTTTTGCAAAATCACATGATTTCGTTTGATAAGTCTTTTGTAAATGCGAAAATACGAAAAGATAAATATAATCCACAAAACTACGACGCTCCTACTGCTGAAATAATTAACATCGGTCTTGATAAGCTGATTAAAAATAATGGTGCAACTGTTCCTGACTTAACAAATTTGGGAACCAAATTAGAAAATTTTGATGATAAAATGAAATATTTTAAGTACCAACCTCTCCCCGACCATGATCATCAATATTCCAATAATTATAAAAATCTTATCGACGGTCAAGAATTAGATTTACCACTAAAGAATCCTCTATATTACCCTTCGTCACAAATAAATAATGAATTGATTTCGCCTGCTGCTAATGGATTATTTTTGAATAATTTAAAACCGACCAAAAGTTCCTATTTCGGCATTAGTCAAACAGAACGCCCTTTATACTTTCCGGCGAAAAATCCAAAAACTAATTACCATACGTTGAAAATCAACAATGGAATTTCACCGACTAATTATTTAAAACAGTCCCATAGTCTTTATTCTGGCAATGATCAAACTGAACATCCTGTGCTTCAAACGTTAGAACAATATAAAAGTCCAAAAGTATTTAATTACGAAAATGCTCCGGAGCAAGAAAGAAGTCATAATATCAGCAAATTAACTCCCGCGTCCAATAAAATTGATCTATTCCCAACTTTGCCCCAGTATCCTGTTCTGAATGATTTGTATACTGCGATACCATTCACCAAACATAAAGCTCTTAGGTCTACGGTTCGACCAGAACTCCAACAACCAACAAAGCCTGGTCAGCGATCGCCTTCATATTCTCCTTGGAAACCAAATACCAGAGAAGGTCTGTTAGACGACAAAAACTCCCCATATCCAGAGTATTATCGTCCTTCGTTTCCAACTCTTCAACATGGACAAAAAAATGTTTCTAATTACGGAAAACCTTTAATAAGCATTTTACAAGGCTTCATTCCAAATCTTAAAGATACTAGTTTAAATCCCGACACAACCGAATTTGAATCAGTTTTAAATGACGAAAAAAGCGATGATAATATAAAAATGTACCTTGCGACTGAATGTAAAGAATTTTCAGACGAACAAAAACATTACTTGTTGCTGTTGCTGAAACATTTTAACATTCTGCATCCTGACGTTAGACTCATGACTAAAAATAATGAAGAGCTACTGATTCTTATATTACGTTATTTCAAAGCAATTTTACATAAAATCGATGGATCAGTCCAATTGCCTAAACTGCAGACAGTCGACATAAAGTTTCTTTCATACATTTATACTTTGATAAACTCGAAACTTGTAGATGCTAAAGACGCAAAAGCTGCGCTAGTTATAGTAAATAAATTTATAAATTATTTGAGAAATGTTGGAAAGGATTTGAACAACAGAGAAATTTTAGACAATATATTGTTATTTGTGAACAAAGTGATAAAGGACATACTTGATAGCGATACTCATACTTCGCCTCCGCCACATATCGATGTTACGTCACCGTTACCTAACCCACTACCGTTACTGCCCTATACATTTGTTACCAAAATGGTTGCGTTACTTGCTTCTACACTTAGTGAAGCGCAGGTAGAAATTGCTTTAGCAAAACTAAAAGATTATACTGAGGAATTGAAATTGCTAGGTAAAGAGTTCTCCAGCACAGAAACTCTGGAACTTGTTTTATCATTTGTATATGAGATTATAAAAAAATCTACTTCTATTGAGACCCCGGCAATATTAAAGGACTTTTTAATAAAATTACACGAGTTCCTTACTTCGTCTGTTGCTTCTATTACGGATAGAGAAATAATAAAAATAAAAGCAATAAGCTATATAGTTGATTTAATAATGCGTAGAGTCGACTTAACAAAAAAAGAAAATTTAAATTTTGTAATTAAATATGTAAATGAAGTTATCAATAATATCTCTCCTTCTATAAAGCCAATCGATAAGATTTTTTTAGGAAAATTATACAATTTTATTAATTCATTAGTCCCATATTTGGAGCAAAGAGAAATGTTAAAAATGAAAGTAATCGATTATATTATGGACTTGCTTCAGCTTGGTGTAGATTTTACAAAAAAGGAAAATTTGAATCTTGTTATTAAGTATGTAAATGAACTTATCGCAAACTTGGCACAGATGACAGGTGTGACATCTGATTTGAATAATCACGCGACAGCATTAACGCCAGTGCCAACAGAATCTCCCGCAGAAATTGATAGCGAAATTATTAAATATGCATACGAAGTAATATATAATGTTTTCGAAAATACTCCTCAAAGAGAATCCGCTGTATATTATTTTCATGAGTATATAAAGTGGGCAGTAGCGATCAATTTTGATTTAAATAATAGAGAAAACCTTAATCAATTGATACTACTTATAATAAGTTGTATTAAAAATAACGAGAAACAAGACATTTCAACACATTCTTGTAGTCCACCTGTGACACAAACGGAGGTGGAAATTACATTTACAATCCCTACAAAAATTAAATTCGGGTTCGGTATTAGAGGTAATCCAAAACTCATCAAGAGCAGAGTGCCTTATCTTACATTCCTTGGCAACCTAAATGATATATTATTAAGGAAACCATTGCTAAGGAATCATAGGGAAAAATTTGAAAATGAATTGCTTAGATCATTGAACATAACGGAAGTATCTTCAGAAGTAGAAAAACTTCCAAAAGATCAGTTAATAAAAATGATATCGCGTGATGGGTCTTTTGTAGAAGCAAAAATCCAAGATGATAAATACAATACACTACACAGCGACATACCTACTGCTGAAATATTTAACAGAACGGTTCACGGTCTTGATGAAATGATTAATAACAAAGGTATATCAGTGACTGACTTAACAAATTTGACAAACAAATCTAAAAATGTTAGTGATAAAATGAAACATTTCCTATTAATACATCGCGATTCAGTTTTTGATCCGGTCGCATATATGAAATCAATTGGAAATCGTAGATTTGTACCTTATGAGGAATCTAGTACTGTAACAAATCCATCAAATAAAATAGATGTTGATAATTTATTATACAATTCTACCACTTCAAATGACAAGAGTCTTAATAATTTAATAGACACTACTACTCTTCCAAGTGATAAGAGTCTTGAAAATGTAATTGACGGTACACCGAAAAGTAAAAGTTTTGATAATTTAATTAACATTACTACAACTCAAGAAACAAATAATAAGAATACGACGGAAGAACAAGAATATCTGGAAAAATAAGCAGAATAATCTTTTAGTGCCTCGTATTTTTTGGATACGTAAGATCAGCACACAATTGATCTCTCAAACTCTTTTCATATTTGATTTATTTCTTAAAAAGATATATAACTAGTTTTGTAAATTGCTTTTTGTGCATGTCAACGCCTTTGTATTTATATATTATATACTTCACACCATGAGTCAAACTCATATCATAGTCAGATTCATTAAAAACGTAAATTGAAAATTGTAGGTACGCCCTTTTCGTTGAAGCCGTGCATCTTCATTTTTAAATAACGACGGAACGGAACAACTCCTATGTTAGGTCCTATTAAATTTAGGGTAAATATTTAAGTGTCAGTTCTACTCGTGATACTGATCAACTTTCCCCAAGTAACATAGGTCCAATATGAAAAAAGACCAGCCATACAAAAATTATTAAAAAATGTGTCACTTTGTATGGGATAATTTTATTTTGATACTTTGACCTATGTTGCTTGGGGAAAATTGTTCAGTTTCTTGAGTAGGAATCACGCTAAAAGCACTGAATTTAATAAGACCTTTATGTGTTTGGCTTGAGAGAATGTGTTTGTGAAAACCAATGTTACCATTTATCTTCAAAACCACGGATCCGAATGTAATGCGATTTTCATTGATAGGTTTGTTTTAATTGGTGCATGTTGTGAGATAAGTGGCACGGTAATTAATAAGTCATCTGGGGGCGCTGCAGTTAATATATTCAACCTTATTACAGTGTCGTGGTTTTTCAAAATATGAATATACAGATAATTTTTTAAACCCCTTATCGGTAGTATTAATGATTTCATATTAATATTTATTGTTTTATATTGCCTATGTAGCCTTAATAATAGATATTTTATTATAGTACAAATTAAAAGAAATAATAAATTGTATTCACATTGGAGTTTTATTTATTTTAATCAAGTATATGCTACACAGTAGGTAAATAGTCAATTAGCAGGATACATTTGAAGACCTTGAACGTCTTATTGGCTTCAAACAAGTCGCTACAAAAATGGCTGACCATTATTTCGCTTATTACACCCTATCAGTATTCGGAAGGCTGTCCCTTACACCCTGTATATTTGCGATTCTTTAAAGTATTGCAACTCGGTAAACACTGAACAGATTTGAATGGAAATTGTATCGGAAGAATCCTTATACCTATTACACAGAATAACCAATAGTATGTAGTATATATGTCGTGGGCTTATCGTTAGATTGGCCAGATCGAGATATGCCCGGGCACTTCTTGTAACGCCGGCACATCGTGATTCAGCCGGGCATGTCGCGATACGCCAAGGTAAAGGTTGGGCAGATCGACGAGAATAACGTATTTGTCGATATTCCGAGCTAACTAAGGCGGATCGTGAAATAGTTGCATTTCGCGCCGATAGTGGCGCTGTCGCGCTTTGTTTACGCGAGTGGAAGATGGCGGCGTTACAAACAAGTGAATGTGGTGTTGATATTATCACAAAGGAAGTATTGGCGGCTGCGCGCCGAAATTATCAAAATGAACAGCGAAAACGAAACAAAAACTGCATTTAAAGAACAATATTACCATTAGTTACTTGATTTTTATGAGGGACATAAAGATTCCTTGCACAATGTAAAAAAAACATGGACATCTACGTATTTTAGAGGTTAGTGTTTAGTTGCTAAACAAGTGTTTATTTTTGCATAATAATGTGTAGGTGATGCGTTTCTCTTATGTCATGTCATTATGTATTAAAATTATTAGATTTACTAAGTAACTAAATATGTTTGTACGCTAAAGTTCCAGTTTATTTTTCAGGTTAATCAACAAGGACTATTATTGGAGTTCTAAATATAATGTCATGGAAACTTTTGACAAAGATTACTATTCATTATTTTTTAACATTTTGATTTAATTCTAGCTGTTGCTCGTCCGTGATGGTTGTATTAAGATTTTATTAAACCTTACTGTTAATTAGATACTTAACTGGCCCGAAATAGGCTTTTTGATATTTTCTTTCCAAAGAACTGTGATTCTTTGTGCCAGATTTTGATATAACTATAATTATATTAAATTTTAATAAACATTTTAATTCTTAACTTTATTTTTATTTGCTAAAACCTTGGATATCCTACATAATCGATATGCCTAAAGTATCGCTGGCCAAATCGCCAAACGTTAAGCGTTAAACGATATGCCCTGTGTTGGATGGCCAGATCATGATGTGCCGGAGTATCACGTTGTGCCCGGGCATATCTCGATATGGCCAATCTAACGATAAGCCCACGACATATATAATACATACAGAACGGACACTCACCTCCCTGCACCCCAGCCCCCGACCCGCCCTCACCCGAGAAATGTCAAAACACTAGTGGAGAATTAAGGGCGGCTTAGTGTGAAAAATGTCGAATCGACCTATTTTTGGTTGAGTTTTAAAGCATCATATATTATTTTATTTGACCCAGAAAAAATATATGTTGTTGTTCATAAACAGTTCTTGATTATTTAATGGACAGAAACACGATTTCTATAACTTTTCTCGATCATAAAAAAATGCAAAGATACGTAAGTTTATGACAATTTTTCAAGTATTACTCAAAGATTATTTACACAAAAAAAAATTAAAATATGCCAAAATGTAGGAAATTACAAGATGTAAATAAAATAATGGATAGATTTTTTAAATTGTTTTTTGGGATTTTTTGAAACCCCATTATTCCTATTATATAACCAAACGACGCGCGCGCTGCGCTTCAGACGCCCGCCGGGCATCATCGGAGCAGGACCTATGCCAATTTTTCGACCGCGGCGTTCCGCAACCTGCTTTTTTCATCTTGTCGCGTAATATTAATAAGATATGAATTTTCTGACATCAAATGTGTTGGCTGGAAGAGATCTCTTCTTAAGAGATAAGCTCGCCTTTGCTACTAAGTTTTAAATAAGTGTTGTATATTTCTGACTGTAATTATTTTGTGAATGTGTAAATATTTCGTTAATTTATTGTAAATAAACGTGTACATAGTCTGTAAATAAGTAAAAATGGGAAATAAAATTAAATACAAGAGGTCAAAATGTCAAAAGCGAAAAGACCGGCAAACAATATCGTAAGTATCTGAACATAATTCTAACCAATTTTTGACCTACCAAAGTAACTACCTACTATGAAGTAAGTATGTATAGGTATAAACTTTAGTGAATAGGTAAGTAGACAAAGAATTGTATAGTTTGTTGTTAAACCTAAAACCAGAAGCAGTTTTAGGTTTAACAACAACAGACAGTAAAATTAAATAGTATTGCAACCACAGTATCTAAATATACAGTATAATAATAAATAAAATGACACTAGATCAAATGGTAGGTATTGTACCTACCGATCTAGTGTCATTTTATTTATTATGTAGTTCATAAACTGTTGCCATGTTAAAAGTAAACATCATAATACATACACAGTAGAAATGAAACCAGTGGTACAACCACAGTTCAAATCATATGAAGAGTAAACATCATAATACATACACTGTAGAAATGAAACCAGTGGTACAACCACAGTTCAAATCATACGAAGAGAATGTACATACATACATACATACATAAATCACGCCTATATCCCTTACGGGGTAGGCAGAGTGTTAACGGCCGTTCAACGGATATTAACACCACGTCTGACAAAAGTTTGAGGGTCAATCAGATAACTGTGCATCACTATAGTGACAGGTTGTCAGCCCGTCGCCTAAAATTGCAATACACACCCTCGAGTCCCTTAGTCGCCTCTTACGACACCCATGGGTAAGATATGGGGTGAGGCTATTCTAAGCCGGCATCACACGGCGGAGAGAATGTACGATTTTACATAATGTAATTTTATTATTTATTAGTGAGCCATGCTATAAGTAATTATCAAGTACATACACAGTAAAACAAAATCAGTAGTGCAACCACTGAATTTGTTTGTAATGTAATAGTATATTTAATTAGACGGCAAATATTGTACCGATAACCTTGGACTTCTAATCCTTGCAGTGCTTCAATATCAAGAGACAAAGGTATTAACATGCAAACAAATTACTAGGTACTGAAAAGTAAGTATAATTTAGTGAAACAGAAAAGGTAAGCCTGTTCAAGATTACTTTATGATAAAATACTTTTTGATAAAAACGTTCCAGGACTTCAAGCCGCCATGACGATGACCAACTTTCTCTGCAAGTTCTGGAGTCACATACATCTCCAAAACAACATAGTCAAACATGTCGCAAACTGCGAGGTTGTCCAATCCTACGTTTATCTGAGAGCGCTGATATCCAACAACGGCGGTTGCATAGACGAAATAAAAAGACGTATGGCGATAACTAGATCCACTATGAGCAAGCTTCATAAGGTTTGGAAAAATCGCAATATCACGAAAGCCACCAAAACACGACTCGTGAGAGCACTCATATTCCCCGTGTTCCTCTATGCTGCAGAGACGTGGACTTTGCGGGAAATTGAAAAGAAGAGGATAGACGCATTGGAAATGTGGTGCTGGAGGCGAATGCTTAGAATATCATCGATAGCATTCCCCACAAATGACTCCATTCTCAAGGAACTCGGCATCAAGCAACGCCTCTCCTCCATCGTGCAAGCTCGCATCCTTACATTCTTTGGACACGTCGCCCGACGCGGGGACATATCCACCGAGCGGCTCGTGGTCCAGGGGAAGGTCGAGGGTGCAGGCCCTCGAGGAAGATCAGACGGACCAAATTAAAGCCGCTACACAAGAAGGACGAAATGACGATTCTTAATGTTATTTAAATACTGCTCTGTGTGAATATTGATGTTTCAAACATGTTTCAGAGCTTCAAGCATATGTGATGATCAACCCTTATTGCAAGTTATGGACTCCCATACATTTCCACTACAATCAACTTCTAAATCTCATAAGTAAGTAACGAAAATTCATACATCAGCCTATTACAGTCCACTGCTGGACGTAGTCATCCCCCTCGGTACGCCATAAGGCACGATCTCCCGTTTTCGCCATTCAGTCGTTACCAGCCGTCTTTTTAAGTCATCGGTCCATCTGGATTCTGGCCGGAGGGCGTCCAACGTTACGCTTGCCAAGGCGTGGCCTCCACTCATGAACCCGCTTACTCCACCGTCCGTCGGTTTTACGACAAATGTGGCAAGCCCACTCCCACTTCAGCTTGCTACACTTCCAGAAAATGTCTGTCACTGGTCTTTTTTGCGGATAAGGAAGGCGATGATTGGTAGGACACATTGATCGAACACCATGGTCTTGAGGCATTGTGGCAAAGATGATTCTAGGATATGACGCAGCTTCCCAAATGCCGCTCAGCCCAGCTGCACTCTTCTGGTGCTTTCAACCTCAAAGTTGTCTCTACCCAACTGCAACGTTTGCCCAAAGTACACATACTTCAACAACTTTAAAGGCTACACCTTCGACGGAGACTGGCTTGGGGATGATTTGTTGAGTGAATTTGACTTTTGTCTTGTCCAAGTTCATCCCGAGTCTGTCACGTCTCGAGGCTGCCTTAAGACTGGATAGCATTTTTGCACACACTTTTCACACACACTTTATATAAAATTAGTACGGATAGTAAGGATTATTTGTCATTGTCCTTCGATTTTCATTGTTTCGATGATTATAAGTAAGTAATGAAAAATTTCAGATGTACCGACGGTGATGATATTGAGGATATATAGCCCCTGCTAGCAGAAGCGGAAAGGAAGACGAATTTCAAACTGTTACGGGACGCCGCCGACTTGTTGACATCAACCATATTTTAAATGAATTACAGGACAAAGAAAGCTCATCATAATGAGTTATTCAACTGCGCATTACATAATACTAACATTATTTAAATGTATATTTAAATAATATTACTATTATTAATAAGTATATAATTCAATAATTAAAAATTAATAATATAAAAACACATCTTCACTGTTTAATTTTATCAATCCTACAATTGTACCAACATATTTTTCTAAGTAAATTACGTAAACAATAAAATTATATCTATATCTTGGGGAGTTATTGACCTACTGCCATAGTTTTGTATACTGTAACGCGCGCGCTCGCTGTGGAAGCTGCGCTTGCCGCCCGGTCCGTACCGCAGGGTCAAGTGAGTTCACCGCAGACTAGCTCGCGCGATCTTTTCTACGCGACGGGCGGAAGGCCGTAAATGCCTACTCTTCAGCACTAAGATGCCCTTAAGTAGAAACTAGCGCTACGCTTGTTACATCCTCTTTGGTAGTTACTGTACCTATGTATTCATCAGGTTAGGTATAAAAACCAACCTGCATGCCAACCCTGCACTCACACATCTGTGATCACCCACACATGCACATGTAGAAATGACAGTAAGTTGTCTAAAGTGTGCGCTGTATGGAGTGTCCGAGGTGTGCCTATTATCCCGAGTGTCATAGCTAGGCTTTATCTAAAAAAACTGTCTTGTTTTTAATTTATTAAATTTATATAATGCTTGTTACTCAGCGCTCATAACTCCTGTTGGAACTTAGGTTATTTACCCGAAATGAGGAAGACCAGCCCAGCAAAGTGAACAATATTCCCCAAGGATCATACGTTAAAATATGAAAAAAGAATGGACCTACCATACCAAAAGTGCAAGCGTGCTAGTAAATTTTTATGGGAGTTTTTTAAATCATAATATGTCGGCTTATGTTCCTTGGGGACATTCATACATACATACATACACATATCACGCCTATAATCCCTTACGGGGTAGGCAGAGCATAAATGGCCGTATAAAACGGACATTTACGCCACGTCTGACAAACATTTGAGGGTCATCCGGAAAATTGTGTATCGCCATCGTGACAGGTTGTCAGCCCATCGCCTTAAACTGCAATACATGGGACATTCATGAGCTGGTTTATTTAATTTCTGGGTTGCACTGTATCCTGGGGCACACTGTATAGTACCTACCTGCTAGAACCAAGCTCGTTCGGTAAATATATTTTTTTTACGCATTTATAGATGGCGTTGTTCACTCACAAGTTAAAATTAAATCTAGATAGATCGATTTATCGCCCCGAAATATCCGCCACTGCCCGACACAACATTTCGAGAAAATCGTTGGAGCCTTTTGAGACATTTATAAATAAAAAAATAACTTTACTAGAATTAACGATATCCTCCGTTCGTCATAAAATACATAGGTACAAGAAAAGGGACGCCCGCGGTCAGTGAACCCAAATAATCGCGTGGCATACCTGCATTCTGTTGTTATCAGGCATCAGGCAATTAATACCAATAGTGGCCGTTTTTTGACACTTTTTGTCAACGGACATTCTGATAGATTGTTTGTTTAAAGAGAAAATATTTTTTTGTGAAGTGGCGCGTTTATCGAGTGGCAATACCTAATGGGTATTGTACAACTTAGGTAATTTACTAAACTAGGCAAATATTTAATTAAGTTTATGTATGTTTTAAACACAGGCATCGAAACACAAACCGACGCTAGCATTTTGAAAATAAAAATAGGCAGAGATCAAAAGCTTATGAGCTTATGACTTCTGACATGAGTACCTACTAACTTATGACATGAATACCTACTTATGACATAGATGGTTTAGAGCGAGATATGCTGAGTGATGCCGGCTTAGAATAGCATCACCCCATTTCTTACCCGCGGTTGTCGCAAGAGGCGATTAAAAGACTCGAGGGTTGCATGTACCTATATTACATTTTTCGCGACAGGCTGACAACTTGTAACTACCTCTATAGTGTTACACGATTTTTCTAAAACGCCCCTTAAACATTTGTCAGACGTGGCACGACGTGGCGATAGCGACCACTTTTTTACAGTAACGCTCTGCCTATCCAGCAAGGGATAAAGGCGCGTGTGTGTGTGTTGAAAGCGCAGAAATAAGTCAGTGGGTCAGACAATACTGAGGGAGATTACGACGAAATGCGCCGGCGTGGGCGCGGAGGTCCCTCATTCCCCATTTTGGGAACACCGGCGCGTGCCGGGTAGAAAAAAAAATGAAAATGAAATGAAAATGAAATAACTTTATTCAATGTAGGATAGCATTATCACTTATTGACGTCATGATCGGTCATTGTAAAAAAAAGAAATTTGCATAACGCAATCTTCTTCTTTTTATAACAATTTTGTATTGTCCTAATAGAAAACCGGCTCGGTCGGGATAAAAAAATAAAAATAAAAATAAAGGCACTGCCTCGGGGCTGGCCAGGTTAATCACACAGCACGTAACTTTACGCCACCACCATTTGTAAACGACATTTGTTTCAAATTTTAGTCAAGATTTCCAAAGCGTGTAGATTCAGTCCAATCCGTTCTTCCCAGAACAACTCGTAAGCCCAGTCGCGCCCCAAGGCACAGTGATCACGTAGTAGGTCAAAGGGTTTGACAACCAATAAATTAGCTCAGTCAAGGTATATACCTACAGCCCATACAGCGAGACAGGTGTAGATTTCATAGGCACGGGGCTAAAATTGTAAAGTCCAGAACTAAAAAACGACAGAGTGAAATTTTATTACTAATAGTAAAGTATCGCATTTTGACTACGTCGTCTTATTTTGAATACGTGCGCTTTTATTTACCTTCTACAAATTACAAGTGACACCTCATTTCTTTACAGAGCCATCTATTGCAGAGTAGCGGAACAAATTTTGTAAAGGTGTATTTACACCAACATCGGAGTCGTAGCGAATCTTATGCATTCGATGACGCAACCTAGAAGTGCACGAGTGGAAATAGGGCCAAGCGTCCTTTTTTTCGCACTCTTTTGTTCTCAGAGAAAGAGACAGCGCTATACCAAAATGGTTTTTCTGCACTGCTTGAGCATTTCGATAATGCATCACACTGTTCTGTTCAATCAAAATAAGATCAGATTGTTTGTTTTTGTTGGAAATAGTGTAAATTTCCAAGATATATTCTTCGAATGTTAAGAAATATTTTAATGAAGTATTAGTTACGAAATTGTTTAGATAAATAAATTTCTGTGACAAATAGATCTAAAATGCAAGGCTACCGACCAAAGTTTGTTAAGCCCGGTAAGATTGTAATTTTCGTTTATTTCTAAGAATTATCACTGATATCGTTACAAATGTAGTCCATTAACACTACCTCATCATTTACTTACTTCTATTTTGCATTTTAACAGTGTAGTTAACGTAAATTCTTCAATCAAAACAATAATTTTATAGGTTATCTATCATAGACCAACTTCTAAAATGGGACCAACATTTTCCTGCAGGCGAAGACACTCTCTACCCAACAAGAAACAAAGATGGTGGTGTCGAAACTCTTATAAATCCTAATGCCGAAGCAGCACTATCCACGGATACAGATTCCAAGACAAATTTTGTGTACAATCGCTACCACCATCTACCATTAGACACTCAAAGGCAGAAATTACCGATATTTCAATATCGAAATCATATATTGTATCTGCTCGAGAAGTATCAGACGCTGGTACTTATCGGTGAAACTGGATGTGGAAAGTCTACGCAAGTTCCCCAGGTAAGTGTATTTATAATATTTACCGAGGCTGTTTGTCTCAAAAAAGAGCATTAATTTTGGAGTTAGAAAGATGAAAATAGACTAAGAGGTACTTCTTGACCTACCGATCAAAACCTTTTCACTTGGCACGACTTGGTAAAACTCTGTTTATTTAAGGATGACCAATAATGTAAACAAACTTTGTTAGTAACTGACAGTTGAGAGCTGTCATTTACATACAAAGTTTGTTTACATTATTGGTCATCCTTAAATAAACAGAGCATAGGTCAACAAGCATCTTCATTCTGGTTTTCAGCTTTCAGTAATTTTTCTACTTATTGTTATTTTATTTTATGTTCTTTAGGACAACCAACAAGCTTTTCACTTCTTACATGAATAAGCAAAACATAAATATTAAAAATATCAATTAAATTATCAAAAATATTTTAAGTACAGGCAGCAATACATGCTGATAGGTCCTTGTAGTGTTGTTTTGTTAATTAATAATACGAAGAACTTTTGAATACTTACCATAATAATGGGGGGGAAGTGGGGACCCCCATGGGGGTCTCCTCCTGCGGCAACCTTTCGTTCGGGGGTACGACTCCCCCCGCAAATGACTTATAAGTCACTATTTGAAGGGGTTTATAAAAAAGAATGTAATGAATGTCCCACCCCTCCCTCCGCTGTTCTACCCTGTAGATCTACTTTTGCCTTGCTCTGTGTCGGTTCTGGCAATTCGCCGTGTGAAATGTTCAGTATATTAATTAATTTGTACATTAATTTACTTAATTGATTTCTATATAATTAGTGGCCTACAAGTCTTTATAATTAAAGTTATGGAAAATTTAGTACCTAAAGACGGCCACTTTTGGTATTTATTCATAACTTTAGTTACAGCAGATATTTCATTGAGGTTGCAGGTTCAAAGGAGAATGGGCGATTTGGTACCCCTTCCAATAGCAATAGTTGTGGTGGCGATTGATAGTTATTATTATAACCAATAATATTTACTATGACGACTTGTCCCAAATCCTAGTCCCTTTCCTGATATAATGATAAACACAATGCAGATTTTATAAAAACTCATTTACTTTTTTTTTAGTTTTTTCTTCTCTTTTTTGTTTTAACAATATATCATTCAACATATCATCACGAGAAGTTATCCGATTTTAATTCTATAAAGCAACATTATATTATATGAAAGAAGTCATCTTTAGCAGGTCAGGGGACATTTACAGTATGATGAAAACACAGTCGTATTCTTATATGTCTTATTATTATGACCAATAATATTTACTATGACGACTTGTCCCAAATCCTAGTCCCTTTCGTGATATTATGATAAACACAATGCAGATTTTATAAAAACTCTTTTTTTTTTAGTTTTTTCTTTTCTTTTTCGTCTTAACAATATATCATTATTCACGAGAAGTTATCCGATTTTAATTCTATAAAGCAACATTATATTATATGAAAAAAGTCATCTTCAGCAGGTCATGGGACATTTACAGTATGATGAAAACACAGTCGTATTCTTATAAATGTCTTATTATTATGACCAATAATATTTGATGACTTGTCGCAAATCCTAGTCCCTTTCGTGATATTATGATAAACACAATGCAGATTTTATAAAAACTCATTTACTTTTTTTCAAAGTTTTTTCTTTTCTTTTTTGTTTTGACAATATATCATTATTCACGAGAAGTTATCCGATTTTAATTCTATAAAGCAACATTATATTATATGAAATAAGTCATCTTTAGCAGGTCAGGGGACATTTACAGTATGATGAAAACACAGTCGTATTCTTATATGTCTTAACATAATGCAACTACTGTAGTTTTGCCATATATCCTCCTGAATTCACAGAGAACAACATTTTTAATAACCAAATCCATCGCAGGCAATGGTTTCTGTGTATTACTGTGCGATTACGGTTTTGCGTCTTTGTTTTAGTGCTGTTTGATGAAAATGAGAAGAGCATTATTGCCAAACAAGAAAAAATATACTTAATACTATTTTTTTTACGTTAAGCACTAATATTCGTTTTAAATCAGTTACTTGTATTTTTTGTGTATATTATGATCATTTGTATTTTGTACCATCTTTGCATGCAAATAAATGATTTGCTTTATCACTTGCTTTTTTTTTCTTTAAAAGCAATATTGTTTTACAAAAAACAGCAAAAAACCTGACCTAAAAAAAGTATATTATACGTTGAAAAACACCTTATATGCATATATTTTTAACAAATAACACAAACCAAACACAACTTAGACATTAAAAAAAACAATTTAAAAAATAACTGTTGGGACAAAAAATAGAGACTAGCGCCCTGGTTGTTATCATTCTACGTATTTGTACCTTTCCAGTGACATATAAATTACGTCCATTGGGGCGGGTACCACGTTCCATACATTTTTGCCCATTCTCCTTTTACTTAAGAATAAGTAATACTAAAAACTTGGGCAGCGGAAATTCTGATAGATTGTTTATATAAAGAGTTTTTTTTTTGTGAAGTGGTGACACTCGAAATCGTTGACGGCTACACTCACCTTAAATCGGTCCAGTCCTTTTGGAGCCTATTCAATTTAAACAAAAAAAAACAAATATTTCCTCCTTATATAATTCTATCTGGTACCCGCGGTGTTGCCCGCATAACTCTCGAGTGGTGATAAAAACTACCCTATGTGTTAGTTAATCCATGTTACCTTCTATATGTGTGCCAAATTTTATTCCAATCGGTAAAGTAGTTTTTGCGTGAAGAAGTAACAAACATACACACTTTCGCATTTATAATATTAGTAGGATAAGTGTAGATTTGTCTGATATTTCGGCCCTGTGTATCGCCAAGTTTTAGTATTTTGATTTCTCTGTGATTGCCCTTAAATATGAATGAAAATTAAAGAAGATTAACGAAACAGGTGTATATGGCGAGTGTGTATGGGAACGTTGGAAGGGGAAGACCAAGACGAACGTACTTGGATCAGATCGGGGACGTTCTAAAGAAAGGTCAGGTCAAGAGTACCCTACACCGACGAGCATGTATGAAAAGGTTGATGCATGTTGAAGAAGCGAAAGAGGTGTGTCAGGATCGTAGCAAGTGGAAAGATGCAGTCTCTGTCTACCCTTCTGGGTAAGAGGCGTGATTATATGTATCAAATATTTGTCTGACAAATCTATTTTTATGGCCGGTAACGTAAGCCAGAATCTACACCACTACAGATTACAAATTACGCAGTTAGTTGATGGCGTAATTAATAGATTTGTAGTGAATTAGTCACTGACCATTATGATGCTGGTTACATGACACGTGTATGCCGACACACATATATCACGTCTATATCCCTTGCGGTGTAGGCGGAGCGTGAACGTCCGTAAAAACGGACATTTACGCTACGTCTGACAAACTTTTGAGGGCCTTTCAAAAAACTTGTGTATCACCATAGAGACAAGTTGTCAGCCCGTTGCCTAAAATTGCAGTACCGTGTAACCCTGGAGTCCCTTACGACACCCAAGGGAAAGAAATGGGGTGACGCTATTCTAAGCCGGCATCACACGGCAACATCACATACATACACACATCACGCCTTTTCCCTTGCGGGGTAGGCAGAGCCTTAACGGCCGTAACAATACGGTAGTTATCGTCACGTTTGACTAATATTTATGTGCCGTAAATTACGATATATATATATAATATGAAACCCTGGAGTCCCTTTGTCGCCCCTTAGAGTATGTCTAGTAAATAATTCCTAGTAGAGAGTCCTATGTCCAGCAGTGGACTGTTGGGGCTGTTAATAAAAATGAAAATTAAATAATTACTTTGTTCAATGTAGGATAGTATTATCACTTAATGACGTCATGATCCGTCATTGTAAAAATAAATTTGTATAACATAATTATCTTGGTTTATAACAATTTTGTATTGTCCTAATAGAAAACCGGCTCAAGCGGGATAAAAAAAAAAAAATAAAGGCTCTACCTCGGGGCTGGCCAGGTTAATCACACTGCATGTAACTTTACGCTACCACCATCTGTAAACGGCATTTGTTTCAAAGCATGCTATTTACATGCGTATAATTAACCGGATACTCTACTAAGATACTCGGTGTGCATTGCAATTATAGGCGATGAACTGACAACCTGTCACTATGGCGATACACAATTTGCGAATGACCCTCAAATGTTTGTCAGACGCGGCGGCAATGTCCGTTTTTTTACGGCCGTTTACGCTCTGCCTACCCTGTTAGGGATAATAGGCGTGATGTATGTTTGTTTTGCTTGTTTGTAAATAAACGGACCCTCTGAACAGGAAAAACCGCCCAAAAACCAGCCCAAAAGTCCTCCCTGTTAATGTGGTGTTATGTAAAACCGCTCCAATAAAATATAATACATACATACATATATCACGCCTTTATCCCTTTCGGGGTAGGCAGAGCGTAAACGGCCGCAAAAAACTGACATTTATGCCACCTCTGACAAATAATTGAGGGTTATTCGGAAAATTGTGTATCGCCATAGTGACAGGTTGTCAGCCCATCGCCTAAAATATACCTAATAGCTGAAAAAAAATCTGCCACCAAGGTTCATCGGGTCATCCGTTGACCCTGCTACTGTTTCTGATAACTACTCAATTATTTTAAGTTCTTCCTCTGGGAAATACCGTTTAAGTACCGATATGACTCAGTTAGGGTCGTTGCACATCTGGCATGATATGACGCGAGCGATTTTTTGTAGCTATTTGAAAATTAACTGTATCACAATTGGCTATTTGACAATGTGAGAAATAAAGTGTCATTTCACCGTCATCCATCAGCTTACATAAGGAGTTACTAAATAGAGATGGTCACATGCTTCGGAGGGCACGTTATGACGTCGGTCCTGGTGTGTAAGAGACGACTAAGAGACTCAGTCGTTTGTACCTATTAAAATTCTAGGCGATGGGTTAGCAACCTGTCACCACACTCTCTAAAATATCAACTGTTGTTTACACTCTGCCTACCTCTCCAAGCACATAGGCATGATATGTATGTATAGGTTTGGATGTGTATGTACCTACAAAGCTGTTTACATCTTAGTTTTGGAAACAGTGTTGAAAAAGCGACTTCAGTCGCTTCCCGTGTCCCAATGTATGCTTAGATTTTAATGCGGTTTTCTTCAGTAGACAGTGTTATTCAAGAGGATGGTTTTTATGTATAATTCATGCCGGGAAAAGGTCTTTTTCCCGCGGGAAAACGGTTAGGTACTAGCTGTCCGTACTAATATTATAAATAAAGAGTTTGTGTGTCTGTGTATGTATGTTTGTTACCTCTTCACGCTCAAACAGCCTGACCGATTTAGATTAAATTTGGAACTCAGGTAGAGTATAACCCGGAATAACACATAGGCCACTTTTTACCGCGGGAAAACAACTATTACCACGTGAAAATGAGTAGCAGTGGATGAAACCGCTAGGCGGAAATCTAGTGAACTATAAAACGGACACTTGTCATTGTCTACGCCGTACGCGCCAAGTCGCCTTGTGTAAACATACTGTGCAGAATTTCATCAGATAAATAACAAGAATAACGGTTATAATATTTTCTTGAGTTTGCACAACCTATTACCCATCACAATAAAACTATTTTAAACGGATTTAAGTTGTGTTTTTATCCAAAATAAACATAAACACAACTTTAATCCGAATAACAGAAATTACAGTTTACATTAGCTGACTGCGCTGGCAAGTGTGCGTTTACCTTAAGCATGCAAATCACCAAATTAATAAGATTAAGTATAGATAATTTTCTATTTGTTAATGAAAACCTTGCGTCAAATACCACTAGATGTATGCCGCACCTTATTTGTTAACTCAACCTTTATTTCCCTAAGGATAAAAGGTATTTAATTAAATTTACCGTCATTCTACCAAAGAATTACTAAATAGCGAATTTTTATAGCCTGGGCAATTCACACAGCGCTATCTAGCCCCTAACTAAGCAAAGTTTGTACTATGGGAACTAGATAGCTGATATAAATACTTATTTTTTTTAAATAAATACATAGAAAACGCCCAAGCTAAAAACAAATACTTGAAAATAGACTTAAATTGCAATGTCCTAACCAGACCGGGAACAAATTCACAGTGATAAAATATCAACTTTGTGATTGTACCACCAAGAATCGAACCCGGAACCTTTGCGTCGCAGTCAGTCGCACTACCACTGCGCCACCTCGGCCTTTTTTGGCGTGAACTCCACATTATTATCTCTCCATACATTTGAAACTATGAACTGGAATTCCCCTACTCAAATAACTTTATCTAACGGTTGATAATGTAACTTCCGATTTCCTTTAGAATACAGGGTGTAAGGGACAGCCCTACGAATACTAATAGGGTGCATTCAGACCATGAAACTAAACAACTTGCCATACAAAAATATTTCAGGATAAGTAATTATTTACTTCCCATAGTAAATGCAGTCAGCTGATTGTGTTTTTGTATAGGTGATCGAATTTTTGTCGTTTCCTGACATATGTTTCTAGGGAAAAGTTGTTCAGTTTCATGGTCTGAATGCACCCTATCAGTATTCGGAGGGCTGTCCCTTACACCCTGTATACTGTGTTGACTAAGGCTGCTCACACATAAAACTCGTTATTACAGAAAAATATAGACATGGTTTATGCTATTTGACAACGTGAAATCGTATGAGAAAATAATTCAAACACAGTTTTAGCGCACGTTTAACCTTTTTGTAATAACACCGCAATATGAAATATCTCATACATTTCAAAAATTATAAATTTCTTAAATGTGTGAGTTTTTGAAATTACTGTCTGCGTGGTTTTGCGGTTTGAGTTTGGACTCAGGATCCGCCGGTCTCTGGTTCGAATCTCGGAAAGGGCACACAAAGTCGATATCTGTCACAATCAATAACGTCACCTTGTAGAAAAAAACTGTAACAAAAATGACAATAGATTCTTAGGAACTGAATACGTTGAGATAAAAATCTAGGTAAGTACCCTTAGATATTGACCTTCCGCTTAAAAAAAAAGACATTGTCACTGTCCTACTTGACCACTGGCGCGTTTAAGCTCAAGGTCATTGCCGGAAACGATAAGCCATGACCAGACAAATGCCTTTTAAGGCGGCATCAGTCACAAAAAGTAGGTCCCTTTTCTTTTCGCTGCGTTGCGTTAAAGAGTAACAGACGATATCAGCTCAGATCCGGAAAACCGATTTCTTTTTTAATCATAAACAAATATTTAAATTTTAGTAAGGAAGCCTATAGATTTATTACTTATTTAATGAGAAAGAAGAGGACGCAAAATATACCTAATATGAAATGATGGATGAAAATCAAATCGAATACCTAATTTTAAAAACTTCCCGTGCTAGGTATACAATTTTTGAAAACTTGCAAAATTTCATCCTATCCGCGCTTATTTGCAAGTTTTAAAAACAATATTTTCTCTTTATACAAACAATCAATCAGAATGTCCGATGCCTAAGTTTTTAGTATTATCCTAAAGTAAAATTTGAAACTGCAAACTCAATGAAATATTCGCTGCAATTAAAGTTATGGAAAAAAGCCTAAAAACGGCCTCTTATTTGTTATTAATCGCCATAACTTTCATTACAGCGAATATTTTATTGAGTTTCATCATTGGCCTCACACGTCTGTGACAGACGATTTAAATAGTGTCTGAGGCAGACACTGCGTTGCCTGGGACGCAATTATGGAAAACGTAGGGCTGCCGAGGACCTGCGCCACCCTCTCGGCCTTCCTGGCTGGATCCGCAGGAACGACTAGTCGATACGTGCGGAGCCAGGTCGGCTGCAGGAGTCTGCCGCGCGGTAGATCTCTGTCACACGCGCCTGACGGAGACCTGGATTGTGGAGTTGGCCTCTCCAGGACCGTTGTGCTTGGGTCGGATTTATCCCTCGGTCGCTTCTTACGACCCCCACGGGAAGAGATGGGGTGGTGCTATTCTACTCTGACGGCACCACACGGTATTTATTGAGTTTGCAGGTTCTAATTTTACTTAAGGATAATACAAAAAAATTGAGCATCGGACATTCTGATAGATTGTTTGTATAAAGAGAAAACTTATTTTTCGTGAAGTGGCGCCACCGTCGAGGTCGTTGACAGCTACACTCGCCTTAAGAGACCTACCCGAAACAGCTATTTCATTCTAAACGCTGGATTGCACACTGGATTTGATACTGAAAATCCTCATCTTGCAGTATTTGCGATAAAACACATACAAACACACATGGTATAAATCCTATCCTACAAACTCAATGAAATATTCGCTGTAATTATAGATAAGGCCATTAATACCAAAAGTGGCCGTTTTTAGGCACTTTTTGTCAGAACTCTTATTACAGCTAATATTTCATTGAGTTTGCAGGACTTAAGAATAATACTAAAACATATTTTTTTTACCATTATAAATATTTGCCGTGTGATGCCGGCTTAGTATAGCATCACCCCATTTCTTTCCCGTGGTAGTCGTAAGAGGTGATAAAGGGACTTGAGGGTGTGTATTGCAATTTTAGGCGATCGGCTGACTACCTGTCACTATGGCGTTACACAATTTTCCGAATGACCCTTAAATATAATTATGTCAGACGTGGCGAAAATGACCGTTTTTGCGGCCGTTTACGCTCTGCCTACCCCGCAAAGTATAATAGCCGTGATATGTGTATTATAAATGTATATGGCAGAGCAGTGTGGGACGGTACCCAACGGTCCCGGGTTCAAGTCTTGGCGGACGCTAACATTTTTACAATTTATTATATCAAAATTAATATAGCACTGTGAGTGCATAATAATAAACGTATTTTTGTATTATAAAATGGTCTCTGTAAAGAGCTCGAAATTTAGGTATTGTAAAATAAATAGTAATTTGGTTGTCCATATATTGAACATAGGCATATTTCATAATTTTCAATGGATATTTGTATTAACGGACAAATGTGTCTATCTATTCCTAAAACCTCGATAAGTGGAGGAAAATAAACATAATGACCTCAATTCGGGAAATTAATTCTCCGAAAAACTGACTGCCTATAATATAATAATGAATAATAACTTACCTCAAATTAGCGCTGTCACTTTCCGTCAAATAAGTTAAGAAAAGGATGGAAGATATCTTATTCATGTCTTTTGCGTCAAATAATAGGACATGACATGACTAAAACATCTCCTATCCTTTTCTAAACCTATTTGACGGAACGTGACAGCACCAATTTAAGGTAAGTTATGATAAGTTAATTGCCTAGAAATGGCATAGCACCCATTGACATCTTTAAAAATGACAGGACTTAGATATCTCTTTTCCTTTTCTCAACATATTTGACGGAAAGTGACAGCACAAATTTAAGGTAACTTTAGATATGGTTTTCCCGAATCGAGGTCAATATGGGGTTGTGTTATCTTATCACCTTTGAGTTACCTTTTTGGACTATCTATGTAACCAAAGCATTTAAAAATCAATATTTTGTGTTAGTTTTTAGGGTACCTACAATATAGCGGACGACCGATGATTTAGATTTAAATAAGATTTATTTATTTCATACTATCAACTACTCTTTATAAATACATACACATGTCACGCCTATTATCCCTGGTGGGGTAGGCAAAGCGTAAACGGCCGCAAAAACGGCCATTTACAAGACTTCTGACAAATATTTGAGGGTCATTCGGATAATTGTGTATCGCCATAGTGACAGGTTATCAGCCCATCTCCTAAAATTCAAATACACACCCTGGAGTCCCTTAGTCGCCTCATACGACTCCCACGGAAAAGAAATGGGGTAATGCTATTCTAAGCCGGCATCACACTTTATACTATCATATAAAGATGTCCAAGGATAATAATGATCGTCAATAGAATAAAAATAATAACTAAAATATCTCAACTTATAAAACTAGTAAATATGGCGTAGTTGTAGTGCGACTGCCTGCGGCGCAAGGGTTCCGGGTTCTAATCCCTGTGGGGCACTCACAAAGTTGATATTATCACTTCGTGAATACGTTCCCAGTCTGGTTAAGCCATTGCAGGCTGTACCAACTGATTCTCCGTAACAAAGATCGGTCCGTGCTTCGGAGGGCACGTTAAGCCATCGGCCCTGGTTGCTATCTATGATTACTTAGACGGCGTTCGATACACAACCATGTAAGAGGCCTACTAGTAGTAGGCAGTTGAAAAACTCGGACACCAGGGTTCATCGGGTCGTTCGTTGTCTCGGAGTCCCACACGAAAAGAAGAAGAAGAGTATTTAATAAGTAGGAGGTAAATAAACTCGTGATGGCCGTGTGATGCCGGCATAGAATAGTATCACACCATTTCTTTCCCGTGGGTGTCGTAAGAAGTGACTCGAGGGTTTGTATTGCAAATTTAGGCGATGACAACCTGTCACTATGGTGATACACAATATTCCAAATGACCCACAAGAATTGTATCCTCATGATTCATATACTATATTCATATTATTATTAAACCATTGATTTCACAAAATTAAACCCATTTAAACTATACTAAGATACACTCCAACATTAAAACCATAACTTTACAATAATTGTTAATCAATAAACTCGATTTGTAAATCTTATAAATGAATATAAATATTATTCTGCTTGTTATCAACACTAGAATGGTTGCCATCTTTTTTTAAATGGTTCTCTGCGCTTTTCCTTTTCCGAAAAGGCAAGCGCAAGTTAAATATAATGAACCCAAAGGAAATAAATATCTTGGACATTTCACACAGCGCCATCTGGCCTCAAACTAAGCAAAGCTTGAACTATGGGAACTAGATAGCTGATATAATACGTAAACACTTTTTTGTACATAAATACAATACACTGAAAACACCCAGAATTAACACATTTGAAAAGTAACTTAAAAATACATTGTGCGGGCATCGAACCCACGTCTCTCGGTGTAGCGGGCAGGGGTACTCTCCACTACGCCATCGGGCCAGTCAGTGTTATCTAAGTACGATTCGTAATCTCATTTTCGAACTGATAACGACTTATCGATATGAGTCAATGCAATCATACGATAACAAAACTTAGTAAGTAACATTTTTTCTGTGTTTGCTAATGTATGTTTTATAATCCGTACTAATATTATAACTCTTGAGAGTTGTGTGATTATGTTTGTTACCTCTTCACGCTCAAACGGCTTGACCGATTTGGATAAAATTTAGAACACGGGTAGATTATAACCCGAAATAACACATAGGCCACTTTTTACCGGGGGAAAACAACTATTACAATGGGAAAATGAGTGGCAGCGGGTGAAACTGCTGGGCGGAAATACTATAATATATACTTGCAACATCACCTCGAATGTTTACACAAGTCTTATATGATAAACATTATATTAACAGCCGCAACAGTCCACTGCTGGACATAGGCATCCCCCTGGGATATTGCTTGGCAAGCGGATTGGCGAGCGCAGTGCAAGATATTGCTTTGACAGGGAACGCTGCTGCCCTTTGACTTGTAACTAGAAGTTATCATTAATTTTATCATTTTCATATTCCATTCTCCGGATGAATTTAACCCTCAGACACTTAACGATACGGGTTGTATTGGGGTGATGCTATTCTAAGCCGTCATTACATGATTACTTAGGAATTGTGTGCATTCCTATTGCTTTCTCCCCTAGAACATGTTACTTGCCGATATATAATAAGTAATGCAGGTGATAAGTGTGATTCCGGCTTAGAATAGCATCACCCCATTCTTTCCTGTAGGTGTAGTAAGAGGCGACGAAGGGACTCGAGGGTGTGAATTGTAATTTTAGGCGATGGGCTGACAACCTGTCACTATGTCGATACACAATTTTCCGAATGACCCTCAAATGATTGTCAGACGTGGCGTAAATGTCCGTTTTTTGCGACCATTTACGCTCTGCCTACCCCGCCATTTACGCCACACATATTTGAGGGTCAATCTGAAAACTGTGTATCGCCATAGTGACAGGTTGTCAGCCCATCGCCTAAAATGGCAATACACACCCTCGAGTCCCTTAGTCCCTTAGTCACCTCTTACAACTCCCACGGGAAATAAATGAGGTGATGCTATTCCAAGCCGGCATCACACTTATCACCTGCATTACTTATTATATCGGCAAGTAACATGTTCTAGGTGACAAAGCAATAGGAGTCCCAAAGTCGCCTCTTACGACGCCCACGGGAAAGAAATGGGTTGATGCTATTCTAATCCGGCACTACTGGTTTGTATGGCCACCAGGGGCGTGCAGTCCATATAGGCACAAAAGCACTGCCTACCTTGATATTTTGATCCACACAAAATTATAAATATTTAATAAAATGATTATTTGAAGAACGATACCCATTCGTAAAAAGGAACGTAGGTAATTGTCAAAACTTTCGCGCCCCTAGCGAACTCGAACATCACCATTGTCAATCGAGCCTAGGCGCCTCGACCGCTGCCTGCTTTTATGAATGAAATGGACTATTACTACGTGTTCAAACCAGTTCAAACTAGTAGCGCTTACAGAGCCAAACAGACCTCCAAAGGTGCTGCTTATTAAAAAAAAAACGACTGCATACACACGGCGAGTCCCTATACTACATAACAGTGTTTTGCACAGCAAAATCATGGCCGACACAGCTACGCATGTCCCAAGCCTGCACGACAGTGGTATTTGTGGCTTGATCGCTCGCTTCATTCGCTCGCTCCAGGGGGTCACAACTCTAACCTAACCTACTGTATTGAATCTGTGTCAAAAATGTTTAGTTTTAATGGGCTTCGCCCCCTAAAGCCCCTTGAAGACGATCCTATGACTGTGTCATGTTGTACAAAACGTCCGGTGCAATCGTGTTGTGCATAATCAACGTCGTGCAGTGATGGTTGGTCAAAAATCTAGTAACCAAACGCAAAAACTATAGAAAAAAGCGCGCGGGTTAAGGTGTGGGAGGGGCGGTGCGTATAATCCGACCAATTTGTGACACCTTTCTTATGAACTATTTGCATAATGATGAGGTGCATTTTTGCTTGATAGTATTTTACTTTAGAAGACATTGCAAATTCCTCCATTGTTGTTTACCCGTGTTGTTTATTATAGGTTAGGTTTTTCAAGTAAAGTTTTAAAGTTTAATAGTGAAAATGTAGTTCAGTTGGTGTTCTATGATAGAATAGAATGAAAAATTTATATAACTTCTTTCATACCTTCTAATGTGCGCGATAAACAACTGTAATAAGATTTGTGTTGTGTGTTTACAAAAGTTAAAGTACTGTTTTCAATACCTAAGTTGATATTATGTGTGATAAAATGCAGATCAACAATTGGAAATTACGCAAATAAAAGGTAACAATAGGTCCTACTTGAAAATTTAATTTTGTCAGATTGCTGTGTGCAAACATTGAAAGAGATGAACAATCATCTTCGTGAATCGCACGCATTGGACCACCACCGGACAATACTGCGGTTCTTTACATCTTTGGTGACAGCCCCCGTGTGACAGCCGCAATTTGATGCGGTAACGTGTTCTATGATACCTATCCAAATTTTGTATGGGATCTCGTAAACTATTTTCCCCTAAAAACCGGATACGACAAAACACTGAAAAAGATGAGGTTCGTGTGGGAACCGCCTTTGTTTGTACTGCCTACCCAGTCGTGAAACCCTGTGCACGCCACTGATGGCCACTGCTTGGCCGCCGCGGCATGTGCACTCGTTTCAGAATAGAACCTTTAGGTGGATGATGATGATGTATGATGAGTCATCATACATCATCATATTTTTCTATCTCGTCATCAACGTCATCACTCATCATTGACGAGATTTATCAAATCCACTTGACGATTTGAATCAGATAATCTTGTATTTCAATAATTCATTATTTAACAAGTTTTTTTCGTGTGGCACACCAAGTTGTCCAACGACCCGATGAACCCTGGTGTCAGAGTTTTCAACCGCCTACTACTAGTAGGAGGCCTCATAGACAGCAACCGGGATCGACGGATTACCGTGCCCTCCTAAGCACGGAATCATCTTTCTTTTCGGACAATCAGGTGGTTCAGCCTGCAATGTCCTAACCACACTGGGAACAAATTCACAAAGTGATAAATATCAACCTTGTGAGTGCCCCACCGAGAATCGAACCCGGAACCTTAGTGTCGCAGGCAGTCGCACTACCGCTGCGCCACATCGGCCGTCGATCTAATGAGTCATCATATCGATGATAGTTTATCGCAATTTGATATCTAGAGCCAATGATTATTTCTGATTGTCATATTATCAGCATAATACGTGTGGTGCTGGCTTAGATTAACATCACCCCATTTCAGCCTTATTTAGACAATGATTTACATTTATCCACCGATCGTTGGTTTGAACTTGCCTTTTAAGGCGCGTTTTCACTTAGGGACGTTTCTTTCGCGAGATTTTTTTTCGGTACAAGTTTCCGAAAAAATGGCGGCGATTTTTGTATAGCCGAGTCTCTTTCAGATGGTTTTTTCCAAACAAAACGTAAACATCGATATACATTGAGGCGCGGCCACAGACATTTCTGTTTTCCACGACCGATGGAAAGCAAAAAAATATTGATACATGTTGCCGATACGAAAATCGGCGCCATTGCAGCGCTACACTCAGGAACTTGTTTCGCAACCATTCGCAACACTGTAGGATACTCAATGCCCTCAATTCGAGATATAAATCCTCTTAACTTACCTTATATTAGTGCTGACATTTCCCATGAAATTGGTTTAGAAAAGGATTAGTTCTACGTCCTGTCATGTTATAAATGTCGCCATATTTTGACTTATTACGTCAAATTGTAAGACATGACGTAACTTAGCTATCCCCTTTCTTTTTCTAAACATATTCGACGGAAAGTGACAGCACTAATTTAAGGTAAGTTAAGAGACTTTGCCCTCAATTCGGGATATAAATTCCCTTAACATAATACCTTTAGTTAGTGCTGTCACTTTCCGTCAAATAGTTTTAGAAAAGGATAGTAGATATCTAAGTCCTGTCATGTTTAAAAACGTAAATGGGTTCTTCGCAATTTAGTCGCCATTGCTTTCATCGTCACCTTATTTTGACGTCAAATTATAAGACATGGCGTGACTTAGATATCTCCTTTTTCTTCTTATGCGTCGGCAAGTGCCAGCAGTAATTTATATTATTTATTTAAGAGAATTTATATCCCGGATTGGGTTGAACGACCTCAGATGGACAGATGACTTAAAGAAGGCGGCTGGTAGCGACTGGATGGCGAAAACGGGAGATCGTACCCTATGGTGTACCCTGGAGGAGGCCTACGTCCAGGAGTGGACTGCAATAGGCTGATGTATGTATACATCCCAAATTGTTGTTCAATGTTGCTCTACATGTCGCGAAACAAATGTCGCCAAGTGATACGCGCCTTTAGACTCTCGTTAATGTTAGAGTAGAGCCTATTTAAGCAGTGCATCGAACGCGCTTTCTCGGTCGACCCACTTTTTCTCTACCTACCTCGCAAATGGTTTGTTTAGCACAAAACTTTAAACTTTCGCGGTTGTTTACACTATTATAAAAATTCGTCGGTAAGAACCCGTTTAAAATATAACTATGAATGGTTTGTTTAGTATTGGAGAGTGGAACTTAATGTATTTTAAGGCAGTACCTGTCGCAAAGAGTAATTCTCTTCACATCTTATGTTAGAGAGATTTATAATGATCCATATTTTATTACAAATTTAATGCGGAAGAAAAGAACACAAAATTATAATACATTCAAATGAAATTAATAGCTAACATTCAAATGGTTTAGGTAAATTTATAACCTTTTACCACTAATTCCGTGTGATGCCGGCTAAGAATAGCATCACCCCATTTCTAACCCATGGGTGTTGTAAGAGCCGACTAAGGGACTCGAGGGATGTGTATTGGAATTTTAGGCGATGGGCTGACAACCTGTCACTATAGTCATACCCAGTTATCTCGTTGACCCTCAAGCTTTTGTCAGACGTGGTGTTAATATCCGTTTTACGGCCGTTAACGCTCTGCCTACCCCGTAAGGGATATAGGCGTGATTTATGTATGTATGTATGTGTACCACTAATACATTTTTAAATTAAACTATAAAGCGACCGGTTTCGTTACAACATCATCATCATCAGGCAGTAATATTTAAAAACCAAAATTGAATTTGCCGCGTCATGCAGGCTGAGAATAGCATCACTCCAATTCTATCTTTGGGTCTCGTAAAAAGCTACTAAAGGTTTAATGCATCCAGATAACGGGCAGCAGCGTTCCCTGTAAATGTAACATCTTGCCCTGCGCTCGCCAGTCTCACTGCCAAGCGTGGTGAGTATGGCCCTTCTAACAGGGAATGCCCAGGTCCAGCAGTGAACGGTTGTGGGCTGTTAGTGTAATTTTTAGTTGTCTATTTAATTAGGTACTACGAGTATAATAGATAATATTAAGGAATGTGTCTAGAGTATAGCCAAAAATACTTTAAATTTTCAGATTAAAAACTTGTGACATAATATCTTTATCCTATAAAAGGTCACCTAAATAACAACAGAGGCGTTCAAAAAAATCTATTCTCAAGGCCGTACTTATCGACACGTCCACTTCACAAAGAGATTTGTCACCAAGCATAATGAATGGGATTAGGTGTCTATACTAGCTGGTGAAATCGTAGGTTGTAAAACCAGATATCAGTAAAAAACCGTTGCCTGCACCGCGGTGCCACAAAATAGAGAATTTAGAGAAGGATGGCTTGCCCCGCTTTCGATCATTCATTCAGTCATCATTTATAATGCGCACTGCTTAAGAGTGGAACTCACTACCTGCGTCTGTGTTTCCAAACGCATACAACCCTTATCTCTTCAAAGTAAGAGTGAACAGGCTTCTTCTGGGTGAGTTCGCTCCATCTTAGACGTCTCTGTCCTATGACCTAGACTAGAGTCAAGAGCAATCCCATCATTAATAAAAAAAACAAACCTCTGCTAGGGTTGCTCTTTACTACTTTTCCTTTCTGAATTTTTGAAATGGCGGACCTAGATTAAACATCTTACATTACTTACACTACATCACACAATTATTGTGAAAGGTTCACAATAAGTTTTGAAAAAATTATTGAATGCAACTGCGAAACTACTAGCCCAATTGTAAAAACAACTTACTTAAAGAATTTGGTAAAACCATACGTAGCGTAAAACGTTTGGACTCTCAACTAAAGAGCAACCTACCTACTATTACCAACCAATTACCAACCTTAAACACTAATAGTCATATATTACCTACGAGCAAACAGCTAAATAGGTACCTATTGCAAAATAACACCCTCCGTTTCTACTGTTTTTGAAGTGAAATGAAATATTATCTTGAACAAAATGATATAAGTCCTTTACAGATTACTATCTTATCATCATTTTGCATACAAAAAAGAAGAAAATTTGAATATAATCCGGGAATTTGAAAAATGATAGTCCACACTCTTCAGACGTTTTGAAATAGGCAAAGACACACCAACTCAATTTGGATTTTAGGGATGTAATTTTTCCGTGCGCACTTTCTGACACTCGACTACTTGGGGCGAACCGCTTTCGCCCGTAAACGGCGGCGTGTAGAGTGTAGATGTGTGCGAGAGATATTGACGTTTCCTTGTAGCCGTCCATCTGCCTTGGGGTCGCGCGCCAATCGATGCATAAAAATCGGCTAAGTGTGAGTTCGACTTGCGCACGAATGGTTCCGTGCCATCTCTATTTTCTAAATAGATTACGTTTGTTGTATGGTAGCCCAGATAGTAGTTAAATTTTTATTTTATTCCGTTTCTAGTATTTGTTGTTATTGCGACAACAGAAAATTTCAACTTTCTAAATGTCATGGTTCATGAGATACAGCCTTCGTTCTATTACCGATAAAACCTGAGAAGGGCTCCCAAAGAAAACCAGTTTTTACAAACTCAAAAACATATTTTATTTTGTATTTGTGGTTATAGCGACAACGGAAATACATAATTAGTTACAACTTCAACTGTCTAACTATTACGGATTGTGAGTACAATTTGTAAGATACAGCCTGCGCCCTATATGAAACAACAGACTACAAGTCTATTGGTGAAATTCTTAGTACATAGCGAAGCCGGTTAATATTCCTGGTATCAAAATGTCAAATGGCTTATCTACTAGGCAATAAACATCGAATTTGACCTTTAAAATGTTAGCCTGTAGTTTGTTCATATCGGGCACTGATGAAAGACACACAGCCGTATCTCAATAGTCAATAATCAGTAGGGTCCCTTTTTTGACCATTTGGGTATGGAACTCTAAACAGAAGGGAGTTTTTTTTATTTTCTATTCATGTTTTTGTCGTATGACGCCGGCACCCCATTTCTACCTGTGGGTGTCGTAAATGGCGACTAAGGGTCAAAACCGTGGAACTTGCAGCAGCTATCCCTGTGAAATACAACACGTTGCACTGTACTCGCTAATCCGCCTGCCAAGCGTGGTGAGTATGACAATATACTTCCAATAGAAAGCCAATGTCCAGCAGTGGACTGTTGTGATTGTGACTGTTATTTATCTCTTAGTAGTAGGCGGTTGAAAAGCTCTGACACCAGGGTCCTGCCGGTCGTTGGACGACTCTGTGTCCCACACGGAAAAGAAGATATCAATTAAAACAAACAATTTATATCTTTTTAATGTCGTCTCGAACAATTTTATTGGGCATTCATAATAATAAATAAATCTGTTTGCATACATTTAAAATCAACATCACAGTTAGCAGACATACTCGTACATACATTATTTAACGCCTATATCTCTATCGGGGTAGACAGAGCGTAAACGGCCGAATAAAATCGTTTGCCGTGTGATGCCGGCTTAGAGTAGCATCAGCTCATTCCCTGGGGTGTCGTAAGAGGCGACTAAGGGAATCGAGGATACATTTAAGGCGATGGACTGGCAATCTGTCACTATCGCAATACACAATTTTCTCAATAACCTTAAAATGTTTGTCAGACGTGGCGTAAATAACTCAAAATACTGAACAACAATTGTTTCGTGATCATGGCCCATCAGCGTTAATGTTCGTTTTTTACGACCGTTAACGTTCTACCCAGCCCACAAGCGATATAGGCGTGATATATGTATGTATAAATTACATTACATCTTTGTTAAAAGTTGTGTAAAAAGCACTGGCATTCCAATGAACTGTTAGATAGCTAGACCTAGATCCGGCCAAATGATCTGGTATTTATTGAGGCCTTGGATAAAAATACTTAGTATTTTTGAAGTAACCTTGATATTTCACGAGTAGATAGTAGTCTCAATTCCATGCTCACGGCATGCTACCGACTAATATTTTCAACTCAACCTTGTTCCACCAGCTCCCTTCTACCATCGGACATCCAGACGCACCGCCGGATACCATATCTGGTTGCCATTCCACCAATTCGGACTAAGCGCTTCCAGTCATCATTTATAATGCGCACTGCTAAAGAGTGGAACTCACTACCTGCGTCTGTGTTTCCAAACGCATACAACCCTAATGTCTTCAAAGTAAGAGTGAACAGGCTTCTTCAGGATGAGCTCGCTCCATCTTAGACTCTGTCTCTGTCCTATGACCTAGACTAGAGCAAACCCATACTTAATAAAAAAAACAAAAAAAAACTCTGAATAGCACTGTTTCCGAGTATAACGTTATTTAAACGCAGAATAAAAGAGCACTATTTATCGGAACAATCTTGATGTATGTGTATACATTTAAATATGTATCTATTTATCTATTATCTTTTATATATTTTCTGTTTTATTTATGTATTTATTAATAAGTATGTATTGTTTATAATGTATTATAAGCTAGCCCCTATCTATATGTATGTGTACACGGTTTTGACATTTCCTAATATATTATTTTCTAAATGGACTGCGCAGGTTGGCTGGAAGAGATCTCTTCATAGGGATAAGCTCACCTCTGTGACTACGTTTAATATTCAAACTTATTGTAATAATTTGGTACACAATAAAGAATATATCTCCACCTCAGAATAGCACTGTCACTTTCAGTTAAATAGGCTTAGACAAGGATAGAAGATGATCGCCTCTAAAATTGTCTACGGTTTTACGCGGTCAGTGTCAAAATTAAGCGGCGATTTAAATATTGCGGTTAAACGTATAGAAAATTTGCGAAATGGACGAAAAATCATATATACCACGACTATAATCCCTTGTGGGGTAGGCAGAGCGCAAACGGCTGCAATAAACGGACATTAACGCCACATCTGACAAATATGGGTCATTCGGAAAATTGCGTATCGTTGTAATGACAGATTGTCAGCCTATCGCCTAAATTGCAATACACACCCTCGAGTCCCTTAGTCGCCTCTTACGACACCCACGGGAAAGAAATGGGGTGATGCTATTCTTAGCCGGTAACACGGCATTGATGCTATTCTTAGCCGGCATCACACGGAATATAATATTTAAACTTAACTAAATGCTTGTTTATGTACTATTATTAGCGAATAAATAAATGTCTATGTCTATGTAAATTTAAACTCTCTAACTATAACGCTTATTAAGATACAGTCTCCTAACCGAACTATTATAGACAAACGAGCATAAAGTATGTTTTTTGTATGAGAGCTCCAAATTTTAATAATTTCTTTTTACCCATGTCCCAATGTATGTTCCATGGGGAAAGTTGTGCAGTTTCATGAGTAGGTACCTTGACCTCGTTTCGGCTTGCCGATATCCATATTGCCGATTAGGTGGTACAATTATTAGTACTATGGCGACCGATGTGGCGCAGTGGTAGTGCGACTGCCTGCGACGCAAAGGTTCCGGTTTCGATTCTCGGTGGGACACTCACAAAGTTGATATTTATCACTTTGTGAATTTGTTCCCGGTCTGGTTAGGACATTGCAGGGTGAACCACCTGATTGTCAGAAAAGAAATGGTTCAGTGCTTCAAAGGGTACGTTAAGCCGTCGGTCCCGGTTGCTGTCTATGATTACTTAGACGGCGGTCGTTACACAACCATGTCAGAGGCCTACTACTAGTAGTAGGCGGTTGAAAAACTCTGACACTAGGGTTCATCGGGTCGTTGGACGACTCGGTGTCCCACACGAAAAGAGAGAGAGAGAGAGAACTATGGGAGGTACAATTTTTTTAAAATAATTTTACCTATGTTGCAAGGGGAAACTTGTGCAGAGTCATGAGTACGTTGACCTCCTTTCGGCTAGTTGTACCCGTTTTTTTACGCCTTATTTGTTTTTCATGCAATCAATGCCGTGTGATGCCGGCTTAGAATAGCATCACCCCATTTCTTTCCCTAGGGAGTCGTAAGAAGCGACTAAGGGACTCGAGGGTGTGTATTTCTATTTTAGGCGATGGGCTGACAACCTGCCACTTTTTTCTGAATAACCCACAAACATTTGTCAGACGTGGCGTAATGCCCGTTTTTACGGCTGTTTCCGCTCTGCCTACCCCGCAAGGGATTATAGGCGTGATGTGTGTGTGTGTGAGATAAGTGACGAATTACTTTTTTCTTAAAAGTTAAAAGAAAAAATTACTTTGTGGCAGTTTAATAAACATATAACTTTATCTTTATTGCGTTTTATTAATTTTTGTTATAAATAAAGTACAACATAAACATTTTATGAATCATTACAAATTTTATCGTTTATTTTCAATTTTTGTAACTACTTACATGTGTGAAGAAAAAAAACAGTGTAACTTAAATAATTACAAAATACACCTATCAAATAAATTAAACTAAAAAAACACAAATGGTGTATTAATTTAAATATTAAAATGGGGTGGTATGGGATCTACCTCCTAGCGGTCCACCCCGGGCAACGGCAACACAGGCTTGCCTGTGGATAAGTCCGGCTGAACGATCCCACTAAGCGGTGGAAGGCTCCGTAAGGGGCCGCCTGGCTCGCGACCACCATCCCACCGAAGTCTGGCGCCAAGGAGCTTGCTGCGTTCCGTCAGTGTGTGGGAGTGCCAGTGCCTTAACAGGCTTCTTCATCTTAGACTCTGTCTCTGTCCTATGACCTAGACTAGAGTCAAGAGCAAACCCATCATCAATAAAAAAAATTAAAATTTATCTAATTCAATAAATCTTGCCAAATGTCGCATAGGCTTTAGCTAACTGTTCTTTTTTTTAACCATGAAGTACGTATTCGTAATAAATTTTCCCTTGCGGGGCAGTCAGAGCGTGAACAGCCTTGAACAAGTACATTCAAGCCACTTATAACAAACATTTGCGATTCACCCAAAAATTGTGTATCACCATAATGACAGGTTGTCAGCCCATCGCCTAAAATATTGATCAATCAAACACAACTGGGTAGAAAATCACGCATCAAGTAATTTTACCTCGGGAAAACGATACAATGTATTTACAAGGTGACACGTAGATAGGCAACGATAAAATACCTAATAAGTACATAAGACTTATTTATTAGATACTTGAAATATGACGATATTAAAAATATATAAATGCTGGTATGACGCGTAGATATACAGGATGAAATTTTGCTACAGTTTCTCAAAAAAAAACATATTTGACAGCTGTCAGATTCGTGCTAATGCTATGGCAGAGAGTCCATATTCCTTTGTTGACATCTCTTTTAGTATGGTGATGACAGCTGTAAAATATGGCTTATTGAGATGGCCATATTTTAGTGACCGATAGCGAAATCTCAAGACGGGCTGATGATAAGGAACAACTTTCCCCAAGGAACATAGGTTGATTATTTTTAAAATATGACAGAAATGTTTAAGGTTCCCATAGGAACTCAAATCAACTGATCGGAAATTTAGTACGGGAGTAACAATTTTTTTTCGTATTTCGACCTTTGTTCCTTCGGGAAAGTTGTTCCTTATCACCAGCCCGTCTTGAGATTTCGCTATCGGTCACTAGCATTATTTCACCCTATATGAAGTGTTAGAAAATTAACTGATTATATGTCAAGGGGTATAATGGCTAATGAAACTAAACAACTTTCCCCACGGAATATAGGTCGAAATATGAAAAAGAAATGTCAAGCCAACCGGGTCAATTTATATGCGAAGTCCAACTTTTTTTTCATATTTCGACCTATGTTCCTTGGGGAAAATTGTTCAGTTTACCCTTTAAAATATAAGCAGCTAATATTTTAACATCCTGTATTGATAAATAGATAAGTACACGTACCTAGTAACGCAGGTGTTCAATACAAACTACTTATCGGTTATCAAGTAGATAAAAATATATAGAGGTAAATCAAAAATGTCAACATTACGTTAGTCACGGTATCCGATAATTAATAAATTTGTTGCCTATCTTCAAGGGTACTTGTCGCTAAACTAAACATTTTTTTCCATAAAAACGTATGTAGGTAGATAGATGAAATCCGTAATATTATAAATCTGAGAGTTTGTGTGTGTGTATGTTTGTTACCTCTTCACGCTCAAACGGCTTGACCGATTTGGATGAAATTTGAAACACATGTAGAGTATAACCTGGAATAACACATAGGCCACTTTTTACCGCAGGAAAATAACGATTACCACGGGAAAATGAGTGGCAGCTGGTGAAACCGCAGACGGAAATCTAGTGCATTTATAACTTAAATGTCAAAATTTTGAACTTAGCGGACGCCAACTGGTATGACATTATAAAAAAGTTCGAGAACTGTCGGTAGAAAAGTCCCAATTCATACGTACTTTTGTTATCAAAATAAAAACCTACAAAAATCGGATGAAAAAAAAAACAAGGAGCCAACCAATCAACAACATGCAACTTAGAGAATTCATTAAAGGATGTCATATTTTGTAAATAGTAAATCTATTCGAAAATTTAATTCTCTTACAATAAATTGTCGCTGTAATTTTCGGTCAAATAGGTTTAGAAAATGATAGGTGATATCGAAGTAATGTCAAGTCTTGTAATTTGATGTAAAATACGCGTTATGTCAAAATAAGGCGACGATGAAAACAATGGCGACTAAATTGACTAGAAATGGCGAAGAACCTATTGACATTTTCAAATATGATAGGGCTTATACATCTCCTATCCTTTTCTTAAGCTATTTGATGGAAAGTGACAGCGCTAATTAAAGGTATGTATGGTAAGAGAATTTATTTCCTGAATTGAGGCCATTTTCTAATTTTCTAGTTTTTGACCCAATTTTCAATTTATGCCGGTTGGTTTTCAGTAAAAGTAATAATAAGTTTTTTTAATGGTCGCTCCATATTTATATGCTTTAATAGCCCTTATATATAATTAGCCGTGCCGTGTGATGCCGGCTAAGAATAGCATCACCCCATTTCTTTCCCGTGGGAGTCGTAAGAGGCGACTAAGGGACTCGAGGGTGTGTATTGAAATTTTAGGCGACGGGCTGACAACCTCTCACACAAGAGCGATACACAATTTTCCGAATGACCCTCAAACTTTTGTCAGACGTGGTGTAAATGGCCGTTTTTTTCGGCTGTTTACGCTCTGCCTGCCCCGCAAGGATTATGGGCGTGATATGTGTGTGTGTGTGTATAATAAGAACCTATAATAGCTCACAGTTTTTTTAATAGATTTTTGAGCTTTATCACACTGTCGTCGATTCTGTAGGTATCATTCTACGTGAACACTCAACAGTAACAACAATACGAATTTTAAAAACATGCGGGAATCATGATAAACTTCACACTGTTCCAACATAAACATACCTACGTGTTTGAATAAGCTATTGTTTAAAAGTTATTTAACGAAACAATGACGGTTTATGTTCGTTTTTTAAACAATGCCATGGCCTTTATGAAGGAAAAAGTAATTATAAAAAACAAGCGGCCCGCCAAGCGGTGTCACCCGCTGCTTACCTTTTTCCCGCGGGAAAAGACCTTTTCCCGGCATGAATTATACAAACAAACCTTTTCTCTAGAATCACTCGTATCTACTAAAGAAAGCCGCATCAAAATCCGTTGCGCACTTTCAAAGATCTAAGTATACATAGGGACACGGGAAGCGACTTCAGTTTATACTATTCAGTGATAGTGTAAAGGCCATCCCAACAAGCTATATTTGACAGCTGTCAGTTCCATTCTTAACGAGATGTTAACAAAGGAAAATGGACCCTCTGCCATAGCATCAGCACAAATCTGACAGCCGTCTAATAAAGCTTATTATGGCTTTACTTAAATGATTTTGTAAAGACGTTCATATTATAATCCCGAGAATTGACACGGCATGCCTGCAAACTAAATACCAACTGACCAAACAGTTTGCCGATAGCAATACTGAAAAAAATACTGTGTATAAATATATAGGCTGAATTTTTACTAGTGACCGAAAGCGGAAACTCAGAATTTACCAATCGAGTCAATTTGTATAGGAGGTACATTTAAAAAAATATTTCTACCTATTTTCCTTGGGGAAAGTTGTTCCTTATCACTAGCCCGTCCTTTTGGTATCGGTCACTAGTAAAATTTTACCTTAAATAAATAAAATACTGTGATATATTTTGATGGCTAATGATAACAATGCCGTGTAATGCCGGCTTAGAATAGCATCACCCCATTTCTTACCCATGGGTGCCGTAAGAGGCGACTAAGGGACTCGAGGGTTAGATGTGTGCTATAGTTTTAGGCGATGGGCTGACAACCTGTCACTAGTGATACACAGTTGTCTGATAGACCCTCAATTTTTTGTCAGACGTGGTGTTAATATCCGTTTTACGGCCGTTAACGCTCTGCCTACCCCGTAAGGGATATAGGCGTGAATTATGTATGTATGCATGTAATAATAACAAAACAAAAATATTTTCAATCAATATTGATATATTTAATGGCACAATGTTTCATTACAAAAATATATTACACAAGTGTTCAAAGTTTAGTAATCTTAGTCTTAAAACCGATAATTAATGCGTGTTCATAGAATCTAATACTACTAATACCTTTCTTTGAACGAAACGGGTCCAACGATTTACATTAAGATTTGTATGTGATTCTGAGGCGATAAGTCGATCAAAATAGGTTTCAATTTACAAAAAACTGGTCTATTGTGTTGTTGTTTACGACAACACCATCTATTGCGGCAAATATAAACAAAATGGCGAAACTACCGGCACATAAAGACCATTCGTCTCAATACATGTCTCACAGACGACCTTAATAAGGTACTGCTGCAATTAGCACTTGCCATCTAGAGAGCTTATTGCTATCTCTTTCGTGTGACCGAGTCAACGTACAACCCGATGAACCTACTGACTAGTATAAAATGTCATACCCCATCGCCCACAATGAAATCCCTAATTCCCTCAACCAAAAACTCTGTCGAAGCAACTGCTAAAACTAGTATAACGTAACCGGTGTAATGCGTCAGTTTCAAAAGAAGCCAGGTTTTGTCGCAAAATACAGCCAGAGATAGTATATGCAAATAAGAATGTGGATTCACAATTCGCCACATGCCAGTTGCAAAGAAGAATGCACTAGATTTAAAGATCGCTTCTCGCCTCAAAACATCGTAATCTGCACGGTTCTCTAACAACTCTTGGTATAAGTCTATGAATCTATTCCACGCCAAAGACGACAAAATCATTTGACCACCGAACAATCCTATAACCTGTGTTATCTTTTGGAAGGACACTTTCGTTTTGTACGAGATTCCCACTTCTGATGTTTGATCTTTTTCTATGTCTTCTGTTGAGTTTATTTCTTTCAGTTGATGGTACGGTAACGTGCTGACTGGTGTGCCTTTGTAACCCATCCTTGGAGGGTTGTTTTTCAAATACCACACTATACCGATCATCATAAATACTACACCGATTAAGTCACAAATACCGTCAACATAGTATCCTACAGTACCAACTTCTGATCTCTCCCCTTTGATATGTTTTCTCTCTCTAGCTATATGACCATCTAGATCATCTAAGAACATTCTTAACTGAAATAACAGTATTCCTATTCTTCGCCACGCCAAGTTTTTACATGTCAACATTTTAGCACCAACCATAGCTATGAAGACATGGAAAAATGATATCATATTTGGCGTGATTATCAGCCATTTTTCTGATATTCCTAGTTCTATATCAACTATGGCACATAACGGGCCGTATATGTAATGATTTACATGGTCTATCATTAATCCTTTAACTGTGGGATGACACAGAGGGTTTATATTACATGACACCCAAGTAACCTCCTCATACGATCGTAAGCTAACAGCCTGAGTTGATGTTTCATGAGTAACATTGTACTCAATTACAAAAGTGTCTATTTTGTAATTTTTAATCCGTAAAAATAAAAATGTTTCCATATAAATGCAGTAAATTACTATTATGATCAACAGGAAAGTTAGAACTTTGCTCGCTTGCGAAGCCGGCCACATCATTTTGGAAAGAAATTAGTTACCTACCTACTTATACAAATATCACCATACTACAAAATACAAGAATAAACAATGTACCTACTTATACATACATATCAACACGTGTTAACCACGATTTAATAGCATCGTACGGCTTCAAATCCAATGAGAAGGGATCGCAATCTTTACACAGAACTAAAATTGGAATAACATAACCAAAACTTCTCTATTTTAAAAAACATATTAGTTACTCTTATAACAACAACTTAGAGTCTATTATTGATAAGTTTGAAGGCATATACAATGTGCGTAATGCTCTTGAAATCGTTGAATCATTCTTCCAAAGTGTTTCTTCAAATTTCCGTCATTACAATTTTGTTCGAAATGCACTATAAACAATCGGTTATTTCGTAAGCATTCTTTCACGGTAACGCTTGTAAACAAACCGCTTCTTAACACTGCGGTTCTTCCCAAACAATGTGTTGTAAAGTCAATGCATCTGATTGTGTTATCATAACAGAACACATATTTTTCCAGTATTATTCTATCACAAATCCAATGTTGCACACTCAGAATACTTCACTGCACATAATACTTTATCGTTCACACATCTGTTTGTAATTTGATGGTATATTTTGCGACCCTCGCGAATGTATTGCGGTTTAATAGCGCGGGAAAACGTGACGCGTCCGTTCTGTTAGACGCAGCGCGTTTAGCTGAGATGTGTCCGAGTCCCACCCACGTTCGTTCGGTACCGTTTCCACCAATGTTGCCAGTTGTATACTTGAGGCTCGTGCAGAAAACGTTTATTTATTTGATCGCTTTTACGTTTTGTCTTATTTTGACCGAAAGGATGGTCGTTAGATAGAAAATGTGGTCGCAACTAAGTCCATTAAAAAAGTCGGAACTTACTCGCGTACTGAGGTACTTTCTGCTAACGTATAACAACTGTGATGTTAGTCATCGTTTTCATTTGGATGATAAAGAAGTAAAAGGGTTGTAATGTTTTTAATGTTATTTTATCATATACATTGCTGTGGGGTATCAAGATCTTATTTAATGCATCGCCATGTAATTTAAATCGATTGGCTTTGATAACAATATTCAACAGTTAGTTTTATGCCAGTAAATAACAGACAAATAAATCACCTAGGCCAGCAATCATAAGCAATTAATTCAATTCAATTTCTTGTATTGTGGATTTTCTTGTATAAACAAGAGACCATGACAATTCAATTCTATTTTTAATGGCCTCTGTCAGTCAATAAAGGACAGTTCCGCCAATGTCTAAGTTGGGGAAAAACCATGACATGATTTTTTAAGGGCTGCCGGAGACTAAACGCACGAGATGTCGCTCGCAAAAAAAAATAAAAAATATTATATATATATATATTTTTATAAAAGGAATCGTACGCAATTGAAATAAAAAAGAGGTTGCCTTAAATGACTAACGCCGCCAGATGCCGCCGGGTGGCCGTGAGAGCCGTTTGTAATTTTTGCCAATGTCAACTTAATTTAATTTACGATAGAGTTCCTTCTCGAATTCCTATTTAAATGTGCTCGAGCGGTCGCTCTTAAAAACCGCTGTTACTCTGCGGTGGCCCTAACACGTGAGCATGACTTAAATGACAAATCAGTTGATAGTCAAGATCATACCTAATGTTAATTTACTTATAAAACATATGTTACACTTTGTGTTGTTACTTCTTGATGGAACTCCATGTTAATTTACTAATAAAACACTTTTTCACTAGTTCCACTAATTAAATATATTTGTTTAATTTGATATTAAACTAATGCGACCGGTTTCGAACATCATCATCGGGCAGTTATTTAAAATCGAAACAAAACACAACAATATTATATTATTAAAATGTCGGTAGTATAATATTTTCATGTTGCGGTTCAGTGGAGGATCGATCAAAATTAGAATGTCAAGTTTTTTGTCAAATATTACGGAATAAAAAATTATGTCAATAAAATATTAAATTAAATTTATAATAATTATAAATTCAATGTCATACCTTAAAATAAAATAAAATAAAGTAATAATTGAGTACCTAATGTACATTAACATGGGTTGAAATAATTAAGAATTGGTGAATTAGAGAAACATGTCTGGTCATTTAAGATATTGAATTTCATTTTATGTCTATTTATTTCTATGGCTTCTAGTGTATCCATTTTTCGGCCTTTGGAAGCGATATGTAAATATTTAACATTTTGAGAGTCGTCAAAAGTGTGGTTATTTTCGTTTAAGTGCTCTGCAAATGTTGACGTTGTTGTCTTTTTCTTCCAGCTGGAGACATGTTCCTTTATTCTGGTTTTAAATTTTCTTCCAGTCTGGCCAACGTATATGCTCTCGCATGTGTCGCAAGTGAGAGTATAAATACCACTCTGATGCCCGATATGAATTTTATCTTTGTTATTGCATATAATGGATTTTAAGCTCTTGGTACTATAAAATGCTGTTTTTCTTTTATCATTGTCCAAAAGTCTTTTAAGTTTTTGAGATAAAGGCCCTATGTACGGTATTTTAACCCATCGTCTTGGGGTCTCTGTTTCGCGTTGGGTCGTGCTGTATAATAATTTCTCTGTCTCTCTTTTTTGTTTCCTCTTAAGGATATTGTTTATTAGAGTGTCTGTGTATCCATTATTTCTTGCAATTTGTCTAATGGTTTTTAGTTCTTGTTGGAAGTCCATATTGTTCATAGGTACCTTCACCAGCCTATGAATGAATGCATGGAAAGCTGCATGTTTGTGATTGTCAGGGTGACGTGAACTTGCGTGGATGACATTATCACTGTATGTTGATTTCCTGTAAATTTTATATGTATGCTTGTTCTGATCAATGTTGATGGTGAGATCAAGGAAGTTTATTGTTTTTTCTCCTATTTCCATTGTCAATGCGATATTTTTGTTAATGGAGTTCATGTACTGTAGTAGCTCATCCAATGTCTCGTTGTTCCCTGTCCATAGGCAAATGATGTCGTCAACATATCGGTGCCAGTACTTTATGTTCTCTTTGAATTTTGATTTCAGGATAGTTTTTTCAAAGTGATCCATGTAGATGTCAGCGCAAAGAGGAGATAAGGGGCTACCCATGGCTAGACCTTCCACTTGTTTGTAAGTTCTGCCTTCCCATAGGAAATAATTCTGTTCCAGACAAACTTTAAGGATAGCTTCTAGGTCTATTATTTCTTGCGCTTCTAATTTTGACTCGCATAAAGCCTCACTAATGACTTTTAGGCAGTCTTTGACAGGTACACTGGGGAAGAGGTTCTTCACATCAAAGGACACTAATTTTGCCTGGGGTGGGATAAATATGTGGTCAATTTTTTTAATTAAATCTAGGCTGTTTTTTATGGTATGGGTCGGCTCGAAGTGGGTCAACTTTTTGTACAATGAATTTGCCAGTTTTGCTAATTTGTATGCCGGGGCCCCTGTATATGAAACGACTGGTCTAATGGGTTCGTTTTCTTACAAATATATTTAATTAGTGGAACTAGTGAAAAAGTGTTTTATTAGTAAATTAACATGGAGTTCCATCAAGAAGTAACAACACAAAGTGTAACATACTTGAAAACAGCAAACACGGCTGAATTGATAGTGTTGTTTCAAGCTTTAAAATTGAAACAAAGGAAGAAATCGCAACATATTTGGTTTAATACCCAGTGCAAGAAAAGTGGTATAATACCTAAATACATCAAAATAAAATTCACACCTCAAAGATACGGAATAAATAAATTAATTGACAAATGTAAACAAAAGTGGTTAGAATCAGAAATTCATTACCTATACAAACAACGTGATAACATTAGTACACACTTAAAGATTGTTCATATGGAACTATCACACCGGTTACATGGTATAGAATTTGATTGTCTCCAGCGGGATACTCATGAGAAGGTTAACTCAGTCATCACCGACATGTTTATGTCGCAGTCAAATAAAATAAGTAAACTAAAAGAAAAACAGAACCGTGACACTTATCGGATAACTGAAAAATCATTCTATAAGAGAATCGAAAATAGAACAAACGTAAATTTTAACGAAACAGAAGAACGAATATTGGAGAAAGGACTAAAACACTGTCCCAATATCCGAATCGTAGTAAAAGACATTGATAATCTTGCAGCTGACTTGGAAGTTGCCACAACAGGTGATAAACAGGCTAAGCAGGCATGCGCCCTAGAACTGCAAAAGATTTGCACTAACCCGGAAAAACTTATTTACAAAGAAGACAAGATCATAAAAAATATCAAAAACAAAATTAAACTCAACCATTTAATCGTCACCAAAGCAGATAAAGGTAATACTACCATTATTACCACTAAAGATGAATATGATACAAAGGTGAATCACTTTTTGAAATCAGATCAGTTCCAAGTTCTGAAAAAAGACCCAACAGAGTCATACAACAAGGAGATAAAAAACATTGTAAAATCTTGTGATAGTATCCTCCAAAACACTAAATCACATTTTCTGATACAAATGAATCCAACACCCCCCAGGTTGCATGGTTATTATAAACTGCATAAAGAAAACGAACCCATTAGACCAGTCGTTTCATATACAGGGGCCCCGGCATACAAATTAGCAAAACTGGCAAATTCATTGTACAAAAAGTTGACCCACTTCGAGCCGACCCATACCATAAAAAACAGCCTAGATTTAATTAAAAAAATTGACCACATATTTATCCCACCCCAGGCAAAATTAGTGTCCTTTGATGTGAAGAACCTCTTCCCCAGTGTACCTGTCAAAGACTGCCTAAAAGTCATTAGTGAGGCTTTATGCGAGTCAAAATTAGAAGCGCAAGAAATAATAGACCTAGAAGCTATCCTTAAAGTTTGTCTGGAACAGAATTATTTCCTATGGGAAGGCAGAACTTACAAACAAGTGGAAGGTCTAGCCATGGGTAGCCCCTTATCTCCTCTTTGCGCTGACATCTACATGGATCACTTTGAAAAAACTATCCTGAAATCAAAATTCAAAGAGAACATAAAGTACTGGCACCGATATGTTGACGACATCATTTGCCTATGGACAGGGAACAACGAGACATTGGATGAGCTACTACAGTACATGAACTCCATTAACAAAAATATCGCATTGACAATGGAAATAGGAGAAAAAACAATAAACTTCCTTGATCTCACCATCAACATTGATCAGAACAAGCATACATATAAAATTTACAGGAAATCAACATACAGTGATAATGTCATCCACGCAAGTTCACGTCACCCTGACAATCACAAACATGCAGCTTTCCATGCATTCATTCATAGGCTGGTGAAGGTACCTATGAACAATATGGACTTCCAACAAGAACTAAAAACCATTAGACAAATTGCAAGAAATAATGGATACACAGACACTCTAATAAACAATATCCTTAAGAGGAAACAAAAAAGAGAGACAGAGAAATTATTATACAGCACGACCCAACGCGAAACAGAGACCCCAAGACGATGGGTTAAAATACCGTACATAGGGCCTTTATCTCAAAAACTTAAAAGACTTTTGGACAATGATAAAAGAAAAACAGCATTTTATAGTACCAAGAGCTTAAAATCCATTATATGCAATAACAAAGATAAAATTCATATCGGGCATCAGAGTGGTATTTATACTCTCACTTGCGACACATGCGAGAGCATATACGTTGGCCAGACTGGAAGAAAATTTAAAACCAGAATAAAGGAACATGTCTCCAGCTGGAAGAAAAAGACAACAACGTCAACATTTGCAGAGCACTTAAACGAAAATAACCACACTTTTGACGACTCTCAAAATGTTAAATATTTACATATCGCTTCCAAAGGCCGAAAAATGGATACACTAGAAGCCATAGAAATAAATAGACATAAAATGAAATTCAATATCTTAAATGACCAGACATGTTTCTCTAATTCACCAATTCTTAATTATTTCAACCCATGTTAATGTACATTAGGTACTCAATTATTACTTTATTTTATTTTAAGGTATGACATTGAATTTATAATTATTATAAATTTAATTTAATATTTTATTGACATAATTTTTTATTCCGTAATATTTGACAAAAAACTTGACATTCTAATTTTGATCGATCCTCCACTGAACCGCAACATGAAAATATTGTACTACCGACATTTTAATAATATAATATTGTTGTGTTTTGTTTCGATTTTAAATAACTGCCCGATGATGATGTTCGAAACCGGTCGCATTAGTTTAATATCAAATTAAACAAATATATTTAATTAGTGGAACTAGTGAAAAAGTGTTTTATTAGTAAATTATAAAACATATTTTACATTTCCTTGACGATCACATTATGGTGGACATTGATTTTATTAATAGTAACGAATTATTAGAACCTATAATGTGAAATAAATAAACTAAACTAACTAAACTAAACACTTTTTCACTAGTTCCACAAATTTAATAGCTTTGTTTAATTTAATATTAAACTAAATGCGACCGGTTTTAAATATCATCATCGGGCAAATTAACTTGGAGTACACAAAGTGTGTGTGTACATCTACATCTACACTAATATTATAAAGAGGAAAGATTTGATTGTTTGTTTGTTTGTTTGTTTGCATCAAATAGGCTCCGAAATTACTGGCCCGATTTTAAAAATTCTTTCACCATTAGAATTCTACATTATTCCTGATGAACATAGGCTATATTTTGTACGAGAAAAAAATAGGGATCCGCGTGAAAACTTCGATAATGTAACCCAACGTGTGAAAAATGTACCAAAAAAATATCTTATATCGCGTACGCTGTGGAAATTATTGACAATAGAGCAAAGTGATGTACTAGAGTTTTATAAAAGACATCAATATCTATAATAATGTCCGCGATACCATATGTCTAATTATTACAGTTATGCCACAATAACTACTTTTTCATTTCAAAATGTACAAACTACGCCACATTATTCGTACCAGTGTAATGATTACATTTAATCATTACTGTATTAAAGGGTGTAAAGGATAGCCCTCCGAATACTGAAAGGGAACATGCAGACCATGAAACTGAACAACTTTCCCCTAGGAACATATTTTAGGAAACGTAAAAAAACTGACTTCCCATAGTGAGCTGATTGTGATTTTGTATGGAAAGTCATTTTTTTGGCGTTTCCTGACTGACATATTTTTCTTGGGGAAAGTTGTCCAGTTTTAAACGTGTTCAACCGCGCCTCCGCAAACATGCCAGAGGCGCTACAATAACGCTTCAGCATACCCTTAAGATGTCTATGTTATTGTATTGAACACGAAAGGCATTGTGAGACCGCCTCGTGTATTCAGTCCAGAGTTGACAGGTGTAAAATGACTGACAATAAGACTGGAACAGAATCGTCTTAACGTCAACAGCTGTGCCGCTGTACTGTACATTCTTTTTGCCTTCTCACTACACTAGGTCTGCTGTAAAAGATTTCTTTTTAGAAATAAGCTGACCTGTTGTGTATTGTTCTATATGTTATGTCCTTTGTGTTATATTGTGTACAATAAACGGTTAAATAATAATAATTCTTGGTCCGGCTCAGGGCCAGTTATTGAACCAGTGACTGCTGTGTCGTACATAGTCATGTTGTACAAAACAGTGTTGGACAAAATCAGTGTCGTGCATTTATGGTTCATTTCCTGTCTAGTTTTACAACATTCTCTTTGCTTCAATCGAAATTTGACAAAGCACGATGAAACGATGACACGTCGTAGCTTGACGCAAGTGTGGTTCCACCTTGCGGTTGGTGAAAGAAGTTCTATTTAGATTCTCTTTGGGTGAAAGAGGCGGCAAAATGTTCGTTGAGTAACCAAATGTTACCAAGACATAATACAAATCAAAGAATACTATACTCTCTGATGATACAAATTTAATAGTAAGCAATGGGCCAGAAGCGGAACAAATTCAGCTGATTTGTGCTGTGGTATTTTAAATAATAAATAAATAATACCGTGAGTATAACTCTGATACCAGGGTTCATCGACGCGTTTGTCAGCTCGGTATCCCACAAGAAAAGAAGATACCGTGGTTTACTTCTTACGTGGTTACTTGACCTGGTATATCAGAAAGCTGTTCTCATCCTGACTGCATATCTCTCGAAAATCTGCGGACAATACAGTGAAATTTCGACGCTATAAATATAGAACCAGTTTTTTTATTTTCAATTAATAATAAAAAACAAAGTTCATAGCTTATTTTATTTACCCAAGCTTTCTCGTGTGGTTTAAGGTGCAAGTTCGTTCATCGCGCACGATCGCGGCCGGCGACATGCAACTAAAGCAGCGTCTGTTGCGGCTGTATTTTTTTCAAACAAAATGTATTGAACATCGTTGCAATATATATCGATGTTATCGATATGCATTGCGGCGTTGTTACAGAAATTCTTGTTTTTCACGACTGATGGAAGGCAATATTATTGTGTTTTGCAAAAGCCTCGCCTATGATCAAACGGGCACGAGCTGTGCGAGTACCTATGTACAGTGTGCGACAGACAGATACTCTGAACACGCCGCAATACACTTTCATACTACGACTGTTGTTGCATCGGCACACCTAAGTGATGTGATGCCCATCATCCTCATATCGTACGGCAATCCCTGCTTGGATCATACGTAAATGTCTTGGTTTTTCAGCCAGCTCTCTGCGTCAGGAGTTTGCTTGTTTAGATTGGTTAAACCACTTAGAGAACAACGAAGTGGGCATTCGTTCACGACATGAGATAAGGCTTGGTCAGGTACTCCGCAATTGCATTGTGGTGACCCCTTTAGACCCTATTGTTTTATCGATGCCAATAAGAGCGCACAAGCTATAATAGACATACCACAACCGCTAATTATTAAGAAGAAGATTTACCTTACTTGACTGCGCTTTTAAGAGTTTAGACCAAATCCCAGTCGACGTGTATTGCATTCGGATCTTATGTATGGAGTGTAAATACGCAACGACACTGCTGCAGCGCACGCCGTGGCTCGGCCGTAACATCAGTGTATTATTATGTCATCATGTAATTTTAGTGTGCGTCAGGGCCACGATTCTCTTATTTTTGGCCATTGAGATATCATCGAAACTCCACTATCATTCCATTGCTACTATGATATTTCATACATAAAATTTTGCCGAAACGAAACAACCAAAATCATCCAAGTGACACGCTATCGAAACATAACTGTGACGTTTTTAAAATAACGTAATACGGGCTGTGTCTGACGTGAGTGGCGAGTATAACAAGTGTAAGCAAATTAAGTGTGTCGCTGCCGTATAATCATGTAATGCGTTATAACATCACGTTAGCTGAATGTGTTTGCACCCTTATTCGTATGTCGTCGGCCGCGTGCGGCTGCGATAGGCCGCAATGAACGGACTTGCACCTTAAGTGGTAGAGTAGCACTAATTTCGTTAGTGATGGGAACGGTTAAAAATGTTGTTTTTTGAATTTCATTATTTTACGTTTCCGGTTTCACACTGGAAAAGTTTGTATGACAAAGGTTCCATAACACCGCGACTCCCTTACTGTTACACCTAAATAAAATAAAGATATTAAAATCCAATCGCATTCTTGTATCGATCGATAGGTTGCCGAAAGTTATATAGAGTGAAATTTCACAAGTGAGCGATACTGAAAACAGAGTACGGTTTGGTGATAAGGAACATCCATTTCTAAGGAACATAGGTCGAAATAAGACAACAATTGTTTAATCTTTCATAGGAACTTAAATTAGCTGATCGGAAATTTTGTACGAGAAATCAATTTTGTTTTTCACATTATGACCTATGTTCCTTCGGGAAAGTTTTTACTTATCTCCACCTCAATTGAGTTTTCGCTATCGGTCACTAGTAAAAGTTCACCATAGTTATACTGTTTATTATACAGTACTTATAACTGTATCAAAAAATGTGACGTCAACTGGGGTACTACCGTCTACGTAATCAGCATCTGTATAATAAAACATTTTTCAAAAAAAACTAACAGGCTTTGGTGCAGAATCTTGGAATGCCTCCGTAATTTTTTTATGGATTGGCATAACCTTTTGATACTTAAAGAACATTTCTGCTCGTACGCCCATGCAGTTAAAACAAAATCTAAAAATGTTGTTGTCAGTTGCCTTTTACTCTTTTTGACTACGTTTCACTCAAAAGTTACTGGACGAATTTCTACCAAATTTTGTATAAGGACACATTAATACTCGGGTCAACACCTAGAATACTTTTTACTTCATAAAAATCTCTCATGCCCACGGGAAAACTTACCAACTGATTCGAAGTAGAAATAATAATCCACACAGTATATAAACGACATGATTATGTTAAGGTACAAATATTTTTTAGCTTTCGACAATAAAGCAAAAATACTGAATCGTCCAAATCATTCCTAAGGCGGCCACACTGCCAAAACCTAGCCGACCACAAAACTATCAACCTCAACATTTTACCCATTCCAATCTCACGTGTTAGAGAGAGACGGACAAATGGCGTGATGATGGTGTGTTGGTCATAAATTTTCAACTCTAATCCGTTACTCAGCAGAGATTATTTTTGTTAAAGCATTCTATATCTACCTCTTCCCACTATGAAACGAAAGCTTAAGATGACGTAATTTTTGCTCTACACTCAAAATTTTATTTTGGGACTAGTTAGGTAGGTATGCATGGTAGGCGGTTATCAATATAGTCGACTAAATAGTATAAAATCGTTTAACGTGGGTGCTGCCCTGTTGTATGCCTAAATCAAAACTACGGATTTTAATGCGTTTTTTATATAGGTTGTAAAAAGGTTGTATTTGAAAGGGTTACCTAGACGATGAAACTGAACAACTTTCCCCAAGGAACATAGGTCGAAAATAAAATGAAAATTTAGAATTCCCATTCTCTAACAAATTGCCCCGGTCGGTCGGTTGGAACATCATCTTTTTCCTAGGAAATATGAAGAAAAAAGTTTTTACCTGCTATCTGCCATACAAATTGAGTTGGTCGGCTGGTACATTTTGCATGGGAGGATTATTTGTTTCAATTTATTATTCAGTAAAATGTCTCCCTATATAGATAGATAGATAAATCATTTATTAAAGAAACAATACAAAGTAAACAATTTAATTGGCGCCGTTAAACATTTAAAGTTTGTCTCGGCACCATTCCGCAATAGACATTTTAAATAATATATAGGTTGGTAGGTACAATAAACGAAACAGTATTATAAGGTGTAATTACACTCTATTTAAGGTGCAATTTTACTAGTGAAGCGACCGATAGCGAAATCTCAAGACGGGCTGGTGATAAGAAACAACTTTCCCCAAGGAACATAGGTTGAAATATTACGAAATTATTTTGATTTTCAGCTGATTGGCAATTTTGTATGGGAGGTAACATTTTTTTCGTTCATATTTTGACCTATGTTCCTTGGGAAAAGTTGTTCCTTGTCACTAGCCCGTTCTGAGTTTTCGCTATCGGTCACTAGTAAAATTATACCCTGATGTTATTTTACCTAGTTTTGTTAACATTAATTTTTTTATTGCTTTCTTATGACATCGATTATGTACTGATTTGACATTGTATACTTACCTATATATATCTATTTTTTATATTTTATATTTCCTTGACGATCACATTATGGTGGACATTGATTTTATTAATTGTAACGAATTTTTAGAACCTGTAATGTGAAATAAATAAACTAAACTAAACTATGTGTAGGTTGACATGATAGTAGGTACCAATTACTTTGTAAGGTCATTGCCCTGTGTCATAATTATCATAATCATAAATGCTATTATTACAAATTATAGTTCAACATACACACACATACATACACATATCACGCCTGTTATCCCTTGCGGGGTAGGCAGAGAGAACGCCAAAAACGGCCATTTACGCCACGTCTGACAAATATTCGAGCGTCACTCGAAAAATTGTGAATCACCATAGTGACAGGTTGTCAGCCCATCGCCTAAAATTACAATACACACCCTCGAGTCCCTTAGTCGCCTCTTACGACTCCCACAGGAAAGAAATGGGGTGATGCTATTCTAAGCCGGCAATAAGAGGTATCACACGGCATATTATAGTTCAAAATGTACGTATGACGAGCATTTTGTTATCGCTAACGTAACGGCGCGATAATTTTTAACTTATCATGTTACTAGCGTGTACAGTCGCACCCAGCTTAGGTTAGACACTTTGAACTTTGGACCGTTCTTATGAAGCGCTCTTGAGGCTCTAAGTGTACTCGTGAACAACCTTGACAGTGGCGCCACTTCACAAAAAAAACGTTTTCTGTTTATGCAAACAATCTATCAGCATGTCCGATGCCCAAGTTTTTAGTATTATCCTTAAGTGAAATAAGAACCTGCAAACTCAATAAAATATTCGCTGCAATTAAAGTTATGGAAAAAAGTGCCTAAAAACGGCCGCTTTTGGCATTGCCATTTGCCAATTGCCTTAACTTCAATTACGGCGAAAATTTTATTGAGCATGCAGGTTCTAATTATACTAAAAACTTGGGTATCGGACATTCTGATAGATTGTTTGTATAAAGATACAACTTTTGTTTGTGAAGTTGCTGTCGAGATCGTTGACGGCTACACTCGCCTTAAGGCCCTGTTTCACCTGAAAAGTTGGCTCCTTTCACTCGCGCTGCGCCAGAGAGAAACAGCCAATCATTTTGCGCTCAAATTGTCGCGAGATTTTACAGTTTTTTCGCCATAGAAAAGAAACTAAAGACTAATCTCAAATTTAGCTATTGTTATTAAAAATAGGTTTTATATAAATTATAGCATATTTTATTGAGAAAATCTTTAAAAACTGTACATATATTGAAAAAACATAAACAAATAGAGGTTACTTTGTTTTTTTTTCTATCAAGTAAAGTTTCCTCGACAATAACATATTTTTTGCAATATTTTATGGCTGTAATTGTCTAAATAAAACCGGTTTAAAATCCTTTCGCCGTCGACCGTTCAGTGGCGCCCCATTATGATTTAAATTAATTTCTTCAAATCTTAAAGTAATATCAAAAATCTAAGACGGACAAATTATTGTCCTATACGCTAAGTTTATTTCAAGATACAGCAGTGAGCTTTTTTTGTGATGTCAAAAACGGCCCCTTTTGGTATTAATTGTCATAACTTTAATTACAACAACTATTTCATTGAATTAGCAGGTTCTAATTTTACTTAAAGATAAGACTAGAAACTTGAGCAACGTGTCAGTTGCTCTGATAGATTGTTTGTTTATAGAGAACACATTGCAATAAAGAATTGTGATTTTTTTTTGTCAAGTGGCGCCACTGTCGAGGCCGTTCACGACTACACTCGTCTTATGATAACATTTCGCTCGCTATACAATTTGTATGGGCTATTCGTCACTAACATACTATATGTTTTTTTGTCGTTTGTCTTTGTATGAGAATGTTGTTTAGTTTCATGGTCTGAATACACCATCAGATATTCGAAGGGCTGTCCCGTACACCCTGTATTTTCATTTGGCCCATTATGTCCAGCAGTGGACAGTTGTGGCTGTAGATGTTAGTTAAATAGTAAAATGGTCTAGACGGCGCAGACTAATTAAAAACATATTAGCACTAATTGGTTTTGATGAATTAATGACTTTATTTACATCACTGCGTGGCAAAATTATGTAAGTGTAGTTTTCTAGCAATGTAAGCATTTTGGAATCAGTTTAGTAGTTTTGATCTTACTGGCTCCAAACAACCACCTACTGTACCTCGTTGCGATTCTTCGATGTCGGAGATCGCAGTACACATTAAAGAGGTTCGAAGAGTATTGTGCAGTCTAGACGTGAACAAGGCCAGCGGACCTGATGGCATACCAGCGAGAGTATTAAGACTATGTGCGCCTGAACTGTCTCCTGTGCTGACACGCTTGTTCCGCCTCTCTCTTAAAGAAAGAACGGTGCCAGGGGCCTGGAAGCTTGCTAATGTGCAACCAGTTCCCAAAAAGGGCGACCGTGCCGACCCTGCCCATTACCGTCCAATTGCCATTACCTCCATCCTATGCAAGGTCATGGAGAGGGTACTTAACAGTAAGTTGCTGACCTACCTTGAAGACAATGATCTTCTTAGTGACCGTCAATATGGCTTTCGCCGGGGGCGGTCTACTGGTGATCTTCTTGTGTATGTCACGCACTGCTGGGGCGAAGCCATCGAGAAAAACGGCGAAGCACTTGCCGTTTCACTCGATATCTCGAAGGCCTTTGACAGGGTCTGGCATGCAAGTCTGCTCAGCAAGCTTCCTGCTTATGGCATCCCAGCTGATTTTTGTACTTGGATTTCAGACTTCCTTAGTGAACGGTCCATCAGAGTAGTCGTTGACGGCTGCTCCTCTGACCTAATGGCCATTGATGCCGGAGTTCCTCAGGGGTCTGTTCTCTCTGCAACTCTTTTCCTGCTGCACATCAATGACCTCCTTCGGCATGGTATTGTTGGATACGCAGATGATAGTACCGTTTCAGAGAGATACTTGACAGGTGCAGGGACCAGTGGGGATGAAATACGTTCGTTAAGAAAGGCTATGGTAGAGCGAACAGATCTGACCTTAAGTCTTGTCTCCCAATGGGGCGACGACAATCTGGTCTCATTCAATGCCACCAAAACACAGGCGTGTCTTTTCACTGCAAAAAGGAGTCCTTTCGACTGGACACCTACTTTTCGGGGTACATCTGTCCCAGTCACTGACAGGCTTGAGCTTCTAGGCATGGAGTTGACATCAAATCTAAACTTCGGCGCGACCATCGAGTACAAGGCTCAGACGGCGGCTAAAAAGCTGGGCGTCCTGAATAGAGTGAAGCGATACTTTACGCCTGGACAGCTTTTAACTCGTTCGTCTCGTTGCAATTTGAGCTCCGATGCAGTCGGACGTTTATTTATAAGTGTCGGCTGTTTCGATGCCGTAAATTGCAAATAAGCACAATTCTATTTGCAATCGTTAACATGGCGCCTCCTAAGCGCTCTGATACCATCGTGGTCAACGAGTTGTTGGCGTTCGTGCAGAACAAGCTGGACGTGATGGACGAGGTCAGCCTCGAGCAGATCTGCCTCACCAGCTACTCCGACGCCGACATCCACAGCGCCATGGTGTTCCTGAACGACTCCGCCGAGCCGAAACGTGTGCGCCTCAACACGCGCAACCGGGAAGGCTGCGGGAAGAAAAACATCCGGGACATCTTCCGACTGTTCAAAGGTGAAGATCCTGATGACGTCCCGACCTATGTCGCACGGAATCTCAGTAAGCTGCCGCCGGTGACGTTTGACCACGTCGACGTCACTACGTTGCTGAAGGATATCCTGCTTCTGAAGGCTGACGTCACAGACATCAAAAGAAAATTAGAGGTTTCTGAGCAACTAAACGCCGAGCTGCGACGCGATTTGACCTCATTGCGAGGGCGAAACGCCGCATCAGCGACGCCGCACGCTGCGTGCAACGTGACTGTACGTAGCGACGACACAGTGCAACACGAAACCTCACCCGTCATAATTTCTGCGAACCTAGCAACTGCCGACGATATACTGCGGGTCAGCGACCCCGCAGCTGATAGGAAGAGCGACAACAACAAACCGCCGCCTCCACCGTCCCGCCCCGAGCCTGCGCTACATCCCGATGCTGCTCCCTTTATACCTGGGAAGCAAAAGGACGTGCCGCTGCAGATGACTCGCCGCCCTCGCCGCAAGCGACAGCCTGCGCCTCCCGTGATACAAAAAGGGAAGCAGAAGGCAAGACCTGCGGCTGAAGAACACAATACCGCGTCTAAAGCGATTGTTGACGAGGAGGGCTTCACACTGGTAGAACCCAGGAAGCGCCAACTTCGTCGCAACCGCAATAACCGCGGCACCGTTACTGCAGCCTCAACAACTCTCAAAGCTGCCGAACCCATCGCACAGCTGTATGTGTCCCGGCTAGACTGTGATACGACACCGGAGGACATCATACAGCATTTGCAGAAGATGGTAAAGCTACGCCAGGATCCTTCGCGAATTCCCCCCGGCTTGACCCTGGAAATCCGACAGCTGATCCCTAAAATTACAACAAATTTTAGGTCTTTTGTTTTGTCGTTTCCACGGAAGTACGTGTGCGAATTCATGCGAACAGATTTCTGGCCACAGGGAGTCGTATTCAGGCGCTATCGACCCTCTGTGCAACGTGAGTCGCCGTCACCTAAAGTGCCCACATAGCTTATTTTAGTAATTTTATTATAGTGTATTTATAGTATTTGTGTTAGATGTTAAGTTATTATTGTATTGTTTTATTTTATTTTATATGGGCCTTGTTGCCTGAAATAAAGGATTTATTATTATTATTATTATTATTATTAACTCTTTACAAAGCACAAGTCCGATCCTGCATGGAGTATTGCAGTCACCTTTGGGATGGCTCAGCCAAATACCAACTTGCCGCTCTTGACTCGGTGGAACGCAGGGCCAAGAGGCTCATAGGCGACATAAAACTGGTGGACACCAAGCTACATAGCCTGGCACATCGCCGCAAGGTTGCCTGCTTGTCGGTATTTTATAGATTGTACTTCGGAGAGTGTGCTCAAGAGCTTCACGACCTTGTTCCACCAGCTCCCTTCTACCATCGGACATCCAGACGCACCGCCGGATACCATCCGTACCTGGTAGCCATTCCACCAATTCGGACTAAGCGCTTCCAGTCATCATTTATAATGCGCACTGCTAAAGAGTGGAACTCACTTCCTGCGTCTGTGTTTCCAAAAGCATACAACCCTAATCTCTTCAAAGTAAGAGTGAACAGGCTTCTTCTGGGTGAGCTCGCTCCATCTTAGACTCTGTCTCTGTCCTATGACCTAGACTAGAGTCAAGAGCAAACCCATCATTAATAAAAAAAAAAAAAAACTTATTTGTCACAAACATACAAAAAAATAAAATACAAATCTTTCCTTTTTACATTAGTTTCAAGGAATGGTTAAGGACATCACAGACGGTATACAGTGTACGACAAAGTGATAAATATCAACTTTGTGAGTGCCCCGCCGAGAATCGAACCCGGAACCTTTGCGTCGCAGGCAGTCGTACTACCACTGCGCCACATCAGTCGTCATTATTAATATTGAGCCATTCAATTGTGGCGTACATGCTGTATAGTGAGCTTTAGGTGTAATTCTATTCTTTTTTTTGAAAACTTGCATAGTTGGAGGCAATATTTTTTAGGAAAGTTGCTCGGTTTCATAGACTGGTTCATTCTTGAAAAGTTTGTCGTAACTTTTTACACTCTTTATATTGTGTTTGACTAAAAAACATCAATATCAGGCCTTCTTCCTCGCGTAGACATATTTGTATGTTATGTTATGTTATTGAATACCAAGTTTTTATAACACTTCCCGTGTTAGGTGTACAATTTTTGAAAACTTGCAAAATTTTCAAGCGCGGGCAGGATTTGAATTTGCGACTTTTGCATTACTAGTGGCGACGCCTCTTCCATCTGGGCTACCGCAGCTCATTCCTTGCCCGCCAATTTTGCAAGTGTATTTTAATGCCAGTAACGCGTGCCACGGCTCCATCTACCGGGTTAGTTTTGCAACTAATACGATAGATAGAATTAGTCGCCGGGTATTAGTTGCAAAACTAACCCGGTGGATGAAGCCATGCCACGCGTTACTGGCATAAAAATACACTTGCAAAATTGGCGGGCAAGGAATGAGCTGCGGTAGCCCAGATGGAAGAGGCGTCGCCACTAGTAATGCGAAAGTCGCAGGTTCAAATCCTGGCCGCGCTTGAAAATTTTGCAAGTTTTCAATAATTGTAGGTATACCTAACACGGGAAGTGTTTTAAAATTTGGTATTCTATGTTATAAATATAAACCTACATATAGATACACGTATATTTAATGAGAGTAATAGAGTATTATTTTGTATTTAAATAATGAGGTATAGGTGTAATTCTATTGTTTGTTGATTCCAGTACCTCTGCGAGGTTGGGCATAGAGTATGTGTGACTCAGCCCCGGGTGGCTGCGGCGGCGTCGCTAGCTCAAAGAGTAGCAGAAGAAAGAGGAACCACACTAGGTAGCGTATTCTTATATAAGGTGTAAAAAAATTAGCTGAGAATATTTTAAGGGGCGAACCAGTACGTGAAACTGAACAACTTTCCCCAAGGAACATAGGTCGAAATAGGAAAAAATTATTTGACCCTCCCTATACTTAGTGTGTTGCCCGGCCGGGATAATTTGTATGGGATAGCCAATTTTTTTTTCATATTTCGACCTATGTTCCTTGGGGAAAGTTGTTCAGTTTCACGTAGTGGTTCACCCCTTAAGATATTCACAGCAAATTTTTTTACACCATGTATTAAATTACCTACTTAACATAGTCAGCCAGTAGTAAGTGGAGGCAAGCGTAGCGTTGGACGCCCACCGGCCTGGTTGCGACTGGATGGTGAAAACGGGAGATCGTACCTTTTGGCGTACCATGTAGGAGGCAGCAGTCCAGCAGTGGACTGCTAAATACTGATATGATATATGTATATAATAGTTTTGCCATACCTGGCTAGTTTCTCTAGTTCTTGGTTATTTTGTTAGACGGCGTTCATCCTATTTTATTTCTGTTAGCTTGTCATTGGTATATCTTATTTATTTATGTATTTATTTTATGTATTTTATTTTATTATGTTAAATTATTAAGTATAGTATTTTAGATTATTCGTTTTTATGAACTTTAAGTAGGATTATATTTAGTTTTTTTTTGTATGGGCACCCGCCGCTTTGATTCCTTCTGTTAATCTTTTGGTTGGCCGGTAGAGAATGCCGCGTGGCATTAGGCCCGGCCTTTGTACTTTCTGTGCAATAAAGTTTAATAAATAAAATAAAATAAATGATAATGATTCTCTTTCACTGACTACCTATTCATCATTTTTTTTCTGATGCTAGGCGAAGCGGTGGGTTACGCCGCTGCAATGACGTCACAACGCACTCCAGAAACACCACTTGTGGTTAGTAGATTCACACACAGATACACACACACACACACACACAGAAAAGAGAGAGACTTAAATCATGGACTTTGTCCTAGATAGTCGAGATCAGTCACATCACTACATAGTATAAAATAAAGTCAGGCGGCGTCTTGTTGTATCTAAATACTATACGGGGTGTAAGGGACAGAATACTGAAAGAGTGCATTTAGACCATTGAACTGAACAACTTTCCCCTAGATATATATGTCTGGAAACGACAAAAAAAAACGACCTTACATAGAAAATCATAATCAACTGATTTACTATGGAACGTAAAAAAAATTAGGTTTCCTGAAATATTTTTTTATGGGATGTTGTTCAGTTTCATGTTTTTAATGTTACCTGTCATTATTCGGAGGGCTGTCCCTTACAACCTGTATATTAATGTTAAAATCAATTCGCCATTTTACGCCAATAGATAAGTATGATTTTATTGTGTGCGAAATACTGTTTATCTTTTAACCAAAAGTAGTTTTTCGACAAATTTACGTGTGCCTTCATCATTTTGCATGATAATTTTTAAAGAAATTGCTCTTCATGGCAAGTTTAAGTCCATTGAATTTCAGTTTTTCGTTTGTATGTAAAACTTAATCAGTTTCATAGGCTAGATCACCTTGGTATGCAGGGTGGCCCGTATAGCGACGTCCAAGGACAAAATTCGAATGCCTTATATTTATTATGTATCTATTCTATCTAATTCAATTTACGTCGTGCAAAATTTTAGTATTCAGTTTCTCAAGTAAGTGAAATGTAAATATATTTCTGAGAAAATAAAAATTCTTCAACCATATTTATCCGAACCACCCATGTATAGAAAAAGTCGACTGGCAGGCTTCTTCTTTTTCCGTACAAGAACTTCTTGTGTGTTTTTTTTTGTTGCATTGTTTTCATGTTTTGTACTTTCTAGCATACAAAAAAGAAGAAAAATAAAGCATGCCTGTCGTATTTTTCCCACGCAGCTTTAAAAGTTGAATAACTTGGAAACTACAAAAAAAACACGGGACGTAGATTGGGGTGATTCGGTGACCCCTCAGTATAAGTCATTAAAATTTTGTCTTTGGACGAAACTATTTGGGCCATCCTAAGCCGTATTTAGGCTTAGGCGTCAACTCGGGCAAGCAAAAACTCGGCCATTGGCCGAGTTTACTACTTCTCACAATTGATGTCGTCTTTTCGGTCAATAGATAATTCGTCCTATGCCGAGTGTACACCTCACAATGATTGTAGTAGTAAATTCGGGTAAGTGGTACGCACGCACAAGCACATGTGTGACAAAGTATCAATGTTGCAAGATGCCACAAACGCAAAATGTCAAAGTGGCAAAATGTCAAAAGTTGTAAAATGCCAAAATTTACAAAGTTGCAAAACGTTAAATGTCAAAAATGACAGCATTTTTTAAAACATTGTTTATTTATTTTGTTTTTATTTATTTCAGTTTATGACCGAGGGCGTGCTTCTACGGGAAATGTTCGCGTCACCACTTTTAATGCAATACTCTTGTATAATGCTGGATGAAGTAAGTTGACAATAGACAAAACAACTCATGTTTACTTACTTATAGGGAACTAGCGCCTTCATCATATTAAGATATATACACCAACGACCAACCATCCTGCCCCAACACCCGCCGCTTTTTATACGCCGACGACCTTGCGCTGACTTCCCAGGCGTCCAGTTTTGAGGAGGTTGAGATGAATCTGTCGGATGCTTTGAATGACTTAAGCAAATATTATAGAGAAAATTCACTCAAACCCAACCCATCAAAAACTGAGTCTTGCGCATTCCATCTCCGCAACAGCCAAGCAGGTCGTAGGCTTAATATTGAGTGGCAAGGTGTGCCTGTAGCTCACACTAGTTTTCCAAAATATCTGGGCATTACTCTGGATAGGTCACTTACCTTTAGTAAGAATTGCCAAAACATAAAAAAGAAGGTGCACACTCGGAACAATCTATTAAAGCGCCTTACTTCTACTGGATGGGGAGCAACACCTCATGTTCTGCGGACTACTGGGCTGGCGTTATCCTTTTCTGCAGGCGAGTATGCATGTCCTGTATGGAGCCGTTCAGCTCATGCAAAGCTGGTGGATACAGCCTTAAATGAGACTTGCCGGATCATAACTGGTTGCCTGAAACCGACCCCGGTTAGCCAACTGTACCCACTAGCCGGAATAGCGCCTCCAGTTGTTCGTAGATCTGTGGCTAGCTCCTTTGAAAGAGCAAAGATGGAGTCAGATGCACGGCATCCTTTGCACGACCACATCCCAGTGACACAACGGCTGAAAAGCCGTAATGGCTTTGTTAAGTGCGTCACTCCTCTTTGCACAGACCCCGAACAAGCGAGGTGCAACCTTTGGCAGGAGGGGGTGACCCTACCAGATCCTTTCGTCCCGATTGCTGAGAGCTTGCCGCCTGGCCATAATTTGCCATGGTCGGTTTGGAAATCTTTAAATAGACTTCGGACTCAGACCGGCCGGAGTAAGGAAAACATGACCAAGTGGGGCTTCTTGGAGGGTTCCGATGTAGGTTGTTTGTGTGGTGCAGTTCAAACAATGAACCACCTAACATCGTGTCCTGCGTGCCCTAGCACCTGCACGCAGGACGATCTTATGACAGCGTCTGTCAGCGCTGTCAACGTAGCCAAGTTCTGGGCCGCGACGGTGTAGTGTCTGCCATCGACACGCTAAGAAGAAGATCATATTAAGATAAAGGGGAGAAATTTGTCTGCCCTTAAGCTATTGTTTAGCTTGGCAGATAAGTGATTTTGTACACACATGTGATTTTTGGTGAATAATAGTTATTTGTATACTACAAGAAGGCAAAGGTAATTTTTGCATCGAGTGCTAATTTTGAATCCCGAGGTAGCGTAGGATACTAAAAGTTGTATCCTGAGCTCAGTGAGGGATTCAACAGCACGAGATGCGAATGAATTTGCTCTCGTGTGGTACACACAACTTTTCACCTCTACCAGTGAGAAAATTCTGCCAATGTCAAGTTTGGGAAATTGGCTGTACTGCTCGAATGCCGCAGACAAAATATAAATTCAGAAATGTCAGAAATATTTAATACTTAAAACAAAACGGTTACAAAAAGAAATAAATAACTGGCTGAAATAGTTTTCAGAACGCACCGCACCATTGTCACGATTAGTTCTGATAAAATGAGATGTTCTAAATTCAATTCAGTTTTCTCAATCGAGTGGATAAAAACGACTTTTGCGGCAAAACTGTTCTGTTCAAGCTGGAGAGGTGAAAACGTATTTTCAAATTCAAATTCAAATTCATTTATTGTCAAACAGAATGTTAAAAATAACAGCAAAAACCAAAGCTTCTCACATTCACAAAATTAATTAAAATAATAATATTATAAATCCATTAGGTACATATTTAAACATCGAGTCATAATTTAGTCAATAAATAAATAAAAACAAGTCATTATTTCATAACAATAAAAAAATTACAAATTAATAATTAATTGAGCTCTCACACAAACACACACGTTCACAATACCTCAAACATTCTTTTTCGATTTTCGGCCATTCATCCGCGAACAAATCACACTCAGGGTGCGAGAAGGGTAGGAGTCGGGCAGTCGATGCGGCCGCGCAATAGCTTGCAGACAAACAGCATTTGGTCTCGTAAGCGACGAACCTCAAGTGAGTTGTAGCCCAGACATCCCAAGACAAATTGCGTGGGGTACATAAATTTTTTTTAATCACTTGATAATTCAGTAGCTGGTTGACTCAGCACTGATCGACAGCTCTATATAAGTATTATAAAAAAAACATTTCGGTTGTTTCCGAGATTTAGGCCCAACGCTTCGTTAAGGCGAGTGTAGCCGTCAACGACTGACAGTGGCGCGCCACTTCACAAAAAAAAGTTTTCTCTTTATGCTAACAATCTATCAGAATGTCCGTGGCCCAAGTTTAGTACTATCCTGAAGTAAAATTAGAACCTGCAAAGTCAGTGAAATATTCTCTGTAGTTAAAGTTACGGCAATCAATACGATAAGTGGCCGTTTTAGGCACTATTTACCTTAAGCGCGCCGCCTGTGTGGCGCGTGTTGACATTATTGTCCGTCCGAATTTAGAACGCGCATCGTGCCTAAGTAGCTTTTAATACGGCGAGATGCCGTCGTGTATGGACGCGTTGCGCCCGCGCCGCGTATTGGCGACCTGGCTGAGCGACCCGCGTCACGCAGCGCTGCTCTAGTATTTTGTAAAATCTAGCCCGCACGACGCAGCGTTGGCGCTTATTGCTCGTTTAAAGGTCTCGGCTCGGTTAATATTATACTACTACTAGATTTCTCCATAATCACTTCAAATAGACCTTTAAAGAGTTCAGACGTGGCGTATTTACGGCCGTTTACGCTCTGTTTACCATGGAAGAGATATAGGCGTGATATATGTATGTATCAGACAAGTGTAAATAAACTACTGGGAAACTGAATCGTCCAACGACCTGATGAACCCTGGTGTTACGAGTTTATCAACCGCCTATAACTAGTAGTAGGCCTATGATTTATATAACGAGCCCTGTCTAAGTAATCATAGACAGAAAACGGGACCGACGGCTTAACGTGCCCTTCGAAGCAAGAAAATGCCTGTAATGTCCTAACCAGACTGAGAGAAAATTCACAAAGTCATAAATATTATCTTTGTGAGCCCCCCCACCGAGAATCGAACCCGGAACCTTTGCGTCGCAGGAAATACGCCACATTGCCTCTTCTACTAATATCACGGAATATTTTCACATTTCAGGTACACGAGAGATCGCAAATGACAGATGTCCTAATGGGTCTGTTAAAGAAAATAGCTAAAGTAAGTAAAATAAATAAAATCAAATAATTAAAAATCAACAAAAAATGCACGTTTGAAAATAGCATCAACTCATTTCTACCCGTTGGTGTAGTAGCGACGTAGAAATATAAATCCAGGGAATGGGTAGCAGCGTTCCTTACGACATATACCTTGCACTGCGCTTTCCAATCCGCCTGCCAAGAGAGGGGAATATCTTTTGTAAAGATCATTTATCGCCATTAACATTGTTATCTTTACAAAGCGTCAAAGTCTTAAACAAATGATTCAATTATACATACATACATACACATATAATGCCTATTATCCCTTGCGGAGTAGGCAGGGCGTAGGCGGACAAAACAATTGGCCATTTACGCCACGCCTGACAAATATTTCAGGGTGAAAATTTTGTATCGCCATAGTGACAGGTTGTCAGCCCATCGCCTAATATTACAATTCACACCCTCGAGTCCCTAACTCGCCCCTTACGACTCCCACGGGAAAGAAATGGGGTGATGCTATGCTAATCCGGCATCACACAGCAAGGTGTATATATTTTGTAAAGATCATTTATCGCCATTAACGTTCTAATGTGTACATGACTTAAACTAATGATTCAATTATCTACCTTTTTTCAGAAACGCAAGAACCTCAAAATAATTGTTTCATCGGCGACCATGGATGCGGAATTCCTTCGCGACTTCTTCAATCTGACAGATAGGAAGGAGAGAGACAGAAAATCCACGTCTGTCATTATGTCTACGCAGGGAAGGACGCATCCCATTGATGTGTATTATTCTGCTGGTAAATATAATATACAAAACATGAAATGACGTAATATGCATAACGTAACATAACGTTAGGTACTTAACATAACACAACACAGCACTACACAGCACAGCAAAGCATAGCATAGCATAACTTAACATAGCATAGCACAGCACAGCATAACATAACATTCTTTTACATAACATACAAATATATAGGAGGAAGAAAGTATTGTATTGATTGATGTGTTTTAGTCAAACACTATATAAAGAGTGTAAAAAGTTACTACGAACTTTTCAAGAATGAATCAGTGAACGAACTGAGTAATTATATATTTTCTGCACTGCATTCTGGGACACTCACAAAGTTGATATTTATCACTTTGTGAATTTGTTCCCGGTCTGGTTAGGACATTGCAGGGTGAAGCAACTGATACATATCACGCCTATAATCCCTTGCGGGGTAGGCAGAGCGTAAACGTCGGCCGCAAAAACGGACACTTACGCCACGTCAGACAATTTTTGAGGGTCATGCCCAAAAATAAATTGTGCCGTGCTTCGGAGGGCACGTTAAGCCGTCGGTCCCGGTTGCTGTCTATGATTACTTAGACGGCGGTGGTAACAATACCATGTCAGAGGCCTACTAGTGGTAGTAGGCGGTTGAAATACTATGATACCAGGGTTCATCAGGGTGTCCCACACGAAAATAGAGAAAAAGATGACGTATATTACATACACATACATACATACATATATCACACCTTATCCCTTGCGGGGTAGTCAGAGCGTAAACAGCCGCAAAAAACGGACATTTTCGCCACGTCTGACAAACATTTTAGGGTCATTCGGAAAATTATGTATCGCCGTAGTGACAGGTGGTCAGCCTGTCGCCTAAAATTGCAAATACACACCCTCGAGTCCCTTCATCGCCTTTTACGACACCCACGGAAAAGAAATGGGGTGATGCTATTCTAAGCCGGCATCACAGGGTTGACCATTGCCATTCCACCAATTCGAAATGATGACTGGAAGCGCTTACTTCCAGTCATCATTTATAATGCGCACTGCTAAAGAGTGGAACTCACTACCTGCGTCTGTGTTACCAAACGCATACAACCCTAATCTCTTCAAAGTAAGAGTGAACAGGCTTCTTCTGGGTGAGCTCGCTTCATCTTAGACTCTGTCTCTGTCCTATGACCTAGAGTAGAGTCAAGAGCAAACCCATCTCTAATAAAAAAAAACAATATTTCTTAGGGACAATTGACGTACTTTTATTCGGTAGTATAATTTCACCGGATATTTCTCATTCGTTTCAGAGCCAGTACCGGACTACGTGAAAGCGACGGTCGACACAGTCATCAAGATACACGAGCACGAACCGTTTGGAGATATACTAGCGTTCCTTACTTCACAAGTTAGTATATTACATGCATACATACATCAGCCTATTGCAGTCCACTGCTGTACATTAAATAACAAATATTTATTTTTACTTTTTTTTTTTTTTATCCCGCCTGAGCCGGTTTTCTATTAGGACAATACAAAATTGTTATAAAAAAAAGAAAATTGCGTTATGCAAATTTCTTTTTTTACAATGACCGATCATGACGTCAATAAGTGATAATGCTATCCTACATTGAATAGAGTTATTTCATTTTCATTTTCATTAAAAACACTTCCTGTGTAAGGTTGCCTTCTTGAAAACTTTCCAAAATTTTCAAGCGCGGGCAGGATTTGAACCTGCGACTTATTGCTGGTTTTCATCGCTTAGACTAAATTCAATCTGTAAACCTGGGAATTGGATGAAATAGTTCCCACCTAGCGGAGCTTATCACCCCTTTTTTCGTTTATTAACATAGCTGCCATGACAGAATAAGTTTTCAGTTTCGTGGTGTTATCATGCAGAATAAGTTTTCAGTTTCGTGGTGTTATCATGCAGAATAAGTTTTCAGTTTCATGGTGTTATCATGCAGAATAAGTTTTCAGTTTCATGGTGTTATCATGCAGAATAAGTTTTCAGTTTCATGGTGTTATCATGCAGAATAAGTTTTCAGTTTCGTGGTGTTATCATGCAGAATAAGTTTTCAGTTTCGTGGTGTTATCATGCAGAATAAGTTTTCAGTTTCATGGTGTTATCATGCAGAATAAGTTTTCAGTTTCGTGGTGTTATCATGCAGAATAAGTTTCCCCTTACACCCCGTAATTCACTATGACTCGTTTATTTTTATTTGTATTTTTGTTATGTTAGCCTAGAGAGTCCCATTGCTGGGAAGAGGCCTTCCCTTTCTATTTCTAGACTTTACGGTCCATGGCTGTTTGCTATCAGTGCAGTTTGGCCCGCCATCTTTTTCTTCGTGTTCCTCTGCGTCGACGTTCTACATACATACACATATCACGCCTATAATCCCTTGCGGGGTAGGCAGAGCGTAAACGGCCACTAAAAACGGTAATTTTCGTCACGTCTGACAAATATTTGAAGGTCATTCGGAAAATTGTCTATCGCTTTAGTGACAGGTTGTCAGCCCATCGCCTAAAATTGCAATACACACCTTCGAGTCCCTTAGTCGCCTCTTACGACACCCACGGGAAAGAAATGGGGAGATGCTATTCTAAGCCGGCATCACACGGCACAGGGGGGGGATTATTAAAATTGTTAATTTAGAGTAGGAGCACTTCTGGGCAGGTTTTTTGGAGGGTTTTTCCTGTTCAGGGGGTCCGGTTAATTATACGCATGTAAATAACACGCTTTGAAAATGTTGACTTCAATTTGAAACAAATATCGTTTTCGGATGGTGGTGACATAAAGTTACATGCCGTGTGATTAGACAGTGCGTTTTTTACAATAACGGATCATGACGTCAATATGTGATAATACTATCCTACATTGAATAAAGAGTTTCAAATATTTTAAACACTTCTCACTTATGGCCGGTTTTCATCGCTTAGACTACATTCAATCTGTAAATAATAAATCAGTCGTCGGGTATTAGTTGCAAAACTTACCCGGTAGATGGAGCCGTGCCACGCGTTACTGGCATTAAGATATACTTGCAAAAATTTGTGGGCAAGGAACGAGCTGCGGTAGCCCAGATGGAAGAGGCGTCGCCACTAGTGATAACGAAAGTCGCAGGTTCAAATCCTGGCCGCGCTTGAAAATTTTGCAAGTTAAAAAAAATCCTTACCTGTCTTAAAATTTGGTATTTAATGATAATGAATATAGTAGGTTTTTCAAGTGAAAGTCGTCAATTGGGGAAAAGCCCAGCAGTTGTCTTTTGTGACTGTTGAAGAAGAAGGAAAATGCAAATATTTTTATGCAAACCATTGAAAAGAGTATGTGTATGTTTTGTCTGTAAATCCTTTGCATATTTTTACGTTTTGTCTCACACGCGATAGCTATGAGCGTGCTTAATTTTTCGAGTCATTATAGAATCGGACTGATATACTATGGTTTACTTTGCACTAACATATTTTACAGTGCAGTTGTTTTTTTTTGCGACGGCCTTCAAGACGAGTATCATGAGGTTGAAAATTTGAAATGTTCGGTCGGGGAGCCGGTAGCTTAGTGGAAGAGCGGTTGGACGGTACTCCATAAGTCCCGGGTTCAATCCCCGGCCGTCGCTAACATGTTTTCAATTTCTTATTTTCATTTACGGTATATTTACGTGAGCTTCAAAATCCATTCGTTTTTGTGGTCAATTATTAACCAAATTGTCATATTTGTACGTGATTTTCCAGGAAGAAATCCTATCAGCCCTTGAGACCCTACAAACCTACGCCGAACAAAACAACGAAGCGAACAAATACCGAAACAAGTTCCCTTCGGGAGTTCAAGCGGCTGACATCAGTGTGCTGCCGATGTATGGCAGCCTACCGTTCTATAGGCAAATCAAGTAAGTAGAAAAAAACTAACATAAAAATATAATATAATCTATTTAAAATGAGACACAAAAAAATAAAAACGTGATTTAGATAAAGTTGCCAAACTGTTACGAAAGATGGCGCTGTTAGCAATTTTCATAAAACAAAGAATCCTAAAACGCGGTTACGAAGTTTTTTCTATAAATGATCTAATAAAGAATAAAAATATCGAAATAAATTCCCTACAGGAGTTAAGTTGCCTCACATTAGTGTGCTACCGATGTATGGTAGCCTACCATTTTATAGGCAAATCAAGTAAGTAACAGAAGAAATCTTAATTTATTCAAAAATAAAATAAAAACACTTATGTAAGTATGTTAATATTTTTTCCATAAATGACACTAAACTCACGAAAATAAAATGGGATTTAGATGAAGTTGCTAACATATGGCGCTGTTAGCAATTTTGTTCGGAATAAAGTAATCTAAAACGCGGTAACGAAGCTTTTTCTATAAATGATCGAAAATAGAACAAAAATACCGAAAAAAAACCCTTCAGGAGTTCAAGCGGCTAACATTAGTGTGCTACCGATGTAAGGCAGCCTACCGTTCTATAGACAAAGCAAGTAAGTGAAAGAAACAGTTTTTTAATGTAAGTATATTGATTTTATGATCCATAAAATGACATATAAAAATCACTTAATTTTGCTTCAAAATAGATAAAGTTGCCAAACTGTTACGATAGATGGCGCTGTTAGCAATTTTCATAAAACTAAGACTCCTAAAACGCGGTTACGAAGTTTTTTCTATAAATTATCTAAAGAAGACCAATGAAGAGAACAAATACCGAAACAAGTTCCCTTGAGGAGTTCAAGCGGCTGACATCAGTGTGCTACCGATGTATGGCAGCCTACCGTTCTATAGGCAAATCAAGTAAGTAGAAAAAACCTAGCGTAAGCATATATAATCCATAGAATGACACATTATAAAATCACTAAATAAAAGAGTTATTTAGATAAAATTGCCAATCTGTTACGAAAGATGGCGCTGTTAGCAATTTTCATAAAACAAAGAAACCTAAAACGCGGTTACAAAGTTTTTCCTAAAAATGATTTAAATAAGAACAAAATATCGGAATAAATTCTCTTTAGGAGTTCAAGCGGCTAACATCAGTGTGCTACCGATGTATGGTAGCCTACCGTTTTATAGGCAAATCAAGTAAGTAGAATAAAAAAAACTAGCGTAAGCATATACTTAATATAATCTTTAATCCATACATTGACATATTAAAACATCACTAAATAAAAACGTAACATAGAAAAAGTTAACAATCTGTTACGATAGATGGCGCTGTTAGCAATTTTCATAAAACAAAGAATCCTAAAACGCGGTTAAGAAGTTTTTTCTATTAAATATCTAAAGAAGAACAATGAAGCGAACAAATAGCGAAAAAAGTTCCCTTCAGGAGTTCAAGCGGCTAACATCAGTGTGCTACCGATGTATGGTAGCCTACCGTTTTATAGGCAAATCAAGTAAGTTATAATTATAACTTTTTCTCCTGTAAGTATATTCATATTTTATCCATAAATCACACATAAAAACACTGAATGAAGAGTCAACCCAGCTAAAGTTGCCAAACTGTTACGAAAGATGGCGCTGTTAGCAATTTTCATAATACAAAGAATCCTAAAACGCGGTTACAAAGTTTTTTCTATAATGCATCCAAAATAACAGAAGTTTATGCAACTGTATTATAATGCCATTAAGTGACAGTTACATAAACTACTATTACACTGTATACAATTTTTCTTTTCTAGGGTGTTTCAAATGGGCGAGAAGAACGTAAGAAAGGTGGTGCTAGCTACGAACATCGCTGAAACCAGCATCACCATACCCGGGATTGTCTATGGTATGCCAACTCTTATCTTGCAACGTCATTTCAATTGTCTTGTCGCCGTGGGTCGTGAGTTCGATCCCCACAAGACACAAATGTTTGTTAAGTCAGTGTTTTCAGATATTTGTGTTTAGTGTGGGTATTTCTATGTATATTATGTATTTATTTACAAAGAAAAAGTATATATGTATTTATTTCCGATATCTAGTTCCCATAGTACAAGCTTTGCTTAGTTTGGGGCTAGATGGCGCTGTGGGAAATGTCCAAGATATTTATTATTATGTAGTCTCACTTGTATAGTTTACATTACATACCATACTCACCACGCTTGGCAGTTGGATTGGCGAGCGCAGTGCAAGATTTTCACGATAACGCTGCCGCCCATTCCTGGATGAATTTATCCCTCAGTCGCTTTTTCCGATACCCACGGGTAGTATTGCAGTGTCGCTACTCTAAGCTAGCATCTCACGCCAAGACGTGAACGTTTGCTGTAAGAAATTTTGTTAAAAAAAAGGAAACCTGTTGTGTTTTGTGTCATTATAAATGTTCCTGTGTATGTTTTTGTGTACCTACAATAAATGGTTAAAAAAATATTTTCATACATACATATATCACGCCTATAATCCCTTGCGGGGTAGGCAGAGCGTAAACGGCCGCAAAACGGTAATTTACGCCACGTCTGACAAATATTTGAGGGTCATTCGGAAAATTGTGTATCGCTATAGTGACAGGTTGTCATTCCATCGCCTAAAATTGCAATACACACCTTCGAGCCCTTAGTCGCCTCTTACGACTCCCACGGGAAAGAAATGGGGTGATGCTATTCCAAGCCGGCATCACACGGCATTTTTTAAGTAATTCTTTCTTCTGTTGGCAGTAATAGATTGCGGTTTCCACAAGATGCCATTCTTCGACCCTTCCGTCGGGTTGGAGAGTTTGTGTGTGACGCCCGTCTCCAGGAACAACGCGACGCAGCGAGCAGGGCGAGCAGGGAGGACGAGCAGAGGGAAGTGTTACAGGTAGGCATTTTCCCATGGTAATCGCCATTTTCCCGAGGTAATGGGATATTTTCCTTCGTACACAATGCCAAACAGCGAGTGGGGCGAGCGAGCAGGACGAGCAGAGGGAAGTGTTACAGGTAACCGCCATTTTCCCATGGTAATCGCTAATTTCCCGAGGTAATGGGATATTTTCCTTCGTACACAATGCCAAACAGCGAGCAGGCAGGACGAGCCGAAGGAAGTGTTACAGGTAAGCGCCGTTTTCCCATGGTAATCGCCATTTTCCCGAGGTAATGGGATATTTTCCTTCATACACAATGCCAAACAGCGAGCGGGGCGAGTGAGCAGGATGAGCAGAGGGAAGTGTTACAGGTAGGCATTTTCCCAGGGTAATAGAATGTTTTCCCTGGTAAATGTGGACAGTTTCACAAGCGATCTTACGAAATATTGCCAAATTTCATCAAAATTGGTGGAGTAATTCATCTGTGGTGTATCAAGTCATTTTTAACGATCTACTATTGCTAGTAGGCCTCTGACATGGTTGTGTAATGACCGCCGTCTAAGAAAGGTTTGGGGTCGGTTTGCATAAATTTTTAAGTCATATTTGTATTATATATTACATAGTCATAATTATTCAAAGTCATAAAAACAACACGCATAACCCTTGTAGCATAAATTACCAAGTCATAATGTCTATAAGCATAAAGATAACTAGGCATATTATTCGTTGGCATTATTATGTAGAAAAACATATAAACATTCTGCCAAACAAGTAGTATGACAAAGTAAGTATTTTATGCAAACCGAGATATGCCAAAGTATATTAGGAACTTCAACAATATGCAAAACGACGGTATCCCTCTAAGATATAGTAACCTAGACCGACGGTTTTACGTGCCCTTCGAAGCACAATTCGTACGTACTATGTATAGAAAATGAGCTTATGCTATTCTAAGCCTACATACTGTAAATTTTAGGTGACAGGCTGACAACCTGTCATAGTGATATACGAGTTTTCTGAAACGGCGTTTAAATATTTTTACAGTAGTAGCGGTATTTAACAGGCATTAACGCTCTGCCTACCCCGCAAGGGGTAAAAGCGTGATGTGTGTGTGAACTATGTTTTTTACTTTCAGATTATACACAGAAGCCGAATATGATAAACTACCACTAAGTGTACCTCCAGAGATATCTAGAAGCGATCTGTCCGCAGTACTGTTGCAACTTAAGGCACTGGGTATCAACAATTTATTGAGGTGAGTAATTTAATTAAATGATAACAATAAATAATTTATTAAGGTGAATAATTTAATTAAATGATAGCAAGTAATAATTTATTGAGGTGAATAATTTAATTAAATGATAGCAAGTAATAATTTATTGAGGTGAGTTATTAAATTAAATGATAGCAAGTAATAATTTATTGAGGTGAATGATTTAATTAAATGATAGCAAGTAATAATTTATTGAGGTGAATAATTTAATTAAATGATAGCAAGTAATAATTTATTGAGGTGAATAATTTAATTAAATGATAGCAAGTAATAATTTATTGAGGTGAGTAACTTAATTAAACGATAGCAAGTAATAATTTATTGAGGTGAATAATGAAATTAAATGATAGCAAGTAATAATTTATTGAGGTGAGTAATGTAATGAAATGATAAAAAATTATATTTCATTGAGGTGAGTTACTTAATTAAATGATAAAAATTAATAATTTAATGAGGTGAGTAATGTAAAGAAATGATAATAAATACATACACACACATACACATATCACGCCTATAATCCCTTGCGGGGAAGGCAGAGCATAAGTGGCCGCATAAAACGGACATTTACGCCATGTCTGACAAACATTTGATAATAAATGATAACAATCAATAATTTATTGAGGTGAGTAATGTAATGAAATGATAACAATTAATAATTTATTGAGGTGAGTAACTTAATTAAATTATAGCAAGTAATAATTGATTGAGGTGAATAATTTAATTAAATGATAACAATTAATATTTCATTGAGGTGAGTTACTTAATTAAATTATTAAAATTATTAATTTATTGAGGTGAGTGACTTAATTAAATGATAGCAAGTAATAATTTATTGAGGTGAGTAATGTAATTAAATGATAGCAAATAATAATTTATTCAGGTGAGTAACTTAATGAAATGATAGCAAGTAATAATTTATTGAGGTGAATAGTTTAATAAAATGATAACAATTTAATTTATTAAGGAGATTAACTTAATTAAATGATAACAATTAATAATTTATTGAGGTGAGTAATTTAATTTTTGAAAACATGCAAACTTTTCAAGCGCGGGCAGTATTTGAACTACAACTTTCGCCGTCACTAGTGGAAATGTAAAATGAAAATATTATTAAAATTATAAAAAAAGCGATGTCAATATGTAAATATCACATTTTAAGAACGTCATAAAAAACAAGCTCGGGAAACCAGGTATTTTTTCATTAGTTGACACTATACTTACGTTTTTTTCACACGAATACCTAGCCAAAACAGGAATGTATTTAGACTTCATGAATGTATGTATTTATGTATATATGTGCGATTATTTAAAGGACTGAAACTCGTGAACCACTGAACATATTCGAATGGGAATTGTATCGGAATCATCCTTACAGTATCTCGAGTGTCAAAGGCTAGGCTTTACCTCAGAAAGCAGCCGTGTTTTTTTTAAATTTTATTGAATAAATATTATTTTGATATATTCTGTGCACGTCTTATCTCTATTGCCGTGTGATGCCGGCTTAGAATAGCGTCACCCCATTTCTTACCCTTGGGAGTCGTAAGAGGCGACTAAGGGACTCGAGGGTGTGTATTGCAATTTTAGGCGATGGGCTGACAACCTGTCACTATAGCGATATACAATTTTCCGAATGACCCTCAAACATTTGTCTGAAGTGTTGTAAATGTAAGTTGTTTACGCTCTGCCTACCCCGCAAGAGATTATAGGCGTGATATGCGTATGTATGTATGTATTATCTCTTCCCTAGGTCTGCTATGAGAAATTTCTTATTAGAAATAAGCAGTGCCTGTTGTGTCTGTATTCTTTATGTGTTTGTCTCTTTACTGTTCCTCTGTACAATATATCGTAAAATAAAATAATAAAAATAAATGTTTATTACTTCAGATTCACATTCCCAACCCCGCCGCCAGCCAAAAGCCTCCTAGCGGGTCTAGAAACACTCTACGCCCTTAAAGCTTTAGACAAGACCGGAAACTTGACAGATACGGGATCCAAGATGGCGGAACTTCCTGTCAAACCCATGTGTGCCGCCATGCTGTGTAATAGTGGTGAGTTAATAACTACAGTCCACTGCTGGCCGTGGACTTCTCCTAATAGGGTATTCAAGACATTTATTCATGAACAATATATAAGGTGTAAAAAAAATAGCTAAGAATATTTTAAGGGGTGAATCAGTACGTGAAACTGAACAACTTTCCCCAAGGAACATAGGTCGAAATAAGAAAAAATAATTTGACCCTCCCATACTTAGTGTGTTACCCGGCCGGGATAATTTGTATGGGAGGGTCAAATTATTTTTTCATATTTCGACCTATGTTCCTTGGGGAAAGTTGTTCAGTTTCACGTACTGATTCACCCCTTAAAATATTCTTAGCTAATTGTTTTACACCATGTACATTGTGATTGAATTACTTTAATACTATAACAACACCATGTCAAACTATAATGGTAACCTAAACTAAACTTATAATATAACACATAAATAATAATTAAATTAAATCATTGAACAATAAAAGAAAATAACATCAATAAAAGTAAAATCAAATAAATTCTTGCATAATGAAGAGCCATATAATAAAAAAGTATTTGCCATACTCGCTTGGCAGGCGGATTAGCGAGTGCAGTGTAAGGTGTAGTTTTCACACGCAACGCTGTTGCCTATTCCCTGGATCTTCGGAGGGTACGTTAAGCCGTCGGTCCCGGTTGCTGTCTATGATTACTTAGACGGCGGTTGTTACACAACCATGTCAGAGGCCAACTACTAGTAGTAGGCGGTTGAAAAACTCTGACATCAGTGTTCATTGGGTCGTACGGATGCATAATGTTCCTACGCGAGACTAGACTAGAGCCCTCTATGTTTTTTCAGCTTTATTTTAGATTAAAGCCCATACATAGGGTGCAAACTCGGCATCACACAATCATTACATAGCTACTATTGAATTCAATTCACAGCCATTTATTCCCAATTAATTACAATTAGTATTTAAATATTACAATTCATTAAATTATAGTCAATATATTAGTTAAAATATATCTCTTAAATATTTTATTTTAATTACTTTACAAAGGACAATGCTCAAAAAAAACCCAGACCCGGCATAAACGGTACATATCTCAAATTTTTCGTTAATATGGTAATTACATACTAAAAATAAAATATAGTGACAATTCATTTTTTTTAAGTAATATTTTGCTAACTCTTTTTTCGCAGGAATAATTTTTAAACAGAATCAATTTTACAATACAATACAATACAATATGCTTTTATTGTACACCAAAAGAACAGAATAACATTGATAGCTTAAAACTAAATACATTAGTGCACTGTTAGGCGGCCTTATTGCCATTAGGCAATCTCTTCCAGGCAACCTAGGAAAAGGAAAATATTTTTAAAGTATTTTTAAAGGTTGCTTCATTTTAGGTTGTGTTACATGGAAAAAGGACTTTGGGTAGCTGCGCCCATATTATGAGTGTTCTATATTACTTGGGTTGGGCCAGATACCAAGATAATTTCAATCATCCCGGCAATACGTTGGAAGATGTCATCTTAGATTTAGATAACCATTGAAGGAAAAGCCATTGTAATGTCTAAACATATTTCATTTACCCTTGATTTTTTATTTACTATATTGCAGATTATGTATAAGGCGTCGTTGCCAAAATAGATGCATAAATGTCATATTTAGCACAAAAGTAAAGAAAGAAAAAAGAATTTCACATTTTCTAAGTATAAAATATATCTCCTTACAAAAAACAACTAGCAATTAATGGCATTTAAAAAAAGATTTCGACAACGCCCCTTACCGAATATTTTGTCACATACGAATACCTAAAATCTGAGATACATTTCATTTGCGCCGGGCCTGGGTTTTTTTTCCATACATTGTGAGCATTATCCTTTTAACCTTATTTATATTATGAGTATACTAGTAGAAATATTAGTATTTATTTCATAAATATATTTGCTTATTACCTCTCGACCTGTAACTAATAACTTATTAATTTGTACTTATATTAGGCACCCATTTTTCGGTGAAGGTCATCTCTCCAGCGCGCGCATACATAGTTACTAGATAGTATAAAATGAAGTCGTGTCCTTTTGCATGGTGTCTCGTATGCTTTGATCTTCAAAACTACGCAACGGATATTGATGCGTTTTTTTATAGATAGAGTGGAGAAAAGTTGATATAGGGTGAAATTACTAGCCGATAGCGAAAACTCAAGACGAGCTGATGATAAGGAACAATTTTCTCCAAGAAACATAAGTCAAATTTTGAAAAAAATAATTGCACTTTCCGTACATAATTGTATGTTATATTTCAACTATGATTTCGCTATCGGTCACTAGTAAAATTTCACACTATATGTTTAATATATAGCCTAGCCTATACAATGTATGTATGTATATTGCAGGTGAATTCGGTTGTATAGACGAGGCTGTATCGATCGCCGCCATGTTGCAAGTTGACAATGTGTTTGTCAAAAGTGGAAGCGGAAAGGAGAATATAGCCGCGAGGATCTGTAGAAGAAACAATTTTGAGGTCAGTTAATTGCCGTGTGATGCCGGCTTGGAGTAGCATCACCCCATTTCTTTTTTGCGTGTGTCGTTAGAGGCGACTAAGGGACTTGAGGGTTTCATGAATTTAATAAAACGCGTGTTTTCATCGCGTATACTACATTCAATCTGTAAATATAGAATTCGTATATAGCCTGAATACCAAATTTTAAAACACTTCCCGTGTTAGGTATACAATTTTTGAACACGAAAGTCGCAAAGTCGCAGGTTCAAATCCTGCCCGCGCTTGAAAATTTTGCAAGTTTTCAAAAATCGTATATAGCCGCCGGGTATTAGTTGCAAAACTAACCCGGTAGATGGAGCTGTGCCACGCGTTACTGGCATTAAATACACTTGCAAAATTGGCGGGCAAGGAACGAGCTGCGGTAGCCCAGATGGAAGAGGCGTCGCCACTAGTAATGGCGAAAGTCACAGTTTCCATACTCACCAAGCTTGGCAGGCGGATTGGCGAGCATAGTGCAAGATGCATTCACAAGGAACGCTGCTGCCCATTCCCTGAATGATGATCCTTTATACGTATTCATATCACGCCTTTATTTCTTGCGGGGTGAGCAGAGTCTTAACGGCCGTAAACATGCGGTCGCTATCACCACATCTGACAAATATTTGAAGGCTGTTTTAATAAAAATTGTGGATCACTATAGTGATAGGATGTCAGCCTAAAAATAGAATATACATGAAACCACTTGAAAACCTGCAAAGCTTTCAAGTGCGGGCAGGATTTGAACCTGCAACTTTCGCCATCACTGGTGGCGACACCTCTTCCATCTGGGCTACCGCAGCTCATTCCTTGCCCGACAATTTTGCAAGTGTAACTTAATGCCAGTAACGCGTGGCACGGCTCCATCTACCGGGTTAGTTTTTGCAACTAATACTCGGCCACTAGTAATGCGAAAGTCGCAGGTTAAAATCCTGCCCGCGCTTGAAAATTTTGCAAGTTTTAAAAAATTGTTTACCTAACACGGGAAGTGTTTTAAAATTTGGTATTTAATACATATACATTATTATTAGAGAGAAATGTGCATGTTCATTCAGACTAAATAGGCAGGGGAGAAAAACAAAACAGTATAAGTGAAAAATCACTTTTCAGACAGCCTTAATACCAAATTTTAAAACACTTAGGTATACAACTTTTGAAAACTTCCAAATATTTTCAAGTGCGGGCAGGATTTGAACCTGCGACTTTCGCCATCACTAGTGGCGACGCTTCTTCCATCTGGGCTACTGCAGCTCGTTCCTTGCCCGTAAATTTCTGTATCTTAAGTAAATGAAGCCTACATATGAGTTCCTTCCATAGTTTTTTTTTAACACTGGTTTATTTCCCAGGTAGCAGAGGGTGATATAATAATGTACCTGAACATAATGGACTCGTATCAGAAAGTACGTAATGCGGAAACAGACGCGAAGCGAGCGAGCCGAGCGAGCAAAGCGTGGTGCCAGAAGATGTATCTCAACCCGAGGGTTATGGAAAAGGTAAAGTTGTCTAAATGTCACTCGTGTCTCAAATATCACAGTCTCAAAATGCCAAACAGTTCCAATTCGAATTTGAATGCATGCAAATAACACCTTTTGATAATCTTGACTTCAATTTAAAACAAATGTCGTTTACTGGTGGTGGTGACGTAAATTTACATGCCGTGTGATTAACCTGAAAATTGGCTAAAAACGGCCACTTTTGGTATTAATTACCATAAGTTTTACTGTAGCGAATATTTCATTGAGTTTGCAGGTGCTAAGTAAACTTAAGGATAATACTAAAAACTTGAGCAACAGTCGTTCTAATAGCTTGTTTGAATAAAGATATTGTTTGTTTAATTTGTGTTTTTATTTGTTTGAGTAAGTTGATTGTGTTGTGGAAGCCGTTCACGACTACATTCGCCTTAAATACTAATTCGCCTTGTTATAGCGGCAACAAAAATACGTCATCTGTGAAAATGTAATTCTCTAACTATCACGTTCAGATACGCCTCTTGACAGACATTAGAGTCTCACTCGTTTGAACCTTTGTGGTACAGAACCCTGAAAAGTTCTACAGTCGTTTCACTAAAGTACCATTCACGAATGGACATCTAACTATAACTTTTTAAGCACTCGCGATCACTTTCACTCATTTTAAGTGTAAAGTAAATATTAGTAATTTACCTGTGTCCCGACGTTTTAATACAGTTTCATGTATTGTGGTCGCGGGTTGAATATTTACCTAAATACTATCGCGATAGACCCGGTCTAATACTTAAAGGACATCTAACTGTATTTGTACATAGAAACATACATTTATTACGCCTTTATCCCAAGCGGGGTAAGCAGACAAAACGGACATTTACGTCTCGTCTGACAAACATATATGGACATTCAGAAAATCATTTATCGCCCTATTTATAAATTGTCAGGCCGTCGCCTAAAGCTGAAAAAACCATGTAACCCTCAAGTCCCTTAGTCGCATCTTACGACACCCACGGGAAAGAAATGGTGTGATGCTGTTTCAAGCCGGCATCACACGGCACTATCACATAGGTACTTGTAAATTGAAGAAATCACACACACACACATATCCCGCCGATAATCCCTTGCGGGGTAGGCAGAGCGTAAGCAGCCGCAAAAAACGGCCATTTACACCACGTCTGACAAATGTTTGAGGGTTATTCGGAATATTGTGTATATACTATAGTGACAGGTTGTCAGCCCATCGCCTAAAATTGCAATACACACCCTCGAGTCCCTTAGTCGCCTCTTACGACTCCCTCGGGAAGGAAATGGGGTGATGCTATTCCAAGCCGGCATCACACGGCGATTGAAGAAATCTTTAGTTTTAAAAGTATATATGTGTATTTTGTTTCAGGCTATTGAAATACGACACAGCTTAGAGAAATTACTAAAGAACAAGTTTCAGCTGGAAAATAAAAGCTTCGACGGTCCAGACTTAGGAACAGGTAAACTAGTCTTTATTCCTTTGAGAACCACCTGATTGTCCGAAAAAATATGGTTCCGTGCTTCGGAGGGCACGCTAAGCCGTCGGTCCCGGTTGCTGTCTATGATTACTTAGACGGCGGCGGTCGTTACACAATCATGTCAGAGGTCTACTAGTAGTAGTAGGCGGTTGAAACCTCTGACACCAGGGTTCATCGGGTCGTTGGACGACTCGGTATCCCACACGAAAAGAGAGAATAAATGAATATCTTGGACATTTTACACAGCGCCATCTAACCCCAAACTAAGCTAAGCTTAGTTCTATGAAAACTAGATTGCTGATATACAATAAATTTATATTTTTTGTAAGTAAGTACGAACATAGAAAACATCCAGACTCAACACACATGTTTACATACAAACATACATATATCACGCCTATAATCCCTTGCGGGGTAGGCAGAGAATGAACGACTGCTAAAAAGATGGGTCTGAAAAACATTTGAGGGTCATTCGGAAAATTGTGTATCGCAATATTAAAGGTTGTCAGCCCATCACCTAAAATAGCAATACATACCCTCGAGTCGCTTAGTCGCTTCTTACGACACCCACGGGAAAGAAATGGGATGATGCTATTCGAAGCCGGCATCACACATGTTTAAAGGCAATATTGTTTAAATTTTCAGGTAAACTGGAGCGTGTAATGAAGTGCATTCTGTCCGGTTGGTTCGCGCAAGCTGCTAGTTTGAGCATCGACTCGTCGTATCGCGGCATTCGTGGCGCGACACTACACGTCAGCCCCGATAGTACTTTATATCACACGCAACTACCCAAATGGTAAGGCTCTTTATTTTTTAATTCGTACTTCCTTTCTTCTTTCTTCACCCCCTTTTATCTGCCCACCTGCTTTCTACTACCTCCTTTCTCCTTACTACCTTCTCCTTCCTAATATCTCCTACTGTCTTCTTCCTACCTTCTCTTTCCTACTACCTACTTACCTTTTCCTTCCTACTACCTCCTCTTCCTTTCTCCTTCCTACTACCTCCTCCTGTCTCCTTCATCCCTTCTCCTACGTCCTCTGTCTAACTCCTTCCTATCTGCCTGAAGTGCATTCTGTCCGGTTGGTTCCCGCAAGCCGCTAGTTTGAGCATCGACTCGTCGTATCGCGGCATTCGTGGCGCGACACTACACGTCAGCCCCGACAGTACATTGTATCACACGCAGCTGCCTAAATGGTAAGGTGTTTTATTTTTTTATTTAGTGGTTTCTTTCCTCATCCTACTTTCTCATTTCCACCTCGTTTTCACCTTCCTACTACCTTCTCCTTTCTCTTTCCTACCTTCTCCTTCCTACTTCCTCCTTCTTTCTCGTTCCTACTACCTCCTCCTGTCTCCTTCATTCCTTCTCCTATGTTTTCCGTCTAACTCCTTATCTGCCTGGAGTGCATTCTATCCGGTTGGTTCCCGCAAGCCGCTAGTTTGAGCATCGACTCGTCGTATCGCGGCATTCGTGGCGCGACACTACACGTCAGCCCCGATAGTACTTTGTATCACACGCAACTGCCTAAATGGTAAACTGCTTCCTTCTTACTATCTAGTTCCTTCTTTCTCTTTCCCTTTTTCTCGTTCTAGACTGCCTGCGTTTTTTTGTAATACAATTCCTTTCCCCATACTTTGTCCTTCCTCCTACCGCTTTCTCCCTTTAACTCCTTCCTACTTCCTACTTCCTAACTTCCTCTTTCCTAATTTCTCCTTCCGCACTACCTTCTTTCTCCTTTATCCTTCCTTTCCTTATACTTTCTCGTTCTCCCGCTTTCTCCCTCTAACTCCTTTCTTCTTTACCTTACTTTATTACTTCTGCCAGCCTGCCTTCTTTATATTTCATTTCCTCATACTTTATCCTGCCTCATCCCGATTTCTCTCTTCTTCTTCTTCTTACATTCTATTTCCTACTATCACTATCTTCTTTTCCTTATTCTTTCTTCTTCCTCATCCCGCCTTCTCTCTCTAACTCCTTCCTACTTCCTTTATCCTTTTTTTTAATTTATTTTTTATTAATGATGGGTTTGCTCTTGACTCTAGTCTAGGTCATAGGACAGAGACAGAGTCTAAGATGGAGCGAGCTCACCCAGAAGAAGCCTGTTAAGGCAGTGGCACTCCCACACACTGACGGAATCCTAATTTATCCTTCCTTTCTTCATACTTTCTCCATCCTAATCCCTCTAACTCTTTCCTACTATCCCTTTCCAACACCCCCTTGCTACTTTTAAAATATACTCTTAATAGTGTTTATCTACACTCGTATCATAATGTTCGAATTATAAACTTGAAAAAAGTTGCATAAAGACCTACTTTATCGCCATCATTCACCGCACCTGTCAGTTGTTGTTGTGCGGTAATTGTTCGGGTGTTGTTTAGTTGTTTTATTAGATTGTTGTTCAGTTGTTCTTGAGATGTTGTTCAGTTGTTGTACCGATGTTGTTGTTCAGTTTTTGTTCAAATGTTGTTAAGTTGTTGTTTAAATCAGATGTTGTTTAGTTGTTGTTCAGTTCTTATTCACATGTTATTCAGTTGTTTTTCCGATGTTGGTCAGATGTTGTTCAGTTGTTTTCCGATGTTGTTTAGTTAAATTGTTGTTCAGTTGCTGACTCGACATCTGAACATCTGCTGAAGTATAGAATTTTCGAAAATTCATATCAAGCCATATTACGTTCTCGTATTGAATTTGACCGTGTATCGGACCTTGCAATCGCCGGTGCGGACGTTTGGAAAAGTGTTTACCTTTTTTTTTTTTTGCAGAGTGTAGATAATAGTGTTTGTTTGTCCGTAGGGTTTTGTTCGCGAGTGTTCAGAGTTCCGGTGAGAAGATTCTCATGAGGGAGTTAATGACGATTCACAAGGAATGGCTTCTGGAAATAGCACCGCATTATTATAAGGAGACTTGAGATTTTCAAATGTGATTTGTGAAATAAATAATATGAATAACAAACTTTTAATTCACTTCCCGTTGAGTATACAGTTTTTGCAGCTTGCGAAATTTTGAACCTGTGACTTTCGTCATCGCTATTGGCGACGCCTCTTCCATCTGGGCTACCGCGGCTCATACATTGCCCGCGCATTAAGCAAGTGTGTCTTGATGCCAGTAACGCGTGGCACGACTCTATCAACCGAGTTAGTTTTGAAACTAATGCGATGGATGAGCCGCGGTAGCCCAGATGGAAGAGGCGTCGCTACTAGTGATGGCGAAAGTCGCACGTTTAAATCCTGCCCACGGTAGAAAAATTTGCAAGTTTTTTGTACGTAATATAGAATATTATATTATATGCAGTAAAGTGTATTATTATGAGGCGAAATATTTCATAAAACTGAGCAATTCTCTCCAAGGAACAAAGGTCGAAATATGAGAAAATATGGCCCTAACATACAAACTGACCGGAGTGGCCAACATAATTTTTAGCATGGGGTTGCTATTTTTTATGTTTCTTGGTTGTTCAGTTTCATAAAATGGTTCACCCTCCAAATATTTGCTGTTGATTTTTAACACCTAAATGATTTTTGTTTATCATTTCATACAGATTGACCCTATAATATCAGTTATGAGCCGTGTGATGCCGGAAAAGAATAGCCCCAGATAGCAATGGGGGTTATATATAAGATGTATAGTCGTTCACATGTACTGCACAAGCTGTGTAAGTTAGGTATATAAGAGCTGTATAGCTTGCTATAATGCTCTTATAGAACCAATTTGGGCACAAATTAGACAGCCTTAAGTTCACAATGGCTATATATTAGCTCTATAATAGCGATATAATAGCAGTTTAAGTAGTAACATAGGACTTAAGGCTGACTAACGGCGCTATTTAGGAGGCAGTGTGAACCATACAACGTGCATGAGTGGAATAAAGAGTAACATGTGGTTAAATATACAGCCTTCACAGTTATAAAATCTGACAAACGTACTCCAGTACTACCTGAAATTCACATGTGTCCTTAATTATTTCTTTATTTCTATATCATTCCATTTAGTTATTGATTTCATGAGTGCCCAGACGTAATATAACTCCGGCGGACATCAATTTGGATATTTTTAATGATAATACGCAGAAAGTACCACTTTCAATACTTAATGCCTTGGGAATGCAACTTTATCGTGAAATATACACATATTTACAGCTAAAATATTTACGCGCCTCTATAAAAACGCCGTATTCATGATAAAATATTTAAAACTGTGTGAGAGGAAATCTACAATTTTCAGGTTTTGATGTTATTTGAACATTTTAATATTACTACGGTAATCAATAATAACATCAAACCGAACCTGAATCGCTTTTTGTGAGTATTTTGTGAGAAATCTGCATGATAAGTTTGGAGATTTATTTGGCAAATTGTATAAGTAGAACAAAATGGTGGAAATGAACAGTGGCTATGTGAACTGTTATAACTCCAATTTAATGCGGTAGAGCGTATATAGGTTCACATGTGTTCTGTTAGAATGCTGTTAGCTATATAAAGTTTCACATTTGTACCACTACAGAGCCAATGTCTGTAAATGTATCCAAATGTGAACTTATGTACAGCTTTAAGATGTACTTCAGGTCTTGTGGGATGAGTGAAATAGAATATCACATTCACATTCATATTCAGCTTAAAGCAATTAAGAGTAGTAATTGTGGACAAATGAACTGCTATTGATGTTATAAGACAACACATTTGGTTCTTTTAACAGCCCATAGCGCTCATGCGAACCATTCAAACACTTCTATACGGGTAGCAAATAAAGGTTATTTTAATGATCACAAACAAGCCCTACTCCAGCTACTAGCTGCATAGAAGACTAAAATAAGTAAACATAACAGCTTGTGGTTGTATAACTGACCACGTGTGTTCTATTATAATGCTAGCTCTATAACATCGTAGAAGTAGGCTGTTAAACAGCGATTGCCGTATCTCTACCCTCTTATATTGCTCTTAATCAGACGGCTGACTAAAGGATAGTTGTTAGAGTATTAAAACACCAACAATCGTATAAAAGTATAACTCTACACTCTTCTAAGTCCCTTACACAGGTATGGGGGTTAATAATCGCCATAATGCAGCTCATAGATCACGAGTGAACTGTTTTAATGCTTCAAGTTCACATGTGAACTAAATGTGTACTCTTAAATGGAGTAAAATGTTATTTGGGGCATCACCCTTTTTCTGTCTTGTGGATTTCGCAAAAGGCGACTAAGAGATTCGAGGGTTACATATCTATTTGAATTTTAGGGGATGGTCTGACAACCTGTCACTACTGTGAAACATATCTTAATGACCTTATAATATAACATTTATCAGACGTGGCTAAAACGTTTTTTTTAAGGTTTGACCTATGTTCTCAAAGAATCGAACCAAGGACCTTTGAAACCATGCTCACTCCTCTGAACTCTCACTGAACTAAATAAATTCAACTAAGAATTCACTCGCGGTCAATAGATGTCGCTAGTAGTATTTTAAAACGCGATATCGTTTTGTTTTCTTGTAACATATAAGAAGTTCACAACCTTTGGTCTCTTCACTTAGCTAGGAATTTCGGATTGTTTGAATATGACATTAAAGATTATTTTTTCTAAACATTTGTCTTGAATGCCAGAGACGAAATGTTTAATATAGTTTAATGTAGTAACAATTAGTGTAGTAGGTACATAAAAATGTTAAACATCATGCCAGTATCCCTTGTAGGGTAAGAAAAGCATAAACGGCGGTAAATAAATCGGTCATTACGCTCTATTTTCAATACACAATTTTCTGAATGACTCAAATATTTGCAGACGTTGCGTAAATGTTCGTTTTTTATGGCCGTCTACGGTCTGCTTACCCCGCAAGGGACATATGTATGATCGTATGAAGTTTATTATGCCCTATTTCTAATTTATTTCACATCTGACACAATTTAGGGTCATTTTATTTATGCCTAAAATTTATTCAGATGAAACCCTCGAGTCCCTTATTCGCCACTTACGAAACCCCCGGGTAAGAAATGGGGTGATGCTATTCCAAGCCGGCATCACACGAAGATACAAATAGTAAAAATATTTCAGTGTGCTTTAGTAGTATTATACGGAGTGTTCCGAAATAACCCCCCAAAATATATAGGTTGTAATTTTACTGGTGACCGATAGCGAAATCTTAAGGCGGGCTTGCTATAAGGAACAACTTTCCCCAAGGAACATATGACAAAAAAAAAATAACTCTTTTTTTTATTATGTATGGGTTTGCTCTTGACTCTAGTCTAGGTCATAGGACAGAGACAGAGTCTAAGATGGAGCGAGCTCACCCAGAAGAAGCCTGTTCACTCTTACTTTGAAGAGATTAGGGTTGTATGCGTTTGGAAACACAGACGCAGGTAGTGAGTTCCACTCTTTAGCAGTGCGCATTATAAATGATGACTGGAAGCGCTTAGTCCGAATTGGTGGAATGGCTACCAGGTACGGATGGTATCCGGCGGTGCGTCTGGATGTCCGATGGTAGAAGGGAGCTGGTGGAACAAGGTCGTGAAGCTCTTGAGCACACTCTCCGAAGTACAATCTGTAAAAAACCGACAAGCAGGCAACCTGCCTTATTACTTTCCATAGTTACTAACTCAAATCCACTGATTGGCAATTTTGTATGGGACACTCAATTTTTTCTTTTCGTATATCGACCTATGTTCCTTGGGGAAAGTTGTTCCTTATCACCAGCCCGTCTTGAGTTTTTCGCTCGGTCACTATTAAAATTTCACCTTATATAAAGTAGGTACTCTCTGAGTCCAAAAGGGCAGTATTTCTCGAAAACTAGAGGTTTGGGGTACATACATACATTCACACATATCACGCCTATTATACCATGCGGGGTAGGCAGAGCGTAAACGGCCGCAAAAACGGATATTTACGCCACATATATTTGAGGGTCATTCGGAAAATTGTGTATCGCCATAGTGACAGGTTGTCAGCCCATCGCCTAAAATTGCAATACACAACTCAAGTCCCTTAGACGCTTCTTACGACTCCCACGGCCAAGAAATGGGGTGATGCTATTCTAAGCCGGCATCACACGGCAAGGCACGGGTTTGGGGTACATTGTTGTCAATGTGAAAATTGTGGGTACAAAGTCCTGGAGCGAACAGGGGTTTGGGCAATTGAGACAATCTAGCAGGTGCCTATGTTATGAAACTACAGGCTACAAGTCTACAGGTGAAATTATTAGTACATTGCGTAGCCGGTTCACATTCCTGGTATCTTAATGGCTATCCGACTACGCAATGAACATTGAATTTCACCTGTAAATATGTGTACTATGGTTTTTATCATGCACTTACAGTGCTATATTATTTTCATAAATGAAATCATAAATGAAAATAAGAAATTGAATAAATGTCAGCGCCCGCCAGGACTTGAACCCGGGACCGTGGGGTACCGTCCCAGCTCTTCCAACTGAGTTACCGGCGCCCCAACTGACACTTACCAATTTTTCAACCTCTTGGTACTCGTCTCTTAGCGACGTACAAGCGACATCTAACATTTTCATTGATGTAAAATTGTAGCCTGTAGTTAGATAATATCGGGTACAGGTGGTCCATTGTTTGGACGGCGCCGCAGTCACACGTATCGCCAGCCGAAAAGCCCTATTTTGATTGGTTATACTGTTATTGGTTGGTTGAAATGAACATTTTGTTGCTCGGCTGTATGGCAGCTACATTCCCATTATACAAGGAGTTGTCCAATGAAAATAAAAATGAAATTTCTTTATTCAATGTAGGATAGTATTAACACTTATTAATAAAATTAAACCCCAAAGACTGTTTTGGACTACTCTGTATTAGGTATCTGATGCTATGATCAATAACATTTCCCGATAGTATAAACAGGATGTTGAACTAAATATTTACGCCTACCTATTAATAATAAATTTAAGTATAACCGAGATAACTAATTATTATTAATTATCTCGTTACAATTTAATTGATATTAGTCAGAGAGTCTATGTCTTCCACACTAATATTATAAGGTAAAATTTTACTTGTGACCGATAGCGAAACCTAAAGACGAGCAGACGGGCTGGTGATAAGGAACATAGGTCGAATATACAAAAAAATTACTTCCCATACAAAATTGCTGATTTGGTTAGGTACTGTAGCGGCGCGCAAGCGCTCCACATACAAGTCCTGAAACGCGGTATAGAAGTTATTCCGCCGATCGCTATTTAAACAACTTCCAAACATGTTGGAACAATCGTTCAATCGTTGAATCACAACTCCCGACCAGGTGGGAAGCTACCCTTTTCCTCACTGTCGTCACTCGGCCTACTGGCCTCATCAGCATTCCTCCTAAAGTACTATGGAAGCTCGAAATATACATACACACACACATCACGTCTATACGCCCTTGCGGGGTAGGCAAAGCGTAAACGGCCGCAAAAAACGGACATTTACACCACGTCACACAAATTGGAAAATTGTGTATCGCCATAGTGACAGGTTGTCAGCCCATCGCCTAAAATAGCAAGTCCCTTAGTCGGCTCTTACGACTCAAAATAATTTTCTTTCCTTGGGGAAAGTGGTTCCTTATCACCAGCCCGTCCTCTTTTTTCAGTATCGGTCACTAGAAATATTTCGCTCGATATATTCGCAAGTACTCTCTGTGCTACGCAATATCGTTAGTGCACATTGGCACGTGTAGATACAGTCGAGCTCAGCTCTTGTTAATCACTCTGGAATTTGTACCGATCAATGATCTTATATCGTTACTTAGAATGACTCCTCGAGCGTTAAACCGGAACAAATATCGACCGTGTTTAGCGAACAACTTGACACTGGCGATATCACGATAATAACGTGATAAAGACGCCATAAGTCACAAAACGAATTGTTGAAAAAAATAACTTGACACTGGCGAAATCGTATTAAAACGCCACTACTGTGCTTACGGACGAAATAAAAATGGCCGTCTTTTTTATGTTGTGCCACAAAATTAAGAAGTATCAACAAAAGTACGGCATCTATGAAAATCTCAACTCTCTATCACGGTTTATTAGATACATCCTGGGCCTAATGAAATGAAATGAAATAACTTTATTCAATGTAGGATAGCATTATCACTTATAATATTATCAAACTACAGGCTAAAATTTTACAGGTCGAATTCGATGTTCGGTTAGCCATTATAATACCAAGAATATGAACCTGTTACGCAATGTACTAAGAATTCCACCTGTAGACTTGTAGCCTATAGTTTTACCTATATATGCACTCACTGGTGATAGACGATTAAACAGCAAAAACTCACTAATAGAGTCCCGTTTTGACCCTTTGCCTACGGGACACGCTGCGTAAAAAAAGACCTGTAAAACTATTATTTTTTTACATACATACATGTATCACGCCTTTATCCCATGCGGGGTAGGCAGAGCGTAAACGGCCGCAAAATGGACATTTACGCCTCGTCTGACAAACATTTGAGGGTCATTCGGAAAATTTTGTATCGCCATAGTAACAGGTTGTCAGCCTATCGCCTAAAATTGCAATACACACCCTCGAGTCCCTTCGAGTTATATTTTATAAAATGTAATAATTTATGTAGATTGTGACTTTTTCAAACAGGTTTTTGCAAATTCCTACTAAGAAATAAGCGATTCGAATTAGAATTTGTCAAACAACGCAACATTATGCGGCATCGTGAACTTATCTGACCGGAGTTGCTGACTCAGACATGTCAACAGAAAATCTCCACGGTATGTGAACTTGTATACCTATCTGAGACTTGAATCATAGCGTGAATACCTGAGATGATAACGGCTATCTCGAGGTCGGAATTCAAGTGAACCCGGACCGACGTTGATCTTTGCCCGACAGTTTATTTAATTAGCGACGAAATGCTTTACGAAATGTTACTGGTGTTTTTCCTTTATTTTCAGGGTTATGTTCTAAAAATAAAATGCGTAAATAAATAATGATAATTGATGTCTGTATTTGCTTAGACTAGGTACATAAGTGTAAAATTTTTTTTAGATTCTCGTAATCAGCCATGTCAAATTATATGCATGGGTGTCGTAAAAGGCGACTAAGGGACTCGAGGGTGTGTATTGCAATTTTAGGCGATGGGCTGACAACCTGTCACTATAGTGATACACAGTTATCTGATTGACCCTCAAACTTTTGTCAGACGTGGTGATAATATCCGTTGAACGGCCGTTAACGCTCTGCCTACCCCGTAAGGGATATAGGCGTGATTTATGTATGTATGTAAATTATATGCAATGCAAATATTTTATACGCAATCTTAGAAGTCCGTTTTTGTAATTTAAATATTCTTTGACAGAGTAGAAACAGTGCGTGATTAGCCATTTACATTTCAAATTTAAATTGTTTTGATGATTAAAGCTTTATATGCAATGGAATTTTGACAAACATTTAAATACCCATTTTAAAGAAATTCTTTTTAAATCGTGGTCGTAGGTAATAATAATAACTCAAAATTTTGAAACAATAGCTAACCGACTACGCAATGAACATCGAAATTCACCTGTATAATTGAATTGTAGCATTCACCTGTTTAATTGTAACCTGTTGTTTTTTAATATCGGGCGTACAAACATACGTAATAATATGAAAAGTAACGTGATACTTGGTTAAACTAACATAGAACTGTGCTAAAATAGAATTTAATACTATTACTACAGTTCGGCCATGCCAACAAGCCATTTGACATCTGTCAGATTCGTGCTAATGCTATGGCAGAGGGTCCATTTTCCTTTGTTGACATCCCTTTTAGACAGGTATCAAATATGATTCATTGGGATGGCCGCACTGTAGCTGCATTTAGATAAGTCATATGATGTCCCGCTTTAAGTACAATGGGCACAAATAACCCTTTAATCACCTTACTGACACCTGACATTATGACAGTACTTAATAATATGAAATCTATTAATAATTATTATCAGCAATAATTATTTGCTTGTAAACAATGTCAAAGTGATATTCTTACTCAGAGGTATTAAAGTAGGTACTTACCTTCTATTAAATTCCTGACACGAGTAGACTAGATTGTACGCCACGTTTTACTTCAAAGCAGGTATAGGTAAATAAAAATTCTGGACCATTCACACAGCGCCATCTAGCCTGAAACTAACCGGGAACTAGATAGCTAATATTAATTCTTATAAACATAAAAATATATTATCGTACATAGAAAACACCCAGACTAAACAAAAATCACTGAAAAACTAATGGGAAATTTTCTAGGGATTCTGGAGTGTCATGTAGAGGGCGCTAAGCTTAATTGAAAAAACGTTTCTTTACACAAAAACTGTACGCTTTATAAATTATTCTTTATTTTGTGTTTATTGAAACTGTCCTAAATGTATTAATGGTTATTTGTTTACTTACACGTATGACACTCAATATAATAGCAAGGCGATAAGTTTATATTGTAGTAAATCAAACCCACATAATTAATTTGTAACGAACACAACGTGAAACGGAACCTGTGACAAAAACTATGGCTGACGCCAGCCATATTGAAACGTCAAAATTTCAGTTTAGCACAGCGCCCTCTGGTTTGACATTCAGAACTATCAAGAGAACTGTCAATAGAAAAACCCCCATTGACTAATATTCGTGTCTTGTGGTGATCCAACCCACGCCAATCGGCGTAGCTGGCAGGGATACTATCCGCTACACCATCGGGCCAGTCCCATTACGGAAGATTTTCGCTAATAGGTACGTACCTATTAGCAGATATTTTTTTTTACCTACAATCATATTGTCAAATCCATACTACAAGACATTTTTCAACAAAGAAAACTGTGATAAACAAATGTCCTTTTCTAGAGTACCGGATTATGTCGTCAATACTATCCTTCATTGAATAAATGATTTCAAAGACCTTATGTGATAGCATTACGATCTGCCTATCCCGCAAGGGGTTATAGGCGTGATATATGTATGTATGTATTAGCGTGATTTTGACAGATGTCAACAATGGCTTTGAAAAGTGGCCAGGGATTAACAACATAGGTACGTACTTTATTCTGCGCGCTATCTACATACATACAGACAGCTAAAAATAAACTATTGTCTGATTGATTGTTATAGTTTATTTATAACCGGTGGAATAAATCAGGGAAAGGTAAAATAGAAGTCTGACCGATTATAGAAGTTCAGCAACACTGCGACCCAGACCGGGGGGGAACCGAGCAGAGATATAGCGCGCGCAGCTAATGGGCTACCAGTGCCCTATGGTATCACTCTACAACTACAATTATAACGACTAAAAATTGCCAATATCGCGCCAAAATTAAAATTTAAACAGCAACACTGATGAAAATTACAACTACAGGCGTTTTATTATGCTAAAGGTCTAAAATTTTATACAAGTCACAGGTGCACAGGCACCTGTAGATTTCCATCGACAAAGCATAGGGTAGATTTTGCTTTTAAAAACACAATCGAAAAAGATTTTACAGGTGTTCATCAAAAGGCCACATCAGAGGCCTAAAAGTTGGGTAGGCGGTTGAAAAGCTCTGACACCAGGGTTCTTCGGATCGTTGGATGACTCGGTGTCCCACTCAAAGAAAAAAAAAAACATGTCGCGATTATTTTTTTAGGCATTGCACAGTCAGTCATTCTATTCCCATTTTGATTTTCAATTACTACATACATACATACACATATCACGCCTATAATCCCTTGCGGGGTAGGCAGAGCGCAAACGACCGAAAGAAACGGACGACATTTATGCCACTTCTGAATTCAATTTCTTGTTTTTATGGCGTTTTCATTATGATTTCGCCAGTGTCAAGTTTCGATGACGACTTTGACTGTATACACGGGATCACAAAAGAACGACGACAACCAAACGACAACACCTTTTTTTTTTTTATTAACTGCAACGCTCGATTCCGCTGAGATGAGTTGGATCTACCTACAACAAAGGACAAACACACCACAATACACAACATGAAACATAAAATCAGTAGGTTAGTTGAAAGATCAAGACAATTTTTTATTATAACCTAATATTATTAATATTAATATAATTACAAAGAGTTTGAATAAACGGAGTATTAGCAAGAGAGAGCAAAGATTTAAAGTTAGTAGGACGAGCGATATCAGGTGGCAAAACATCATACAGAGAAACAGAAAAACGTGGGCAGCTGAAGAAAATGTGATCTGGAGTACCCTCCTGCCCTGTTACGCCTATCTACGTTATCTTTAGTTACATGAGTTACGCGCAACAAGCTTAATCGTATTCTTTTGATCCCATTTATATACGTACGAGTTCATATTTACAAGAAATATAAATAATTTTAATATTAAATCCAAAAAACAAAACTCATGTAACTCAATTTTTGTATGGAGTAGCTTTGCGTATCTACTATAACTCTAGATACATGAGATACGCAAAACCGTACGCATCGAGACGAGTCGCGCGGACCTCCGGCATATTGAGTTACATGAGATAGGCATAACAAAGCTTGTATGAACTTGTTGGCGTCCGAAACGAATTGCCATTAGGAGATAAAGTTTCTACCCATGGGTGTCAATGAGGCGACTATGGAGTGTTATCCAGAGAATGTGCAGCACTGCACTCGCCAATCCGCCTGCCAAGCGTGGTTATGTTCAGCAGTGGACTGTTGTGGCCGTTGAAGTTAGAGTTGAAAGGTGTTTATTTTAATTCCTTTAATTAGTATTTCTTTTATTCAGAATACCTTTTGTGAACATAATATACAAGGTGTTTGTTTTAATTTATTTATCAACCCTACTTTTTAAATCAAGGATAATGTCAAGATTGCATGTTTTAAACATAGCTTATAGAGGTAAGTATATTTTGTGATCTCTTAATATATTAATGATTGTATTGAACTGCTCATACTCATTTGAAAGATTTTATTATTATGATTATTGAGAAAAACAAAAGATTTCGATGACGTAGTGCACAAATGTGTAGTGGCCGCATAGCCACTGGAAGCGTATTGCTTGTCTTAGCATTATTTAGTATTAGGCAATCGAGCGTTCGAGCTCTAGATATGTAATTATTAGAATAAAGTAGTCAGTCTAAGTTCAACCACCAACTAAGTCGTATCATTTCTATAACTCCCTGTAGCCCATCCTCTATTATTGGATGGCGATCCTGCCAGGATCAATTATCAATCACTTTTTAGTTTTTTAAATAAAGTTAGCTTTTTAATATCATTTTCTGCTCAAAGACATTATCTTATTATGGAAAATTTCATTGTTTAATTGGTTATTATAATAATAAATACTTTAAATAATTCTATTTAACTTGCTTTGATTCTTTTCATGATATTCCCGAAAAATTAAATATCTTTTCTACCTAAGTAAACACAATTTTTAGCAATCGTTAATAATGCCCACAGCATCAATTCTACGCTCCCCAAATGTCTTCAATTGATCAACCTTCAATGTCAGTGTTTTACACGATAAGCAAGCTAAAAGATTTGCAGCATACATTTTTTATCTCTTGTAATTTTTAATTTGCCTCAATAATTTTAAATTTACTAATAGATTATAGAGTGTAAAAATCAATAACTGAAAAATTAAAAAAGTTAATTGGACCTCTTATACAAGACGACTTGGTCAGCTCAGCTGACACTTTTTGTATGGGAAGTATTTTTTTTATATTTTGGCCTGAGTTTCATGGTAAAAGAGTGGGTTGTTTGGAGTGGTTAAGTTTTATGGGCTGATTTATGTGTTTAATTATTTCGGACAATTCCTTTTTACACCATGTATGCTGACTAGTCTCAACGTCGCCTCGAGACTTGTTGGACTCGGGATGCACTTGGACAAGACGAAAGTTGTTTAATTTAGCGTTGCTATGCTGGGGTAAGTTAGGTATTAATGACGGTCTATGAATACGCCGCGATGCTCGCCCGCACGCATCGCTCTGGGCATATGTTGTCCCTTTCTCGCTCGCGGGGCGAGGGTGGCGGCGTGCGCGCGGGCCGCCTGGTAGGCGCCAAGCGGTGATTTCTGCACCGCACTATCAGTCACTCAAAACCGTTCGGACGGGAGGGTATCGCGTATTGTGCGGATTTCCCGCCACGCGTTTTGTGATGCCGCGTGTAATGGACGATTCAATTTGAGATCGCGCGTGTTGATGCATCGTATTATTGCGTTTCTCCTGGGTTGTACTGGAATGCCAGGCTTAGTGATTGTTGGATGTCTCGACGTCTTCCACGTGAGCGTCGCGTTGAATAGGCATCAGGTGGCCATATTGGCCCGCGTTTGTACGGCCCAAATTCGGGTTGGGTCACGCGTAATGACTAATATCAAAGTGGAATACGAACAGAAGCTGTGAGTGGTTTGAAGTGAATAACGCGTCAAGGCTGTAGTGGAATGCTGGGTGTCGATATCTTTTCCACCCAGCCCTGTAAGTACCAACGGAATCCCTATTTGATCCATTCCCTGAACTTCCTTTCTCCGTTGGGTATTTTATGCATTTGCGCCGGCACGTGACTGTAAGTGTTAAACCTAGTTGTTTTAGTATAAAACTGTTTCTTCGTGTTAATGGTGTGTTCCCTTTAGTCATATTTGTTGTACCATTATCATTGTGACTCCTTAGTACGAATTGCGGAATTCGTGGGGTGATATAATTTGGAGGTACTTACTTATAATCTAGTGCTTATACGTGTGACGTAACGCCAGATCGGCAGACGGTATTTACTACAGAATTGAGTTATGTAAAGGTCAGAACACATCATTTGCCAATTTCACTCAACTTAGTTAATTAAGTTAAATAGATTTAGGTTCACGTTTAATTCATAGTATGCGCTGCTATATTGTGCAGCGTATGCTATTTAGCGCTGCGTAACGCGGCCATTGTCTGCCTTCAGTTGAACTCCTGGTATTTTACTAGAAATTTACCTGTGTAAATCGCTTCCACTGCGGGAGTTTAGCTTGGAATTAGACAATTTTTGGTAGCAGAGCGTGGTTCAGAAAACCACTAGATTTAAGATTACTTTAGTATAAGATTTTTAATCTACCTACATAAAAAAAAAAATATATTTATTGTGATTGTAGTGTGTGCCCTGTGTAGAATATCCTATCGGTAGGATCAGGGCCAATCAATTAGTGAATTGCTTGTTATTATCGTTGTGTTTACCCTGTGCGGATATCCTAACGGTAGGATCAGGGCCGATTGTCTATTATTTTTTTTTATTGTAAGGTTCGGTGTTACTTTGAGTTGGTACCATGGCTCCCACAATTACACAGCTTCAAGCAAAAATTAGAACGCACCTAATTTGGTTCGCGACTAAGCAGGCGATGGTCGGTCGCGGGGACCGAGAGGACGCACTCATCGCTTGTGCGCAACGGATTGACGAACGGGTCGCGGAGGTGTTGGATTGCCTCACTGGATGCGAGGAGTTATTTGATGGGACGCCTGATGAGGAGGTCAAACTTACGGTCCGGACGAATGTGACCCAGTGCATGGAGATGGGGCAGGAGATCCAGCAGGCGGCTGCTGTGATCACCAGGCGTAGGGCTGGGGAGCCGGACCCACCCCATGGTCCGCGGGGACCGGGGGTGCAAGTGCCCCTGCCGGCTGTGGCGATTCCGGTCTTCCACGGGGACTACACGGATTGGACCCGATTCCAGGATCTGTTTGACAGTGTGATTCATAACCGCACTGACTTGCAGCCGGCATATAAAATGGCACAATTGATGGCCAAGCTGCAAGGTGAGCCCCATGAGCTGGTAAAGCATCTACCAGTCGATGATGCAAGTTACGAGACGGCTCGCGGTTTGCTGATCGAGAGATACAGCAACAAACGTCTCATGATTGACCAACTCCTGGAACAGTGGCTCACCGTGCCGACCATCACACGAGGGACGGACCTCAGGGCCAAGGTCCTCAACCCTGTCTGCGTTGCAGTGAACGCTCTTGAGAGACAGGGGATGCCGGTGTCAGGCTATGATTATATCCTGGTCCACACGTTGTTGCGCCGCCTGCCGAGCGACATGGCCGCTCGTTTTGAACAGTCACACGGAGGTAAGACATCTGATTACCTCCCGACCTTCGAGGAGCTCAAGTCCTTCCTCGAGGCCGAGTGCAGGCGGGTAGATGCCCAATTTGGAGAGTCGCCTCACGCGGAGTCTGCGGCCGCTCGCCGCCCGGAACGGCCGGGTGCACAGGCGCGAGACGGTAAGAGTAGGCCACCCAGGCGATACAATGTCGCTAATTTGGAATCGAGGTGTGCCTACTGCAGAGAGGCGGGGCATCAGGTGACTGCGTGTGAGGAGTTCGCTGCACAGCGGGTGCAGAAACGTCGTGGTGTGGTGCAGCAACGGCGTTGGTGCTTTAGGTGTATGGGGCCGCATCAGGTGCGAGAGTGCCCATCAAGCACCAACTGCAGGTACTGCCAGGGTGCCCACCATCAGCTCCTATGCATGAACCGCAGCGGAGATTACGGAGGCAGAGCTGACGCGGGTCAGCGGACGGAGTCTGCCCTACCTAGACGGGAGCAACGCTCCCCACCCCCTCCAAGGAGGAGTCCTCTTCCACCAGGGTTTCAGGGACGAGGCCAGGGACATCAGCAGGTGATGCCCCCTTCACCACGCGCGAGACAGTCACCACCTCGGCAGCAGGTGCCGGAACAGGGTAGGTGGTCACAGGTCCAAGGTCAGGGGCACCCATCACAAGTATGTGATGCTACGGGCGGGTGCCAATACCAGGGCCAGTACATGCAGTACTCGGCGGGACTGAACAACATGGTGAGGTCTCATGACCCACGCATGCCTCTCCCCTTGGCTGAGCACCCGCGGCTACAGGCGCATCCACGGTACGCGCGCCTGCCGCAGGGTTACTATAGGCTGCCAGCCATGGCGTACAGGACCAGAGGTCCCTATCAGCAGGAGTGGGACCCACTCGAAGGTGTACGGAGAGAGGGGACCCCCCCGCAGGACGCGGACACTCCGCGCTTAGGTTCCTGCTAGGTAATCGCCGCCTACACGCCAGCTTCGGCCCCCCGGCCAATTACGGTATTGTTGCCTACGGCAATGATTTGGGTATGGGGATACGGTGGCCGCAGCATACAGGTAAGAGCCTTGTTAGATACAGGGGCTCAGGGTTGTATTGTGTCTAGTAAGCTGGTGAGTAGGCTACGCTTAAATATAAGGCCCACAACGGATGGGGCTGTAGGTATTGGAGGTGTAGATGTGCCTGACGTTCGGGGTCAGGTGAACTTCGAGTTCACATTAGGTAATACAGGTACAGGGGTCAGCTATCATGCCTCAGCAGTGGTGCTGGATGAAGTGGTAGGGAAACTTCCTCAGGTTCGGTTACCGTCAACGGTACGAGGGTTAACCACAGGCTTAGAGTTAGCTGATCCTGAATTTGATACTCCTGGTACGGTGGACGTTCTCCTCGGGTCAGACGTCCTCGGGAGATTCTGGCGTGGCAGAAAACGGGTACTTCAGCAAACTGGTTTAGTGGCCGTTGATACCACAGGGGGGTATGTTATTTTTGGCCCAGTTTGGAGATCTCAGGACCTACCAGAGGGCGATACGGTGCTCTATGGTAGTGTGTTGTCGGAGGTGCTGCAGAGGTTTTGGGAGTCTGAGGAGCCACCTACAGCGGATAGACGGAAGCCAGAGGATGACGAGTGCGAGCTGTTCTATCAGTACAACACTGCACGAAGTTCGTCAGGTAGGTTTGTTACCAGGCTGCCATTTCTCCCAAACCGCCCCTCCTTAGGTAGTTCGCGACAGATCGCGGAACGGAGACTACTGGCTATGGAGAGAAAGATGAAGCGAGATGCAGCACTTTGGCAGAAGTATATCGAATTCATGAGGGAGTACCTAGAGTTAGGCCACATGTCGGTGTCCAGCATAGATTGGAGGTGTGTCGAGCATTACTATATACCACACCTGGCTGTTTTGAAGTCACCGGAGGCGAAGATACGGGTAGTGTTTGACGGTTCTGCTCCTACATCGAATGGTGTGTCTGTGAACAAGTGTCTGCACGCGGGTCCCAAGTTGAACCGGGACATTGTGGACATCCTCACAGATTTTCGGTTGCACCAAGTAGCGTTCGTCGCAGACGTCAAAATGATGTTTCGCCAAACAATTATACACCCGGATGACCGTCGGTACCAGCTGATTTTGTGGCGTGAGAGCCCTGACGAGCCGATGGTCACTTATGAGCTTAACACGGTAACGTATGGTCTGAAGCCAAGTCCGTTTTTGGCAGTACGCACGCTGCGAGAGTTGGCCGCACAGGAAAGGGTAAGATTCCCTCGAGCCGCAGCAGTACTGGATCGCGACGTCTACGTGGATGACATCTGCACGGGTGCAGATAGCGTGCAACAAGCACTGCTACTACGAGACGAGCTGATCGCGATCATGGAATCAGGAGGTTATGAGTTGCGGAAATGGCTGTCCAGCTGTCCAGAGCTCCTGGCCGGGTTGCCAGGTGAGTTCCAGCAGGACCCGCACCTTTTCGAGAACCCGGACAATCCAAATCCGTTGAGCATCCTAGGGGTGCAATATAGGCCAACGCATGATGTCTTTACGTATCAGATCGAGCCAGACCTTTTGCAGAAGACTTGGACGAAGCGTTCGGTATTATCGACGATCGCCAGAACTTTCGATCCTAACGGGTGGATCGCACCGGTGACGTTCATGGCGAAGTGCTTCTTGCAAAGGTTGTGGATAGCAAACTTGGGTTGGGACGACCAGCTCTCCGGAGAGCTGTTGAATGATTGGACCAAGTTTGTGACCACCTTACCAGGGATCGTACGCATCGCCATACCTCGCAAGTTGCTCCCATTGGTGGGATGTAAGGCTACCCTACATGGGTTTTGTGATGCCTCGGAGCGAGGGTACGCGGCAGCTGTCTATTTGCGGACAGTCAGTTCAACGGGAACTGTAGACGTGCGTCTAGTTATGGCCAAGAGTAAGGTGGCTCCGGTTAGGACAAGATGGACCATTCCAAAGTTGGAATTGGCGGGAGCAGCGCTTCTCACGCGCTTGCTACATTATGTCGCTAGTAATCTACGCGGTACCATCAATTTGGATGAAACGGTGTACGCATGGACCGACAGTAGGATAGTTCTGTGCTGGTTACAGACGTCGGTACATACTCTTGAGGTTTTCGTGGCAAATCGGGTGTCACAGATTAAAGGATCGGAAACTCCGTTGGTATGGAGACACGTACCGGGAGAACAGAACCCAGCGGACTGCGCCTCACGGGGATGTAGGGCCCCTGATTTGGTAGGTCACTCACTGTGGTGGGGACCTCAGTGGCTGACTGAGTCACCTGAGAGATGGCCATACAATGAGTGCGGGTCGCCGCTTGGGCCACCTGATCGAGGTTTGCGAGTGAACGTAGGGCAGATCGTACCTAAGCCTAGTGCGGCTTTCTTGCTGGAACGATACAGCTCCCTCGACAAACTTCTAGGGGTGACAGGTTGGATCAAACGGTTCGTGAACAACTGTAGAAAACCTCAAGCAGAACGGAACTTGGCACCTGTCCTCTCGCCTGCGGAGCGGAATGCGGCTCTAAGTTTATTGGTTAGGGTCGTCCAGGCGGAACATTTTGAGGAAGAGGCCAGGCTGCTCAGGGATGGCCGTGGAAAGCTGAAGGGAGGTCTTGTGCGCCTCAACCCGTTCGTGGACGAGCATGGAATGCTCCGGGTTGGAGGTAGACTTCGGAACGCTAACCTGCCCTTTTCAGCACGGCATCCGCTGTTACTCCCAAAGAAGGGACCTTTGGTAGAACTTATAGTTAGGGATCGTCACCAGAAAAACTCGCATGCGGGCTGCAATGCACTTTTGGCTATTCTGCAGCGCGAGTTTTGGATCTTGTCTGGACGACGTACGGTACGGAGCATTGTGTTTCGGTGCTTGCCTTGCTATCGGTTGAAGGCAGCCACAATGCAACCTCAGATGGGAGACCTCCCACCGGACCGGGTGACGGAAGCCTGGACGTTTGCGGGTGTGGGAACGGACTTTGCGGGGCCTTTTATGGTAAAGGCATCACGCCTTCGCAACGCGAAGTCAATCAAGGCGTATTTGTGCGTGTTTGTGTGCCTAGCAACCAAGGCCGTCCACTTGGAACTCGTGGCCGACCTCACTACGGAGGCTTTCTTAGCAGCTTTAGATAGATTTGTGTCGCGAAGAGGGCGACCAGCGCTGATCAGGTCGGACTGTGGTACCAACTTTAAGGGCGCTGATCGATGTATGAAAGAAATTATAACGTTTTTATCGGAAAACGAGGAAGCTATCGGCACGAGCCTCTCCCGTCAGGGCATTAACTGGGTGTTCGATCCACCAGGATGCCCCCACTGGGGTGGTATATTTGAAGCGGTTGTAAAGTCCGCTAAGACGCATTTGATGCGCGTTATAGGTTTAACGATATTAACCTTTGAGGAGCTAGCGACCGTGTTTTGTAAAATTGAGGCCGTTCTCAATTCACGTCCTTTGTGTCCGCTTAGCTCAGATCCGAATGATCTGGAGGCCCTGACACCAGGGCATTTCTTAATTGGCCGACCACTTAACGCCTTGCCAGAGTACCCCTACACAGAGGTCAGTAGCAATCGTTTGACGCGTTATGAGTTGCTGCAGCAAATGTCTCAGAATTTTTGGAAGCGATGGTCGCTTGAGTATTTGCACATTCTGCAGCAACGCCTTAAGTGGACGGACAGAACTGAACCCCCTCGCATCGGAGATCTCGTTCTGGTTAAGGATGCCAACCTGCCGCCACTGCGATGGCGCAGAGGGCGCATTCTCAACTTGTTCCCAGGTAGTGATGGCACTCCTCGAGTCGCGACAGTTCAGGTAGGGGATTCAGTTCTTAAGCGAGCAATAGCAACGCTATCTCGTCTCCCCAGTAGTGAATAGGCCTAAGGGATTCGGCCTAGGGCGGGTGAATGTTTAATTTAGCGTTGCTATGCTGGGGTAAGTTAGGTATTAATGACGGTCTATGAATACGCCGCGATGCTCGCCCGCACGCATCGCTCTGGGCATATGTTGTCCCTTTCTCGCTCGCGGGGCGAGGGTGGCGGCGTGCGCGCGGGCCGCCTGGTAGGCGCCAAGCGGTGATTTCTGCACCGCACTATCAGTCACTCAAAACCGTTCGGACGGGAGGGTATCGCGTATTGTGCGGATTTCCCGCCACGCGTTTTGTGATGCCGCGTGTAATGGACGATTCAATTTGAGATCGCGCGTGTTGATGCATCGTATTATTGCGTTTCTCCTGGGTTGTACTGGAATGCCAGGCTTAGTGATTGTTGGATGTCTCGACGTCTTCCACGTGAGCGTCGCGTTGAATAGGCATCAGGTGGCCATATTGGCCCGCGTTTGTACGGCCCAAATTCGGGTTGGGTCACGCGTAATGACTAATATCAAAGTGGAATACGAACAGAAGCTGTGAGTGGTTTGAAGTGAATAACGCGCCAAGGCTGTAGTGGAATGCTGGGTGTCGATATCTTTTCCACCCATCCCTGTAAGTACCAACGGAATCCCTATTTGATCCATTCCCTGAACTTCCTTTCTCCGTTGGGTATTTTATGCATTTGCGCCGGCACGTGACTGTAAGTGTTAAACCTAGTTGTTTTAGTATAAAACTGTTTCTTCGTGTTAATGGTGTGTTCCCTTTAGTCATATTTGTTGTACCATTATCATTGTGACTCCTTAGTACGAATTGCGGAATTCGTGGGGTGATATAATTTGGAGGTACTTACTTATAATCTAGTGCTTATACGTGTGACGTAACGCCAGATCGGCAGACGGTATTTACTACAGAATTGAGTTATGTAAAGGTCAGAACACATCATTTGCCAATTTCACTCAACTTAGTTAATTAAGTTAAATAGATTTAGGTTCACGTTTAATTCATAGTATGCGCTGCTATATTGTGCAGCGTATGCTATTTAGCGCTGCGTAACGCGGCCATTGTCTGCCTTCAGTTGAACTCCTGGTATTTTACTAGAAATTTACCTGTGTAAATCGCTTCCACTGCGGGAGTTTAGCTTGGAATTAGACAAAAGTCATGTTCAATCAACACATCATCCCCGAGCCGGTCTCCGTCGAAGGTATAGCCCTTCAAGTTGTCCAGAAGTATGTGTACCTTGGGCAAACTCAGCAGCTGGGTAGAGACAACTTTGAGGCTGAAATCACCAGAAGAGTGCAGCTGGGCTGGGCAGCATTTGAGAAGTTGCGTCATATCTTGGAATCACCCTTGCTTACATGTCACTAAGAGAGCTATGGAAAGGTCTATGCTCGGTATCTCTATAATGGATAAAATCCGGAATGAGACTATCCGCAAAAAAACCAAAGTAACGGACATAGTCTGGCAGTGTAGCAAACTGAAGTAGCAGTGGGCTGGGCACATTTGTCGTAGAACCGACGGACGGTGGAATAAACGGGTTCTCGAGTGGAGGCCACGCCTCGGCAAGCGAAGTGTTAGACGACCTCCGGCCAGGTGGACCAATGATTCAAAAAAGGCGGCTGTAGCGACTGGATGGCGAAAACGGGAGATTGTGCAGTGGACTGTTATAGGCTGATGTATGTATGTAATAGAGCCTGCAAGTACATTAAAATACCTAGCTTACGTTTAAATCTATTTTTTTTTTCAGATTTTTCCATTGGCACTACCTCACCGTAATAGATCACCCTGTATACTATCCAAGAAGTAAATAATCTAAGATAATACTGTTTTGCCCATGTCCTGTAACTAAACTTGTAGGAGATTAGCATTTCAATAAAATGTTGCTCTTGACGCGGCTATCTCATGTATCTTAGATACAGTACCGCGCGTAACACGATTTGTATGAGAAATAAAGGAGCAAAATAATTAAAATCGTTATATTTTACTACACACTTGAAAATAAGAAAAAATTTAAATGAGGAATGCATTCTATGATTGTTTTGCTCCAACTCATAAGAAAAAAATCTTCATAGAATCAATATTATGTAAGTTATGAGCAAATATTATTTCCAAAATATAAAGTGGATTTGTGGCAAATGGCAGTCTGAGAGATACATTAGATAGGCGTAACAGGGCAGCCTCATCAAGTCCACATTCACAAATCGAAGAATCTTTTATGCGAATTTTCGCAAGGTGAACCGGAGTACATGAATGACCAAGTCGCAATCTACAGATGGTAGACGTTACACGTTTGTTAGCTTTACGATATTTGAAAAACCACGGGACGAGAGATATAGAGCCCTGGATATCAGCATAATGTTTACCTTTCAGGGAGCTGGATTTTCTCCACTGTTCTTCCCATATGCAAAACATACGTTTCTTAGCTAAAGGAATTAAATCTGAAGAGTACACGATATTAGTCTCAACACCTGAAATTGTAGCATCTTTAGCACAAGTATCTGCAACCTCATTACCATGGATGCCACTGTGGCCGGGTATCCAAGCCAAAATGACTCTAATATTGCTGACTTGGCACTTATATAAAATGCTTTTAATTTTTAAGATAAATGGAAATTTAGACTTAGAAGTTAGTTGATTTGCAAGAATAGCTTGCAAACAGCTTTTTGAGTCGGAAAAGATGATAGACTTATCGAGTTTATGAGACTCAATGTATTGAAGAGCTTCCAAGATTGCTAGAGATTCACCAGTGAAAACAGAGGCAAAAGACGGGCATCTCAAGTTGAGAATAATCCTGTATTTGGGGATCCAAACAGCGGCGCCAACGCAACCCTGATCAGAAATCTTGGATGCGTCTGTGTATATGGTCAGCCACTCACTCCAATTTTTACCAATAACACGGTTAAGCTGGGAATTAGCTGATGGAGAATCTTTTTCAATACCTAAGTCCAGTAAAACATTGGGTCTATATATAATAGCATCAAAAGAAGTGTCAAAAAGAGGGTTAAGTTTGCATTGAAAAACAGGACAAGGAAGACTGATATATTTTACAAAACTGTTGAAGAGACATGGATATTCTTTATGTTTCCAGTATTTATCAGTAGAAATTAAATTTGAAAGAGAATGTAGTTTAGGGAGAAGAGGGTGGTCTGAAAGTTGAATTAATTTATAAAAGAATCTGTCTGAAAGATATTGCCGTCTAAGATATAAAGGAGGTTCTGTGCATTCTACCTGAAGGGCAATAATGGGAGAGGACCTCATTGCTCCGCAAACAATTCGTAAACACTTTGATTGAATTTTGTCAAGAACAGCCAAAGATGTCTTATTATATGGTTCCAACAAGAAAGAACCATAGTCTAGATGACTACGCACCAGAGCATTATATAATAATTTTTGGGTATAGGGATGAGATCCCCACCAGACCCCAGATAAAGAGCGTAGAACATTAATACTTTTTTCACACTTTTTACTCACATAGTCAATATGATGAACTCCAGACAGTTTGGAATCTAGGATTACTCCTAAAAATTTTGATGAATCTTTCACAGGAACCTCTTGACCGTTTAGGGAAATAGAAACAGTGGGGATTAATCTGCTGCGAGAAAATACAGTCACAGAGCTCTTATTGATAGAGAGAGAAAGACCATGATCTTGAAGCCATTCCCCAAGATAGTACAAAGCTGAATTTAATTTAGAAGAAGCATCATCAATATCTTTTGCGGAAACATACAGGACAAGGTCATCCGCATACTGCAAAATGTCACAAAAACTGTTCACTGAAAGATCAAGGTCGGAGGTGTAAATACTGTACAATAGAGGACTGAGAACTGAACCTTGTGGTATTCCCTTCCAGACAGTTCTAGGTGGAAAGAGCTGGTTCTGGTACTTAATTTGAACAGATCTTACAGAGAACAGGTTTGAGACAAAATTTACAATCTTTACTGGAACACTCAGCTGAAGCAATTTTTGCCTGAGTACAGAAAGAATAACATTATCGTATGCAGATGTAATATCAAGAAAAAGGCCTACTAGAAATTCTCGTTTAGATAAAGCTAAACGTATATCAGTCACAAATAAGCTAAGACTATCCATGGTACTAAAACCCTTGCGGAACCCAAATTGGCTTTTAGCTAATATGCCCTTACTTTCCATAAACCATTCCAGTCGATTCTTAACAAGATGCTCCAAAATTTTTGCCATAGTGCAAGATAACGCGATAGGGCGGTAACTAGAAGGATCTGAACAGGGTTTACCTGGTTTGAGTATAGGGATGATAATCTGAGTTTTCCATTCTTCAGGGGGAATTCCTGATACGAAGATATAATTGAGAATTTGTAAAAATGTATCTTTTGCCGTAGAAGATAGGTTAACCAGGAATGCATATGGGATTCCATCAACCCCTGGAGAAGTATTTTTGAGTTCAGATAAAACTAAAGATAACTCCTCCTGAGAGAATGGTGCATCGAATTTGTCATGAGACGCGTCATTAGAAGAAAAGATTAATGATTCATTAAAGGTCGGAGCTGAAGGGGGGGCCAGCTTGTTGGCAAACCTGTGTAACCAATTAGATGGATCATTGGAAGATATATTTGCATCACCAGAAACTGCACCACGAAATCTTCTAACATTACTCCACACTAATGATGGAGGAGAGCGAGGAGAAAGGGATTCACAAAAGTGATTCCAACCACATTTCTTTTTCTCCGATAATGTTCTCACTGTATTGGCAGAAACTCTTTGGAACTCGATCCAGTTCTCATTTGACATATGAGCTGAGTAGATATGTTCAGCATTTTTCCTTTGCTTACAGACATCTGTGCAGTCAGAATCCCACCAGGGTAGGGATCGAATTTTATCAGATGCCGAATTCTTGAGAGGAATAGTTTTGTTTGCTGAAAGTAGGAGAGCATCTCTAAAGAGAACATATACAGAAAGAACATTCTCATGGGAAATAACGGGAAATTGAGATAACTCAGAATTTAGAGTAATTTTAAATTGAGACCAATCAGCTTTAGACAGGTTAAATTTTGCCATAGGACTAGGGATATTCTGGAGGTCAGGAGTTCTAGAATCGTGCTGTGAAACTACAATGGGAAAATGATCGCTTCCATGAGAATTAGAGAGAATGAACCAGTTAAGAAGAGAAGACACAGCAGGAGAGCAAAGAGTTATATCTACAGCACTTTTTGGGTCATGAGATGGGGGGACTCTACGAGTAGGAGACCCATCGTTAATAATGCAGAGATTTAGTTCATCACAGATATCAAGAAAAGGGGAAGAGAGAGAATCACAGTAGTAAGAGCCCCACGAGGAATGGTGAATGTTGAAATCTCCCATAATAATAAGCGGGGGTGGGAGAGTAGAAATGATAGAACTAAAATTTGTAAGAATTGAGCTTGATGGGTTAGGAACATATCGACACGCCCAATGAACAACAACGTATCTCATTTTTGTAAACTTTACAGTACAGCGATTTTAAGGTTAAAAAAAATTCTCATGCTTTTGTTTTTTTATTAATTTAAGTGATTGTTTGTTTCAAAGAATACATGTATCGGGTTTTATATGTTGTTATATATGTTTTTAACATAATAATTTCCTTTCATTGAGTTTTAAGACTTACAATGAAGGGCAACGATGCATATTACTTGCAATAACAATGTAAATTGAGATAGTGATACTTCAAAGACAGAGATGTTACGGTAAATTCCAGTGTATGTCTGAGTTACGTTTGAGTTGTATTATGTACGTATTACCTTTTTACGATTCAATCCAGTGTATGTCTGAGTTACGTTTGAGTTGTCTTGTGCACTTATTACCTTTTAACATCAAAATAATCCAAGAAGCGTAAGTCTTGTATGAAATTTACTGACTATAAAGCAATGAAATAAAACACTTTCATAAAATTTTATACTTTAATGTTTTTCTACTTAATATATGTTATACAAAAACAAATATGTGTCATACAAAACAAAACTTCTTTTTTTACCATAGATAAATGTAGTCATTATTAAAAGAAATGAAAGCAATCATCATTATCATCAGATTCATTCAAATCTTTCCGTTTTATGCAACAGGAAAACTCTTATAAAATTTGTGATAATATGTAGTTGAAATTGCTTTTGACGAGCACAAACTCCATAAGTCTTTATATTTAGCTGCTGTAATTGCGGTAACAGACTTACGTAAGCGTTGTCATACATACATACATCAGCCTATTGCAGTCCACTGCTGGACATAGGCCTCCCCTAGGGTACGCCATAGGGCACGATCTCCCGTTTTTACCATACAGTCGCTGCCTGCCGCCTTTTTTACGTCATCGGTCCATCTGGCCGGAGGTCGTCCAACACTTCACTTGCCGAGGTGTGGCCTCCACTCAAGAACCCGTTTACTCCACCGCCCGTCGGTTTTACAACAGATGTGCCAAGCCCACTGCCACTTCAGTTTGCTACACTTCCAGACTATGTCCGTTACTTTGGTAGTTTTGCAGATAGTCTCATTCCGGAATGTATCCATAGAGATACCGAGCATAGACCTTTCCATAGCTCTCTGAGTGACATGTAACCGGTGGGCCAGTTTCACTGTCAGGTTCTACGTCTCGGCTCCATAGGTCATGACGGGCAGGACGCACTGATCGACCACCTTGGTCTTGAGGCATTGTGGCAAGGGTGATTCCAAAATATGACACAACTTCCCAAATGCTGCCCAACCCAGCTGCACACTTCTGGTGATATCAGTCTCAAAGTTGTCTCTACCCATTTGCAAAGTTTTCCCAAGGTACACATACTTCTGGAAAACTTCAAGGGCTATACCTTCGACGGAGACCGGCTCTGGGATGATGTGTTGATTGAACATGACTTTCGTCTTGTCCAAGTTCATCCCGAGTCCAACACGTCTCGAGGCGACGTTGAGACTGGTCAGCATTTTTTGCAGATCCTGCAGTGATTCAGCCATTATGACTATATCGCGGGCAAAGCGGAGATGTGTGAGATATTCGCAAGAGTTCTCGAGTGGAGGCCATGTCTCAGCAAGCGTAGTGTTGGACGACCTCCGGCCAGATGGACCGATGACTTAAAAAAGGCGGCTGGTAGCGACTGGATGGCAAAAACTGGAGATCGTGCCCTATGGCATCCATGGAGGAGGGCTACTTTCAGTGGAATGCAATATGCTGATGTATGTATGTATACATGATACTTTCACTCTTTTTTATTAATATAACCTACTAGCGGCCCGCCCAGCCGTTTCACCAGCTGCTACTTACCAGTTTTCCCGTATAAATTGGATCTTTGCCCGCAGTAAAAAGTAGTTCACTTCTTAACTCCGTTCCAGCAGAAGTGACTCAACAGGACCATGTGCCAGCAAAAGCGGCCCGTCATGTTAAACAACTTTTACTTTGATTCCGATACCTTATCTTCTGTAGATTAGATAGGATGCTGGTCGTCTGCTTTAGGTACTCCAAACCCTCAATGACCAAGTGCCAACAAAAGCGGCCCGTCATGATAAACAACTTTTATTTTGAAACCATTACCGTATCTCCTATAGTTTAGATGGGATGCTAGTGGTCTGCATCAGGTACACCAGATCCTCAAGTGCTGACAAAAAGTAGTCCAAGTCCGTTTCCAATATACCACTGCCAAATTTCACGAAGATCGCAAATCGGTTTGGCTAATTTGGGTAATATCCGCTATATTTCCCGCTTTTCCTGTTTCTAACCGTTTTCCCGTAGGAATGAGGATGTTTTCCGTAGTAAAAAGTAACCTATGTTACTTAGGAATGTTGTAGCTTTCTAATGGTGAAAGAATTTTGGAAATCGGTTTATGTACTAGTTTCGGAGTTTATCGATTACATACAAACAAACAAAAAAAAACAAATCTTTCCACTTTATTATATTGTAAGTGTAGATTAATAACAAACAATGACTAAAATGAAGTTGTTACTTACAACATACTCTGGAAGGTTGGATTTCGTGTATCGAAACAGTATCTTCCTCATCAGTACCTAGTCCAACTAGAGAACTATGAATTGAATACGGAGAAATTCAACGTAACTCATTTTGCAATCTATTTGCATGTAAATTAGGTAAAAGATAAATACGATCAATCATTGTAAATAAACATGAGTTGTTATATTTTTAAAAGGGAGAATATTTGATCCTTATAACAAAATTGTAAATCAATATAACATGTTATACCCGGTGAACGTTTTCTTTTTTCAGAAGGCAATCACAGGTTACGTTGTTGTGATTCTCGCTAACTTCGGTTCTATTGTACTTAGAGATACGTTTGTTGGACACACGTGTAGAGAAAATTATAACGAACAAGGGTATGTAATTAACTCATTTTTGTCGTAACTCAAGTTACGTTGTTGTTCATTGGGCGTGTCGATATATAGATACAAAAGATATATTAAATACTCTCACAGCAACTATATTAAATGTATCACTGTGAGAAGGCAAATTTATTTGATTAAAAATAACAGATCTGGAGACTAAAATAGCAGCTCCAGCGCGACCATCACTTCTGTCATCCCGGAGACAGGAATAACCAGGGACCCTAAATGGAGCCCCAGGCTTAAGCCACATCTCCTGGACGGCGAGAAGGGATGGTTTATATTGGTTAATTAGGAATAATAATTCATTCTTTTTATGTCTCACGCTGCGACAGTTCCACTGAAGGAATACTGGCATTGTAAGTGACGTTTATTAGCTCAGACAGTTTGTCGCGAATGTTGTTCGGTATATCTTTCTGACTCGTTTTAGATAAAAACTTTATACAAGTTGATAATAAAAGTGCAATGAAATTGGAATCGACGTCAGGGGAATCGGAAGATAAAGCACAACCATTAGAAGTAGATGATATTGGAGTATTAATTAATGCCATATGCGCCAACTTATTGTAACCACCAGAAGACGCAGGGGAGGGGGAACGACGTTCAGTATACACTGTTTTTTTGTATGATGATGAAGTTTGCGGTTGAGAAAGAGGATGGTCAGGTTGGAATTGAGGTTGGTTTCTATTAAGAGCGGGAGAATTTCGAGATGCGTCAGCAAAAGATTTACGAACCTGAGGAAAACGGGCTGATGCTTCAATATAGGAGATATTCTCCTGGGACATTACCAATTTAATGTTCTTCTGGCGGAAATGTTCCGGGCAATTAGGGTCAGTAGCTTTATGGCTACCACTGCAAAAAAGGCAAGTTGGGATGTTTTTGGAGCAAGAAATACCAGGGTGACTCCCTGCACAAACAAAACAACGATCTGACGACCTGCACTTTGCAGCTATATGGCCAAACCTACAGCACTTGTTGCATTGAATTGTGGGCAAAACATAAGTCTGAACAGGTAAAGATGTGTAAAAACAGTAAACCTGTGGAGGAAGTTTTTGACCTAGGAAAGTGAGTACAACAGTTTGAGTTGGTATCCAAGTAGGTGCATTATTTTCGCCAATAGATTTTCGATTCAGCCTACGGGCTCTTATAACCTTGCCAAACCCAGATGGTACTTCTATCGCATGAACAAGCTCCTCCAAAGTCCACTCAACAGGCACATCCCTGATTATACCCATTCGTGTCGTATTAAATGACGGAATACTGGCTTCGTATTTGGCTGGGGCTAGAGATGGGTGCTGCAGAAAAGCATTCGCATCTGATGCGGTCTTAAACTCTACTGAAATTCTGTTGCGACCAACTCGCTTTATACCATCCTTCACAATGTTTTGTATTTTATTGTGGTATAGAAAATGACCAAATTTGATAGGACGCAGAGTTGTGCCAGTATCCATCGATTGTTCAGATATTACTTTGCTGATGTGAACAATGAAAGGAGCAACGTCATGATCGCCATATACTCTTTTGTCATTCTCATATTCAGGTAGTGTGAATGTGGATTGGATCGAGGGGGCAACGATGTTGTTAACCGATTTTTTGGGTGGGGGATGATAAACATTCTGTTCGTCTACATTACGCCTCTTAGAAGCTGGATCTCTAGCAAGACGCTGCTGTTCATCTACTTCCATCTCGACAACATTAAGTAAACTTTGGAATGGATTACCAGCATTGTTATCATAACCTCCCCCGGGGTCATCGGGGGGGTCCCCCCCGTTCATGTTTACTCAGTAAATAGACAAATATATATAATAATCACTTACTATATGACAAACACAATACCAAAACAACCACAAAAACACAAATCAACAGGAATATATCACTAGGATTGATCAAAACACCCGAATTCGAAAATAACCGAAAACCACGTGTGCTTATGCTCAACCCGGAAGTCAAAGTGATGCCACTTCTGACAAATAATTGAGGGTTATTCGGAAAATTGTGCATCGCCATAGTGACAGGTTGTTAGCTAATAGCCTAAAATTGCAATACACACCCTCGAGTCCCTCAGTCGCCTCTTACGACTCCCACGGGAAAGAAATGGGTGATGCTATTCTAAGCTGGCATCACACGGCATAGCCCAAAAATGCTTATACCTCCACCAATGAGAAGCTACCGCCAGGTCACAACCTTCCCTGGTCAACCTGGAAGGCGCTAAACAGACTTCGGTCAGGTATCGGCAGGTGTAAGGAGCTCAGAAAGAAGTGGGGCTTTTCTTCTGATGACACGTGTGAGTGTGGCGCCTTACAAACTATGTCACACTTGATGTCATGCCCTACCTCTCCTGCTGCTTGCACACAGGAGGACCTATTTCGAGCCAACCAAAATGCTATTGACGTAGCGACCTTTTGGGCTCAAATACTGTAACACGGGGTACATCGCCATTGACCCGAAAAGAAGAAGAAGACGGCATAGCCAACTATTGATTTTCTATTATATTCTAATTAACAATTATTCAAACTGTTATCGGAATACGAAACGGCCAAAACCATCCAACTGACACTCTATTGAACCACAACCGAAATGCGCTTCAAAAATGACCCATGAAACCAGTGTTGCCACTAGCGTACATTTTACATATTTGAATATTTTCTACTTTTGTTTGGGACCTACGAACTGATGAAAATTGGTGTCCGAATTTTTGAATCGACTACTACTACTAGTAGGCCTCTGACATGTGTAACGATTACTGTCTAAGTGGTGGATCTGAAGACCGATGTGGCGCAGTGATAGTGAGACTGCCTGCGACGCAAAGGTTCCGGGTTCGATTTTCGGTGGGACACTCACAAAGTTGATATTTATCACTTTGTGAATTTGTTCCCGGTCTGGTTAGGACATTGCAGGGTGAACCACCTTACTGTCTGAAAAATAAATGGTTCCGTGCTTTGGAGGGCACGTTAAGCCGTCGGTCCCGGTTGCTGTCTACGATTACTTAGACGGCGGTCGTTACACAACCATGTCAGAGGCCTTCTACTAGGTAGTAGTAGGTGGTTGAAAAACTCTGACACCAGGGTTCATCAGGTCGTTGGATGACTCGGTGTCCCAGGACCTCCGAAACACGGAACCATCATTCTTTATCGGACAATCAGGTGGTTCAGCCTGCAATGTCGTACCAAACTAGAAACAAATTCACAAAGTGATAAATATCAACTTTGTGAATGCCCCCCGGGAATCAAATCTCGGAACGTGGGACCTCCGTACTACCTGAGTCCAACGGTAACTTTTTCTTAAGGCGGGGATATAGCGCGAGCAAGATTTTTAAACCAGTTTTATTTAGATAATTAGGTACATACATACATACATAAATCACGCCTTTATCCCTTACGGGGTAGGCAGAGCGTTATCAGCCGTAAAACGGATATTAACACCAACTGTGTATCACTATAGTGACAGGTTGTCAGCCCTCGAGTCCCTTAGTCGGCTCTAACGACACCCATGGGCAAGAAATGGGGTGATGCTATTCTAAGCCGGTATCACACGGCAATTACAGCCATAAAAATCTGAAATTATTATTATGTTTTTGTCAAAGATCTAACAGATAACATATTTATCTAACAGAAAAAAAAACAAAGTAACTTCTATTTGAATCATTTTTTCAATATTATGTCTACAGTGTTAAAGTAATTACAAAAAAATCTAAGTATAATACATACCTTTTCTAGTACGAATATCAAAATTAGACATTGTAACGGTTAAACGGTATTTCTCTAGTTTTTATGTCAGAAAAAACCGAAAAATCTCGCGAAAATTTGAGCGCAAAATGATTGTCTGTTTCTCTCTGGCGCAGCGCGAATGAAAGGGATAAGTAAACTTTTCATGTGATTTTAAATTTAAAAGGATACTTAGTTTAATATTGCCCGCAGAAAGATATTATCAAACTACAGGCTACAATTTTACAGGTGAAATTTGATGTTCATTGCGTAGTCGGTTAGCCATTATGATACCAAGAGAACCGGCTACGCAATGTATTTAGAATTTCAACTGTATACTTGTAGCCTGTAGTTTTATAACAGAAAAATGTACCATTTAGTGGATTTTTCACAGTTGTTTTTGTAGAATGTAGATAAAATTGTGTATTATGTAACTGCGTGTAATTAGGTAATAAATGAGAGTTGCATAAACTACTTACTAAAAGGCATGCGATAATTGATTTCCGCTATTTCGATCACCTATCACTAGATATTATACTTAGTACACTTTGAACGTGCTGCATTAATGGAGATAAGGGATTAGAATCCAGTGTTTACCAGACAGTTTTATCTATAAATGTATTACTTATTAACGCGACTTCGTTTGTGAAAGAAAATATAAAATGCAAAAAAAATAAGATGAGCGAGATTTGAATCCACGACTTTCGATTTCATCTTAAGTACCGACGGCTGATGTGGCGCAGTGGTAGTGCAACTGCCTGCGATGCAAAGATTCCAGGTTCGATTCCCGTTGCGGCATTCACAAAGTTATAATTACTTTGTGAATTTGTTTCCAGTCTGGTTAGGACATTGCAGGCTGAATCATTAGATTGTCCGTAAGAAAGATGGTTCCGTTTTTTGGATGGCACGTTAAGCCGTCGGTCCCGGTTGCTGTCTATGATTACTTAGACGATGATGGTCATTTTACAACCATGTCAGAGTCCTAGTAGTAGTAGGTAGTAGGTGGTTGAAAAACTGACACCAGGGTTCATCGGGTCGTTCGAAGTCTCGGTGTCCCACAAGAATAAATAAGTAAAAAATATTTTTTTCAATCTTAGCTTTAACAAAGTACGTTCTTCATTGGATACAAATAATTTTACGTGATTTAATTTCTAATCACTTGAAATCTCTGGAATGGAAACCCCATGGAAAATGGTTGGAAATATGAACAAAAAAATGATCACAGTAACTGCCACCGTACAACATCCGACCAGGCAAAGTAGCTGCCTTTTTTGCCAGTCACTTCCTGTACCTCTTGTCGGTTAAACGTACATAATAATATACTACTTACTACAGAGGTAGGAAGGTTCAGACTCGCGAACATTACATTATCAGCCACAACAGTCATTAGGTGGACATGGGCATCCCCCTATCTTTTTTTAAATATTAATTATGGGTTTGCTCTTGACTCTAGTCTAGGTCATAGGAGAGAGACAGAGTCTAAAATGGAGCGAGCTCACCCAGAAGAAGCCTGTTAAGGCACTGGCACTCCCACACACTGACGGAACGCAGCAAGCTACTTGGCGCCAGATTTCGGTGGGATGGTGGTCACGAGCCAGGCGACCCCTTACGGAGCCTTCCACCGCGCACGTGGGATCGTTCAGCCGGACTTATCCACAAGCAAGCCTGTGTTGCCGTTGCCCGGGGTGGACCGCTAGGAGGTAGATCCCATACCACCTCAAACTATCAGAGGGTTTTGGCATACTCACCACACTTGGCAGGCAAATTGGCGAGTGCAGTGCAAGATGTTCTATCCAAATGAAACGCTGCTGCCCATTATCCCTGCCCACAGGTAAAATTGGGGTGATGCTATTTTAAGACATACGTACAAACAAACAAAGATTCAACTTTTTTCGTTATATTTTTAGTAGAGTAGACATGGTCACGAGTTTCTTGCCCTGTCGCCACGTTCAGAATATAATAACAAGATAATATTATGTAGATTATGATTCATTTATGTATATCCTATTTACTTGGGCTGCGGATATGTTATTGAGTTTTATCAGTTTTATATGACTTACATAACGTGCAGGTAGGCAGGTGTTGCCATGTGATGCTGGTTTAGAATAGCATCACCACATTTCTACCAGTGAGTATAGTAAAATGCGACTAAGGAATAATCAGCCAGGGAATGAGCAGCATCGTTTCCTGTGAATGCAACATATTGCACTGCGCTCGCCAATCCGCCTGCCAAGCGTGGTGTTTGGCAATACCCCCTGATAGGCAAAGACCCATGTCCAGCAGTGGACTGTACATACATACATCAGCCACTTTTATAAGTTGTAGTTGCGTCATATTCTGGAATCACCCTTGCTTGCCACAATGCCTCAAGACCAAAGTGTCCGATCAGTGCGTCCTGCCAGTCATGACCAATGGCTATGGAGCCGAGACGTGGAACCTGACAGTTAAACTGGGCCACCGGTTACATGTCACTCAGAGCGCTATGGAAAGGTCTATGCTCGGTACGGTATCTCTATAATGGATAAAATCCGGAATGAAACTATCTGCAAAAAGACCAAAGTACCACGGATATAGTCTGAAAGTGTAGCAAACTGAAGTGGCAGTGGGCTGAGCACATCTGTTGTAGAACCGACGGATGGTGGAGCAAGCGGGTTCTCGAATGGAGGCCACATCTCGGCAGCGATATCCTTGATAATAGGATTTGCAGCCATTCTTTTAAGGTGGAACAAATAATAAATAATGGACAATCCACACAGCACCATCTAGCCACAAACTAAGCAAAACTTGTACTATGGGAACTAGATAGCTGGTTTTAATAGTTATATAATTTTTTTGTAAACACAAATATTTGAGACATGGCTTGAGAAATATTTGTGCCTTGTGGGGATCGAACACACGAACCTCGGCGTAGCAGGCAGTGGTACTATCCGCTACGCCATCAAGCCAGAGATAAATGGAATTACGTCTTTGAACGAGACAAAAGTCTATTTAAAAAACTCATTAGAAAGTCTCGTCTCGTATACAGGGTGTAAGGGACGGTAAACCGAAAACTTTGCAGACATGATCAGAATGCGAATTGCGTATTCCCATGCAAAAGTGCCGATCAGCTTATTTGATTTGCTATGTAAACTCAGAATATTTTTGTCATACTTCAGCCTATGTGACTTGAGGAACGTTTTTCTTATCACTAGCACGTCTTGAGTTTTCACTATCGGTCACTAGCAAAATATCACCGTATCTAGGTTAGGTATACGGGGTGTAAGGGACGGTGTACCGAAAACTTTGTAGGCAAGATCAGACCATGAAACTGAACAACTTTGTCCAATGAATTTCAGTTTTTCGGAGCCGTCCAGGGTGTTGAGTTAAGTGTTGTAATACATAAGACCTATGTAATTATACATAATAGTCGTAAGAATGTACATCTTTGATTATGATATGTAATAACATTTATGATTATGATTATGAGTTCTTAGTTGGCGACGCCATCTTCATATTTCAAATGCGTCAAACTACTAGCTGTAGGCGGTTCAAAAACTCTGACACCAGGGTTCATTAGATCGTTCGTCGATTCGATGTTCCATACAATATAATGATGATAATTTTGGTTTGGACAGTATTTGTGACTGTTTTTGAGTACGGTTATTGTAAACATAGGCACAGAATACATAATAGTACAGGTCACATAGGCCCATCCTAATAAGCCAAGATTAACAACTGTCATATGCATACTAAAATAGATGTCAACTGTCAATAAAGGTAAATGGACCCTCTGTCATAGCGTAAGCACGAATCTCACAGCTGTCAAATATGGGTTTTTTGGGATAGTCGTACTTTATAGCTCGTTCGCACTATGCTCATATAGACTGGGAAATAGTGAGGGAACTGGGCAACGCGAGCATGTAAAAAGGTTACTCGCGCTGCTACTCTATGATGTAACGTTCCCGTACTCCCGCAAGTGTCGGCTTTACGTGCGCGAGTCAAAGGAAAGGAAAGGAACTCGCTAACTCGTATAGCTGCGGGCATGATGGCAGTGTGTGAGTGAACACTCACTCGCTTAGTTACTTCCGCGCAAGTATTTCGAGCAATATTCGCGGCAGCGGTAGGAGCAGGAGCAAAATTAGGTACCCGGAAAGCCTACCGTCACACTTACACACGTGTCGCCCAGCTGGCGGCGTATCGCGAACATCACGGCGCCATTTATGTTAATTTAGCATGATAATCATATTTGAATGATGATATCAACCAATCAAATGACAATTATTTGTGTCGAATCTAGTGCAAGAAAATATAAACTTTAAACTTTATTTAAATCTATGTTTACCTTAAGTTTACGCACAACGGCTCAAGGTACAATCTGATTTTGAATAAACTACACAATTTTAACCATTTATTGTACACAACATGCCGTGTGATGCCGGCTTAGAAAAGCTTCACCCCATTTTTATCCCGTGGGCGTCGTAACAGGCGACTAAGGGACTCGAGGGTGTGTATTGCAATTTCAGGCGATGGGCTGACAACCTGTCACTATGGTAATACACAATTTTCAGAATGACCCTCAAATATTTGTCAGACGTGGTGTGAATGGCCGTTTACGCTCTGCTTACCCCGCAAGTGATAAAAGGCGTGATATGTGTATGTATGTATATGTGTGTATGAACACGTATACATACACAGGATCAATTTACAGTGAAGAAGTAGTTTTGGAACCTCTGACATGGTTGTGTAACGAACGCCATCTAAGTAATAATAGACAGCAACCGGGACTGACGGCTTAACGTGCCCTCCGAAGCAATATTATTGTTATATTTTTGGTATAAAACTTTTTGTACATTTCTTTCACAGAACAAAGAACTCGCGAGCACGTGACTTTTGTATGTTCTGTGGTTTCTACAAATAACCCATTCCAGATATATGACAGCTCACATTAGTACTGAAGAAACCAGTAAATTCATTGTAGCATATTTCATTGAAACAATGTTACAAGAAGCTTAATTAGTACAATCTATGAATCGCACGAACCGGTGATATCTGGCTGAATTAATTAGACATATCAGCCGATGATGATAAACTCACAGATGATCTGAAGCACGGTCGTGCATGACCATTATCATCGTCGTCATCATCACACCATTCTGATGAAATGCGGCATTTTTTTACAGATTACAAAAAGTTACGCGTTATAACGACAATAGCCACGCAAGGTACTACGCAAACTCTTTTCTTCCAAGTAACTTTGCTAGCGTTCCTTTTTCTTACCCGTAGCACACCTCGGACACTCGGTTCGATCTGGTCAAGTCCGCGGGAAAATGCTGTATGCAGGCCGCTTCTAATCGGACGAGGTGGAAATATTTAGGGGAGGCCTATGTTCAGCAGATGATGATGATAATATGTACATGTATATCTGTAATACACTAATATATATATATTTATCACCTAACCCAAGCCTTATAAATTGTATACCTAACACGGGAAGTGTTTAAAATATGCTGTTCAACGGCCATTATAAAAGTAAATAAAAACGAACCGTAGAAATAAATATGTAAGAGGGTAGTGAGAATATATGTTCATGGCAACATTCAAGATGGCTGAACTTGGAGTGATAGTTCTGGTAGTACCCAAAATAGGAAGCGAATGAGGCCGCCGCCGGCGGGGGCGTCGGTTTTTTGAGGAGCTTGTGAAAGAAAGAAAGAAAACTTATTTATTCATATACAATGTCACCGTAAAATATGCTAGCTAACATTTACAATATTTAAAGTAAGGCTAACAAGATACAATGCCAAGAAAAGGTGTTGCCTCAGCATATTATCACAAGTTTATGAACTTATGACACTGGTATTCTGTCACCTCCAGAAGAGTTGCACTCGAACATAGTTTTATTTTTTATTACAATTTTAATATCTTAAAGTACATAGTACGTAGTTACATTTGGAAAATAAAAAATTAGGAAAGTAAAATAGAATGCAGGAGTGAATTTGCTGTTGAAATAAATAGTGGAGGACTTGTGGTGACTGGTGTGTGATCTACTCGCACTCACTGCAGGAGCGGCTACGGTGTAATTCTTTCTGTGATTTTATAATCCGCAATGATAATGATAAATTTATTGATAACACTTGTTACATGTCATTATGAAAGATCATTTTTGAAGAACATAATAGATTAACTAAACTTAAAACATTACATTCAAAATAAAATTTAACACTTTAAATTACATTAAATACTATAAGTACAGGTTATACCTTGTATTTGCACCTTGTGAATGAAAACGTTGTAACACTTATATTATGGCCTTTCCCTTTTTTTTATCATATGGCCATTGAATCCTGATTAAAGCAGTTCTGTCCTAAGCCTTATTAAGCAATTAAATTAAGAAAAAATACAAGAACCTACCACTTACGATTGAGTGACTCCACCTTATAGGTTGTTTTAAGGGGTGATAATGATGTAATAAAATAAAAGAATCGCCTCCAAAATGTAGGTTATCGATTTTACCCGATCATGATCAGAATTGGCAATATTTTGAATCTTACCTAAAGGCTTTTGAGATAATGTGTCAGTTATGAGTATGTAAGCAGGTATGGTTTTCCTCTCATACTTATTTAGTATGTCATAATTTGTTTGTAAACATTTTGGTAAAGGTCTTGTGGATTGCCTGTAGGTTCGTATAGAGCGGAGTCTATAAGTAAGAAAGTATAAGTTTGTATGTCTTTGTATGCTAAATTAACAATTTATTTTATTTTTATTATTACTTCTTGTTTCTGCTGATTCTTTTTGATAACTGAATTAAGTAAAAAAAAAACAGAAATAAATATTAAAAACAAAATATAAAAATGATTGCTTTAGAAAAAGTCTCATTGAGACGACATAGTTACAGAAAAATGTTTTAATATTTATCAGTTTACTTTAGCCATAACAAGTTACTTGATAAAAAAATAAAAAAAAACAAATAAGTGTGTTGCGCCAACCCCAAATCAATTGGAACAAGGTCAGACTATGTTGATGATATTGTAATATCAAGAAGGTCGGACGATTTCGTAAAACGTACGATCGCTACGAAATTGCCACATCTAACCGTATCTTCAGTCTCATTATAATATCATGTGATTGATAATGCTGAGATCTCAATTCAGAACAAGAGATTGAAATAATATAATATAATATGATAATGGAATGAATAATTCTTGCGTTTTCTGTAAATTCTACAGGAAAATTATGTATGCAGCCTCTAAAGTTTATCTTAGCATCTGCAACCCAGATATCTTTAGTATGTATGCATGCAACGTTTTTTTAAACAGCTTCACATAAAAATACTTGTTTACTATATATAGCAATATAAAATACAAAAACCAGTGTTATCGTTAAACATATATTAATGTAACCTGGCGACCGATTTAATATACTTGCTTCTAAATTTATGACTCAGCGATTAATTGCTTTTTAGGTTCATAGCTTTGATAATTTGCAACTGCGTCTGGTCATTCAACTTGATTTTGTTTTGTTTGTCACTCTACTTATTTTCGTCAAAAAATACAGTTTGTTACCTTTTACACAAGTGATTTTAGCCCAGTATGACTAGCTTTTCATGTTTTCATGTTTAATTTTGGCTTATAGTTTCTGAATCTTTGGCCGAACCCCATCAACTATTTTACGTCATTTTAGGTACATGCTAACATGCTTTCGTTCGCAGTGGTTATAAATGAGTTTGTACACTGTATTAACTGTCACATTGACAATACTAGTACATTAATAATGTTAATTTAATTATAAACACTTACAATTTTTTTTAATTTTTTTTATTAATGATGGGTTTGCTCTTGACTCTAGTCTAGGTCATAGGACAGAGACAGAGTCTAAGATGGAGCGAGCTCACCCAGAAGAAGCCAGTTCACTCTTACTTTGAAGAGATTAGGGTTGTATGCTTTTGGAAACACAGACGCAGGTAGTAAATTCCACTCTTTAGCAGTGCTCATTATAAATGATGACTGGAAGCGCTTAGTCCGAATTGGTGGAATGACTACCAGGTACGGATGGTATCCGGCGGTGCGTCTGGATGTCCGATGGTAGAAGGGAGCTGGTGGAACAAGGTCGTGAAGCTCTTGAGCACACTCTCCGAAGTACAATCTATAAAATACCGACAAGCAGGCAACCTTGCGGCGATGAGCCAGGCTATGTAGCTTGGTGTCCACCAGTTTTATGTCGCCTATTAGCCTCTTGGCCCTGCGTTCCACCGAATTTAATAAACGATCTACCATGTATTGTATCGAAAATTTACGCATGCGTGAAAAAGACACAAATATAACATGTGCTTTACATACACACAAAACGCAAGCGTACAAAAAATAAGCGATATTGGATTTTTTATGATTTATGCCCCCACATAATGCCAGATATCGGACTATTTTATAAATGGTTTCAAGCACCAGAAATAGTTCACCAAGGTTTGGTCGGCTTTGTGGGTATCACACTGTAGCCTTTTTTATAGGAATAACTAGATTTCCGCCACTCATTTTTCCGTGGTAATAGTTGTTTTCCTGCGGTAAAAAGTAGCCTTGTTATTTTTTTATCAAGGACGGGTTTGATCTTGACTCTAGTCTAGGTCATAGGACAGAGACAGAGTCTAAGATGGAGCGAGCTCACCCAGAAGAAGCCTGTTCACTCTTACTTTGAATAGATTAGGGTTGTATGCGTTTGGAAACACAGACGCAGGTAGTGAGTTCCACTCTTTAGCAGTGCGCATTATAAACGATGACTGGAAGCACTTAGTCCGAATTGGTGGACTGACAACCAGGTATGGATGGTATCCGGTAATCTAGGTTATACTCTACCTGTGTTCCAAATTTCATCCAAATCGGTAAAGCCGTTTGAGCGTGAAGTGGAAACAAACACACACACACACACACAAACTCTCAGATTTATAATATTACGTAGTACGGATTTACGGTGCGTTTACGGATGCGTCTGCCAAGTCGTTTGACGGACCGCACCGTAGCCGTATAATAATAATATGTGTGGGAATAAGATCGACATTCGCAATTTTCTTTCGTCTGACAGACGCATGCGTTACAGTGCGTTAAAAATACAAAGCGACAGACGACAAGTGGTAGAACCGTCATATGGATAATCATTTATCGTTTTGTTCAACGTACCACCAACACACATTGTAATACAGGTTTTGTAGATAAAAGAGTTTGTAAATCATTAAAAATCTTATTCTTAGTCCGATTAATCCGATGATTAGAAATCTAGTTAATCCATGTTTCGGTTCTTGCGACAGGTATATAAATTAATATGATAAAAAAATTACGTTGATTAGGTTGAAGTCGAAGTCTAAAGAACAATTCGTTAGGTAGACATTGGTTAGTATACATATTTGGATCACAATAAAACTATTTAAAACGGATTTAAGTTGTGTTTATTTTGGATTTTACAATTCCTACGTTTCGAGATCTTTACAGAGCCTGTGGTCACGGATGAGTAAGGTGTTAGACGTCATTATTTAAAATATAAATTATTTTTGTTCTACCATCCATCCATCCATCAGCCATCTATTTCTTAATTGCCTAGCGTAACGTTCCACGCAAAATGCTGAAACCGTATCTTGTGTAGTAGGTCTTCGATATGTTGGATCTGGTTCTTCTGCTGTGTAATCAGCGGAGTCCAAGTTGATGAGATTCCCCATCCAGTATCTCTGTTGATGCCGATGTAAAAAACCGTCGTGACAGACAGTCTGCAGTGTGTGATTTTTGATTGCTTGATATTTATTAATTTTACCATTTGTTGTACACAAAAACATTACAAGAGACACACATACAAATAATAACGACACAACAGGACAACGAATTTCTACTAAGAAACTTCCAGCTGACCTACGTAAAGTAAGAGTGAACAGGCTTCTTCTGGGTGAGCTCAGAAATCAGAAATCAGAAATATTTATTGCTAGAACTGGTTAATACAGTGTAACACCATTTTTTATAACGCGTTCGTTTGTTCGTTCACTGGTATTTCTGTCGTTATTTTGTGCACTTGACACTGGCCGATTTGCGTTCTGCGCGGCCATCTTGTTGAAAAAAGTAAACGAGTTTTTTTTTGCGAGTCGTTGACTTGACTGACTGTCGAGGGTGGACATTTTAATTTAAATTATTTTGGTGTGGTCGCTAAGGTAAGCCTTGTTTTTTTTGAATTGTTTTGTGGTTCTTTTATCGTTATCTTTCCGTTTTGGGAGTAAGATCTTGATTTCCTTACAGATTTTTCCGACCGAGCTCCGTAGTTGAAACTGGCTCTGATAGCCCACGCAACCGGCTTTCCTACAAAATGTAAGTATTCTTGGTGATTATCGAGTGCTTATCGGCTTGTATTTTCGTATTTACAAACCTACTTTTACATTAATTCCAGGGCGCATCGGATCGCGGAGTCGAGATGACCGCCACCTTGTTTGTCACATGGCCACTTGTCGAGTGCCTTTAAAACCCCTATAAACAGGTTAGTTTGTTCAAAATTCATTCATCCATGGCGTTGGTTACGCATTTCGACTTAATTATTCACAATTTTACATGAAAATTCTTGCTAGATTTGCCCCAAATATGGTTGAGGTGGTAAAATTAAATAGTATTACAAAGTACAATAACAGTCCTTACCTACCTAATCAGGCATGCAATATTAAACATAAAATAATATTATTAAATGTAATCTAAGAATGTCAATTTTTTTTAATTGAAATGTATATAATCCAATTTATTTCATATTCATGAATGCATAAAATTCATTAAGATCATAAATAACATTATCTTTTAACCATCTTTTTAGAGTCTGTTTAAATTTATTGTCATTTAAAGCTTTTATATCGCTAGGGATCCTATTGTATAATCTAACTGCAGTCACAGTTGTACATTTTTCAAAAATCATACTTTTGATAGAAGGTGGCAGCACAAGACGGTCCTTATGTCTTACATTTCGCACAAAATAGAGAATGTACAGAAGGATCACTCAGGTCTTTTTTCGATTATTTCCGCTTTCGGCAAGGGCTGCCACAGTTTTCTTACCGATTTTATTCAATGGAGTAGGTACCTAAACAAACATACAGGGAGTAACAGAAAGGGTATATCAAGCAGAAAGGTGCTCATGAAACTGAACAACTTTCCCCATTTTCCCACTTTGACCTCCATTCGGCTTGATATACCCTTTCTGTTACTCCCTGTATTTACATTACTTATACTACCTACATAGCACAGATATCTGCTCTGTGGCTGTTGACCTTTTTAGCTGGCATGGTGACGATCCTGGCATAGACACAGACGTGACAAATCGGCAAATTGACCTTCCTTTCTATGAATTTGGTTCCGCAGGTTTTATAATCATAATAGGTTGATTTGATGTACTGAAAAGTTCGTAGTAATATTTGAGTATATTAAACAAAACATAAGTACATGAAATATGAGGTGCCGTGTGATGCCGGCTTAGAATAGCATCACCCCATTTATTTCACGTGGGGGTCGTAAAAGGCAACTAAGGGACTTGAGGGTGTGTATTACAATTTTAGGCGATGGGCTGACAACCTGTCACTATGGCGATACACAATTTTCCGAATGATCCTCAAATTTATGTCAGACGTGGCGTAAATATCCATTTTTGCAGCCGTTTATGCTCTGCCTACCCTGCAAGGGATAATAGAGTGTTATGTGTAGGTATCTATGTTCATCAAAAAATAAAAAGTTTTTGATAGCCTTTATTTAAGTCGAAACTCAAATCACATAATAAAAAAATATACTGATTAGAGTTATTAATCTTGTTTGTTCTTTGATGAAAGCAAGTTTTTATTTAATATTATTTAAGTTGGTACAAAATATTACCTATAGGAACATTGTACAAATCACATCGTATACCAATAAACGTATTTATTACCTATTTATATTTGCGTGAAGCCATTTTGCACGTCCGCACCAAACGCGGTTGACACTCGACTACAAGTGTGTTTGGATTGGTTTGGATTTCCTTGTAAACGGTGGCGTGTCAAATTGTGCCAGAGTTCGTGACGTTTGCTTGAAGTGAGCTCTCTGTATTGGGCGCGCAGCCGCCAATACTTACTTTGTGCATTTCGTGAGTGCTTGTCAGATACACACATGAAAACATTCTTATGACTGCGAACAAAGCTACATATCTCCAGTATAAACATGCCTGTTCATGTCAGGAAGCCTCTTGTCTCTGAAAATGTCCCTAAGTGATGCTCGCTCCATATTAGACTCTGTCTCTGACCTTATGACCTAGACTAGAGTCAAGAGCAAAACCATCCTCAATAAAAAAAAAGTGAGACATAAAATAAAAAGAAATGCAGCTGCTCCTTGTGGGCACGGCGCAGTCAGTGGGCGTGATAGTATGACGTCACAAAATGGTCTCAAGGCAGATAGTAAGTAGGTACTTACAACATTGATAATAGCATCACTTTAAACCCGAGTAAATGTTCCAAATATGATTATAATTTAATTTGGAATTACTCATGTAAATACACGTAATTTTGGCGTGTTAGTTTGATTGGTAAATGTAGTGGGTTCCGTACAAACAAAGAAGAATAATAATGTATGTCTATTGGCAAAGTAATGCAGAAAATCGTAGTGTGACGTACGAAGGGTAACTTTACTCGTAGTCGTAATGCTATGGTAGTTAAAAAAGATTGCACTTATTAGGTAGGACCACCCAGCGGTTTACCCGCTGCTAACCGTTTTCTAGTGGGAAGGTGACTTTTGTAGTGGGAATATGGCATAAATTATACATCAAAACCTTTCTCTTGAATCCCTATAGGTATCTATTAGAGAAAACCTTATTAAAATCCGTTGGGTGGATTTAAAGATCTAAGCCCACAATTTGACTCTACCGATCGTACACGAAAAGCATTTTTACTTTATACTATGTAATCTTTCTTACGGGTAATTTGGTGGTACAGCCTGCAATGTCCTAACCAGACTGGAAACAAAGTCACAAAGTAATAATTATCTACTTTGTGAGTGTCTGACCGGGAATCGTACCCGGAACCTTTGCGCGGCAGGCAGTCGCAATACCACTGCGCCACATCGGCCGTCCGAAGTTTTCCGATAAGTAACTTGGACAAAGATAGGCGTTGCCATGTAAAAATATTGCCGTTTTGTTTACAGCACCAATTGATAACGGTACCCTAATTAAATATTTTTTTAATCTAAATCACTAGTCCAGCACGCGTGGCGGGACGTGCCCATGATAACATATATGTATCTTACATATATATATCGTGGTCATTAATATATATTATCTGTAAATGTTTGGGTTCACACCAGAAGCTAACTAGACGGTGAAGAAGACAGACCGAAAATAAGAAATAATAATAATAATTATTATTATTATTAACAAAAATTGTCACTTCCAGTGTCAATTTGTTATTCTTTGCGAAGTTTGAAGTTCGGTGTTTTGTTTTGATTTAGAAGATGGCCGCCATTATGTCTAACAGTGCTGTAAGTCTCATTTACTACATTTTTTATAACTCAATATACGGGGTTATTACCGCGATACTTATTTTTGTTGAATTGTTTGATATTTCAACTCAGTTGCAGTTGCATTTTTTATATATTTTTTGTACACACAGCAAAGGAATAAGCTACACAGGTGAACTCAAAAAGGATTGAAATATTTTGATCCCCAATGAAAATAAAAGAATTGTGTTAATGGATTCTCGTAGAGGAAGTGATTTTATATCAAAATTAATTTTAAGAATTGTAATATTTTTTCTGGAAATAAAAATATTTCCAGAGATTAACAAGCAGTTTTTTTGTGCATTTGTTTAAAAATAGTCTACAACCTCTGGACGGATTTAGATTTTTTTTAATGAATCACACACAGGTGGTCACAAAGTCAAAAATGTGACCTAGTTAATTCATAACCAAATCAAATTAATATTATAAATATTAAATGTGTCATGTTTTTGTAAAATTTACTAAATATTTTTAGACGCTTTACTTTTTTCTGTAATAGTTAGGTAAATATTATTTTCAGTTGTTTAAAAATAAAGTAAACATATAATATTAACCTTAAAACATTACAATAAAGTAAATACTTAATAAATTTAAAACTTCGTCTTATCTACACCGTTTAGCGAACTTTGTTTTGCACAAACCTCGTTAGTGACAAATTTCATTTTAGGCCTAAAGTGCTTGTCTTTTTCATTGATATTCACAATAAGTGTAGTAATAAATTGGATTATTTCATGATCAAATGGACGCTAACTATATGTGTTATGTTACGGTTAAATTGAGGTGAATAAAACAAATTATAATAAATAATTTAAATAAATATGTCTGACATTTCATACAGTGTCATCTAGCCTTCAAATAAACAACTTGTGCTGTAGGGGGATCGAACTCACAACCCTCGGCGTAGCGTACAGTAGTCCCTACTACCTACTACGCCACCAGGCCAGTCTTAAAAAATTACAAGGTGTTTAAAGTAACTTTCACAATAATAAGTAAATAATTACTACTCATGGATTAAAATCCTTTTTGGACACAACAGTATGTTAGTAATTATAGGTACTAACTATAATTATACGCTATCAGAAACGCCAATTGTTTGTTTTGATATTATGATCTTTGCGACGTACCTTGTAATTAATTAAAATAAATAATTAATTTAATACTGTTATCATTTTTGATAACCCTCAAACTCTCATGTACAAGTCCACATAGATACAAGTGTTTTATTATGATCATTAAATACACGGGGCAAAAAGCTTGCTTTACCATTGCATTTAGACAAATGATAATTTGTTAAACTCATTTTTATGTCATTGTGACCAAAAATACGTTGCATCTGTTATGTTTGTCTTAGCTGAAATAAACTATTCTTTTGTATTTAAGTTTTTACTGTAGGTAACTTTATAAAGGTGATTCTCTAAAATCACTGAGGTGACAATCATTAACATATTTCCAACATAAAAAAGATCTGCGCAAAGGTACCGGGTTCGTTTCCATTTTCAGTCTGGGAAGGTCATTGGAGGCGGACCCACCTGATTAACCGTAAGATAGGTGGTCTCGTGTTTCTTAGGGCGCGGTTTCAGTTGCTGTCTATGATTTGATTACTTAGACGGCGGTCGTTACACAACCATGTCAGAGGATTACTAATAGTACGCGTATGAAAAACTCTGACATTGGGATTAATTGGTTTCGGTGACTTGATGTCGCACACAAAAAAGAAAAGAAAAACATATAAAGGTTCTTATTATTCCTGTATAACACCTTATATCTTATGCAGGAAAATATTATTTCCCGTAAACCCCAATTAAATCGCTAGACTAGTTTTTGCATGTTATTGTCTCAAAGTACCTACCTATAAATAAAATTGCATTGAGTAAAAATACTGACTCATGTGTCATGATTGGCCCACGAGAACAGTTTGTAGGCGTGGTCAAAAATTAAAAGTAGATTACCCACTCCCACTGCGCCACCATTTTTTTATTTAATGTATCTACTTAGGCGATTCTCCAACTTGTCGTCCATTGCTGCGTACGACACGGACATACAAATACGGCTTAGTTTGGTGAGGCGCGTTACGCTGTCTATCAAACTAAACTGCACCACACCGCACCTTTACACACTGTAGCCGTATATGTATTGGAATTCGCAATTTCCTTTTGTCTGACAGACGCATGCGTTACGGTGCATTAAAATACTCAGCGACGGGTGACAGATCTGCCTGAAAACTAGAATTATCCCCCGGCTGAATTTCATAACCAGACACATTATCAATATTTGACATTTACCCCTTTGACACCTACCTGTTTTGGATCAATAAACGTAAAACTCTCCTGAAACTAATAAAACTATCCGATGTCAAAATAAAAACAACTGTGTAGAAAGGTTTCTATATTACAGTTATTCTTAATTTACAATTTAACCTCAAACAAAAATTGCGTTACAAGCTGCACATGGCTGCAGACCGTATTGCACAATGAAAACTACTTCTGTCGATATCTGACCCCCCAAGCAGTTAGCCTTTTGCCCCCTGATCCAAATTGATAACCAACCAATTTTCTAAAATAGGCTATCAAAACCTTTTAACGATCAAATTTCTCAATCAAAGCATAATTGCTATCTTACACCCAATAGAATTGCTTAACTACTTCAAACTATTAAATAAATAAAAAATATCTCCCCTTTAAGGGTATCAGGCAGAACCATTTGTTGGCCGAATTTCACAATCAATACTTTTGTTGTCTATATCTGACCCCCCTTTGACCCGTGTTCCGAACAACAAACAACTATGCCCCAATTCCATTATGTACTTTTTACCGATATCTTGCTTGATCTATTTATTGTAAATATCACATTTGACGCAGTCAGATGACACATATTTCACAAGTGATATAGATAGTATGATTATGCAAGCATGGTCTGGAAATAAATAAAAGGGTTATATTAATATATTGAACATTGATAATAGATTAAAAAGATAAACATACATACATTATTAGAAAATATGCGGTGATTCGTAATCACTGAAAATAAAATCTCTTGTTTCTTTCAATAAATGCTAAGTCAAGATTGCTTATTGATTTAATCTTTAAAAAAAATCATGCATCGACAACATGATAATAAACCTACATTACATTTCCTGTAAAATATTACTATAATTAATTTTATCTACAGCCAGCTATTTCGAGGCATGTAAAAACGTTTATCTTCATCTAGATTAAATATGTTAAATATCACCTTTTTGTTACCAAGTTAAAGGATCGCACTATGTTTATTTAATTATTTGCAAATAATTAATTAATAATGAGCTTACTTGTCACTTTTTGTGACCTTTTTGAATCTGGAAAATTGGAAATCTGCTGCTTTAGTTCGCATTTGTTGGTTAATTTTAGGCATGTGTAATTATTCAACGGTTTAAATATGAAAAACTATATCCAAAATTTTAAGACAACTTGGCGTTGTTGGTAGGCAGGTGATCTATTCTCTGGATTTACAATCTATTAGTAGTAAGGATCAAAATTTCTGAAATACACATGATGTATTGGGGTAAATGAGGCCTTAATGAATACGCTAAAATCAAAACCCACTAAATTTATAAGTCTCTGATTGGCGCCATGCCTAAACAAATTAACTTTGTTTCATATTAGTAGTGGGCTCTTATCTGTTTACTCTATTGTTGATAGTAGCATCTTATGAATGAATAGATCAACTATTATCTAGTCTTGATACAATAATATTTGTAACCTAGTTTCGTGACATACAAATATTGTTTGTAGATAATAATCAGTTGCACAGAGTATATATTTTGGTTCAAAGTTCATATTGGTACAACAAAGTAAATGCAGCTACTTAAAATACTTAGCTTACATGTGTATAGAAATATTAGGCAATGGGCTGACAACCTGTTACTAATGTGATACACAGTTTTCAAATGTTTGTCAGACGAGGCGTAAATGTCTGTGTTTTACGGTTGTCCGTTTACGCTCTACCTATACCGAAAGAATAAATTTGTAGTAGGTATATATTACAGTAGTTCCATTTCAGTTTTTGTAGATAGCAAAAATTTTAAATTTATATTTATTTCAATTTTATTGTGTCAAAGCCGAACTGATATCCATAATACATGATATTCTTAGTTTGGGTGTCAAATTCAATTGTAATGTGTGCATGTTTTAATGAATAAACGATTTTTTATTTTTATTTTTTTATTTGTTTACAGAGAACCACCATTTTCTGCGTGTTCATCATGCTCTGCCTGGCGATGCTGGTCCGGGAATCGAACTCGCAACCCAGCCCACCGCGCTCCCTCACCAGCAGCATCTTCACAGACGAGACTGCTGACTGTAAAGCCGATGTGAGTTTATAAATATATTTGCCTTGGACAAGACACACAGAGCCACCTACCTTCTCACGTACTTTTTTATTACTTACTTACTTACTTAACAGCCACAACAGTCCACTGCTGGACATGGGCCTACTTAATAATTATTACAAACTAAAGTGTTTAAAATTTGTGTCTTGTGGGAATCAAATCCACAAGCGTCGATGAAGCTGGCAAGATTACTATCCGCTACGCAATTGGGCCAGTCAAAAGTTTAGTATAAATCACACACGCATCGCATGATTTTGCAGCGTATTTCCGGTCTCGTTTTATTACCGACAAGAATATTTAGTTAATTTTCTTATTAAGAACGGCTGTTACAGGCTGCCATTTACTTGCTGACTGGCAAAAACCGCAAAACCGTGCGGTGTTGCCGTGATGTGTGTGGATAATTTTTTTCAATTGGTTTTCATAATAGTAAAATACTTCTTTACTTCAGTTTAGTTCCATCGAGACTCACACAAATTTCATTTGACATTCACAGTTTACAAATGCCCTGATTCTTGTTACACGTAAACGTGTTAACGCATAAATTTGACAAAATCGTAATTTTACTGTTTAAATGTATATCAAACATTTTTTATTTATCAAAAGTATTATAATTAAATATTTGATAAGATGTTTAGAAAGCTATTGTTCTTCCTCATTTGATATTTTTAAAACTATAAAAATATCATCATTGGCCTCACACGTCTGTGACAGACGATTTAATCAGTGTCTGAGGCAAGACTTTTCATGCTGAGGATAAAAAATATAATAAATACTTAATAACAATTTTTTCTTTCAATCCACAGGAGGAATTACTTGACCTCTGTCAGCGCTGTGCAAAGGCAACAAGATCAAAACTAGCGTACCCTAAATGCTGTTCCAGCGATTTGATCGCCAGAAAATGGTGCTACGACTTCATATATTTCACAGTTTGAAAAAAGAAACAAGACATTATAAAAAGGAGATTATTACGTCTGAGATGAAAGAAAGGTGATTTTTGAGAGGTGTCTATACTATTCTTATACTAACTAGATTAAGAATGAGTAAGTATAGTCATAAGTCTTAACAGAAAAAAAAGAAGTTAAAATTAATCAATTGAAAATCAAAATAGCAAGAGTTGATATAAGAAGCTGATGAATTGATTTGTAACTACACATGAATCTCATTTTCTAAGAAAGATGCACCATCCAAGCAAATAAGTTTCAAAACGGAAAATAATTAACGTTCTTATTATAATACAGTATAATGTTTTTTATAAGACGATTATGTAATGTAACTTTTAGTTTTAAATTTGTATGATTTTTTTAAGTTATATTGACAAAAGATAAAATCCAAAATCATGATTGGTATCTAAATAACGACTTGAATGTTTTTCAATTCTGAAAACACATTGGATATTTTAAATTTTCTTCATAACAAGAAAAATCTGTTTACACCTGAGAAGTGTTGGTATAAGTTTACATAATGGCTGTGATTACATTTATAATTTTTAAAATAACAATTACCGAATAACAATATAATAATATATTATTAAATATTTGTCTTTTATTTAACCTGATCTCTATTTGTAAAAACAAATCGTGAAAACTATTTAAAAAAGAAAACATACGTGATTATATAGTTGATTTGTAAAAATATTAGTTAAATCTCTGAAAAATCAACTACGTACACTTTTCAAATCCTTTTCCGTATCTACGATCAGGTGGTACGGAAATTTCCTCATCACTTTTAATTTTTTTGATAAAGTATGGGAAAAGTACTTTAATCAAGAAAAAGAAGAAAAACACACACAGTTAACCGACACGGATGACAGATGCGGTGAAAGACGGCAGCAAATTGGAGTATTGGCATATACATATTAAATAAGTATTGGCACAGAACACTTCGTTTCAATTCGCCATTTTATCGAAAAGCTTTCAACATCTTTGAGACGTAATTTTACAGCGTTTGAAAATAAACTTTAATTTCTAAAGGCAGAAAGATAATCTAAGAAAGGATTCTTTCATTTTTGTGCCCTTTTAATGCCAGCGACACTCAACTGAAATTTAACTGTTAGCAGAATACGAAAGAATCATCGACTGACACGCTGCTATCAACATACAACTGAAACGATTTTTATTTAGCAAACTTCGGGCCTAGATCTTTATCCAACTTTTTTCGAATTTGGGTGGATAAATAATAATAAAGAACTCATGAATGAAAACAGCACAGTAAAAATCAATAAATTACTTTATTAATACTATTTTGACAATATCATAACAAGTTGTTTATGTACAAACTTCTCTACATTTTTGTAATTAAACGTATTTGCCTAAAATGACAGTTGACAGTTGGCGCAGATATTTATAACTGAGCTATTATAACAAAGTTGTTAATTAGAACTACTGTATTATTTTTTCATTCTTTTACTGTTATCAGACTTTTGTTCAGTTTACAAGATAACAAGAACGAAATCATGGGTGATTTTTATCTGCGCCCCCTAACATTTTTACATTCAATAACTTGAGCACATATTCATTGAAGTGCTTCAGGCTGGCATTATACAGAACTTTTAAAAACTAAAAATATTTTATTGAACCATAGTAAAGAAATTGTAAGTATCTTGTGAAAATAGTTTTGATGAAAATAATTACATACAATGATGAAATACAAAAAGTACAAAATGACGTTTAAGCTTCTAACCATTTAACTATATTAATTAACAGAAATAAGTCGTTCATTTATTTTCTGGGAGTTCGAATGATACAAAATAAAAAGTTTTAGTATTTAACTATTTACATTAGTGTGTCAGTTTAACATGTTATCATACAAGTGGGACATTATCTCTATTTTCAATTGAAGATTTCACTTCGTTACTTTTTAATAAAGTGAAGCGAACATAGTTAAAATAAAAAAATATAAGTATGTACCATCCTAGCTTCGATTAGTCATTATTATTTGATTTCGAGACTATTATTACAACAACATAATAACATCAATGAGGTTATTTAAAAGCACTGTAATATAAAAGAAATGAAAAACATTATTTGACACAAAAATAATTATTATATAGGTAATGTATCACTAAGCACACTGACCTCTTTAATAATTTTAATGAAATGATGTTCGTTGCAATTCGTGAATAAAAGTAACATACAAAAGTACTGCACTATAAAAATAAATGCCGATTTGTAAACAGTTTGCGAAAAATCAACTCCCATAGTAATACCTAGTAACTTATCCGTACCTTATCTTTGGATAATCTTTGATCTCTATTTTTACAAATTATTACATTCTTATTATTACACTATCAATTTACATAAACAAGGGCTTCAGCTAAAGTTCAACTAGTTTTGTAGACTTTCCCGCTTGGACGGATAACACGACCTCTAATATGTTGTCATTCTACATCAAGCTTTATGGAGATCTATTCTACGACACAAGTTGCAAAACTTAAGTCATAAAATAAAGCATATTTTATCGCCTTTGAATTACCCTGTTCACGGAATAGGGATTGCGTCTCATCAATCAGAAAAAAAATACTGGAAAAAAATTAAGTTTCAATTCCAACAACCTTATTAAGTGGGCGGTCGTTGTGGCTTGATCAGCGACCAATGAAAAATAAAAGCTTTAAGATATTGCGATCTCATTGGTCGGTGGTCGCGTCAAAGGCGCATTTTTAGTAGGGTTGTGATTTTCAACCATTAACTTTTTCCCAGATTTTTTGACTGCTGAAATAGTTCTATCATTTTAGTAAATTAGGTATCATTTATGATAGATAAGTATAATTGTATTATTTACAACAGACAACACGTTCCAGACAAACTGGTTTTAGTTAGTCAATAGGGTTACGTTGCAATGTTGCATATTGTATACCTATACATACAACGCGTTTTAGAGAAAATTCATTTAATTAGACATGTTGTTTTGGGGATATTGGACTGATTTTTTAAAGTATGTGACTAATACTGAAAAACGAGAAAAATATTACGGCCTCTTATACAAAGTCAGCCGATCGTGAAATATGTTTGAGAGGACGAAATGTTTTATTGGTTTTCCAGAATTGGTTCTCTATTGAACATTGCCATAAACAACATATTTAATTAAATTCGTTTCCTTCGAAAGACGGTGAGTGTCTTCATAGGAATTTTGCTACCGGTCTCATGTTAATTGATTATATTATTGTTACATATTTAACAAGCAGTAACATTTTCAACTAATTGCATTCTTATGGACGACAAACATTCAGGAAATATTTTTTGAGAAATGATTTAAAGGCCCAACATGTAATCGGCACAAAATAAATTTACTTTAGTGTAATAGTAATCCAAAGAAATTGCTTTACCTTTAACACGTCATGACCAAAATTTATTTTAAAAACAATCTGTAGTAATATAAAATAATTACTCAAAGCATATCGTCGTCCGGATTCTGTTTGTCGTACATATCTTGCATGCGCTGTTGTTCTTTGATTTTCTTCATTTGCGCGTAGATGGAGGCTTGCTTGTAGTTGATTGGACCGTAGTCCTTCATATCTGCGTCCGCGTATATGAACATGTCGTCTGGTTTGAAAGGCTGGAAGAGTAATAATATATTGTTTGATTCGTTTATATACTGCCTTTCGCAGGAGAAAGGCATTTATTGATAAACTGTCTAGAGTGTGTTTTTAGAAAACTTGCAAGATTTTCTACCGCGAGCAGGATTTGAACTTGTGACTGACCTGGATTAGTCGCTGGGTATAAGTTGCAAAACACGTGCCACGCGTTATTGGCATCAAGATACACTTGCGAATTTCGCGGGCCACGGTAGCCCAGATGGAAAAGGCGGCGCCACTAGTGATAGCGAAAGTCGCAGGTTTAAATTCTGCGCGGTAGAAACTTTTGCAAGCTATCTAGTAAATTTATATCTAACACGAAAAGTGTTTAAAAATCTGGTATTAAATTAAGAGTGTCGTAGTAAAGAATTAACACGACTTTAAAATAGGATGCTTAATGTATGGTCAGTTGCATTCTTGCCCTATTGAAAACTTTTAAGTAAAATTTATTTGTAGTTTTATTCATTAGTTATACCTAAACTTCGAATTGTAGGTATTAGACATTGACATAAAAATTATTGTTCATTTAGCGTCAACCTACTTTGAAATATTTGATTATTTGTCTAAAATTAACATGTGTATTGCTATTTTATGTGGTAATACGTGTTAAGTGAAAATATAAAGCATTAAACTAAATAAAATAAAAGTGCTGCATTTAAAAATATTTCTCTCAAAACTAAAGAAATACATAATTTATCGGGTGAAATTGAACTATAGTAACCGATACTGAAAACAGAGTACGGGCACCAGACAAGGAACAACTTTTTCCACGGAACATAGGTCGAAATATTAAAAAAAAATTAAACTTCCATAGTGACACAAATCAGCTGATCGGCACTTTTCTATGGGAGGTCCAAATATTTTATTTCGTATTTTGACCTATGTTTCTTAGGGAAATTTGTTTCTTATCATCAGCTCATATTGAGTTTTCGCTATCGGTCACTAGTAAAATTTCATCCGATATAAAAGCCAAAAATAATATAAATGTGCTAATAAGTTAGGTGTGCAATTAAAAAAAATATAGCGTACGGAAAGCGTTTTGTAATTAATTTGGACCTTACCTTTTTTTAGTAAATGTACGTGTCGCTCTTGGTAAAGCGGGCCTAGAAATAGAAATATCAAACGTCACAACACAGCATTTACCATGCCATATATATAATTGATGCATTAAGATATCCATAAATTAAATATGGCTGAAAATGGCATGGGTATATACCCAACTCAGAATACAAAGGTAGACTAGGGCTCCTTAGCCGTATAAAACATATTTTGGTATTTGAACAAATAGTTCTCAGTGCATCAATTTTTTATTAGGATTGCGAATTACTTAGTATCAATAATTTTGGAAAACAAATCAATACATGCTATTGAAGCAGATATTTTCACTTTTACACATATTACCAATTGTATAGAATGACTTACAAATTATTTTAATTTATATGTACATACTTAGTATTTTTGCGTTAAAATTTTAAAGTTACAAAGTCTTTTTAGATGCCGGATTAATTTATGTTTATATACAAACATTAAATGTGATCACTTACCTTTCAAACATCTATTTCATTGAATTTAAGCGTCGCGTAGTCACTTCTTTGACTATGACTTCCTTTTCGACTACTTTGACCATTTTTATAATTACTACTGTTAGTTTCTTTGTTAGTGCTACCTTCATTCCCTATAGTATACGTATCATATAAGTGTCTATTTGAATTGACAGTATTTTTAAATTTCATATTATGATTTCCTAGTGCTAAGTCTGCATAAACAATTTTTTTATGCTTAGGTTTTTCATCTTTAGGGCCAAGGGTATTAAAATTAGTATTATACTGTTCTGGCCCTAAATTTAAATTCCTCGTTGAGTTTGATATGTAGTTGCCTTTTAGCAATTGCAAGTAAGATCTTCTTTCAGACTCGTTGTATTCGGGTTCAGGGTAATCTGGTTTCTCATAGTTGTCATACACTCCAACGCATGATAGCTTTTCTCGGAGACTCTCAGATTTCTTTAGGCGGTTCAACTTTTGATTATTCTTGTCTTTACTTCGGTTTAATGTTTTAGTGTAGTATTGAGTATCAGCAGGTTGATAAATAAGAGGGCCTATGGTGTTATTGTAAGTAGATCTGTCTGGCTCTGTGGGCATTCTTTTGTCTACTCTTATTGGCTGAAAATAGCAAAAGCTATGGTGCTTTTGTAAGGGTATTTGAAAGTTTTTCTTGTTTTTGCCTTTTGAGCTAATGTTAGTAAAATGGTTGCGCTTTTGAAGGTACTGTTGCTGCAGAATGTTAGTATTCTGAAAATGAAATTATTAGAATGTTAGTATGTTATCATTATCATACAAGAATGAAAAGGATGAGATCCTTAACTTATCATGCTAATAATTTTACCAAAATATAAGATCACAGATGGAATGAAACATAAAATGGAAAATTAAAATCAAAACAGTGAACAAAAAGCATTATACCTGTGCATTATCGTCAGTCAAATTACTTTGCACTGAATTACTTCGATGTACTAATGTTCTCTTTGGTATGGGTTTTTCCGACAACTTTGGTATTTGCAGTGTTTTATTTGGCGCAATTATTTGTTTCTTTGGTAATCCAACTTTATTGATTCCCGATTGCTCATTGAGCTGGTTTACCACCGATTTTACTAATGAACTTGATGATGGTATTGTAGAAGCTGTTCTCTTAGGCGTTGCTCCAATTATATTTGGCTTTGAACTATCTTTTTTATTCGACTCCTTGCCAATAGTTTCATCTTCAGATTCACTATCTCTAGCTAGGTCTGGCAAACCACTTTTGCTAGTTCTGAGAGGCTTATCTAGTGATACTGCTGTTCTTAGCAGTGTCCCAGGTCTGGAGACGTCCTCTGCAGACTTTGATGGCCTCACAGGAGCGTCTACAATATCAAATGATTTCGAATTTTTCGTGTTGATTAACGGCATCGATAAATTAACGTAAACGTGATCAGTCTTAGCTGGTGAGACTTCTGGAGATATTTTCGTTCTTGGAGCTGGTATAGGTCTATTCAATGAAGTAGTCGAAGCGTTAATTTGATCATCACTTTCTTCACAAACTTGTATAGAATCTGTCAAGTTCTCGAATCCTTCAACTCCACTTATATTGGATTTTACTTTTAGCAGAGAAGGAAAATTTGCATAAATGATGTCTTGGTTAGCGCCATCTTTATCGCTACCGTCTTCATCTTTATTATTGTTTATTTCAGTGAAATTCTCACCATATTCTGTGTTCGGATAGAACCTCTCAATGTTTCTTTTTCTGACTACTCTCATCGACTGAAATTGAGGCAATTTTCTTATGTTTCTCGTATTCAGAGAAGAAAATTTCTTTGTGTTTGGCTCTGATTCTTCGTCAATTGTTGGGAATTGATTTAAGAATGACGTTTGCATTTGTGGTAGATATGGATTGAGCAACACAGTTTGATGTAATGGATACATCTGTTGTATTGGTGACAAAACTGGTATTCCAAAAGTAGTCTGGATGGAATTCGACGGAGAGTTAATTGGGTATGTAACAGCGTTCTGAACAAACGGCGGACAGACAATCCTAGGTGTAAAAGATGGGTTCGTTGTCAGCTGCTTTTGCAAAGCCTCTATACCTTTAGCCGTCTTTTGATTTTGAATAGTTTCAACAATTCTCGGTTGGATAATTTGCACAGGCTTTTTATGCATGCCAAAATAAAACATGAAAACGAACGAAACACAAATTAGAAAAATAACACACAAAAACAAACAAATGATAATTATTATTTTGACTGCAGATTTCTCAACATGGTGGAGACAACAAAATGGGTCATTGAGTTTCGTAACCACATTATCACAAAAATCACGAACTTCGTAAACGATAAGAAGGTTATCCAAATTGGTCATGGAACAAATATTTCGTAATAAAAGATAGGTTTCATTATTATATTTTGTATATTAAGTTCTATTAAATTCAGTGAAAATATTTTAGGCTGAGTTCTACTTGTGAAACTGTATAACTTTTTCCGAAGAACATACATTTGTATATGACAAAATAAATTGGAACTCCCTTACAAAGTCACAATTTTTTATTAATTTTTGTATGGTAGGTCTATTTTTTTCATATTTCGGCCTATGTTACTTGGGGACAGTTGTTGAGTTTCACGAGTTGAACTCACCCTAAAAATATTTGCACTGAATTAATTAGGACCTTATAAACACTAAACTGGTTTCGAAATTTGCAGACAATTTATTAGATTCATGCAGTAATAAAGGTAAACAAAACAGCATACTTATAAAAAAATAACTTTGATTTACAAAATGTTATCAATGAGTTTATTAGCCTTGTTGTAGATATATCAATGCTGCATATCATAACACTAAAGTTATGCTAAAGTTTTATCTATGATTAAACAAAGACTGTACTAAAATTTAAAAAAAAGTACAACTCATTCAGTAGCTTTAGATAGTTCATTGACACACAGTTTGTTTAACATTTCGTTCGGCGGTTATTGGAGCTATTTTAATAAAAACTTTTTCTTTTATAATAATTTTTGCATAAATATCAACAGCTACCAATGTTAAAAACTGAGGACGGGTTAATTGGTACGAAAATTTATTAGAGGTCTAATATTCTTATTTTGCAAACAAAGTTGTTCCTTATCACCAGTCCTCAGTTTTCAGTATCAGTCGCAAGTGTTATTTCATTTAAATGAAAGTGTAAACATACCATACTGTAAATAAAAAAAAGAAATTGAATGTTTATTAAACACAAGCGTTTCGCGCCGAGACGAGTAGGTACCAAGAGGTTAAAAATTTGGAAGTGTTCGATCGAGGCACCGGTAGCTCAGATGGCAGCAAATGTCTCAGGTTCAAGCCCCGGCTGACGCTAACACTTTTACAATTTCTTATTTTCATTTATGAAAATAATGTAGCACTGTGAGTGCAAAATAAACCATAGTATATTATACTGTCTTACCTTATTGGGGGGTTGTTGCAGGCCGTGGAACGGCAAGTTCTCGTACAAGCCAGGATTGTCGCTGAGGGCGCCGTTCGCTACATTATCTACGCCATTCGTAGGTGGGCCTGTCGGAGTGATGCACATCGGTCAGTTATCAGAAATTATTACGTCCTATTAAATTCAGTGCAAATGTTTTTAGGGTGGTTTCTACTCGTGAAACTGAACAACTTTCCTAAAGGAACATAGGTCGATGTGTATGCAAATAATTGGATCTTCTATAAAAAGTGAAAATTTCTTGGAGGTTGTTCAGTTTTACGAGTAGAACTGACCCTAAAATTATTTGCACTGAATTTAAAAAGACCTTATGTGAGTTCGAATTGGGGTAGTTTGAATTAATATATCTTTTATGTACCTTTTACATAATATGTAGGTAACACATTAAAATTGGTATTACTGGAGTGATAATCAAAGATTTGGTTTCATTTGAGTCATTTTAAAACCTATAAAATATAAATAATGGTAAATAGATGAATTTTCTTTGAAGTATTAATAAGGTAACATGGCAAACATTGAAGTTCGAAACTTTTTATCAAAAGATAATACATAAAATGTCAACATAAAATTTTTGAGAACTTGCAACATGGTATACCCAACACGTTGAAGTGTTTTAAAAAATTACTTTTCTCGACATTTTATGTGCCATGCTGAGAATCTTTTTAATCTTTCTGACAATATTCTGAGTTCCCTTTCCTCACTGACTATAAAAAGTCGTCAACATACACACAACTCAAAATCACGAATAAAGCATGCTATACTTACTATCCCCCGGCTTCTTCCGTTTTCTGGTAGCTTTTTGTGGTTCATTAAATGGTTTAATACTCGCAGCTATTCTATCAGGCCTTTTGAACGACACAACTAAAACATGCGCAAAATGAGGAAAACAATGCAAAAGTAAACGAGAAAGCCAAAGCAAATAAGAAATTTAAAATCAAGCTATTAATGCACGTGCAAATTCAGATTAAAATTATTTTTCTTAGTCTTTCAAAATTTGTCATAGGTTACAGATAAGTAGGTAAGCAAGTACCTAGATATGTAAATAAACTAGGACGTAGTTTTCATTATAATTTCGATAATATCAAGCAAAATTTTAAAAGACTTGCTTCAAAAGCATGATTAAGTGACATATTTGGTTCTGAAATCTTGAGGCCATGGTACCCTTTATATCACTTAAAATAAAAATTCCAAAAACAAAGATGTCATTTTTATCATGCCTATTTGAATAAGTGTGACAATTTGTGATACTGAATTAAAGTGTTCGAGTGTGTAAATGGCAATATTTAACAACTACCTCCTTCAGTAACTATAACGTTCGGCGTTTCGCTTTGAAATAAAGACCTCAATCTATTCTTAGGCAACGTGTATCCTGATTTGTTCAAATTCATCAAAGATAACGCGCGTTTGTTAGATTTATTAATTTTCTTGTATTTACCGCTGCTGTCGTCTGAATCATTATCAGATTTTTTCCTCAGATTCTTAAAAATTCCTGTGACTACACTTTGAGTGTGCCTTCGAGGTTTAGTCTTACTATATTCAGTCTTGGTTTCCTCATCAGTCTTTCTGTTTCTTTCCAACAAGCCAAGATTCGCTTCATCCTCTCTAGTTTCTTCTCTTTCTTCTGGCTTTTGGGTTTGAGCCTGGAGTCTCGCTTGATTTTTCGGACTCAAGGTGTGATTAGAATTGACGTGTACTAATACTCCAGGTTTTAATGGCCACTTGTTTGGCGATACAACAGGTGGTAGTTCAGATTTGTCATTGTTTGCTTCGGATGTTTGATTCTGGTTCAGTTCTTCTGGTTTCTGTCTGCTTGCATTTAGAGTAGCCTCGAGTTGTGATAGGTTTGCTTGAAGGCTTGAAGTCTCTCTGAATTTGTTCATTTCCAACGGGTAGTTTTGTGAATCGACCAATCTTGTTCGGTCGGATGACTTTGGACTGAATGACAAGTTGATCCTCGGTGACAATGCGGGTATGGCTTGTGATATGATCGACTGAGCTATAGATACTTCATTTAAACAGCTACCATCCGGACTGGGTAAAAATGTAAAACAAAAATGATGTTACAACCATGCAATGAATGAATGATGGATAATAAATTATGACATATCCTAGAATTATGACTTGTAATAATAGACTTTTATAGAATAAATAATTCGACATGATATCTTTAATAGTTTACCTAATATGATAAGTAGTTTGTTCAGATTGCCGATGATTTATAATGATGTATAGTACATACCTACAAATAATGATAAATACATCTATGATTATACGCTCACACCTGTGTAATATATGTAGGTATATAGGTACCTACCCAATTTTACTTAAATATAAATACATATACACATACAAAAATAAATACATAAAGTATTGTAAAACCGGAAACAGAAGAATGCTTTCTATTCATGCATCACATAGAAAATATATATTCAAAATTTTGACAACGCCACTACATCTTTCAGAAGAAACTACACAAAAACCACACATTTTCAACAACATTGTGTACAAAGAAACTACTGAGCCAAAATTAGCAAATGCCAAAATAATAAGAAAGCATTCTCCATCTATAACAAGTGTTAGGAATAAGAATTTAGTTAGTTATATACCTGAGCTATTAATCGTAGTCAGTCTTAGAACGTCGGGTGTTAGTGCGGTTAGGAACCTAGGCAAGAATAATCATTTAGTAAAATTATTGATATTATTAGGTGTTAAAAATAATACATAAATGAAAAAGTGTAATTAGATAAAATTTGATGAGTAAGAAGAATACATGCGTCTAAATCTAGTACAGTCAACTATTTTATTATGATTTATCTAACCATCTAAAAACTACTAACATTAATAATTATTTTGATAATATCAGCTATAATTTTTTATTTAAATTTCTACATGGATGGACAAGAGTGGGAAACTATGTTAATTATTATTTTGTGAAAAAGGTTTTTTGGTATTTGGCTAGGAGGCTATGGGAAGATGACTGTACTAAACGCTTAAATTTTAGTAATAATAATCATCTATCATTTCTCACTAAAATACATAAAAACTAGCAGCCGTTGGTCCAGGCATTCAGCATTATACAGGCTCAAAATCAAATCAAACTCGGCTTAAACATGACCATGAATTGACCTTTTATATTTGACCTTGACCTAATGGTCTGGGGACAATGACAGGTGACCTTGTAGGGGGCATCGATAGTGTGTGCCAAGAATCTGCGCGGACCAAGGGCGTTGCTGAAATAATTTATCAATTAAATAACTAACTACTAATTGTTTATAGGGAGGAACATATAATAAACACATAAAAATAAATAAGTTTCTAAAAAAATATGTAAAATAAGTCCTACTTTCAAAATAATATCTAAATGGCACTAATTAATAATAAAATGATAGCTCAATAATATTAAAAATAAAATTTTCTTTGCAATTTACTAAAATGGGTATTGTTTCGGAAAAAATATCTAAAAATTGTTAAAAAACTTACTTTTCTCTCTCTTCCAACTCCACTGGATTATTGTCTAATGTGATTTGTTGGTTTGTTTGTTTGTATGATTGTTTGTTAGTCGTCAGATTATGCGAATGTTAAATGGTCAGCGTCCGGAGGCAAAAAGAAAAACAAAACAAAATTAGTAAGAATACAATACAACACAGTGAATACTAAGATTAGAATATTATAAAGTCATTTCAAATTTAATGCAAATATTTTTACTTCCCATATACAAGGTAAAGTTTTTGTATAGAAGATCCATTTTTATTTTCATAATTCGTTAAAAATTTACTAAAATAAGTTGTCCACGAGTAGAACACACCCCGAAAATATCTGCACTAAAATTTAAAATACCTTATAAAATATCATTATCACACACAAAATTGTCAATGCAAAACTCAGAAATATTAAAAGTGTAAATTACGGTGTTTTAGCTGTACACGGAAAAGTTTATTTTTATTGTTCTGTTATTAATGAATTGCATTGTTATATTTTTAAAGTTAATCAAATGACAGTGACACACAGAAAGCAACACACTGAATAAAACCGTACTCTCAGCAGCACTTAAACCTACCCCTTAAAGGGATCAACTTATAGTGGTAACTCTTAGTGATTATATGAAAAACCAGCATATTTGGTCTTAAATGGGAAAGGTTGATGTGATGCTTTGGGTCAAGCTAATACTTAGTCGCCAACCCAATTTAAAATGGGCGCTCATTTAATTCTTTTAGCCAAACTGTATACAGAATGTAAAAAAATAACAGCAAATATTTCTAGGCCTGAACAAGCCCATGAAGATAGTCGAATTTGTATGAAAATAAGATTGTAAATCGTGATTTCCATGACAGACGCTTGCGTTACGGTGCTTTAAAAATACGCAGCGACGGACTAGTGGGAATAACACCTTGGGCTGGTTCAAAACTAGATATAATTGCCGGAGTTCATCGGGTCTTTGGACGACTCAGTGTCCCACTCGAAAAGATTGCAACGTTATTTTGAAGCCAGTGTGTATCCCTGTCACACTCACATTTGGATTTGCTCCTCATTCTACGGCAGACGCAGATGATGATGATGCAGAGGATCACGGCCAGGATCAGCACGCCTAGGGCGATGGCTCCGATGAGCAGCAGTTTCTTCTGGGCTCGCCACCAGGGCACCACACCTGCAAGAATTCAAGGAGCTGGTGTTGACTTAAGATACACGTTGTATGCTGTGTGATGCCGGCTAAGGATAGCATCACCCCATTTCTTCCCGTGGGAGTCGTAAGAGGGACTCGAGGCTGTGTATTATATTTTAGGCGATGGGCTGACAACCTGTCACTATGGCGATACACAACTTTCCGAATGACCCTCAAATATTTGTCAGAAGTGGTAAATGTTCGTTTTTGCGGCCGTTTACGCTCTGCCTACCCCGCAAGGGATTAAGGCGTGATATGTGTATGTATGTATGTACGCGTTGTAAGGGACATCTGTCAAAATTTGAAGCCTTGTAATATTTGAATTAGATGGGAATTTTTGTAGCAAATCTTCAAGTGTACTTAGATAGCGTTGAGCTTGACTGAACAAGTATTTTTCGATAAAAACGTATGTATATAGATGACATGTATTTATGCCTCAAATGTCAACTTAGCACAACGCCATCTGGTATTAACATATAAAAGTAGCTCGAGAACGGTCATATAGAAAATTCCCCATTGATTGAAAAAGTCTAGACAGTTTGTATATAGTGTATAATTATTACTTGTATAACTGGATTTCTGTCTCCCTAACGGTTGTGTGTGACGGGTGACCATTGCCATTACTAACTGAACAAATTTTTCGATGGGGGCTATGTTAGTAAACGAGTAAAAAAAATATGACCTCCCATACGAATTTTCTCAATCAGCTGGCTAACTTTCTAAAAAAAATAAAAATAAAAAGTTTCCCAACATAGGCTCTGTAGTAAGAACAGTTTCATAGTCTGTTCATGCCTGCAAAGTTTTCGAAGTTTAGTGCAGTCTGGTCACTTTTAACGGCCTATTTTTCAGCTGTCAATTCCATTAAAGCAACAAAGGCGAATGAACCGTGAATTATGGGTGGTAAATTTGCAGGTATTTTACAGCTGTCAAAATAGGCATTTAAAAATTGGCACGACTTTAAGGGGTAACCAAACCTTATAATAAAAATATTTCGGACATTTCCTAGCTTGAGTGTTTTATTCAAAATAAAATCAAAACTAGATGATGTGATAAAAAAATAGAATATTGTTGACCTACCAAAAAAATAAAAACTTACTTAATGAACACGAGTAAAAATATAAAATTAAGTGAAAACATATAAGTAATAAAATTATGAAATTAAGATGTGTTATGGATAAAAGCGTCATTGTGTGTGTGAGTGTATTTGTGTTTTTTGGATATGAGGAAATCAAGACGGACAAGACAAAAAAGGTAAATAATTTAAAAAGCCCACGTAATAATTAACATTTAGCATAGTTTTACTCACTTAAACTTTCCCAGTTGGCTAGAATACAGAAAACAATTTACTTAGTCGACATTTTTGTAATAATACTCCTGCGTAAAATATGATTTTTGCGTAAAATATGATTTTTGCGTAGAATATTAAAATTTTTATTCATTGACTTAATAGTCCACAAATGTTTTGTGAAAATGAAAGGTATAGTTAAGTATGAGTTATCTATAAGAGAGCTTCCTCGTCGAATCGAAGCCAAAGTAGAGTTAAGATAGTTTCTTAAATTATCTAAGTTACAAAGGTACTTAATTTTTACGTAGTAAGATAACTTAGCTGGGTGATTCTGCTCATGAATATGAAATACTTGATTTTACGTGTACCAATCCGTGTACCAATTCTATCAAAAACTGTCGAAGAGATAACAGACATATATCTTAGAATTTATAATTTTATTATAGTATAGATATGTCCACCTGGGACTCCAAAATCAAACCCAAACATTTTTGTTGAGTTAGACATACATACATTTTTGAAATTTCCCACATTAACATCAAATATTTGGAAGTTGAATATATTTTGCGATTGGCGAAAACACTTTGATACCGCGTTTCAGGACTTGTATGTGAAGCGCATGCGCGCTGCCATTTGATCACCCTACAAAGCTAGCGTACTGACTATGAAAATTACCCAATGGATGATACATAGTTCTTAAAGCCACTTACCAACGACGTCTCTCTCGCAGGGTGTGGAGCTACCCGCGCTGTTGTTCGCGACGCACAGGTAGGTCCGGTACACGGCCACGCTCGGGCTGAGTCGCAGGTAGCTGTGTGGCGCATCGTGCCAAATCTTCTCGTCGGTCAAACTGTCGTTGTCATTCTTTAGCTTCCACGAGAATGTCACCTGCGAATGGGATTGTGATCCAGTCATTCCAAATTTTCGTGACAATTTGACAGAGATCACAATATTAACCTGATAAAAACGCCACAAAGAAAAAACCGAACCAGTCACAGGTTTGAATCCTGTTTGCAGCATAAGAATTGTTTTTTTTTAAATTAATGATGGGTTTGCTCTTGACTTTAGTCTAGGTCATAGGACAGAGACAGAGTCTAGGGTGGAGCGAGCTCACCCAGAAGAAGCCTGTTCACTCTTACTTTGAAGAGATTAGGGTTGTATGCGTTTGGAAATACAGACGCAGGTAGTGAGTTCTACTCTTTAGCAGTGCGCATTATAAATGTTGACTGGATGCAAAAAAAACTGTCGTGTTCTTTAGCTGGTATTCTATTCTAATGCACTTACATCTAAAGGATTGGCGAATGCAGTGCAGACAAGTACTTGCTCTCCATTCATCTCTACTTGCTTGATGCCGCACTCCGGTTTGACTGAAATGAAATGGATTTGTTAAAGGCTTTCGATACAGTCTCTCATGTAATTATATATTGCTTAGCTTTAATAAAACTACTTTGACGACTCAAATTTATATTAGTTTACAATTATGTAAGTTTAATAGAGTAATTTTTTTATAAGTTTCGATTTTGTAAGGAAACTTCAAACTGTTTTTTTTTTTTATTAATGATGGGTTTGCTCTTGACTCTAGTCTAGGTCATAGGACAGAGACAGAGTCTAAGATGGAGCGAGCTCACCCAGAAGAAGCCTGTTAAGGCACTGGCACTCCCACACACTGACAGAACGCAGCAAGGCTACTTGGCGCCACACTTCGGTGGGATGGTGGTCGCGAGCCAGGCGGCCCCTTACGGAGCCTTCCACCGCGCACGTGGGGTCGTTCAGCCGGACTTTTCCACAGGCAAGCCTGTGTTGCCGTTGCCCGGGCTCCACCGCTAGGAGGTTGATCCCATACCACACCAAAACTGGTGTTCATTAGGGAGCAATTATGCACACTAATCCAAGCCATATTCCCAAGCGTGGCAAGCGGGCCAATAGGGAGAGCCCAATGTCCAGCAGTCGACTATTGTGGCTGACAATGTAGAGGTACCATTGGGTACCATTTAAAGTAGGTTGGCAGAATCTGCCAGACTAATTATTCAAAAATGGTAGCTTAAAAAACTGGTTGTTAGGTTTCTTATCTTCAAAATAAGCGTAAGTTTATTTTTAAGCGATAACTTTTTGCAAACCAAAAGCTACTACTTATTAGGACTACTGATTCATAGGAGAATCAAAATTGGGAGCTTTAGAACTAAAAACATTAGGACAAACAATATGTTAGGACAATCAACCCGTTAATACTTACACAAAACATCGATGAGAACCGTAGTATGAACGCTCCCGTGTCTATTATACGCTTCGCAAACATAGTTCCCGGCATGCTTCCTCTGCACTGGTCCAAGAAGCAAGGTGTTAGAGGAGGACAGCACGAGGGAATTGTTGCTGTGCTCTTTCCCCGATGACTTGGAGGCGTGTTCACGCCGCCATGTGTAGCTGGGCTTCGGAAAACCACTGGAAATAGAATGGTTGGTTGAAATATTAAACTATTATAATAGTTTTAGCTATATGAATAAGTAAAACGTGAAGGGATTGTTACTTGTAGTTCAAATTGAACAGTTTAGCGAATTCAGCGTTTGAATTCGGAGCGCAGGAAGGCAAATAGCAGGGGATTAAAGGACACTAAAAAGATTTTTCACGAAATGTGACGTGAATTTCAAAAATCAGCAACTTTTTGACAGGAAGGTGTGCCGTTAGGCAGAATGGAGGGGTGTAGGTGATGTCAGGAAAAGGGTAGCTACCCTGCCTAGCCGGGTTTTGTGGCCAGGGGACCGACTGGGTTGTATATATGCGGTGCGCGGTGAACACTTCGATACCGCGTTTCAAGCCCATTGTTCTCTGCTAATCTGTCACGTGGCGCCATCTCGCGGATATGTTGGTACTTATACCAGGTAACTGTAGCGTTTTGCTTGCTTGTGAACCACTTGAGTGAGCTTGTTTTAATAGCTCCCAGAGCTCGCTACATGTTCTATGCACAACAACAAACTTGTTTTTATCCAGCTGCAGAGATAAAATAAAAACTTCTCGAGAACAATATAAATTAAGTTTATTTAAATACTTACTGTGCTGAGCAAACTACTTTGGAAGGGATTTCGTTTTCATTGACAGACACAACCTTCGGGAAGACTGTGATGTTCTCGGGCTCATCTGAAAGACAATGTCATTTGAAATACCTACATAAAATATCTACTAACTAATTCATAAATTTATTTGATGTCTGGTTAATAAAGTTGTCACGAAGTGGTTGTTTGATCACTGAATAGGCTAAACGTTGGTGCTGTAAGCAGTTCTCTCACTTGTCGTCGCTGCGTATTTTAACGTACCGTAACGCATGCGTCTGTCAAACGGAAGGAAATTGCGAATTACGATCTTGTTCCCATACTAATATAAATATTCCTAAAGCCAGATTGCGAGGACACTTTTTGAAATCACTCCAAGTTCAGTCATCTTGATTGTTGTCATTAATTTTTTTTTTGTTTAATGCACCTGCCTTGACCCTTTCCGCATGCCCTAGGGTAGACTGGGAGATAACGTCTTTGTCGTTAAGTCCGCCCGTGTACATTTCTGTGCATAAAGTTAAATACAGCTACGGTGCAAAATGGATGTGTCAATCCTAGTCGTTTGATTTCCTCTCGTCTGACAGACGCAAGCCTTACGGTACGTTAAAATACGCAGCGTTGAAACCCGCCTGAGAAGTCGCTCTACTTTCATATTGACATCTTCTCAACCGTCGATAGTGGCGCCATTTAGTTCCCAGATATTCTCACTACCCACATTCGACTGCGAACCGCGTGGTGCTGTTGACGGAAGGGCCGGCGTCGTTGTTTGAGGACATGCAGGTGTAGGTAGCCGTGTCAGACGCCCGGTCCAGCATCCCGCCGGGCCACGCTGACATGTTCCAGTGCTGGAATGTACAATAAACAGGGTTATTTTTTATTCACCCCGGGAATTTTACAGGGTGATACTACTCATGATTCTGAACAACTTTCATTATGGGGTCACCTGCAAAAACCCCCAGCTGCTCCATAGAAAAATTCATACCTACTCAAACAAAATATATGGAACAGTTGGATTTTTTTTCGCGAAATCGCAGGTGACCCCATAATAAAAGTTGTTCAGAATCATGAGTAGAATTACACTGTAAAATTTTCGGGGTTAATAAAAAATTACCCTGTATACATGTGTTTAAATTATAGCTGCAAAAATTTTAAGGAGCGAACCAGCAAATGAAACTGAACGAATTTCGACAAGGAACATTGGTCAGAATACAAAAAAATAATCTTCTATTTTATGTAACTTGGTCGGCTGGAACATTTTGTACAGAAGGTCTATTTTTTTCCCTACAACTACTTCAACCTTTGTTCGTTGGGAAAGTTGTTCAGTTTCATAGGTTGGTTCAATATTTGCAGTTCATTTTGTTATACTTATTTCGGTTAAAACAGTAAAGAGCATGACGTCATGCCATATTGGTATTGCGATATCATAATGTTTCGAAACCGAAATTTTCTGTTTCAACGGTTTTTTAGGTACCTACTTATAATTAAAAGAACCGTGTACCATGAAAACGTTTACCGGTACCAATAGAACGAGTACCTTGAAAACGTAAACCGCACCCATATAATACTAGTAGCTAAACGTTTACCTGTACCAACCTGTACCAATATTATAATGGTAGCTAAATGTATACCGGTACCAATACTATACTGGTAGCTAAACGTTTACTTGTACCAATATTATACTGGTAGCTAAACTTATACTTGTACCAATATTATACTGGTAGCTAAACGTATACTATACCGATATATAGCATACTAGTAGATTAACCGAAAACAATCGGCTGATATACTTGGATACCTTGTTTCAAAAGTCACGTTCTAAACTCACCAGAGTGCTCTCAACGGCTTCGAAGTCGTTCCTATTGACTTGCGGCCCTATGAACCTGGAGACCACGTAGTATTTGCCCTCGGAGTTGTCCTCGTTGATGATGGAGCCGTTCTTCAGCCATTGCACGCTGCAGTTGGGGTTGCATTCGATAGTGCAGGACAGAGATATGTTCTGGAAAAGAAGGAATAGACTTTTCAATTTGTATTTCGTTTTATGTAGGAGAGGCCAAATTGTTATTGCATTGCCAGGTTTTAATGTAACTTTCAGCTTAAGATAATACCAAAGCCTGTGCAAAGGATTATGCTGATTATTGTTTACATGAAGTTAATGTTATGTTGTTTTTTCGTAAAGTGTCGCTAGTTCTGCGTCATTACCTGCCTTAAATAAGCATGACAAGACGCTTTAGGATTGAGAGGTAACGTTGGTGTTGATGATAACACTTTTGAAGTATTTATTAGAGGTATGAAATACAAACAGAAAATTTATAAGGTTGCGCTACCAACATTATTGGCCAAAGTGATAATAAGTACAGAAAACAAAACACTAAAACAATACCTAATATTAAAACACTTCCGAGAAAGGTAAACAATTTAAGAAAACTGGCAAAATTTGGTATTCCGTTTATCGCGGGTTTTCATCGCTTAGACCACATTCAATTTGTTAAAATGAATTAGTCATCGGGTAATAATTGCAAAACTAACCCGGAAGATGTTACATCATCAAGATACACTTGCTTAATTCGCGGGCAAGAAATGAGGAACGTAAGAGGCGAAAGAAGTTGCAGGTTCAAATCCTGCCCACAGTAGAAAGTTTTGCAAGTTTTCTAAAACAAAAAAAGTTTTTACCTGTGATTTGTATAAAGCACCGCTGTACTGGTTCATTGCATATTTGAATTGAGGCGGGGCTGGAAATAAAACAGATATATTTAAGTAAAACACCGCATGTAAGGGACGGTGCGGTGTACCGAAAACTTTGCATGAATGGTCAGACCATGAAACTGAACAACGTTTACTATGGAGGATATGTTGGGAAACGAGTTCTTTTTTCGATTTCCCATACAAAATTCCCGATCAGTCAGTAGACTTTCTATGGAGACTCGAAAAATATAATTGTAGTCATGCCTACAAAGTTTTCCGTACACTGTCCCTTACACTCTATATAGTCTTTGCATAATTTGGGGCTTGATGGTGCTGTGTGTCTTATTCAGGGATAATAATCTATATTTTTCAAGATGAAGCTTGCTAATTTCGGATTCCAATATTTTTAAATACTATCACATTCCCAAATTTGCCGTGTAATGCTGGCTTGGATTGCCGTGTGATGCCAGCTCAGAATAGCATCACCCTATTTCTTTATTGTGGGTCTTGTAAGAGGCAACTAAGGAAGTCGAGGGTGATAAAATTTTGTATTACAATTTTAGGCGGTTACACACGATTTTTCTGCGAAGGTCCTGAAATACTTGTCAGACGTGGCGCCCGCGATTGTCTTCTACAGCCTTTAACGCCCTGCGAGGGATAAGGCGTCATATATGTATGTAGGTATGTACCTAGAACTTCAATATCCACAACCGCCGGTTCACCCTCCAGTCCGTTCATGCCGCGACAACTGAAATTGGTCCTGTGGTCCAATGTCACTGGATCAATGGTCCAATTCTGGGACACAATGTCCGTCACTAGCACGCCGCCGCGGTGCCAGCGGAACCTGAAAAAATAACTCTATGAAAAAACAGGCTACAAGTTTTATTTTAAAATGATAAAACTTAACGGCCGTTAAAGCCTCATCTTTCAGGGTGTAGATTTCATAGCCCCGGGGCTAAAATTGTAGAGTCTAGAAATAAAAAAAGCCTCATCTACCCCGATACAGCATGTGAACCAGTAATTCTGAAACTTACCAACCTCACTTAACGTTAAAAATAACATTAATAGGTATAACATATACTACAATATTAACAGGCACTACAGTCCACAGCTGGACATGGGCTTCCGGCGTATTACCATACTCACCAGGCAGGCGGATTGGCAAGCGCAGTGCAAATGTTGTATTCACAGGAAATGCTGCTGCTCATTATTCGGACAAATTTTATATACCTATTATGAAAAATGGCGGGTGTCGTAAAAAGTGACTAAGGTGGACCAGGTGTTAATGCTCTGCCTACCTCGCAAGGGATAAAGGCGCGTTTTTTAAAATTAAGGATGGGTTTGCTCTTGACTCTAGTCTAGGTCATAGGACAGAGACAAAGTCTAAGATGGAGCGAGCTCACCCAGAAGAAGCCTGTTCACTCTTACTTTGAAGAGATTAGGGTTGTATGCGTTTGGAAACACAGACGCAGGTAGTGAGTTCCACTCTTTAGCAGTGCGTGTCAAATGATGACTGGAAGCGCTTAGTCCGAATTGGTGGAATGGCAACCAGGTACGGATGGTATCCGGCGGTGCGTCTGGATGTCCGATGGTAGAAGGGAGCTGGTGGAACAAGGTGGTATATGTATGTGTACCTGTGAGCCTCGGGCCGCCCTCGCTCCTGGATGCTGCAGCTCAGCACGAGCGACTTCCCCTTGATCACCTTCCACGGCGAGTAGGTCAGCTTGGCCGGCCCGGGCGGGTCTAGAAATATAAATAAATAAATTTTAAATAAAGAGTCAATTACAGATTATGATACGCATGGTACATGAATTTCAAACGATACCAATTATAGGTATCCACATATGACTTCAAGATTAAAACGTGTTGCTTATTTTAAGTAAGCATGTAAAGTTTTAGCATATTCTAATTTATGCAATGAAAATGCACAGTTTACAAATACAAAAAAAACACGATTAAGTATTTAGAGTAAATTATTTGTCATTTTAATTTATAAAGATCAGAATATTTTTAACACAACATGCGTTCATTATTGCTTGCTGTGTGATATCGGATGTAGCATCACCCCATTTTTTCCCATAAGTGGCGACTAAGGGATTAGAGGGGCAGACAACCACAATTTGCCAAATGGCCCTCAAATGAAACATGGCGTAAATGTCCGTTTACACTCTGACTATCCCACAAGGGGTTATAGGCGTGATATATGTATTAGGATTGATTCTGTTGCTGAGATTGGCCATTGAGGTAAGCAAGTTTTAAATTTAGTCAATATTTAGATGACTATCTTCAGTCTTTCTTTGATATCAGAAGAGGGATTCCTAAAAGTTGTTTTCATTTTAGGGCCCCATCAATTCTACAGCGTGTGTACCAGTCATCTTCTTTTCGCGTGGGACACCGAGTCGACGAATGACCTGATGAACTTTGGTGTCCGAGATTTTTTACCGCCTACTACTAGTAGTAGGCCTCAGACATGGTTGTGTAATAACCACGGTCTAAGTAATCATAAACAGCAACTGGTCCCGACGGCTAAGCGTGCTGTCCGAAGCACGGAACCATCTTCTTTTCGTACAATCAGGTGGTTCAACTTGCAATGTCCTAACTAAACTGGAAAATGATTATATCAACTTTGTGAGTGCCCCACCGGGAATCGAACCCGGAACCTTTGCACCGCAGCCAGTTGCAGTACCACTGCACCACATCAGATCAGTTGACCCTGACAACCCTCGAATAACGTTTAAAAGGTAAACCCGATTAACATACAGTTAACAACGAGTTCAGTGTCGTCACTTCTCGGCCCCCAATCAGCCAGGTTCTTCCCCTGGCAGGAGTAGTTGCCGTGGAAGCTCTTTGTCGTATCCTGCAGGAGCAGCATGGAGGGATCCACTTCGTTGCACAGGTTATCTGGAACGATGAAGATACAGCTTAGGTCATAAATATGGGATAAGTCCGCCTTTGTGCAATACCTTTTCTGATACTTGTGTTTTTTTTGTGTTATTTATTTGGTGCAATAAAGTTATTACATACTCGTACATACACAAATGAAAATTGGAAAGGCGGACGGCTGCCGGTTTAAATACTATCAGAATAATTTTACCCGTAAAATGCGGCAAGAAATGGTCGTTCAGGGAACGGGCAGCATTTACTGCGAATGCATCATCTTGCACCGCATTGCATATGCCTGCCAAGCGTGATGAGTATGCATATTTAGCAGTGGACTGTTGTGGCTGTTAATATAATGTAATGTGTAAAATAGAAAAAATATTGACTTCGACCGGGAACAGCTTTCTTTAACCTAGGACCGCCGTCTTTCCATCGCTCCGAGCTACCGACTGGAGTTCAAACATAAGTCTTTTTTCCACAAAACAAATCACACTTTTACTCAGTGGGTTTAAATTTTTTATAGGTTATCTGGATAATCAATTTTGTCCTCACATTTAGAACTACTTAGTCCGTAGTTGTTATACCCTTATTACCCTATATAACAACAATGTCGTGTAAGGCCAGCTTAGAATAGCATCACTCCATTTCCTCCCATGGGTGTCTTATGATGCCAGGCGACTAAGCAACTCGGGGGTTACATGTGTTTTGCAATTTAGGTTATGGGCTGACAACCGGACTCTATGGTGACACACAATTTTCTAAATGACCCTCAATTGTTAGTCAGACTTTGGCGTAAATGACAGTTTTCCGGCCGTTTAAGTTCTTGTATTTGGTAACAAATAAAATGTTTCGGGTAAATACACCCTTTTGTTAGACGTTCTATAGGTAACAGCGTGAGCTCGCTCCATCTTAGATTCTGTCTCTGTCCTATGACCTAGACTCTCTAGTCTAGTCAAGAGCAAACACATCCTTAAAAAAAAAAACTTTGGGGTGGTATGGGATCTACCTCCTAGCGGTCCACCCCGGGCAACGGCAACACATGCTTGCACTGAACGATCCCACTAAGCGGTGGAAGGCTCCGTAAGGGCCGCCTGGCTCGCGACCACCATCCCACCGAAGTCTGGCGCCAAGTAGCTTGCTGCGTTCCGTCAGTGTGTGGGAGTGCCAGTGCCTTAACAGGCTTCTTCTGGGTGAGCTCGCTCCATCTTAGACTCTGTCTCTGTCCTATGACCTAGACTAGAGTCAAGAGCAAACACTTCCTTAAAAAAAAAACTCGAAATAAAATATACCTTCACCCTGAGTTCCGTTACACTCCGGCAGCTGCTTCAGGATCTGTCCATCCAGGAACCAGGTGACCTCGTCCAGGACCGGGGGGTTCCCGTCGACCACTTGGCACGTGAGGGTCACGTTCTTGTGGTCAGTCTCCAAGATAGGGCTCTCGGCGTCCATGACGAGACGCACTTGGGGTTTGTCTGGAAAGAGAAGATTGAATGCCAAATTATTAAATACTTTTTTTTTTTTTTTGAAAACTTGCAAAATTTTCAAGCGCGGGCAGGATTTGAACCTGCGACTTTCGCATTACTAGTGGCGACGCCTCTTCCATCTGGGCTACCGCAGCTCATTTCTTGCCCGCCAATTTTGCAAGTGTATTTTAATGCCAGTAACGCGTGGCATGGCTCCATCTACCGGGTTAGTTTTGCAACTAATCACCGGCGACTAATTCTATCTTTACAGATTGAATGTAGTCTAAGCGATGAAAACCAGCGATAAATTGAGTACCAAATTTTAAAACACTTCAAGTTTTAAAATTTGGTACTCTATTAAATACTTCTCGTGTTAGGTATACAAGTTTTCAAAGCTTACAAAATTTGCCCGTGCTTGAAAATTTTGCGAGTTTTAAAAAAATCAAGGGAAGATGACGTTATGGAGACGGTTTGAATAGATGATGTGACTGCTCTAGCGTTGCTACTAATACACTTAAAAAAAATTCAGGCTAATTGACCGAGTTACTGTTTTACCAGAGCTAAAAACATGAAGTTTAGGAAATAGGCGGTTTTCTCAGTTGTCGTCCGTCCCTGCGTATTTTTAACGCACCGTCATACATGCGTCTGTGAGACGAATAAAAATTCCAACTCCGATCTTATTCCCATACAAGTACGTACAGTAACGCACCGTAGCCATACAAGTACGTACAAGATCCCCGACTTTATTGTGACTGCATCGCCGGCGTGACGGCCTGGTAGGAGACCATCTAATGCTGCTCTTTCCAATGCGTGGTCGCCACTTCAGATCCTTCCGACTCAAACGATCGATGGTTATTGTTACTAATGTAGCACTTTCCAATGCGTGGCCACCACTCCAGTACCTTCCGACCCAATCGACCGATGGTTACAGTAACTATTGCAGCAGTTTCTGATGCGTGGCTGCCTCCAGAACCATTTGATCTCACTGATTGTTGTTTATACTTACACAGCACATTGACATCGATGCTCTCCTGACTCGTTCCATTCCCGACTTCATTGGCGAGCAGACAGGTGTAATTGCCCAGGCCAATCCTCTTGCATTCAATTGTATTTTATAGTGGTAGAAGGTCGCTTAATGTTTCCGATGCGTGGCCGCCACTTCAGAACCTTCCGGTCCCGTCTATCGATAATCATACTTACTGATGCAGCGCTTTCCTAAGCGTGGCCGCCACTTCAGAACCTCCCGATTCTATCGATCGATGGTAATATGGTTACTACTGCAGCACATTCGGATGTGAAAAAACCACTGCAGTACCTTCCGACCCAATGGAACGATGGTTATTGTAACTGTTGCAGCACATTCCGATGCGAGGCCACCACTCCAGAACCTTTCGATCTCACTGATTGTTGCTTATACTTACACAGCACATTGACATCGATGCTCTCCTGACTGGTTCCATTCCCGACTTCATTGGCCAGCAGACAGGTGTAATTGCCCAGGTCGGATCCTCGTGCGTCCAGGATTATGAGCGACTGTTGGGCCGTTGTGCCGCCCTGGTAGTGAGATGTGTCGTTGACCTTCACTGGCTTGCCGTTTTGGTACCTGGAAATTTAAAGGTATTTTGGTGAGGGGAGTACTGGAGACTATTTTGAACAATAGCTGGTTTCTAGACAAACATAATTTGTGAATATTTTTTACATATATTTGAATAAATTGCGATTTTTTCACTTGACTGTACTAACTGGCAATTAAGCAGCAGCTAATAATTAGTCAATCATCTTTAAATTGGGTTCACGGTTGATTTTGGTTTGGTAATAAATCCATTCATACTATTTTTTGCATTAAATTATCATGCTGAAAATAAGACAGAAATAGATGAAGATACATAGGTATCAATTTTAAAATGTAATTTGCTTCTGCTACTTCTAAAAAATCTTTTAATTTTTTTCTATTTGTGTGAAGGTTGCCAAGCAAGCAAGCGATAAGACCGCCTTTGCTTACTTTTAGTTTTAAGTTTTCTGTACTGTTTTGTTTTTCTTGAGTATGTTGTAAACAATATATCTATAGATGTTGAAGTGAGACAGTTTCAAAATAGGCCTATTGCATATTTGTGGCAAACGGGTCATGTTATCTACTTAATTAGAAAATATAATTCTTACCATATCACTTCCTTCAGCGACGATGGATTGCTCACGTACTCGCATTTCAGTAAGATTCTCTCTCCTTCTTTCTTCGTGATGTTGAGAGGGTTCACATTGACGATTGGCGGGTCTGAAATTATAGTTGAAGAATCGTTAATTGACATCATTGTATATTCATTATCAATCATTAACAGTCCACTGCAAGTCATTGTGGAGATGCGGTGTGTAAGATTTTGGATTCTTGCATTCACGGTACTTTATTTTATCTGGATTCACCCATTTGTTTATATATATTTATACAGGTTCAAAAATTTAGATTGTACTCGTTATGATCTTTTTTACGCCATCATGAGGTTTCGTAGACACGCTATGCCGTAGCAGAATGCTACGACACTGGATAATGTAATGAAAACACAGAGTAATGAAAAATCTACAGACTAATATAAACTAAACTAGAGTTTCTTGCATACACCCCGTACTGGATGGTGTACCGTCAACTTTGCAGACATAATCAGATCAGATCATCAGACTGTGTAACAGATCAACTTTTACTGGAGGTTATGGTTGTTAAAATGAGATTTCTTTTTCGACCTCCCATACCGATCAGCTGACTTATCTATGAAAACTCGAAAATAAAATCGTGGCCTAAAAAGGCCCCATACTATATAAGTAGTTCAGTTTCATTGTCTGCAAAAGTTTTCGGTTCACCATCCCTTACACCCGGTATGCTTCTGTCTAGGCAGCCGTTGGAGTCTCATTATCGCGGTCTACAGAGACCCATGTCCAGCAGTGGACACAACTGATGATACTTACACCAAATCTCGAGCTCCCTGGTGGCGTGTATGGGTTGTTCATTGGTCTGGTTCATCACTTCATTGGTTGCTTCACATCGGAATTTGTGGCCGTTCTCGAACCTCGTCGCTTCGAAGGTCAAGTTAGATGTGGTCTCGAAAGTTGTGTCGGCCTGAAAAGAGGAATTTTTTTGGTTTAGAAGAAAAATAAATGAATTGACTAGTTAATCGCTTAAGGCGAGTGTAGCCGTCAACGACCTCGACAGTGGCGCCACTAAACAAAAAAAAGATTTCTTTTTATATAGAGGTACAAACAATCTATCAGAATATCCGTTGCCCAAGTTTTTAGTATTATCCTAAATTAAAATTAGAACCTGTAAACTCAATGCAATATTCGCTGCAATTAAAGTTATGGAAAAAAGTACCTAAAAACGGCCACTGTTGTTATTAATTGCCATTACAGTAAATATTTCATTGAGTTTGAGGTTCTAATTTTACTTAAGGATAATACTAAAAACTTGGGCAACGGATATTCTGAATAAATTGTTTGTATAAAGAGAAAATATTTTTTTCGTGAAGTGGCGCCACTGTCGAAGTCGTTTACGGGTACACTCGCTTTAAGACCTTTTAAGACACCGTGTGATGCCGGCTTAGAATAGTATCATCCCATTTTTGGGGGTGACGTAAGCGGCGACTAAGGGGCTCCAAGGGTTTTATGTGTATTACGATTTTAGGCGACAGGCTGATAACCTGTCACTATAGTGATACACTTTATTTTCTGAAACAGCCTTTAAATATTTGACAGACGTGGTGAGCGTATTATACGGCCGTTAACGCTCTGCCTACCCCGCAAGGGATAAAGGCGTGACATGTGTATGTGCTTCCATTTTGTTTGACACTTTCTGTTATTTCCAAAATTAGCTAGGGTAGCTTAGGGCCTAGAAAGATTGTTAACTTAGAGTAGGTTTTTCCTGTTCAGGGGGTCCGGTTAATTAAACGCATTGAAAATTTTGACTTCAATCTGAAACAAATGTCGTTTACAGATGGTTTTTGGATTTTTGTCCTGCTTTGCCACTCAGAGACAATCTCAGCACACAACGATTGCCACACTAAAACCTTCCGAAAGCATAGATCGTTGCGTGTAAAAATCATTAAGACGAAACTTTGAACAAAACAACGAGGTAAACGTTTATCGGAAGGCGTTAATTTGCTTAACCGTCTTCCCACAGAGCGAGATGGGTTCTGTTGTTGATGTAAAATTCACATTTAAGCCTGTTTCAACTTCTGAACGACTTCTTCAAGATGTAAAGTTTATGGAAGAGGCAGCTTACCTGCTACGGTCGTACGTTCGATCTCCACAATACACAAATATTTGTGTTTAGTCTGGGGGTGTCTATGTATGTATAATACTTATGTATATATTTACAAATAAGTATAAAAGTATGAATACCAGCTGTCTCTTTGATTGTGCAAGCTTTGCTTAGTTCGCCCTAAAGTCTACTAAAGGCAGACCTTAACTGCCTCCGTGGTTTACCGTTGGTGTCTGATCCGGAGGTTCCAGGTTTGGATCCCGTGAGGGCACATACAAATCATGCCAGAGGCCTACTATTAGGTAGAAGGCGGTTTCATAGGGTATACGACTACAAAAGGAACAGAACTGTTTTGCCAGTATGTGCCAATGTCTAGAATTTTTAATCTGGGCGAGTTGAGATCATCGATATCGATATCGACTTTTCACGTTCACGAGAGTCGAAAACGAAGTGATTTGTTTTTCTAATTCTAAATACACGGTTTCACATCAAGTACTTCCAGTAGTTCTACATCTTTGAGATTTGTTAGCAAGTATCTGCAATGTAGATTCCCCTTTAATTAGTTATTCATAGAAAATAACAGCCCTTTGAGTTGGCGCGTGTGTATGTTTGTATGTGTGTGTGTGTGTTTGTACCTCCTTTAATTTATTTAATGCCCTCTTAGTGGATTCTACTAATTTGTTTATGCTTGGAATAGCATCGCCCCATTTCTTTCCCACGGTTGTCGTAAGAGGTGACTAAGGGAATCGAGGGATTCATGTGTATTCCAATTTTAGGCGACAGCCTGACAACATGTCATAGAAACACGATTTTTCATAAACGATTCTCAAATATTTGTCGACGTGGCGATAAAGATCGTATTTTATGGCCGCTAACGCTCTGCCTACCCCGCAGGGGATAAAGGCGTGATATGTGTGTGAGTTATTGATTTTAATATGTGTTGCAATGGTTTCTTTTTGGTCGTTGCTCGCCACCTAGAGGATGTAGGTTTGTTTTTCCTTTACTCATAAGACAGTCTCCTTTTTCGTGGGGGACACCGAGTCGACGAACGGTTCGATGAACCCTAGTGTCAGAGTTTGACAACCACAGGCTACTACTTATAGGCCTCTGACATGGTTGTGTAACGACCGCCGTCTAAGTAATCATGGACAGCAACCGGGACCGACGGCTTAACGCGGTCTCCGAAGCACAGAACCATCTATCTTTTCGAACAAACTGGTGGTGGTTCAGCCTGCAATGTCCTAGCCAGACTGGGAACAACTTCAAAAATTGGTAAATAAATATCAACTTTGTGAGTGTCCCACAGAGAATCGAACTCGGAACCTTTGCGTCGCAGGCAATCGCACTACCACTGCGCCACATCGGCCGTCAGCCCAGCCCAATAAAATAGCCCAGTTGGCAAAAGAAATCGCTTGTACTAGCAAAAGTCACAGGTTCTAATCCTGCCTGCAGAAATTATTACATACATAAATTCATACATAAATCACGCCTATATCCCTTACGGGGTAGGCAGAACATTAACAGCCGTAAAACGGATATTAACACCACGTGTGACAAAAGATTGAGGGTCAATCAGATAACTGCGTATCACTATAGTGACAGGTTGTCAGCCCATCGTCTAAAATTGCAAAACACATCTAACCCTCGAGTCCCTTAGTCGCCTCTTACGATACCCATGGGTAAGAAATGGGATGATGCTATTCTAAGCCGGCATCACACGGCTTAAATTATTTGATGCTTGAAAAGTAGCAGAATACCGCCCCTGTCAAACACGCACCGATTAAGTTGTTAACTGCTAAGGTACGATGTAAGTTGAACAATTAGGCTGGAAACATGAAAGTGTATGTGAATCAACTATTGTAAACTGTACGCCTAGGCCGATAATTAAGCAAACTTCTCCTATTGTGTTTCAATTGTACGCGCGTAATATGTGAACGTGTGTATGTTGTTTTGTTATTTGTAGGTACAAGACAATACTAACATACCTACGACCTATGTACTTAATGTTTGTTTCTTATTAAGGCAAAAAAAATCCAGTTTTATTAAGACAATACAGTCACAAAGTACTGAAAATAATAATGTGTTATTGCCGAGGATCTAACGGATACAAATTGCTACCAGTTACATAATTTGACAAACTTTACTTGACGGAAAAATTAATTTCAAACGTTGTTTCAATATTATGTCTTCAGATTTGATATACTTAAACAAAAAAATATGAAATAAATAAAAAATATGATTTGATATGCTTTATTTTAGCTACGTAATTTTTCTAGTAAAATAAATAGCTGAATTAGATATTTTAACGGTATTTCTCTAGTTTTTATGTTGAAAAAACTGTTAAACCTCCCATAAATATGAGCGCAATATGATTTGCTGTTTCTTAATGAAAGGGACCAACTTTTCAGAAGAACACGGCTTTAATGTCATGTATGTATTAACTTTATTGTACCACCAGACACATTTAAAAGATATGTTTGCACTTCCCATACACCCGAACCGCAGTCTTAAAAAAAACCTTCTTTTTCTTTTCGTGTAGGACACCGAGTCGACAAACGACCCGATTTACCCTGGTGTCAGAGTATTTTAACCGCCTACTACTACTTGTAGGCTTCTGATATCATTTTTCTAAGGATTGCCGTATATGTTATACTAGAGAGCTACTGGGAACGTTGGCTTATCGTGCCCTCCGAAGAACGCAACCATCTTTCTTTGGGCCTGAAATATTCTCATACAAAGAGATAAATATCAACTTTGTGAGTGCCTCCCCGGAAATCGAACCTGGGACCTCCGAAAAAATTGTAATTGCAACATTATCAAAATATCGGGAACTCCAAACTAATTAAAACTTGACCGCGATACTGACAGATGTAAACTTTGTCAAAACCCAAAGACTCTTGAAGACAGTTTATCGGGTCGTTCCACGACTGGGAGTCCCACAAGAAAAGTTAGCAAGATCATCAATTTTACAATTAATTAAAGTCAAAGAAAAGTTATACTTACAGATTCAGTCACCCTTTTCTGCTCAGGACATGGAACAAAAGAAAAAAAGCCATTACAATACATTTGAGAATAAATAGATATCTTGCTTAAGGAAACGTGTAAAGATAAAAATATACGGATTTAGTGCTTTAGAATGTTTTTGTTTGAAAAGCTGCAAATATTTTAAGGGATTAACCAGTCCATGAAACTGAACAACTTTCTCCAAGAAACATAAATCGAAAAGAGAAAAAAAAAATAAGACCTCCCATTGACCCGGTCGGCTGAAACACATTGTGTGGGAGGTAATTTTTTCATATTTCGACCTTATTTTTAATATTTTGAGCAAGGGAAAATTGTTCAGTTTGGGCTGGTCCACCTCTTAAAATATTTGAAGTTTTCTGTTTCACACATGTAAGTATAGTATAGAAAGTTTCATCATTTTTGTCATACCTACTACATATTAGAATAAGTAATAACTTCTTTTCTTAAGTCAAGGACTAAAAAAACCAGACACAAAAATAAAAATACTAAACCTAAAAGATAAACAGGAGGAAGCAAATAAAAAAACGATTCCATCCCATTACGTTACAATCTAGTCTCATTTAGCGAATAAAGGATTCTGCAAAAAAATCTAAAATAAAATACAACAAAAATAAAAGAAAATGGTACCGACTTCACCTGTAAGGCCATCTTATTAAGCCATAGTTGATCGCTGTCATCTTCATACTAAAAGAGATGTAAACAAAAAAATGGACTTTCTGCATTAGCATGAATCTAACAGTCAGTCAAATATGGCTTATTGGAATGACCGTCCTGTATAGGATTTGCAGAGTTCCCATGATTTCTCTAGAGTCAGGCCAACGAAACGAGATAAATAATGTAAACAAACTAGATACAAACAACTGTCACGATAAATTGAGAGCATATTAGCTGTCACTTGGTCACATATTTTTTGCCATATGATGCCGGTTTAGAATAGCACCATCCCATTCTTCCCTGTGGGTGTCGTAAGAGGCGACTGAGGGGCTCAAGGATGACATTTGTATTGCAATTTTAGGCGATGGGCTGACAACCTGTGACTATGGCGATACATAATTTTCTGAATAACCCTCAAATATTGTCAAACGTGTCGAAAATGATCGTTAACGCTCTGACTAGCCCAATAAGGATTTACGCGTGATATATATATGTATTAAACACAATTTCAAATTTTGCACTGTAGTGACTATGGGACCATTTGGAAAGTAGGTATACGCTTTCAAACAAAACAAAGAATTTACCAAATCATTTCAGGCATCGCCAAGTAAAAATACGAACTCCTTCTTTTCTTATTAAACTCGGCTAAACAGCGAAGGAAAACTGATAAAAAAGCTCTTTAATTCTACGGTGGCCACTTTGTTTATTCTAATAAATAGTTTTGTCCCGGGAAATACTTTCTTTTTAGCGGAAAACGTCTGTGTTCCTTACAGAGGAATTACTGGCAGAGCGCTCGCTGGAGTGTGCAGGGGGGTATTTGGGAGATATAATTTAAAAAGGTGCCCCTGTACCATGAAAATGTACAGACAGACAGATTTTGATATAACGGAGTTCTCTTCTCTTTTTGTGTGGGACACCGAGTTGCCAACGACCCTGGTGTCAAAGTTTTTTCAACCGCCTACTACCGTAGTAGGTCTGTGACATGGTTATGTAACGACCGTCGTCTAAGTAGTCATAGACAGCAACCGGAACCGACGGATTAACGTTCCCTGAGAAGCACTGAACCATCTTCCTTTTCAGTTAATCAGGTGATTTGCCCTGCAATGTCCTAACCAGACTGGGAACAAATTAACAAAGTAATAAAATATCATATTTGTGAGTGTCCCACTGAGAATCGAACCGGGAACCTTTGTGTCGCAGGCAGTCGCACAACCACTGCGCCACATCGGCCTTCATTGATTTATGAAACGTTCATTTCGTAATTGAACTTAACTTATTAAGTACTGTGTACTAAACTTTCTAAGATAAATAACTCGTTTATTCCAGTCACAATTATTTCAATTTGCGTACATTGCATAAGTATGTACAGTATACGTAGTTTGATAGACATATCATTGTTTTAATTAAAAATTGCCATTATAAAATTTCTCTGTACCTTACTCGCACAAGAGCGTTAACTTATTACGAGTAGTTTTTTAGATAAAACAAAAGACAAACATAATTTTTTCTTCAACAACACAAAATTAACTCTCTTGTTTTTAAAAAAAATTGTGTAAAAAGAAGAAGTAACGAGTAGATTTCGACATGTGTGATTTGAATGATCTTCAGCGTATTTTTACAAAATCATTTAGAACACATTTAATTGCTTGTGACCCTTCTCAAAACTACCAAGTACGTCTCTGCGTCTCTGGTTTCCACTTAGTTTGCTCTCGTAAGCTTTTCTTATTGCTCGAAATATTCGCGACCGTTTAAAGAATTATTCTTTGCTTCGTATCGTCCCCGGGAATGCGAAGGAATTGTTGTAAATGTCATCAAAACGGAACTTCACTTTTGTTATGTCGGTTTCACAAAGACATACTAAGTGGTTATGGCCGCATTTGTTACAAAACAAATGAACCATGATAGAATCCTTACTAATATTAAAAATCTGAGAGTTTTTGTGTGTATGTATGTTTGTTACCTCTTCACGCTCAAACGGCTTGACCGATTTGAATGAAATTTGGAACACAGGTAGAGTTAAACCTGGAATAACATATAGGCTACTTTTAACCGCAGGAAAACAACTATTACCACGGGAAAATGAGTGGCAGCGGGTGAAACTGCTGGGCGGAAATCTAGTTTTTTTCATAAAAAATTGCCATTTACCTGGTTTACCCCTTAAAATATTTTCAGCTAATATTTTAAATCAAGTATTTGTTACACGAGCGTCTTATTCACAAACAAAATTACGCTAAATACTCTTTACTTTACTAAAAAGCTTATATATTTTTTGTTTCCTTCACGAAAATGTCTGTGTTCCGTATTTCTGTTGTTCTGAGTCTTCTTTGTTTTTTAAATGTGGAACAATTTAGTCCGATACGACTGGCATTATTTGAGCGCATAACTTACAAAAAATCTAAAGGCGCTTATTTTTTGTACAATCGCGTTGTGTGTGTCTGTAAAGCACATATTTTACGTCTTATGTAATTTTGTACGCTTGTGTAAATTTTCGATTAACTGTATGGTTTAAATAAATATTAAAAAATATTCCTATATTTTCAGAATGTCCCTCAAATATTTGTCATACGTGGCGTAAATGTACGTTTTTGCGGTCATTTGCGCTCTGCCTACCCCGCAAGGGATTATAGGCGTGATATATGTATGTAAAAAATATTCCAGGATTGTTGTTTATGCCGTGTGATGCCGGCTTAAAATGGCATCACTCCATTTCTTACCCATGGGTGTCGTAAGAGGCGATTAAGGAACTCGAGGGTTAAATGTGTATTGCAATTTTAGGCGATAGGCTGACAACCTGTCACTAAAGTGATACACAGTTATCTGATTGACCCTCAAACTTTTGTCTTTTGTTAATATCCATTTTACGGCCGTTAACGCTCTTCCTACCTCGTAAGGGATATAGGCGTGATTTATGTATGTATGTGTGTATTGTTTATATAACAGTTTTCACAGTGTAAAAATCCAGTTTGAGTATCAACAGGTTTAGTCGGATCACTCTCTGTGTTTACTAACAGTCCACTGCTGGACATTGGCCTCCCTTATTAGGGAGGTATTGCCATACTCACCACGCTTGGCAAGCGCGTTATCGCAGTGCTAGATGTTGCAATCACAGGGAACGCTGCTGCCCATTCCCTGGATGATTATCCCTTAGTCGGCCGATGTGGCGCAGTGGTAGTGCGACTGCCTGCGACGCAAAGGTTCCGGGTTCGAATCTCGGTGGGACACTCACAAAGTCGATATTTATCACTTTGTGAATTCGTTCCCAGTCTGGTTAGGACATTGCAGGGTGAACCACCTGATTGTCCGAAAAGAAAGACAGTTTCGTGCTTCGGAGGGCACGTTAACCCGTCGGCCTGGTTGCTTTCTAGGAACACTTAAACGGCGGTCGTTACAAAATCATGTCGAGAGACCCACTGCTAGTAGTAGACGGTTGAAAAACTCTAACATCACGGTTTATCGGGTCGTTGGACGACTCGTTGTCCCACACGAAAAGAGAAGATCCCTTTGTATCTTTTAAAGACACCCACGAGTATAGATGTTGTGATGTTTTTCTAAGTAGACACCACAAATAAGGCTCTTACTTTTGATTAGAATTAACTCATAGTCTTAACCATTTCCTAAAATTTCATCCTCTCCATTAGGAAGCGAGTAATCAGCCAGCAATAACATTAACTAACACTTTAAACCGAGTTTAACTGTTAACTGTCGGTTAACGTCATAATAAAGGCGGCCCGAGCAATTTTGTCGGAATAGTTATTGGTTTAGTTGAATTGGGCGTTGTTTGAGTGAAATATTGAATGGTTTTGCGTTCCTTAGTAAATACAGCCATTACACTACATATCAAAGTATTGATAATACCTATTATTTATTTGGTGCCGTGTGATCTTCTTTTTCGTGTGGGACACCGAGTCGTCCAACGACCCGATGAACCCTGGTGTCAGAGTTTTTCAACCGCCTACTACCACTAGTAGGCCTCTGACATGGTTGAGTAACGACCGCCGTCTAAGTAATCATAGGCAGCAACCGGGACCGACGGCTTAACGTGCCCTCCGAAGCACGGAACCATTTCTTTTCGGACAACCACGTGGTTCACCCTGCAATGTCCTAACCAGACCGGGCACGAATTCACAAAGTGATAAATATATATATATATATGTCGAAAAAGACGAAAAGAGAAAAGAAGAGGACACATTGAAAAGAGAGAGGCCTGGACACGTACAGGCATGCACGTGTCGTGAACATCAGGATGCCGATAAATCATGATGACACTGTATAAGGTCCGCTGTAGAAAACAATGAAGAAAGGACCCCAAAACTAATCAACCAGTAACTCTGGATGACGCTTAAATCACGACAAATCAATCTTACGTCAGGATATGAAATAACACTGAGGAAGTATCACCTTACGTCAGGATACAGAACAAAACGTCGTGGGCGTATACTCGCCGAACCCCATAGAAAACTGCATCACCAAATGCTATCGCTGGCCACTGAAATGATTAACCACAACGTCGATATCATTCCGCCGTCAATTTCCACGGTGAGGTTGTTTCGACCTGGCAGGTCATCGTCAGGCACGGTGTAACCGTACTACAACCGACCTGTCTACCAAACCAACCTAATAATCTTTAGACACTCGCTGATCAACATCAACGTGTCTTCACAAAACCACAGATACCGATTGACACCAACCTCTAACACTGAACACCATGAAATCCCCTGCCTGCAGGATAACAAAGAGACCACAGCAGCAATTGTCACCAACCTCGTACAATCTCTGCATTTCAACAACCTTGGCTACAAGTACACTTCATGATCTCCACAAATATTCCACTGGCAATACGAATCTAGGGCTCCGCCATCGCTAGACGACCACAGTTTCTACAAACGCTCCAGGATTCCAAAGATTTTACCAGATTCTAAACTTAACTTCAAAACGACCACATCGAACGACAGACCAACCGGAACTGTCAAAGTTGTTTACTCCATAGACCACCTGAGTTCCGTTTCTTCATCACGAACGCAGCCAACAATGAATTGTGAGAACGCACTACAGCGCCTCTAACGTCACTTCAGTCTATCTTACAGTCGATAGCTAACTGCGCGCAAATAAAGCGCATCGCCTATTTGAGTGTTGCCAGAGATTATGCGTTTCGTTTCTGCAAGAATCAAATAGCAATCAAACGGAAGAAAATAATAACAAATCGCGAACTGTCAAATAATTTCAGCCAATACCCACCAAAGTTTGATCGATCTCCGACACGGCCATTCTGACAAGTCAGACGTCCTCGGCTGACGTTTATCGAAAGAAACTTACTATGACTAGACTTACCGCTCGTCCATCCTGACTATAACAAACTGAATCAACTCACTTGACTGAAAACAATAACCAACCAATGAATGTCACAATTTCATGACCCAAATGAATAGTCTCTAAAGCCATGTCTGCGCAGTCTGAAGTCCCTGCACCAGCTCCACATTCTCGTAAGGATATCCTTCGCTGAAGCCACATCGCAGCCTATCTAGCACCGTTGATTCAATGAACCTCGCTCCAATCCCAAGAAGAGAGACGGCTGTCTCCATTTCATAAAACTTGATCAAACAAAACTATTGAGTTCCAAAAACACCCCCACGATCCTACACGCAGACCTTTCCTGACCGAACTATCAAAATCTCCCATGTTTGCTCAGATCAGTAACGGATCAAATCGATGAAGCTCATCAATAATCTTAATGGTAGTCAAATCAAAAGTTTACTCAGATTAATAGGTTCTCAAAGTATTGTTTTTGAATTCACTATTTAAACATCAAAACAAATAAAAAAAAAGTTAAGGCTCACTCACAAAATCACACTGACTAGTCCCATCGGTCTGCACGCCCGTGTTGGACATGACGCACTCGCTCAAAGTACGGTTTCAACACAACCTCAACAGAGTTCCCAATCTTTGCGAAGCACATAACTGCCATATGATGATAGCAATTTACGTTTTTTCACTCTTAGGAACTACTGTTGTTACGTACGGCTTACCACCGAGCGCAACAAGAGATATCTCGCTGACCAGTCTCATCGGTCTACATGTCTGGGTCGGACATGACGCACTTGAAAGTACGGTTTCGTCACTACTCAACAGAACTCCCAATCCTTGCAAAGCACGTAACTGCCATATGAGGATAGCAATTTACGTTTTTCCGCTCTTAGGAATAACTGTTGTTACGTCGGCTAACCACCAAGCGTAACGAGAGAGTTTGGCTACCCACCAAACGAACAGAGTCGGCTACCCACCGAGCTTAGGAGAAACAAACACGCTCAGTTTATTTGGCTACCCACCAAATAAACGCACTCCATTTGGCTACCCACCAAAGGAAAAACAACTCGGCTAACCACCAAGTTATCAGGCTACCCGGCAATCCCGTCAGTGAGGCTAAATTTTAAAATTACTTTTCAACGTTAGAATCATCATTACACTACTAGGTTTAATTCAACTAGAATCTTTTGATTTGACACCTTCGTACGCGGTCTGTTTGAATTCAGAGCCTTTACCAAGTACCTGTCTGTACCCAAATAATTGTCTACAATCTCATAAGAAAACTCACTCAATCACAATCATAACCAACAAAAGAATGATCCACCATCTTATTAGAAAACCTCTTGCGCCAGACCAAATAATGGTCCACTATCCCCTTACAACACCTCTTACGCACGTCCAAATAATGGTTCACAATCGTCACTATAGAATACCTTTCACATCCACCCAAAATGATAGTACACCATCTCGCTGGAATACTTCTCACAACCGTTCAAGAAAACTCCCTAACTCACAATCACAACCCAAAAAACAGTGGTTAACCGTCTCATTTGAAAACCTCTAACGCTAGTCCGAATAATGGTCCACTATCCCATAAGAAAACTGTAACACATGGAGGTTTCAACCAATAAAACAATGGAACACCATCACATTACAAAACCTCTTTTACACACACGTTCAAATAAAAGTCCACTATCGTCTCACTAGAATACTTCTAACGCCCGTCCGAATAAAAGTTCACTATCCCACTTCTGATGTCGAAAAAGACGAAAAGAGAAAAGAAGAGGACACATTGAAAAGAGAGAGGCCTGGACACGTACAGGCATGCACGTGTCGTGAACATCAGGATGCCGATAAATCATGATGACACTGTATAAGGTCCGCTGTAGAAAACAATGAAGAAAGGACCCCAAAACTAATCAACCAGTAACTCTGGATGACGCTTAAATCACGACAAATCAATCTTACGTCAGGATATGAAATAACACTGAGGAAGTATAACCTTACGTCAGGATACAGAACAAAACGTCGTGGGCGTATACTCGCCGAACCCCATAGAAAACTGCATCACCAAATGCTATCGCTGGCCACTGAAATGATTAACCACAACGTCGATATCATTCCGCCGTCAATTTCCACGGTGAGGTTGTTTCGACCTGGCAGGTCATCGTCAGGCACGGTGTAACCGTACTACAACCGACCTGTCTACCAAACCAACCTAATAATCTTTAGACACTCGCTGATCAACATCAACGTGTCTTCACAAAACCACAGATACCGATTGACACCAACCTCTAACACTGAACACCATGAAATCCCCTGCCTGCAGGATAACAAAGAGACCACAGCAGCAATTGTCACCAACCTCGTACAATCTCTGCATTTCAACAACCTTGGCTACAAGTACACTTCATGATCTCCACAAATATTCCACTGGCAATACGAATCTAGGGCTCCGCCATCGCTAGACGACCACAGTTTCTACAAACGCTCCAGGATTCCAAAGATTTTACCAGATTCTAAACTTAACTTCAAAACGACCACATCGAACGACAGACCAACCGGAACTGTCAAAGTTGTTTACTCCATAGACCACCTGAGTTCCGTTTCTTCATCACGAACGCAGCCAACAATGAATTGTGAGAACGCACTACAGCGCCTCTAACGTCACTTCAGTCTATCTTACAGTCGATAGCTAACTGCGCGCAAATAAAGCGCATCGCCTATTTGAGTGTTGCCAGAGATTATGCGTTTCGTTTCTGCAAGAATCAAATAGCAATCAAACGGAAGAAAATAATAACAAATCGCGAACTGTCAAATAATTTCAGCCAATACCCACCAAAGTTTGATCGATCTCCGACATATATTATTTTTTATTTATAAATGACCGTTTTTTGCGATCGTTTTCGCTCAGCCTCCCCTGCAAGGGATTATGGGCGTGATATTACTGTTAATTATAATTCATTCATAATTATCATGCACCAACCAGCAACCTACATAAATAGCAGCTACTTTACAATGTAACATTTAATATTTTCACCAGTGCTGTAATAACGGCCTAAATTCTAATTAAAAACGGACAAAATTAATTAGAGAGATAACCGACTTCAGGTAAATAATGAGAGCTTCATTAAAAAGAGGGTTGTGTGTGAGGGGCTATTATTGGTACCAGTAACAGTTCCATCGTACATGGTTTTCTGTCATTATCATTATCTTTTCTGATCAATTTTCACAAACTCCAGTCAGAGTTCAAATTTTGCTATTTGAAAAGCGTCTGGAATATGTCGATAGAGTAAAATTGTGGCAATAGAGTGACAGATGGCGTCACTTTTCGATAAAAATAATGTTTTTTGCCGTGTGATGCCGGCTTGAAATAGCATCACACCATTTCGTTCCCGTGGGAGTCGTAAGAGGCGACTAAGGGACTCGAGGGGGGTGTGTTTTACAATTTCAGGCGACTGGCTGACAACATGTCACTATGACGATACACAATTTTCCGAATGATTCTCTAATATAATATGTCTGACGTGGCGTAAATGCCCTTTTTTGTGGTCGTTTATGCTTTGCTTACCCCGCAAGGGATAATAGGCGTGATATGTGTATGTCTATATGTATGTTTTTTGATATTTTAGGCGGGTTTCCCACTTTTTCCATATTTAAAAGAAAAGTGAGAGTCTATTCTTATACAATTTACAACTAAGTTAATTAAATTTAAATCTCTAAGTTTTATTTTCGGACAATCAGGTGGTTCACCCTGCAATGTTTTTTGCTAATGCGATGCTATCGACACTTAACTTTCATTCTACTGCAGCTATGATTTTCTATACTTGAAACTATTAGCGGAATTGGAAACGGTCAAAACCATCCAACTGACATCCAACTGTAACTTAACTTCTCAGTGCTCTCTTATATCTTATATTGCCCCAGTAGCTGGTATGACACTGTCACTTCCCTATCCATGCAAAAATGTGGGTCGGTTTCTATGCCCTTACCTTATATTATTACTTAATATATCTCCCTTCTCATTCACAACTCATTTGGAACATTTAAACGGTTTTAAATGACGTATGATTGCAATCGTGTTTGGGGGTGAAACTGTAATTCTAGATGTTAACATCTTAGATAAATGTGTATAGTCCAGTACGGCTAGTATTATTTGAAGGCATAACTTACAAAAATTCTAAAAGTTGCTTACTTTTGTACGATTGCGTTATGTGTGGCTGTAAATCACATCTTACATTTTGTGTATTTACATATGTAAATTTTTTATTCAATGTATGGTAGCGCATTATAAGGTGTCTACATCTTCTTTTCGTTTGGGATACCGAGTCATCCAATTACCCGATTAACCCTGTTGTCAGAGTTTTCAACCGCCTACTACTAGTACCTCTGACATGGTTGTGTAACGACCGCCGTCTAAGTTATCATAGACAGCAACCAGGACCGACGGCTTAACGTGCCCTCCGAAGCACGGATCTATCTTTATTTTCGGACAATCAGGTGGTTCAGCCTGCAATGTCCTAACCAGACTGAGAACGAATTCACAAAGTGATAAATATCAACTTTGTGAGTGACCCACCGAGAATCGAACCCGGAACCTTTGCGTCGCAGGCAATCACACTACAACTGTGCGACATCGACCGCAGGCCAGTCAGGCCGACCATTTTAAGGTGTAAAAGAAATGATTCAAATATTTATGGTCTTCTCAAGAAAAAAATTATTACTATAGAGATAGGTTGACCATTACCTAAAATTGAAATATATACTTTATACCCTTGAGTTATTCAGTCTGTTCTTACGACATCAGTTGAAAAGAAATTGAATTATGCTGTTCTAAGTCAGCCTCACAATAATATCCTTTAACTACGAATTATAGTTTAAGCTTTTCGCAAAATTCGCTTTGGGGTGGTATGGGATCTACCTCCTAGCGGTCCACCCCGGGCAACGGCAACACAGGCTTGCCTGTGGATAAGTCCGGCTGAACGATCCCACCAAGCGGTGGAAGGCTCCGTAAGGGGCCGCCTGGCTCGCGACCACCATCCCACCGAAGTCTGGCGCCAAGTAGCTTGCTGCGTTCCGTCAGTGTGTGGGAGTACCAGTGCCTTAACAGGCTTCTTCTGGGTGAGCTCGCTCCATCTTAGACTCTGTCTCTGTCCTATGACCTAGACTAGAGTCAAGAGCAAACCCATCATTAATAAAAAAAAAAAAAAAAAATAAGAGTACGATTAATACCGTGTTTGTTACCCTACCTTCAGTCATAAAGCGAATTATTTTCAAAAGCCCAGCAAATGAAGCTTAAAAATATCTTGTGCAGAGCAGCCATTAAAAATGCGAAATGTAAAAAAGAAACATGGCGCCGTTGTCGTGAAAAAGTGGTTATATCATGTCAAGTTTGTGCCAGAGAAAGAAGTTTTGGTCCAGTAGGTAAGTTTAAATTATCGAGGCCGGTGCCTTTACAATATTGTAGGTTGAATATAGGTAATTAATACTTTCTGACATATTATTTTTATGAAGAAGAGTAAACTATTTTGGTAAATAAGTTATTTACAAACTCAATAGATTACCTTTCTTCGGTTTTGCTTGCTTATTTAAAAAATAACCAAGAAAACAGGGGCGGGACGGCGGGTATTGTGTGAACTAAACATTGCGTAGCCTTTTGCTACGCTCGTAGCAAGGATGACTACGAGCCTACGACGTAGAGGTCCAATTCCCCGTCATGAAAAGAGACTCACGACGAAAATAATAACTAATTAGAGTAGTGTTACATACATACATACATAAATCACGCTTATATCCCTTACGGGGTAGGCAGAGCGTTAACGGCCGTAAAACGGATATTAACACCACGTCTGACAAAAGTTTGAGGGTCAATCAGATAACTGTGTATCACTATAGTGACAGGTTGTCAGCCCATCGCCTAAAATTGCAATACACATCCAACCCTCGAGTCCCTTAGTCGCCTCTTACGACACCCATGGGTAAGAAATGGGGTGATGCTATTCTAAGCCGGCATCACAAGGCATGCAAGGCAAGGCATAGGGTTTCTTATAGAAAATAAACCCCCTAACATGGGGAAACCCATGTTTAGTGGTGGACTATTGTGGCTGTTTTTATACTTAGTAGAGTTTTTATGCCAAGTAGAATATCTGTCCCGATGGTGTTGCCTGACTGCTACGTCGAAGGTTGTGGGTTCGGTCCCTTCATGACGTAAACATTTGATAGGTCATTTTCAGATATTTAGGTCAAGTTTAGGTGTTATAAATACTTATAAATATGTACGTATATATGTAAGTATTAATATCAGCAAACTAATTCCCATATTACCTAGTATTTGTTTGGGAACTAGCTAGATGGCGCTGTGTGAATTGTCCAAGATATTTATTTATTTATTTGAAATTGTGTGATTTGACGGGGTTAAAAATACTTTATATACACTCGTCTCATAATGTTCGAATTATGAATTCGAAAACAGATGCATAATGACCTACTTTATGCATTCTGCCTATAAAAACTAGGGTTTACTATAAATTACAGAAGCGTAATGACTTAATGACAAAACTCTTAATACGATAAAGTTGAGAAATGAAACGAAGTTTTTTTTTCCAATACTCAAATCGCTATCTTCCGCCGCACCTGACAGTTGTTGTTGTACGGTAATTTTTCGGATGTTGTTCAGTTGTTTTAATATGTTTTTGTTCTGTTGTTGTTCAGATGTTGATTAGTTGTGGTTCAGATGTTATTCCGATGTTGTTCAGTTGTTGTTCAGTTGTTGTACAGATGTTGTTCAGATGTTGTTCAGATGTTGTTCAGATGTTGTTCAGTTGTTGTACAGTTGTTGTTCAGTTGTTGTTCAGTTGTTGTTCAGATGTTGTTCAGTTGTTGTTCAGATGTTGTTCAGATGTTGTTCAGTTGTTAAGTTAAGTTATTGTTAAGACTCCACATCTAAACAACTGCTAAAGTATAGATTTTTAAAAATTCATATCAAGCCATATTACGTTCTCGTATTGAATTTGTCCTTGTACCGGCCTTGCAATGGCCGGTGCGTACGTTTAGAAAAGTGTTTCTGAGTTTTTTTTGGAGAGTGTAGATAAAATAGTGTATGCAACTGCTATAATTAGGCATTAGAATGCTCGTGTCAAACTATTATCACACTCGGCTGCGCCTCGTGTGATAAACAGACACTCGCATTCTAATGACCCCCATTATACGACAGTTGCATAAACTACTATTATGGCTTTCAGCGCTCCGTCTGTGGAACCTCTTTCGTGGCGCGAACTCTAGTGAAATAATTCGACTATCCTTTACAAAGGACTCCTAAAGAGCGTCGAAACGCAAAAAGCAAATGTCTTTAATGCGCAGCCTACTGCAGTAATCCGATTATATACTAGTGATGTGCGGATACTTTGTCGAAAATTAATAAATATACAGGGTGTAAGGGACAGAACTTCAAATACCGATGGGTGCATTGAAACAACTTTCCATAAAAAATAAGTTTCAGGAAAATTCAAATATTTTGCAGTGCCTTTATTTTATTTTTTTATCCCGCTGTAGCCGCTTTTCTATTAGGACATTACACAATTGATATAAAAAAGAGAATTGTGTGATACAAATTCCTTTTTTTTTACAATGACGGATTATAACGTCAATAAGTGATAATACTATCCAACATTGAATTAAGAATTTCAATTTCAATTGCATTTCCCATAGTAAATGCAGTCAGCTGGTCGTAATTTTGTATGTATATTTGTGTCGAATATTTTTTTTTGTTTTCCTGACATATGTTCTTAGAGGAAAGTTATTCAGTTTCATAGTCTGCATGCATTATCAGTATTCGGAGATTTGTCCCTTACACCACGAGGATTGAATTTTACCGATAGCGAAACCTCAGTACTGACTGGTGATAAGGAGCAACTAGGTCACTAGTAAAATTTCACCCTATGTAAAACAAAACATAAATTAAAGCAACTAGATACCTAAACACTGCCAGCTTTGTTTCCCAAAGAATAAACTTAGCCGTCCAAAGGTGTTGCGCTGCCAGTCTCTTGGAAACCTGGTATCAGGATGTTTTTTTTTTTCATAGTACGTTAAGTAATTAATTTGTGTGTAACAAAGTTTAATTGTTTTGTTTAATGCCGTGTGATGCCGGCTTAGAATAAGATCACCCCATTTTTTTCCCATGGGTAACGTAAGAGGCGAATAAGGGGTTGACAATCTGTCACTAACAGTAAAACACAATTTTAAAATTTTGCCCTCAAATGTCTATCTAACGTGGCTATCGACGTATTTACGGCCGGTAACATTTTATTGTTTTGTTTGATAAAATACTTACTGGTTTCTGAATAATAACAAAAAGATCCCACACGTTTCATTGAGACAAGAATGAAGAGATTGCTAATTCGTTAAGCCGTGGAAGTATATGCTACGGTCTTAGTTTCTATTCCCGAGCGCAACCGAAATTTATTGATTATATTATTGCAGGACACCGAAAATGTAAGCAATGTCCCTTTTGTTACCCAAACTTTAAACTCATAAACTTTGTCTAAAATCTGATTCAATAACATTAGTTCACCCTAAACTAACAACCGTAAACGAAACACGCGAAACCTTTCCAATACAAACTTCTATCGTCTTTCGCATGAACATTTCAAAATAAACTAAAATCTCGAAGTTCACTTTGCAAATAACATGACAGATTGATAACGCAATGGCGCCGTGCCAGGGACGGCGTCGTGCCAAATTTTATCGACAAAAACCATCGACACAGGCACATCACTACAGTAGAAAGGTAACAAGACCTCGTAAAATGGGATTGGCCAATTGATCCTGACATTTTTGGGCGTCTGTTGTGAATTTAAAAAGATTTTCGGAATATAATTTGGTTCGCGGGATTCCGAATCCGATTTCTGCGTGTTTTGTTAAATAAGAGGATTTCGTGTTTATATTTTTTGCATATAATTATGATCATTGAAATTATTTACCTTTGTATTGTATTGTATATTGTGTATCTACTGGGTTCTGATTCTTTTTTAGCTATTGTAATGCCATCGAAAATCAATTGTCGATCTATTGCCTTTGTGATTTTTTTTATTTGAAACTGTTAGAAGAATACGTAACACCCAAAACCATGCCAATGACAAGCTATCTACAAACTGAAACGATTTTCATTAAGCAGACTTCGCGCCTAGGTCAAATAAATATTGCAAGCCATTTTCGAAAACTAGCAAATGTTTCAAGCGCGGGCAGGATTTGAGCCTGTGACTTTTGCCATTACTAATGGCAATGTCTCGTCCATCTCAGCTACCGTAGCTCGTTCCTGGCCCGCGAATTTTGCAAGTGTATCTGAATGTCAGTAACGCGTGCAAGCCATTCACTGCCACGGTTTAATACCTTTAATTTCCTATGTGAACTGACAAAAAATAAAATGTTTGTTTTTTTAAGCAACTTTCCTTAAGTACCTACCATGCAGTTTTCTAGATATCAAAAACCCAAGCGGACCTAAATGTAAATTTAATTTTGTACAAAATTCGAATCTTATTCAGATGAAGAATTCCTCCTTTTAAAATACAAAATTCATAAAACTTTTCTTTAGCTAATTGACATTTTACACCACTCAAGGTTTCACAAGCAAGGGGAACTTGACGTAGAGAGTATCTTTAACCGATTTCAAAAAATGTGGAGATTCTCAGTTTGGTGTGGACTTTTTAACCGTACAAAAAAGCGGGACCAAGTGACTCATCTGTCCGTCTGTCTGTCTCCAGTGATAGTAAATCGGAAAAACTTTTAGGTACAATTCCGTAGATAAGTAAGTAGGTACTTTCAGCAGTAACTCGAACTACCCATATAAGAGACCAACGTTATACTATTACAGTTATTGATAAGAATCAGTACAGATTGATATCTTAAATGGGAAGGTTGATGTGCTGCCAGTAGTACCTATGGCTAAAGTCGGTATATTTTTTCAAACTTTGAATATTATTTTATCTTTTTTGACATCTTCAACATTTAAAACAAGGTAAATATGAAATATTCTAAAAATAGCGACCATGATTTTCTTTTAATATGACTTTTTGAGTTAAAGATGTCTGGTTTGAAAGTAGCTTGTTTTTTTAATTCTTGGCAACGGTACGGTTCTTGATTTTGCAGGTACTATCAACAACACTCTTACCTACCCATTTAAGTGATTATAATGTATTTGTGTTCTATTTGTGGAAGAAAAACCATTATTATGAAGTGTATTTGTTAATCCTTCAATGATAATTTAAATTTTAGTTTCACTAACAGAGTAAGAATTACAGCTACAAAATTCTGAAAAAAAAAATACAAGGTCCTATTAAATTCAGTGCAAATATTTTTAGGATGAGTTCTACTCCTAAAACTGAACAACTTTCCCCGGGTAACATTAGTCGAAATAAGAAAAATAATATGGAATGTTACTTTCTATGGGGCAAAGTAATCATTTTGGAACATTTTTATATAGGTGGGTTAAATGGTGGATGTACATTTTATTTTTTTCATATTTATAACCTCTTTGGGGAAAGTTGTTCAGTTTCTCGAGTAGGATTAACCCTTATAATAATTTGCACTTTAAAAGGACCGTTTATGTTATTGTCGAATCTAACAGATACTATCAGTTGCACACTTTGAAAAACTTTACTAAATAGAAGAAAATAAATAAATTTTTAATGCTATAATTTAGATAAGTGCATACCTTTATAAAATGACGGAATAAGACATTGTTACAGTATTTCTCTAGTTTTATGAAATAAAACATACAAACATAAATCACGCCTACATCCCTTACGGGGTAGGCAGAGCGTTAACGGCCGTAAAACGGATATTAACACCACGTCTGACAAAAGTTTAAGGGTCAATCAGATAACTGTGTATTACTATAGTGACAGGTAAGCCCATCGCCTAAAATTGCAATACACATCTTACCCTCGAGTCCCGTAGTGGCTTCCTACGACACCCATAGGTAAGAAAGGGGTGATGTTATTCTAGGCCGGCATCACACGGCATGAAATAAAACATCGTGCGAAAAGTTAAGCGCAAGATCATTGTCTATTTCTCTGTGGTGCAAATGAAAGGGAATAACTTTTCAGAAAAATCAAGGTCTTAACCGAAAATCCGACCAGAGCTGTTCACAAACTTACTGTTATTTGTAACGTAATCCTCGTTCAAATTCAAACTAAGAACCCATCATGGCGGCCATTGGAAGAATCCCGGCCATTACGGAGGTCGTTTACTTATCTACTGGTAAAGAGGGTTTGATTTGAATGTAACCATGACAGAGAGAAAGGATCTTTTTTAAACTAGGTTATGTATTTAGAAGAGTGTTTGAATTTTGAATTCGAATGTTTTTGAACTAGATTAGGTGTTAGAAGTGCCTTCGAATTTTGAATTTGAATACAGAGAGGAGAGGTCTTTTTAAACTAGATCAAGGATTAAGAAGTGTCTTTGAATTTTGAATTTAAGTACTGAATTATAAAAAAAAAAATTTTTTTAGAAAATTGAGATGTTATGAACGTGGCCTCCATGGTCTAGTAGTTTTAGTTAAGTCGCAGTATCTGAACGTCTCTATTTGATTCTCGAGAGTACTATATTCTGTTAATTATAAGATTATTCCCTTGACAGCAGATAGCTAGATAGAAAACCAAGTGAATTTCAAAAACACAACAAAAAAATTATGAATCTGACATCTGACTCAAAGTCCCAGCTATATTTTAAGTTTTGTAACAAAATTTACAAATAGCCTACCACTGAGAATCGAACTTGAAACGCCCTAATACTTCCGAATTTTGGGTCGACGACTCAAACTACAAGCCGTGAAAACAGTTATAGCTCTAATTCAACAAAAACAGTCAACAAGCATAATAATAATAAAAAACACGACTGCTTTCTGAGATAAAACCTAGCCCATGACACTCGAGATAATATAAGGATATTCTTCCGCTACAATACCTATTCGAATCTGTTCAGAAATTAACATGTTCCAGACTTTAAAATAATCCCACATACATACATACAAATATGAACACTAAAAACATTACACTCCTGTTTTAGTTGGGCAGTTCTGTAAAAATAACTAACAAAAAACTGCGTTGAAAAAGATGGACGCAAAAAAACCTCATTCAAAACTCGGGGTATTAAAAAATGAATAAATCCGACCATTCTTCACTGTCAAACAGGTTTTAGTTAAAAAGTTACTTCCTTCCTGCCGGGAATTATAACGTCATCAATTTGTGAAATTTTCACTTCAGCGTGGCCTTAGCTCCATTATATTATCTTTTTTTGAGCGAATTTTAAAAAAATTAAATTATTTTTTACGTTTGTGTGTTACATACATACATACATAAATCACGCCTATATCCCTTACGGGGTAGGCAGAGCGTTAACGGCCGTAAAACGGATATGAAAACCACGTTTGACAAAAGCTTGAGGGTCAATCAGATAACTGTGTATCACTATAGTGACAGGTTGTCAGCCCATCGCCTAAAATTGCAATACACATCCCTCGAGTCCCTTAGTCAGGTCTTACGACACGCATGGGTAAGAAATGGGGTGATGCTATTCTAAGCCGGCATCACACGGCAACACAATATCAGAATTCTAAAATATTTGATGTTGATACGTTTGTAACTCGAGGCTTTTAAGCGAGTGTTGTACAATTTTAAAAGTGTTTTTAATTTTTTCCTCACTCCGTTAGTTACTCGTGGGTGTCATAAGATGACTAAGGAACTCGAGGGTTACATGTATATTGCAATTTTGGGCGATGGGCTAACAACCTTTCACTTATTGATACAGAAGTTCCGAATGACCCTCAAATGTTTGTCAGACGTGGCGTAAACGCCCTTTTCTTACGGCCGTTTACGCTCTGCCTACCCCGCAAGGGCTACAGGCGTGATGTTTGTAAGTTCAAGAATAATAAACAACGTCGTGTTCGAACGGTGACCCATTAAATTGTTTCCTATTTGAATTCTCCAGTGACGGCCAAATTTAATTTCAAGTTGCAAAGAACGGGAAAGTAGAGAATACAATAAAAAATACTTTAGCGTAAAAGCGGATTGGAGGAGAAAAGAGTCAAATAAAGCACTTAAGAGTCTTTGTTGCATAGGATGCTATGTGATCAAATTAAAAATAGTGATGTACACGGAAGCTATCGATAAAAGAGCAAAGTTCCGATTAAAGGAAGTTTTCCTTTACGAGTTAGTATTTTCATTCAGCGTCTTTTTGAAATCCTGATTGTTGTTAAAGGCTTTGTAAGACGCTGTTAATGTTATTACACTATCCATTGAAGTTTCTTTGTGAAATTTAATTAAATAGCTTGAACTAAGATTAGGTACAGAATAAAGAAAGCAGTGCGTTTTTACGCTAACTAAGTTAACATGTGCTTCAGAAGGCACGTTTAGCCGCCGGTCCCGGTTGCTGCTATGATTGTTTAGACAATCATGCTAGAGGCCCACTACTAGCAGTAGGCGGTTCAAAACTCTGACATTAGGGTTCATCGGGTCTTTCGTCAACTCTGTGTACCACACGAAAAAAATAAAAGTTTTTTTTAACACATACTTATAAACAAACCTTGAGTGTGTCCTTCGAATCGTACCTGAGACGGATCCTCAGACCTCACGTGCCCAACAAAGTTTTGTCGATAAATAAATGTTGGTGCCATCACTACGCTCATAGTGTACAGTACAAACTACCATCATTTTAATAGGCGCCATCTTAGCAACGGTGTTTCATTCCTTCCTACTTTGTTTGTTCAGAGGAAAAGATTTCTGCAAATGAAAAATGTTTCTGTAAACAAAGTTTCTTGGGATTCAAGTTGTTGCATTTTTGTCTGCCTTTTTATGACCATTTATAGATTTTTTTTTCAAGTACGCAGATGCGTTTGTTCAAATCGAAATGTTTGTACTAGCTTACCAATAAGTTCCTACTTATTAAATCGATTACTACTCCATACATACATATATCACGATTGTAATCTCTTGCTGGGTAGGCACAGCGTAAACGGCTGCAAAAAACGGCCATTTACGGCACGTCTGACAAACATTTGAGGGTCATTCGGAAAATTGTGTATCGCCATAGTGATATTGAAAGTCCACCGCTTAAAATTGCAATACACAAGCAACCCTCGAGTCTTTGGCGCCTCTAACGACACCCACGGGTAGCGGACATCACACGGCAATCACTAATATGTATCTTTTTTAAATTGTTATTATTATATTTAATCAGGCGGGCCTCATAGTGCCTGTACCCCATTGTTCATAGCTCACTTGACAACCGACGTGGCGCAGTGGTAGTGTGACTGCCTGCGGCAAAAAAGGTTCCGGGTTCGATTCCCGGTGGGGCAATCACTAAGTTGATATTTATCACTATGTTAATTTGTTTCAAGTTTTTTTTTTTTCATAATATTTATTTATTTTAGGAAAAACCTCAGCTTACAATATACTAAATAAATATTTGACATTAGAAACAGGAAGTCATTTATGGTTTCTCACAAACAGTATGGTTAGGACATCCCAGGCTGAAAAAACCTGATGCCCGTAAAAAAGATGGTTCCGTGTTTTTATAATATTCAATGTAAAAAAAAACATAGCTATAATAATTAGCTTGTTGACTTTTATTTTATTGAATATTTTATTTTGACGAAGCACGTTGCTGACTATTTATGTTTCATTTTTATTAAGTTGATGAAACTTGTGGTCGATTAATTTTGATATTATTAATTAAATCAGATGAAGCGTGTTGCTGATGATTATAAGAAATTGAAATTGAAATTCTTTATTCAATGTAGGATAGTATTATCACTTATTGACGTCATGATCCGTCATTGTAACAAAAGAAAATAGTAAAATTTCTTTATTTCATAACGGGCGGGATAAAATAAATAAAAATAAAGGCACTGCCTCGGGGCGAGCCAGCTTGATCACACGGCATGTAACTTTACGCCACCACTATCTGAAAACAACGCTTCAATTTGAAATCACGATTTTCAAAGCGCGTTATTATTCATATCCAGTACCCACTTCTTTTGGTGTTTTGACGAAACTTGCAGTAAATCGTAGTTTATTTTAATATTTGATGTGCTTTTGTTCAATAAAAACTCAATAGGTTTAATATTTTCTTGATTTTGCACAACTATTACTCATCACAACAAAACAATTTTAAACGGATTTAAGTTGTGTTGTGTTTGCCGTGTGATGCCGGCTTAGAATAGCATCACCCCATTTCTTACCCGTGGGTGTCGTAAGAGCCAACTGAGGGACTCGAGGGATGTGTATTGCAATTTTAGGCGATGGGCTGACAACCTGTCACTATAGTGATACACAGTTATCTGATTGACCCTCAAGCTTTTGTCAGACGTGGTGTTAATATCCGTTTTACGGCCGTTAACGCTCTGCCTACCCCGAAAGGGATATAGGCGTGATTTATGTATGTATGTATGTATGTTTAAGTTGTGTTTATTATTGATTTTACCAGCCCTACGTTTCAATTTATGTGGTCACGGATGACAATCATGAAATGAAACGTAGGAATTGTAAGATCCAAAATAAACACAACTGAAATCCGTGTGATGTCGGCTTAGAATAGCATCACCCCATTTCTTTCCCGTGGGAGTCGTAAGAGGCGACTAAGGGACTCGAGGGTGTGTATTGTAATTTCAGGCGATGGGCTGACAACCTGTTACTATAGCGATAAGTACTCAATTTTTCCAAATGACCCTCAAATATTTGTCGGACGTGCCGTAAATGGCCGTTTTTTGCGGCCATTTACGGCAGCGTTTACGCTCTGCCTACCCAGCAAGGGATAATAGGCGTGATATGTGTAAATCCGTTTAAAATTGTTTTATTGTGATCTTATTAGCATGTTAAACTTATGAATACCTAGGAATCTCTTGCAACCCTCACGTCCCCTAAGTAGGCAGCTCTTGTGAAAATTGAATTTTCGCTCAAGAGGCATGTAATTAATTTAAGACCGTCGTTGTAAGGAGACGAAGGATGTATAAGATTGAGTCCCCCTACTAAGTTGATCGTACCATCGTCACTTGACAGGTATTTAGAATATTTTATTGTGCAGATATTAAATAAATTGAATACCAAATTTTTAAAACACTTCCCGTGTTAGGTATACAATGTTTGAAAAGTTGCAAAATTTTCGAGTGCGGGCAGGATTTCATGCGACTTTCGCATTACTAGTGGCGACGCCTCTTCCATCTGGGCTACCGCAGCTCATTCCTTGCCCGCCAATTTTGCAAGTGTATTTTAATGCCAGTAACGCGTGGCAAGGCTCCACCTACCGGGTTAGTTTTGCAACGAATACTCGGCGACTAATTCTATCTTTACAGATTGAATGTAGTCTAAGCGATGAAAACCTGCGATAAATTGAATACCAAATTTTTGAAACACCTCCCGTGTTAGGTATACAATGTTTGAAAAGTTGCAAAGTTTTTTCGAGTGCGGGCAACACATAGGCCACTTTTTACCGCAGGAAAACAACTATTACTACGGGAAAATGAGTGGCAGCGGGTGAAACCACTGGGCGGAAATCTAGTAATATATAAAAGGCGGTCAGTGTATTTTTTTTTTTTAAACTCTATCTAGACCTGTTCTGGATTCAACCATATTTTGTATGCGCCATTTCTACACTGGTAACCAATTTCTGGATTTGACCACTTTGTTATACGTCCACCGTTGGTACAGCTCACAAAAAAAACAAGTAGCTGTAATTCAGCAAATAACAAAATATAAAACCAATTTTATCATAAAGAACCGGAACTAAGAGAATCCGTTACTTGCTTCGATAAAAATGAAACCCGACTCCAAGATAAGTGTTTCTAAAAGCTCTTTATAAATGAATAATAAGTTTTATAAAGTTCGAAGCGAAGAAGCTTCAGATGGTCGCGTTCACAATAAATATTCGATTGAAAAGTTTCTTATTGATAAGCGAACGCGAAAACGGAAAGTTTTTAAGAAAATGGTGGATTGAGTGTCTGTTGTGGCACTGAACAGCCGTTGCCGTGTAATGCTAGCTTAGAATAGCCTCACCCCATAATATGTACCCGTGGGTGTCGTACAAAACCAATTGAAAAAATTAAAGAAGGATTCTCTGTGAATAGACCTTGCACTGCGCTTGCCAATCTGTCTGGAAAGGGTGGTGAGTATAGCAAATACCCTCCTAATAGATAGAGGCAGTCCACTCCTGGCGATATGTACTGCTGGACTGTTAAGGCTGTTAATGTAATGTATGGTTTAATGAACAGCCGTTAATTTTCTTACTAAATGAAGAGTTTAAAACATATCACGCCAATCCCAAATGAATTGGGATAAGAACAGAGTAATGATGATGATGAAATAAAATTTGAGGTCAACAAAATATGATAATTATTTTTATTTTTATTTGATTTTTGTTTGGTCAATGCAGGAAACACAATCATGATAAATAAACTTTTGCTACGATTATATTCTACACTAATTACTAAATAGTATAAAATGTAGTCGTTTCCAGTGTCCCTATGTATGCTTGTATCTTTAAACGAATTTTGATGCGGTTATTTCAGTAGATAGAATGATTCAAGATAAGTAATAGTTTTTATGTATATTTTTTGCCGGGAAAAGGTCTTTTTTCCGCGATAAAACAGTTAGCAGCGGGTGAAACCGCTGAGCAGGCCGCTAGTAATTAATAACATTTAAATACCAACTTTGTGAGTGCCCCTGGAAACGAACCTGTGACCTCCGGATCTGAGACCAACGGTGAGACCGCTAGACCACGGAGGCAGTTAAGTCGCGGTAGTAATTAAGCAAAATATGTTCATTATTACCTAAGAAATTTAAGCATGCGTTAATATGAGCACTTTCTCAAAGGGTAATCTTTAGTTGAACTTCTATTTACAGGATGGCAAACTAAATTGCTTCACTAATAATCCTACAGTATATTATGCAGATAAATGACTCACAATCACAATTAATAGAGAGAAATACTTATTGCAGACGGAAACAGGTTTGTCTGTGTGACCAATTGAAGGTGACTGAAGTTTGACTTAGACACATTTTTGACCAATCACAGTAAAAAACATTCTTTAGTTTGCTTCTTCATTACCTTCACATGTTATTAAAACTAGATGATCGAAATCACTACCACAGATATAATTATGAAATTTGCAAACAAAAATACTCACCATATAACGACAGCGGCCGGGATAAAGTACCAAAACTGACATAGGTTATTAATTCAATTTTTATTATAGTGACGTCGATTTGGATTCTAACTTGACATGACTTTATTTTTATATGTAGAAAAATAAAATGTAGACAAAAATGTATTTTCAGTTATACGACTAAATATAAGCCTTTCCTAAAACTCTGGCATCTTTGTTCTTCCGGTAATTCAGGGAAATGTAATTATTAAAATAATTAAGTCTGCTTATGTTAATTTTGTGTGAACCTTGTGGTGTGATTAAAACTGAGCGTCTTATTTAATTAAAATATGTTACGTTACGATAATATGGTAAAACCACTAGTGTGTTTTAAACTCATGAACAACTTTGGTTCTAGCAGTCCACTGCTGGACATAGGCCTTCCCGAATTAGCCATACTAGAAGGTGGATTGGCAAGCGCATTGCAATGTGTTGTATTTACAGAGAACACTGCTACCCATTGCCTGGTATCACATGGCATTTACATCCCTTACTAAATTTTACGACACACATAGGTAGATATGGGGCGATGCTATTCTAAGACAGCACCACACGGCGACTTTAGGGACAACGTAAAAAAAAATGACTACCCTGCTTTCCCCGGATGAGATACAGGACTGAGTTTTCATTCAAAATCCATCCATTCCAGTACTTGCAATATGGACTTTGATTCAGCAATTTATGGAAAGGAAAGGTTTGCAAAAATCTTTAAAAGGGCCCCTAAAATTTTCTCCTCCGTAAATCGGGATTTCTCCAGTTTAAGCCAGAAAAGAAACAATATAAAAGGAAAGTTCTGGAAATATAAAATTCCGCCCGGTGACGTTTCATTTGTGGACATTATTGAATTGGAGTTATTGGGAGGCGGCTGCCCAGTAGTCCACCACGGAACAGCGACATCTCTTGAGCGTATTACACTAACTACTTTTATAAAATAAAATAAAATTGTGTTACACAATTTTTTTTTACAATGACGGATCATGATGTCATTAAGTGATAATACTATCCTACATTCAATAAAGTAATTTCATTTTTATTTTTAACTAACGTGGTGAGCACGGCAATACTTCTAATAGGGGGAGGCCTAATTCCAACAGTGGATTGTTGTGGCTGTTAATGTTAATGCTTGAAATTGAATGGCGCTATGAATCCAGCTTTAAATATCTTTTATATTAGTTATCTAATTTAGTCAACTTTTAGAATCAAAAATTAAACTCAAAGTTTAGACTTTACTCCAGCGTTGATCGATATTTTTACATACATATACATACACATATCACGCCTGTATCCCATTCGAGACCCGTTTAAGAAAATCGTGTATCACTATAACGACATGCAGTCAGCCCTTCGCCTAAAATTGTAATACACATGAAGCCCTCGAGTCCCTTAGTCGCCACTTACGACACCCGCGTGAAAGAAATAGGGTGATGCTATTTTAAGCCGGCATCACACGGCTTTATATCCTTTGTAGAACAAAATAGAATAATGAATACCAAATTTTTAAATACTTCCCTTGTTGGGTGTACTTTTTTTTTTAACTCGCAATGTTTTTTGTAATGGCGAAAGTCGCAGGTTCAAATCCTGCCCGAGCTTAAAAATTATGCAAGTTTGAAAATAAAATTAAAAAGAATAATGTCGACTCAACACCTTTGCTAGCATGGAGCTGAGCTGCGCCAGGTGTAAGCTAGTGCTGTAAGGCTATCAAAATTACTTATCGAAGTGGATAGGCAATTTTAGCCTATACTATCGAGTTTTAATTGATTCTGTTCCTTGGATTTTCTAGATACGTTAAGTTAAAATTTGATTGCAATCTCCACTATTCTTAATGTCAGTAACATTACCCAGTATCAAATTAATTACACACAAAATATAATCTGGGTACTATCCAAAAATATACCTCCATGTCTTATGTGCGGAAAAAAGGCAAAAATACCAATAACTTTCGATTTTGATATTTCAGTACTCATCACCTCAAGTTTAAAGCAAATTATGACACTCATGTTATTTCAATGATTAAGAATAAAAGTTATATCGATAAATATGAATAATCTCTCTATGTATACTCAACTAAGAACCAAATCCTACTTACAACAGACCTACTACACAAGATTTGGTATCAGTGTTCTGCGTAGAACCGGGACTTTACGCTAGACACTTAAGAAATAGATTTCGGGTTTGGTTTAATAATAATAGTCGATAATGGAAATTTTATCGATATGAATGGTCGATAAACTAGTTACATCACTACTGACAACTCAAATTTCCAAGTGTGCATTTCCGTAGATATAGCCAACGGGCTGACCAATGTTTTGGTTGAGTAAGCACTCTCCCCACTCCGTCTCTGTTTGAAGGATGAAATTCACGGATTTAGAGAGAATCGCACTTTGGTGAATTGCGTTCTGCCCTGCCTTGGAATTTCCTCAAAATTGTTCAATGTTGCCGTGTGATGCCGGCTTAGAATAGCATCACCCCATTTCTTTCCCTTGGGTATAAAAGGCGATGACGGGACTCAAGATTGTGTATTGCAATTTTAGGCGATGGGCTGACAACCTGTCACTATGGCGATACACAGCTTTCCGAATGACTCTCGAATATTTGTCAGACGTGGCGTAAATTTTTGTAGTCGTTTACGCTCTGCCTACCCCGCAAGGGATAAAGGCGTGATATATGTATGTATGTATGTTCAATGTAATACAAATCTGCAAAACGTGATTTTTGGAAAGAGTGTGGAAATGAAATTTTCAACCGACTCCAAGAAGCAAGAGGCTTTTTAATCAACACGTATGTTTCTTGTACGTACCTAAGGCGGTTACCACAACCACTTTTCGTCCGTAGCTGGATATTTTAACGCACCGTATCGCATGCGTTTGTCAGACGAATGCATTGTATTTGCACGCCAATGAGTCTTGATTTCAATTGCGAGGTCCTGATATTTGGAGTGTTTTTGTTTTAATAATAAAACCTCTCAAATTATAACTTTACTCGTTTAATTTATATGCTATGTCTTGCTCTCAACTATGGTTTTCGTTTCTCCATAATGTTTTTTTTTTGTTTTTTTATTGACTCATAAATGCATGCGTCTATCACACGAAAAGAAATTGCAAATTCCAATCTTATTCCCATGCAAATGCGGATACGATGCGTCTGCCAAGTCGTTTGGCATCCGTAAACGCACTGTAGCCGTATTTGAATGGGAATAAGATCGGAATTCAAAATTTGCTTTCGTCTGACAGACGCATGTGTTACAGTGCGTTAAAAATACTAGTCTAGGAGTCGTTATTTGATAGTATGTTAATATTAAATTCAATGCGAATGGTTTCTCAGGAAACGAAATCCTTACCATATTCGTTTCCAACGTCCATTCTCTCAGTGCTTTATAAAGCACGTCTTACCCGAGAGTCACGTCGGACCAGACCGTTGAAATAACAAATGCCATCAATTTCCTTTCGAGCTATTCTGAGAGCAATTATTAAAGCGTAGAGGGAACCCTCTGTCTTACTAGTGAGGTCAGGAAAAACTATTTGTCTTAGCCGAGAGCGACATAAGACCAGACCGTTAAAATAACAAATTGTATCAATATTCGTTCGAGTCAGTCTTAGAGTTAACAAAATGGCATATAGAAATGGTAACCTTGTAAATTTGCAAGCAATTACATTAAAGCCCAAAAAAACATCTAATCACCGTAACGGAAATAAAACTTCGGTAAATGATAAAAAAATATGCTACGTATCATAACGTTTTAAAAAATATATAAGGGGCAAACACTTTCTTGTTCACCTAGTTTTGGATATAACGGCTTTTACTTAGTTGGTTTTCTGTAGTTATAAACACTAACCACCCATAAATCAGCTCTCTACTCGCTATAAATCATAGTTTTATAAATAATTCAATCAAGTAGGGAATATTTTCAAAGTTTCAGTATAGATAATGTGATGAACTCATGTAATCTTGTGAGTGCGTAACAACTCTGAATGGTGCCAGTTTTCTGGCTTTACTGAGGTATATTTAACTCTGTCTAGCATTTGAATAAAGTAGAGAATATTTTTAATGTTTTCAGTATAATATTATCTATGTGATTTACTTATGTAATTTTGTGAGTGCATTTATAACCAAATCTGAATGGTACCAGGTTTTTGGCTTCACTGAGGTACACTTAGATATGTCTACCATTTTCCTCACTCTGAGTATCCTCTGCCAGCTATGACATAGAACGATTTGAACGCATTATGATTTTGTCGCCTTCGAAGTGTTAAAGTGAAATATGTTGGGATTCTGCAGAGCTTGAATCTTGTTATGACTTATTTCTATCTATTTCTTGCTCGTTATGACTTATTTATATATATTTCTTTCTCGTTATGACTTATTATCATATATTTCTTGCCTGTTATGACTTATTTCTATATATTTCTTGTTTGTTATGGGTCATTTTGTGTATTTCTTGCAATTCGAGTCTTGATTGTTGTTGGGAAAAGTTGTTCCTTATCACCAGCCCGTCTTGAGGTTTTACTATCGGTCACTAGCAAATTTCAGACTACATTTTTTTTTCTTTTTGTTCGAAAGAAACAGGAGAATATCATGAAAGACCATAATATGCTGCCTAGTCGTCAGTCTTTAATTTACTCTGGTGGTGGCGTACATGCCGTGTGATTAACCTGGTCATCCCCGAGGCAGTGCCTTTATTTTTATTCTTATATGCCGCCCGAGCCGGTTTTCTAACAGGTTATTACAAAATTGTTATAAGAAAAAGAAAATTGTATATACAATTTTTTTTTTACAATGACGGATCAAGACATCAAATAAGTGATAATACTATCCTACATTGAATAAAGAATTTCAATTTCTGAGTCATATCCAAAAATTATGTCTTCAGTAATCTTTCTAATGGTGGGAGTTGAAAATAAACTCGTTCCTAAACCAGTATATTGCTGGCCGCATATCGCAAGTTGATAGTCGAAAGTCAAATATCGACCGTGACAGTTAAAATTTGACTGTCAAAAGTAGAAAATCAATACCACAATATATTCACTTTTTTTACCGAACCATCTATTTGTGTGTTCAGGTCAAATTTACAGTCATTGGCAAAATACGTATCAAATTAAGATATGTGAAGCCATTAAAAATGGAATCAATAGCAAAAACTCGAAAATAAGTAGTTAAACCAAAATTATCGTCTGAGGGCGATCAAAGCAAAATCTTAAAAATACAATGTTGTATGTTAATCAAAAAAATGGAAACTGTCGTATTTGATGTAATTATACAGAGTGTAAGGAAAGGTACTGCATTCCTTTCAAGAAATAAACCAGCCCGTGTAACTGAAAAACTTTCCCCAAGAAACATAGGTCGAAATATGCAAAAAATATTTAGACCTCCCATAGAACCAGACTTGGTCAGCTGCTACCTATGTTTCTTGGGGAAACTTTTTCAGTTTCATGGGCTAGCTTATTCCTTAAAAGGTACGCAGTTCTTCTCCTTACACTCAGTATAATATTTTTAATTATTGTTTTCTTTGACGTTGACTCTGGCAGAATCATCGCCTTCAGACGAAGAAGAAGCCAAATCTCAAAAACATATTAGTTTACCGAAAAGAAATCAATCATTGTGCTATGGATAGAATATTATTGTAGTCACTACTTACATGAATGTTCTGGTTCTGGTCTGTCAGCTCCTTGGTCCCGTTGAACCAACGTATCTCAGCAGCAGGTCTGGCTCCGGTGACCGAGCACATGAGGGTCAGCAGGGTGCCCTGCGTGGCGTGCTCTCCGACGCCCGAAATCGCTATTTTGTTCGGTGGCACTGCGGACAAGAAGAAAATGGTGGTGAGGATTTTTGTAAGTTGTTATTTATTTTTTTACTATATTGCACATCGTAAAAAAGGCGGGTCAGATGAAAAAACTAGGGATGACAACGAATTATTCGGTGCTTTGTGACGGGAATAATGCCACGTGGCATTGTCGACCGGCTAACCAGAGACTGACAACCCATTAAAACCAATAAAAACTATTGGTTTATAATGGGTTGTCAGTTTAATGGTTAAAGTTCAGGATGTCAGTTTGCATATTTAGAAATTCGCGATTACGATTAGTCTTACTTACATCAAATTTTCAAAATGAGTTTTTATCTATAAAATTACTTAAAAACAATTTGCGCCAAACCAAAGATGGCTTATTATTTAATATTATTTATATAATTATCCTTGTTAAATTTAATCGGTTACCTGCTTACACGCACATACCTTTTTAGGAGTGATCTAGCTATAGTCTGTAAGCGTAAGCACTTACCTTCTCAAATTTTACAGATCTGTATTGATGACCAAACATTGAATAATTCATAATACAGGTGACAATACGAAAACCTTTTTCGTTAAACCGCGTGACATTGGCTCGTGCAGTTGTTTTATAATTCACTGTTTACGTTTTAACTGCATAAACAATTTTCACAATAAGAATTTGTTTTATTTCCTTTCTGTTCATTGTAAGTATTTGATAGCATGATATAACAACCACTTCTGTTTTTTCATGTTTAGTTGATTATAAATTAGTCCGTTTTGTTCGAAAAATAAACTCGTAAAAACTTGAGAAATAAAACACCAGCATTCATTCGTTTCAGAAAGAGTAGTACCTAAACTTACAGACTATAGTCTCTTTTCATGACCTGATAGTCCCTAGCAAGAACTAATCCTTAAATCCCCCATTCTAATATGTGTTGTTCAATCTCATACAGTTATTTTACAGCCAGTAACGTATGTCTGGGTATCAGCCATCAAAACTAAAGTTGGTCAAGTGCGGCGTTCCCTGAAGAGCGATTCTGAATCGTCACGAAGTTAGCTCGAGTGATGTACTCCTCTATATAGACTAGGGATGGGAACTTATGAAAAGTTTATCAATCGATATAAAAAGTTTACCGTGTGATGCTTGCTTAGAATTGCATCACTCACAAAGATGATAATAATAATTATAATATTCTTTATTGTACACAAAAATAACATTGAAAAAAGTAAAACAAAGAAAAAACACAGTACAATATGGCGGTCTTAATGCTAAAGCAGCATTCTCTTCCAGGCAACCTATGGGTGATATGAAAAGTGCAAACATGATATTATCACTTTGTGAATTTGTTTCCAGTCTGGTGCAGACATTTCAGTTGTCCGTAAGAGAGATGGTTCCATGCTTCGTAGGGCACATTAAGCCGTCGGTCCCGGTTGTTGTATATGATTACTTAGAGGTAGTTGGCGGTCGTTACACAACCACGTCAGATGCCTACTCGTATTTCTTTTCTTTTGTAATTATTTTCTTACAGGTATGTAAGGTTTTGCCTTTGAAAACTTGAATTTGTTTTTTAGCTAGGAATAACATAGAAGGCGGTTGAAAACTAACACCAGGGTCATCGCGTCGTTCATCAAACATCGTTGTACCACACGAAAGGCAGGAGGGACGAAAAATACAAAATTCTCATCGTCTTTTTTTTCCTTTTTCAAATGTCGACATCGGCATATCGACACATCCCTGTCTCCCAATTTCAGAACTAGCAGTTCATCTCTATATGGGGGGCCATAAAACAGTTTCAGATCACGCGTTTTTTTTACACGAGGGAGTTGAGAAATTGGATACTATCACAAACTGCGTGAAGTTCGCATGAGATGAAGACGATTATTTGACTTCTACGTTTTATCTTTTAGGGATATTTGATGGCCTATTTTGACGACCGTTTGGAGTTCTTGATGTTTTACGAGGTTCAATAGTGATTGGGTATATGGGAGTGCTGTGTGTTGTCGGCTTAGAATAGCATAACCGCATTTCTTCCGCATGTGTTGTATGAGGCGACTAAGGGATTCGAGGGTTACATGTGATTGCAATTTTAGGCAATGGGCGTCAGCCTATAATCTCTTGCCGGGTAGGCAGAGCGTAAATGTCCGTGAAAACGCTTAAACTGAAAATATTTACGCCACAACTGGCAAAAATTTGAGGGCCATTTGGAAAGTTGTGTATCGCCATAGTGACAAATAGTCATACTTTCGTATGTATGGTTCTAGACCAAAAGAGTTGGCTTGGGAATAGAAGAGATCTGTAAGGTTCAGTCGCCTAATAAGAAAATTTGTCATGTTCCTCCGGTAAAAATCAAACCCACAACTTTTGTATTACCAAGCTTTTACCAGAACACACTATTTTTGACGCACCATTGAAAGGAAATTGCGAATTCCGCACCGAAATAATCCCATACAAACACGGTTACAGATGCGTCTGTCAAGCCATCTGATAGACGCATACGTTACGATGCGTTTGAAATACGCAACGACAGACGACAAGTGGAAGAACCGCCGGACACCATCCGTACCTGGTTACCATTCCACCAATTCGGACTAAGCGCTTCCAGTCATCATTTGTAATTCGCACTGCTAAAGAGTGGAACTCACTACCTGCGTCTGTGTTTCCAAACGCATACAACCCTAATCTTTTCAAAGTAAGAGTGAACAGGCTTCTTCTGGGTGAGCTCGCTCCATCTTAGACTCTGTCTCTGTCCTATGACCTAGACTAGAGTCAAGAGCAAACACATCCTGAATAAAAAAAAGAACCGCCTTAAATATAAACTACATAACTTGCTAGGAAAAAAGCGAAGTCATGACAACCTAATCCCACAGTAAATTAATTACGTGACCTCCATAACGTTTACTCCCTTTCGATAACATTCCTAGTTTAGGGTCCCGCAGATTTATTATGTTACACTAGCTGCTACCCGCAGCGTTGCCCGCATAAGTGGTGATAAAAACTATCCTATGTGTTAATCCATGTTACCTTTTATATGTAAGCCAAATTTCAGTACAATCGGTTGTGTTGTTTATGCGTAAAGAAGTATTAAACAAACAAACGTACAAACTTTCGTATTCATAATATAAGTAGGATGTATTGCGGTTCATCGGGTCCTCCAAGAATAGTGTTATTGATGAAATTTGCAGTTCTTAACGTTTTCTAGACGTATAACAAAAAAAACAACTATTAAGTACATACCTTTATGTTATCAGAGCCAGACAATAGGACATCGCTACCGGATGTACCTACATACATACATCAGCCTATTACAGTCCATTGCTGGACGTAGGCCTCCCCCAGGGTACCCATAGGGCACGATCTCTCGCTTTCGCCATCCAGTCTCTAACAGCCGCCTTTTTTAAGTCATCGGTCCATCTGGCCGGAGGGCGTCCAACGCTTCGGCCCTTATTCTTAAAAAGTAACGAAGTGTTCAACATGTTTAGTTTTTTTATAAATTTACCGAGAATAATCAATAAAGTTGATTTCTTACAGGCTGACAATCTGCCAATTTAGTGGTACACGATTTTTCTGGAACGACCCTCAAATGTTTGTCGGACGTGGCGATAGCGACCGTATTTTACGGCCGTTAACACTTGGCCTACTTCGCAAGGGTTAAGGTGTGATGTGTGTATATATCTTAAAGGGTCACTCGAGGTGCTTCTGATAGTACACATTATCAGAGTCAATCAGGGTTCAGTAATTGAGCCCCATAGCTATTATTCGTCGGACCTCGCTACAAGATGGGCCTAATTCTTATAAATGAAGTAAGGTTGCAAGTTGGAAGACTGAGCGATTTATTTATGAGAGTTAAGCAGGGAGTAACATAAAAGTGTATAACAAGCCGAAGGGAGGTCTCATGAAACTCAACAATTTTCCCCATGGAACAAAGGTCGAGATGTTAAAAGAAAATTGGATCTCCCATACTGTCCATGTTAACTGATACTGTTACTGTTACATCTAACTGTTACTTAGACGGCGGTCGAAACACAACCATGTCAGAGGCCTACTAGTGGTAGTAGGCGGTTGAAAAACTCTGACACCAGGGTTCATCGGGTCGTTGGACGACTCGGTGTCCCACACGAAAAGAAGAAACTGATCGCCAGTTTTGTATGGGAGGTCCAATTTTTTTAAATATATATGTCCACCTTACGGATGGTTATACACATTTCGTCACTCATTGAATAGACTCTGTTAGCTGTGTGGTGCTGGCCTAGAATAGCATCAACCCTTTTCTGCTCGTGGATGTCGTAATATGCGACTAAGGGCATGAACTCAGAGAATGGGCAGCAGAGTTCCCTGTGCCAATCTCTCCTCTCACTATCTCATCTACTGCCCATTCCGTAGATTTAATTCTAGGCATATTTTACGACACCCTTGAGTAGAAACGGGGCAACTAATACCTTTAGGCAAATATTGGACTTGTCTTGAACGTCCACTTTCTGTCACTTGCACCACGGAAAAGGTGGGCAAATGTGATGATTGGGCAATTACTTATACGTGAAGCAGTGAGAGGTGGTACGAATACTCCCACTCAATAAAGTACGTCCTTATCTACTGCTGACGATGATGTATGTATGTTTGTTTGTATGGGTTTATTTTAGCACGTATGTTTGTAATGTTATAATATGTACCATAAGTGGCACCTTACCACCCACTGATAAACCTCAAATAGGCTTTTGTGAGTAGGTTAAGACTAATTAATTTGTAATTTTATGTTTTTGCTAAATAAATAATTTAAAAAAATTAGTGCTAATGATAAGCTGGTATTTTATTCAGGTTTTCTTCTTCTTTTCACGACTCGATGAGCCCTTGTGTCAAAGGTTTTTCAACCGCCTACTACAAGTAGGCCTCTGACATGGTTGTATAACGACCGCCGTCTAAGTAATCATAGACAGCATCCGGGACCGACGGCTTATCGTGCCCTCCGAAGGACGGAACCTATTCTTTCTTTTTGTACAATCAGGTGGTTCAGCCTGCAATGTCCTAACCAGACTGGGAACAACTTCACAAAGCGATAAATCGCAGGCAGTTGCTTTACCACTGCGCCACATTGGCCGTAAATTTTTTGTTATTTTATCAATGATGATTTGCTCTTGACTCCAGTGTAGGTCATAGGACAGAGACATAGTCTAAGATGGAGCGAGCTCACCCAGAAGAAGCCTGTTAAGGCACTGGTGCTCCCACACACTGACGGAACGCAGCAAACTACTTGGCGCCAGACTTCGGTGGGATGGTGGTCGCGAGCCAGGCGGCCCCTTACGGAGCCTTCCACCGCTTGGTGGGATCGTTCAGCCGGACTTATCCACAGGCAAGCCTGTGTTGCCGTTGCCCGGGGTGGACCGCTAGGAGGTAGATCCCATACCACCGTCAATATAGTTTATTCAGGTAAACAAAGGTATAGCAATTTATACTCAACTAAACTAGACTAGTATTAAATAGGGTACCTAGTGACTAAACTAAATTTTCTTGTGCGCCCCTCATGAGACGTGGTACCCATTAGGATGAAAGCGTTCCCCCTTTGGATGGCCAAACTTAGCCGTTGGACGAGAAACTGCCAGCTCTCCGGTCACCAGTAGTGGTCTCATTAAGGCGCGCTGACACCTCGTTTATGAGTTTCTCGGCAGATAGGCTCCAAAGACCAATTGCTAATGATAAGATTTTTTTTTATTATCGACTTTTGTAGGAGAAGGCAGAAGACAAGAGAGAACTGGCGGAAACTCCACCGACTAGAGCAATGCTCTAAAATTTAATAGAAGAGACACTTTTGTAGGTATATGGAACGCTTTTTCCGAGTGGGACTTACAATCAACGAATGACCAGACCAACCCTGTAACTCTGATCTAGTTTTGAGTGTTACTTTTGTAGTTATATGAAAATAAGAAATTGAAAAAATTTAAGCGCCCGCCGGGACTTGAACCCGGAACCGTGGGGTACCGTCCCACTGCTCTGCCAACTGAGCTATCGGCGCCTCGACTGACACTTCCAAATTTTCAATCTTTTGGTACCTACTCGTCTCAAAGCGACCTTACTTTTGTTACTTATGTAGGATAATTTTATTATATTTTTAGATGCTCGGATCTTGGTAATGAATGAAGTCCGGAATGAGATTATTCGCCAGAAGACCAAAGTAACGGATTCTGCTGGAAGTGTTGCAAGCTGAAGTGGCAGTGGGCTGGGCACATCTGTCGTAGAACCGAAGGACAGTGGAGGAAGCGGGTGTTTGAGTGGAGGCCAAGCCTCGGCAAGCGTAGCGTTGGACGACCTCCGGACAGATGGACTGACTTAGGGCAGCTGAAGGCTGAATATCGTGCCTTATGGCGTACCCTGGGGGAGGTCTACGTCCAGTAGTGGACTTCTATAGGCTGGTGTGATGAGTTATGTGATTTTCAGACGGGACATTGAGCTAAATCCTTTGATAAAGTTTTGTATCATTCGCTACTAAAATAAGTACTAGTAATTATTTAGTCATACACAAAAACCTAGGATGGATAAGTATATATTTTTTTAGATAATACCGAAAACTAGTAATCAAATTACGTATAAGTACAGGACGTTGGATTACAAGGTAATTAGGTAGTATAATTAGTGCTTTTGAGATACTAAATTACTAATTACTAGAGCTCAAATTAGTTCGGAACCCTGGAATTTGACACAGTAATTATGTGCCTGAAATCTTGGCTACGTAATTATAATTATACTATACAGAATTGTTAAAGACAGCCCTTAGAATACAAATAAGGTGCATTTAGACCATGACACTGAACAACTTTCCCCTGGGAAAATATGTCAGGAAAGAGAAAAAAAATATTCAAGTCACACGCGAATAACGAAAATCTGATTGCCTTTACTATAGTAAATCACTTTATTTTTCCTTCTCCTGAAATATATTCCTGCTACCTGCAGTCCCTTTTTAAGTGTTCATTTGGCACATCTAGGTAAAAACCAAATTATAAAACACTTCTCGTGTTAGGTATACACTTTTAGAAAACTTGCAAAATTTTCTTCTGCAGGCAGGATTTGAACCTACGACTTTCGCTATCAGTACTAGCGACGCCCCTTCCATCTGCGCTACCGCCTGCGAAATAACGCGTGGTGGTACTGAAAGCGAAAGTTACAGGTTCAAATTCTGCCTACGGAAGAAAATTTTACATACACACATACACATATCACGCCTATAATCCCTTGCGGGGTAGGCAGTGTAAACGGCATCAAAAACGGACATTAACGCCACGTCTGACAAATATTTGAGGGTCATTCGGAAAATTGTATATCGCCATAGTGACAGGTTCTCAAATCGCTTAAAATTGCTATACACACCCTCGAGTCTCTTAGTCGCCTTTAATAACTCCCACGGGAAAGAAATGGGGTGATGCTATTCTAAGCCGGCAACACACGGCATTCAAATTTTACAAGTTTTCTATAATACTTACTAAACACGTAATAAGCGTTTTATAAAACTCTGACACTGTGGCATTCATCGACTTGATGACCACATCATTAATAAATTAGTAAACTTATAGATCATTCAAAATTTCTTAATTAGAATCAAGACCCCATTTCATAAACAACTTCAACTTTACATAAGACATACATTTTCCTAGTGCCTCAACAGTCAAGTGTACCCTACGTTCCCGACAGTGTCTGTTATAGGCACGTTTACCCTAGACGAACTATCGACCCTACAATATTGCGAGGTGGTAAAATTCCCCGGCGCTGAAGTGTCTAGTGATGTACTACATGTCCATAAATTTACTTAATTATCGATAGATTTACTGTCGATGAATAAGAGAAATCGCAATACATGCGGTTACGACCAGGATCTGAATACGATGCCTTGGAATACCGATCTCGCTGTTTTACTATCTATTTTGAGGTTAAAATATATGCTTATTAAAATAAGTTAAGTTAATTGCGTCCATCAATAAAATTATATTTCCGTTTTTTACAGTCGCTTTGCCGTGCGCCGGGTGCGTGGTTCCGCAAAAAACAGACCTTTACACCATGTCTGACAAACATTGAGGATCATCCGGAAAATTTTGTATCGCCATAATGACAGCCTAAAATTTCAATACACACCCTTAAGTCCCTAAGTCGCCTCTCGCGACTCCCACGGGAAAGAAATGGGTTGATGTTGTGGGTAGATCTAAGATCAATAAATCAGTCTTTGTCCGCACGTCCTAGTGGTATCATTGCTTCACCCTGATTCTAACCACTTCAGATGCTATTGTAAGCTGGCGTCGTACGGCAATATAAACGATATATCTGCTCCAGTTGAGAATCAAATTCGGAGTCTTTGCTTAGCAGGCAGACACACTGCTAATGCGCTATTTTGGACGTAATCATCTTTAAAAACCAATCATCATTATTATTTTATATTTTATGGGTCTCTCCCAGATGCCTCTGTCGTGTTATAAATCGAACTGACAAACGGCTCAATTAATGCTTCCTGATACAAAAAAAATAATAGTTAATAATTCAGATTCTTATTTAATTTTTTAAGTAGAAATTAACAAGATTATTATTGACATTTTACTAGAGTTTTAATAACCGTTTTTCTGCGGGTATAAGACCTTCCCAGAATGTATTATTCATTTAAACCTTATATTTTTGTTATTTCAACCTATGCTCTTTAGAGAAAGTTGTTCCTTATCACCAGCCCGTAAAGTTTCACCCTATACAGTAGTTTTATCGACATATAACGTCCCAACCCTATCACTACACTATCTTGCCACTTATTAGCTATACAGCCCCAATTTATCGGGTGGGTCGTAGGAATTGGCCAGTAGTGTTCGCCCTACAGTTAGTTAGTGATGGCTTAATGTGCCCTTATATGTAAAATATTGAGGGTACAGCTATATATTTGCTTGCTTCTACACGGGTGTTGTTACAGTAATTAATTGTTTTTAGACCAAGTTCGTTGTAGTGAAAGAAAATGGTGTTTGTTTTTACATACACATATTACGCCTTTATCCCTTGGTAGGCAGAGTGTTAAAGGCCATCAAAACGGGCTTTTACGCCACGTCTGACAGACATTCGAAGGTCATTCAGAATATTGTGTATCACCATAGCGACAGGTTGTCAGCCCATCGCCTAAAATTGCAATACACATTTAAACCTCGTGAAATAAAGTGGTGTTTTCTTTTTACATATACATATAACGCCTTTATCGTTTGCTGGGCAGGCAGCGTGATAACGGACGTAAAATACGGTCGCTATCGCCACGTCTGACAAATATTTGAGGGCCGTTTCGGATAATCGTGTATCACTATAGTGATAGGTTGTGCACCTGTTCCCTTTTGTTTATAGGAAAACTGGTGCCGTGTCATGCCGACTTAGAATAGCATCACCCCGTTTCTTTCCCGTGGATGCCGCAAGAGGCGACTAAAGGACTCGAGAGTTTCATTGTGCTTTACCATTTTAGGCGACGTATGACACCCTGTCACTATGGTATTCGACAATGACACTCAAATGCTTGTTATGTCTGACATGTAAAATTTATATTATTTTTATGAATAAACAAACTAAAAAAAAAAAAAAGACATGGCTTTCCGTTTTTTACGGCCATCTACGCTCAGCTTACCCTGCATATAATCATAGGCGTGATATTATATGAATGTTTGTTCTTTACCTAAAGTTTTCAGATACCAGCCCTCCAATAGATCTGTCTACCGATCTAACCGCTATCAAGACCAATAAATTGTCAATTAATATCTGAACTCAAGCCGTTTGCTTCAGAGTTGCCAGCTGCGATACGCTAACAGTATCGGTCAGATGGGGATGCCATCTTCAATTTGGTTTTAGCGAGAACAATAAAATTGAAAATGAATAGTTGATACGTGAGGCTTGGTTGGTATTGCCAACTGTCTTTTCTTTTATTGAACTGTTTTGATTGTTTTTACACTATTTTAATATTTTCAAGATACATGCATACATACACATATCATGCCTATAATCCCTTGCGGGGTAAGCAAAGCGTAAACGGCCGCAAAAAACGGTCATTTACGCCACGTCTGACAAATATTTGAGGGTCATTCAGAAAATTGTGTATCGCCATAGTGACAGGTTGTCAGCCCATCGCCTAAAATTGCAATACACACCCTCGAGTCCCTTAGTCGCCTCTCACGACTCCCACGGGAAAGAAATGGGGCGATGCTATTCTAAACCGGCATCACACGGCATCAAGATACACTTGCAAAATTTGCATGCAATGGATGAGCGGTAGTCCAGATGGAAGAAGCGTCGCCACTAGTGATGGCGAAGTTACCTGCCTGCTATAGAAAATTTTGCAAGTTTTTCAGCATTATTTTTTAAATTTATAATACAGAAAGTGTTTTCAAATTTGGTATTTAGGTAATATTTTCATCAAACTGAATTGGGCCTCGAATACTCCAACAGTTATGTAGCTTTGTAATATTTACCTAACAATACAAAACAATATACTTTATTTGTAAAAAACAAACAGATACAGAAAAAAAAGAAACGAAGCTGAGGTAGCAATTTCTACCAAGCAACAAAAAAAATAGAAAGAATATGTATGGTTATGGTTGACAAGTTGATTTTTATGTAACAAAATACTTAGGTAGGTAGTCACGCCTAGGATTCTGTTCAGGAAAGTTCAACTTGCTTTATTCTAGAGTCTGGGCGAAAAGAGATCAGGCGTGGAAAGGCATGGAAAGCGTGGCGCCTCTGTGCCTCAGTATGAGAAATGTCAAAGCAACCTATGAAAAAAATATTATTTCACATTTTGTCCACGACTATTCCATTTCTGCACAGACTCTCGCATTGTTTGATACTGAAATTACCCGTACCACAGTTGGCAACACTGACCGGGCTAATTTACTTGTCGGATTCAATCGCAAGGTGGCGTGGTGGTATCGGGCTGAATGTCAGTTGCAGCCGTCGCAATCGAACTGACACTGGCCGAATTGCCTGTCTGGAATCGCCACAAGAATTTAAAACGAATCGGAACAGAATAGATTATACTATCATCCTCAGATACTACCTTAAAGTAGTTTTTGCGTGTGTGATATAATGGGGGCTATAAAAATGATAGTGTCTGTTTATGTTTAGGGCTACGCCGCGGTTGATAATAGTTTGACACGAGCATTCTAATGCCTAATTAAAAAAAAAAATAAGCTAAACAACAACTGTCTAACAGTTGAACAACATCGGAAACAACAGCTAAATAACAACAACTGAACTGGTGTTCAGTTGATGTTCAGGTGTCTTTTGGATGGTTCCAAAAGACACCTGAACATCAACCGAACAACAACCATACAACAACTCTGATAGCTGAGGCGAAATATGGCGAGAATTGACACAAAACACTTCGTTTCATTTTTCCATTTTATCGAAAAGATAACAACATCCTTAAAAAATTAAATTACAGCGCTTGAGAAGCTGTTATTTCTATAGACAGAATGCATAACGCAGGTCTTTATACACTGTTTTTGAATTAGTAATCCAAACATAATGAAACGAGTGTAGATAAACAATTAGAGGGTACTTTTCGAAGAAAGGCTCCGTTGTAAATGAGTCACGTTTTGGAATTTACGCACATTGTAACCTGTACAGCTTACAATGTAGGTATGTATTTCATTAATTTAATTGTCTGATGAGCCAAATAAACAAGATGAATTTCAACCCAAATTAAGTAAATAATTCACTTCGAACCCATTTACACTTGTAAAGATATAACTATGCTACAGTACAGTACAGTAAACTCAGGGTGGGTTAGACAGTTTGAACTATGGACTGTTCTTATGTCGCGCGCATAAGACTTACATTGGCAGTTCGAGTGTTTAACCGTACGTGAGCTCGACTGTACTTACCTATCTACCTTTGTACGTTTATAGTTCGAAGTAGGAACGCTGCAGTACTAAAAAAATCAGAAGACAGAACACACAAAACAGAAGAATAGATATACAGGGTTATTTTTTAGTCAGTGCGCAAACTTATACCATGATATCAGAATCGTTAATAGGACATTTTAGGCAAATAAAAAGATATGTTTTATTTTTATTATTTTTTTATTTTTGTCTGCCTCATAAAAAATAAATCATGGACACACTACTTTTCAATCGGGGGTGCGTGAGAATGGCAACAGCGCTCGCGCAGCGCACCATTCAGTCAGTTTCAGTTCTCGCTTTGATTCCGTCGCGGGCGGGCGCGCACCTGTGTGACACTACTTTTCCCGCCGATCCCGAATTGATTTCGCGATGTCGAATTTTACGTTTCGCGAGTTTTACGAAATGGTGCGTTCGTACTTTTTAAGTGGGGAAAATACCCGAGCAGCCCAATGAATGTACGCGGACGAAAGTTTACCTCGACTGCGTAATGCTGGCGTTGTGGATCCTCTAGTACCGAACCCAAGAACATTCCTCAACGTTATGCAGCGGCTGTTGGATCACGGGCAGTTTACGGTAAGTAACTGTTAATTAAACGACAATTGTACTTAGCTACCTACTGCCTACCTAGTGTTCTAGGTAAACTTTTCATTTTGACGGTCCTAAGCCCGTAAAAGTATGAAGGGAAAATTGGAATCACCTTTTTAAAGGCTCAGCTACACAAGACTGGCGCGCGATAGCCGCGTTCCGGCCATACGTTTTTTTTATGAATGCCCGATCAAATCACACCCTGTTATTTTTGTGTGAGTAGACCGTTTTTAATCTTTATTCCTAAATAACCACTCAAGGTTAGTTCACACTGACGTAGTAGCAACATTTTAGTGGCCTAATCAACTTTGACTGTCATACTTTACTGAATTTTTCGCTCCACTCTCATAAGCGCACAAAATTGCCGTTTACTTTACTTTAAATGCAGTTGTACTTTAAGGATAATTCGGTTAAAATCATCGAAGGCAGGCACGCGCAATACGAGCTACCTCATATCATCAGTGTACATAAAGCTTTATAGCAGTGCAGATGAATTTCCTGCTTCGCCGTGCCGGCGGCGGCGGTGCGGCGCGGGCGGCGGAGGTCGGTCGGCCGGCGCCGGCGTCAGATTTCTTCTAAAAATTGAACCGTGTTGGCGCCACTATGTCTGGCGCTGAGACGCGGTGACTAATCGCGACGTTGTCAAACCATCACAACCTCTGTTGTATGCAGGTTGTGTAGGCTTTTTAGGTACTATCAGCAACGGATCCAGTTGCCATTAAAGTCTTTACTGGTTATTTTTAAAGAATATTAGAAAAACCTTTGAATGTTGATCTTTTAAAATGGGTATCAATCTTCTCTGGTAATTCTTGTTAACTGTAAGAAAAACCATTCTTAAGTTGATCACGTAGATGGTTACTCGAGGTGCTGTACAATCCTGAGTTACCGTTATGGATTAAACATTTACATGTCTTGCTTATGCTAGTACCTAGTAGCTGCTAATTCTTAACCAAACTGGGAAAAATCCAACTACGTGATTAACAAAATAATCTTGTCTCTCCGCATAAACTAGAAACAGGGACCATCAAATCAAGAGACACACTTTCAAACCACTACACCACGGAGGCAGTTTAAGTGTAGGTACTTGTGAGATAGGTACTTAGTTGTTGTAGGTATCACCCGCACGCACCCCGGTACCAATAGCGGTCATTAACCTGGACTGGTCATTGACCTGTGCTGTAGGTAGAAGCTAGAACACAGTCAGCTGATAGGTATAACTGGGCCGCGCGCGACGTTGCCATATCGAAAGATAGCTAGTGAACCTAATAGGGTGATCCACACTTACGTACGATCCTGGGATAAGTTTAAGTGCGATTATTTCAATTATTTTGTTCTAAGTCAGGTGTAAAAAATAAATACATATCTTCTAAAATTTGATAACCATTACGTATGTTGAAGCTGCGCACTGACTAAAAAATAATCCTGTATAATTGTTGGTTATTTTTATTTGTAAATAGTTTACAGTTTTTATTTTGTGTTTGCGTTTTTATTTTTGAGTTGTTTTTGTTCAGAAACAAATCAAATATTATTTTTGTATTGGACTGCAATAGGCTGATTTATGCATGTATGTTTAGGCACAAACAAATTCCATTTGTTTATATCTAAATTAAATAAGGAATTCTCCAATTCCACAGTTTTAAACCGACGACATAAAAATCTTTGCATACTATTACAATAATCTGCCAACGGTAAAAAAACACTCGACTAGCTAATTCTGAGTTATGGAGCTCCTAAATCACTCCTGGTCAGAGATTAAACTACCTTATATTAACTTTATTTATGACTTCAGTGAAAATTTCAGTTATGGTAAGTTTAATTGAATTTTATCCGTCTTCAAAAAAGGAAGTTCAAACAAATTCATTCCGTATTATGTAGCATAATTACGCAACATTTTAAAATATGTAGGTCCCAAATATTTCTTTAGCAAGAAAGCACAATTTGGAAATTACAATACGTACAATAAAAAGTCATAATCGAACTGATCAAAATCGTTTTATTGATTTTGATAAGGCTACTAAGTGATTCACTACTGAAAACGTTCGATGCCGGTAGACGACTAAAGTTACATGCCGTGCGATTAACCTGGCCAGCCCCGTAGCAGTGCCTTGTTAAAAATTGTTATAAAAAAAAGAAAATAATTTGATACAAATTTCCTTTTTTTACAATGACGGATCATAACGTTAATAAGTGATAATACTATCCTACATTGAATAAATAATTTCAATTTCAAGAATTTCAATTTCAAACTCTGTTTATGTTTTCCTAGTTTAAACGCATTCTACCTTTATTATCTCTATAAAAAATGTAAATTAAATAATAATAATAATAATAAGTCCAATAAAATTTTATATTAAAATTTTATTGGACAGTTCGCACAGTTTGGGAACTTATACAAAAAATACTAATAAACTAATTATAGGTCTTCAATTGTTCTTTATTAGATGAATCCAAAAATTGCGAAGTATGTATTCAAAAGTTTGAAAGAAATATCAAAATCAGCGTTTAGAATGTTGAGAACCTCCAGTGCTACCCTTGGTTTGGGTAATTCTGGTTAATTAATGGCGGATAAATTTAAGAGATAGTGAATATAATTTCAAACGGAGTTTCGGTAGCAAGCAATGGGAAATTTTCTAGTAATTCTCAAGTGTCATGTAGAGGGCGCTGAGCTTATCTGAAATAACGTTTCTTTACACTGATATAAGTACCACTTTGTAATTCATTTTTTGTGGCTGTTGAATTGTCCAAATTTCTTATTAATTTTCTGTTTTCTAACATAAATGACACTTAAGGCGAGTGTAGTCTTAATTCATACCAAAAGGGGCCGTTTTAAGGCACTTTTTGCCATAATTTTAATACAGCGAATATTTTATTGATTTTGAAAAAGACTTGAGCAACGGACATTCTGATAGATTGTTTGTATAAAAGGAGAATATTTTTTGTGAAGTGGCGCCACTGTCGAGGCCGTTAGTGTCAGTGGCCTATGTGTTATTCTAGGTTATACTCTACCTGTGTTCCAAATTTCATCTAAATCGGTCAAGCCGTTTGAGCGCGAAGAGGTAACAAACATACATACACACACAAACTCTCAGATTTATAATATTAGTACGGATAAATGAATTTTCAGATCTTTAGGTGGTTTTCCTTCTCATACAAATACGGCTACGATTCGTGTGTCAAACGAATTGACAGACGCATCCCTTACGCATCGTAACGCACCGTCACGTCAACGTACCGTCACACCTCGGACACTGGCGCTCAAATGTATGAATCAAACGCGTTGCTACGCACACAGCCTAAGTTCGCGTAGGTGAACGCGGACCATGCTTGTGTGCGTAAGACAACATGTCAGGGTTGCCGCCATTTTGCGTTTGCGAATCGGGAATGCAATGTGCGGCAGTATGAAATGACCTTCGTCGTCGCATCCTTGCTAGCCGGTGTCTGAGCGTCCTCCGAGCGCGGGTGGGCGGCGCTTGTAGGGGGAGGCAGGGAGTGACCATACTGTACGCTAGTACTATTAATTATACTGTGGTACCGTCAGGGGGGTCTCACTCCACGGTTTAGGTATGTTCCGCCGGCGGGTTCCCTACGGGGACTAATCTCCGCGGGTTGTCACTTGTCGCCGCCAGACTGCCAGTGTGCCGCTAGCCGCCGCAATGTTCGCACGCACGTGCTGCTCGCGCGCACACTTACTTGATTTTTTTCTGTGTTTTAGTACGTTTATTCGTTAAAACATCGATCGGGTCGTCGACTCGGTGTCCCACTCGATACAAAGAACAGTTAGATACAAGAATAATTAATTGTTTTTCTATATAAACAGTAGTCATTAATAATTTCGTTTAGGTTTATAAATATTTACAAATCTTACAATTCCTTTCGTAGATTAAGTGAACAAATAAGATATTATAGCAAAATCAATAACAAAAAATCTTCGTGCACGAATAACATGATGACAAGTTACAACCCTTGGAGTTCGCCGACGGCTCAGTCATAAAACTGCGATGCGCAAGGGAGATTGAGCGTTCGCGCGCGTTCATAAGTTTCAATTTTGTTTTTGAGCGGTTGGGTACACCGAGCGTAGGTATTAATTTATACCTAAACATGTAATTTCTTAGGGAGTGATTCTTCTGTACGTTAGTACTTTTATATATTCTGTGGTACCGTAGCCGTATTTGTATGGGAATAATATCTGAATTTTCAATTTCCTTTTGTCTGACAGACGCATACGTTACGGTGCGTTAAAAATACGCAGCGAGAAACGACAAGTAGAAGAACCACCTAATTCATAAAAATAAACAGTCTTATTACAAAAAAGTTAGACGTGGTTTAAGGTTTTTGACAACGTCAAATCGTAGAGAAAAATATTTTAAACACAGCCTTAAAGCGCATCTAGCTGTTTTGTAATAGTTTTTTTTTTCTTATGACACCGAAATCATCTTAACCTCTGAATAAGTCTTTCAAAAACTACAAATTTCACTTATTCGCTTCCACTACGTGAAACACGAAAGTGACGAAAACCCCAATGAATCACTAGTTTCGTTTCTAACTGATGGCCACGGTTCGATTCCCATCTCAGTCCAGCCTTATCTAGTACAAGTTAATTCTTTCCGGCTTCGAGAAAATTACTATCATAAATTAAACCTTATCTGGTCCGCGTTAATGAAAATTTATTAGCTCACAAAATTAAACGGAAACCCGTAGTTAAAATGTCTATGCATGAGGTATATGTTATTTAGTCTATTATTTATAATATTATATGTATATAATTTATAAATATTTATTAATAAAATATCATTGTATTTATTTAGCTGTATTATTTTGGTATATTTCGATTTTTATTATTATTTTTGCACCTGCATGTACTTTCCACATGCCCTAAGGTAGACTGGTAGATAATGCCACTGGCATTAAGTCCGCCCTTGTACACTGTTGTGCATAAAGTTCAATAAATAAAATAAATAAATAAATAAAATAGACCAGAAGCCTTGGAGTCTTCAAATCTCAAGATTGTCCACTGCTGGACATGGGCCTCCCTTATTGGGGGATGTTTGCCATACACACCACACTTGGCAGGCAGATTGGTGAACGCACCACAAGATGTTGTATTCTCACTGCTGCTTATTTTTTGGACCTTTTACATACACAAACATACCATGCTTTTATCCCTTGCAGGGTAGGCAGACGATAATGGTTGTAAAATACTGCGATAGCGCCTCGTCTGGTAAGTTGAGGGCCATTTCAAAGAAAAATGTGCACTACTTACTATAGTGACAGGTTGACAGCCTGTCACCTAAAATTGTAATACACAAGAAACCCTCTAGTCCCTTAGTCGCCTCTTACGATACCCACGGGAAAGTAATGGGGTAATGCTATTCGATGTTGGCATCACACGGTACACCTTTGGACCTGTACCTGGCTTGATAAATGATACCCACGGGTAATAAGGTAATGCTACTCTTACCTTACGGGACCCCTCCAGTATTTTTAAGGATGTAATCTTTGTTATTATTTCGTGAAAATGTAAACAAATCATTTAAAAATCACCCTACATTTAACTTATTATAATACAATTGCCTAAATTGACTTCCCGTATTTTTATGTATTCTTCATCATTCTTTCACATAACCTGATAATTTAGTACTTTGACTAAAAAAGGTATACAATGTGACTGGCTTCTACGAGTGCACCTCGTGTAACAAGTGTTCCGTAGGTATATTTAATACGTTTTTTATTATACTTATTTTTTCTAGAATTGTTTGTTTTTTGGTTAAAAACGGACCGGAAAAGTGCTTACTTTTCTTTAGCCGTCTCAAACAAAACTTACACATAAAAAAGGGTGATATAAAACTATTCTTAGCGAACATAATATGGTACTAATACCCTAAACTTACATAATGAGTATATTTAGCATCATCATTTGGTTTAATAAAAGGTGAGGAATGTGTGTTGAAAAGATGGAAGGAATATTTTGAAAGCTTATTTGAGAAAGAAGATCTAGCGCAAGAAATAACTACTGCAGAAGTGGATGAAATTGAGAACGAAAGTGAGATTGAAATGGATGAGATTGTGAAAGCGTTAAAAAGTATGAAATCTGGTAAAGCTGCAGGGTATGATAGGGTGTCGGTCGAAATGCTGAAGGCTGGCGAAGGCGTTGTGGCTAGTCAGCTGTACCTCCTTTTTAACCTTTGTTGGAGAAGCGGTCGAGTGCCAAGTGATTGGTGCAAAGCTGTAATAGTGCCATTATACAAAGGAAAAGGGTCACAGCTGGACTGCAAAAATTACCGCGGTATAAGCCTCCTCAGTGTCGTCGGCAAACTGTATGCAAAGGTGTTGATTGAAAGAGTGATGAAAGAAACGGATGAGAAAGTATGGGATGCTCAGGCAGGATTTCGTAAGGGGATGGGATGTACGGATCAGGTCTTTTCCTTGCGCTGCATAGCTGAAAAATTCCTGGCCAAAAACCAGAAAGTCTATTGCGCGTTCGTAGATTTGGAAAAGGCCTATGACAGAGTGGTGAGGAATGAATTGTGGTCGGCACTATCCATGAATGGGGTGAGCAGTATCTTGATACGAGCACTGAAATCCTTATATAAGGATTCCAGTGCTTGTGTCAGGATAAACGGGGCGTACACTGAACTTTTTAACATCGAGAAAGGTGTTAGACAGGGATGTGTTGCGTCACCGTGGCTGTTCAATCTGTTCATGGATAGTTGTTTGGAAGATTTGAAAGAGAGTGAATGTGGTCTGAGAATGAATGGTTTACTCGTCAAATGTCTTCTCTATGCTGACGACCAAGTTATCCTTGCGTCGTCGGCTGAAGGGTTGCAGGAGATGGTAAATATTATGAATGAGGCTTTGAAAAAGAAAGGAATGAAAGTGAATGTAAGTAAGACGAAAGCAATGGTTTTTGAGAAAGAGGAAAATATGACAGAGTGTAAAATTTTGATAGAAGAAGAGAGGGTGGAACAAGTGAAAGAGTTTGTGTATTTGGGCTCCATGTTCACATCAGATGGAAAGTGTAAAAGTGACATCGAAAGAAGGGTGAATGCCGGCAACATGGTGAATGGAGCGTTGCACGCTTTTATGAACAGCCAGAAAGTCTCTGATAAGGCTCGTCTGGCTGTGCATAGAGGGGTGTTAGTTCCGACACTTATGTATGGGAGTGAAAGTTGGGTATGGCAGAAAAAGCATGAAAGTAGAATAAATGCAGTACAAATGAGAGCGTTAAGAAGTATGGTTGACGTAAAATTGAGTGACAGGATAAGGAATAGCGTGATAAGGGAACGTTGTGGTATAAAAGAAGACGTAGTGACTGGTGTAGAAAAGGGTATGCTTAAATGGTTTGGTCATGTAGAGAGGATGAACGAAAGAAGATTAACGAAACAGGTGTATATGGCAAGTGTGGATGAGAACGTCGGAAGGGGAAGACCTCGACGAACGTACCTCGATCAAATCGGGGACGTGCTAAAGAAAGGTCAGGTCAAGAGTACCCTAAACCGACGAGCATGCATGAAGAGATTGATGAATGTGGAGGAGGCGAAAGAAGTATGCCAGGATCGTAGTAAGTGGAAGGAAGTAGTCTCTGCCGACCCCTCCGGGAAAGAGGCGTGATTTATGTATGTATGTATGTATGTATTTGGTGAGGAACCCTAAAAAGGCGATGAATCAGGAGATTACCAGCAAATGGTTTGGAAGTAATATAATTCTCTCACAACCAAACAGAGAACGCCTTCTAGTGACGTAAAAAGGAACGAGTCGGTTTATTAGACCCACTGCCGATTAGACACGTGGGTCTAATGGGTCATTTACACGAGGCCATTTGGCAAGACATTCCACTAAGCCAGCGAGACAATCCAGTGCGACTGGCTTCGTCTAAATGGAGCCAAGACAGTCAATGGATTGTCTCAAGCCATTGGCACAAGACAGTCCATTGAGATAGAACAATTTCAAAATTTTCGGAGCCAGTGCCTTCCCCCACTACCCCCGCACTGGATTGGCTTGTCAACTGGCTTCGTGTGAACGCGCGTTCCTAGCCAGTAGCCACTTTTGCGGACAGTTGCGGGCGCACACACGCGTTTTTAATTCATTCTGTTTGCGTTTTTTTGTTTTGCTAATCCAGGATAATTATGGTTTTACCGAAATGGACTCCCGAAATGAATTCAAAATTCATATCTTTATACCGGGATTAAGAATGTCTCTGGAGAATTGATAGTTTAACCTATCGCCTATCCATGTCTACGTGTGAACTTGCCGGTGAACATTAAAAAGTAACTCATTAACAGGCCTACGTGTAAACGACATTGCATTTTCCAAGCCATTCCATTGGCTTACTGGCATGTCCTGGCTTATGGAATGTCTTGCCAAATGGCCTCGTGTAAATGACCCATAATGTATTGTAGTCACGGGTTGACTGACGTCCCAGCGAGTTGTCATCTAGGCGGCGGGTGACGAGATGTTCTGCTACCCACATTTGTCGTTATAATTTTAATATTATGAATTGTTTGTAAACATTGCACTAGGCTGCCGGCACACTAACTAATATTTACCGAAATACTATCGCGATAGACCCGGTCTAATACTTAAAATGAGTGAAAGTGATCGCGAGTGCTTAAAAAGTTATACGTGGGTCTAAGTTACAACATTGTATTAACTTGCTAAACCTGCCACTTTGACCCTCTGAAAAAAGCAGGTGCAGTTTGGTACAGTAAGTACGTATGTCTATGTATACACTTAATTTATCTGTAATTTTCATTCAAATTTCAATTTACAGATACACATACACATATATAAATAAAGTGAAAATTTACTAGTAACCGATAGCGAAATCTCAAGACGGTTAAAATAATAATGTAAAAAATATTTTGAGTTTCCGTAATACCTCAAATCAGCTGATCGGCAATTTTGTATGGGAGATTCAAATTTTGTTTTCGCTTTTCGACCAAGTAAAATTTTACCCTAAATAACGCATGCATCTCTTATATAACAGAGCATAAACGGCCGTAAAGAACGAACATTTACGCACAAACAAATATTTGAGGAACACTATGTCAGTCACTATGGCGCTACTCAACTTTCTGAATGGCCCTCAAATGTTTGGTTTATCAGACGTGACGTAAAAATTCTTTTACGCTCTGCCAATTCTGCAAGGGATAAAGGCGAGATATATGTATGTAAAAAGCAATGACACAACTTAGACCCTTGGGTCTAATCGGCAGTGGGACTAATAAGTGAACTACTCAAACTCGTGGGTTCCGCCCTCTCGCGGCGTGCAAAGGAACGTTATTTATTGAGCTTCTTATCTCGGTTGCTTCGGCTGAGAATTCTTTTTCATAATTTCTGTGGTGGTAATATTTAAATTATATGATTAGCTTAGCTGTATTGTATTTTAGCCTTCCATATAGTTAATACTTGCGATTGTTGACGCTTGGTGAAACTCCATGTTTAATTAATTTTGACAAAATACACTTGTACTCGTTTCACATTGGATGTGATGTTCTTTCTTGAATAATGTTTTGTGTTTTGTAAAATCCTTGAAAATGCTCATTTGAGTGAAACCGGTCGGGTTACCCCGCAATAAAACTGTGAAACGAGTACAAGTGGTTTTTGTCAAAATTAATTAGCCTTTTATTTTGAATGTATTTTTTATAAGTGCACATATAATACAGGTTGATTATCTTTGACCGATTATAAACAAACGAAGAGGTTCTAATTAGTCAAAATCTTATTATTAGGGTTCTGTACCTCAAAAATACTTTACACACAGTACCTACTTTAATATATACCTCCCTAATTTTGTGAGATCGTCTCCCATGGCTGTGGAAGCTTTTCAAAGTTGTTTCTTCCTCATCTTATATCTTGCTGGATCGATACCGCGTTACAGAAACCTACAGCGACATCTGTTGTAGCGTAACTTGAAACACTCACCGTTCACATCGAGCGACACTTTCTTCGTGATGACTTCGTCTCCCATGGCCGCAGAAGACACCTCACACTCCAGTTTCCCCCCAATCTCTGCCCTGGTCACAATGATTGGCAGCACGTGACGGACCGTCTGGTTGTCTGGTGTTTCCGTTCGAGCTGGAACAAGAGATATTATTTCATGTTAAATAAGAATATAAGGTAGATTAAAAAACTTGCTAGAAGACATAGTGACTGGTGTAGAAAAGGGTATGCTTAGATGGTTTGGTCATGTAGAGAGGATGAATGAAAGAAGATTAACGAAACAGGTGTATATGGCAAGTGTGGATGGGAACGTCGGAAGGGGAAGACCTCGACGAACGTACCTCGATCAAATCGGGGACGTGCTAAAGAAAGGTCAGGTCAAGAGTACCCTAAACCGACGAGCATGCATGAAGAGATTGATGAATGTGGAGGAGGCGAAAGAAGCATGCCAGGATCGTAGTAAGTGGAAGGAAGTAGTCTCTGCCGACCCCTCCGGGAAAGAGGCGTGATTTATGTATGTATGTATGTAAAAAACTTGCTGAGTTTTCTGCCGCGAGCAGGATTTGAACCTGCAATTTGTGGGCAAAACACTAACCGTGTTAGAAAATTTCGGAATTCAATTTAGCGCGGGTTCATAAAGCTTATGGAACCTACGTTTTTTTTAAAATATTATTCCGACCTATGTTCCTTGGAGAATTTGCACCTAATATTTTTACATCCATTTTAGCATAAATTTTTCAGTCTGTCATATTTATATCAATAACGCAAACTGCTAAAACTAGTCAGTTTTAGCAAAAGTCAGCTACATTTTGTTCGCTAGTTTGTTTGCAACTCGTTATTTCGGCCATCTTTGTTTGCTATGAAGTTGTTCGCAGGCGTTTTTGTTGAATTCTAAACTAAAACTCAACACAGGATTCGCTATGAAGGAATTTGTTTGCCAGTGAATTTAACTTGTAATATTTATTTATTTATATTATTTCATAAACAAACATTATCTTTAGAGTTAAAAACCAAGACGACAATGTTGACATGAAAAACAAGACGCCTGGACCCGATTTATCAACTTGTCATTTCTATCTTATAACACAAGTCGAGCTATGGTCGTTTTGAAAATGAAAATGAAATAACTTTATTCAATGTAGGATAGCATTATCACTTATTGACGTCATGATCGGTCATTGTAAAAAAAAAGAAATTTGCATAACGCAATTTTCTTCTTTTTTTAACAATTTTGTATTGTCCTAATAGAAAACCGGCTCGGGCGGGATAAAAAAAATAAAATAATAATAAAGGCACTGCCTCGGGGCTGGCCAGGTTAATTACACAGCACGTAACTTTACGCCACCACCATTTGTAAACGACATTTGTTTCAAATTTTAGTCAAGATTTCCAAAGCGTGTTATTTACATGCGTATAATTAACCGGACCCCCTGAACAGGAAAAACCCCCCAAAAAACCTGCCCAGAAGTGCTTTACAGGCGGAACCTTATTAATGGATTAGTACTGTACTAAAACTAATAGTCCATTTTTTGATAATATAGCTGTAAGATTCCCTAAAATAAATAAAATAAAATAAAATAAAATATCTGTTAGCGGAGTACGAAACGGCCAAAACCATCCGACTGACACTCTATTGCACCACAACTGAGTTGCATTTTCAAATAACTGTCTGTGTCGCTAACTCTAAGTTATCAATATCAGATATACAGTAGATGTTTTAGCATAAGTAATTCAACGTATAACAATCGCCCATAAAACTTGTGAAATAGTTTCAAAGGCAGGGTTCCTCAACCCTACTCGAACTAGGGTTCAACTATTAACATGAACCGTCATGTTTTCGGTTTCCGCACAAGAAATGACTATGTCGACGAAAGGCCAAAGCCAAGGACTACATCGCCTACTAGACAGAAAACTAAAGGCAAATATTTTCTGACAAAATCTCAGAAGTAACATTTAGGCCAAAATAAAATAAAAATACCTTTCATAGATAATTGCTCAGTCAACTGGGTTTTTTTCTAGAGGTCCAAAGTTTTAAATAATTTGATCTTTAGTTATTGGGGAAAGTTGTTCAGCTTAACTAATGGGTTGGGCTAAGTGTTTTTGAGAAAGTCCGCCGTACCGAAGGTACCAAGTACTTTCCTGTATGTATATTCCTGATATAAGATAGCGAGCATTTATCAGACAGCGATGATTTTATGAAATGGATGACGCGACTTTTGGCCAATCAGCATACATTATTCACTGGCCTTCTCCCCCTATCCACACACCACATGAACATGGTAGAATTATTTGATTTATGAAATGGAAACACAATTTGTATTATAACTTTTTAAGCACTCGCGATCACTTTCACTCATTTTAAGTATTAGACCGGGTCTATCGCGATAGTATTTAGGTAAATATTAGTAATTTACCTGTGTCCCGACGTTTCAACACAGTTTCATGTATTGTGGTCGCAGGTTGACTGACGTCCCAGCGAGTAGTCATCTAGGCGGCGGGTGACGAGATGTTCTGCTACCCACATTTGTCTTTATAATTTTAATATTATTGATTGTTTGTAAACATTGCACTAGGCAGCCGGCACACAACACTCACAGTGTCCGACGATTGTTCCGATGATAAATCGCGCGGTTTCAACTTATCAATGACTGGACTCCATGCGGATGACAATTTAAACCCGTCCTCCCGGTTGAAATTATTAGGGTTCTTCTTAATTTCAATAGCCTCGCGAACGATCCTTGGGTAATAGTGGCGTTCCACAGAGAGGATTTTCGGGGCATGAACTTCAATCCAATGATTCGGACCGGATGATAGAAGGTGTTCTGCTATTGCCGATTTATGCATCTGCCGGTTTTTTTTTTCTCGTCACCCGCCGCCTAGATGACAACTAGCTGGGACGTCAGTCAACCCGCGACCACAATACATGAAACTGTGTTGAAACGTCGGGACACAGGTAAATTACTAATATTTACCTAAATACTATCGCGATAGACCCGGTCTAATACTTAAAACAATTTGTATTTTTTTTGTAGACTGTGGGTAAAATTTTGTATGCAACTGCATATACTTAATAATGTTCCTGTCAAACTATTATCACACTAGACTACGCCTCATATGATAAACAGGCACTCGCATTTTTATGACCCCTATTATATGATGCATACTACAACTATTATGCAACAACATTGTAAGTACATGGACGAACTCAATACCAATGGCTTTATCTTCCAGTCTATCAAGACTTGGCGTCTAGTAGACTAAGTGGTCATAGGGCAAAGAACATAGCAGTTAGGATGTTAAGATAGGTTGTTAAACCCAAGTTGGGTATTTTACAAGGCCCAATTACAGGGTTAACTTGTTAATCAACTGTTTGAAACTTTATACTTCGTATAATATTTCCGGGTAAGTGTAGGACACAGTAGAATCAACCCAATATTTTACTTTAAGACGACGAAAATAATTATATCTTTTTCAATTTTGCTTCATTAGCAAAATGCAAGTATAAGCAAGATGCAACAGACTTACTGTTTTTATTATTTTCGTTCATGTCACCAGTTTCAACCGGCCAGAATGGAGTACATGCCATTGGAGTCCAATTAACCAAACAATTTAAGAAGTAAAGTAAATCCATGCCATTGGAGTCTAATTAACTAAATAAATAAAGAAGTAAAGTAAAAACTCCTTGTAGTACTACTGGCGATGTGTCAAAGTATATCGTTGTTTATGTCAACTGAATTCTGGCGTATAGTAAATTAAACTTGTAACAACCTTCTAATCATAGACTTATAATATACCACTACGTGCTTCTAATTGACGATATGAATAACCTCAATGTATCCTTTTTCAGTGCATTGAAAGAGCAATAACTAAAAAAAGGGGGAATGATAATATTCTGTTGATATTTTAGTCTGGTTTCTACTGTGGTGTAAGATATGGATAAAATACCTAAGTAGGTACTAACGATACTAACTATTCATACCGTAAAAATATTTTGAGAGTCATTTCAGAAATTTTTTGTATCACTATAGTGACAGGTTGTCAGCATGTCACCTACAATTGTTATGCAACCCTCAGATCCCTTAGTCGCCTCTTACGATACCCGTGGTAAAGAAACCGGGCGATGCTATTCTAAGCTGGCATCACACGGTATTAAAGTATTAAATGTACAAATTGCCTTCTTCTGTTTTTCGTCAGGGACACCGAGACGTCCAACGACCCGATGAACTCTGGTGTCAGAGTTTTCCAACCGCCAACCATTAGTAGTAGGCCTCTGACATGGTTGTTTAACGACCGCCGTCATAGTAACCTCATACATTAACCGTGACCGACGGTTTAACGTGCCATCCGAAGCACGAAACCATCTTATTTTTCAGACAATCACGTGGTTCAGCCTGCAACGTCCTAACCAGACTGGGAACAAATTCACAAAGTGCTAATACCAACTTTTTGAGGCCTACATATCCAGAGGTCCGATAAAAAAAACCTCGTATTGCGTATCTTTCATTCAATAGACCCGGAAACCGATATTTCTGTTTCGACACAGACACTGGTCACTACTCCATACCGAGACATGACATGGCTGTGTGTGGTCAAGATCTGTCATAATGATACTTTAAAATTTAAAAATATTGTTAATATATTTCACTAAATAAAATTAATAATAGTTATTATCTAATGAATTGAACATTCATATGCCGTGTGATGCCTGGCTTCGAATAGTATCACTCCATTTCTTTCCTGTGGGAGTCTTATGAGGCGACTAAGCGACTCCAGGGTGTGTATTGCAATTTTAGGCGATGAGCTGACAATCTGTCACTATTGCAATACACAATTTTCCGAACGACTCTTAAATATTTGTCAAACGTGGCGTAAATGACAGTTTTTTTGCGGGCGTTTACGCTCTGCCTACCCCGCAAGGGACTATAGGCGTGATAAGTGTATGTGTATGTATGTATAAATTATTACATGTCAAATTGAAAATTGTAAAAATAAATAAACACTATGTAGGTAGTCTAGTCAAATAAGATAACATTATTCTTAATTAATAATAATAAACTTAATTACAAATAGGTAACACGATACAAAATAATTATGAGGCTTCTGTTTCCTCAACTAAGAATAAGAATTCCTGTATCTTAGGTAAACAGATAGTCGACATAACTATTATAAATAACAAAATGAGGTCCATTCGGGATTTAAATTTTCCTTACTTGCCTTGAATTAGTGCTGTCACTTTCCGTCAAATAGGTTTAGAAAAGGATAGAAGATATCTAAGTCCTGTCATTTTTAAAAACATCAATGGTTTCTTCGCCTTTTCTAGTCCATTTAGTCGCGATTGTGTTGATCGTCGCCTTATTTTGACAGATAACACGTATTTTGCATGAAATTATAAGACATGACACGACTAAAATATCTCCTATCGTTTTCTAAACCTATTTGATGGAAAGTGACAGCACTAATTTAAGGCAAGTAAGGAGAATTTATATCCCGAATTGATGCCATTGTATGAAATTATAAGACATGACACGACTAAAATATATCCTATCCTTTTCTAAACCTATTTAACGGAAAATGACAGCACTCATTTAAGGCAAGTAAGGAGAATGTACATCCCGAATTGTGGCCAATAGGTAAGTAGTAACTATGAAAGCAATGTCAGATGCAACTGCGTCCACACCCGATTCTGCAACAAAAAAAAACGCAACGGGCCGAAGATTGATGTCCCCTGCGCGATGGGCCCAATTAAGTCGCACTGCGGGATTGCCCGAGTTTTTCTGCCCGTTTTTATTCCGCCTCTTTTTTCTCCCAAAAGTGAAAATTTGGGACAGCTGGAATTTATTGTTACGTCAACGCGAGATACGAGCAGAAGCAATTTTGTGCATACATTTTTACGTCGATATTGTTATGGAGAGCTTGATTTTGTAACAAATGCCCAAAATTTATTTTTAATTCCAAATTTTTAATAAAGGAGAATGGTCTTATTTTGACGGGATTTTTGATCATCGATTTTCTGCCGCTTCAAACAATTTTGAAAAATAAATAAATATAATGGACAATTCACACAGCACCATCTAGCCCCAAACTAAGCAAAGCTTGTACTATGGGAACTAGATAGCTGATATTAATACATATATTGCATATATGCATGCATTTATTTTGCACCAGCCTCGCCCATTTCCACATGCCCTAAGGTAGACTGGTAGATAATACCCTCGGCATTAAGTCCGCCTATGTAAATTTATTGCATAAAGATAAATAAATAAATAAAAATATATATACTTTTTTTTTGTAAATAAATACATATTATAGATAGAAACACCCAGACTACTCAGAAATATCTGAAAATGACTTAACAAATATTTGTGTCTTGTGGGGATCGAACCCACGACTATTGGCGTAGCAGGCAAGGCTTCCTCAGTATCACCACGGTTGCTTCTTTCCAGGTATTAGGGATATATTATGTCCAAATTCCAAACATTTATTGAAAAGCTCCAGGGAATAACTCGGGGTCACTGTTTATGGCATAACAACATATCTACGTCTGCGTTAAAACCATCAGCAGGGGTACTATCCGCTACGCCATCAGCCCAGTCAAATATTGTTTATCTTTTTAGAAAACTTGAAAAAAAAAATACCGCTGCTGCAGGATACCGCATAACTTGTATACCTACCTAACACGGGAAGTGTTTTAAAATGTAGTATTTAACCTTGTTTATGTTTGAAGGACTATATATACTACTCTCCAGATAGTTCGATACCTAGCCGTCAAGTCAGGATCAGGATCTGATGAAAAGAAATAACTCTTTGAATTATACAAGCAGTGGCCCGCCCAGTGGTTACATTACACTCACTGCTAACCGATCTCCGAAAAAAAACAGTGTCCAAATTTGTAGTTGTAAAGATCTAAGCATATTATGGGACACCGAGACAGGGAAAGCGACTTTATTTTATACTATGTTTTGATGAAAATGAAAAATGAAATAACTTTATTCAATGTAGGATAGTATTATCACTTATTGACGTCATGATCCGTCATTGTAATAAAAAGAAAGAAGGAGAAGAAAGATAAAGTGATATATACACAGGTAGAAGTTGGTACCAAAATCGGTACCTCCGGGGCACGCGTCGCCGGCTGGGGTTCCACCCTTATGTTGTTGATATACTTTTATGTCGCACGAAGCGATTTGCTTCAACCTTCATCATGCGAGCAGCTAAGGAGTAGAATGCCGGCGGATCTGTTTCCGGAACATTGTAACTTGGGCCTTTTCAAGGTAAGAGTTAATAGGCATTATCGAGGCAAGCATGTACCATCATCGTCTTCATCGTCACTTACCATCAGGTGAGATAGCAGACAAAAAATGATAACTAGACGTTTTTCTAATAGCATACAACTTCATTCTAAAACCACCAAAACGGCTTAATTTTAAAACTAGACCCGGCTTAAGATCGCTGAAACCATTATCCAGTTTGATCCAGTTTAAGGCTTCAACGCAACGGATCCGAACCCACGACCCTCCGGTAATCAGCTTTGGGGCAACGACCACTCGACTTACTGGACAGTATACTAAAGGCGAATATTTTTTGGCAAGATATAAGATCTATAATAATAATAATCTGTGCTGTTGGTTTCGGCCCCACTCATGTCTCAAGGGACTGGTTTCATGTGGGCCCGAGATTTTAAAACGTACTAATATAAATAATAATAATAAATAAAAATGTAGGCAAAGAAAACCCCATTTAAATAAAATTGTCAATAGTTACACAATAAAAAAACACAATTATAAAGAAATATATTAAATGAACTAAAAATATAACATTAAATAAACGGATAAAACTAAAAATAACAAAACATAAGAAAATTATTTTTTGTTTGGATTGCGGTGTACGGATAACCAATACCTAAAAATAGGGTTACACATCCTCAGAGACCCTATACATGACTGGTGTCAGAAATTTCTTCAGAAATTAGCAGTAGGTACCTGTTGTACCATTTTTCCGTATGATGTGCTTTTTGTATTTTCTTGTGTACAATTTTAAATTAGTTCGTTAAATTGTTAAATAAATAAAGGTTTGTTCATTATCAGTATGGCTAATCAGTATGTTTGCATTAATTACCCTGCCTCCGAATTGATGAGTAAGTATGAAATCTCGAAGTGTGAGTGTGTGTGAGTTACAAGTCATGTAAAAGTTTTGCTTTAGGCTTTTTGACTTTTGATTTGTGGTGAGGCCAAATTGTATAAAAAATAAAAATAAAACAAAATGGCGGTTATTTTTTGGTTTATAGTTTGCTTTGAGAAATTGACACGTCAGGCGTCTAGTAAGCTGAGTGGTCGTTGGATTTGAAGCTACTAGTTTACCAATCAGTGCGTTATCCTTTTAAGAGGGTTAGTTTTATACTACGGGTGTTTTGTTTTATGTTTTATTATAGCTAGGCAGATTTTTGCTTTTGGCGATAAGGCTGCCTTTGCGCATATTAGCTACGAGATTCCTTATTTATTTTGTTTCTGTTATTTTTGTGCAGTAAAGTGTTTTACTTACTTACTTTTCATAGTAATATTAGTATGGATTTCATTCATATAACGAGTGGACCGAGACGGCGAACTACTCGATAAACCCAATTGTCAGTTTTTAAACTACCTACTAGGTATATTACTACAATCACAAATTAGGGAGTCGGCAAGCCTTCGTTGTGTAACGACATATACAGCAACCGATAGCGAATGAAATGAAATTAACTTTATTCAATGTAGGATAGTACCATCACTTATTGACGCGATTATCCGTTATTGTAACAAAATAAAATTTGCATAACACAACTTCCTTCTTTTTGTAACAATTTTGTAATGTCCTAATAGAAAATCTACTCTCCTTTACCCTAAGGTTGTCTGGTAGAAATAGCTACCTAGCTATAAGGCCGCCTATTTTGTACTCTTTCTTTTCTATCTGTATGTCCATTTCTTGTTTTTGTGCAATAAAGTATATTTATGTTATGTTATGTTAAAACCGGCTCCAGTGGGATTCAAAAATAAAGATAAAGGCACTGCCTTGGTGCTGGCCAGTTAGTGACCACAATCAAATGTTTCAGCCTGCTAACCAAACTGAGAAAAATCTGTTAAAGCAATAAATTGATATAACATTAACTTTGCAACCCTTCACTGAGAATCGAACCTGTGATCCTTTATTGAATACGTAGATGTAAAAAATCTCTGAAAATATTTTACGGGAAGTAAGCATTATTAGATACCCTAAGGTTGCCTGGTAGATAATGCTACCCAGCACTAAAGCCGCCTTTTTATACTGTTTATTTTATCTGTGTTTATCTATTGTTGTATCATTTCTGTGCAATAAAGAATTTTGTTATGTTATAAAAATAAAAAAAACCAAAACAAGTGTCTGTCGCTCAAACCGGTCACTCACCCCATTAATATACCGGGTGTAACGAAAACTTTGCAGGCGTGAAACTGAACAACTTTTAGTATGGAGCCTATGTTGAAAAAAGAACTTTGAACTTTGTTGATAAGCCAGGCAAAATTTTCACCTCCTATACTAAATTCTCGAGACAATACTGGTATATTTTATAAAGTAATTTCATAATAGACACTTAATTTTTTTTTTGATAAATGAGCTTTAATATAAAAGCAAGCGTAAAATATAACACAAAAAATATGTGCTTTACAGACATACATAACACACGATTGAAAAAACTGAGCGACTTTAATTTTTTTGTAATGTCCTGAAATATAACCAGCCGTACCGGACTGTTTCTTTGGAAGCTCAATAACAGTTTTGTTGCCCAACACAAATTCCATAGTTAGTGTTATTCAGTTTCATACATACATACATAAATCACGACAATGTCCCTTACCTACAGGGTAGGCAGAGCGTTAACGCCCATAAAACGGATATTAACACCACGTCTGACAAAAGCTTGAGGGTCAATCAGATAACTGTGTATCACTATAGTGACAGTTTGTCAGTCCATTGCCTAAAATTGCAGTACACATCTAACTCTCGAGTCCCCTCTTGTGACACCCATGGGTAAGAAATAGGGTGATGCTATTCTAAGCCGGCATCACACGGCAATCGGTTAAATTCAGTTTCATGGTCCGATCATGCCTGCAAAGTTTTCGCTACACCGTCCCTTACACCCGGTATATAAAAGGGTCCTCGTAACCCGATTCGGACCAAACAAATTTAACAAATTAAATCACATCGGCTCCCAGGAAGCTGTAGTAAATCGCTTTTATTCTCTAATCCTCTCTACTTCCCGTGGGGTGAAGATAGTTTTCATCCCAAGGGAGTTGTTCTCTGTTTGTGTTACCTGTTTTGTTTGGGTATTATGATAAACGAGTTTTGAATGAACTAGTGATTTGTTAAAATATGATCATAATAACATATCACGCCTTTATCTGTTGCGGGGTAGGCAGAGCGTACGTTAAATTACGGTCATTAGCGTCATGCCTGAGAAATATTAAAGGGCCGTGTCAAAAAATCGTGTATTTCTATATGTCGGCTAAAATCGAAATACACACACATGTAACCCTTGAGTCCCTTAGTTGCCTCATACGATACCCATGGGATAGAAATAGGATGATACTATTCTAAGCCGGCATCACATGGCATCTATAGGCGATATGGGCAGACAACCTGTCACTATGGTGATACACAATTTTCGAATAACCCCTTAATCATTTGTCAGACGTGGCATAAATGTCCGCTTCTTGCGGCCGTTCGTACTCTCTGCCTACCCTGCAATTGACAGGTGTGATATGTGTATGTATGTACTTTCCCGGAAAATTACATTTATTTGTTTTTCTACAGAAAACTGTTCCAGTTTGAGTGTAAAGTTAGAGTCGTTTAATTATTTTTAGGTACTGGCCTTTTCAGGAAAGCTTTTAACTTTGCTTTGATTCATCAAACAAAATAAAAAAAATGGTATATTAAATTTTTAAACATTTCGTGTTGGTTAAACAATTTTGAGAATTCCTTACACATTTTATCGTGGGTTTTCAACGATTTCCACGAAATTTCGATTGTGTTTCGGTGGCGATATTTTGATCAAAATAGTTATAAATAAAAATCAGAAAATGAAAAAATGTTAGCGCCCGCCGGGACTTGAACCCGGGACCGTGGGGTACAGTCCCACCTGAACTGCCAACTGAGCTACTTAGGTTGGACTTACCGTAGTATTCGTTACAATAACTTATACTAGATGTAATAACAAAAAGAAATTTGTATAACACAATTTTCTTTTTTTTTAACAATGTTGTATTGTCCTAATAGAAAACCGGCTCGGACGGGATAAAAAAATAAAGGCACTGCCTCGGGGTTGGCCAGGTTAATCACACGGCATGTAATTTTACACCACCACCATCTGCAAACGACATTTGTTTCAAAGTGATGACAAGATTTTTAAAGCGTGTTATTTACATGCTTATAATAAACCGAACCCCCTGAACAGGAAAAAACCCCCAAAAACCTGCCCAGAATATAACTTTAAAATTCCGCTGTCAAAAAAGCAGAGATAAGGTGAGTGTGCCCCTGAACTACCTCGATAGTGGCGCCACTTCACAAAAAAAAATCATTTTATACATCTATCAGAATATCCGTTGCCCAAGTTTTTAGTATTATCCTTAAGTAAAATTAGAACCTGTAAACTCAATTGAATAGTCGCTGTATTTAAAGTTCTGGCAATTAATACCAAATTGGCTGTTTTTAGATAGGTACTTATTTCCATAACTTTAATTGCAGCGAATATTTCACTTAATTTGCAGCTTCTAATTTTACTTAAGGATAATACTAAAACTTAAAGAATAAGAATAGAATAAAGAAATTTATTTACCAAACACATATTACAGTTTTACAATTTTGATACTTGCAAAGAAAGACAATGTTTACAATTAGTAATACTGACGGTACCTGCACTAAGCGGAGCTTGTATCGCAGGCACCTGATAATGTTTTGCCTGAGTAGTTCTACTTCGTTCTACCATTCAGACCGCAGTATCAATAAACAACAGGATTACCTACAATTTATCAAAAATCATACAATATGCAGTTTATTGAAAACAAATATAAACCTATTTATTAATTTAAGAATATTAATACAAGAAGGAACATGATATATTTATATTTAGACTGAAAAACGCGCAATAAAATAAAAAATAAATAAAGAAGTGTATGTATGTACATATGAGGTATGTGTATGTGTGTGTGTGTGAGTGTGTGTGTGTTCGTGTGTGTGTGTTCGTGTGTGCTTATTGGATGATTGTAAGAAATTATGTCTCAGTACCAGGTAGGATCTCTTCTGTATCTAAATAATTTAAACCTAGGAGCCATTTTTCCAGCGCTGCTTTGGCTTCACGAGTTGTCATCATTTTCATGTCACGTATTTTTTTGCACAGTTTATTATAGATGTAAGGAAACAAAAAATTTGGCAGCCGTTGAGCAAAAGTAGTTCGAGTAGTGGGGACCTTAATATGAAAAACTCGGCGTCGTATTAAAATCTCGTAATCCGAGGAGCTTAGAACAGCTCTGTGCATAGCCACAACAGCCTTTAACAGGTACAGCTGCCTAACTCGTAAAACCCTGCATTCAGTGTAGAGTAAATCCGATGAGAATCTGAAGGGCCTTCTAAGCATCACCTTAAGCACAGCTCTTTGTGCTCGCTCGACTTGAATCATAAAAGTTTTGGCCGCGCCACCCCACGCCCTGATGCAATACATGAGTATCGATTGACAAAGAGCTTTATATACCTGCAATAGTACTTCCTTTTTGGCAGAGTTACGCAACGACTTCATAACAAAAATAATTTTCCTCACGCGCGACGATAAATTCGAAATCTGAAGTCTGAAGGACATTCTGTCATCTAACACAACTCCAAGATATTTTAAGCTTGTACTTTGTGCTATGGATTGGCAGATGCAGGGAGACTCAGTGTAGTTTTGATTTATCACTGGGCGTGAGGGACAGCTCTCGGAATGCAACTTAAGTTGTCTTGCTGAAGGAGGCGATGAGGCACGGGTTTTGTGAAACGCAAGATATTTTGTTTTAGTAACGTTTAATGTCAGTAGATTCTGATCAAGCCAACCAGCCACGCGACTAAGTCCCTCCTCAGCTGCCCCAAAAACCTTGTCCCAAGTTGACTCTTGAAACAGGATGACTGTATCGTCGGCGTAGCAAATCATTTTGGCATTGTTCAGAGACATTTCCAACAAGTCATTCATGTAAATCAGGAAGAGTGTGGGGCCAAGCACACTGCCCTGAGGCACACCAAAATTAGTGGGAAGATGATCACTTACGGTCTGGGAAACTCTTAAACATTGGTGTCTATCAGTGAGATAACTCTGAAACCACTCCAAAGCCGACCCTCGTATTCCTACGCTGTTCATTTTTTGTAGTAGGATCGGAATAGAGACCGTGTCAAATGCCTTGGCAAGGTCGAGAAACACGCCAAGGCACTTATCACTTTGATCTAAGGCAGTAGAAACGACATTGGTCAAAAGTAAAACAGCGTCTTCAGTCGATTTACCATGTCTGAAACCGAACTGTTTATCAGATATTATTTTGTTTTTGTCCAGATAACTGATCAGTTGCTTATTTACAACTTTTTCGAGTAGCTTTGCAAATATGCTGAGGAGAGAAATAGGTCGGTAGTTACTAGGGATATTTTTAGCTCCGTCTTTGTGGATAAGAGTGACAACTGCTGTCTTCCAAGCAATCGGTACTATTCCACTAGACAGACTTAGGTTAAACACGTGAGTCAGAGGTTCGAGAATAACGTCCTTTATTTCCTTAATAATAGAGGGGGTGTATCCATCCATACCAGGCGCGCTACCGGATTTCAATTCATTTATTAGGGCACCCACCTCGCCAATGTCAGTTGGGTGCAAAAACATAGAATTTCCGACTTGTCGTGTTGGTTTGAATTTAGACGCCAAGGAGATTTGAGTAGTCGACAGCTTGGTTAAGATGGCGTTAGCTAAGTTGTTTCCTACATTTGTGAAGTATTGGTTGCATGTATTGAGAGCGGTAACAGGGTTTGCATCATTTTGACACAGTTCCATAGCCTCACAACGATTACTAGTAAGATGACATATTTCTTTAATAGATACCCAAAGCTTTTTTGGATCATTTATGTTAATTTCTAATTTGTGACTTTCGTACTCAGACTTTAGTTTATGTAAGAGATTATGCAGAAAATTACGGTATCTTTTGTAAGTATTCGAGAAAATTGTATTTGAAGGGTTATTTCTTGCTTGTAAATGAAGCTTATCGCGGATTTTTTGGCATCTCATAAGACCAGGGGTTATCCAGGGGTGAATATTAAATTGGGAACGACTTAAACGTACCGCTTTTGTGTTGTTTTTAAAAGCTGTTTCCAGTTTACTAACAAATTCATTTGTGGCTTCTTCTACGTCGTTGGAACCCAAAATTTTGGACCAGTCAGCCGCTCGTAGTTCAGCAACAATACCTTTGATGTCAGTTTTTAGTCGGACTCGTTTTTGACGATGATTCAGTTTTAGACATGTTCCAAAAACACAAATATTGTGATCGGTTATGTCTGAGTGGAAAACAATACCCACAGTATCAATCGGGTTACTAAAGAAAATATGATCAAGGCACGATAGACCTCTGGTAGGCTTCGTGATAGCCGGCAATAGTTTATGACTCGAAAGTAGGCATAAGTATTCATCGCATTGTTCTGATACGGGTATGTCACAGAGATTGATATTTAGGTCGCCAGCCAACAGTATACGTTTATTCGTGTTCTGTTTTAAAATACCGTCTAAAGATGTCAAAAAATTGTCAATTTTATTAAACGATGGAGAACGATATATCCCGAGAATAGTGAGATTTTTGGCCAAGTTGATCTGGAGTAGATTACAATCGTCACACTCTGGTTCAACTACCGTCGCATTTAGACTTTCCCTAATGTAAGTCGTAACACCGCCATTTTTGTTGATAAATTTGAATGTACGATGGGAGTTGTAACCGGGAATTATTGGAACAATTGAGTTTTCAAGAAGATGACACTCTGTAAGGATAATAACGTCAAAAACTGTATTCATACGCTTTAATGCTATCAAAAAAGCATCAAAGTTCTTTTGGAGACTGCGAATGTTGAATGTGAGACATTTAAAATCATATGGTGAAGATAACAATTCACTACAGGTATCCAGGCTCCCAGACGACAAACACTTAATGGCCAAAGTTTCATCAAGCCCATCTGTTAAGTCAATCATTTTCAAAAAATATATAGGTAACGGCAATGTTGAAAGACCAGCATCGAGATGGTTCGGTCTGGGGGCCTGTGTTCGAACTAATAGTGTTATATGTAAAGAGGTTAAGTGTGGTGTGCAAAGTGAGATTTATGATCGTGTAATGTGAGATGTACTGTGAGTGAGTAAGATTTGCCCTAGAATGCCGTTTTATAATACAGAGAAACATAGAAGCCAAAAATGAACAATATAAATTATTATGTCTATGCGAGGTTGGTTCGAGGTTCCGATATGACATATTTGTTGTTGCCTGTATGGGCATTCCGTTCAGTAGCTGGTCATTGAACTTGGTTAAAGATAGGTCCAATTTTCTCATCAAGGTCCTGAGTTGAATTGATACAAGCAGCAGGCTTGCCATCAGAGCGACGTACAAAGATATGACCATTCCTTGTCCAGCAGTAGGCAAACTTGTAACTGAAAGCCCTCTCTCGGGCTGCCCGAAATAACAATCTGTTGAATTTTGTCAGCCTCTCATTAAAATAGATACTTTGTGGTTTTCCGTCTACTATTCCGTCAGTTGTCACATTGCGTCTGGTTTTGGCTGCTTGGAGTATTTCATCGCGCTTTTGCCGCCTAACCAAACGTATGACTACGGGTCGTGATAAAGTTTTTGGTGGTGATGTGGCGCCTTTCTGCTGCTTAACTCCTGCCCGAAACACATCATCAATGTCATCATTCTTAAGTTCTATGCCAATCTTTGCACATGTAGCCTTTACCAAGTGAATTAGACTTTCATTTTCGTTTTCTGGAATCCCAATTATTTCAAGGTTATTTCTCAAGTTCTCCTGTTCTTGAATGACGTTTTTTTGCTGCAAGTCAGCCACAACAGATTGCAACTCAGCAACTTCTTCGTGCAGCTTCGTAATTTTCGTGGAGTGAGCTGTAACGGTGTCTTTAAGCATTTTTTGATAGTTGATGACGAGGTTCTTTGTCTGTGTGTTTTCCTCCTTCAGAGCGCCCACTTCAAGTCTGAGAAGACGAACTTCTTTAATCAAAAGGGAGAGCTTGTCACATTCACCTTTATTTTCCACGTGTTCTTCCTCTGTCTCTTTCTCAGGTTGTTTCGTTTCGAGACGACCCCCCCTTCTCAAATTTACATTTTTAGTAAAGGTATCATTAAGAGCACCCGTGGCCGCCATCCGCACAGGAGTCCCAGTATTGTCACTTTTAGGTAGAGCATAAACGCAAAGAGGACACAACCAAGACGCCTTTTGTTCCTCGGAAACCTTCTCAAAATCCTCCTTTGTTTTATTCAAGCATGGTAAGTCATACAGCAGTGCACACTCGGGGTTTGTGCATTCCATGAAGTACAAATCCAGGATTTTAGAATTGCAACCGCCGCAGGATGTCATTTTGTTAGTATAAGCAACGGAGGTTCAATATTCCAAAAACGGAACACTTCACAAGAGCACAGTAGAACAACTTGAATACCTCGCAAACGAGTTCTCTCTTGGGCACGGATATGCTGATAGATTGTTTGTATAAAGATAAAACTTTTTTTGTGAAGTGGCGCCACTGTCGAGGTCGTTCACAGCTACACTCGCCTTAATTATTTACAGATATGAGCGGAGGCTGAAACGGCATTGGAATGAACCAAACTTGATTTATTATCGGACATTTCGCAAAATCAGACCGTTTCGAGGTTCATTGCGGGTATCGGGTATTGGAATTTTACGAGTAATTGAATATTTTGACAGTTAATTTCGTTATACATTGTGTAAAAAAAATAGCTGAGAATATTTTAAGGGGTGAACCAGTACGTGAAACTGAACAACTTTCCCCAAGGAACATAGGTCGAAATATGAAAAAAAAATTGGCCCTCCCATACAAATTATCTCGGCCGGGTAACACACTAAGTATGGGAGGGTCAAATTATTTTTTCATATTTCGACCTATGTTCCTTGGGGAAAGTTGTTTAGTTTTACGTACTGGTTCACCCCTAAAAATATTCTCAGCTAATTTTTTCACACCTAATATAATAATGAAAATAAAAAAATGCAACTACTACTTGAAAATAAAGAACTATATTATTTTAAGCGTTGATTCAAATCTCAACTATAAAACTGAAAAACATTCTCCAATCCACCCTAAAAATTAAATTTAATTATCCGAACCGCTAATTTGAGACTGGCAAATAATTTTAAATTTAATTGTTGACGTAATCAGTATACAGAAGTTTAAGTCAATCACGCCTTTTATCCCTTGCGAAGTAGGCAGAGCGTAAACCACGTCTGACAAATGTTTGAGGGTCATTCGGAAAATTGTGTATCACGATAGTGACAGGTTGTAAGCCCATCGCCTAAAATTGAATTACACACCCTCGAGTCCCTTAGTCGCCTCTTACGACACCCACGAGAAAGAAATGGGGTGATGCTATTCTAAGCCGGCATCACACGGCACTTACGAATAATTCAAACTGGAAAGTATATTTTTCCACCTCCGACCTGAAAAACCCGGTAACTGAAAATACGTGTACCATTGGCGAGAAACCTGAAGGAAATATGATTCAATGATGTGCAAAATGTGTTACCATCTGTGCCTCGCTCGAGTGCTACCATGGAATATGGATAAAGGCAGTACTGGCGTTTGAGAAATGTAATTGTTTCTTTGCCGTGTGATGCCGGCTTAGAATGGCATCACCCCATATTTTTCCCGTGGGAGTCGTAAGAGGCGACTGAGGGACTTGAGGTTGTGTATTTTAATTTTAGGCGATCGGCTAACAACCTGTCACTATGGCGATACACATTTTTCCGAATGTCCCTCAAATATATGTCAGACGTGGCGTAAATGTCCGATATGCGGCCGTTTGCGCTCTGCCTAACCCGCAAGGGATAATAGGCGTGATATGTGTATGTGTATGTATTAATAGCATCACTCCATTTCATCCCGTGAATGTCGTCATTTGTAATTAGAACATCTTGTATTGCCCTCGCCAATCTGCCTGCAAGTGACCCCTAGTCGAAAGGCGCTTGTCCAGCAGTGGACTAAATTGTGCCTCGAATTTGCGCATTTCGTAATTGTTTCTTTGCGCAGTAAGTAATGTCGAAGCCGGTTCAGCTAAGCTGAGACCAAAAAAATTACAAGAAGGAGTTTGAAAAAAGAAGGTCAAAGAAACTTGATTCGAAATAATTATGTACAGTCGGTTATAGCACATAAGGTACCCTGGTACCCTGGTACCTTATGTGCTAAAACCCCTGGGTACGCCAAAAGAACTGAATTATTTTTATCGCAATTTAGTACATAATAAAAAAAATAACTTATTCTTATAAAAGAAATGATTTTAAATTAATATATATTCATGTCAAGAAAAATATATTGCTGGGGACCAAAATAATTCAATTCTTTTGGAGTACCCCTGGTACCTTATGTGCTACAACCGACTGTACACTGAATGTAGTGTTTCAATTCCTGTCGTGTGGGACACACAGTCAACGAGCATCTCATTAAACTCTGCAATTTTAAAACCGTTAATACGATTGGTTCCTACACCTACGGTTGGTGCGATTTAAACTCTGAAAAAAGGTTCATTGAATAACATTCGAAAAATTCTGAGGAATCTGAGGAAAGTTATTGTCTTGTTTCACAAACTTTACTTCATAGAAAAATGATACTATAAGTAATTTCTATTTAAATAATTTTGCAATATGCCAATAGTTTTAAAGTTATTAGAAAAAATATGCTATAATCTAGATACACATACCTATCTTATAGAAAGACTAGCCAAATTAGATTTCAATGTCGAAAAAGACCGTAAAATTTGGCATAATTGTTTGCATTTTCTCTCTGGCGTAGCGCAACTGAAAGAGACCAAATTTTAAGGTATAACAGGGCCTTAAGCTACTTTTTTACACTACTGCCACACAAAGAAATGAGTGTAATGTTTTTAGAGTTCATGTATGTTATGTATATGTGTGCGATTCTTTAAAGGACTGAAACTCGTTAACCACTGAACAGATTCGAATGGGAATTGTATCGGAAGAATCCTTACATTATCCCGAGGCTAGGCTTTATCTCAGAAAGCAGACGTGATTTTTTTTTTTGTAATAAGCTTGTTTGCTACACGTCATTTACATGGCGCCGTCTATCTTAATATTGTCTTTAAGAAATACGAGTGTACTATTTTAACAGTGGTATGTTACAGAAGTGCTCAATAAAACTTTACGTTGCGTGTCGAGTCGGGTAAAAGCATTTAATAGAAAACTGAGCCATAAGCAATGGGTAAAAGTTGTTTTCCTTGTTTTAATGTGGTATTTCAATGTTTTTTTTTTAATAAGTGGAGATACTTGTAGAAATGGTTAACCAACGATTTTAATGTGAGTTACTTACCTATACATCTATTGAATGGTCATAGTGGCGTTGGACGTGTGATGCCGGCTTTGAATAGCATCACCCCATTTTTTTTCCGCAGGTGTCGTAAGAGGCGACTAAGGGACTGGAGGGTATCTATCATGTGTGTTGCAATTTTGGGCGACAGGTTGACTACCTGTCACTATTTACACGTGTTCTGAAACGGCCCTCAAATGTTTGTCAGACGTGGCGATAGCGAATTTATTTTAACACCGCAAGGGATAGAGGCGTGAAATGTAAATGTATGTATGTACACATTCACACATATTTTTGGGGAAAGTTGTTCCTAATCATGAGAATCGCTAAATACTTCTTACCCAGGGTTCATCGAGTCGTTGGACAACTCGGTGTCCCACAGGCAAAGAGAATGAGACAACGTCTGAATATTCACATAGTCACGTCAATATTTATTTATTTCAATTTCTAATGTCAATTTAAGAACTAAAAACCTTTTATTTTTTGAATGCTGAAATATACTGCGCTTTCAGTGCCCATTCTGCTTTTGAAATATACCACATTGTAGACTTTAATATAATTCTATGGCTTGTGTTTTTGGCGTTTAGAAATAAATTGTTATTGTGTTCAGTCGGTTGCGTTTAGTTTCGGCCATTTTCTCGAGAATAACGGTTAAATACTAGGTAACGTTGGTCTCATGCTTTTGTATATCAACTGTGAAAATATATAGGGTGAAATTTTACTAGTGACCGATAGCAAAATCTCAAAACGGGCTGGTGATAAGGAACAACTTTTTTCACAGAAAATAGGTTAGTTTTTATTGTAATTAAAATCAGCTCATCGGCAAATTGGTATGCTAGGTAGTTTTTTTTTGTATTTTGACCTATAGGAATATAAATAGGGGAAAGTTGTTCCTTAACATAAAACCATCTTGAGTTTTCGCTATCGGTCACTAGTAAAATTTCATCCTATATTACAAGAGTAGCTCAATGTTACATACATATATCACGCTTGTACTCCTTACGGGGTAGGCAGAGCGAAAAAGGTCGTAAAAACGAACATCTATGCCACGTCTGACAAACATTTGAGGGTCATTCATATAAATTGTGTATCTACGTAGTAACAGGTTGTCAGCTCTGCGTTTAAAATTGTAATACACACGAAATCTTCGAGTCCCTTAGTCGCCTCTTACGACACCCACGGGAAAGAAATGGGGTTATACTATTCTAATTATAATAATGCTGTTATTCTTTTTTGCCATGGTCATCTAAAAATACTGTCATAAACCTAAAAACAACCTCTATAAAAACAAATTTTACTACAAAACAACAAAGGAAAAAATTAGGCCCTAAAACATTTATGTTTTAATAACGACGTGTAAGAGATAAAATGTTTTCATTTTTAAGATTTTGCTGCTTATAAAATTTTACCCAATGACCTATGAAAAGAAATTCGTGGAGTGAAAACATTTGACGGTACTTTTATTACTTTTTTATAGTGTTTTTGCTGTTTTTTGCAATAAACGATACATTACCGGAAGGAAAAGAATACGCTACGTAGCAGAAATACAGGGTGTAAGGGACAGCCCTCCGAATACTGATAGGGTGCATTTGGACCATGAAACTGAACAACTTTCCCCTAGAAACATGTACCAGAAAACGACAAATCACAATCAGCTGACTGTATTTACAACAGGAAGTAAAAAAAAATAACGTTTCCTGAAATATGTTTTTATATGGTTCAGTTTCATGGTCTGAATGCACCCTATCAGTATTCGGAGGGCTGTCCCTAACACCCTTTATATAGGGTGAAATTTTACTAGTGACCGATACTGGAAACAAAGCACGGGCTGGTGATAAGGAAGAATTTTCCCCAAGGAACATAGGTCGAAATATGACAAAAATAATTTGAGCTTTAACTATGAATAGTAACCCAAATCAGATGATCTTTTTAAATACTTCGAACTGTAAACATTCTTTATTGTGTACTAAATAATTACAGTAAATTTATATATTAAACGTAGAAAAAAAGGTGAGCTTATCTCTATGAAGAGTTCTCTTCCAGCCAACCTGCACAGTGGAATTATAAAATTATGTATTAGGGAATAATAAAACTGTTTATTTTTATTTTGTTACTTTGGAAAAGTTATTCAGTTTCATAGGCTGTATTATCTTTTGAAATATTTTTAGTTGTTTTTTCCACTTTATAATTAAAAAAAAAACAGTAAAAGGCCTACAACAGAACTACAGCTCTATTTCGAAAACCGATTAATTTGTTTCCAATCGATAAATCCCGGTTAGGCCGCGGCTCTCAATCAAGCCCCGGCCTGTTCCGGAAAAATACCGGTATTGGAACCGGTATTTATAGTTGCGGAACGTTTCATTGATTTCTCGATCAAAGGTTTCTATACACACCTTTATCCCCTGCAGGGTAGGTAGAGCGTTAACGGTCGTAAAATACGTTCGCTGTCATCACATTCAATGAAATCAAATCAACTAAATCAATGAAGTATAATATCATCATTTATTGACGTCATGATCATTGTAAAAAAAAATTGATAACACAATTTTCATCTTTTATGAATTTTGTATTGTCCTAATAGAAAACCGGCTCGAGCGTAATAAAAAAAATACAATAAAGGCATTGCCTTGGGGCTGGCTAGGTAAAACACACGGCATGTTACTTAACGATAACATCATCAGTAAACGACATTTGTTTCAAATTGAAGTAAAAATTTTCAAAGGGTGTTATTTCCATGCATATACAGTTTAGTTTCAAATTTTATATCTTGTCCCATTTCTTTCTAGTTACGTATGGGATTTATTTGTTTTAAACTGACAACCTGACATTATTAGTGACCCACGATTTTTCTAAAACGGCCTTCAAATAAGCATCTGTCGTGTCCATAACGTCTGTATTAATAAGTTTGTAGGCGCTGTAAAGGATAAATACGTTTGCCAATTTTTTACCTTTTTCCTTAAATTGCACCTAAGTTTTATCTGTAATAGAAAATAAAAAGGACGGTCTTATCCGAGATAGAGGCAGCCTCGCGGAACATTGGGCCGACTTGTGACAGCAGGTTGAGAGGATGGCGGTATGCAAGAGTGAGCATTGGGTCTCATTTTATCTTTTAGTTTTATACAGCCATGTGCAAAAATCGAGCTGGAAATTGATAAAAAATATACAGGTAAAGTAAAATTACGTAGTCATCTCCACCGTTATTAAAAGGTAATTTACAAATACAAAAGATATTTATAATCCAAATGTGCCTCTTTTTAAATCCCGATTAAACTTTTTTATTCTTTGAATTTTTTGAAAACTTGCAATATTTTCAAGCGCGGGCAGGATTTGAACCTGCGACTTTCGCATTAATAGTGCCGATGCCTCTTCCAATCTGAGCTACCGCAGCTCGTTCCTTGCCCGCCAATTTTACAAGTGTATTTAATTTTTATTTAACTTGTATTGAAGATGCTTCCAATTCGCATTTCAAGTAATAATAGGACCAATCTGACAGTTAACAAAAATACAGTTTTACCAAACAGTCTGGCGGCCATTTCTGGGGCACTGCCTCCGTCAGGTCTAGCAAAAAGACACGTCTCTCCTTGTCACGAAGGCCATTTTAACCGTTCTTTATTATAAGAAAATAACATTATTACAAAGCAGTTTATTAGAGAAAATAAAATAATCAGCTAAGAATGTCCACGGCAATGCATTTAGCAAATTTATTTTAAAACAGGATAAACAGCTTTCTTAAAAAAAACTTAGTTATCATTTATTTTATTTAAAATCGCATAATTATGTTGTTTTTTTGCGAGCAGCATAACCCCATCCCATGAGAACACCAAACAGAAAAAAAATGCAAGAAAAGGCTCAATTGTGTGAACCCATCCGTTTCGGTCCACCGGCGAGTGTCACTTTGTTGTGATTGGACAATCTTATTGTGCAAAGGGTTGAATGGCTTTAGCTGTTCACACACGCACCGCTTGATTATCCGGTGTTTATCCGGATCCAGAGTTTTGAAATTTACATACACACACACAAATCACGCCTATTATCCCTTGCGGGGTAGGCAGAGCGCAAACGACCGCAAAACGGACATTTACGCCACGTCTGACAAATATTTGAGGGTCATTCAAAGAATTGTGCATTGCCATAGTGATAGGTTGTCAGCCCATCGCCTAAAATTGCAATACACACCCTCGAGTCCCTTAGTCGCCTCTCACGACACCCATGGTTAAGAAATGGGGTGATGCTATTCCAAGCCGGCATCACACGGCATCCGGAACCAGAGTTTTGAGATTTACGAAATCTTATAAATAACCGTGCCGGTGCTGTTTGATGCCGGCTTAGAATAGTATCACCCCATTTCTTTCCCGTGGGTGTTGTAAGAAGCGACTAAGGGACTCGAAGGTGTGTGTTGCAATTTCAAGCGATGGGCTGACGATATGTCACTATGGCGATACACAATTTTACGAATGACACTCAAATGTCAGACGTGGCGTATATGTCCGTTTTCGCTTCGTCTACCACACAAGCAATGATAGGCGTAATATAGTATGTATGTATGTTATAACCGTATACTGTGGCACACGGCGCCGCATCAAATTACGGCTAACACAAATTGTATTTCATATGGTAGCTGTCAATAACCGCAATACCATCCTGTGCGTGTGCAATTCACCTTTGAAAGCGAAACGGTTAACGGCGGATTAGTTTTGTGAAGAATTTGTACAGGATATGTAATGCGACTCAAAAGGTACGTTTTGAGGACATAAAAGATATAAAAGAGACAGTCAAAAGGTGGAAAACTAGATAAAGTTTCGGTTCGTTTTTTCCGACTTCAATAAAGAACTTACCCTAAAATGTTTGCATTGAAAATAATAGGTTATAGAGGGTGAAATTTTATGAGTGACTTTCCATACGAAATTGCCGATCAGCTGATATGATTTAATGAGGAAACTCAAAATATTATTTTCATATTTCAACCTACGAGTATGTTCTTTGTCGTAATAAGCGACTAAGGGACTTGAGGGTGTGTATTGCAATTGTGTGTGTTTGTTACCACTGCTGCACTGTGTGCTGAAACAGAGACAGAGTAGTATCACACCTGAAACCCTCAAGTCTCTTAGTCGTTACGACACCCGTGAGAAAAATAGGGTGATGCTATTCTAAGCCGACAACACACTACGTAATCTACATCTACAATTTATCTACACTAATTAAATAATATTATGAAGGGGAAAAATACTACTAATATTACAAATGCGAAAGTTAGTATGTTTGTTTGTTTGATCCTTCTTCACTCGAGAAACTACTGAATCGTTTTTAATGAAATTTGGCACAAATATAGAAGGTTACATGGATTAACACATATGATAGTTTTTATTTTATGCAACGCCGCGGGTAACAGCTAGTTTGATCATACGTTTGAATTGAATAGGCTCCAAAACAACTCGACCGATTTAAAAAATGTTTTACCATTAAAATCCTACATAATTCTACATAATGCCGTGTAATGCCGGCTTAGAATAGCATCACCCCATTTCTTTTCCGTGGGTATCGTAAGAGGCGATTTTGGGGTGGTATGGGATCTACCTCCTAGCGGTCCACCCCGGGCAACGGCAACACAGGCTTGCCTGTGGATAAGTCCGGCTGAACGATCCCACCAAGCGGTGGAAGGCTCCGTAAGGGGCCGCCTGGCTCGCGACCACCATCCCACCGAAGTCTGGCGCCAAGTAGCTTGCTGCGTTCCGTCAGTGTGTGGGAGTGCCAGTGCCTTAACAGGCTTCTTCTGGGTAAGCTCACTACATCTTAGACTCTGTCTCTGTCCTATGACCTAGACTTGAGTCAAGAGCAAACCCATCATTAATAAAAAAAAAAGATTAAGGGACACGGGGGTTACATGTGTATTGCAATTTTAGACAACCTATCACTATGGTGACACACAATTATCTGAATGACCCTCAAATGTTTGTCAGACGTGGCGTAAATGTCCGTATTATACGGACGTTTATGCTCTGCCTACCCCGCAAGGGATATAGGCGTGATGTGTGTATGTATGTAGGTATAATTCTATTATATTAAGATCGTCGAGCCAGGGAGCATTTCAATAATTACCAATGCCATTTGATTTATAATCTTTTAAAAGTTACTTACATTAGTTCTTTTGTCATGCAATCTCTTTGAAAGTCAATGTCCATTCGATTTTCGAAAGCTCCGTTATGCAGAAAACACGAATTGCGTTAAACTTTACTCATTCGCTTGTGTATTTCAATCTAATTGGATTCTGGAACTTTCTGCGAAGTTCGTAAGTTAAAATATCTCAAACAACACATGTGATTTAAGCTGATATCATTCTGTGTAGATACGTATGAATAATTCAACTGTATATTCTTCTTTATTGTGTGGGGCATCGAGTCGATCAACGATGCAACGAAACCCTGGTGTCAGAGTTTTTCAACCTAGTACTAGAAGACCTCTGACATTGTTGTGTAACGACCGCCGTCTAAGTAATCATAGATAACAACCGGGACCGACGGCTTACAGTGCCTTCCTAAGCACGGAACCATTTTTTTTTTGGACTATCAGGTCAGTCAGTTTCAAACCTATGTTATGAAACTACAGGCTACAAGTCTACAAGTGAAATTCTTAGTACATTGCGTAGCCGTCATATACCTGGTATCAAAATGGCTACCCGACTACGCAATGAACATCGAATTTCACCTATAAAATTGTAGCCTGTAGTTTGATAATATCGGTTACTGGTGGTTCAGCCTGCAATGTCCTAACCAGACTGGGAACGAATCCACAAAGTGATAAATATCAACCTTGTGAGTGCCCCACCAAGAATCGAACTCGGAACCTTCGCGTCGCAGGCAATCGCACTCTTACATCGGCCGTCAAAATTGTATTACTTTTTTCTTTTTTTTGAAAACTTACAAAAGTTTTAAGCGCGGGCAGGATACACTATCTTTCTTTCTATCTGTCTGAAAAGTGATTTTTCACTGTTTTGTTTTTCTCCCTTGTCCATTTAATCTGAATGTATATGTAGTTTATTGTAATATAAAGTATGTGTAGTAGTATACCATATATTGTTCATCACAATAAAACAATTTTAAACGGATTTAAGTTGTGTTTATTTTGGATTTTTGCAGAAGAACCAGATCCAACATACTGTAAGACCTACTACACAAGATACGGTTTCAGCATTTTGTGTGGAACCCGGACGTTACGCTAGGCAATTAAGAAATAGATGGCGGTAGAACAAAAATAATTTCAATTCTAAATAAAGACGTCTAACACCTTAGTCATCCGTGACCACGGGCTCTGTAAAGAGCTCGAAACGTAGGAATTGTAAAATCCAAAATAAACACAACTTAAATCCGTTTAAAATTGTTTTATTGTGATGAGTAATAGTTGTGCAAACTCAAGAAAATATTATGTCGACCATATATTGTTATGTATGTAAAATATGTGGGTATTGTTTTTTTTTATATAGCACTGAAAGCCCTATCCCGCATCTCAAATCTACTTTCCTTTACCCTATGTTTGTCTGGTAGAAATAGCTACCTAGCTATTAGGCCGCGTACATTGTACTCTTTCTTTTGTATCTGTACCTATGTCCATGTCTTGTTTTTGTGCAATAAAGTATATTTATGTTATATTACATATGAAACCCTCAAGTTCCTTAGTCTTACGTGATTATAACTGCAGCGTAGTTTATGACTGCATTTGCTTGCAGATTTAATCAAGACTGTGACAACTAGGACTGCAGCTACGAAACTCTAGTTTAACTGCTTTGATGGCTTAGTCCGACCAAAATGTTGTACCTACCGTTTAATGTGAATATCTCTCACTACTTGCGTCTGTGTTTCCAAACGCATACAACCCTAATCTCTTCAAAGTAAGAGTGAACAGGCTTCTTTTGGGTGAGCTTGATCCATCTTAGACTCTGTCTCTGTCCTATGACCTAGACTAGAGTCAAGAGCAAACCCATCCTTAAAAAAGAAAGTTGTAAGGGACTGTATAGTGTATACCGAAAACTTTGCAGGCATGATCAGACCATGAAACTGAGCAACTTTTTCTATGGACGATATGTTGGTAAACGAGAAAACATTTCGACCTCCCATACGAAATTCCCGATCAGACTGTCTATGGAAATTCAATAAATATTCGTTTCCCAACATAGGCACCATGGTAAAAGTTGTTCAATTTCATGGTCTGATCAAGCCTGCAAAGTTTTCGTTACACCGTCCCTTACACCCCGTATGTAAATACATGAATTTCAGTAGAATGCCGTGTGATGCTTAGAATGGCATCAACCAATTTCTATACCGCAGGTATCGTAAGAAGGCGACTAAGTAAATCGAGGGTTTCACGTGTATTACAATTTTAGGCGACAGGCTGACAACCTGTCACCGATTTCGTGGAGAGATAAGCTCTCAAATATTTTTAGATTTTGCAATACGGACCCTATTTTGCTCTGCCTACCCCGCAAATGATAAAGTCGTAATAGGTATATACATGAATTCCAAAAATCTATTTATTTATTTCAGGTGAATACCTATACTGCTGCAGTACCGGTAGTGAGACGAATAAATTTTCGAAATACTAAACAAAACCGGATACCATTGTACATGCCGTCGCGGCAAAATTGCGGCTGTCACAGTTTGTCATTTTATATAGTGGCTGTCACAAACCATTCGCTTTTTACCCCTTCGGTGCGTTACGGATAAATCTTAAAATGCCTAGCGAAACCCACAGTTGTATTGGGGTGATGCAATTCTTAGCCGGCATCACAAGGCAAGGCACATGCAACTTGCAACATTCTCTGAACTAAGTTGACCATACATAGGGAACTTTGGACGCGCAGTTCTACCAAGTATAATAATAATATTATAAGTGATTTAGTGTTGGAAATTGTTGCAAATCGTGTTCCGTCCTACTTGCTGCTTTGAAGCAATATTTCGGTTTTAATTTGAGGCTAAATATACATTCATAATACTAAAATTGCAATACACATATCACGCCTATAATCCCTCGCGAGGTAGGCAGAGCGCAAACAGCCGCAAAACGGACATTTACGCCATGTCTGAAAAATATTTGAGGGTCATTTGGAAAATTGTGTATCGCCATAGTGACAGATTGTCAGCCCATCGCCTAAAATTGCAAAAGACGATTTCTTACGACTCCTAAGGGGTGATGCTATTGTAGGCCGGAATCACACGGATCAATATAAAGACAGTAATAACAAGCCGAAATGAGGTAAAAGTACTCTTGTAACTAAACGACTTTCGCCATGAAACATAGGTCGAAATTTTAAAAAACAATTGGTCCTCCGTTGTAAATTCACTAGCTGATGGTAAATTTTCTATAAGATGTTTTTTTTATATTTCGGCCCATGTTCAATGGGCAAAGTTGTTAGTTTCATAAGTGCCTTGACCTCCTTTCGGTTTGTTCCCTTTTTGTTAATCCCTGTAAAGTTGTTCAGTTTCACGAGTTGAACTCACCCTAAAAAAATTGCACTGAATTATATATACGGGTTGTAATAAGGGAATTCCGAATACTGATAAAGTGCATGCACGCACACCATGAAACTAAATAACTTTCCCCTAGGAATATATGTCAGGAAACGACAAAATTTTTTTGACTTCCCATACAAGATCAGCTGATTGTAATTACCATGAGAAGTCAAAAAAATATTCAGTTTCATGGTCTGAATGCATCGTATAAGTATTTGGAGGGCTGTCCCTTAGGTACACTCCGTATAACGATACGGAGTGTACCTAAGGGACAGCCCTCCAAATACTTATTTTTTTATTCGACGGTTTTGTTGTGAAACTAGCTGTGAGTAGTAATAATTCCTGTGAGTAGTAATAATAGCTGTGAGTAGTAGTAGTAATAATTAATTAGTAATAATCCGTATCGTTATACGGAGTGTACCTAAGGGACAGCTAAGATATTTTTTAAATTTTGATCTTTCACTAATTATTACTACTCACAGCTAGTTTCACAACAAAACCGTCGAATAAAATGTCCAAAAGTGTGCAAGTGAACAGAAAACAATGTAACAAGCACTCAAGAATATCCAATCACAACAAAAATACAATTAAACTTGTATAACACAATAAACCAGAAAATTGTATTGTCGTAATACTTCTGAACTGCGTTGACACCTTTAAAGTGAAAACTTCTGTGGAAGCCACAGAAGAAATGAATAAAGCAGTAATATGTTTTGCCAGATCAGCTCTCAAAGAGTCATCACTATTGGTATTTATCATTCGCATCATGTAGCCCAAGATAAAAATTGTGTTATTACAAGAAAGTTCGTCGCACTTTGAGGCAGTGTTAATTTTTTTATACGATTTCAAATAGCTTAATGGCGTAATTTAGTCAAACAGAAGATGATTTCAAGGGTTTTGATCTCCTTTAAAGAATGAGGCATACAACGTAGGACAGATGAACAAAATTTAATGCCAAGATTTGCATTTTTTATAATTACATATCCATTTTATTCAATCATTTTTCGTGGAACACCGAGTCTGCATGACTCGATAGTGCCAGACTTTAAATCTTTTTAAGACTTTCTAATTCTTTTCTGCTACTAGTAAGTAGTATGCACGAAGTTGTAAGCCTTTCCAACTGTTTAGCGACCGTCATCTTAGTAACAATCGACCATGGTCTACCACGGTAGCAATAAATCCAGCCAAACAGGTTTGACGGTTGACAGGTGACAAATACAAAAATATTTTGTGAATCTACGATCATTTTCCACGATCCTTAATGAATTGGAAAAAGGGAGATGATGATGAATGTACCTACTGACGAAGTTGGACGACCCGCAATAGCCCAGATGGGAGAGCCGTCGCCACTAGTGATGGTGAAAGTCACAGGTTCAAATCCTGCCAGCGCTAAATGGTTTAGCAATTTTAGTTGACTGGTGACCGATCCAATCCAAGTGAAAAATGATTTTGTGGACCTTCAAACATTTTGAATTGTTCTTGAATTGAAAAAAAGAAAGATCACCGTACCTACTGACATTCGTTTATACTGTGTCTACCCCATCTCAACCGACTTCACGAGACAGTGCGGACATAGTTGCTGAAGTATGCCAGCGTTTGTGATTTAATTAAGAATTTTAATTAAACTTTATTCAGTTTAATTATCTCAGTCGGAATCTGATTTCCCTCGGTAGTTCTGTTCGGTGTGAGATGTGCTTAATGATTTTTTTTGTAACGGGCTGGGATGCGTGGGAAGTTTTAAATTAGTGAACATTGCCGTATATTTTCTGTTACGTAAAAAGTTAATTATAGAGCCCCAAGGGCATGATAGGGCTGTTTTTTTGAACAACCATACATACTTATCTGAGGAAGCTCCTGCTCCTCACCAACAATTTCAAAGCCCCGGGGCTAATATTGCAGAGACCAGTCCTAAGAAAAATCTCATCACATTTTAAGAATTATGTTGCTCTTCGGATTAAAAGAAGACGAGTAATATTTTAAAACGATTTTCAGTTTCAGTCAAAATACTCACTTAGTTTGGGGCTAGATGGCGCTATGTGATTTGTCCAGGACATTTATTTATTGAGTACCAAATTTAAAAACACTTCCCGTGTTAGGTATACAATTATTGAAAACATGCAAAATTTTCAAGCGCGGGCAGGATTTGAACCTGCGACTTTTGCATTACTAGTGGCGACGCCTCTTCCATCTGGGCTACCGCAACTCATTTCTTGCAAGTGTATTTTAATGCCAGTAACGCTTGGCATGGCTCCATCTACCGGGTTAGTTTTGCAACTAATAACCGGCGACTAATTCTATCTTTAGCATTGTAGTATAAGTTTATCTCTTAAATTGGTAGGTTGATTTGTGGCTGATGGTACTATATAAAATACAATCTTGCTAGTGATAGGAGGTACCTAAATTCATACTAAATTTAATATTAATTAACTGACAGGTGCTTTATGAACAAGTTTTACAACAAACTTGACAGCAAACTGGTCCTTACTGGAAACCCAAAATTATAATAAAACTCCATACTTCGGTCCTCAAGGGTGGTCCCTTGTTCAAAATTCAGGTAGGAACTAGTGAAACCGACGGACCCTTTAAGGATTTTAATTAAAATTCAGAATTAAAATGAAGTTGTTTTATCATCCCAACGTCCTATGAAAAGATGTAAAAAATTAAGAACTTGACGTAAGAAAAAACCTACATAATTCAATTAGTCTATGAAACTGAAATTAAGTCTACAAAAAGGATTTTTAGGAAGTTCTCCCACTTGTTGTCCGTAGTTGCGTATTTTTAACGCTCTTTAACGCATGCGTCTGTCAGACGAAAGGAAATTGCGACAGTCTACGGGAAAACACAGCATTGAATACTTTGGAACCATATTCAACCGCCGGGTAGCTACGTGTACTAAAGAAGTTTCACAGATTTTTGAAAAGAAGAATGTGTGCTTGGGAGTTTAACTTTTTGGATAATAAAATGAGTCCCTTATTAGCCTCTTATGACACCCACGGGAAAGAAATGGGGTGTTGCTATTGTAAGCCGCAAAATGGAAAATTTCAACCTTCCATACAAAATTTGCGATATCCAGCATATTAGTCACATTACTGTAAAATACATCGAAAAGTTGCCAAATATGACAAACATTACATGTTTATTTTCAGCTATTATGTACATATCACGCCCATAATCCCTTGCGGGGTAGGCAGAGCGCAAACGGCCGCAAAAACGGACATTTACGCCACGTCTGACAAACATTTGAGGATAATTCGGAAAATTGTGTATCGCCATAGTGACAGGTTGTCAGCCCATCGCCTCAAATTACAATACACACCCTCGAGTCCCTAGCTATTATGAATTATGAATTGAAACGAAGTAACTTTATTCAATGTCTATTCTCATATTGAACATCATCCGCGATTGCAAAAAAAGGAAAATTGAAACTAAGAAGCATCTCAGCCGGTACAAAAATAAAGGCACTGCTTTAAAAAATCACACGGCATGTATTATAAATATCCAGTATCCGTTGCATCCACAATACCGGGTGTAAGGGACGGTGTACTGAAAACTTTGCTGGCATAATCAGACCATGAAACTTAACAACTTTTACAATGAAGTATAGTTGGGAAACGAAAAAAATATTTCATATTTCCATAGAAAGTCAGCCAGCTGATCAAAACTGTTTGCCAACATAGCCTCCGTAGAAAAATTGTTCAGTTTCGTGGTCTGGTTATGGCGACAATGTTTTCGGTACACCGTCCTTTTACACCCTGTATAAACCAACTTATTACTAATACAACTTTTTAGGCACTCGCGATTACTTTGACACATTTTAAGTACCTATTATGTAAAACTGAGCCCAGTTTTTTTTCCCTTGAAATGTCAGCGACACTCAACGGTAATTTATGATTTTCTATATTTCAAACTGTTAGCAGAATACGAAACGCCCAAAACCATGCCACTGACACGCTATTTACATACAACTGAAACGACTTTCGTTTAATATTTTCTTGAGTTTGCACAACTATTACTCATCACAATAAAACAATTTTAAACGGATTTAAGTTGTGTTTATTTTGGATTTTACAATTTCTACGTTTCGAGCTCTTTACAGAGCCCGTGACCACGTGACACAACTTAAATCCGTTTAAAATTGTTTTATTGTGTGACTTTCGTTTAGCCAAACTTCGGTCCCTAGTGAATTGCCATTGTCTCGAAGGTTCAACACAATTTCACATTTTCTTACTACAGTGAAACCCGGTTAACTGGGACCTAGATAATGAGAAACCCCTATATTCAACATATACGTCTCAATCTTACGGGCGATTTGGCTAATTTTTACAGAAATTCTTGATTTTTTTAAATGATAATTTGCTTAATGTTGACCTCTGTAAGTAAGAACCTCTATAAATGCGATAAATCTTATCATAAACCTTGCTGATTGAGAAACTGGGTGAGTGATGAACCTCTATAACAAAAAAAATTCGTCAGTACCATGAGATCTAAGTTAATCGGGTTTTACTGTAGTTGATTGTTCTAAGTTATCAATATTAGGCATGTTACACACATGATGTAACATCAAGCACAATATCGAAGCTCGATAGTTTAGACTAGCCTTAGGCGTACAGAGTTGTTAGCCCAACTTGTAACTCTACCTGAACACTGACTTTAAGTTTATCATAGTTACTGTATAATAATATGTAGTGTAGTGTAGTGAAGTGAGTGATTTTTATATAATTACTTCTCGCTGTTTAAGTTGCTGTCAGCGGTTCCCAATATGCGAATGGGAGTTTTTCTGTTGACAGTTCTGTTGATAGTTCTGAATGCCAAACCAGAGGGCACTGTGCTACACTGAAAATTTGACGTTTCAATATGGCTGACGACATCCATAGTTTTATCTCAGAATCCGATTCACGTTGTGTTCGTTACTAATTTATTTCCTTTAGTTTGATTTGCTATAAAATAAATTTGCTGTCTTGCTATTATATTGAGTGTCATTCATGTAAGTAAACAAAAAATCTATAAGAAATTTAGAACGATTACATAAATACAAAATCAAGAATATTTTGTAAAGTGATACAGATGTTCGTGTAAAGGAACGTTATATCACTCAAGCTGAGCGCCCTCTACATGACACTCGAGAATCTCTAGAAAATTTCCCATTGCACAATTTATATCCAGTATGCTTTCACAGCGCAGATTCAAAGTACAACTTGGCTCAGAGATAAGTGGTATGAAAAACTTGAGCAACGGCCTCCCACAGGGTTCTGTGCTGGCTCTAACATTGTTCAATCTCTACATTCACGACCTTCCAGAAATTTCATCCCAGAAATTCATTTACACCGATGACAATGCGGACCGGCAGAATAAATGCGGACATGAAGAACCTTAGAATGTAACTTCAATGCATAGCGTCTGAAACCAAGTGCAATAAAAACTAAATTTTGATGTTTCCGTCTCAACGTCTCCTAACTTAACGTTAAGAATTTTTTAATAGTTAGGTGCTTGATTTTTACAACCGCAAGCTGGAATAGACTTCAATAATATTGTTTTTTTTTTAACTCGATATCTTTACGCCTTTTTGGGATAAATAACGGGTACACGGACGGTGTTGTGGCCAGGGGACCGAGTGGTCCTCCTGGATAGAATTGGATGTTGTATATATTATGCGTTGCACGGAGAAATACTTGGATACCGCGTTTCAGGCTCTTTGTTTACCTGCCAATCTGTCACGTGGTGCCATCTTGCAGATATGTTGGAACTTCTGTTGCGTCTTGCTTGCTCATTAACCACTTTGAGTGAGCTTCTTGTCGTAGCCCCCAGAGGTCGCTACAGAACCCATAAAACATAAAAATAGAAGCAATTCCCAGATACTTTTAAAATCAAGTGTAACATTTGATTTTATCATTCAAAACTTCATCAAAATATTTACTATTTGATTTGAAAACAATGTAGGCACCATTGAGTATTTCTCGCTACCATCAACCAATCAAACCCAATGTAACATTCTCTTTCAAAACCAATAACCCAATTCAAACAGAGATATGCAACCTAAAAACTGACAGACTACATCGGAGCGAAATCAAATATTTTCCGCTAGGTTTACTTTTGACGTGCGAAAAAAAACTACGGTGTGTCCCTTTTGTGTCTCCAATATCCAATATTGAAAATACAAGGTTTTTTTATAGTCAGTACGCAAACTTTGCAATACGATTGTATTTTTGAAAACTTGCAAAATTTTCAAGCACGGGCAGGATTTGAACGTGCGACTTTTGCAATAACTAGTGGCGACGCCACTTCCATCTGGGCTACCGCAGCTCACTAGTAATGAAGAAAGTCGCAGGTTCAAATCCTGCCCGCGCTGGAAAAATATGCAGTTTTTCAAAAATTTGCAATTTTTCAAAAATGTTATACCTAACACGGGAAGTATCTAACGACACCTATGACAAAATGTTTCTAATCATAATTTGTTAGAAATAAAATGTGAAACAAATAATTAAGAAAAAATTAAAATTTGTTATTTAACTATTCTTTTCTTTGACACTTTTTTTGGTATAACACGGATAGTTGTTTTATTTCGATTTCTTATGATTATGTCTGAAACACAACAATAAAAGATTTTCTCTATGTTACATTAAATTAAATGTACCTTTATGCGTCGAAACACAAACCCTTTGAAACACGGAAGTACCAAAGTTACCTTTGAAAAAGTAAACTACTGAACCGGGCATTACTAAAACTCTCAAAAAGGAACCCAACTTTCCTTTACACTATTTTCATCCTACTAAATTACCGAAAACTTTCACATGTTCTGGACAACTTTTAACCGCCCGTACCCAGTTTAAGTACACATTTTTCCACCTTACCCGTGTGCTTTAAACCCGGATATCCGTCAGAAAATCCGGGGAAAGCTGAGGAATATGGCATGCAGGTGAAGTGTTGTAGGAAAAATCCTTCGCACAGAATTGCAGAGAGAATTTTAGAGGTGGGATGAGTAGCAGTTTATATCAAGAAAAGAGTTATAATTTAGGGAAACCTATTATAAGCTAATTTTTGCCTGATTATGTCAAGTAGCTTTTGGTTTTCTCAATTAATCTTCTTTTCGTGTGGGACACCGAGTCGTCCAACGACCCGATGAACCCTGGTGTCAGAGTTTTTCAACCGCCTACTACCACTAGTAGGCCTCTGACATGGTTGTGTTACGACCGCCGTCTAAGTATTCATAGACAGCAACCGGGACCGACGGCTTAACGTGCCCTCCGAAGCACGGAACCATTTCTTTTCGGACAATCAGTTGGTTCACTCTGCAATGTCCTAACCAGACTGGGAACAAATTCACAAAGTGATAAATATCAACTTTGTGAGTGTCCCACCGAGAATCGAACCCGGAACCTTTGCGTAGCAGGCAGTCGCACTACCACTGCGCCACATCGGCCGTCTCAATTAATAAAAATAAAATAAATAATAAACGTTCGCGGTCAGACATTATTACTTAAAATTCTAAAACGGGGTTCTTACTGCGACACTTGTTTTATTGAATTGTTCGATTTTTAAATAAAAACGAGTATCGCGGTAGTATATTGAGTCAGAGTTTCATAAATTTATTACCTTATTTTCGTATATTACAAATGGTACCTACTAAGCCTACATGGGAGGTCATATCACAGCTTTACCTACAGTGTGCCATGGTATTCGATTTTTTTGTGGGAATTCCAAATTTCCTTTCCAATGACAGGCGAATGCGTCAAAAATACTATCGTTGTGGGAGAAAATAACCTATGGTTTTTTCAAGTCTAGAGATAACGTATATTTCGTGTAATTTTACCGTTCATTCGCTGTTTTTTCTTTTTTAATTTGCAGTGCAATGAAGTATGTTTGAAGCCAATGTCAAAAGAATAAAGGGTTTGAATATAGAATATGGTTGTGGCGATAGTGACCGTATTTTACAGCCTTTTACACTCTGCTTACGTTTGCTACCTACAAGTTGTTAAATAACAGTTGTTACTTTATTTCGTACCTCATCACTATGTAACATACTGCACGTATGTGGCGGGTGAAAAATGTCGTGTTATAAAGTGGAATACTGTCACTTACCGCAATGTTCCTGAGTTTGTACCTCAACAGGGTAAAGATTTAGAAATCACGCTTTTTCTCTTGTACAAGCTGGTTTTAAGTGATTGTCACGTTCGGTTTTCACCATTTGCGATGGTCAGTGCCTGATGTTATAAAACTACAGGCTACAATTTTACAACTGAAATTCAATGTTGACAAATTATAAAGTCGTTTAATATTGGCTTATAGATTCTAGCTAGACCATTGGCTGAATCAAATATATTACTTTGTGTCATTCTAGGTGTATGCTTACATGTTTTCGTTTGGATTGGACAAAAACGATTTAGACTGGGTTTCCATTTTGTGTAAACTTTCACATAGACTTTACTGGTATGTTATTAATTATTGGTTTTAAAAATCACCTAATATATTTAATAAATGAACTTCATGCAAGTTTTGATGCAAGTGTATAAAATTACGCAAAACGTAATTTGTGCTTTACGGACACATAATGCAATAGTACAAAAAATAAGCGTCTTAAGAGTTTTCAAAAATTATGCGCCCAAATGATGCTAGCCGTAACGGACTATTGCTTTCGCTTTCATAACTTGTCACTTTTTACTTGGTCATCATTTTCTAGATAAACTTTTTATCTATCAAATTTTGCTTCTGATTTTTTGAAGAGATTTTTCTGTTTTACTCAAATTACTAGAATGAAAAGCTTTCGAACAAAAACCAAAGTTAATAAACACTTTTTTTGAAAAATTGCAAGTTTTTAAGGATATTGCCAAGATATACTGTTGGAAAACTTGACAAAGCCATAGGAGAAATAACATAACAGTATGTTTTGTCAAGTCATGCGATTCTGATAAAATAGCAACACTTATTTTTTCGGCTTTAAATGGCTTATTTTCGATTTCGTTTTTACGAGGTTTTATTAAAGAGATATGAAAATATGCAAACGCTATCCCATTACATCACATTACAACCACCGCTGGGCGTAGTCTTCCCCCACGATACGCCATAAGGCACGAACCTCGTTTCCGCTGTCTAGCTGCAACCAGCCGCTTTATTAATGCCCTGATTCACCTGAAAAGTTTGTCCTTTTCATTCGCCCTAAGCCAGAGAAACAGACAATCATTTTGAGCTCTTATTTTCGCGAGATTTTACGGTTTTTTCGTCAAATTTATTTATTTAACCGTTTATTGTACACAATATAACACAAAGGACATAACATATAGATCAATACACAACAGGTCAGCTGAGAAAGTCAAAGAAACTAGAGAAATACAGTTACAATGTCTAATTTCAGTATTCGTACTAGAAAAGATAAATTTGTAAATTAAAGCATATTTTCATTTGTAATAACTTTAAAACTGATATGATATTGAAAAAATGTTTCAAATAGAGGTTACTTTGGATTTTTTCTCTATCGACTAAAAGTTTTCGATAAATAAAAAATTCATGTTTAGAGAAATGGTTGTGTAATTGATAGGTATATGTTATTTGTTAGAACCTCGACATTATAATTATTTTTTTCAAATATTTATGGCTAAATCTAAGTCTAAATAAAACTGGTTTAAAATCTTGCTCACGCTATATACCCGCCTTAAGTCATCGGTCAATCGCAAACGCTATACCGCACATACAATTCTACTGTGTCAATGTCTTGCGAGATCTAAACTCGGCTAAATCTCGGCTTACGCCAGGCTTAAGCTTGGCTTAAGCTTATTTAGCGGCGGCTAAAAATACGAGCTCTCGAGTCACCAACACCAGTGGAATTCTTGATGAAGGATTTGTATGCTCGTTCGCCTCTCGAGAAAACTTCAGTTTGTAAGGTCCTGTTTACGCCATTTTTTTTAAGAAACTTCGAAAGAGTCATGCACATTTTTAGTCCCGATTTGTAGCATGCGTCAGTATTATACAAATATTTATCTACCTGCCGACCTGCTCAGGATGATGAATATAATGCTTTTCTTTCAATAGTCGCATTTTGTTAGTCTTAAGCGAATACCAGTAATTGGTTTATTAGGAACATAAATTTGTGTAAACCTTTTTTGTAAAAATTGTTGCTATTCCAAATAAAAATTTATTATTATTAAAGTTATTATTATAACTAATCTTCGTCGTCTTGCTCTTTGAAAATATTTTATAAACTCGAAATTTTATTAGATTTATAATGATGTTTTGTTTTGGTCATGAATTAAGAAAATCATTCAATGATGACCTAAAAAGGAAAAGATGTTATTCGAGGTATATTTAGCGTAGTAATGTAACTACAAAGTGACACTAAGAAATGACAATATGAAACGGAAATTTATTTGTCTTTTTGGTTGACGTTTTACGTTTTTTTTCTTGCATAGTGTTCCTTGAAATGAATTATGCTCAGTATTTTATTCTGTATAAAAAGCGAAACAGCAAATGCACAACTGACCACGCTTTATAGTATAAAACTGTTACATTGAGAGTTTGAATTTTATGGTACTACGATCTGGTTGTCTAAGTAAACTGCCAGGTTCTGATGCCAGAGTTATTTCTCAATGTCGAACGACCATCTTTGGTCCGTCGCCAGGTAGGGACTTCAGTCCAACTTGTAAAACAAAAATATTTTGTGTTACTATCAAATCAAATCAGTTGAACGGTAATTTTGTATAAGATATCTAAATTATGTTTCGTATTTCGACCTATGTTCCTTGGAGAAAATTGTTCCCTATCACCTAGTTTTTGCGATGGGTCACTTGTTAAATTTCACCCTATATACAAATTACAAACTCAACTAAGTATTAATTCAAACGTTCCCCGGACAGTTTGCAATTTCCACTGCAATATATTCAAATTAATTAAACACAACATGACACACAAAATTTGCCGGGTCACGCCAATCACGCTTAATTAGGTTCACAAATAATATCAGGAATCGAGCGCAATGAAAATACACTAATTAATATGTTACGTATATGAGCGAAATTTGTAATTATAAATTGCCACTTATTGAACTTGTGACTTTGTTAATATTTGAACTATGCGATATACTATTATTATGAAAGTTTATTTCATATTTATTGAATAAGACAATTCATTTTATTTTATCCTAAAAAATAAAATAGGAATTATTGTAGTTACACGTACCTATTCTAATGAAAGGCCGGTCACCTTTTTGTCGTCCATTGCTGCGTATTTTTAACGCACTGTAACGCATGTATGTCAGACGAAAGGAAATTGCGAGTTTAGATAAAAATTTCATACACATACGGCTGCGGTGTGTTTTCTAATGCGTCTGTGAATCGCCTTGACCGACGCATCCGTTAAAGAATAAGATAGGAATTCGAAATTTCCTTCGGTTTGACCGACGCACGTGAAACGGTGCGTTTAAAATACGCAGCAACGGACGACGAATTGGAGAACCGCCTAAAATCAGGTAAATGATTACAATTATCACAGATTTAATCCATCGTATAGGTACCCATTATTGTTGAAAAATTTTAAGTAAAAAAACGCTTTTTTTCTTTGTCTTCTTAAGTCCAAATACCTCCCTGCCCCGCTGAACATTGACTGTGGATGCCTCTTTCTGGCGGGCATGTAAGATAATCTCACTTTGGCGCGTTTTGCATCAAAGATTTGCAACCTCGTCAGAGGTTCGGGTTTAAGGCGTGGCTGTGTAAATAATACATACTTATATCACGTCTATAATATCGTGAATGGTCGTAAAAACGAACAATATATTAAAATATTTTAAGGATCATTCAGAAAATTATGTATCGCCATAGTGATTGGTTGTCAGCCCATCGGCTAAATGTGCAATACTTATTATTTACATTCTCCTTAATGCCAACTTGGAACAAAATAGCTTTACCTCTATATAACTATCGCCATCAATACACCCTTCAAACTAAATTTCAAGAAATCCACGATAAATTGTGTACTAAATTCTCTTAATTGTAGAACCAACACGTGGAAGCATTTTAAAATTTTAGTAAACCATTTTTATTTTGTTTGATGAATCAAAGCAAAGTTAAAAGCTTTCGTGAAAAGGTAAGTTCCTGGAAATAATTAAACGACACTAGCTTTACACTCAAATAAAACAGTTTTCTGTAGAAAAACAAATAAATGTTATTTTCGGGAGAGCCAGTATTTTTGTGATTCCAGGCGGAGACGGAAGCGTCTGTCGGGGGAAAGTAAATTGCGATTTCTTACACGGAAACGTATGTCAAACGACTTGGCAGACGCATCCGTGAACGCACCGCAAATGATTCCCATACTACTACGGCTATATTCGCATACGTAACGCACTGTATCCGCATGGGAATAAGATCGGAATTCGCAATTTCTTTTATCTGACAGACGCATGCGTTACGGTAAGAGTAAATAAGTAAAAAATCAAAATCAGATTTGACAAACTTACATACATATTATATACATATCACGCTTTTATCCCTTGCGGAGTATGCAGTGCGTTAACGATCGTAAAATAAGGTTGCTACCGCCACGTCTGACAAAATATTTGGGGGCCGTTGCAAAAAATCGTGTATCACTGTAGTGACAGGTTGTCTGCCTAAATCGTAGTATTAATAAACATGATCATGACATATTTTAGTGATAATACTATCCTACATTAAATAAAGTTAATTTAATTTCAGACTTAGTTCAAGCGTACTAAAAATGTAAACAAAAATAATACAATCAGAATTTTCACAAACCCAACCCAGTTTTTTTTTAAGCTTTATAGACCAACGCTGCAAATATTTCACTTCCGCCCGACAAATTCAACCGGAAACCATATTAATTTACTCTTCAATCAGAATGGACAGGGCATCAATTCCTACTAAATTTACCAACATCCCATTCCCTGTCTAAAAGAGATTTCCGCCTCTGTGTCAGGATTGTATCACCGTAATAATTTCGGTTAAAACGGTAAACAGTATGACATACATACATACATAAATCACGCCAATATCCCTTAAGGGGTAGCCAGAGCTAACGGCCGTAGAACGGACATTAACACCATGTCTAACAAAAGTTTGAGGGTTAATCAGATACATACATACATAAATCACGCCTATATCCTTTACGGGGTAGGCAGAGCCGTAAAACAGACATTAACACCACGTCTAACAAAAAATTGAGGGTCAATCACTTATCTGTGTATCACTATAGTGACAGGTTGTCAGCCCATCGCCTAAAATTGCAAAACACATCTAACCCTCGAGTCCCTTAGTTGCCTCTTACGCCACTCATTGGTAAGAAATGGGGTGATGCCATTCTAAGCCGGCATCACACGGCGTTATCCAATCATGCTCTGCAAAGTTTTCGGTACACCGGCCTTTACACCCTGTATACCTTTACGTATACATATAGGGTGTCAGTAATTTATCGCACTACAGGCCCAGAATGCCAATAGGCAGTATCGATTGGGCTTTGTTCCGTTCACCTGGCTCCCGGACTATCCGTGTAATAACGGGGTGAGGCTCCTGTACTATTAGCAGCACATACACACACATAACCCCTTTTCCATTGCGGTGTAGGTAGAGCATTGACAGCCGTAAAAATGCGATCGTTATCACCAAGTTCGACTTATATTAATATACACATACTTGCGGGGTAAGCAGAGCCTAAACGGCCGCAAACAACGGACATTTATGCCACGTCTGACAAATGATTGAGAGTTATTCGGAATATTGTGTATCGCCATAGTGACAGGTTGTCAGCCCATTGCCTAAAATTGCAATACACACCCTTGAGTCCCTCAGTCGCCTCTTACGACTCCCACGGGAAATAAATGGGATGATGCTTTTCTAAGCCGGCATCACACGGAAATACAAACATTTATCACAAGAAAACAATTTTAAATGTATTTGAGTTGTGTTTATTTAGAATTTTGCAATTTTTTACTTAATTGAACTTCAGTCCGTTTAAAAATGTTTTATTGTGATGAGTAATTAGTTCTCTTAACTCAAGAAAATATTTTGTCGACAAATATTTATCGAGAGGTTTCAGAAAAATCGTGCGTCACATCAATCTAAATATTTAAGGGATCACAAAGACTGGTTTTTCATTCGGTTGCTAAGAACAACTTGTTTAAGTTGATCCTTTAAATAGGTAGGCTAACGTACTGCTTAAAGTGCTAGGCGTGACTTAATGGACAGGTGAGGATCGCTGTAATCAAATAGGTGATGGCCGATGCGGCGCAGTGGTAGTGCTATGGTTCCGGGTTTGATTCTCACGGGAGCACTCACCAAGTTGATATTTATTATTATTATTATTTAATTTATTTATTGAAACACAAGTTTACTATCTTAAAACTAAACATAGTCCCACAAAACTGTTTACAAAGTTTGTCTGCAGGATCAGATGAGTCTCATACAATTTATAATAGTGTACTTAGTGAGATTAATTTCTCTAATTGTGACAATAAATGGCTTTAATGGCATAAAATTTATCACTTTGTGAATTTGTTACCAGTCTGTTTAGCACATTGTCCTTTCGATCAAACCCCAACTTTTGAGTTAAGACTCACAAGCTTAAACCGCTATGCCACAACGGCACACTACAAAATGCCCGGCACGTAATACACTACGGTTTAAAACAGTGGAAACATTGACCTGTCTCTCTGTTCTGTATTCCCTGGGGAAAGTAACAATAAACACACGAATTTACTTGGGGTTTTACCACAAAAAAAGTAAGATATTGAGTTGAACGTTTAACTCGATTTAATGCGAGTGTACTCGTAAACGGCCTAGACATTGGCGCCATTTCACAAAAAATATATCTCTTTTTACAAACAATGTATCAAAATGTACTATGGTTTTTTTCACTCACAGTGTCTATTGTACAAACACACATCTAAACAGCAAATATTTGAGGGACATTCTGAAAATTGTGTATCGCCATAGTGACAGGTTGTCAGCCCATCGCCATATTGAATCGACAAGAAGAAGAGAAGCCCATCGCCTAAAATTGCAATACACACCCTCGAGTCCCTAAGTCGCCTCTTACGACTCCCACAGGTAAGAAATGGGGTGATGCTATTCTAAGCCGGCATCACACAAATAATTAAAATAACCAGTACAAGAAGATCCCTTAAATAGACACTTGAAGTTTTCTCGTAATCATGCTGCTAACCCGAAATACTGTAACATTAAATAAATTGCGCTCAATTCAGCCGACGGACAGATTTCCGTCGCTTCGATATTCATAGGTGTAATTTCAGATATCGCCAGAACGAGAGCGGAATACGTTTGAGTAGTGTTGCCAGACTGTGTGGGATTTGGCAGTTTTGGTACTTATTTTGCTGCGAATATTGGGCAGATTTCCTTTTTGCCAATATTCATTATTGTAATTTTATATTTTTAGCACAAACGTTGAATACGTTTGACAAATGTTAGTTTCGGTCCTTATTTATATGCAGAGCATACAAATTTACACGTAACGACTTTAATACTTGCAGGAATGGCAGAGTGTCGCTGGCTGTAAAAATACGGTCGTTATTGCCACGTCTGACAAATGTTTGAGGATCGTTTCAGTAAAAACGTGCATCGTTATAGTGACAGGTTGTTAGGATGTCGCTTAAAATGTTTTAGTAACGTACGTAAAAAAACAAACAAGTAGCGAAACCTCGTATCGGAGGCCAAGACTCACTTTGGGTCGTCGAGCCGGCGAAGTTAGTAAGTATAACTTTAATGAACTGATAATATTATGGCCGGCATTATACGGCAGAAAAATGTGAATAATATTCACGCAACAAAAATAATTACGTCTTTTAAATAATATGAATAAGTGGGTCCGAAATTGAAGAATGTCCCGATGAACCCTAGTGCGGCCGTATTTAAAAAAAAGTCAATTTGTGTTATTGACATTCGTAAACAAAATTTATAACTATTCAATTTCATATTTCGCAAAAAATTAATAGTCCAGATGGCAACATTGCCCAAGGTTTCGCTACGTTTTGCCTAACGCAGGCAAAAATTCACCTAAATACCTCCGTGATTCGTACCAAATTGGTTTGAAGTAAGGCTATGAAAGGTCAATTATCCAATTAATAAAGAAGATGAGATTGGTTGATTGTTTCTGATGATAAAGCTAATGGTAGTTCGTTAAGTCTCTATGGGGCTTGAATATTACATGGAAAACCATCTGTTTGAGGAGAATTTTAATAAAATCTTGAGTTATTCGACTTTATCTATGAGTTCTACGTGCCGTATTTTTGCATGTTGACTATGAATGAAAATGTATGATCATCTAGAATAGCAACGGGTTGGTATGTTTTAGAGTGGCACCAGGTCATAAGGCACCGAATGAATGTAAGTAAAGTTTTAAGTTTCTTGTTGGAATTTAGACAGATACAAAAAGTAGTGATGTCCCAAAAAAACATTTAGTGAAATTGAGAGCCAAATTCAATTTACAACACAAAAGAAATTATATGTTTATTGATGCTAACTTCAGTTAGACAATCATAAAATGTATTTTAAATATAATCGATTACTTTATCTTCTATTGAGTCTCGACCAGGAAAAAGTGATAAAAAAAAATTCTTTAAAACAGTGAACACTTCGTTAGTGAGTTTTAATATATTTATAAGTTGGTATACATTCTTTGGTAAAAGAAAATAACATAAAATCTCTAGCACCTAACCACAGAGAAACCTCACAGACTGACTTGACCGATATTAAATCGATACCGCGTTTCAAAAGTACACTAGCGACATCTGTTGTCCGCGCATTATAAACTATTCTACAACTCACCATCAAGCCGCTCCTTTCCGTTGAACCTCCAGACGACCTTGGGCTGAGGTTTGCCCCCCTTCACTATGCAGGTCAGGGAGGTCTTGTTCCTCTCCAGAAGAGGGCCAAAGACAGCTCCGTCTGACAGCTTCTGGCCGTCGCTGGATTCCACTTCCACTGATTTGGGTTTCACTGGAAAGATAAAGAAGCATATGGTTAATGAGGTTAACATACATACATACATACATACATATAATCACGCCTCTTTCCCATAGGGAAACTGACCAGAGACTACATCTTTCCACTTGCTACGATCCTGACACACCTCTTTCGCTTCTTCAACATGCATCAATCTTTTCATACATGCTCGTCGGTTTAGGGTACTCTTGATCTGACCTTTCTTTAGCACGTCCCCGATCTGATCCAAGTACGTGCGTCTTGGTCTTCCCCTTCCAACGTTCCCATCCACACTCGCCATATACACCTGTTTCGTTAATCTTCTTTCATTCATTATCTCAATGTGACCAAACCATCTCAGCATTCCTTTTTCTATACCAGTCACTATGTCATCTTTTATACCGCTTTTATAATGAGGTTAACTGTTGATTATTATTACATATCTAACATCGGAATCCCGTGCAAAATGGGGAACTTTAGAAGAGGCATAGGCCAACAGTGGCCGAAACCGTGCTGACGATGAAGAAGAAGAAGAAGATCTAACATCATACTTAGAGGCCCAGAGTTGAACAGGATGGAAAGAAAAGAGGGAGAATTTTGCCTAGCAGTGGGACGATGTAGGCTAAATAAGATAAGATAAGATCTCATATATTTAAACGCCATCTATTGAGGATTAAAAAAACAGCACTTCTAATCTTTATGAGCAATTATTGTCTATTTATAAATTAGAATCTGTACTCCAACGATTTTCATTAAATTTTGGTATGGTGGTGGCGAACTTTTATTTAAATAACAAATGATAAAATAAAAATCATCCGAAAAGGCAATTAAAGAGAATAAATCTATCTTACGTGAAATCAGTTTTAAAAAAATACACTTTTCCGACAAAAAAGTTAAATATTGGCCGAAAAACTTACATTTTATACGTAATTGATTGAATTTTATTATTTTATTACCGATAACCCTTCTAACAATACACTAAAACTTAAGTGCCTTCGTAGTTATAAAGTCTGGATTCGGTATAAAGGTCTCATGTTTAATATTTGTCCCATCTGTCCAGATGGCAAATCAAATTAGACAACATTGCGACAAAAATCTTGGAATTTGACTAAATAAAAGAAAATTTTAAATATTCTTTTCCCGTCCAAGCAAAATAAACTTATGAAAATTAACCCGACTTTGCACAAGAATTTCAAAAGCAAACAGAGCAAGATACTAAAAATTCAAAAGCCGATCTCTACAATACTAAGTGCATACAAAACGACGCCATTTTCTAATTATATGCAAGCCGTAGCACATGCCTACGCGCGTAGACTCGCTACGGGCGTTTCGTAGCACCACCAATGTCCGTAGACGTTCTGTTCTGTTATTTTGCACTGCATTTTAGAACATGGTTTGAATATTATATTGAATTCAGAATAATCTAAAATCTAATACTGGCTTCTACTTACTACATACATAATCGAACCACGCCTTCATCTTTTGCGGGGTAGTCAGAGCGTAACCAACAGTAAAATACGGTCGGTCACCTTTGCCAAGTCTGACAAATATTTCAAGTTGTAAAATACATTAAACCCACGAGTCTCTCAGTCACCTTTTACGAAAGCCGCGGGAAAAAAGGGTTATGCTATTCTAAGCCGGCATCATACGGCATTCTCAAAACATCTCAAATAGGTAATTATGAGATGACCTGTTACTGAAGATAGGAGTCATATTTCAGAGCATGTTATAGATGCCGTGTGATGCCGGCTTAGAATAGCATCACCCCATTTCTAGCCCATGGGTGTCATAAGAGCCGACTAAGGGACTCGAGGGATGTGTATTGCAATTTTAGGCGATGGGCTGACAACCTGTCACTATAGTCATACAGAGTTATCTAGTTGACCCTCAAGCTTTTGTCAGACGTGGTGTTAATATCCGTTTTACGGCCTTTAACACTCTGCCTACCCCGTAAGGGATATAGGCGTGATTTATGTATGTATGTATGTACTATGTATGTATGTCATAGATACTAAGACGGATATTTCATTACATGTTATAGATACTTGGATCTACATAATGATGATTAGTCTTAAACTGCTGTTTGAAAGGTGTCTCAGTTGTGTGTCAATAGAGTGTCAGTTGGATGATTTTGGCCGTTTCGTATTCCAACAGTTCAAAGTATAGAAAATCGTGGAGTCGAAATAATTATTGTTAAGTGTCGATGGCATTGCAATGGCTAAACAATAAGAGAGTCGGAGCCAAGTATGCAATGATCACTTCATAGTAACTTCTTCTATCCGTGTGGGACACCGAGTGGTCCAACGACCCAATGAATCCTGGTGACACAGTTTTCTACCGCCTACTACTACTAGTAGCTAGCCTTTGGCATGGTTGCGTAACGATAGCCGTCTAAGTAATCATAGACAGCAACCCGGACCAACGGTTCAACGTGCTCTCCAAAGCAAAAAATTATCTTTTACAGAACATTCGGTTCGGCCTTCAATATCCTAATTACACTGGAAAGAAATTCACAAAGTGATAAAATCATCTTTGTAAAGCCCCACTGTAAGTCGAACCTGGAACCTTTGCGCTGCAGGCAGTCGCACTACCACTGCGCCACATTGGCCGTCAATAGTATATCCGTTTTACCTCGAATCGTCCACGTAGATATGGAATCAGAAGTACAATCAGGTAATAAAGTTACTCTGGAAGACAATCTCAGTGATTGCGTGTACAGTCGCGTCCAGTTTGTTTGGAAACGAACGGACAAGTGGAAAAATACTGTTGGACGAGGGGATTGGAAAATGCAGTGGAATTTGTGATGGAAAATTGAATGAAATGAGCTACTTGCGACTGTAATATTTATTGTGATGTATATTCTGGTACGGCTGGCATTATTTGAGGGCAAAACTTAGTAAAATTCTTAAATCACGTATTTTTTTACAATTGCGTTATGTTTGTCTGTAAAGCACATAATACATTTTGTACGCTGGGGTAAAAATATATATTTTTGTATGGTATCTCATTTATGAAATAAAATGTTAAGTATCAATAATTAAATTTAAATTCTAAAATCCAGTATTGTATATATGTGACAGTTAACATGATATAAAAACTCAGTTTGAATCGCTATCATCCACTGCAAACAAAAGTATGTTAGCATATTAAGATACCTACCTAAAATGGCAGATTTTTTTATTTTATTTGGCTAATGGTCCAGAAGCCAAAAATAAACGACTTTCATATTTTTAAACAAGAAAACTTAGCCATACTGGGCTTATAGTATTTAGTAGAAGAATAGTGGACTATTTTACATTGTATCACTAGTGGGAAAGGAAAATACCTCCAAATAGGGGATATTAACAACTTTTGAATCAGAATCAGCTATTGCAAATAACTTTGCTCAGCACTTCAAGGTGGAGCCGATTGTCGTTGAGAATAACCCGGATATGGAATCTGATGGTTTCAGTGATCATTGGTCTCGTGACGACTTGCAGGTCTCGGCCGACCAAGTGTTGAGGATAGTTAGAAAGATGAAACGTGGTAAGTCTGCTGGCCACGACGGTCTTAGCGTCGAACATATTTTATACGCTAGTAACGAGATATTTAGGGTACTAGCAGACTTATTCAACATGTGTATAAAATATGCGTATTTACCGAGTAACCTAATGAAGACTGTCATTGTGCCCATTGCGAAAAATAGGACAGGTGATCTATCGAATATAAATAATTATAGACCAATATCCCTTGGTACAATCATAGGAAAGATATTTGAAAGGATTTTGCAGCCCGAATTGGCAAAAAAGATTGTTATAGACGATGCGCAATTTGGTTTTCGTCCTGGGCTCTCGACGGATTCAGCGGTACTGGCACTTAAACATACAGTCAACTACTATAAGGACAGAGACACATCAGTATACGCTTGCTTCCTCGATTTGAGCCGAGCCTTTGACCTGGTTAACTATAAAATGTTGTGGAGGAAGCTCACAAAATCTAACGTCAGTGCCAGTATCGTGAATGTGTTGAGGTTCTGGTACGAGAACCAAACTAACACGGTAAAATGGGGTGACGCAACATCTAATGATTTTAGATTAGATTGTGGAGTTCGCCAGGGTGGCCTTACGTCCCCGGACCTCTTTAATCTCTATATGAACGAGCTAATTGAGGAACTGAGGAGGACCAGAATCGGTTGCCACGTTGGTAACGTGTGTGTTAACAGCCTGAGCTACGCGGATGATATGGTGCTCCTCAGTCCCTCAATAAACGGTCTTCGAAAACTTATGGCAATCTGTGAGTCCTATGCCAGGAGGCACGGTTTGCTATATAATGTGAAGAAGACAGAAGTACTGGTTTTTCGTAAGCATACACGTAGAGACGGAGGTCCGGTGTTCGTACCGCCAGTGTATTTGTATGGTTTGCCAATTCGGGTGGTGTCAAAGTTCAAATACCTGGGTCACGTTCTCAATGAACATTTAGACGACGAGGAAGATATGGAGAGGGAGAGAAGGGCCCTTGCTGTTCGCTGCAATATGCTAGCGAGGCGATTTGCAAAGTGCGATGAAGATGTGAAGGTAACTTTGTTTAAGGCATATTGCCAAACGTTGTACACCTGCCAACTTTGGGTGAAATATACAAAACGCTTTTATAATGTACTTCGTGTACAGTATAATAACGCCTTCCGCACTTTGTTAAGGTTGCCTCCCTGGTGTAGTGCTAAGGAAATGTTTTGCAAAGCGAAGGTTCCCGACTTTTTTGCTATTCTCCGATCTCGATCTGCTTCCTTTTGGAGCCGAGTCCGAGATAGCAAGAACTCAATCGTAGCGAACATTTCTGATGACGTGGGAAACATATTTTTTAGGCACTGGTCTAAAATACATCGCTCCGACAACGACTCCCAGAGATGAAGTTAGTTTTTAGGTTATCAATGTAAGACTTGGTATTTTTGATACCTACCTATCTTATTGTATTTTACAATGTTCTGTGTGTTTTGTGTAAGTGGTTTATGGGTTCTTACCTGAAATAAAGATATTATTATTATTATTATTATTTATTAGTAAACAATTAGTTTCTTTAGTAAACAAGAGAAAAAAATTGGACCCCCCATACAAAATGACTCATTTTTTTACATTTATGTGCGATAGATCCATTTTTTATTCTTATTCCGACCTATGTTTTTCAGTGAATCTTGTTCAGTTTCACGAGTGGCACCTTAAAAGTATTTGCATTTCATTTATTAGTACCTTATATGTATAAAATTCAATAAAATACCGGTAATACGGCTGCAATAAAGTGTTAATTTTTGATAATTGGTCGGTAAGTTATAAATACCTTATTTCTAACATAAACAAACGCAACTACAACGCATTATGTGTTTATTCTCTTACTAGCGGCCTGCCCAGCGGTTTCACACGCTGCTAACCATTTTCCCGCGGAAATAAGACATAACGTAGCCTATGTTCATCAGGTATAATGTAGGATTGTAATAGCAAAATAATTATTTAAATCGGTTCAGTAGTTTCGGAGCCTATTCAATTCAAACAAACAATCAAATCTTTGCTCTTTATAATATTAGTGTAGATTTATTTGTCATTTACAGAAACAGTAAAGATTATTATTTTGACTGTACTCATCAATGAGAGGAAAATAAGCTGAAATTATAAACGTATCGATCTGTTCAATTTGTTACTGTTCGTTTGTTTGTTTGTTATTCATTAGTAGACATTTCAGTAATGAGTTCGTGTCATTATTTCGTAAATTACTTACACACGCACATATCTCGCCATAAACGTCTGGAAAAACGGACATTTACGCCACGTCTGAGTAACATTTAAGCGTCATTCGGAAAATTGTATATCGCCTAAATTGCAATACACACCCTCGAGTCTCTTAGTTGCCTCTTATGACACCCACGGGAAAGAAATGGGATGATGCTTTTCGTAGCTGGCATCACACGGCCCTTAAATTACTTTGACATGCTTATTTTTTAAATGAAGATTGGGTGTTTCATATATGGTAAAATTTGACTAGTGACCGATAGCAAAATCTTAAGTCGGGCTGGTGATAAAAAACACCTTTCCGTGATTTTATATTCAATAGAATTTTGATAGGTTTTACATTACGTTATAATGTATAGTTGTGTGATGCTGGCATTGAATAGCATCACCCCATTTCTTTTCCGCGGGTGTCGAAAGCGGCAACTAAAGGACTTGAGGGTTTAATGTGTGTTTTAGGAGAAAGATTGTCAACCTGTGACTATAGTGATACACGATTTTTCTAAAACGGACTTCAACTATTTGTCAGACGTATTTTACAGTCATTATAGCTCTGTGTGCCGTAATATGCGTATGCATAATATAGATTGTCTTTAAGAAGAGAGTAAAAAAAATACTTTGTTTCACTGTCGTAAATTGCAAAACTATGTATGTGTAAGTAGGTATATTAAAAATATATAAGTATCTGTTTTAAGGTACAATTTATATAAATGTGTTTATTTAGATATATTTATCTATTCGTGTGTAGGTTCATTTTATCTTATTATATTCTATTGTGCACGCCTTATCCGCCTGTCTTATAAAGTCTCACCGTACGTAGGTCAGCTGGAAGTCATTTCTTAGTAGAAATTAGTTGTCCTGTTGTGTCGTTATTCTTTGCATGTCTTTATCTTGTAATTTTTTAATGTACAATAAACGGTAAATAAATAAACAATAGATATTCTGCTTCTTACTTGAACGCAGGTGAATTCCAGCCCAAAAAAATAAGTGTATCCTTATAAAACAACGTAACTAACAAAGTTCGTTCATTAGTAGGAGTCTCATTATCACACATACACGTTATTCCCCTAAGGAGGTCGTCCTAATAGACTGATAAACGCTCGTACCTACTTGAGTTTAAAAGATACACATACACATATCACGCATATAATCTCTTGCGGGGTATGCAGAGCGCAAACAGCCGCAAAATACGGTCATTTTGCGCCACGTCTGACATATTTGAGGGTCATGCGAAAAATTGTGTATCGCCATAGAGACAGGTTATCATCGCCTAAAATTGCAATACACACGCCTCGAGCCCCTTAGTCACCTCTTACGGCTCACGCGGGAAAGAAATGAGGTGATGCTATTTTAAACCAGCATACACGGCATAACAATTCATAACTCGATAAAAAGTTTATTTGACGAAAATCCTCTTCCGTCAGATTGAAGAACAAAAATCAAAAAACCAGATGAAAATCCGTTGCGGAATTTTTAAGATCTAAGCATTTAATGAAGAAATTTCTTCTTAGAAATAAGTGTCGTATTTCTTTATGTTTTGTGTCTTTTCTGATATGTTTTTGTGTGCAATAAATTGTAAATAAATATATAAATGAACAGAATACGGGAAGTGACTTTATTACTATTTAGTAATTTCCGGAAGTCAAAACAAGTGATGCCAATCAAACATTAGCAGCTTAATAGCTCCGAGAGCAATTATGACCGTGTTGTTTATTATTTATTAAAACGTTATTAAAACAGAGCCGTCGTGAATTGAGTCCACGGTCCGAGTATTTGCTCCATTACACTTTAAGTCCGATAGACTTTAGGGATGGGACGAGGGAAAATCGATATCGATAGTTGACCATTGATAACATTTGACGCGATCCGCTTTCAGTAACTTACATAAAATTAGTTTTGTCGTGATCAAAATTATTGAATAAATTTCCCTGTTCGTGTTGTAATTTGTAAACATTGAAAGTCGATTTTTGTCATTTTTATGCTGACAGACGTTCGATACCTACGAAAGTATAGTTAATAAAATGTATCTTCCTCGACGCTTAATTCCTTACAAATTACTTGATAGAGCTTAACATTGTACCTAGTCATTATTTGGTTAAATACAAAATAATAATGAATACAAACAATTACTGACTTATATATATTCAAGCTTTAAAAAACTTCAAGAGATCACAACATCAGCCTTATTGCAGACCACTGCTGGACGTAGGCTTCCCTCGGGCACGATCTCTCGGTTTCACCATCCAGTCTCTACTATCTTTTTCAATCGTCGTACCATCTGATCGTCCAACGCTACGCTAGCCGAGGCGTGGCTTCCACTCGAGAACCCGCTTACCACCGTCTGGATGGTCCCAGCCCACTGTCACTTCAGTTTCCTACACTTCCATCCAGAAGAAATTCAGATGAGTGCTTAGTTTCACTGAATATCCTATTTTTATCGATAGTTTTCTACTTAATAAATATTTCCCATCACTATTAAAAAAGATAGGTATCTGATGCAGAAAGTTAATTAAAACTCGGCTGTCGCATTTCAAATTAATTAGAAATGATACGAACAGAGTCGCAGTCACTTCTGTCTCTGCTTTAAGAAATTAAGTGTAGAGCGAGCTCTGATAACAGGCTAAAAAAAACAACCAACTTGCTTCAAAACATCTAAAGTTTATACACATACTAGCGGCCCGCCCAGCGGTTTTACTCGCTGCTAACCGGCAGTTAACCATTTTCTCGCAGGAAAAAAATACCTTTTCCCAGCAAGAATCCGTATTAATATTGTAAATCTGTGAGTTTATGTGTGTGTGTATGTTTGTTTGGCTTGACCAATTTGGATGAAATTTGGAACACAGGTAGAGTATAAGCTGGAATAACACAACTATTACTACGGGAAAATAAGTGGCAGCTGGTGAAACCGCTGGGCGGAAATCTAGTTATACATAAAAACTTTCCTCTCGAATCAGTCTACCTACAAAAAACCGCATCAAAATCCGCCGCGTACTTTTGAAGATCTAAGCATTATGTTAGGTTAAGCGTTATGTTATACTATTTACTGATACGCCTTTATCCCATGGGAGCGCGATAACTGGCCCTTAAATGTTTGTCACACGTGGTGTAAATGTTAGTTTTGTTTACGGCTGTTTACGCTCTGCCTACCCCACAAGTACAACTACTATATGTATGTATGTTGGAACCCAAAAATATTGGTAAAAAGACAAGAGGTGTAAAATGAGAATAATAATTGAAATTGAGAGGTGAAGATGCCATTGAGGTAAATACGACTTCAAATCTTAACTCAATTTCAGTGAGTGAAAGCTTGCTAAGTAGGGGAAGGAGGGTGGAATTTAAAAAAATATCTCAGAGTGTGGCTATACAGTCAGCGATATGTCATGCATGTCTCAAATATTTTCTGTCATATATATTTTTTTGCTTAGGCTCTTTTCCGCTTCTTCTACTTCTTTTCATGTGGGACACCGAGTCGTCCTACGAGACGATGAACCCTGGTGCCAGAGTTTTTCAACCACCTACTACTAGTAGTAGGCCTCTGACATGGTTGTTTAATGACCGCTGTCTAAGTTATCTGAGACAGCAACCGGGACCGACGGCTTAACGTGCCCTTCCGCTGCGCTATGTTAACACTGTCTGTCAGACAATAGGAAATTATGAAATCCGATCTTATTCCCATACAAATACGGCTACGGTGCATGTGAGGTGCGTTTACGAAAGGGAAACAAAATGATAGATGCATCCGTTACGCACCGTAGTAGCCGTAGTTGTAAAGTATGAAACTATGGAACTAAACTACTTATGATACAAAAAAGATATGTTCAAACACGGAAAAAATGAAGATCTTCGTACAAATCGTGTAAATTCCCTTACATACACTTTTGTCACTCGTTTTTGGTTTTGATATTTTTACAAAGATACGGCCGTCTACGCTCTGCTTACCCCGAAAGGTATATATGCGTGATATATGTATGTTTTCTTCTTTTTAGGTGGTCGCCTGTACAACCATATAAATAAAATCCTCAACATATATCCAATGAGAAAAAATGAATGTAAATTGTCTGTGACTAAATGGCTTTTGACATTGGATTATGTTGAGACTGAGAAACTTTTTACTATCTTGAAGTGAAGCACTACACACTCACACACATACACTTTCACACACACTCACACATACTTACTTTTTACAATAACATAGACCTATACTATTACACCTACACATAAACTGCTATACCTGCTTTTAATTCATATTCTTTTTCTGCATGGCATGTAATTTACTCAAAGCAACAGTGTTCTTAAAAAATGTCTTCCCTTGTATTTAATGTCTTACTCTGTAATCCGAGGGTGGGGTCCAGGAGACCTATGACACAGGTTTCATCCTAGTTTAGGCTCCTGTCTCCCAATCACAGATTGATTAACTTATGTTTAAATTGATAATTTTATGTTATTGTCTTTGGGAGAAAATAAAAACAATTTTTAACTTTATTTATTATTTATGTATGTACGAAAATAACTTTATAATGCATAATTTATAAAAAATGCGTAACCTCGTATTTAATGGCCGAACCCTACGGAAGTAAATATAGCGGATCCCGTCTTGCCCAGGGTTGCGGCAAAACGAACAAAATTCTGATTTCGTAAAAAGACAACTTATTATTCGCACTATTCTTTGTAACACCTTCGCTGCTGTTTTGGATTAAAGCAGTATTTTTGAGTGGTCTGATAGGATCTCTATCTATCTATCTATTAGCATATGAAACCGTTTATTGCACACAATAAAAACATAGGACACATACATATAGGGAACAATTCACAACAGGTCTACTTATTTCTAAAAATAAATCCCTTCCAGCAGACCTTGGACAGTGAGATCTCATAAAGTGAGGCAGATAAGACGTGCACAATTTAAATAATCATTTTGATTTTGTTTCATATCAGCTACATAAAATACCCATCAATAGCATATATTAGCCCTCTACTGGACATCTGTCTCATTTTTTTATTCAGTTTCTCGTTTTTCTGGTGTAAATATATTGTTGGGAATCTAAAGTATTAAGTATAAAGGTACAATTCTACCCATTGAACGTGATTTCATTGTCCTTCTTCTAAGAAGGAAGGAGCAATAGTTCCTTTGATAAAATAAATGAAATTTCTATTACTTATATTTAAATCACGATAAAATTATAATTTATGTAAGAAAAATAACGTTGTAGATGTGGCCATCAGTGGACTGTTGTGGTTGTGTCCAGCAGTGGACTGTTTTTAGAAATCTTACACGTGACCCCCAGGTTGCGAGCACAACGCTCTAACTGTTACACCACAGAAGCCTAATAAGATCAATACACACATGTTCACGCATGCCTTGCGGGGTAGGCAGAACGTTTAGACCAATAACCACTAATAGCATTTCCTAGCGTTTCACAAATTTAAACAGCTAGCCTAAATTGAACTTTAGACAGATTGAAATAAAATCGATAATTGATCCGACTAGCTCTGGAAAAACGTCAGCCAAAACTAAGAGTGAAAAATTGGAAACGATGTAATTTTTTATGGCGATTTTGTAAAGAATATGGATTAGGGCATTTTACAGTGTTTAAATAGCATCACCACCCCACTTCTAGCTACAGTATTTTATAAATGAGATGACCACCTAACTGTCGAACTAAATGTACTTAGGGCAAAACAGCTATACATAAGTATCTTCTGAAACATGGGTCGACGAAAGACCCGATGAATGATGGTGTTAGAGTGAATAGGTTACAAGTAAACCAATCAGATGGTTCAGCCTGCAATATCCTAACCAAACTGTGAACAGTCACACGTTGTGATAAATTTATACTTTTGTATGGACAGAGAATCGAACTGGGGACTACCGGACCATAAGACCAAGTTGGATCACTAAACTACCAAAGTAGGTAGTTATACTTTTTCAGAGCAAGATATTGACGGCCAATGTGGCGCAGTGGTAGTGCGACTGCCTGCGACGCAAAGGTTCCGGGTTCGATTCTCGGTGGGACACTCACAAAGTTGATAATTATCACTTTGTGAATTTGTTCTCGGTCTGGTAAGGACATTGCAGGGTGAACCAACTGATTGTCCGAAAAGAAATGGTTCCGTGCTTCGGAGGGCACGTTAAGCCGTCGGTCCCGGTTGCTGTCTATGATTACTTAGACGGCGGTCGTTACACAACCATGTTAGAGGCCTACTACTAGTAGTAGGCGGTTGAAAAACTCTGACACCAGGGTTCATCGGGTCGTTGGACGACTCGGTGTCCCACACGAGAAGAAAGAGAAAGCAAGATAACAGTCACAGAATCTTAATTTTAAATTCAGCACTACGAAAAGTTTTCAAGACTTACGCAATAATATCGTCAAATATCGTCAAAACTTATTTCACAGGTGACGGCGCGCGAAATTGGCGCGAAAACTGACGGCCCCTGACAGTTGCTGTCACCGTCTGACAGCTGTCAACGAGTCGTCACCTTTATGAGGAGAATTTCCCGCGCTTATTGTTTACGTGTGCTGTGATTTGGATCTTTAATATTTGAGTGAGTGTGAGATGTTGAGACAAATGAAAATGGAAGTTTCAGGTAAATGTGTTGTAGGAGTAGATATTACGGATGTTATATGATTTGACTTGCTGAGGATAGGGACGAATGGCGTAGCGTGTGTTTGATGGGCGTAAAACACACGATAATGCCTGGTTTTCTGGTCCCGCTAACAAAAGGGAAAAACGTCATCTAAACATGCATTTGCCAGTCTCAAATTCCACCTTCACATGTAGAGCGTGCGGAAATCTATGCCGCTCCCGTATCAGCTTATACAGCCATGAAAAGTCTTGCCTCAGACACTGATTAAGTTGTCTGTCACAGACGTGTGAGGCGAATGATGATGATGATGATGATATGATTTATAATTTGACATTATGTAGCAGTGGCCTGTGCTCATCTAGCGTAGAACCGACGGATGGTGGAGTAAGCGGGTTCTCAAGTGGAGGGCCGCCTTGGCAAGCGTAGCGTTGAACAACTTTCGGCCAGATAAAATGAAAATCGGACCGATGGCGAAAATGTGAGATCGTGCCCAGCAGTGGATTGCAATAGGCTGATGAATGTATGTAATTTAACATATATAGTTTTAACATGAGTTATGTAAGCCAGGCCTAAAAGTGACCAGTTTTGTAGCATTTCAATCTACCAACCAGCAAAGTTTAAAATTATTAGTGAGAAATGAACCACGAAATATCTTGTGTAACAAACTTCTGCATCCGACTTTGGCCGGTTAATGAAAACTAAAGTTGAATTTGTGGCCACGAAAATAGAATGAGTTATTTTTACAGATTTAAAAACCATATGCCTTAAAACGCCAATTAGATTGCTCAACCAATTTTGTGGAGGCCTGAGTAAATCCTCACTTGATTTTGTGAAAGCATTTGCAACAAGGACTTATAATAATATATGTTTTCAAAAACACGACAAAACAGCATCTCAAATTAGCTTTTTGAGTACAATAACATCGATATTTACCGAAATAAATAATTTCTGATTTCTGATTTCTGAACATAATAAATGATAAAAGTCTTTTCTTAAAGTCGTCATTGAAAATTGAGTTGTGTCTCCAGGCCAGAAACACTAGTTCTATTGAGATCGTTATTTTATTCCTGAACTTATTCTTAAAATATTAGTTGGGTTTATGTAGTAGTTGAAGGAAAATATCATCGTAATATTTGTCATACAAAAAATGGAAAGGAAATACCAATAATATTAGATCCTGATTATAAATACACATACAAGAATTGGCCATTAATTTATATATATTTCAGTAAACATTTCCCAAATCCGCTCATCTCCTGGCCCCAACGCTTCCTCATTCGGTTGCAGTATGCTATTGCTCAAGTTACAAGTTACACAGCGCCTCAATACAGTATACAGTATTTACTGTATGCGGCTCTTACTGTATACAGAAGTTACTGTATTTAATTAAGCAATAGTGCACGCTGGCACGCTATGAAGTAGTTGCAATATTGAATAACTTGTGGCCAAATTTTGAATAAGTTATGGCTAAGTGTTGAATCATAAATAAATTGGAAATAAAGGGGCTTACACATACCATCACTATACAGGATGTATTGTCTGATCATTCCTGCCAAATTTTCGGTGCATCGTCCCTTACACCCAGTATAGTATAAATAATCGCCTTTCCCGGTAGTGTTTCTTTCGTTCGTAGTATGAATAGATCTTCAAAACTACTCAAAAAAAAATTAATTTTTTTCATTCTAACCTTAGAACTTAGCTAATAATGCCGTGCTAATAAATATGCCTTGGCTTAATGCTGTTATGCTGTCAAATTATGTTTCAATAAATAAATAAATAAATATTCTAAAAAAGGCGCTTGTTTTGAAAAATGATCAAAAAATTACTCAAGAAAGATAAAAGATTTGTGTCAAACATGTAGTAAATTACATAAACTTTCAAAACACCTTTCTAATATTTTTCGAGTTATGATCAGATAACTTTTTCACTATTGATTTTTTTTACGATTCAGGAGAATTAACTTCTAGAGCTACATTTTAGGTACATAATGTCCAATGGGAAATTTTCCAGATATTCTCAATTGTCATGTAGAGGGCGCCTAGCTTAGTTGAAATAACGTTCCTTTACATGAAAATCTGTACCACTTTACAAAATATTCTTTATTTTGTATTTATGTAATCGTTCTAAATGTCAAAGATTTTTTGTTTGAATGACACTCAATATGACACTTAAGCAAGACGTGTCCATCAGAATAGCTGGTGTATAATCTCGGAATAATTCAAGATTAAATGTGTTTAATGTACACTAAATGTTCGTATTTGTTCTTAAATATCCACGTCGTACATTTATCGGATGCTTAGAAATAACGATTTCAAAGTGAGCAGCCATTCTGACGCCAGGATGGCGGGTGTGTTTTAAACAGATACAACAAACCTGACCATTCGTGTATAAAATAAATGTACGAGAAATGTACGCATCACTAAACATAATAAACCCTACTTTACTCTCAAAATAAGGTCCTCAAATAGGTATCAAAAGTTAAATCAGAACTCTGCTCTATAGACATTCGCTTATAAATCTTTCTAGTAGATTCAAATAGATATAATTTGATTATCAAACTCATTTAATATGACAAAATTCTAATTATTTGCGTGCGAAATTACGACAAGTTTATTGTGTAGCAAATTAAACTAAAATAAATAAATTAGTAACATACACAACGTGAAACGGAACCTGAGACAAAACTATGGCCGCCGCCAGCCATATTGAAACGTCAAATTTTCAGTTTAGCACAGTGCCCTCTGGTTTGACATTCAGAACTATCAACAGAATTGTCAACAGACAACTCCCATTCCCAAAATGTCCAATAGCTAGTACCCAAAACTCTGGTACTTTTTGGGTGATTGTCTGCTAAGTGACCCAAAACCTATTTTAGAGACAAAAAGGTTTGTTCTTTCCATATCGTCAATAAGCACTTGTTACCATTGGTCAAAGTGTAACTGTCTTTGTACTTTATATTCCTTAAGAAAACTACCCGTACACAAAGAACTACTAAGAACTACTTTTAAAATTACAATTTACTGTGCCAGCTCTTCCTTTTAAACATTTAAAAAAGTTTAAAATCCTATTCAAAATTCATTTCATTCAAAGCGAGCACAATAAATTTAACAGAACGAGTCTAAAACTCTATCTGTGGACGACGCCCAACTTTGCACAACTCTTACTTGGAATCTCAACTTGAGATGTAGTTCTTGAAAATAGTGTTGGGACGGTGACGGTTGTTCAGATATCGATGATACATACATACATATATCACGCCTATAATCCCTTACGGGGCAGGCAGACCGTAAACGGCCATTAAAACGGACATCTACGCCACGTCTGACAAACATTTGAGGGTCATTTGGAATATTGTGTATCACCATAGTGACAGGTTGTCAGCCTATCGCCTAAATTTGCAATGAAAATGAAAATGAAATAATACACACCCTCGAGTTCCTTAGTCGCTTCTTACGACACCCACGGGAAAGAAATGGGGTGATGCTATTCTAAGCCGGCATCACACGGCATGTCGATGATAGTTTTGGGAAAAAAATAATTGTTAGCCATCTTCATCAACAGCCACAACATTTTGGGGTGCCCTACTAGCCATCTATCGCTGCGTATTTTCAACGTATACGTATGTCAGAAAAAAGAAAATTCTGAATTCCGATCTTATTCCCATACAAATAATATAAAATAATAAAATCATATAAAATAAAAAATAATTCCGATGTTTAAATATGTACCTAATGGATTTAATATTATTATTTTAATTAATTTTGTGAATGTTAGAAGCTTTGGTTTTTACTGTTATTTTTAACATTCTGTTTGACAATAAATGAATTTGAAAATGAATTTGAAATACGGCTACGGTGCGTAACGAATGCGTCTGTCATATAATATCAGTAATGTCATAAAAAAAATGATTTTTTGTAATGAGTAATACACAATGTGTTCGTCAAATAAAAAAATAAATCGATTTAATTACAAATTAATTAAAAATACAAATGTCAACTTATTAACTAAAAATGTCACCCCAGGACGCTCCCGGTCCAAAGGTGCCCAACACACTACAAAAAAAAACTTAAAGTATTTGTAGCAGGCAGAGGTTATTATCCGCTATTCCATCGGGCCAGTCGATATAATATTTATGAAAAAAGAGCAGCATCTATCGATAAGTACATCGACAAATAAATCACACAACACACACGTCCCATCACTAGCGTCAAGTGTTCTCAAGCTATTTCACTCTGTTTGTTTCTATTTTTCGCCTCCAAGCGTGTCGTAATGTAAGCGAAAATATACCTTATGTGGTCGATGGTAGGTGCACTTTAGTTTATGTTGCTACTGTGAATATGCATTTGGATTTGGAAGGACTATATTTCATTGTCGGCACAGACCTATATAGACATAGATGGAGATTTAAAAAATGCTTTTATCGTGATTAAAAATTTTATGCTAGTAGGTAAGTATAGGTACTTTTAATAATTATGATAAAAGTGTGTATGTAATCACTTTATTGTAGCAAACAAGAAATAGTGATATGCAGACGAAGACTGAACATTAATATAAGTTTGTATTATGGAGCATTAAGTTATTCATAATGTGAAGACTATGGCGAGTAGTCGATATTGGTACCATAGCTTAGTTGGTAGGGCGGTGGAACGTTGTTATTGCACAGGCCCGAAATTGAGTGGCAAGCGCATTGTTTTTTTTTATTCGATCATTCCATCAGGTCTTTTGAGCACTGAGTAAAACAAGATCAAGTCAGATAAGACATAGAAAAAAGAAAAACTTAATAAATACGAAACAATAGATCAATATTGTATAAATAGATAACACTACAATACTTATTTTATTTTATTTTGTTTTATTCGGTAAACCAACAGGTCAAAAAACAATATACCTACCTGTTAAGTGAATACAAAAAACTAATTTCAGGTTTTCGCAAGTAGTGGCAATTAACAAGGATGTCTAATATCTGTCGCTTCAAGAGGTTGAAAATTTGGAAGTGTTCGAGCGAGGCGCCGGTAGCTCTATGGCAAAGCAGTGGGACGATACTCAACAGGTCCCGGGTTCCATCTCGGGCCGTTTTTTTAATTTCATATTTTTATTTATCATTAAACAAGAAAAAACACACTCGCACTGTTTGGCTTCCCATTAATCTTACCCATAAGTTGATATATACATTATTAGTAGCGCGCCCAGCGGTTTCACCCGCTTTTTACCGTTTTCCCGAGAGAAAAAGACCTATACTTGGGATAAATTATATATGTATAAAAAACCTTTCTCTTGAATCACTATCTACTAAAGGAATTCGCATTATTATTAGTTGCGTACTTTTAAAGATCTAAGCATACCATAGGGACGAAGGAACACGAAAAACAACTTCATTTTATACTATTTAGTAATTGTGTAAGACATAATACTTTAACCCTTGAATACCAACCACTACTAATAAATCATCAATTGTTAAATTTATTATACTTTCTGTACCTTTGTGTCTATACGCCAACTTTATCTGTGGAAATCGAACAAAACTCAACAAAAGTTTGGTTATACTTTAGGAGAATATTCCCAACTTGTCAATATTCCCAAAATAAATACATCTCGTATTGATTTACTGGGAAAGTTTGTCGAAATGGGAACCTCCGTCTTTGTCATCATTGTTAGATTCGAACTTGTGAACTGTATAGGTAAGTATAAGTATTAGGTTACCAATGGTTATTTCTATACATATTTACTATTGACAATTCTATACATCTTCTCTATTGACAATACAGTCGAAATACACACTTATGTATTTTCATAGATGTTGAAATACAGAATGACCTCAATTCGAGATATAAATTCTCCTAACCTTAAATTAGTGCTGTCACTTTCCGTGAAATAGGTTTGGAAAAGGATGGAAGATATCTTAATCATGTGATGTCTTATAATTTGACGCAAAATACGTGTTATCTGTCAAAATAGGGCGACAATTGAAACAATGGCAACTAAATTGATTAGAAACTGCGAAACCATTTTGATTTTTAAATATGAAAGTACTTAGATACCTCCTATCCTTTTCTAAACCTATTTGACGGAAAGTGACAACACAAGTTTAAGGTAAGCTAAGAGAATTTATATCCCGAATTGAGTGCATCAGCTGAATTATAGATTTTTCTTGCATAGTTAAAACTTTTTTAAATATGGGTTTCAGGGCCAGTAAAAAACAAAATTTTAAAATTGAGGCTAGTAGTTCAAGTGACGGATCATAATATGAAAGGGATTGATGTAAATTTTACGGAACCCTCGCTGGGCGAGTCCGACTTGCACTTGGCCGGGTTTTTCGAATCTTCTTCTTCTTTTCGTGTGGGACATCAAGTCGTCTAGCGGCCTGATGAACCCTTGTGTCATGGCTGTGTAACGACGTCTTAGTAGTCATAGACAGCAACCGGGACCGACGGTTAGTGCCACTGTTCCAATAAGTCGTATTTGAAAGCTGTCATCGCCGTACTAAGAGACATGTCAACAAAGAAAAATGGACCCTCTGCCATAGTTTTATCACAAATCTGACAGCTGTCAAATACGACTTATTGGAACGGTATTTCAAGAGAGTTCGTTAAGTTAATCTTCATAAGCTGCTTCAAAGAAACATAATGGCAATAACAAAAGTAGGAATAAGATATATCCGTTTTGGTACTTAACCACAGTTCGAGGCGAATTAACGAGGATTAGAAATATGAACAACTTTTGTAGCCGTTTTTAGGGCCAGGAAACCAGCTGTGATGTCGACTTAATATAGCATCACCTCATTTTATCCCCGTGAGTGTCGTAAAAGGTGACTAAGGGACTCGAGGGTTACATGTGTGTTGCAATTTTATGGGCTGACACGGGCTGAATACCTATCACTATGGCGATACAAAATTTTCTGAATGACACTCAAATGTTTTTTTGGCGTGACGTAAATGTTCTTTTTTAAGACCGTTTACGCTCTCCCTATCCTGCAAAGGACACAGGCGAGATATACGTCTTTATAAAACTAGCGAGGTGATTCTTTGATAACCAGAGAACTAGCTTAGAAACAAGGGTAAGATTTGACGATTCGATGAGACAGTTGAAACGGATCGTCACAAAAACTAATAAGTTTAGAATCGATTTAAAATAAACAGAAATTTTCTATTTCATACAAAAAGGGTAAACAAGCCGAAAAATGGTCAACGTACTTATGAAACTACGTAATTATACCCATGGAACATAGGCCGAAATACGAAAAAAAATTGGGCTTCTCATTCATATAAAATTGCCTATTAACTGGTAATTTACTTTGGAAGGTAATTTTTTATTATTATTTTGACCTTTGTTCCATGGGAAAGCTTGTTCAGTTTCATGAGTGTCTTGACATCCTTTGACGAAAAAGACAGTAGGTACTTGTAAATATTGAATTAAGCTCGAAAACTACAATAGCTCTGACTCTTGGGTTCATCGGTTTCAGGGTTTATCGTCTATCTAATGGCCCTACAACAATATAAAGCTCGCGGCTACCCGCTTATAACGCGTTTAGCAAGAAGTTTGCGCGCGTGAGTAGAATCACAATGGCGCGTCGCAGCGGACGCGGGAAATCCGCCATTACGGTAAGTGACTAGTTTATTTGGCGCCAAATTCTGTGCAGAAAGGGAGCGAATGATTAATTTATTGGTTGCATATTACTAATAAAGTTGCCGCAGACTAAACGTACGTTTTTGAGAGGGATAGCTCGAGCAATTATCATAGAAAGTTAATACCAAATTTAAAAACATTTCTCAAGTTAGGTATACTATTTTTAGAAAACTTGCAATATTTTCTACCACGCGGGCAGGATTTGAACCTGCGACTTTCGTCATTCACTAGTTGAGACGCCTCTTCCATCTGAATATCTCAAAACAGTAATTTGTTGGATGTCGTCTATAAAAAGTGCAAAGACATTTTCTGAATCAGTGTTGTTAAACTGTTACCCTTTTTAATAATAACAATTCTTTATTTTTCGAGTGGGACATCAAATAGTAATTGATAAACCTTCAATTGTATACGTTATTTTTTTTGTACTATTATAGTTAAAACTACTTACATATAATTTTCTTGCTGGTAAAGGTGCAAAGATGTGTGTACCACGCAAAATTACTTACAACTCGTGCTTTCTCTCACTAAGCTCAGCTGTATTTACTTGCTTCGCTTGTGATTTAATTTCAGTATCCTTCGCTGCATTGAGATTCAAAATAAGCACTAATAAAAAAAAATACTTTGCTCTCTTGTTGTACAAATAACTATTAATTATTGCTCTTTACGCTCACCCCGGAGGAGGCCTACGTCCAGCAGTGGACTGTAATAGGCTGATGTAGATGTAGACGCTCACCCCGCAAAGGCTAAATACGTGATGTGTATAGGTATAATTTATAATATCAAGTACCAGGAGCGCGTAGGAAAGAGTAGTTCTCTCCATGATTTTCCGGTTCATGCCACCGCCAGCAAGATCCACTCGATTTATGGCTACTTACCTAGTTATATGATGCCGGCTTAATACAGCATCACTCCATTTCTTTCCAGCGGACACGAAAGACGCTACTTTACAAAACTCCCGAGGGTTTGATGTGCATTATAATTTAAGCCGATGGACTGACAATCTGTAACTGCGGTGGTATGGTACACATTTATTTCTATTACATGAAAATGAAAATGAAATAACTTTATTCAATGTAGGATAGCATTATCACTTATTGACGTCATGATCGGTCATTGTAAAAAAAAGAAATTTGCATAACGCAATTTTCTTCTTTTTATAACAATTTTGTATTGTCCTAATAGAAAACCGGCTCGCTACATAATTACATGCTATTACTATTGTTGTTTACGCTTTGCCTACCCCGCAAAAGCTAAAGGCGTGATGTGATATAATTTATCATTTCCAGTACTAGGAGCGCATAGGAAAGAGTAGTTCTCTCCAAGACTTTCCGGTTTATGCCACCGCCAGCCAGAACGCGATCCTTGCCAAGTGCTTAATTCAGTGGAAATTTATGTGCCACGCGAGTTATGGCTAGTTGGCTTGTAAAAAAACAGCAGACACAGAGTTGGATATAATTGCAATTCAATCTTTTGGAAATATTTTGGCACGGTGCATACTAGACAGAAGCAAAGAAAACTTGAAATTTTCTTTTACAATCGTATTAAAGACAGTTAGTGCTTATTAGCATTGCGAGATACCCTTAAAGGGATCAACTTTAACTGGTTATTAATACATATAATTAGAAAAAACCAGTTTAAATTGATGTTTTCATCAGTTATTTGCGCCGATGCTGATAGGACCTTCTTATAAAGCAAAGGTTTTTTCTACGCTGTAGAGTATAACTTTTTATTTCTAAAATTATTTACTCAACCATGTCAGAGGCATATTACTAGTTGTAGGTGGTTAAAAAACTCTGACACCAGGGTCCATCGGGTCGTTAGTTGACTCGGTGTCCCACTCGAAAAGAAGAAGAAGAAGAATTTTTTACCTCAAAACGAAAAAACGAACATGCTTTTTTTAGAAACATGATTTTTAGGGGACCGAAAAACAAACACAATATTAAAATTTAAGTTAGCAGTTCAAGTAGGGTATCATAATGAAAGGGCTTGATGTGCATTTTACGGAACCCTCGGTTTGCGAGTACTACTCGCACTTGGTTTTCGGGTGTCGCACTGTTTTTTTATAACTAAATTAATCACATAATAAAAATAAATAATATAAAGTACCCAGTACTAGGCATATCATAGTCTGAAGAAAATGAGACAATTTGTAGTAAATCTAACTTTATTTTATTTACAACTAGCGACCCGCCCAGCCGTTTCACCCGCTGCAACCTGTTTTCCTGAAGTAACAAAGCTTTTCGCTATAAAAAGTACCTAAAAATCTGACTCTAAGATCACTCTTATCTATAAAAAAACAGTATTAAAATCCGTTTCATAGTTTTAAAGATCTAAGCATACAAAAATACACGGAGAACGCCTTTATTTTATACAAGCAGCCTGCCTAGCGGTTTCACCCACTTCTAATCGCTTTCCCCCGAAAATAAGACATTTTATTATAGCCTATGTATATCAAGGATAATGTAGCATTATAATGATAACAGTTTTTTATTTCGTTTTAGTAGTTTCGAAGCCTATTCAACTCAAACAAACAAACAAATCTTTCCTCTTTATAATATTAGTGTTAATAAATAAATAAATATCCTGGACAATTCACTAAGCGCCATCTAGCCCTAAATTAAGCATAGCTCATGCTATGTGAACAAAGTAGCAGATATTAATACATATTTCCTTTTTTTTGTGAATAAATACTTATTATGCATAGTAAACACCCAGACTAAACAAATATTTTTATATATTCTTTATCGTGCATTATCAATACAATAGTTTTTATTTTAAAAGGAGTTCACAAAGGTGAGCTTATCTCTATAAAGAGATCTCTTTCAGCCAACCTGTAAAACTAAGTAAGAAATAAATACGTGCGGGGACAAGATTGCACAGACACAGACAGACAGACTGACAGACGGGGACAGTTAAAAAAAAATGTAATATGATAAATAATTATTTGATAATAGTAAATTAATTACACATAACCAGTAGCATTATATTATCTGTGACATAACCAAACTAGAAATAAACCTTTTGTCTAGTGGGATGGATGTAAACTATGTAGGGATACTGATGCCAGTCTTAGAACGCCATGCCGTAAAAAGGTCGTCCTGTCTAATTGCCAAAGGGCACTAAAACTTTAATATCTTCTCCTGAAGTATGTAATGTCGTGTACGTCAATTTATCGCCCCAGGGGTGGTGTAAAGGCCCATGCGCACTAGTGCGGTCTGGTTCAGTAAATTACGTTGCTTAGTGCGATGTACTTTACCTTAATAATGTTTGTTTTAGTGCCCCAGATGAATTATCAATACAGCTGTATCAACAGCTAAAATGGTCCACTGCTGGACATGGGGCCCGCTCAATTTGTGACAGTTTTCCATTTTTCCGTTTTTTTTAAACGGAAAAATCTCTGACACCAGGGTTTATTGGGTCGACTCGGTCTCCCGCACAAAAACAAGAAGACAGAGGACGCTATGAGTATAACCCAGGTAGCACAAATTGCAGCACAAGCGCTTAATTACACCTGCATTGAAATCGCAAAACTGTATATACTTAGGTGTAAAGATTGGTCATAATAAGGTGTAAGCAGCGCTGATAAATCATAAACTACTCCCAAATTAAACAGCCTATGGTATCAAAATGGCTGAACAGAAGCTGAGATTAGGCTTGTCATTTGCTTTATAAGAGTTTTATTATGGTATTATGAAATGTTTAATTCTGTGCAAGGCTCCCCACATGCAGCTCTTGTACAGCATGTTACATTATGTAAGTGAGTATCTATATAAAATATTCTATCATATTACCGAAAACTTTCCAACTTGTAGGCATGATCAGACCAAGAAACTGATCAAATTTTAGACAAATTTTACAAACGCTTTTTTCGAATTTTCGTAGAAAGTCAGCTTATTGCAAAAATTGTGTGAGAGGACGTAATTTTTTCTTATTTACAACAAAGCTTGGAGAAAAATTATCAATACAAATAAGCCTTCATGGAAAAAGTTGTTCAGTTTAATAGTCTAATCATGCCAGCAAAGTTTTCGGTACACCGTCCCCTACACCCCGTGTTACAAACTATTCAATCATATTAAAATAACACCCATCTGGCATTTTACGTTGCATATTTTGTCATCATTCGATTAATTTTGAGTGTATAAACGCCCTTAGGGCTCTACAGGGGACGCAAATTAAAAATTACGATCAGACATAAATCTCGGGAACTAATTCCCTCGGGAAATCCATTACGTCATAGTGTCGGAAAGAGAATAAATTAATTTGCTAGCAAGGACAAAATTGGTTATAAATTGTGGTTTAAGCTGTTTTTTTTATGGAGGTTGAAAGCTGATTTTTGATTAAAGTATCGAAGGTCCCTACTTATAATGACGTAACTGCAAAAAGCAAATTTTATAGGGAAGCATTTTTGATTTTCAAATTAGTGTCTTTGAAGTTATATGAAATATACTTTTAACATGAATTGATAAGGTTGTTGCTGCGTTTAACGCACCTTAATGCATGCGTCTGTAAGACGAAAGGAAATTGCGAATTCTGATCTGATTCTCATTAAATACGGCTACCATCTGCGATCTTATTTCCATAAAAATGCGGGTGCGTCTGTCAAACGAATTGACATCCGTAATGCACCGTTAAAAAAACGCAGCGACGGAACACAAGTGGGAGAACCGCCTAAATGCATAGCACCTAAATATATCCTAATAGGGTCATTCATCGACTTGTTGTCCCACACGCCAGGAGAAAAAGGGAATGTGATCGTGCTCTTTTTTCGAATGTAAAATCACAAATACTTACGGATAGAATTAAATTATTCACTTGCACATACATACCTAAAGCTTTCATCTCTTGTGGGGTTAGCAGAGCGATAACGGCCGCAAAAACGGACATTTACGCCACGTTTGACAAATATCACGTGTTTCAGAAAGTGGTGCATCACTATAGTGACAGGTTGTAAAATTGTAATACACATGTAACACCTCGAGTCTCTTAGTCGCCTCTTATGACGGGAAAGAAATGGGTTGATTCTATTCTATACCGGCATCACACAGTTTTCGCTAGTCATTTTCCGACAATCCTTTCTTTCCTACTTTCTCCATAGCATAATTAGAACCCAAACGATCATTAACAAAGAACAAAATTTCAGATGTCTAATTAATATGACATTATCGTTACCACAACCGCAAGGGTCCGGGTTTGAGCCCTGTTCATGCCATACCGGGTCTTACAATAACCCTTAAAAAATATGTTAAGTTTCATGGGCTGGGTTCACCCCTTGAAAAAATTGCAGTAGTTTTTTTTTACCTGATATAAAAAATAAGACATTTAATCTATACATAACAATAGCTATTCTTCATCAAATAGATTTAGAAAAGGATAGGACATGTCTAGGTCCAGCTATATAAAAAAATTACAATGGGTTCTTTACCGTTTCTAAATAATTTTGTCGACATTGTTTTCATTGTCGCCAAATTATTGAAAGTGATATGACTTCGATATTCCCATCCTTTCTTTACCTATTTGACGGAAAGTAATAGCACTTATTAAAGGTAAGTTAACAGAATTGAGGTCACTATTTCGTGGAAGTAAAAGTAAAAAAAGATGGGCGCACGGTAAGACAGTGTTAAAATTATTTTTCTATACGATTTGACGTTGTCAAAGGGCTTAAACCATGTCCTACTTTTTCGTTATAACTCGATTAATGTTGTAATAACCTGAGAAATGGCCTGTCACTCCTAAATTCTGATCTGACAGCATGTTTACGATGAGTGGCTCAATAAGAAGGCCATCAGACGTTAATGACACGTAAGTAACTACGTTTTCCGTGCTCCAAAAAGCACGTTTCGCTGTTAATGCTTTGTCATTACATTGAATTGATCATATAACCTTTATAGGAAGGAGGCTGGATATAACTTTTTTGCTTGATCAAGTTGTGATAAAAATCTTATATTCTTTTTATGTGGGACATAGAGTCGACGAACAACCCGCTGGTGTCAGAGTTTTTCAACCGCCTACTTCTACTAGTAAGCCTAATCGCTTTTTACTAGAAAATTTTGTAGAATTGGGGTGATGCAATTAGCTAACACTCTCTTTCTCTTTTAAATTATTTTTTACATACATACACATATCACGCCATAATCACCAGCGGGGTAGGCAGAGCGTAAATCGTAAAAAAACTATCGCTTTCGCCACGTCTGACAAAAAGATTCAGGTAATGTTTACCACTATAGTAATAAGATTGTCAGCCTATCGCCTAAAATTGTAATACACATGACACACTCAAGTCATTTAGTCACCTTTCAAGACACCCACGGGGGAGAAATAGGGTGATGCTGTTCTAAGCCGGCTTCTTTTCATGCATAAAAATAATAAAGCACTGCAAAATAAACCATAGTATAGGATGGTATTAATGATGGTACAAGAAAAATAAACAGAAAGCTTTCGAGTTTCTTATTAGGGTAATATCATAAAAAAATTTATGTTCAAAGTTTAAGATCCTGTATTCGAGCTTGTTATGTATAAACGGCGCAAATGACTTTGATGAGATATTCATTCTTTCTTTTACGATTGTTTTTGTTGTAAAGATCTGTTTTTGTACCGAAATTAGTTGTTATAATTTCATAACCTAATTAAGTAAAAGGTAAATTTTAAGTTTTCTAGGAAGTCTGTAGGCTGATGTACTTGGTATAGTACTTATTTGCAAAAATCTTTAAATGTTTCTTTTTTGGAAGATTCTTCATGTTATTTAATAAAAAAAAAACTTATCTGAAGCATGTTTGGTAACAGAGTGAAGGAAATGGTATACCGCGGATGCCGTAGACGTGCTCTCCGAAGCAAAGAATCTTCTTTGAAAAATCGCTGATGGATTGGCGAGAGCAATGCAAGAAGTTATCAATCAGTCGCTTTAACAACACCAACGAGTTGTATTAGGGTGATGCTATTCAAAGCCGGCATCACACGGCTATTATCAACTTAGTATCCAATCTAACCTTCCGGGAATCAAAATAGGTGTAATATTTCACGTACGTACTCTTAACAAAATCTGACATTACGGCTACAAGGTAATTTTTACGAGCAACAAAATGTATGTATGTATGTAATAATCTCTTTATTGTGCATTCTTAAAACTAATACAGAAAACAAATATTAAATCTAAAACAAGAAATGACACAAAGGCGGACTTATCCAATTAAGAGATCTCTTCCAGTTAACCCTTGGGAAACTCTGAGGTTACGATGTCAGCAGGTAAACTAGAATGAAAAGGTGAACGAAAAGATATTTATATACATACTTGGGACCAAACTGAATACAATATTATCTACTTAATAATATACTACATAAATACGACGTAGATATAATAGACTTACTGCTTACTTACTTACTTGCTTACAAAACTGTTAAATCCCTATTTAGTGTGGCCACACTAAACTGGCATTATGTCAAATCTGGGTCAGTAGCTGAAGCCAAACATATGGCATGTGAATTAGGGCGTAGGGGAGAGTGGACTGCAACAGAGGCTGTGTTTTCGTACACGTTTCGTTTATCCCTTGCGGAGTAGGCAGAGCGTAAACGGCCATAGAAAACAGGCATTTACGCCACGTCTGACAAACATTTGAGGGTCGTTTAGATAATTTTATTGTGTATCACCATATCACTATCACTACATAGTATAAAATAAAGTCGCTTCCCGTTTGGTGTCTCCTTATATCTTTAGAATTACCCAACGGATTTTGATGCGGTTTTTTTTATTAGATAGAGTAACTTGAGAGGAAGGTTTATAAGTATAATTTATTCCGGGAAATCGTCACATTCCCATGGGAAAACGGTTAGCCTAACTGGTAGTAAACTTTTGACCCCCTTTTGACACCTTTAAGGATTAAAATTTCAAAAATGCTGAAACACGTATTTAATTATTTTAAGTTATGAGTCTAATCAGAAATTTTGAAACAGATGACATTTAAGATAAAAAACTTTCATACAAACTTTTAACCCCCTTTTCACCCATTTAAAGGTTAAAATTTCAAAAATGCTGAAACACGTGTTTAATTATTTTAAGTTATTAGTCTTATCACAAATTTTGAAACAGATCACATTCATTTAAAAAAACGAACTTTCATAATACGAACGAACCTCCGTTTGACCCTATTAAGGGTTAAAATTTCAAATATGCTGAAACACGTGTTTAATTATTTTAAGTCATAAGACTAATTACTAATTTTGAAACGGATCACACTTAAGACAACGAACTTTCATACAAAATTTTAACCCCCTTTTCATTACTTGGGGGATTAAAAAACCGGAATTTAAAGTAAAGTCGCTTCCCACGTCTGACCCAATCTGTTTGTTTGTATGCTTAAATCTTCAAAACCACTGGTCTTCACGGATCTGGATGAAGCTTTTTTAAAAGATAGAGTGATTCAAGAGGTAGGTTTTTATGTATGTATTTATAATTTATGTCGGGAGAAGGTCTGTTTCCCGTGGGAAATCAGTTAGCAGCGGGTGAAACCGCTGGGCGGGCCGCTAGTTGTATAATAATATTATCTAGGCAAGCATGTACTGTCATCGTTTGCATCGTCACTTACCATCAGGTGAGATAGCAGACAAATGCGAGCCTGTTTTATATTAAAATTGAAATACACATATAGCCCCTTAACCGCCTCTTACGATAACAACGAAAAAGAAATGGGGTAGTGCTATTCTAAGCCGGCATCACACGGCCGACTACAAAATACAATTCAGTACACTAGTCTGGCTAGGACATTGCAGGCTGAACCACCTGATTGTCCGTAAAGAAAGATGGTTCCGTGCTTTGGGGGGCACGGTAAACTGTCGGTTCCGGTCGCTGTCTATGATTACTTAGACGGCAATCGTTACACAAACATGTCAGAGGCCTACTATTAGTAGTAGGCGGTTGAAAAACCCAGATACCAGGGTCTATGGGTCGTTGGACGACTCAGTGGCACACATATCAGAGGCCTTGAAAAACTCCGTCACCAGGGTTCATCGGGTCGTTGGCAGACTCTGCGTCCCACTCGAAAAAGAAAAAAGTACATCTAAAAGATTTGCTTGTAAACGAACATGTATTTCACACTACCCCCAACACTACGAACTACGAACTGACCGAACATAACTTACCGGGCAAATGTACCAAAACCGAGCACAATAGCTATACATGATGCTCCACAAATAAATTCAGCGCCGTATACGGGGTGTTCACAAATTGTGCATGTGTTTATTAGTATACAGGGTGTCTGCAGCAGTGCGAGCCCGATAGTACCTCATTTGAATAAAGGATGTAGAAACGCTGGAAAAGACATCCAGACGCACCGCCGGATACCATCCGTACCTGGTAGCCATTCCACCAATTCGGACTAAGCGCTTCCAGTCATCATTTATAATGCGCACTGCTAAAGAGTGGAACTCACTACCTGCGTCTGTGTTTCCAAACGCATACAACCCTAATCTCTTCAAAAGTAAGAGTGAAGAGGCTTCTTCTGGGTTAGCTCGCTCCATCTTAGACTCTGTCTCTGTCCTATGACCTAGACTAGAGTCAAGAGCAAACTCATCATTAATTTAAAAAAAAGATTCTACGGGTAGTGATGATGTTGTTACATTTCCATCGGTGGGTGTTGTAAGAGGCAACTAAGGGATGAATCCAGGGAATGGGCAGCAGCGTTCCCTGTGAATACAACACCTTGCACTGCGCTTGCCAATCCGCCTGCAAATAGTGGTGATTATGGCAAATACCCCACGATTAGGGGAGGCCCATGTTCAGCAGTGGACTTTTATGGCTGTTGAAGTGAAGTGAGCAAAGTTTAGGCTCTTCTTTGACAACCTCGCTAAAAGGATACAATTACAACATACAATTTTGGGAAACTTGCAAAATATTCAAGAGCGGCGTGCCCACGCTAAAAAAATTTGCAAGTTTCAAAAAATTGTATACCTGACACGGGAAGTATTTTAGACATTTGGTATTCAAGAAAAAGACATGATATGCGGATGTTGATATGTTACTGTTAATTTTATTTATTTATTGCAGAATAAACGCCAAAGACGCTATCTTCCAGTCTACCTTAGGGCATGTGGAAAGGGTCAAGGCAGGTGATAAAACAAAACAAAAAACCGAAAGAAAGTTAATGATTTGTTTGTACTTCTAGTATCCTATACATCTTGGGGAAATGTGGAATCAGTGTAGGGTAATTGTGCCAGTAGCCGACCACTATACGGCTATTTAGCGATTATTGTATTTTAACGTAGCTTGTGACGTTAGTTTCTATACCTAAGTAGATTAAATTTGAAATTCTTTAAAATAATTACACTAGATGTCGCTTGTACGTCGCTCTAATGCGAGTATCAAGAGGTTGAAAATTTGAAATGTATGGTCAAGGCACCGGTAGTTCGGTGGCAGACGATAGGGCGGTACCTCACAAGTCTCGGGTTCAATCTCCGACCAGCGCTCTTATTTTTTAATTCTTATTTTCATTGAAAATACGAGTACTATAGCCCTGTTAGTGCAACAATTTTTTGAATGAATCTCAAGTGTTGGCGTACATGTACGATTTTTACGGCTGTTTACGTTCTGCTTACCCCGCAAAGGATATAGACGTAATATTAATTACCACCCTGTCAAATGTAAAACTATAAAAATTTAAGTTTTTTCGAAAATGAAAACTATAAATTCACACAAATAAGTATGACACACGAATAACTTTATTACAAAAATCGTTTCACAGACGATACAAAACAACAAAGAATTATTCGCCGAAGATGGAATTCAATTCAAGCTACTTCCTTATACTGTCAGCATTTTACAAAGTTTCATATTTTTACAAAACACAATTTGTAAAATCAATTGCAACCTACTTGCCGATTCAATATAAGGAAAAGTTTGACATTTCCCACGCCGGAAGTCGACCGACCCTGCGCTTCCGGTGACGTCAAGCCGGCGATTTTAAACTTGGAATGGAACTGGAACGCGGATTTGAAAATAGAATGAAGTCGAAACGTTGTAAGTTGTTGCAAAGTTGCTTTTGAGAACGCATTGCGAAATTTTACTTAACAATTTTATTTGAATTTCCGTTTTAATTGCTTGCATAATACTTATTAAAACTATACATATTTTTATACATAGCGTAGTAGGTAGAACTGAGAAGTTAAAAAAAATTACAAGTCTTTCGCTTAGATGAGCCATTTGCTGTGGCGTGAGATGCTAGCTCAGAAAAGCATCGTCCCTTTTTCCCCGCGGTTGTCGTTAAAGGCGACTAAGGGGCACGAGGGTTTAATGAGTATTACAATTTCAGGCGACAGGCTGACAAACTCTCTCTTTAGTGATACGCACATATTCTGAAATGGCCCCAAAATATTTGTCTAAAGTAGCGACAGCAACCATTATTTTACGGCCGTATACGCTCTGCCTACACCGCAAGGGATAAAGCTTCTTCTGGGTGAGCTCACTCCATCTTAGACTCTGTCTCTGTCCTATGACCTAGACTAGAGTCAAGAGCAAACCCATCCTTAGTAAAAAAGAAAGGCGTGAAATGTGTATGTACGCATAATATGTAGTATCGCGACCAGCGTAACTGCCAGTATGCGCCCTTAAGTGCGTGTATCGTGCATCGAGGTCAAGTTACGCTGTTCGCAACACTATCTTACCAAATGAATTAAAACTAAATTTGAAAACATCGAAATAGGTTATTTTTTAACCTGAAATTAGTTTTCATTTTCTTATTTAAATCATGAAAAAGTGATTCAGGACCATGAATCAGTTTATTTTATGAATTAATCAGTTAAACACGCCTTCTTTTTACATAAAGTACGTATCCTTACTTCAAATTCCACTACAAAAATCGCTATAAACATAACGTACTGCAAAAATTCCTTGAAACACTAAAACTTAAGAACCAAACAACCTGTAAATTCTAGTAATTTGGCACAACACTATAGTCGATAAACATCGATGGGCGTGCCGCATTAGTCCCGATGCAGGCGATACGGCAGCTCGAGCTTCAGAACCTTATCGATACTTTATCGAGCATTGGCACGCCACACTAGGGAGTATGTTGCTTAAGAAAAACTGTCGAGAGTTTTGTAGTGTGGTATTTGATAGTGTGTTTCTTAAAAAAACTAGAATCAATAGGTATAATTGGTAAAATGAGAAAAGCGAAGTTTTCAATAAGTATGAAATAGGTTGGTACCTGCCAGCCAACATAATTATCAAAAATCTAATTTAATATGTAAATAAATAAATGCTACAATATGACAATATAGATAGATAGAATGTTATATAGATAAACACTTTATTGCTCGCAACATACACAATAAAGACAAAACTGAAAGGAAAAACCTAAATTTTCAACTTAAATGTACGTCATAGTTTTCTTATTTTTATTCAAAGTGGGATCGCATTTGACTCTACTTAAGAAAAGTCAACAGGATATCTCATTAGCATTGGCTGATTCGATTCTCGATAGTAAATAATCTATCGACATACAGACATCACTACTACTCATATCACGTCATAATGGCCGACTATGCATCCGGTTCAAATGATTTACATAACGTAACTGCGCTTGTCAGAGCTGGCTGCTGATTATACGCGAGTGTGATTTTGTTTTCGATGCTAATTTTAGGTAATTGCTAATTTCAGACTGGACTGTAACCAGAGTGTGTCATTGTGGTGAATATTTGAAATGTATAATGGCTGTTTATTTTATTAATGACCCGTTACCTGCTGTGGTTGGCTTAGAATAGCATCACTCCAATCCTACCCGTTGATTTCGTAAAAAGCGACTAAAAGATAGTCGAAGCAGCATTTCCTGTGAATGCAACATCTTATACTGCGCTCACCAATCCGCCTGCCAAGCGTGGTGAGTTTGGCTATACCCCCCGATAGGGGTAGGCCCATGTCCAGCAGTGGACTGTTGTGAATGTGTATGTGTTTGTGTGACCGCTGATGTGGCGCGGTGGTAGTTTGACTGCCTGCGGCGCAAAGATTTCGAATGCAATTCCCGATGGGGCACTCACAAAGTTAATATTTATCACTTTGTGAATTTTTTTCCTGTATGGCAAGGACATTGGTGGTTCGGTTCAGACATTTAGGTAGTAGAACGGAACCCCGTTCTTCGGAGGGCACGTTAAGCCGTCGGTCTCATTAGCTGTCTATGATTACTTAGGAGCTACTAGTAAAAGTTGGCAGTTGAAAAAATCATAACTCCAAAGTTCATCGTGTCGTTCGTCGAAATTGTGCATGAAAAGAAGACAATACACGATAATTTGCTCTTCGAAACTCAAAACATTGATGAATGTAGAAATAGCAAAAGAAGCAAGGATCGTAAAAGTGGAACTGTGAAGGCTGCCGTGTGATGCCGGCTTAGAATAGCGTCACCCCATTTCTTTCCCGTGGGAGTGGTGAGATGCGACTAAGGGACTTGAGGGTTTGTATTGAAATTTCAGGCGATGGGCTGACAACCTGTCACTATGGCGATACAAAATTTTCCGAATGACCCGAATATTTGTCAGAAGTGGCGTAAATGACTGTTTTTGCGACCGTTTGCCTGCCCCGCAATGGATTATAGGCGTGATATGTGTGTGTGTGTGTGTGTGGGTGTGTGTGAAGGCCGCGGATGGGGAAACCATGTGAGTGGAGTTATATGTTTCCGCAGAACATCTAGAAAGATTTCAGTTATCTATAGCACCTGATTTTTTAGATGCTATTTTAATTCGTTATTGATTATACTTTATTAATGTAAACAAAGGTAATATAAGTGAACAAATAAAAATCAATACTAAGCTACAATACAATCAAGCTGAACTAGACTAAAATTTTATAAAGTTCCTAGTGACTAACCTAAATTTAAGCTAAAAAAAGACAAAATACAGTAATTATACCATCTACAAAAATATTAAACACATATAAAGTCATTTTACTATACCTTTTATTATTGAAATGAGTCACATGATTTCACCAAGAAACGTCAGCTTAAAACCAAAATCTATAGTTTAATATCGGTTTTCAATCCATTTGGCTCCCGAACAAAACGCAATAAAATAAATCTCATAGCTCCAAGTAATTTATTAAAAGGTTTCACCGTTTTCAGCTCTAAAGAAAGCGCGTGTAAAATATCGATATCCATGGAAGTTTATCGATAGCAAGGCACATCACTAGTGGTTTGGCAAAACCGCAAGAACTGTCATTCGCAAGGTAGTGGAGCGTATCTTTGGATCTACGAATTTCGGAACTTTTAGGGTGAAATTAAATTAAAACCCAGATCTTTGCTAGAAATGTTAGAATGAATTGTATGAATTCTGACTATTTGCAGTACTAATTACGCTTAACAATTTAAGTAAACTATTGTCTGTATTTCTGCCTATTTAAATGTACCTTTTGGAATTTGCATGTATTCATACCCAGTAAACAGCTGTAAAAAGTGACCTTACGCCACGTCTGACAAACATTTTAGGGTTATTCAAAAAATTTACCATCACTGGAGTGATAGGTTGTCAGTCCATCACCTAAACTTGCAATACACATGTTAGCCTTCGCTTCTTTAGTAGCCTTTTATGACACCCAAGGTAAAGAGATGGGGTGATGCTACATGATGGGGTGATGATATACTGACATATATTTGAGGGTCATTCGGAAAATTGTGTTTCGCCATAGTGACAGGTTGTTAGCCCATCGCCTAAAATTGCAATACACACCCTCTTAGTCGCCTCTTACGACTCCCACGGGAAAGAAATGGGGTGATGTTATTCTAAGCCGGAATCACACGGCTTAAATAACCGTTACTGTGAGGTCTACTCTGCTGAATACTATCGGGAGTAACAAGAATAATTACATTGGATCGGTACAGACATGCAAGCATCTCATTATCAGAAACTATTTACAATAGACGACCAGATTCTTATTTTTTTTTCTTGTCTTGTCGTCTTCTTCTTTTCGTGTAGGACACCTAAAACGCACGCCCCGATGAACTTTGTTGTCAGAGTTTTTCAACCACCTTCGACTAATAGGCCTCCGACATGGTTGTGTATTTGACCGCCGTCTAAATAATCAGCTTAACGTGCCCTCCGAAACACAGAATCTTGCTTACGGACAATCAAGTGGTTCAGCCTGTAATGTCCTAACCAGACTGGGATTAAGTTCAAAAAGTAATAATATCAACTTTGTGAGTGCCCCACCGGGAATGGAACCCGGAACCTTTACGCTGCAAGCAGTCGCACTACCACTGCGCCACATCGTGTGTTGTGAAACCGATCAATGCATCAGTATCATGGTAACGAGATATTCAAGATCGCTAACGATTTAGTAACGAGGTTGTACTATAGCTTTACCTATGTAATAATCCCGTTACTTGTCTCTAGTTCAAAAGGTGCAAGTTAAAGGAAGTAATTATTTATTTAAAACAGAAAATCTTAATCTTAAGTAAGCAAGTAAATAAAAACAAGTAAAAGCTGTATTATAGCTAAAAACTATCTCTTCCAGACAACCTTCGGGTTGAGAAACTGGCAGGGCTGACTGCGATTACTATGGGAAGTCAAAACTTTTTGACGTTTCCTGAAATATTTTCTCATGAGAAGTTGTTCAATTCGGGTTCAATTCCATGGTTGAATGCACGCTAAAAGTATTAGGAGTGCTGTACTGCTACATACATACATATATCACGCCTATAGTCCCTTGCGGGGTAGGCAGAGCGTACACGGCCGTGAAAGACTGATATTTACGCCACATCTGACAAACATTTGAGGTGATTCGGATAATGGTTTATCACCATAGTGACAGGTTGTCAGCCCATCACTTAAAATTAAAAAACATACCCTCGAGTCCCTTAGTCGCTTCTTACGACACCCACGGGAAAGAAATGGGGTGATGCTATTCTAAGCCGGCATGCATCTTTAATATTCAAATTGATATTTGGTATGTAAATAAAACATTACACATTTTCATACCCTATCACTATCAACTAAAGATAAGCTTCGTATAAATTATTTATTTTTCGTGTGGGACACCGAGTCGTTCAATAACCCGATTAACCTGGTTTCAGAGTTTTTCAACCACCTACTACTAGTAGGCCCCCCCTGACATGGCTGTGTAACGACTGCCGTTTAAGTAATTATATACCGTCGGCTTAACATGCCCTCCGAAACACGAAGCACCAGTTTTAAATAAACCTCTAAAAAAGACTTTTTCAATCGTAAGTGCCTCGCAATCCTTATAATCACCAAAGAATATCTTTATAAGGAAAAAGCTTTTACGAGTGTGAACTCACTTTCGAAGAAAACTTTTTTATTAAATTGACGAACAAAACTTTATTGTTGGCGAACATTACGAATAATTTGACAAGTAAATCTCAGTCAATTCTATGAACAAACTTTTTAGAAAAGCCGAACACAGAAAAAGAAAGAAATTAAAATCTATTTCAAATTATGTGTTATTAAAATCTGATACTGCGAATGAAACCACTGGGAGAAAAGATAATATTTTTTTTTTTTTGCAATTTTGTACTTAATCCTATTTTTAATACCTTCATACATATATTACGCCTATATCCCTGGTGGGCTAGGCAGATTGTAAACGGCCATAAAACATTTGGGTCATTCAGACATGTTGTCAGCCCATCGCCTAAAATTGAAATACACGTGTAACCCTCCCTATCCTCGCCTTTTACGACACGGGAAAGAAATGGGGTGATGCTGTTCTAAGCACACCTCACACGGCAACCCTACTTTACTTCTTAAAAAAACTATTTTTACCACCTAAACCCAATTCAATGATTGTGACAAATCAAAAGCGCTGCTTCAATTAAATTTATCTGTAAAACTGTCACAAAAACCGTTGGACGACATCCAAGTACAAAACATGAACTAAATTCACACCCACTCCGCGATAATCACCAGAACTCAGGCTCTTGGCGGACTTAGAGCAAATAAATATATCAGAAGGAATAAATAAGTAAATAAATATAAAAAAAAATGCGCTCGCCGCGGCGTGTACCCGGGACCGTGGGGTACCTACCAACTGCTCTAAAAACTGAGGTACCGGCGCCTCGACTGACAATATCAAAATTTCAATTTGTTGGTACTCGTCTCTAAGCGACGTACAAGCGACATCTAGTATAAGTTTTTGTAACGAATACATACTTAAGAAATAAGTACTTATACAGGATGTAAGGGACAGCCCTTCGAATACTGAACGGGTGCATGAAGCCCGCACTGAACAACCTTTCACCAAGAACATATATCAGGCAACGATAAAAAAACTAGTTATTTCTGATTCGACCCAATCAGTCTGAAACAATACGACTTTCCATACAAATTCAAGATTTTTACGTTTCTTTTTTGTATTTACATACATACATACATCACGCCTATATCCCTTACGGGGTAGGCAGAGCGTTAACGGCCGTTCAACGGATATTAACACCACGTCCGACAAAAGTTTGAGGGCCAATCAGATAACTGTGTATTAATATAGTGACCGGTTGTCAGCCCGTCGCCTAAAATTGCAATACACACCCTCAAGTCCCTTAGTCGCCTCTTACGACACCCATGGGTACGAAATGGGGAGATGCTATTCTAAACCGGCATCACACGGAAATCTAAACCGGCATCACACGGAAATCTAAACCGGCATCACACGGAAATCTAAACCGGCATCACACGGAAAATTTTGTATTTATGTAAAAAAAAAAGTTTAAAACAGGTATCTAGTTCCGTTACTATAAGCTTTGTTTGGTTTGGTGCTAGATGGCAACGTGTCAAATGTCCAAGATAGTTTTTTAATTATCGAGTTAATAAAATAACCTATAAAAACGAAAATGCATTATGTTTCAGCACATATCGAAATTCATTGATGTGACTTTTTTGTGGCTTCACTATGCTCATTCGTAGAGCTCCCTCTAAATAATTTTGTTCAGTTCTGACTTGGTGAAACGTTGGCCGGAGTTGGTCACACTTGGCGAGCGCTGGGTCATCTTGGCGAGTTTAAGATGGCAAGTTCCCACCAGTTCATTGTCTTGCGTTGTTGAATGTTGTTCTTGCGTTGTTGAGTGTTGTTGTGGATTGTTTTGTTGTTGAATAGTTTAAAACGCTTTCGTTTATGCATGTACAGTAAATTAAAACTGAAGCGTATATGCCGTTTGATTCCGCCTTAGAATAGTACCATTTCTTTCCCGTGGGAGTCGTAAGAGGCGACTAAGGAACTTGAGTGTGTGTATTGCAATTAAAGGCGATGGGGTGACAACTATGGCAATACACAAATTTTGCAAACGATCCTCAAATATTTCTCAGACGTGGCGTTAATGGCCATTTTTTGTCGTCTACGCTCTACCTACCCCGTAAGGATAATAGGCGTGATATGTGTATGTAACACATAGCAGTATTTTAAAAATGTTGTTAACAATGTTACACGAATGAAACGAATGGAGTTCGTGTACTTTTTATTTTACTTTTGTTAAAAATGTTTAATAGAATCCATTCCCAGTACCAAGAACACTTAATTATTTACCGAAAAACTGTTCGAAGTATTTATTTTTGAATGCACTTTGCATATCCTGGATACTGGTGGGTTTTCCATACATATTTATTCCCTGGCAATGCTCCAGAGGAGGCGACCGAGCATTTGCTCTATATTTTGTTTGTATTTGTTTTGTTTTGTTTTTGTTTGCCAGTGGAAAGTGGGTGGAAAAACGCTGTGTGGATAAGTTTCGCATCTTTGTCTTATTGGTTTCGTTGGAGATTGAAAAATGTGATATTTTTTGGGATTTATCCTCGTAACGCCCAGATACCTTTTAAAAGGTATGTAGCTCTAACCTTATATCTAATAACTCGGGCATATGTTTATTCTTTATTTATGTAAACTTAGCGTAAATTAGTGTAAATATGTGTGTCTATTTATATTATACGGTTCAACATAATTAACAAAAGGTTCCCTGAGACATATGATATGGTTTTTATCAGTAGACCCAGGATATGCTGGCACTACAAGTTTCCAGGACAAAGAAGTGCATATAAGGTTTATTTTACTTTGAAGTAGCATACCTTTTAAAAGGCATCTGGGCTACTATCTGTGAAAAGCTCACAGAAGCCTGGGCTTTACGAGGATATTCTTTTGATTTAAGGCGGTAATAACGCGCGAGCTAGATTTTTAAACTGGATATTTCGACAATTATCTCAATAAAATTCAGAAAAACATATGTTTGGGGATAACAGATGACAAACACTATTCAGTTAAACAATTGGACAAACTGTACTTGATAGAAAAAATCCAAAGTAACCATTTCTTTAAATATATTTTTTAATTTGATGCCTAAACTTTAATTTAGATAAACATTTATTTTCTAATAAATGTGGCTAAATTAGAGCTAAATTATACATTGTAACGGTATTTATAATCCGTACTAATTATAAATCTGAGAGTTTGTGTGTATATATGTATGTATGTTTGTTACCTCTCCAGACATTGTAACGGTATTTATAATCCGTACTAATTATAAATCTGAGAGTTTGTGTGTATGTATGTATGTATGTTTGTTACCTCTCCAGACATTGTAACGGTATTTTAATCCGTACTAATCTTGTAAATCTGAGAGTTTTTTTGTGTGTATGTATGTATATTTGTTAAATCTTCACGCTCAAACAGCTTGACTGATTTGGATGAAATTTAGAACACAGGTAGAGTATAACCTGGGATAATAACTATTACCACGGAAAAATGAGTGGCAGCGGGTGAAACCACTGGGCGAAAATCTAGTAATTCATAAAATTGAGCGCTAAATAATTAGCTGTTTCCTTAAGATTGCGATCTATGATAGCGTGTGGATAATAGATTTATGTTCAGCAGTGGTCATCACACTGTTCTCATCCGCTTAGATGTCCAGCAGTGGACTATTGTGGCAGTTGACTGTTGATCTAAATTTATTCGAATTACAAAAACGACAATCGAATTTGGAATATTTTTAAATCAGTAAACAATTCTTACCACGACCGTGTTGTAAATTTTCAACGGACCGTGTTTATTTTGTATAGGTATTATTTGTTCTGCTGACACTAAATGCAAAACAGTGTTTGTGTGCTACCGAATTGTAAATGTTTCACTTTTTAGCTGATAAAATATTGAAATAATATACCGGGAATTCTTGTATGAACATCCGCCAACGATGCAGAATTAAATGTTTTTAGATAAAATTGTAGCCTTTATTAAAATTATAGGCTTACACGAAACAACTTCTGATGAGTTTCTCCGAGGCTGGATTGAAATACAGGGTGTAAGGGCCAGCCCTCCGAATACTGATAGACTGCATGCAGACTATGAAACTGAACAACTTTCCCCTAGGAACATATGTCAGGTAACGATAAAAAATATTTGACCTCCCAAACAAAATGACGATCAGCTGACTGCATTTACTATGGGAAGTTCAATTTTTTTGACGTTTCCTGAAACTTTTTTAAGGAAATTTATTCAGTTTCATGGTCTGAATGCACCCTATCAGTATTCGGAGGGCTGTCCCTTACACTATATATATAAACGTTCTGGTATAGATTTCACGACAGGAAATTTATATAAGGCGGTTCACCAACTTGCCGTCAATCGACTTGACAGACGAGTCCATTACGCATCGAAAACGCACCGTAGCCGTAATTGTATAGAAATAAAGATCAGAATTTGTAATTTTCTTTCATGTGACAGACGTATGTGTTACAGTGCGTTAAAAATCCGCTGCGACGGACGACAAGTGGGAAAACCGCATAATGCTTTGAAGTATTTTGAAATTAAGTAGTCAATTCCAAATAAGGTTTTAATATACTTAGACTTCGACAGGTATATAAAGATTTATATTATCAAGCATGAAATAATTTAAAGCAACCATTTAATAATACAACTCAAATATCCATCAATCAAAAGGTCTCAACGGGTTTCGCAACAGAAACACCTGAAAATTCTAGACAAAAATAAAATAGTCTAGACATAAAAGTCCAAAACATTCCCCAGAAAATATGACTAAAATGAACATTTCCTTTCCAACGAATATTTCATAAGACAAATGGTTCTACGTGTTATTGTTTTGACAGCAATGTATGTTGCATCTTTCTGCATATTAAAATGCAATTTATCATAGTGTTTGAAAGCATTTTGATAAATTTCGTATAGCTTTAAACGTTTTGGCAGCGAATCAGAATAATCATTCAATCGTTATGATCTAAAAGTGCCGTGTGTTGCCGGCTTAGAATAGCATCACCCCCTTTTGTAAGAGGCGACTAAGGGACTCGAGGGTGTGTATTGTAATTTTAGGCGATGAGCTGACAACCTGTCACTATGGCTTTACACAATTTTCCGGGTGACCCTCAAATGTTTGTCAGACGTAGCGTAAATTTCCGTTTGATGCGGCCGTTTATGTTCTGCCTACCACGCAAGGGATTATAGGCGTGATATGTGTATGTATGTATGTAAAATTGCTAACTTAAAATAGCGCTGTCACTTTCAGTTCTATCTTCTTCTTCTTTTCGTGTGGGACAGCGAGTCGTCCAACGACCCGTCAGTTTTATAGGAAAGATATTATGATGCCTGAAATTGTGTTTTTAGCCCATACATATTTCCTCATTTGTTTATTTGCAATTTTCTAAAATACCACTTCGCAAAATGTAGGTAAAGTAAAATCCATATGATTAATTTTTTTGTCAAGATTGCGTCTTTAATTATAATATCTACTTATTGACAGCGGTAGCAGTGGTAGTGTGGTGCAGTGGTAGTGCAAGTGCAACTGCTTGCGGTGTAAAATTTCCGGGTTCAATTTCCGGTGGAGCACTTGCAAAGTTGATATCATCACTTTGAGAATTTGTTTCCAGTCTGGTTAGGACATTGCAGGCTGAGTTACTTAATTGCCCGTTAGGGAGATGGTTACGTGCTTCGGAGGGCACGTTAAGCCGTTGGTCTCAGTTTCTGTCTATGATTACTTAGACGGCGGTCGTTACACAACCATGTCACGAGGCTAATTTCTGGTCGAAATGTATTTGAGTCATCGACACGAAAGAAAAATAAGAAGTAGGCGGTTAAAAACTCTGACACCAAGGTTCATCGGGTCGTTCGTCGACTCAGTGTCCCACACGAAAAGAACAAGAAAATCCCGACTTATAGTAAGCGTGTTGAAAATTCGCAATGGATTTTATGTTTTAATCTGCGTATCGTAACTTGAACATAATTAAATTCGATCCTATGAAAAAGAACAGACTTCGAAGTAGAATTTCGCTCCCGGAAATTCTAGAATCATTTAAGCACTAAATTCCTAGGCATTATTCAGACTAAACCCGGTTTTCTATTCTTGCTGCTTAGATCAATGTAATTGCAGAGGGAACTTTACTAACAATCCGAATGAAGCCACAATAAACTTGTCACCATCAGATGTGGCTCACGTTAAAATACGCTTCAATTCACAAAAGCGTAAATTCACCTTGTCGTGTGTTACACCAAATTCACGTACGTCCATTTCAATCCTGGTTTCAGAGATTTTATACCGCTATCGCTTCCATAAAGAAAGATTTTTGAGAAGTACGGTCGGATTCATAAGTGGAGTCATAGTTAGACCACTTGACAGATTGCAATACGGGTTATTATCCTCTGTACTTACTTTACTAACTTACGCACACACGTAAGATTATCGACTGTAAGTAGAAAAGTCCACCTTAAGGCGTAGCATTAAAACTTAAACAGATTACCACCTATAAGCGACATCTATGTAATCTTTGAAATAATTACTCGGTGATAGCCTATTCGCCACCACATCACCACAAAGTATACATCACACTGGTTTGTCTAAAACCGTATTATAGTTATCCTTATTCGTTCACTTGTAGTAAAGCAATAGATTACATATCTTTATTTCGTCGTATTGATCACAAGCTACCGTAGCTTAGCGGTAATAGTTCTTACCTTCTAATCAGAACGGAACCGGGTTCCCATCCGATCTCTGTATGTTGAATAATGTTTTTTTAAATGTTTTTACCATATTTTCTCCAGTAATAATTATTTTATATAATATTGTTCTATATATTCATCTATGTATTATATCTATAAATGTTTATTGTAAATTATGTATCAAAATATTATATCTAAAAACATAAACCTATAATATTGTAATAAAACAAAAAGTAAGGTAAGAAATTATTTTATTGGTAGGTATGGTATCACTTTATGTAAATAACATAATGACATGAATGAGAACTTTTGGTAACCATAAGATACGAGTATGTAAAACTACATAGAATACTTGCTGTCGTAATACATAGTTAATAGTTTTGTTTGAATGATAAAACACAATATTATGTAAAATGATATTAAGTGTTCATTAGCTGAAACATCGATAGGTAATTATTTATAAGATCATAGGAATGATCCAAATCTTGGATTGAATCTTTCAATAAAGTTATTTAAGTAATAATTTCGTTAGTAATTATTTTATTGTTCTATGTTTAACGATGATGCACTTTCCTCGGAAGTAAAAGTAATTGTAATAATAATAAATCAGTTATTTGCCTACATCTCAAGGTTTTAGCTTAAGTACTCGTTTTCGTAATGAAAAGATATTTTATCAATCTTATATAAATATAAATCGATGTTTTAGCATAATTTAATTGCTAATGTAATGCTCCACAAATACCTACTGCAATAGTAGGCGGGTAAGCAGGTAAACAGAGGTTGAGTGAGCAACGATTTATCAGGCCCGCTTCGGCATACATTGCTGATTATTTTGTGTATATTCATATATTATAATGAAATACACAAGATAATCAGCAATGTATGCTAGATCGGGTCTGATTGGAATCTTAAGTAAAAATCGCCGCTTACATAATTAGTATTTGGTGTTACCTCCGCTGTTTTCAACAACACTTAATAAACACTTAATAGACTCGATCAAATAAGTGCATATATCTGTTCCTCTGGTACTCTCCCACACTCCCAGGCAGTGAGCCTCTAAAGCTTCTGTAGTTCTTTCATTGCGCATGTCCCACCTTTGCACCATTAAACCCCATAAATTCTCTATGGGATTTAAGTCCGGAGATTTTGCTGGACAACGAATAACTTGGATATCTGGGTGCTAGCTAAACCAATATACACCACGGCAGCTCGATGCACTGGACAATTTATCCTGGACAAATGCAAAACGAGGAACTTCACTATCAGGATAAACAGTTAAACATTTCGCACCGTCGTCGGTAGCATGCTTTCCTGTAGCATATCAACATAATTAGCGGCAGTTGCACGCCCTGTTTCTTGTGCTACTAATTCGCCTGGACCAGCGGCAGAACCATTTTATTCATATTGTTACACCATCATCCTCCGCTGTGAATCATTAATAAGACGAGTCGAGTTTTTACGCTACCTTCCTCTTCAAAACGTGTAACCCAACGTTTAACAGTCTTCCACTAAAACAAAGTAGCATTATTAATAAAAAAGTTTATACTAATCGGTTCACAGCTACCAACATACTATGAGTCAAAGTTTTTAATATTTAAAATACAATTGTAATGAAATAAAACTATACTTACGGCCAGACCAGTCTGATTAGCAATTTGAGTTAAATTAAATCCAATATCATGCAGCGCCACAGATAATTGCAGCGCAACAATACGCTGCCTATCCTGCAAACTGATATTAGTATGCATTTCGAAGAAATAAACACTGAAGTTTAATAAATAAACTTAGGTTAAAAAAAATAACTTAGCACACGCACTATCTCGCAAACGATCTAGCAACAACTAAAATGTAATTCAAAATTTACTAAATTTTGCTTCATTTGATAAAATAAAAACTACAACGAAGATGTCGGGATTCGAACCATTGTCTCCACAATAACGGTCAAGAATTAGCTTGACCGCGCTACTGACCAAGCTATCAAAGCTAATGACTCATGTAGTGAAATAGTCAATACTACTCAGCCTATTATACAATGGTAGTTCGTCAAATTATAGTATGTTATACGTCATTTGTGTCATTGTGTGAGTGTCGCCGCGGGTGCGAGCGACTTGTTTTCTGAGGTTTGTGTTAACTATGACTCCACTTTAGAACGCGACCGTACATACGAGTAATTTAAATTGAAGTGAAGGTATTTGTGGGCTAAAAAGACACGCATTCCTGAGTCCAAAGAGTATTGAAAAACCAGAAGAGCATTTATTTAAATGATACGAGCGAGCTTTGGCTACCTAGAATGCCAAGAAGAAGAAGAAGAGATTGCCTAATAGCAATCTCTTCTGGGCTTTTCTTAAAAATACAATCGAACTGCACACATTTTTTTTAAAGATAATACACATATTATACATCTAATTCAGTCAGAAATGCCTTCAATAAACCTCATAAATGTCTCGATGACATAATTTCGCTATTAATATAAAAACAATATCAAACTCATGCTCATGCAATTTCAAGCAGTTTTTTATGTATTGTATGATTTTAAGTGTCCAAGTAAAATCAAACTGATTTGTATAGCATGTCTTTAATACGGTTGCTTGGTGCAAGCTCACGTTTCTAGATCCAAAAAATTTATTTAGTGCAATTAGATGAATGATAAATTTTCTGAATTCTGAATTCAAAGTGCATAAAATCAGCATACAGCGACTAAGTCTCCCTCTGAACTATTTCCTAGTTCAGAGACTAGCTAGATAAGGTGCTCTTGATAGAACCAGTGCCATTATGCGATCCGCTCAGTTCAATTCTGGGTTTTAGATCGAAAGATAGAAATAGATTTCAACTTTCCACGCGATTCTGGAGATTGGAAGTCGGCGTCCATTTTCAATTTTGGACCAGTGGGTAGCTATATTATCTTATACTTTATTTAATGCCGTGTGATGGTGGTTTCGAATAGCATCACATGTTTTCTTTGCCGTGGTGTCGTAAGAGGCGACTACGAGTCTCGATGATTACCATGTGTGTTGAAATTTTAGGCGGTGGGCTGACAATCTGTCACTGTGGCGATGCACAGTTCTCTGAGCGACTCCTCAAATGTTTGACAGACGTAGCGTCAATGTCATTTTTTACGACCGATGCTTTGCCTACCCCGCACAAGATATATGTATGTTTATATTATGTTATTATTTTTGTCAGAACCGTAAATTTTCTGATCAATAATCATTGTTTCAAAGTGACGACCACAAGTAAAACGAATTCGATTATTTTCTGAAACTGTCACGGTCACTAAGTCAGAGGCCAACCACGGCTCGAAAACTCTGTCATCTGCGGTCAGACGGTGACTGCAGAGCTGGACAGGAATGGCGTTTCAAATGTGTCAGTAACGTTCCAACAATAGCGAACTATCAGTGCCATTCTCATTACACGAGGGTACGCCATCAGCCCTGCGGTGGAATTTCACGAAGCATTACCTGGCTTTTATCGAGGGGACAATGTCGATAAATGTTGATATCGATATTATAACACGATTCTACCGCAAATACACTGTGTTAAGGAAATGACTGTACAAACTATCAGGGCGTGTTCTAGACGTGAAACGGAACCACTTTTCTTTGAATCAAATTTTCAAAATACGATATAAATATTGGTTCAATACAAAAGCATTCTAGCAGCAACAAATTATGTATATTAGGACCATATTATATCATATTTTAAAATTACTCAGAAAAAATGTTCAGGTTTACGTCTAAAACACGCCTTAAAACAATGTAAAGTAATTTCCTAAAATACACAATGGTATTGAACAAATTTAGAAGATGGATGTGGAAATTATATAGGATGTGGTAAAAAAATAACTTTGCACTTGACAAACAGCCTGATAAATCACACAATTAATCAAAAAGATAAACTTTTCAAGTGGTGGTTTTACTTGTTGATTATTGATTTATGATAATACGTTAATTACCAAAATGAGTGATAGTTTTTGATAGTACAGAAGCTATTATGACAAGAAAAAATTATAAAACTGTAGGTGTAAAAACATTTGCCTTGTGTAAGGAATACGGAACGCCTGATGGTTAGCCATATTTTACTAGAAACGTACATGACAGCAAATTTATATGAGAATCTAACGTAGGTAGGTTTTTTAACAAGCAAGTTTCCTTGTATCCAAAAGCATTGAACTTAAACGCAGTGTTTGAAACATTTCAGACCACACGAACGATATTTTGATAGGGAATATGATATTATCGATAATGTGGTATCGATATAGTGCCCATCACTAGCCAATAGAAAAGGTCCCCTAAGCTCATTTCACGTGACATTACTCGAGTTGACCCATGTGATGGGCCCCATCGGTATTTCAGTGGTGCAAGTCATAAACACCGGGTTCATCGGGTCGTTGGTCGACTGAGTGACCACGTAGAAGAGATTTTGAATATTTGTAAAATTTTCTAGCGCGGGCAGGATTTCAACCTGCAACTTTCGCATTACTAGTGGCGACGCCTTTTTTCATCTGGGCTACCACAGCTCGTTCCTTGCCCACCAATTTTGCTAGTGTATTGTAATACCAGTAACGCGTGGCACGGCTCCATCTACCGGAATTGTTATGCAACTAATACCCGGCGAATAATTCTATCTTTACAGATTGAATGTAGTCTAACCGATGAAAACCCGCGATAAATTGAATACCAAATTTTAAAACACTTCCCGTGTTAGGTACACAATTTAGGTATTCACGTAGAAGAAGTTATAAATACAGGCTGAAATTTTACAAGCCTCCTACAACACCCACGGGAAAAAAATAGGGTGATCCTATTCCCAGCCAACATTACACGGTGTAACAAAGCTTTAACAAAAAAATATTTGACGGGCAATGTGGCACAGTGGTAGTGCGACTGCCTGCGACGCAAAGGTTCCGGGTTCTATTCGCGGTGGGGCACTCACAATCGTTGATGTTTATCACTTTGTGAATTTGTTCCCAGTTTGGTTAGTACATTGCAGGCTGAACCATCTGATTGTCCGAAAAAAAAGAAGTTTTCGTGCTTCGAAGGGCACTTTAAGCCGTCGGTCCCGGTTGCATCTATGATTACTTAGACGGCGGTCGTCACACAACCATGTCAGAGGCCTACTACTAGTAGTAGGCGGTTGAATCACTCCGACACCAGGGTTCATCGGGTCGTTGGACGACTCGGTGTCCCACACGAAAAGGAGATCTTGCTGTGCATTTTAGAGGAAAAAAAACAGCGCTCTCCGGTATCTGATGACTTGCGGTATAAAAAATCCCATACTTTGGATCATCCTAATGCCCCAGATTTGGAGCGTGTGTAAAAACGTTAGTCATTGTATCCAAAATGGCGGCCGAGGGAAACTTGGATAATGGTATTATAGTAGGCTCTAGCCATGAGAAAATTCCCACAAATAAAATTGCCGAGTGACCGCAGGTAAAATTGCAAACTTTCCCAAATGGACATTGCATGAAATACGTAGCCAGAATTTCTCCCTGAAAATATTTCTTTTTATATCTTAATTATAGACTAACAGCCTGCCCAACGGTTTCACCCGCTACTAACTGTTTTCCCGCGGGAATAAGACATTTTAATATAGCCTATGTTCAGTAGGAATAATTTAGGATTCTAATGGTAAAAGAATTTGTAAATCGGTCCAGTAGTTGTGGAGCCTATTCATTTCAAACAAACAAACAATCAAATCTTTCCTCTTTGTAATATAAGTGTAGAAAACATGCAAAATTTTCTAGCGCGGGCAGGCGCTTTTGAACCGGTGGTTTCGCTATCACAAGAAGCGACGCCTCTTCCATCTGGGCTTTCGCGGCTCATCCATTGCTCGCGAATTTAGATAGTGTATCTTGATGACAATAACGCGTGGCATAGCTCCATATACCGTGTTTGTTTTGCAACTTTAGTTTTTAAAATTGACTATTTAGTAACTCTTTACCTCAACGTTTTTGTTGAACAAGACGATTACCAATGTCTGTAGCTATTGTAAACTGGGCTGGATACTTACCTGAAAAGAGAAAATATATAATTTAGCAAAACAGTAAACGTACAAAGACTGCAGTGAGACGCCGGCTTAGAAAAGCATCACCCCAATTCGAACCGTGGGTGTCGTAAAAGTAATTGTGACAAATATTTGGCGGGTTTTTCAGAAAAATCGTGTATCACTATGACCTGTCGCCTAAAATTGTAACACACATGAAACCCTCTAGTCCCTTAGCCACCTCTTACGACACCCGCAGGGTGATGCTTTTCTAAGCCGGCATCGCTATGACACAGAATTAATTAATATTTACTTATCTTTTTAAGCACTCGCGATTACTTCCACGCATTTTAGCTGATTAACCGGGTCTATTAACAACTCATGCCGTGTGATGCCGCCTTAGAATAGCGTCACCCTATTTCTTTCCCGTGGGAGTCGTAAAAAGCGACTTAGGGACTTGAAGGTGTGTATTGCAATTTTAGACGAGACATCCTGACACTGTGGCGATACAAAATTTTCCGAATGACCCTCAAATATTTGTCAGACGTGGCGTAATTTTTTTTGTGACCTTTTACGCTCTGCCTATCCTGCAAGGGATTATAGGCGTGATATGTGTATGTATGTATTAACACTCAATGATATTTCAGTCTACCTATGACCCCAGCTGAAACGTCAGGCAGGATTCAAGTTAAATCGTTTATAATTCCTCAAAACTATCGCGATCGACCCGGTTTATCAACTAAAATGTGTGAGTTCCTACATTTCAATAGATTATAATCCAATTAATGGAACTTTCTGTCAAATGAAACTTAATGACTGGGCATCATGCGGCGCGGTTATTACATGGCGGCATTATCAAAGACTAGCGAGCCCTTTGATGTTGCCGCCTCGATGACGCGTGGAGGGCGTGGCAGATGTGTAAGGACTTTGTACGGTTCTCGTGTAATTTATGGTATGTGTGTCAAAGTCATTTATATTTTAGGTAAACTCATATATATTTTAAAAGGTAAAAGAAAGAAAGACAGATAGACACACTTTATTGCTCACATTAATAATAATAAGTCATACTAGAACGAAAATTGACAACAAAATTATAAGCAAAAGCGGCTTTATCGCTTTAAGCGATCTCTTCCAGGCAACCCTGAACACTAAGAGAAACATTTAAAAAACACACTGTAAATATTTTAAACTGGGATAAAAAGCAAAATGATATGTCACAATAAAGTATCTAGCTCAATACTCTGACACCTGATTTCGTCAGGTCATACGTCGACTCAGTGTCCCACGCGAAAACAGAGTAAATATAAAAGTGAGTAATGGTATTACTCAAAATAAAAGGTTTTCATAAAATGAGTACTTAAAACTTATTTGATTTCGTGTAACCAAACGAAACATTAAACTTTAGGCCATTTTTATGACGTAGGTTTACGCGACTTACTTGTTATTTATTAGCTGGAGAGTTTAGCCCTCTTAGTTCCGTATTAATAAAACATGTTGATGAAGATAAACACTTTCCGTGTTGTTACAAAAAAGTAAGGCGCGTATTTAGACGCTGTTTCATATAATTTCCATACGATTTGACGTTGTTCAACGACTAAGACAATGTACTATATGGTTTATTTTTCAATCGAAGTCCTATTATTATTATTATTATAATTAGCCTATTAGATCCCACTGCTGGGCAAAGGCCTCCCCCGCGGTTTTCCACTTGTTGCGGTCTTGTGCAACCTCGGTCCAATCCTTTAAATGGGCATCGAAATCATCACGCCATCTTTTTCGGGGTCGAAATGCTATACTTTTTAAAAATAATTCGTATGAAAATTTAGAAAATTCGCATAGAGAGCTTACCATAGTATTAGTTAAAATAACTTAAACAGTCAAGACGAGTATCAAGAGGTTGAAGATTTGGAAGTGTTCGGTTGGGCAACCGGTAGCTCAGTGGCAGAGCGGTGGGACGGTAAATTCTTATTTTCATTTAATACTAAGAGGCTGTTTTACTTTTTTTGTTATACTCCTAACAGTGAAATGCACAAAGAATATTTTAGTACATAATAAAATAAAACTTCTTCACAGGAGAAGTTATTCAAATATGAACCGAACTACAATTGTGTTAAATTTAACATACAGTGCTTGTCTCCAGAACAATGTCGAGACATTTTGTCTGATAAAATATTCCTTGTACTGCGAATTGAGAAGACTATTCTGGTTAAAGTGAGAAAATTTCTTGTATTCATTTCATTCGACGTAATTTTTAGACAATTTTATATTTCGCATATTTTGGATATAAGGTCCTCCGTACACTCATAGGGTGCATTCTGACCATAAAAGTGATAAATTTTTCCCTAGGAATATATTTCAAGAAACATTAAATAAAATTAGTTCCTATACTATACGGCATAGACGGTAAGCTTATTGTGATTTGTATGGTAAGTTGATCTTTTTTACATTTCCTGACAAATATTCCTAGGGGAAAGTTGTTTAGTATCATGGTCTGCATGTTCCTTATCAGTGTTTGGAGGGCTGCCCTTTACACCCTGTATATAAAGACTTATCCAGGATCAATAAAATACTTGGGGAAAGATCTGTCTTATCCACAGAGCACTCAATCGTCATGGCTACCGCGCGAGTTCTGTAGTCTTGTCAAGTTAACAGTAATATTTAGCCTTTAAATAATTATACATTAAGTTTGTCCGTTACAGTGTTAATCAAATAACATATATTACGAATTTAAACCTTTTAAACAGCGTCGTCTAAGCACGCGTCAAGTTTTTGTCTTATCACATGTCGAGACAGTGCCTTTATTTTTATTTCTTTATCCCGCCCAAGCCGGCTATCTATTAGAATTCTATTTTTTTTTTATAAAACGAAGAAAGTTGTGTTGAGCAAATTTATTTTCTTACTAGCAGCCCGCCCAGCGGTTTCACCCGCCGCTAACAGTTTCCCCCCGGGAATAAGACAGTTTAATATAGCCTATGTTCATCAGGGATAATGTAGGATTCTAAAAATCTTGACTTCAATTTGAAACAAATATCATTTGCAGATGGTGGTGGCGTAAAGTTACATGCCTGTGATTAACCTGGCCAGTCCCATGGCAGTGCCTATATTTTTATTATTTTTATCCCGCCCGAGCCGGTTTTCTATTAGGTCATAACAAAATTGTAATAAAAAAAAAGAAAATTGTGTAACACAAATTTCTTTTTTTAGAATGACGGTTCATGACGTCAATAAGTGATAATACTATCCTACATTGAATTAAGAATTGCAATTTCAATTAACGGTAACAGATTTTTTAAAATCGGTCCAGTAGTTTCGGAGCCTATTCAATTCAAACAAACAATAAATAAAATCCTGTTTCTAATATTAGTGTAGATTATTATAATTATTATTTTAGTGTGATGCTGGCTTAGAATAGAATCACCCGATTTCTTTCCCGTGGGAGTCGTAGGAGGCGACTAAGGGACTTGAGGGTGTGTATTGAACTTTTAGGCGATGGGCTGACAACCTGTCACTATGGCGATACACAATTTTCCGAATGACCCTCAAACATATGTCAGACGTGGCGTAAATGTCCGTTTTTGCGCCGTTTACGCTCTGCCTACCCCGTAAGGGATAATAGGCGTGATATGTGTATGTATGTATTATTTTAGAGTAGATTTTTTTACCGTGTGATGCCGGCTTAGAATAGCATTACCCCATTTCTTACCCATGGGGTGTCGTAAGAGCCGACTAAGGGACTCGAGGGATGTGTATTGCAATTTAAGGCGATGGGCTGACAACCTGTCACTATAGTGATACACAGTTATCTGATTGACCCTCAAGCTTTTGTCAGACGTGGTGTTAATATCCGTTGAACGGACGTTAACGCTCTGCCTACCCCGTGAGGGATATAGGCGTGATTTATGTATGTAGATGTTTTTAATGCATTATTTAATGTTTTTTGTCGTCTTTTTATACCGAGTAGGTACAGTCCTTCGAATACTGATAAATGAAACATAAAACTGGACAACTTTCCCCTAGAAACATTTATGTCAGAAAACGCCAAAAAACTGACCTTCCATACAAAATCACAATCAGCTGACTGCATTCACTATGGGAAGTCAGTTTTTTTACGTTTCCTGAAATATGTTCCTAGGGGAAAGTTGTTCAGTTTCATGGTCTGCATGTACCCTATTAGTATTCTGAGGGCTATCCCTGACACCCTTTAATACAGTAATGATTAAATGTAATCATTACACTGGTACGAATAATGTGGCGTAGTTGGTACATTTTTAAATGAAAAAGTAGTTATTGTGGCATAACTGTAATAGTTAGACATATGGTATCGCGGACATTATTATAGATATTGATGTCCTCTATAAAACTGTAGTACATCACTTTGCTCTATTGTCAATAATTTCCACAGCGTACGCGATATAAGATATTTTTTTGGTACATTTTTCACACGTTGGGTTACATTATCGAAATTTTCACGCGGATCCCTATTTTTTTCTCGTATAAAATATAGCCTATGTTCATCAGGAATAATGTAGGATTCTAATGGTGAAAGAATTTTTAAAATCGGGCCAGTAGTTTCGGAGCCTATTCGATGCAAACAAACAAACAAACAAACAATCAAATCTTTCCTCTTTATAATATTAGTTTTCTTACTATGACGGATCAAGATGTCGAAAAGTGATAGTACTATCCTACATCGAATATAATTTATTTTATTTCAACGACAAAAATATATATTTTTTCATTAAATAAAATTTATTTTATTTCTTGTATCGGAATATGCCTGCAGCAGGTCTCGAGGCAAATGGCGGCTAGAGTTTTGATGCTAGCGTAATGGATATTACCTTTTCCAGACTCGTTTCACCGTTGCTTGACCTACATCTGTCTGGCAACACTGGTTAGCGGAAAATGGTAATGTTATTAAATACACCTCCTTAGACTACCGAGTCGTCCAACAATCCGACGTACCCTGGTGTCAGAATTTTTCAATCGCCTACTACTAGTAGACTCTGACATGATTGTGTAACGACCGCCTTCTAAGTAATCATAGACAGCAACCGGGATCGTGCCCTCTGAAGCACGGAACCATCTTTGTTTTCGGACAATCAGGTGGTTCAACCTGCAATGTCCTAACCAGACCGGGAACAAATTCACAAAGTGATAAATATCAACTTTGTGAGTGACCCACGGAGAATCGTACCCGGGAACTTTGCGTCGCAGGCAGTCGCACTACTACTGCGCCACATTGGATGCACTTGAAAACTCGTGTAATAGTTTTCAAGTGCATTTAATCTAAAAATGAGTATTTAATTACATTACGATTTTCCGCACCATTACCAATTGACAGCCAATGTGGCGCAGTAGTAGTGCGATTGCCTGCGACGCAAAGTTCCCGGGTACGATTCTCCGTGGGTCACTCACAAATTTGATATTTATATTGCACATAAATAACACAAACACATAACAGGAAAACATAAACTAAAGAATGTACAAAAGCGGTCATATTGCTGAAGGCAATCTCTACAAGATAACTTTTGGGTGGAGGAGAAACCAAAGAGAAGACAGTAGTGCATTAAATAAGGCAAATGATTAGACAATTTACATAAATAAATATTATCATATCCTACTTTACATGAGATAATATTATAAATATATACATATTATGTTTAATTCATACTAAAGTATAAATGTATGTAGAGCCGTTCTCACACATCTATGTATGACTAGAAAAAGTAAGGTTATAATTAGAAAATGGCGGTTCATAGTCACCCTTATATTATGATCATTATTTTTGAAATACATAGTAGAAGTACGGAAATGCCATTTGAGGAACAAAGTAGTGCATTAGTAGCATATTTGGTATGGAGGGTGCCTGGTTCGATTCCCGAACACGACTAACATTGACATGGAAAACCCAAATCTTTTGCTTGGTTTTGGGTGTGTGTTTTTTTAAATTACACCCTGATAGAGAGATACCTTGATCAGGCCCTATATTTTATTTTAGAGGCGCGTATCTATCAACAAAAGTTACTACTCGTTCTTATAACCTAACTGTACTCTAACTTGTTAACAGTTTTTAATTTTTTTTTATTGTTAGGTATGGGTTTGCTCTTGACTCTGGTCATAACATAATATTTAAATTAATTTTCAGAATGTTTAAATTAATTTTTTTTGAAACTTATTTTAGTCCAGCTAATTCACAACTTGTCTGCTCGGCAGCATGAAAACAAAACTGACACTATAGGGCTACCACCAGGCTGCTACGAGGTCGTAGCATTGGTCTACGACGTAGCAAAATGCTACAATTTTAGAACCGGATTTAAGTTGTGTCAAGGTTTATTTTGGATTTTATATTTCCTAAATGATAAGCTCTTTACAGAGCTCGTAGTCACGGATGACTAAGGTGTTAGACGTAAGTTTTTAGAAGTTAAATTATTAATGTCTACCGCTATCTATTTCTTCATTGCCTAGCGTAACGTCCCGGTTCCACTCAGAATGCTTATACTTATACCGTATCTTATGTAGTAGGTCTTACAGTATGTTGGATCTGGTTCTTACGCTGTGTAATCAGCGGAGTCCAAGTTGATGAGATTCCCCATCCAGAATCTCTGTTCAAATTCGAATGTTTTTGAATTTCTATGGCTTCCCGTACCTTCCTTGGAATGAATCTCTTCTCTCTCGCTAGGATTGCTGCCTTATCAAACCTGACATAAAGGGTGGGGTTATCAATGATATGTTCACACACTGCAGACTGTCTGTCACGACGGTTTTTTACATCGGCAAATCCTATGTTCTTTTAGACGTATAGATACATTTCTCTTTGTTCCTACTATGTATGAGTATGAGAGACCGCAAATTGTAGAAATAATTACTTGATTTTTGTTATTATTATAGTTTTGAGACTATTGCTATTTATTTATTTAACCGTTTATTGTACACAACATCACACAAAGGACATCAAATATAGAACAATACACGACAGGTCAGCTTATTTTTTTTTTAATAAATCTCTTACAGCATACCTGATACTTCATTTTTACCTAAATGCTTCACAAGAAGTGTTACCTATGTAAGTATTTGTGAGGTTTTAAATCAGCGAAGAAATGTTACTGTAAAGTAAAAATATGATACATTCCCAGCAAGCTTCCGTTCAATACGAAATTTATTAGTTCCGCGTTCACACCTCAACAACTTTCAACAAATTCCGCACAATTTCTCGGAAACAACAAACTACTTTACAAAATAAAACCGTTTTTATTTTCTTCGTATTTTATTATATATTGCTACGTTGACACGTTTATAGATACAGTACAGCCCTACATCACTTTAGCGTTATCGTGTGAACACAATGTATCATATCCATTGTTGGCCGGCTTCCGGCGCAAGCACTTCCGTTTGCAACGCAAGCGGCAATGTATTGTGTACGAGGCGAATAAATCGCTCGAACGCTACTGCATTTTTCTGTCTCGCGTGCTGGCTGTTTCCTTCCGGTAAAAGTTTTATTTTTAAACTAGGAGCTAGTGACCAAGTATGGAGGGAAACTGGGAATTAAATGGCGTCAATCTTGGTCGTGTCACTTTCCTATGATTGGCAGATTTTTGACATATATACATCACGCCTTTATCCCTTGCGGGGTAGGCAGAGCGTAAATGGCTGTAAAACGGACATTTACGCCACGTTTGACAAACATACCTATGACGGTCATTTAGACATTTGTGTATCACCATTGTGACAGGTTGTCAGCCCATCGCTTAAAACTGCAATACACATGAAACCCTCAACTCCTTAATCGCCTCTTACGGTACCCACGGGAAAGAAATTTATTATTTTTATTTAGATTTATTATTAGCGCGTTAACGTAGTCATGCCTGGCGCCATCTGCAAAAACTTATTCTATCCAATCAATAATTAAGTTTTTTTAGCCAATCATTAATTAGTGTACATAGATGGCGCTGAGCTGTACTAAAAAGTTTCTTTCCGAGGATATGTTTGTTAAATCTTAAAGTCTAATAGCCGAGAGTGATTGCATTAAAAAGAAAGAAGTTGGTAAAATGAAAGTGTTTCTTAATTGCAAGTTCTTGGCTACTAGACTAAGATCTAAGTTATTCAAAATATCTTTATTCAATGTAGGACAGTAGATATTACTGTGACAGTAGATTCTGAAAAAATATTTTTTTTTTTACAAAACGCTTTTGAAATTCGGTCACTAGCTCCTAGTTGTTTTCTTTTCAGATGTAAAATAGGCATATCTGAATTGTTAATTCCATTTAGAATAAGGATTAATGTGAATTTCTTGTAAGTGGGTTGCATGCTTTTCATTTTACCGTAAGTGTTGCATATCTGAATTTCCTGAGTGCAACTTGTAATTAAAAATTGTTCAAGTGAGAACTGGAATCGTGAGAAAAGAGTTCCGTATCATTATTTAAAAACAATGCGTAAATATAACGTTGGTTGTATAGGAATCCTCTTAAATATTAACTTCATTCTGTTTTCTAGTATTTGTTGTTAAAGCGTATAGCATAAAAATATTATGTGCGAAATTTCAAAACATACATACAAAAATCACGCCTATCGTCCCTTGCGGGGGTAGGCAGAGCGTAAACGTCCGCAAGAAACGAACATTTACGCCACGTCTGACCAACATTTTAGTTATTCAGAAAATTGTGTATCACCATAGTGACAGGTTCTTAGTCCATCGCCTAAAATTAAAATACTTATGTAGCCCTAGAGTCTTTTAGTCGCCTCTTATGACATCCACGGGCAGAAATGGGATGATGCTAGTCTAAGCCAGTATCACACGACGCTCGGCTAAAGAGAATGAGACATTCAAATTATGAAAGAACACTTTTCAGCAAAACGCCACGATAAAAAGCAAAAACAAATGTCCTTTTCTATTTTCTAAAAAGCGAAAATGGATTTCACCAAAGATAACTTTTTAACAAATTCCACTGCATAAACACATCCAGACGGCGTACATCAAAAGAAAAACATTGTCAATGGAAATAGAAAATTGAATTGAAATCGGCTTTGAACCGCTCCAGCACCGCGATGGATTCGATTCTGCGGTACTTCTCCGCTATAACTCCTGAAACTGAAAAAAAAAACCCAATAGGAACATTTCTTTATTTTTTAACTGGTTTTCTTCTTTTAAATTGAGGAATATGTATTTTTAGAAAATTTGTTTGTATTTTTAGGTAACATACATACATAAATCGTCGGCAGAGCGTTAACGGCCTTATAACGGATATTAACAACACGTCTGACAAAAGTTTGAGGGTCAATCAGATAACTATGTGCATCACCATAGTGACAGGTAGTCAGCCCTTCGCCTAAAACTGCAATACACTTCTGACCCTCAAGTCCCTTAGTCGCCTCTTATGACACCCATGGGTAAGAAATCGGGTGATGCAATTCTAAGCCGGCATCAAACGGCATTTGAAGGTAAAAGTATTCAAAAACGAAAATTTAAAATAATCGTGTAAAAGAGTGCTAATGTCAATGTCAGCACAGACAGGGAAAGGTACTTTCACATAATAACAGCAGCTTATAGCAGTCCGCTGTTGGACGTAGGTCCCACGCCTTATTAAAATTGGAATTCTTTATTCAATGTAGCATAGTATTATCACTTATTGACGTCATGATCCGTTATTGTAAAAACAAGAAATTTAATTTAAATTGTAACACAATTTTCTTTTTTTATAACAATTTTGTAATGTCCTAGACTCGGGCGAAATAAAAAACAAAAATAAAGGCACTGCCTTGTGGCTGGCCAGGTTAATCACACAGCATGTTACTTAATAATATAATAATAATATAATTCTTTATTGCACAAAGTAAGTTTACAAATAAATAAAAAAGAATGGAAAAAAAAGTACAACTAGGCGGCCTTCTTGCTATGGTAGCAAGCTCTACCAGGCAACCTTTGGGTGAAAGGAAAGTGCGTTTAGATAAGCGGGATAGTGCATGACATATACTAACATAAACTACATAAATTAATGTACACACTAATACATTCATAAGCTATATATATTATAATAAACTAATAAATAAGCTTAAATAGACTAATAAATATAAACTTAACTATGGCAGATAGGATATATAGATAGCCAATCTAGATAAATAATAAACAAAGATAATGTTACTGTTACAAGCATGTTACTTAACGCCACCGCCATCTGAAAAAATATTGCACGGTCGTTTTCGCTTTCCAGCCGCCATCTTTAAGTCATCGCTATATAAAGGACTAAACTACGCTTTCCTTTAGTTCGTTTTAGTTTTATAATCTTGGTTAAAATTTTATTTTAGTTTTGTGTAAAATAGGGTAATTGATGAAATTTATGTTTCTTTAGAAGCTTAATGACAGTTGATCTCTAGAAAATCTAAGATGAGTTTTGATTGATTTTGTGATTTTGTCTTTTTTCTTATTTAAGTAAGTTACGAGAAAACCTAGGAAAGTAGACGCAAGAATGGAATCCAGTAAGAAGTGTGTATTATGAATAAAACATATCAACGTATGGTCTGAGTGAGTGGGTGAGAAATTCAAGATGAGGTTAATACTAGACTTTCTACCGTGTTATTACTAAAATGTTAGACTTGCATTTAGGCAGTGTTTTAAATATTCTACTACAAGATTTGATAACACACACACGTATCACGCCTATAATCCCTTGCGGGGAAGGCAGAGTGTAAACGGCCGCAAAAAACAGACATTCGGAAAATTGTGTATCGTCATAGTGACAGGTTGTCAGCACATTGCCTACTATTGCAATACACATACTCAAGTCACCAAGTTGCCTCTTAAGACTCCCATGGAAAAGAAATGGGTGATGCTTTTCTAAGCCGGCGTCACACAGCAATTAGATTTGACGCTCTTTCTTCTTTTCGTGTGGGACACCGAGTCATCCAACGACCCTTAAACTACGTCTAACTGCTTTTGTAATAAGACCGCTAGAGTTTAGTGTAAGTAGAAAGCAGTGCTCCCAATTGTCGTCCGTTGCTGCGTATTTTAAAGCACCGTAACGCATGCGTCTGTCAGACGGAAGGAAATTGCGATTTCTGATCTAATACTAGAGTTTAGTAAAAGTATGAGCCTTAAGACATAAAAAGGTGCGACGATTTAATGGGAATTTTCCACGAATTTATGAAGATAGCGACAGCGACTTTAATTTAATATTTCAATGAGTGAACCAGTCCATACAACTGAATAACTTTCCCAACGGAAAATAGGTCGAAATATTAAAAAATTGTACCTCCTTTCCGAAATGACCCGGTCATTATGACCTATGTTCCTTTGGGAAAGTAGTTAAGTTTCATGTTAAACTATTATTTTTACATCCTGTATAACTAATAAAGAAACTACTTATTTAGCACAAAAGCAATAATAAAATCATTCTGAATTACATTTCCATTGCATTACCAGACGTATTGTGCAATGTTTCTACCATCTAAAACCCATTAGGGTTTTGCTAAAATGCAACTAACTGCTTTCGTGGTCTCGTGGTCTGAGTCAGTCCCAGGTTCGATTCCCAGGGCGGCAAACACAAAGATGATATTAATCACTCAGTGAATTGGGCTGACAACATGTCACTGGGTAACAAAATATTCTAAATGTCCCTTAAGTGTTTTTCAGACGTGAAAATGGGAACAAGATCACAAAGTGATAAATATCAACTTTGTGAGTGTGCCACCGAGAATCAAACCCGGAACCTTCACGTCGCAGGTTGCAGCACTACCACTGCGCCACATCGGCCGTCGGGGTAAGGCGTGATATTTGTATTTGTAGACATAATTTCGTACAATACATACATACATACATAAATCACGCTTATATCCCTTACGGGGTAGATAGAGAGGATATTAACACTACGTCTGACAAAAGTTTGAGGGTCAATCAGATAACTGTGTATCACTATAGAGACAAGTTCTCAGCCCATCGCCTAAAATTGCAATACACATCTAACCCTCGAGCCCCTTAGTCGCCTCCTGCGACACCCATGGGTAAGAAATGGGGTGATGCCATTCTAAGCCGGCATCACACGGCATAGTACAATGATTCTTCCATACTTCCATCTAAAAGCCATTAAGGGTTCCTGCTAACATGCAATAGCCCGAGCAACCCTAAATCAAATGCACCTCAATACCACGGTAGAAAATATATTGGCCTCAATTCAGGAAATAAATTTTCTTTACTTGCTTTAAATTTGCGCTATCACTTTCTGCCAAATAGATTTAGAAGAACAGATATCTCATGGCATGTCTTATAATTAAACGCAAAACACGCGTTATCTGTCAAAATTAGGCGACGATGAAAACATCTACGGCTAGGAACCCATTGACATTTTTAAACGTGACAGGACTGTGTCGGGAAATCCGACTAATCAACCATTTAAGCAGTCAGCCAACTTTGTGGTCATTTTTGTTATCAGCCACTAGGCAGTTGATTTTAATCCGATTAGTCGGTTGTCTCATAAGTAGTCGGCCAAAAATATTCTCGTTGCATCTTTATTATGTGTAGTGGGACTCGTAAGAGGCGACTCAGGGACTCGAGGGTGTATATTGTAATTTTAGGCGATGGCCTGACAACCTATCACTATAGCAATACACAATTTTTCGAATGACCCTCAAGCATTTCTCAGACGTGGTGTAAATGGCCTTTTTTGCGGCGTGATATGTGGAGGTGTGGGTGAGTATGACGTGTTAAACATATTTTAAGGGCGGGGCAGACCGGCTCCGTATGCGTTCCGTATCCAGCTCTCGTCCGTAGTCACGCACGAACTTATGACGTTGTAATGTATAGGATTGTATGAGATACGGCACACCGCTTGCGTTGCGTATCCGTTCCGTGCTGCACGCAAGCGGTGTGCCGTATCTCATACAGTCCCATACATTACAACGTCATCAGTTCGTGCGTGACTACGGACGAGAGCTGGATACGGAGCCGGTGTGCCCCGCCCTTTAGTAGAACTAGTGCTCCCTTAGTCTTAAAGTAAGAGTAAAACTAATAAAATAACTGAATAAAATGTGTAAATTTATATGATATGTATATTCACGTGTAAAGTAAGTAATATTGCCTAAAATAAGTTAAATTATAAAATTTAGATTATAAAATATAAATATATATCGTTTTTAAGTCTTGTTGTGTATACTCATTGCATCTTTATTAATCATACATTAAATTTCATCTTTTAGTTCTCGTATTTCCTTAATCGGGGATAACAACCGCTAGTAGGGGATTAGAAACAACACATTTTGATTTGTAATTGTAATCGTTCGTTCAATATTCAGCCGGCAGGTGGCGGCGCGCGTAATTGTCCGCCATCTTGAATCTCTTTGTCATGTTTTCTTTTCTTGGCGCGCTCGCGTATTATGCGTTTTGTTCAAGTGGTTCATACACGTATTGCATGATGTTGCGGTTTTTGTCGGGCTGTGACAGGTAGCACATGAAATTGTGGCGTTTTTTTTGAGTTTTCATAAAATTATTTTCGTCAGAATCGGACCGGCAAAGTACTGCAGAATTGTGCTGTGCGTGTTGAGATAGTTGAATCACATGCCTCACAATGCCTTCAATTCGGGATATGAATTCTTCTTTTTGCCTTATATTAGTGCTGTAACTTTCTGTCAAATAGGTTTAAAAAAAGGTAGGAGATATTGAAGTCCTGTCATTTTTACTCAATTTAGTCGCCATTGTTTTGATCGTCGCCTGATTTTGACAGATAACACGTATTTTGCATGAAATTATAAGACATGACACAACTAAAATATCTCCTATAAACCTAAGGAGAATTTATATCCCGAATTGAGGGCAATGTTCAATTTTTTTGAGGTTTCTGCAAATGACGTGGCGTGTGGCATGTTTTCCTTAAGTCCGTAATCTGGACCAGCAAGAAACCGCAGTACCGTGCGGCACGTGTAAAAACCACCTCAAGCATCGCTCGTTTGCGTTTCGTTATCGCTTTTGATATTAATTGGTGGTGTTTTGTGATGTTTTTCCTTTTGAATAGGATTCGTTTGTTTATAAAAGATGGATGTATTTTTTTCTTTAAATTATTCTATCATAATATATAACATTAACATTATCAGCCACATCAGTCCACAGCTGGACATGGGTCTCCCTTTATTGTGGGTATTGCCATATTGAATACGTTTGGCAAACGGAATGGCGAGCGCAGTGCATGATATTGCTTTTCCAGAGAACACTACTGCCGATTACTAATCACTTTTTACGACACCAACGGGTTGTATTGAAATTATGCTAAACCGGCATCACACGGCATCAAATTGTGCTATAAGCGTAGAAAAGTATGTTATGTTGCATTATTGTGACTTCTTTTGTTGTAGTTTGGGACACCGAGTAGACGAACTACCCGATTTAATTTGATCATACATACATATAATCACGCTTCTTTCCCATAGGGGTAGGCAGAGACACTTGCTACGATTATGACACACCTTTTTCGCTTTTTCAACATGCATCAACCTTTTCATACATGCTCGTCATTTTGTTTATTTTATTTTATCAAACAACAAACAAACAAACAAACACATATCACGTCTATTATCCCTTGCAGGGTAGGCAGAGCGTAAACGGCCGCAATAAAAGGTACATTTACGCCACGTCTGACATACTTGAGGGTCATTCGGAAAATTGTGTATCTCCATAGAGACAGGTTGTCAGCCCATCGCTTAAAATTGCGATACACACCCTCGAGTCCTTCAGTCGCCTCTTACGACTCCCACGGGAAAGAAATGGGGTGATGCTATTCTAAGCCGGCATCACACGGCTTATTTTTTCATACATACATAAAATCACGCCTCTTTCCCATAGAGCTAGGCCGAGACTACATCTTTCCACTTGCTATGATCCTGACACTCCTCTTTCGTTTCTTCAACATGCTCGTCGGTTTATTTTATCAACAATCAAAAATTAAGCATAAATTCAAAATTCAGGACGGCTGAGTCATAAAAATATTCACTTACAAATAAAAGAGAATGATACACGATAAAAACAAGACTTTTTTGTAAATTTAGGTAAGTACTAAAAATTATTGGGATTTCCATTAGTGGAATAATAGAAATGGTGAAATATTGAGCGCCTGAAAACCTCATATTAGATAAAGGAAATTTAATAGAGAGAAACCAACATATTGCCAAATTGAAGCTATAAAGACTCGTGCAAATCAACTACAGCCACAACTTGCTGCATAAAAACATAAAATTCTAATTTTTTGTTAGGTTTTTTAGCTAACTATAAAATCTGCATAATATGGCTTGTAACTATAAGCAAAGCGTGTACCTGCATAAGTACCTTAAGCTCCTAATAGGCCTAGTAAATAAGTAGATAAAATAAGTATCTCAGTAATTTATAGTGTGTAAGTGCAGAGTTTGCTTGTATGTGTGAGCGGTAACTCACCAACAATCTGTTAACCAGTTTGGCGGGAATTTAGTTTTAAGTTTATTCTAATGATTAAACTAATAGTGTAAAACGTTTCTTTTTATTCGACGCTAATAATAAATTACCTCGACGAACGTACCTCGATCAAATCGGGGACTGGCTAAAGAAAGGTCAGGTCAAGAGTACCCTAAACCGACGAGCATGCATGAAGAGATTGATGAATGTAGAGGAGGCGAAAGAAATATGCCAGGATCGTAGTAAGTGGAAGGAAGTAGTCTCTGCCTACCCCTCCGGGAAAGAGGCGTGATTCATGTATGTATGTTTGTATGTAATAATAAATTTGTCAGACGTCGCATTGATACTGATGCTCTGCCTACCCCGCATAGGATAAAAGTGTAATGTGTGCATTTAATATAGCGTATTTTGTGCAATCAGTAGTACTTTTTGGGCACACTTCGTAAAATCATGGCTTCATTCTACTCGAACGTATGGTTCCATTTGAACAATTCCTTACTCATAGCTGAAAAACTTTATATTTTTTGAAGAAACCGTAAAATTCGATCTATTTTGTTTTATCAGGAAAAAACATTTCTGTTATTTCAATTTCCATTTTCCCGCCTGTTAATGGATTTTTGATTATTTTGTTTCAATTAAAAGCAGGATGTTTTTGTTTTGAAATGGCCGTTTTGTTTTTATATAAGTAAGCAAATGTACAGCGATATAGAACTCATAATTATACACATACATAGGTATATCACGCCTATAATCCCTTGCGGGGTAGGCAGAGCGTAAATGACCGCAAAAACGGACATTTACGCCACGTCTGACAAATATGTGAGGGACATTCTGAAAATTGTGTACCGCCAGTGACAGGTCGTCAGCCCATCGCCTAAAGTTTCAGTACACACCCTCGAGTCTCTTAGTCGCCTCTTACGACTCCCACGGACGGCCGATGTGGCGCAGTGGTAGTGCGACTGCCTGCGACGCAAAGGTTCCGGGTTCGATTCTCGGTGGGACACTCACAAAGTTGATATTTATCACTTTGTGAATTTGTTCCCGGTCTGGTTAGGACATTGCAGGGTGAAACAACTGATTGTCCGAAAAGAAATAGTTCCGTGCTTCGGAGGGCACGTTAAGCCGTCGGTCCCGGTTGCTGTCTATGATTACTTAGACGGCGATCGTAACACAACCATGTCAGAGGCCTACTAGTGGTAGTAGGCGGTTGAAAAACTTTGACACCAGGGTTCATCAGGTCGTTGGACGGCTCGGTGTCCCACACGAAAAGAAGAAACTCCCCCGGAACAGAAATGAGGTGATGCTATTCTAAGCCGGCATCACACGGTATACAATACAATAACGTATTTATTTATAATAATTATTGTAGTATTTATTGTAGTATATTATAATATAGCATGGTATGATTATATTTATTAATGTAAACTGCCTAATCTTACAAATTTTTTTGCAACACCCTCTTCATGTGCTTTCTTTCTTTCTTTCTTCCTCCCTTTGATTTCTCCTCCACCCAAAGTTTGTCTGGTAGAGATCGCTTACAGAGATTAATCTGCCTTTGCGCATTTTCGCGTTGTACTATGGGTTTATTATGCACTCACAGTGCTATATCATTTTCATAAATAAAAATAAGAAATTGAATTTGTTTTAGCGCCCGCCGGGACTTGAACCCTCGACCGTGGGGTACCGTCCCACTGCTCTGCCAACTGAGCTACCGGTGCACCGACTGACACTTGCCAATTTTTTTATCTCTTGGTATTCGTCTCGAAGCGACGTACAAGCGACATCTAGTATAAGTTATTGTAACGAATTCTATGGCTAGTCCACAATTACAGTACCGATAAAAATAGAGAGCTTTTCGCAGGATTATATAAACCACTACGGCTCTGCCTCACTCTCTTTTCTGACTGCGGTTACTCTACCAAAAATACATCGGTCATCCACAACTCGGGCTTTTATTTTACATAAGCAAAGGAAATTTGCAATTAAACCAATCGAGAGAAAAATTTTGTGGTGAAAATAGTTTATTTACATAAACCTAAAGTAAAGCGGCTGGACGCCATCTTGATAAACTCCACTCCTTTTCACCGAGAAATATGTAACAGAAAACTGTAATCAGGCTAGCTTACGAAGCTGGCAACATTTACTAAATAGCCTGAAAAGCGGAACATGAGTTATTCTGCAAAATATTGCAACATTGATTAAAACACTGCAAAGGAAATTTCAAGCCTTTTAGTCATACTATAGTAAAACAAGCCTGTACATTTTAATGCTAACAGAATCAAGTTTAAAACCTACTTAAAATAACATACATAAACATATCACGCATTTATTCCTTGCGGGGTAGGCAGAGCGTTAACGGCCGTAAAACGGATAATATTAACAACACGTCTGACTAAAGTTTGAGAGTCTATCAGATAACTGTGTATCACTTTAGTGACAGGTTGTCAGCCCATCGTCTAAAATTGTAATACACATCAAACCCTAGAATACCATAGTCACCTCTTACGACACTTGAAAGAAAGAAATGGACTGATGCTATTCGAAGCCGGCATCACAAGGAAAAATAGTATTAATAAATGATATACCACTGCAGAATAAACACCAAACATAACATCGAATTTCGTCATTTTCCTTTCGCCGCGAAATGAAAACTTTCAAAGGCTGAGTTGGATTAAAAACCTCTTTTTAAAATGTGTCCCTTGCAGATTACCACACGGGATACCAGCCGTCTTTTACGAGTTTCATTTTTTATTTCACCGTCTTTGAAAAGTTTATAAAGTGTTAATTGGGTACGTGAAAGTTTTAGAAGCGATTTTTTTGAAGTTTTGATGTATTTTTGGACGGTGTCGGTATTTTTCAATTCCATAAATTTTGTGACCATGATTACTAGTTATGATTAGAAGCAGTCTTTTTATGTTTTTTCTTTTTAGTTGCGTTGCGCATTAAAAGTAAGGTAAGTAATTAAGAGAAATACTTAAATACATATTCTGATCATTTTACACATCTGGCCCTAAACTAAGCCAAACTTGTACTATAGCAACTAGATAGCTGATGTTGATACAAATTACCCATTTTTGTAAATAAATACATTTTATACACAGAAAAAAACCCACAAATACTAAAAATTTACCTAACACATATTTGTGTCTTGTGGGGATCCAAACCACGACCCTCGGCGTAGCAAGCAGCGGTACTATACGCTGAACAGTCAACCTGCATAAATATTTTACTAGAAAGCCCTGTTTTTACTGAAAATTTGAACTTTGATTTGAGCTGCGCCAGAGAAAAACAGCGAATCATTTTGCGCTCTAATTTTTCAGTGGTTTTAATTTTTTTTTACATTGAACTAAATAAGTGATAATGCTATCCTACATTGAATAAAGTTATTTCATTTTCATTTTTCATTTTCAAATAAATACCGTAACTATGACTCATGTAGCCATTTTTACTATAACATATATGAATCTTAATTACATTTTTTTTGTAATCACTTGTAGAAATAATGTTGAAAAATTATCCAATTATAGGATATTTTTTCTATCAAGTAAAGTTTGTCAAATTGTGTAACTGATAGGTATCTGTTATTAGTTAGATCCTCGACGTTTTTTGCAGTAATTGTCTTGATAAAACTGGTTTAAAAATCTTGGTTTAAAAGTCTAAAAGTGGTAAAACTGAACTCTCTGGCAAGTCGCACGTATAAAACATATATAATATATATAAAACGCAGAGAAACATTTCATAATTATTTTAAATTATTAAGTACCCTTCTCATTACAAATTAGAAAAGACAACATCTTAAAAACAAAGCGTGTTCCCTTTATACTGTTAACCTAAAATTTATCTTCGGCCTACGAGGGATCAGAAGATAAATATTCAAAGGCCGAGAAACGGTACAAGCTTTTATTGTTGGCTTGTACTGGGCAAAGTAAACTGGAGATATGATACAACCCTGAGACACTTATTGTAAAAGATCATTATATACTGTTTCAACATACAGTTACTAAGAATGACTTGTACCTCTACATAACGCAATGCTGCTGCCCATTCCCTGGATTCATCCCTTAGTCTCCTTTTATGACACAGCCTAACCCACCGATATAGAAAATTGAAGCTGGTTTTGTTTAGAAGTTGGGTTGGCAAGTGCAATGTGCACCAATCACGTACAAATGTGCTGGATTAATTAGCTGCAGTCCAACTTTCTATTACTCTTTGGTATTCAACTACTTTTACGAACAAGTAACAACAAAGAAGTATAGATGGCGTTAGGCGCGCCTGTGCCCTAGCTCACCAATAATAAGTTGCTGAACTGTGACATTGGTACATTGTAGACCAATCACAGAAAAGAGGCACAGTCAAAAACTACCATTAAGATGTGAGTTTTCTTCTCATTTTCGAACCTTCTTATCTCTGACGGCCGATGTGGCGAAATGGTAGTGCAACTGCTTGCAGCGCAGAGGTTCCGGGTACGTTTCCCAGCGAGGCACTAACAAAGTTGATATTATCACTTTGTAAATTTCTTTCCAGTCTGGTTAAGACATTGCAGGCTAAAACAACAAAATGTCCAAAAAAAATATTGTATCGTGCTTTGGAGGGCACTTTAAGCTGTCGGTCCACCTTGACATGTCAGAGGCGCGTTTGGATAACTCTTACACCAGGGATTATCGAGTCGCTCGTTGACTCGGTGTCTCACACGAAAAGACCTCCTTATCTATGTATCTGATTTTTATCCAATCCTGTTAGTATTGTAAAGTATCTTAAACTTCTCTTAATTCTTCCAAAGGCTTTTAAAGCTAAAGGGATTGAGGCAAGATCACGGCCGCGCCGCAAGCTCTTAAGTCGATTGTTCAGAAATTGTCCTTTGTAACACAAGAAAAGCGGTTCGGACTTTGTATATTTTCGGGAAATGTCTTCTGGTTTCATGAAAAGAAAGGGTTTAGAGGGTTAGTCAAGTGTTGTTATCAATTTAGGTATGCCAGCAATAAACATTGTTGAAAGGAATAATTTTAGATAGGAAACATTGGCCTCAAATATGGAAATACAATCTCTTAACTTACCTTAAGAAAACCGTCACGTTTCGTCGATCAGGTTTAGAAAATAATAGGACATATCTAAGTCCTATCATGTTTAAAAATATCAATGTGTTCTTTGCCACACAAGTCAAAATTTGTATCCACTGCTTTTTTTATTTATTTTTTGCTATTCGTCCAACGTAATTTACATCGCAGTAGATTGAAGTGTCGTTACCATGTTATAAATTAGCTTTTTAGATCTAGAGGCGAAAACTTTGTTAATGGCCTTATGTTAATTATTTAAGTTACTCGTAACACTATATTTTAGGTTGTAAGTTTTCTGAATAAAATAAAATAACTAATGTTTGCAATTCAAATTCTTAGTTTAGGAAATGGCTAAGCCTCATAATTATTTCATATAAGTGTACTTATTTGTAATTAAGTTTTTTTTAAATACAAAATTACCTTATCTTATCTTAATTTAGTCGCCTTTATTATCATCGTCGCTTTATTTCGACAATTAAGGCGTATTTTGCGTAAAATTTTAAGACATGATGTGATTTACAGGTCTCTTATTTTTGTCTAAACCTATTTGATGGAAAGTGCCAGCGTTAATTTTAGGTAAATTGAGAAATTTAATTTTTCAAATTGAGGCCATTGTTTTGCTTTTTTTACTACAATATGGTGTCGGGTTGTACTTGCATTTAAGGAAGTCGTATAATTTCATATTGAAATTGACATTCTCTGTGACAGAACTATAACAAAGTATATTCTCCCTTTATTTAACTAATTGTCGTATGCATCTGTCTGACCAAAAAAAAAATCTAGTTCCGATCTTATTCCCGTACAAAAACGGCTTAGGTGCCTTTACGGCAAGTAACTGTCAAGCGCAGCGACGAACGACAGGTAAGAAAACCGCCTTAGCCTTTTCTTGTTGTCAATGAAACTGAAATCTCGTAGATTAAACATGGAAAACACCCTCAAAATAAGAAGTAAAGCGCAACCTTTCTTTAAAATTATGGTTAAATTCTTATTTTTACAAGATTCAAATATTACTTACAATTACATCAAAATGAGCGCAAATTTTACTTCATCTAATTTTCACGGAAAAGATTAATTCTACTGACTCACCCCATAATTCAACAATGCCTCTTGGTTTATTTTTCGCTCGCAAACTTTGATTTTAAAGTGCAAATGAACAAAAGTTTAAGATTTAAAAGCAGAACCTCCTCCGGGCTATTTCAACCCCATTCTTACTTAAACGACTCCAAAGTGCAAACGGTGGAATAAGGGTGGAGCTACATTTATTTGCATTAGCACAAAACAAACTTTTATTCAAGAAGAAGGTATAAGTTAGTTTTTTGCATAAGTTTTTAAACATGGACATACACACAAATAAAAACGTGTCTTTCCTGGAGGAGTAGGCAGAGACTACATATTTCCACTCGCTACAATCCTGAGACACTTCTTTTGCTTCCTTAGCATTCATCAACATTTTCATAAATAATCGTTGATCTAGGGTACTGTTGACCTGACTTATATTTAGAACTTCCCGGATCTGATCCAGGTACGATCGGTTTTACCCAACCAACGTTCTTATCCACACTCGCCATATACACCTGTTTTGTCAATTTTACCTTACCTTTTATACATTCTCGAAACGTAACCAAACCGTCTAAGTATTCCTTTATCTTTACCATATAAATCTTATTTTGTACTGCAGCTTTTAAATTGCTCTTTAAATCCAAATCTAATTGAATAGAAACGATGACTCTGCCAACAAAATACTTAAAGATCAAACGAAATATACAAAAATTTAACAACAAAAATTTACTAGCCATTATCATATCTAAACTTGTATTTTTCCTTTGCTGGGCAGATACCTACATATAACATAAATGTTCCTTATTGTACTGTCAATATTTCTTTATGTTTCGCAATTTTTTTCCAAACTTCAATCAACAAACTACGTCTAAGTTTGTGTAGCATCGGACAAGAACATTGAATGTAGTATTATCTGAAGCCTGTAGCGCAAAGTGGATCTCGACCCTTAAGTTTCGAATTTATATGTAAATTTTAAGGCGATCAATCTTAAACTAATTATGTATGTATGACAAGCAAAATTGATATTAGAATTTTGTTACAAGCGGCCATTTGCTCGATATTAAAGCTATACCCAGCAATTTGATTGAAAATTTTCGATTAGGCTGTCTATATTCTGGAATATAAAGCAATTTGAATTTTAAAGTTAAATTTTAAGTGACAAGTCAAATTATTTTGCGTCTGCTACGAAATTAGATTTTACTAAAAATAATTTATTAAATTTATTAGTAGTTAAATAATTTGTCTAGTCTAGCCTGGGTTAAATTGTGCTGGTTTAATTAGATCATTGACTACATTTAATACTTATTTTCCGCTTAGTGGTTTAAGTCATTGCTTGATTGGTTTTCGTTAAAAATTGATTAAATTTGAATTGAAAAAACTTTTGAAGTACAGCTGTGGTAGCGCGTCTGCCTGCTACGTAAATATCCTAGGTTTGACTCTACGACTATTGATGATTAAAGATTTCAATATAGTATTTTCTAGATTATCTTTGTGCGATTTTCTCTTTATGTCCGTTGCAGCCAAATATACAGGGCTGCCCGAATAGTGACGTCCAAAGACATAATATGAATGCCTTATTCTAAGGGATAGTTTCCGAGTTATTTAATTTTTAAAGCTGTATTGGAAATATTCTACTGGCCAATGTTTTTCTGTTACCTCGTCGCATTTAACGACATCCTAATGTTATTCTAAGCCGGCATCACAAGTCGGCCAATCTATCTATCACAATTACCAGGTGTAAAATAGGAAATACCTTGCAAAAGTTGGTTCTTATGAGTCACGCATAGAAAAGGATAAAAAGGTGACAATAAATAAAGTCTGAGAGAGATAGAAAGTAGCACCTATTGAATAGGAAAGCCTGAGGCCAAGAAAACGCAATATCCTAGGGAATTGCTAGAAAAATTAGTGATGGGACATTTTATATGTAAATATTATCGATATCATTGAAGCATGTTACACTTTGTTTTTTTACTTCTTGATGGAACTCCATGTTACTTGATACTTTTTCAGCCAAAATAACAACAATAAACCTATTTTCACAACTACTCCTTCAAAATTCAACCATCAGCCCAGTCATAACAATAAATAAAAATAAAAAAATAAAAAGGGATTTATTCACAAAATGTTTTACAGGTACTTTATATTAACATAGTATCTGAAACAATTACAAAAATCAGTGGCTGTAAACACTTGTGAAAAGGATGAACCTCAGCAAAGTTGCTGTTTTTCAGGAACCTCCACCTAATTCACTACATTGGAGAAACCTCCCAACAGTATGAGTCTGAATAAATGATTTACAGTAAAAAATGAAATGACACAAAATTAAAAGAGTAGACTTATCTTATGTAAGTTATAATATACCTACTGCCAATATTAAACATATATAAGGTAAAAAGAAAATATAATGTATGTCACTTACTGTAGGTCCTGAAGTCAGTCAGCTGGACAGTGTTGCAGTCCTCTCCAACTTGAAGGTAGGTGATCTCGCATCTGAAGACCCCCTCATCTTCAGGCTGGACGCTCTGGATGACCAGCTCAGCAAAGGTCGCATTCGGCTGATGGGAGATCGACATTCTGTGGACAAGGAGAAGATTCATTAAGTACCTGTATTCACATCACTACAAAGTATAGAATAAAGTCGCTTCCCACGTCTGTCCTTATGTCTGTTTGTATGTATGCTTAAATCTTGAAAACCACCTAACGGATCTAGATGTTTTTTTTTAATACAGCGATTTAAAAATAAGGTTTTTTTATGTATGATTTATGCCGGAAGTTCTGTTTCACGTGGCAAATCGGTTGGTAGTGGTTGAAACCGCTGGGCAGGCCGCTAGTTGAAAATATAAGCTGAAGAGTGGAACTCACTACCTGAGTCTGTGTTTCCAAATGCATACAACCCTAATCTCTTCAAAGTAAGAGTGAACTTCTTCTGGTTGAGTTCGACCAATCTTATACCCTGTCTCTGTCCTATGACCTAGACTAGAATCATGAGCAAACCCATCATTAATAAAAAAAAACAAAAAAATAAGCATATTGCTTCTACTAGAACTATTGAAAGTACTCTAATCTTCAAACTACCTTTCAGATGATGATAGATCACACTTAACAAGCTTTTCAAGCAACCGCGGGCGCGGAGGCTCCTCATTTGTTCGCCATTTTGGGCACTACCAGTACGTGTCAGGTAGATTCAGTCCAATCCGTTGTTCCCAGAACAATCCATAAGCCAAGTCGCGCCCCAAGGACGCGACAGACAGACAAACTTCTCCAGGTGAGTTCCAACTCCTCACTAAATAGTCAGGTTTAGGTTTAAAAGGCGGCTAAAATTGCAAAATCCAGCTCTAAAAAGAAATTTATCCTTAACACAGAACAGCTTCACATAAAGTTGTAAAGAACTTGTGCTAAAGTCGTTTCTTCCCAAACATTACACAAAACAACCTTCTACCACACTAGCCGTACTGACTGGCCACAAGTTCGGAAACCAATTTAAACTAATGTCAAACGCACTACGATCAATCTGGCGAAGTAGCCACTTAATTACTAACAGAGAAACAAGGGGTTTGGGGCTAAGAAAAATGTAAAGGACGGAGAGTTTCCACGAGATTTTGTTCAAAAAAAGTTCTTTTTGTGTGAAAATTCTATGTTCCTTCTATTAGTGATAATAAAATACTATCTTGAATAATAAAAGACGTAGGAATACAGAAATATTTATTTGTTATAAATTTGGTCATACATCGGTTGTATACAGTTAAATAGTCACACACATTCAACCAACATTAATTGGTATACAAATATAATAGAGAGAGGCGATCTTTTAATAATTTTTAATATACCTAGTTAAATAATAATACAATAGTGATAACATAAATCAATGTTACTAAAAAATAAAATATTATGTAATAAGAGATTAATAGCAATAATAATTAGCACGTCATAGATTTATAGGAAATTCATACATGCCGTCTTAGAAAACCCTGCAGTGGGATAGCCGTAAGATTTGATACTCGTATAAATAATAAGTATCTTTGTAAAGAAATCCTCATTCACTTATCTTGACAGTACTGTATTCGAAGCCTCCAAAGAAAACAGAGGCGATGAGTTTCCTGATGTTAACACGATTGGCTGTCAACAAGCGTAGTCATCACTAATCCAGTTGGTCCAAAAAATCTTTATCCTTCCTCTTCTAGACTCAACATAGTCCTATGCCAAATACTGCAATCTCACGGAAAACCTATTACGCAGTATTTAGTTGGAAAAAACTATTTTCTGGCTTACTTTGGTCTCCTGGTAGTTTTTCTAAAGGTGTCTACAGACAACCGTACCGATAAAAATAACTCGGGTGTTTTTGAAAGACCACATACGGTCGCGAAAAAGATGGTAAACTATACAAAAAAATGCAAATGGGCTTTTTCAATGTGATTTAGACAGTGTCAAGTTTTTATTATTAGGTCCTTACATATGAAATTGGCGTTTTGTATGGGAGGAACAAAAAGTCGTTTTTTTTTAATATAGTATATTTATTTAATCAAAGTATGAGCCATTGTAATCTATGTACTTTTGCCATCTCATAGGTAGTTCATTGATCCCTTTACTAAAAAAACCATTCGGACGGGAATCAATAAAATCTTTGAAGGCGATTTGGACTGCCCCATCTGAGTTGAATTTTTTCCCTTGCAAGAAGTTATCCAAATTTCGAAAAAAATGGTAATCTGTTGGAGCAAGGTCCGGGGAGTACGGTGGATGCCTTAGACATTCCAATTGAAGCTCTTCTAATTTGCTAGCCGTCTGTTGTGCAGTGTGTGGTCTAGCGTTGTCGTGAAGCAACAGTGGCGTAGAGCGATTGACCAACCTCGGTTGTTTAGCAGCTAGCTTTTCCATCATGGTTTGCAATTGCTGACAGTAGACATCTGCCGTAATCGTCTGGCCAGATTTGAGAAAACTGTAATGAACGACACCGGCGCTAGTCCACCAAACGCTTACAAGTAACTTTTTATTGGTAAATTTTCGCTTGGAGCAGGCTTTGGCTGGCTTTCCAGGGTCCAGCCATTGCGATGAGCGCTTCCGATTATCGTAGAGAATCCACTTTTCATCACAGGTAATGATTCGATTTAAAATCCCTTAGTTATTGTGCCGGTCAAGTAATGTAACGCAGCAGTTGACGCGCGTTTGCCGGTTTGCTTCACTCAATTCGTGAGGAACCCACCTTTCAAGTTTTTTAATCTTTCCAATTTGCTTCAAGTGGATTAAAACAGTTTTATCACTAACACCGAAGCCTGCAGCTAATTCGGACGTGGTTTGCGATGGATCCGCTTCCACAATAGCCTTCAATTCTTCATTATCAACTTGGGTCTCCGGCCGTCCACGGGGCTTGTTTTGCAGGTCGAAATTTCCAGAACGAAAACGTTGGAACCAAAAACGCACTGTGTTTTCTTTTGCGACACAACCGCCATACATATCATTAACCCTTCGAGCCGTTTCCGCAGCACTGGTGCCACGGTGGAACTCGTACTCGTAAATAACGCGATATTTCAAATTTTCCATTTTGTAAATTGAGCGATGCAAACAGAAAAAAGATAAGTAAAAAAACAAATGAATGACGGTTTACGAAACACAACTACATGTGGAAATAGCTGTATAAATTTGAATTTCGAATTCCTAACCAAATAGGAGAAATTTGTGATCAAAGTGGCCAGTACGACAAAACGACAATTTCATATGTAAGGACCTAATATTTAATCAATTCTTTAAAGTGCATAGAAAAAGTATATATATACCAAGTTACAAAAAATAGTCAAAATACAAGTTCTCATCAACTTATAATGGTGAACCTATTACAGAATGCAACACAGCAAGATTTCTAGGTATTGACATAGACTCTATGTTAACTTGGAAAGATCATATTTGTAATTTATGTAAAAAAAAAAATAGATTTTTTTATGCCCTCTACCGCCTTACCAAACTTGCTAATCAGAATACTGCATTAACTGCTTACCACGGCTATGTTAGCTCTATACTGAGATATGGCCTTCTTTTGTGGGGGAATTCAGTAGACGTAGGACTTGCATTCCTGATCCAAAAAAAATGTATAAGAGCAATGTGCGGTGTCGGTCCTTTGGAGTCCTGTAGACCTTTATATAAAAAATTAAAATTTTTAACCCTAACTTCAATGTTCATTTTTGTAATATGTGTATTTACCAAAAATAATTTGGAAATGTTTTCTAAAAAAGGAAACATGTGTAATTTCCGAACCCGGTACCCAAATCGACTGGTGGCTCCACCATGCTCCACAACATCTAAACAAAGAAATTGCTATGTTATGTGCACTAAAATTTATAATAACTTGCCCGATAAATTTAAAGATTTACCACTGAATTTGTTTAAGAAATCGTTATTTAATTATTTATGTGAAAAATGTTTCTATTCCATGAATGAATTTATGAATTGTTAGTTAATTTTATTCTTCATGATATTTAATTCAAATTTTAATGGTATTTAATTTAATTATTATAAATTTGTTTTAGTCATACATAATAATAGAGTAGTCCCTCCCTATTTGCATACCAGTATAAAATTGGTTAAATGTGAGGATTTTTAATATTGTAACACCATTTGTACCACATTTATTGCAAATAAATTATTTCTATTTCTATTTCTATTAAATTTATTCAATGTAGGATAGTTCTATCATTTATTGACGTCATGACCCGTATTTGTAAAAAAAGAAATTTGTATAACACAATTTTCCTTTTTTGTAACAATGCTGTATTGTCCTGAAAACCGGGCTCGGGCGGGTTAAAAAAATAAAAATGTCGGCACAGCCTCGGGGCTGGCTAGGTTAACCACACGGCATGTAACTTTACACTACCACCGCCAGTAAACGTAATTTGTTTTAAGTGTGAAAGAGAAGTCCTAAGAAACAATACAGCAATAGTTAGCAGAAAATTTGTCCGATAGTTATTCCGACAGTCTGCATACACCTTTAGTAGAACTACGGAGGATTGTTGCCTTTTAATTACTTTTTAATGAGAAAAAACTGAGAAAAGTAGAGGCAGTGCTTAATTAAAATTTTCCGCTTCATTTTAAAGATATTAATGTGATCTTAGGTGATGTTAATTATTGTGCTTTTAAATGCATCTATGTATTTATGCTGTCAGCAGCACCTTACAGTACCTATTTAAGAAATCAACTTACACCGGTTATTCGTAACAAAGTTGGACATTTATTTTGGCAGTAAAGTACTTTTCACTTGCCGTCCGAAGCTGCGTATTTTAAATGCATGCGTCTGTCAGAAATTCGGAATTCCCAACTGTAACAAACCGTAGTTGTCGTATTTGTATAGTATTCACAATTTATTTTCGTCTGACAAACGCATGCGTTAAAATGAGTTAAAAATACTACGACAAACGTACGGACAAGAAGTGGGAGAACCACCTTAAGCTTATCCATTTTAGGTTGTCTCTGAACCATAAATAATATTCTCTATTTTAGTTTTAAAGTCGTATATTTTTTGCATTGTACATAATATGAATAAATTTCTTATATCCCCAGGGAGATTTTTATACTCAATCAAGAAAATTTCATACCACACAAATTTTTGATCATTCAACCAAAAATAAAATACACCGAGGTCAAGTTTTCTTGAGTTTGCACAACTATCATTGAAACAATTTAAAATTAAACAAAACTTAAATCCGTTTATAATATTGATTGTGATGAAAAATACCTTTAGTGTTTCTCATTCAGAATAACTATTAGTTACTTTATCGGCATAAAATTAAAGTTCATTTAAAAATATAATGGTTAGGAATTATAGATTGATTGTGACCAATTTGATCGGCTATTGAACATTTTTTATCATACAATCTAAAAAAGAATCAAAAACAGTATTATCAAAGGCAATTCCACTGCCATTATTAGTTTCGACGGACTCTGTTCTTACTAGTGCAATTTTTACATTCATTTTTAACATTGCTTATTGTACCTTACAATACCATTATGAAAAGTGTCGTAAAAAGCGATCATCATCAAAGAATAAGCAGCGTTTCCTGTGAATGCAATATCTTGCACTACGCGCGCCAGTCCGCCTGCCAAGCGTGGTAAATAGGGTAAAGCTGTGGCTGTTAATGTCGTTATTACAATTTAAGAAAAAAAACCGCCCGATGGTCAGATGAAATAACAATATCTGCTTAAGGGAAAGGTTGGATGCGTGTGGCACAAGACCAAAGAGAATGGTGCAATAAAAAAGCGGCATGTATCCAGTAGTGGGCTACATAGATAGAGAGTTAATCCTTAAAATATCAAATCTCCTAGACGCAAGAACAGTTTTGTTGATTTTATGAAGTCAATTATTATTTGTCTTTGCGTCTGAGTGCTATTTATGCTTAAGTACCTGACCTAGCTTTCAAATAGGTATGTAGGGCGTTTAAAGCCTTTAGAAATTTCATCAGAAATACGGTTTCTTCGTTTTGCAATGTTTCATGCTTTTTATAACAAGATACAGTGCAAGTTGAACGCGCACAAGTGAAGATAATCTCATCGGAATCAAATCGATGTACATACTAGAAATGAACATTGGTAAGTACCACTATTGTACCGGGAATCCACCTACAGTCATTACAAACCCTTTGATTAGTTTTCCAAGAAACTGACATTTGCGTGCCTCCCTTTTATACTCGTATGTACGTGACTGCCCTAGGTGTATTGGACTGAAATAGCAAACTTTAAAATGCCATCACATCACTGATAAATAATTAAGAGGACAAATTGAAATACTTACTGTGTATGTTGTTACAATCAAAATACTTACATACACATATCACGGCATTTTCCCTTGCAAAGTAGGCAGAGCTTTAACGGACGTAAAAAACGGCCGCCATCGCCTCTTTTTACAAATATTTGACAGCCGTTTCAGAAAAATCGTGATTTACTACCATGACAGGTTTTTTCCCAAAATGTAAATACACATAAATCCCTCGAGTCCCTTAGTCGCATTTTACGTCACCCGCTGATAAGAAATTGGGTAATGATATTGGAAGCCGGCATAACACGGCTGAAACGATCAATATTAATGTATCTATTTAAAAAATAAACGTTTACTTTTTTGAAAAAAATAATTCTACCTTGGCTAAGCATACCTATAAAGCTAAGATTATACTCATAACTTAAAACACTGTTTTTGCAACAGTCGTTTAGAAGCATTCAGCAACTGACGTCCATTAATGATAGAGCCAATCATTACCATTTTAAATCGTGCCCCGGCCACAAACCAATTTCAGTTTTAATTAAAAACAATAGAAATTAATACGGAACAAAGACTGGGACTGAAACGTGCACTGTTGTTTGCCGCGGACAGTCAATAATTAAAGTGGTAACACAGGCCACAGAGTAGACAAAACAGTATATACATGAACAGCATACATTTATCACGCATTTATCCCTTGCGGGACAGGCAGAGGATAAAATTCCGTTAAAAAGACACGCCTGACAAAAATATGAGGGTCATTCAGAAAATTGTGTATAAACATAGTGACACGTTGTCTATAGCCAATCAAACGGAAGAAGGTCCATGTTCAGAGAAGGAATTTTGTGGCTTTAAAACCCAAATTTTTAAAACACTTCCTGTGTTAGGTATACTATATTAGGAAACTTTAAAAAATTTCAAGCGCGGGCAGAATTTGAATCTGCGACTTTCGCCATTACTAGTGGCGACGTATTCCATCTGCGCTACTGCAGCTCGTCGCTTGTTCGAGAATTATGCAATTGTATTTTAATGCCACGCGCTGGCATTAAGATACACTAGCAAAAATCGCGGGTCCGGATGAAAGGGGCGTTGCCACTAGTAATGGCGAAAGTCGCATGTTCAAATACTGCCTGCGCTTGAAAACTTTGCAAATTTCCTAGAATTGTATACCTAACACAGGAAGAGTTTAAAAAAATTTGGTATTCAAGCCACAACATTCCTTTACTGAACATGGACCTGCCCCTGTTGGATTGGCGATAGACAACGTGTCACTATGTTGATACACAATTTTCTTAATGACCCTTAACTTTTTGTTAGAGACGTGTCCTTTTAACGGTCTTTTACCCCCTGCCTGCCCCGCAAGGGATAACATAACATAACATAACAAAATTCTTTATTGCACATTAAATAAATAATACAACAGTAGATAAACACAAATAAAAGAAACAGTACAACCAGGCGGCCGTAATCCTAGGTAGCATTCTCTACCAGGCAACCTTAGGGTGAAAAAGAGAGTGCGACATTGGAAGCGGGATAGTGCAAATATTACCTACGAGCACTAAAATACACAAAATATACTACTTAAACAATTTTACACATTAATACATATATAATAGTGATAGGGATATATGCTTAATATATGTATGTATGTAGTAAAATTAGTCTTTTCATATAAATGGGATTTGAACCCAGGACCGTGGGGTACCGTCCCACTTCTTTACCCCACGGTTCTGGGTTAAACTCCCCGCGGGCGCGAACAATTTTCCAAATTCTTATTTTCATTTGTAAAAAGTACCCTGTGTGAGAAACTTTGTTTTTTATTGATAAGTTTAAAGAAGTTAGCCATCTGTTTCACCTGCTCTATGTACAATACCTCAACCGCTGGAATTGGCATCGACAAATTAACGGCAAGGAATAGAACCCTGGGGTACCCAGGACGTCCTGGGTATTGACTTGGAGCTAATTTATTAGTTAACATTAGGTAAACCAATGGTGATTCGAGCTTTAGTACTAATAAACTGGTTCTCTCCCTTCTCTCTTTGCATGTGGGACACCGAGTCGTCCAACGACCCGATGGAGCCTGGTGTCAGAGTTTTTCAACCGCCTACTACTAGTAGTAGGCCTCTGACATGGTTGTGTAACGACCGCCGTCTAAGTAATCATAGACAGCAACCGGGACCGACTGCTTAACGTGCCCTCCGAAGCACGGAACCATTTCTTTTCGGAAAATCAGTTGGTTTACCCTGCAATGTCTTAAACAGACCGGGAACAAATTAACAAAGTGATAAATATCAACTTTGTGAGTGCCCCACCGTGAATCGAACCCGGAACCTTTGCGTCGCAGGCAGTCGCACTACCACTGCGCCACATCGGCCTAAAATAAAATAGTGTTGGTTGCCAAGGCAAGGAATGACCAGTTGTTGACAATGTCAGAGTTTTAAACTAAGAACTTTACCTATTATATTTTTACCAATTCTAAATTGAAATCACTAAATAGTACCTATAAAATAAAGACACATCCTGTGTCCATTGGTATGTTTGGATCTTTAAAACTACGCAACGGATTTTGAAACGGTTTAATGGATAGAGTAATTCAAGAGACAGGTTCTTAGGTACCTTTCCCACGAAAAGCTTTTTTCCTTCAGGAACACGGGTAGCGGTGGTTGAAACCGCTGAGCGGCTCGCTAGTGAGAAATATATTTCAATGAAGTCTGTAGCCTGTATCAACAATAGTTTTAAGCATACAACTTTTGAATTTCATTAATGTCAGAGTCAAGTACCGCAATTCAATAACTATTATTTGTGGTTACTTAGTTCTTAAAAATCGAACCAGAGTACTCCATATCCAGTAACAAAGCTTAGACTACGAGACAACGGAGGCAGTTGACTTGATTAATTATTTGGCAACATTAAACAATAACTAAACCTTATTATTATCAAAACAAAGGAATACTGGACCTTTGAACTTAACGGTTGATCGGTACCGGAAACAGGAAGTGACTGAAAATGATGGGGTTAAGTCTAAAATTCGAAATTCAAACTTCAAAGGATTTTGAAGGAGTAGCAGTGAGAACAGGTTTTTTTGTTGTTATTTTGGCTGAAATAGTAAAGACTATTAATAAGCAAGCTAATAGACCGCCTGTATCGCTACGGCCCGCTTTGTCCAGATTAAGCAATAATTCCGTAGATATTAGTTCAAAATTTGACTGGGCCCATGGCGTAGCGGATAGTACCCCTACATGCTACGCCGAGGATCGTGGGTTCGATCTCCACAAGACATAAATATTTGTAAAGTCATTTTCAGATCTTTGTGTTCAGTCCGGGTGTTTCTATGTATAATATGTATATATGTATATATACACAAAAAAGTATATAAGTGTTAATATCAGCTATCTAGTTCTCATAGCACAAGCTTTGCTTAGTTTGGGGCTAGATGGCGCTGTGTGAATTGTCTGGGATATTTATTTATTTAACAAGAAAAAAAGGAAAAACAAAGAATAAAAAAATAACTTCACAAGTCTTCTTTTTCTTCTTCTTCTTTTCGTGTTGGACACAGTGTCATCCAACGACCCGATGAACCCTGGTGTCAGAGTTTTTCAACCGCCTACTACCACTAGTAGGCCTCTGACATGGTAAGTCTTGACTTAATTTCAGAAAACTTGCGAAATTTTTACGCCGGGCATGAACCCGTGACTTTCGCTATCACTATTGGCGACTCCTCTTCCGTCTGGGTATCGTGGTTTATCTATTGCCAGCGAATTTTGCAAGTGTATCTTGCTCCTGATTGTCAGTGACACGGATCAAGATCTATTAAGCACTTGTTAAGATTTATCCATTCATTGATTTCTTTAATTAAGATACTTAGCTATAGCAAACTTTTTTTTTCTTTTTAATTCTGCACTCTACAATTTTAGTCCCGGGGCTATGAAACCTACACCTGACTGAATGGTGGGGAGCAGGAGTTCACCCGGAGAAGTTTTGTGGTTATTCAAACAACCAGCCCAATCGCGCCCAAATTACTTGATCCTCATATAAAAACATGTGCTTGATTGAATCAACTATTTATTTTTGTGTGAACTAATTTAATGGGGCTTATGTGTAGGTTGGATTGGGTTAGTAATAGAAAAAACAATGACAAAAGACATTCCATGTAAAGCCACAACAGACAATACGCGGTACTATGCTGTACTGTTGTATGTTTTTACAGCTAATATACCAAAGATCACAAAGCCATAACAGGCGCCGCTTATTGTGTCGATAAGCTTTAAATTTCTACTAACAGCTTTTTTTATAATGTCATACCAGATGGCGTCGTGCTAAGTTGAAATTTTGACATTTGTTTCATAAATACCATGTCATCTATGCCCATACGTTTTTAGGGAAAGAAATATTTTCAGTTTAGCTCAGCGCCATCTCATCAGTACACTTGAAGATTGGCTATACAATTTCCAAATAGCTATAAAGTTTTCCAGTAAGATTCCCTGGACAGACCCCCAGGGGAATTAACAGGAATTTGCGCTTCTGTTGGATGCCCTGGACAACCTAGGGAATCCTGATGGAAAAGTTCAGGGGATCAAACACGTTTTTTCTTTATGATGAAAAAATTTAGTGAGAAAGGCCTCCCAATTAGCTGAGGTGCGTGGGTCGCAGGCAGGGTAATGTGTGCAAGCCGATTGCATATATAACCAGTCATGCGAGCTTCTAAGGAGTAGAATGATATAACTTGGGCCTTTTCAAGGCAAGAGTGAACAGGCATTATCTAGGCAAGCATTTGGGGTGGTATGGGATCTACCTCCTAGCGGTCCACCCCGGGCAACGGCAACACAGGCTTGCCTGTGGATAAGTCCGGCTGAACGATCCCACCAAGCGGTGGAAGGCTCCGTAAGGGGCCGCCTGGCTCGCGACCACCATCCCACCGAAGTCTGGCGCCAAGTAGCTTGCTGCGTTCCGTCAGTGTGTGGGAGTGCCAGTGCCTTAACAGGCTTCTTCTGGGTGAGCTCGCTCCATCTTAGACTCTGTCTCTGTCCTATGACCTAGACTAGAGTCAAGAGCAAACCCATCATTAATAAAAAAAAAAAAAAAAAAAAAGCATGAACCATCATCGTCGGCATTGTCACTTACCATCAGGTGAGATAGCAGACAAAGGCGGAGGATTTTTTATGTAGCCTTTTCTGTGTCCTAAAACGCAGGTCTATTTTATATATAAAAAAAAAGTAACCAATGCGTTAGATTGCATATAAGGAATATAGGATTGATGTGTAGCCAGTGTAGCAGTGGGCTGGGCACATTTGTCGTAGAACCGACAGACGATGGAGTAAGCGGGTTCTCGAGTGGTGGCCACGCCTCGGCAAGCTTAGTGTTGAACGACCTCCAGCCAGGTATACAGATGACTTAAAAAAGGCGGCTGGTAGCGACTGGATGGCGAAAACGGGAGATTATTCCCTATGGCGGTCCAACAGTGGACTGCAATAGGCTGATGTATTTATGTATGTGTAGCCAGGAAGTATTCGTCCTTACTGTGCCGTCTATCAGGACTTTGGGGTCGGTGAATTATACTGTGGGCTATTACCAGTTCAATACATTACTGTGTTGACGGCAGTTTTCAGTTTACGGCGAATGTTAGTCACGAGGCTGTAAAGTACAATTCTCTTTCTCTCTCTCTTTTCGTGTGGGACACCGAGTCATCTAACGACCCGATGAACCCTGGTGTCAGAGTTTTTCAACCGCCTACTACCATTGTTAGACCTCTGACATGGTTGTGTCACGACCGCCGTCTAAGTACCCTCCGAAGCACGGAACCATTTCTATTCGGACAATCAGTTGGTTCACCCTGCAATGTCCTAACCAGACCGAGAACAAACTCACAAAGAGATAAATATCAACTTTTGTGAGTGTCCCACCGAGAATCGAACCCGGAACCTTTGCGTCGCAGGCAGTCGCACTACCACTGCGCCACATCGGTCGTCAAAGTACAAGTAATTAAGTAGTTTTAACATGTTAAAACATTGCCGATTCTCGTACCGTTGGTCTCACTTCTAGAAGTCCCAGGTTTGATTCCCGGGTGATGACATTTAACACTTTGTGATTTGTTCCCAGTTTGGTAAGGGCGTTGCAGGATGAACCACCTGATTGTCCGAATAGAAAGATGGTTCTGTGCTTCGGCTGGCACGTTAAGCCGTCGGCCCCGGTTGCTGTCTATGAATACTTAGACGGCGGTTGTTACACAACCATGTCAGAGGCCTTCTAGTAGTAGTACGAAGTTGAAACAGTCTGACAGCAGTTCATCGGGTCGTTTTACGACTCGGTGTCCCACACGAAAAGAACACCCTCTATAGTACTAGGTAATAATAGGCTTTCCTTTTTAAAACCGCAATGTACACTTAAACCGCACACAATACAGTATAGAACGCAAGTAAACCAGCAGCCATTACCGCAGTCTATTGTAACTGTGACAATGGACATGTTGAGTTGGTGCTGACTGTACCGAGTTGGTCATTAGTTTCATAAGTGCTTTTGTTTGTTCTGGGACTGCATTTGAAAAAATAGGTGAAGGCAAATAAAATACATACATATATCACGCCTATATCACTTGTGGGGTAGGCAGAGAGCCGTAAAAAATAATATTTTCTTTTGTCTGACAAACATTTGAGGGTCTATCAGAAAATTATGATGGCTAATAGTGACAAGTTCATCGCCTAAAATTTAAATGGACAAAACCCTCGAGTCTCTTAGTCGCTTCTTACGGCACCCTCTGGAAAAAAATTGGGTGATGCTATTGTAAGTCGATATCGCACGGCTATTTAGTAATTACGAATATATTTCAGGAAACACCTTTTTTTTTGTCATAGGTTAAGGCTGATCGTGATTTTGTATGGGAAGTCGAAATTTGTTATGCGTTTCTTGACATATGTTCTTAGGGAAAAGTTGTTCAGTTTATGGTCTGTATGCAACGTAAAACTATTTGGAAGGCTGTCTCTTCCATCCCGTCAAATAAGAAAACATGCAGCCGTGTGGTGCCGAGAATAGCATCACCCCAATTATGCTCATGGGTGTCGTAAAACACGACTAAAGGATAATCAGCCTGCAAATGCAACATCATGCACTGCGCTCACCAATCCCCTGCAAAAGTGAGGTGAGTATGGCAATCAATAATAGGAGGCCCATGTCCAGCAGTGGACTGTTGTGGCTGTTAACGTTAACAAGAAAACATTTATTTTACTATAATAGATCTAAGTGAGTAAACTTTATTAAAAATTCAGCTTCCTAAAAGCCATAATAAAACTCAATTTTTTATTGCCTTCTGCTTATAAAACTGTAAGGATATCACCTTAAAGGAAAAGTTGGAATTTATAACTTTCGCTCTTGTTTATAGTTTACGGGGCGTGAAAATATAATATTGAAGGCTAAAAAAACTTTTGACACTTCAAGTTTTGTATGTATAGAATTTTTAGGGTTCCCTGGATTTCTTTAGAAACTCATCATCAGATTATGACTTAATGACCGTGGGACCACCTAGACCTTTTATACCTTTTCGAGATATGAAAAATATAATTTCCTTAAAGCATATGGCGCAAGCAAGATTTTTAAACCAGTTTTATTTGGTCAATCACAAACACAAAATTCTGAAAAAACATAGGTGTTATTGCCAAGGATTTCACAGATAACATAATATACCTATCAGTTTCATAATTTGACAAATTTTGCTCGATAGAAAAAAAAAGTAACGTCTATTTTTCATTATTATCTTTACATTTTGAAAGTTATTAAAAAAATACTATTATACCTTTTCTAGTATGAACACTTAAATTAGACATTCAAACGGTACTTCTCTAGTTTCTATGTCGGAAAAACCGTAAAATCTCGCAAAAAATTGAGCGTAAAATTAGTGTCAGTCTCTCTCTGGCGCAGCGGGAATGAAAGGGACAAACTTTTTAGGCGAATCTCTAAACAATTGTCAAATGGAGAACCTTCTCTTTTTTAAAAGTAGTTTAAAAATAGTACCAAATGTCCTAGAAAGTTACGACCACAGCTTACTTCTTCTTCTTTCATGCGGGGCAACGAGTCAACGAACGATCCGCTAAACTTACTAAAATAACTATTTAATTTCAATGTGAGAATGAAAAATAAACCCGCAATAAAGATAATATTACTCACTACAGTGTAATTTCAATTTAAGGCGATGGGCTGACAACCTGTCACTATGGCGATAGACAACTTTCCGAATGACCCTTTAATATTTGTCAGACGTGGCGTAAATGGCCGTTGCGGCCGTCTACGCTCTGCCTACCCCGCAAGGGATAATAGGCGTGATATGTTTATGTAAAGTGTAAAAACGTCCCCTGTTTTACCATGGTAGTGGTTTTTACAAGCACTTTAATAGCTAGTGCGTGGTGGTGTAACTAGTTTAATGTGCTACTACCTTAATACCTTAACACCGCGTACAGATAAGTGCAAAGTGCATAGCTACTTTATATGGTGTGGGCAAAAATTCTAAGTCGCCAATTTTAATAGAAAAATAAATTTGAGATGAATTTTTTTGTTTCGAAACATATACTTTTGGTTATTTTTCTGAATTTTTCATTAATTTCTATAGGTTTGAATCGTATTTTATGACTATTAAAACATTATTTATAAGCGTGGCTGTTGCGTTCTTTTTCGATTTTTTGATTATATTAACATAGGACAAGATAGCTGTTTATTTATATACCTACCTAATTAATTACAAATGAGCATACTTATATCGAAAAGTTATGAACTGAATATTTTCTAAACTAAGAATTAAAATTCCAGTATCCTAGTTAAGGAAAGTCGACTCAATTATTATTTTTTAAAGGTATGCTAAAAAAGTTTTTTTTTGCATTAAATAGCACTTAATAAATGCTAAATTAATTATTGAAACTTAAGTAGATTTTTTGTTTGAGTTGCTTTCAATCAGGGATTGTATCACCGAAATAATTTCGGAGAAAACAGTAAATGGTATTACGTCATAACGAAATATTGCGATATCATATCATTTAAGGCCGCCTAGTTGTACTTTTTTTTCATTCATTTTTATTTATTTGTAAACTTATTTAGTGCAATAAAGAATTATATTATTTTAGTACCGAAATTTTCTATAACAGCATTTTTTACGGTACTGTTATTTTCAAGGTACCTTAACCGCTATCAAAGCGATTTTCAAAGCACATCTCCTACATCGATAAAGCGCAATTAACATTTTTGCTATCAAAATTATTTCGGTAGCTATACTGCTAGTCTCTTCATTTTCTACCGGCACCTTAACCCATATAATGACCATTTTCCCTATCTCTTTAAAACGCAAACCAGTACCGATATTATACCGGTAGCTTAAGGTACACAAACCAAAAATGATTCATGCTTTTGACTTCTGTTCTTGATTGTACAATATGCAAAATGTAAGCCCCAGAAAGTGTTATAATAAGCCATAAATGTTGAATTTCACGTGTTGGGCTATAAAGTGTTTTGGGATTATGAATATTTTATGTGAATTATGACTTTCATTTTAATCATACGCACAGGATAATTATGAATATATTTTGAGGTGTGGAAAATTTGCCGAATAGCTATCATATTACTTCAAAAGTAAAATCAGCTCATAAAATAAACAATAATTCCTAGTAAACTAAGGACAAATTTATGAAAAAAAAAAGTTTTCCGACACGGAGGCTGATGGATGTAGTTTTTTTTATATCGACCTTAAAGTAAGGCCATATTTGACAACCGTCAGTTCCATAAAAAAAAGATTTTAAGGAAAATGGAGCCTATGACATAGCATTAGCATGGATATGACAGTTGTCAAATATGGTTTATTGGGACGGCCGCACTGTAATTGCTCACTTTCATTGCTCATTCACTCACCCCTTTCAGCAATTTTTATATTTTTTTAAAATCTAAGTACTGTTTACTCTCATATTTAAATCTATCGAGGGGTAGAAAAAAAACAGACAAAGAAATCGGAAAAGGCAGACATTGACTTAAGACACAAAGGTCGTCTGGGTTACGGACTTTTTATTTACTTTTTAGGGTTCCGCAGGTAAAGAGGATTTTAAAAAAGTTTTTGAATGCACTATTCTGGAAATACGCTTTAAAATGAAATCAAATCAAATCAAATCAAATAATTTATTTGCAGTAAATGTGGTATACAGATGTTACATGTTTTAAATATAGTTTCACACATTTAACCAAATAAGTTGGCATGCAAAAAATATATATAATAAATGAATAAATTAATAGCTTATTTAACGTCGTGACGTCATCTCATTTCGCAGTTGTTCTGTGACAAAACAAAAATAATTCATTAATTCCGTCCTAATTGACATCTATAATAAAACTTAGAGAAGAGAGAGTATTTATAGCAAAGCAGCGAAGAAGGTCAGTTTTGTTATTTATTTATATTTTTCACTGCTGTTGACAAAATGCCCAGTTATATTCTGTATACAATAACAATACACATAAATAAGACAAAAACTTTCAAATTGTATGTTTTTAAATGCATTATTATCAAGTTTTGATATTAATTTAGATGATCCTGTTAAAATTAAAAAAGAAATTAGATTTTTTTTTATAAATTTTAACAGGATCATCTAAATTAATATAATATTAATAAAAAAATCATTTTTTTTAATGGTTTTAGTTAGCAGCTCACGTTTAACTTTACTTATATAATCACACTTAATTAAACATAGTAACTTCATACCATACAATCTTAAGCATTTGAAGTGCTAATAACAAAATAATTTTATATTTATTTAATAAATAATGACCTATTTTATAACTTTTTAAGCACTCGTGATCACGTTCACTCATTTTAAGTATTAGACCGGGTCTATCGCGACCACAATACATGAAACTGTATTGAAACGTCGGAACACAGGTAAATTACTAATATTTACCTAAATACTATCGCGAGAGACCCGGTCTAATACTTAAAATGAATTACCTATTTTAATACAATACAATATGCTATTATTGTACACCAAAAAAACAGAATAACATTGATAGCTTAAAACTTAATACATTAGTGCACAGTTAGGCGGCCTTTTCGCCATTAGGCAATCTCTTCCAGGCAACCTAGGAAAAGGAAAATATTTTAGAAGCAGCGGGAGCTGACTATTAATAACAAAAAAATAATAATAATATGTCCTCTTCGGAGAGTTATAGAAATATAAATACATAATAATACGGAACTCTAATACTGTAGAAGTAACTCTAGCTAGTCTCTTCCTATTGTCTTTTCTTTGCTGTCGGCACTCTTCAATGGGAAGCTTTGTAGCAGACTTTCCATATTTCTACGTTTTTTTTCTACGTAAAAATCACATTTAAAGCCATGTTTTCTTCATAAAAGACCTTTTAAAAAGTATTTAGAAGAGTTCTTAAAATTAAAAACGAACTTTTATATGGGTTTATTTTTAATGAAGACATTTTTAAATGTTGATTGTGATGAAAAATAATTTTCTTTTTCAAGTCTAGTCTAGAGGTTTCACAAGAGACCAACCGTTTTCCTGTAAGAATAATGGTTTTCCCGCGGTAAAACTTAGTCTTTGTAACAGAAAGACAAAACTGCTTACTTTCTGTAAAGAGGTATTTGAAAATTTGGTATTCCTTATTAAGTATTTTAAACCATCTAGCAGTTTTGGGGATTATAGTAATTCTGGATACATATAAAAAACCTGTTTAAACTTTTGTTCACGATCTGTTAGCGCAGCCCGCTGATTATGTCTTGTTTCGGTATTAACCAGCAGTAAAAAGTAGCCTTTGCCCTTTCTTATAGTCATATCTATATTTATGCACATATATACATGCAACCATTAGCCTATTACAGTCCACTGCTGGACGTAGGCCTCCCCCAGGGTACGCCACAGGGCACGATCTCCCGTTTTTGAAATCCAGTCGCTACCAGCCGCCTTTTTAAGTCATCGGTCCATCTAGCCGGAGGTCGTCCCACGCTACGCTTGCCAAAGCTTGTTTATGCACATTTAATTAAAAGCGTCCATGTTTCATGTTTTATTGTGATGTTAATTATGTTTATATAATAGTCAATACTGAAGTTGTAATATCTTTGAATAAATTGTAAGTACAGAAAGTGACAAAAAAACATCGTTCTCTCAAGGGATTTGGCATGTGACAAACTCGCTTCGGGTATTACCCTCAAAACCTTGTGCAAACACACGCATATACGTACATATGTAATACAAACAGACGCATATACGTACATATGTAATGCAAACAGTACGCGTATACGTAATTCTTAAAGAGATAATCCGAGGATAAAGCCTCTTGTTTATTTTGTTGGGCCACAAAAATTGCGATGAGGTGAGAGGTTTGATGAGATTTCTGCAAACGCAACTTTCATCATCATTGTCCGTGACAGACGATTTAAATGTTGCCTGGGACGCAATTATGGAAAACGCAGGGCTGCCCAGGACCTGCGCCACCCTCTCGGCCTTCCTGGCTGGATCCGCAGGAACGACTAGTCGATACGTGCGGAGCCAGGTCGGCTGCAGGAGTCTGCCGCGCGGTAGATCTCTGTCACACGCGCCCCCAGGAGACCCCGTTCCGGGTTTAATTGTGGAGTTGGCCTCTCCAGGACCGTAGTGCTTGGGTCGGATTTATCCCTCGGTCGCTTCTTACGACCCCCACGGGAAGAGATGGAGTGGTGCTATTCTACTCTGCCGGCACCACACGGCTTTAAACAACGCAACTTTACAGGATCACTAACAGCCACAACAGCCCACTGCTGGACATGGGCCTCTACTGTTGGGAGGTATTGCCATACTCACCACGCTTGGCAGGCGGATTGGCAAGCGCAATGCAAGATGTTGCATTTACAGGGAACGCTGCTGCCCTATCCCAGGATAAACTTATACCATAGTCGCTTTCTACACTCATGTATAGAATTGTGGTATTGCTATGCTAAGCCGGCATCACAACATTTGAATGATCTAAAGGAATAATCAAACGTTTATAAACTGAGTAAAAAAATATATTTCGGTAAAGGGGATCATTTCATTTCATTACATTTATTCTATTGATTGTAATTAAATTTGGTACACATATAGAAGGTAACATCGATTAACACTAAGGATAGTTTTTATGAGTACGCGGGCAAAGCTGCGGGTAACAGCTAGTACACAATGAATCAGAGTGTTTTTATCCGTTTGCCGTGTGATGCCGGCTTAGAATAGCATCACCCCATTTCTTTCCCGAGGGTGTCGTATAAGGCGACGAACGGACTCGAGGGTTTGAATTGTGATTTTAGGCGATTGGCTGACAACCTGTCACTATGGCGATACACAATTTTTCGAATGACCCGCTAATGTGTCAGACGTGGCGCAGATGTCCGTTTTTTGCGGCCGTTTTACGCTCTGCCTACCCCAAAAGGGATAAAGGTGTGATATATGTATGTATGTTTTTATCCGCTGGTCTCCTGTCCTCACACTCTTAGGTTAATCTGCGTCGTGTGATAAGTACCCTTAAATCGCGAAATCCTTAAAAATTGAGCCTCCCCTCCCACTCTGCGCGGTTTTGTTGTATTAAGGTGAATTGCAGACGCACCGAACGAAATTGCGGTTTTTGTTCGTTTGTATGTTTGTGTGTTTGTTACTCTCGATAGCTCAAATAGACCGATTTGGATGAAATTTGGAACACAAGTAGATATAACTGAAAATAACAGATAGGCCCGCTACCAAAATGAGTGGTAGCGAGTGAAACCGCTGGGCAGAAATCTAGTGTAATATAAAATGAAAGTGAGAGTGACGTACGTATATAATGTATTTAATGAATAAAGAAATTCAATTGAATGGGAAGTTATTTTTTTATCTTCCCTAGTCGCTCGATAGATGGCGCTGTACTAGGTATGTTAACGTTAGATAATTTTTAGTTTTTTTTCCCTATGAGATCGTAAAACAAAACGTAACTAATCCTTGTAACATCACTCGCATTACTTTCATGGGTTCCCTGCATATTAACGAAATCAACATACAAACAAAACATAATATTAGTTAATAACAAAGCGCAAAAAACCAGGAAAATTCGAAAGGAACTATTTTTTATTTTCATGCCTTTTGGCTTTGGCATATAGTAGCGTAATCAGTTCAACGCCATCTATAGAGTGCTTTGAAACTAAGTTTTCTTTTGAATTCTCAATAAGATAAGTCCCTATTAAATACTACCTATTAAATTAAATTGCCGGTGTTCATCGGTTCTTTCGTATCAACTCGGTATCCGATACGAGAAGCCAATAAAATCGTACCGGCAAAATATCGCACTGTCATTCCGTGCGTGTAAACCACTTCTGTTGTATTAATGCTGGAGGCGTGATGAAAAATCCCGCCATTTTTTGGTCCGCCATCTTTATTTGGGTGGTTATATCTCCAAAGTCAATCCTGTGGTTTTTGCGTAAGAGGTTATTTCAGCTGAAATTTGCTTCGGTTAAGCTGTAACTAAGCCTTGTAAAAAACCTTTAAAAAAATCATAAGCCTATCTCTAGCAACTAGATACAAACATACATATATCACGCCAATAATTGCGGGGAAGGCAGAGTGTAAATGGCTGTAAAACATTTGAGATTCATTTGGAAATTTAGGTATCGCCACAGGTTGTCAGTCCATTGCCTAAAATTACAATAGACATGTCTTAGATACACGAGTCTCTTAGTCGCATCTTACTGATGCTATTCTAAACCAACATCACACAGCACATCTGTAGATACAGTTTTTACTAATGGTCTGTTGTCATAACCTATATTTAAAACAAGTTACAGAAAACTCGCAAAACGTAAATTTATTCCGTGATCATGACGTATGCAACTGGGTCGAAATATCGGACAATTCAACAAATATAAGTATCGCGGTAAGAACAACGTTTCAGTATTTTGAGTTATCAAAAACAGTTTTGGTTGTTCGAGCAGGCTTTCTACTATGTGTGTATTTTATGTATTGCAATTTTAGGCGATGGGCTGACAACCTGTCACTATGGCGATACACAATTTTCCGAATGACCCTCAAATATTTTTTAGACGTGAATGTCCGTTTTTGCGACGGTTTACGCTCTGCTTATCTCGCAAGGGATTATACGCGTAATATTTTTTGTTTAGTTTCTTGACCTCCTTTCGGTTTGCTTACTTTTTTATTACTCCCTGTATTATTATAATAATGCATCATCTTACACAAAAAGGAACCAATCAGCTGTGACGTCACAGACCGGAAGTAGTGGTGACGTCATCAATCATACTCCGGAAACGGGGAAGGACCATTAAGATAATGTCTTCGCTATTTACCGTGAAATATTGCTTGAGGGTTTTGGGGTTAATAAGTGTTTCTAAGAGGGTTATAAAAGTACCCAAGTAACAAGTCTCAATGGGGTAATTTAAATGTATTAAGTAAATATTTTATTAGACGAAACAGGTAGATTTATCTACTGCGTTTTTTTATTATTATGATATTTTTTTTCATGTAGCCATTTTTGGGTTATTCATATTTCCAAAATTTGTTATTTCCAAAATTAGCTAGGGTAGCTTAGGGCTTAAAGATTGTTAATTTAGAGTAGGAGCACTTCTGGGCAGGTTTTTTGGGGGGTTTTTCCTGTTCAGGGGGTCCGGTTAATAACACGCTTTGAAAAAATTGACTTAAATTTGAAACAAATGTCTTTTACAAATGGTGATGGTGTAAAGTTGCATGCCGTGTAATTAACCTGGCCAGCCCCGAGGCATTGCCTTTATTTTTGTCTTTTTTATCCCGCCCGAGCCGGTTTTCTATTAGGACAATACAAAATTGTTATAAAAAAAGAAAATTGTGTTACACAAATTTCTTTTTTTTTACAATGACGGATCATAACGTCAATACGTGATAATATTATCCTATGTTGAAAAAGTAATTTCATTTCCATTTTTGATGTGTTTGTGAAATATGTAGTATAAGAGGTATACTATAAACAGAAAATGTGACATTGTTTCTAATGTTTCATAATATTTTATTTCAGTACTAAGTGCTAGCACGCTAGTTACTAGTTATTATTCTGTGGTGCTAGTGCCTTATTTCAAACGAAAGGAAAGTGAATGAGAAATTACTAAACCTTCTTTTATAAGGGACGGTAGTGAAACTTTGAAAAATTAGAATCTAAGCAATATAAAAGCGAAATGAAAAATTCAATTAAACTATGCTGTGTGAAATAATGAACAACAATAATTAATCTTTATTCCACTTTAACATCTTCTTCAGACAAAACAGCATGAGGAATTTTAATAATTTTCGTTGCGGATGAGAAACTTCAAATTATTTAGATCTACCATCGGACATCCAGACGCACCGCCGGATACCATCCATACCTGGTTGCCATTCCACCAATTCGTACTAAGCGCTTCCAGTCATCATTTATAATTCGCACTGCTAAAGAGTGGAACTCACTACCTGCGTCTGTGTTTCCAAACGTATACAACCCTAATCTCTTCAAAGTAAGAGTGAACAGGCTTCTTCTGGGTGAGCTCGCTTCTATGACCTAGACTAGAGTAAAGAGCAAATCCAACCTTAATAAAAAAAGATCTTCCGCAGTAAGAGGATGCAGACTCCAAATCCTCACAGTACTACTGTTGTTTTTTATGTGTGTTTTGATTGCCGCGTATAAACGGGAGCGTTTATCTAAGCGCGAGCTGAATAAGGTCGTAAACAGCTGGATAGCTCTAGTAATAAAACCACTATAACTCTAAACAGTGGTATGATATATTATACGTATTTAGGAGCTTTTGTATCTTGACTACACACATGCCGTGTGATGGCGGCTCAGCATTTTGCAAGATTTCTTAAAAATGTATTGTATATTAAACACTGATTTCATTAAGAACACAATTCATACTACGATTATAACTAATAATAAAAAAAAACTTTATTTCAGGTCATAAATCCATAGACTTAACGGTACTACATTTAAAATTATGGTATCATGGATTAGAATGGTTTTAGTTATTTTACTACATGTCTCACTTACTTAAGTTTGTAAATATTTTCTATCTTTCTTCAAAATGTAGATAATTTAGATTCCATGTAACGTTAAAACAGGAATTCTAAATGCACAACGACTATTCGTCCCTAGTGAGCAATAAAACTGAAACATTTATTAGCAACATTTTAGTGCTTCGATTCAAATTTGTTGAGTTTCGGTGAATTTTAAATTAAGCTTGCTTTGTAGCTAGAACTGTATTGTTCGAGCAATTAGTGATGAAATTCACATGCATATTGTAGATTAATTAGTATTGTATTTGCCGTATGATGTCGGCTTAGATTAGCATCACCACATTTCTTTCCCGTGGGAGTTGTAAGACGCGACATAGGGACTCGAAGGAGTGTATTACAATTTTAGGCGATGGGCTGACAACCTGTCACTGTAGCGAAACACAATTTTGCGAATGACCCTGAAATATTTGTCAGACGTGGCATAAATGTCCGTTTTTTGCGGCCTTTTACGCTCTGCCTACCCCGCAAGGGATAATAGGCGTGATATGTGTATGTATGTACTACATACATATAGGGAGAAATTTTACTAGTGACCGATAGCAAAAACTCAAGAAACTCAAGACGGGCTGGCAAGGAACAACTTTCTCCAAGGAACATAGGTCGAAATACGAAAAGGAAACTTGGGCTTCCCATACCAAATTGAAGTTTTTCTGTTGGCAGTTCTGTTGATAGTTCTGAATGTCAAACCAGAGGGCACTGTGCTAAACTGAAATTTTGACGTTTCAATATGGCTGGCGGTAAGAAGCTTGTAGGTGGTGACAGCCATGGTTTTTTCACAGGTTCCGTTTCACGTTGTGTTCGTTACAAATTAATTACGCTAGTGTGATTTACTACAAAATAAACTTATCGCCTTGCTTTTATATTGAATATCATTCGTGTAAGTTAACAAATTACCAATAATAAATTTAGAAAATTCAGAAAACTGTGTATCACTATAGTGACAGATTGTCAGCCTAACGACTTTTTAGTCGCCTCTTACGGCTTGACCGATTTAGATGAAATTTGAAACACAGGTAGAATATAACCCGGAATAGCACATAGGCTACTTTTTACCGCAGGAAAACAACTATTACCATGGGAAAATGATTGGCAGCGAGTAAAACCGCTGTGCGGAAATCTAGTACAGAATAAAAATGCCAGCAAAATCTTTAATAAAATCCTTCGGGCGACCCTAAAGTGTTGCAATCACAAGACACAACCCTTTTAACCTTAACTTAACCTCTCTATCACCATTTTCATAAGAAAACAAGTGATGTCGTAGTCTTACCCACTTACCATAAACATAAAGTGGTCTGTTATTTTTGTAACAGTATTGAAACTCGTTCAACATGTTTTTATTTTCAACTCGATTATCAACGGATCGTCACTACATACTGAAATTGTAAAAAAGACATTAACAACATTAATACAGTACAGTAAATTTCATTGTGATGATCGATGGCCTCAAATTACCTAAAAAGTGATCGTGCTAATAGTGACATTAAACGCGAGGACTCTGTGAGTTCGTACCGTTGCAACTTTAGAGTGGGTTCCGGTAGTATTCAACAGAATCGTAAAAAGACAGTATGCAAAGATGCATACCAATAGCCTGAAGAGTCCATTTACCCACTCGAAAAGCATTATTTGTTCCGTGGCCCGAATTTCGATTCTGGTTCGAAATATCGAACAATTCAACAAAATCGTGTTCGCGGTAACCCCGTTTTAGTATTTTGAGGCAATGTTGGTTGCTTTAGTTTTTTGTGAAGTTAATGTACCAACCTGCCGTTTTATTCGTTGAGTGTTATATTTTTATTATACGTAGATAGATTAGTTGCCTTAACCCTTTTGACATGAGCCAATTGCTCAAAATGCCAAATCAAATGCAATTGCAATCCATCAATGTGCTAAGTTAACCTTTTGTTACAAAACTAACCGATCAATATCCAGCAACATAAACTTATACGCAACGCATCGCTAACCCAAAGCGTTTACGAGTGGTTATACCCGCCATGACGTCAATTTTGACAGCCTCGTGTATGTAGGCCCTTATTTGAGCGTCGTGTGTAAAGGCCCTTATTTCAAGCTAGGTCAAAGTTATGCGGTATTATGTGTGGTAAAGTTTGCGTCGGTTTTATTTTATGAGAATACGAAAATTTCGTGAGATTTTATCTTTTGTCAATGCGCAATTTTCAAGCCCAACTTCAAGTGTACATATGATGGCGCTAAACGGAAAAAAATATCACAATAAAACTTTTTTAAACGGATTTGAGTTGTGTTTATTTTGGATTTTACAATGCCTGCGTGGTCATGGATGGGTGACGAAGGTGTTAGACTTCATTATTTGAAATTTAAATAATTTTTGTTCTACCGCCATTTATTTCTTAATTCAAACATAGGAATTGTAAAATCCAAAATAAACACATCATTAATCCGTTTCAAATTGTTTTATTGTTATTAGTAAGAGTTGTCCAAACTCAAAAAAATATAATGAAAAAAGTTACTCTGCAATGAAATGTAAGTAAATAAATATGAACGGTGGGACACAGGCACCATCTGTAATAATAAATGAAATTTGTAATTTTTATTACACATAACAAGATTGATAGAAAATGACACAAGACTCAAATATCAAATTTGCCGTAAAACATAATTTTGATCCTCTCAGAAAGCGTGATGGCAACCGACATCTACTGATGACAATATTTATTTCGTCAATTTACGTCTGTATTTTTTGCTATTACTTATGTCCAGCAGTGGACTGTAGTAGCTTGTACGTATGTCCTTATTTGGAAGGACCTTTATATATATATAAAAAAAAATGCAAATTTTCAAGCACGGGCAGCATTTGAACCTGCGACTTTCGCCATTACTAGTGGCGACGCCTGTTTCAACTGGGCTACCGCAGCTCGTCCCTTGCCCGCGACTTTGCAAGTCTAACTTAATGCCAGTAGGGCGTGGCTCAGCTCCACTTTTAAAATAATGACTTTTGACGAAAGTAAATTTTATTTTGATTTGAACTGAATACATTATTATACCTGTGTTTCTCATTTAGTTTGCCAAAAATATATATAAGGAAAAATCATGATAATCGAAAATTTCCAATTTAACGTTGTGAAAATAATGATCGGTCGTATATTTTTTTACGTTTACGGTTTCACGATTTACCGCCTAGTGATGTCACTTTACAATATAATTTATCAGATTCGATAATTTTTTGGGTATTATGCCAAGGTAACATACAACTGTGCAGCTGTGCTACGTAGAACTTTCAAACGTTTGTGTCTAGTAGTCAAGATCAGGCTAGGTTTGACAGTTCGTACTTTAAACTGTTCTTATGCCGCGCGCATAAAACTTACATTGGCGGTTTGAGTGTCTAATAGTGACAGGATGTCAGCCCATCACCTAAAATTGCAATACACATGTAATTCTTGAGTCCTTTAACCGGTGTAACCTGTAAACTTGTAAAGTTATTAAATAAATTGAATCGAGTTGAATTGAATTTAGTCTTGACTATACGTTTTTCTTTGGTTCTATGTGCAACTTCCTAATATTCTGAATAAGGGCTTTTTTATCTGACAGTTCTCGACCTTTTTCATGATTTTGAACCAGATGGCGTTAAGTTAAAATTCATCTAATTAATGAATAAATATACTGCCCGGAAATTTTTTCTCATTCGCAATACGAACAATATAATAATATAATTAATTGAACAAAATTGTTTGCCGTGTGAAAAGTATCACCCAATTCATTTCCCATGGGTGTCGTAAGTAATAAGTAATGAACCCTTTAATGTTTTATTGACATAACGTAAATATTCGTTATTTATATTTAAGATATGTATGTATGTGAACAGAATTCCCAAAAAGTCTGCTGAATCCTATAAAATCCGTACTAGAGATACCGCGGATGTGGTTTTTAATATCCATGAATGCGGATTTCTGGAGGTTTACATCCGCAACGGATCCGGATGCGGATATTCGCAACCTCCCTATACCGACCGGTCAGCGGGCGGAAATGTCCTACGGCCGTAACATTTTTTTACAGCCTTTAAAACTCCGAACGTGTTTCACGGATTATTCTATTAACAGTTTTTTTTAAGGGAAAAATAAAAGTTCTGCCACGCAAAAATGCTGACGTGGATAGCCTTTTGTTTCAATTTAAATACCAATGTAATGTTACAATGTATTCGTTTTTTTGTAGTTTTTACTTGATTCAGTTACTGTTTTAGTAGTTTGGTCCATAAAATAAAATGTATTTAGTTAGTAATAATTAATGTCTTGTTTTAACAGTATGTACCTACCAATTATTGGAATGGTATTAAAAATAGAGGTTGCAAAAACTTAATACGCAATGTCTTTATAGGAAATGTTAGGTAGGATTTTGTGTTAGTTTTCCACTGCTTTAAAAAAGTAAAGTTTATCAACACAATGACATGACAACAAAAGCAAAATTCACTCTTATGATGACTAGCCATAAAATTACTTAAGGTGAAATAGGCTTCGAAGTTAACCGCGCAAGGTTGGATAGTGTTCTGAATTTTGTTCACCATTTCTTGAAAACTCTAAATATTTTTTACTATAAGTATTCTTATACTTCAAAATATCAAAACTATGGGGCTAAAATCATGATTTATTGAAATTGCCTCAAAAGAAAAAATCACAAAGCAAACTCGATCTCTCTTTTCGTGTGGGACACCGAGTCGTCTAACGACCCGATGAACCCTGGTGTCAAAGTTTTTCAACCGCCTACTACCACTAGTAGGCCTCTGACATGGTTGTGTTACGACCGCCGTCTAAGTAATCATAGACAGCAACCGGGACCGACGGCTTCGCGTGCCCACCGAAGCACGGAACCATTTATTTTCGGACAATCAGTTGGTTCACCTTGCAATGTCCTAACCAAACCGGGAACAAATGCACAAAGTGATAAATATCAACTCTGTGAGTGTCCCACCGAGAATAGAACCCGGAACCTTAGCGTCGTAGGCAGTCGCACTACCACTGCACCACATCGGCCCTTTTTAGGCTAAAACCCTGAACGATATCAAATCGTTATCAATTTCATATTTTATTTTGAGTCCTCTTCTTCCTTATTAAATGGGCAATAAATCTATGGGCTTTCTTTTTAACATAGTTCTTCATATAATTAAATAAATGTTCGGTTTTCCGGATCTAAGCCGTCATCGCCCTTTTTATCTCTAACGCAGCAAAAAGGAAAAGGACTTCCTTTTTGGGACTGATGCCGCCTTAAGGCCCTGTTTTCCTGAAATGTTGGTCAAAAGTAATTCGCTCTCATTATACGCTGCACTCGAGAGATTCAGCCAACCATTTGCGCTAATAATTCAGATTTTTTTCCTAGAAAGGTTATTTATCCTTAAAACTGTAGACATAAAATTGAAAAACTGTTTCAGATAGTAAAGCTTGTCAAATTGTGTAACTGACAGGTATCTGTTATCTATTAGATGCTCGGCACATATATTTTTTCGGTATTTCGTGGCTGTAATTGTCTTAATAAAACCGGTTTAAAAATCTTGCCCCCGCCTTAAACTATTTTTCATTATTCGCGCGGAAGTATTATTTTCTAACCTTTTCCCCTGAAATGAGTAGTGTCAAAACCTTTCATGGTGTTATGATTTATGGGTCTTTGTTAATTAATGGACGGAAAATGGTCAAGTACGAGTTTATTGTTGAAAACGGCTTTCTTTGCCTAGCAGTGTTTTTGTTATAATTGTGTACTGATTATATTGTGAGATTGAATACCAAATTTTAAAACACTTCCCGGTATACAATTTTTGAAAACTTGCAAAATTTACAAGCGCGGGCAGGATTGGAACCTGCGACTTTCGTCATTACTAGTGAACGTAGGAATTGTAAAATCCAAAAGAAACACATCCGTTCAAAATAGTTTTATTGTCACATGGTAGAGACGAAAGTCACTGGTTCAAATCCTGCCCGCGCCGCGCTTGAAAATTTTGCAAGTTTTTAAAATTTTTGAGATTACACTCTGCCATGTGACAATAAAACTATTTTGAACGGATTTAAGTTGTGTTTCTTTTGGATTTTACAATTCCTTCGTTTTATTGTGATGAGTAATAGTTGTGCTAACTCAAGAAAATATTATCTCTGCCATGTAATTCCCGCGGTGTCATAAAATGTAACTAGAAATGGGCAGCAGCGTTTCCAGTGAAAACAATTGCGAATTTCAATCTTATTCCCATACACATACGGCTACAGTGCGTAGACGAATGCGTCGAAGGTTCCGTTTGACAGCCGCATCAATCAACACACTGTAAACGCACCGTCACGGTATTTGTAAAGAATTGGATTTCTCAATTTTTTTCGTCTGACAGCCGCATGCGTTACGGATGCGCTAAAAATACGCAGCAACGTCAAGTGGACCGCCTAGACCACAAAACCCTAAACTATTTTCATATCGTGACGGAATGGTAAAATTCCATGCATCATTCCTCATGTAAAAAGGGTTCCATTTCCCACGAACCTTTTATTGCAAGTGTTATTGTATGTTTTTTATATGAAAAGGGGATTTCAGGTGAAAAATTGTATAAGAATTAAACATAATTTTTTTTTGCATGAAAACATATAAAATTTTCACTAAGAAAATTATCACGTGTGATGCCGGCTTAGAATAGCAGAACCCCATTTCTTTCCCGTGGGTATCGTAAGTGGCAACTAAGGGACTCGAGGGTTACATGTGTGTTGCAATGTTGCGTAGCTGATAGGATCCCTGCCGTTTGTGGGTTCGATTTCCACAAAACACAATTATTTTGCTGAATCAATTTTCTGATTTTTGTGTTAGTCTGGGTGTTTTCTATGAACCTTATGTATTAATTTAGAAAAAAAGTATTTATGTATTAAATCATATATCTAGCTGCCATATTACAAGCATTGCTTAGTTCAGGGCTAGATGGCGCTGTGTGTATCGTCCAGACATATTTATAATATCATCTTTGTGTCTCCCCACACCCGAAATTGAACCAGGTACTTCAAAACCCCGAGATCAATCTCGCACCACAGCACCACTAGATCTCGGGAAGTTTTGACTTGTGATGCCGGCTTCAAATAGCATAACCCCAATACTACCCATGAGTATCGTACAAAGCGACAAAGGGACAAATTCATCCAAGATTTTTGCAGCAGCATTCCCTGTGAATGCAACGTAAACTGCGCTCGCCAATCCGTCTGCCAAGCATGGTGAATATTGTCATAAGCTTAGATCTTACATAGTAAAAAAAAAACATTTACACCACGGTTCACAAACATTTAAGTGTTAGTCATAAAATGGTGTATCGTCATAGTGACCGTGTCAGCCCACCGCTTAAAATTGAAAAACACATGCAGCTCTCAAATTCCTTAGCCGCCTCTTCCGACACCAATGGGAAAGAAATGGGGTGATGCCATTCTAAGCCGACATCACCCGGCATAAAATCTTAAATGTAAATACAAAAAAGGCACAGCTGGAAATGGCAATAAGGTCTAAAATGGCGCGTCCTGAATCGCATCGTCAAATCGGAACCAGAATTTTAATAATTTATGCAAGATGTGGTGTCATTTAGCAACGGAGCCAGGGGCGGAGTGAGGGAAGATTAAAAAAATGATGCTGTAGGTATTTTTATATGGAAATTTCGTTGTTTGGTTTTGGTGGTTACGGATATGGCTGAAATTTAAATGTAACATTATATTTGATAAATGCAGTTTCGTTGATATTTTATTTTTACTTGTTTTTGGTATTATGAAAAGCTCTATATATATTTTTTCGAGTTTCCACAACTATTTACTCATCACAAAAAACAATTTAAAACGGTTTTTAGTTGTGTTTATCTTGGATTGGACACAACTCAGGTATCAGTATTCTGCGTAGAAACGGGCCCTTACGTTAGGCAATTCAGTATTAGATACCGGTGGAACAAAAGTTATAAAAAATTCTAACACCTTAGTCATCCGTGACCACGAGTTTTGAAAAGAGCTCAAAACTTAGGAATTGTAAAATCCAAAATAAACACAACTTCAATTCGTTTAAAATTGTTTTATTGACATTTCAATATCATGACAAACAGACTTTGTTTCTCATGAAATCTATCATGATAATGCGCTAAATTAAAAAAATCTATGCATGGCACATTTTTTTATGGGAATACTCATTTATTTCGTCACACACTGTGCCTTTAATCGAAATAAGCAATTAAAACGTCATCCAGAAACGAGTCCTTTGTAAATCTACAATATGCATGGGAATTTCATCACTAATTGCTCGAACAATACAGTTCTAGCTACAAAGCAAGCTTAATTTAAAATTCACCGAAACTCAACAAATTTGAATCGAGGCACTAAAATGTTGCTAATAAACGTTTCAGTACTATTGCTCTCTTGGGACGAATAGTCGCTGTGCATTTAGAATTCCTGTTTTAACGTAACATGGAATCTAAATTATCTTCGTTTAATTTTAATCTTAGTATGAATTGTGTTGGTAATGAAATCAGTGTGTAATACAATGTTCAGAAAATGAACAAATTTTTTAACCGCGGGTAGGTCCTGCAACTTTCGTCATCACAAGTTCGATTCTCAGTTGGACACACACAAAGTTGATATTTATCACTTTGTGAATTTGTTCCCGAACTGGTTAGGACATTGCAAGGTGAACCACCTGATTTTCCAAAAAAGAAATGGTTCCGTGCTTTGGAGGGCACGTTAAGCCGTCGGTCCCGGTTGCTGTCTGTGATTGCTTAGACGGCGGTATATATGTATGTATGTTAATGATTATCCCTGTCCCTATCCCTGAGTCCGTGTCTGTTCGCCGGTGAGCACGCGAAAATGTGAAATATTACAGTAGCGGTGGTGGTGTAGCGACGCGCCGGGCATGGATGTAGGACTTTAAATCATTATTTAGATGGGTTACGTGCCCCTCGTAGCACTGAGACCTTTACCCACTGACGACGATCCGTCGTATGTAGGGTGAAATTTTACTAGTGACCGATAGCGCAATCTCAAGACAGTCAAGTGACAAGAAACAATTTTTTTTATGAACATTAGGCGAAATACGAAAAATAGAATTAAGATATCCCATACAAAATTGCAGATGATTTGTGTTGACTATGGAAACCCAAAATACTTTTTTCATGTATGTTACACTTTGTGTTGTTACTTCTTGATGGAACTCCATGTTAATTTACTAATAAAACACTTTTTCACTAGTTCCACTAATTAAATATATTTGTTTGATTTGATATTAAACTAAATGCGACCGGTTTCGAACATCATCATCTAGCATACTTTTTCATATTTCAATCTATTGTTCCTTAGGAAAAATTGTTCCTTATCACCATCCCGGTTACTGGTAAAATTTTACACCATATATCCCGACTACAATTTTTTTTCTATCTTTAACTCTGTGTTTAATCTTATGGTTTTGTTAGAATTGTAGGCGACTTTTTAAATAATCGACTATTTATAAAATCGATAAGCAATCAATGTGTGAACTTAGATTTAAGACTGGAGATGATATGGGCTACTTTTTTACCGTGGGAAATCATCCATCCATCCACCCATTCCCACTGGAAAAACTGCTGAGGGCTTATTTTGTATATTTGGATTAAATCGACGTCAGTGGGTAACACTCGTAAGCTGCACAGGTAGCCGTATAGCGGCTGGTTTGAATTTAGAATCAAATGTTTTGAGCCGAGGTGGGGTATGAAAATAGCGGCAAAAAATGTGATGAGGTGAAATAAGGTTTATGAAAAGATGGCGGAAGGTGCTGGTGACTTATTTATTAAGTGGTTTATTAAGCTACTTGATTGACAGGTCAAATGAGCTACTTTTTAAATGGTTAAATATCAAATTTTTAACACACTTTTCATGTTAGTTATACAATTTGAAACAACTTGTAAAAAATTCAAATTTTAATCGTTTTGTAACTTAATTACGGAAGAAATGGTCGAAATGTCATATTCCTTTGAGTTATTGAAAACATAGACATTTACGCCACGTCTGACAAACGTTTGAGGGTAATTCAGATAATTGTGTATCACCATAGTGACAGATTGTCAGCCCATCGCCTATTATTGGAATACACATGTTTCCCCCGAGTCCCTTACGATAACCACGGGCAAGAATTGGGGTGATGCTATTCTAAACTGGCATCACACGGCTTTTGGATGGCATCAAAATACTTACTTTAACATTAATTACCCAGAACAGACTTGTTAGAATAGTGAGCCTACAATATTTAAGCACATCTCGAATGATAAACTTAAAACAAACAATATATTTGTGGTCCATTTATAAAAACAGAAATGAAATTATTTTCGTATTGAGTTTATATGTTTTCTATAACAACTTAGAGGTATCCATCTTTTTACCGCTCGCTATCAAACTGTAATAAAAGGTATGATGAAACTTTCCCCCACAAATCATGATACTGACGTACCCCAACTTCAACCAAGTTTGAACGTACCCATCTGGGCTCAAAACATCCTGTATAAATCACCAATCACCATTCGAATGAGCAAATCGAAAATATCGAGTCTAAAAACATATTTTTGGCATAAAATCGGGGGATGATTAAATGCCGTGTGATGTCAGCTTAGAATAGCAACACCCCATTTCTTTCTCGTGGGTGTCATAAGAAGCATCTAAGAGACTCGAAAGTTACATGTGTAAATTGCAATTTTAGGCGATGAGCTGACAACGGAAAACATTAAGGGAAGTGAGCAGCGCGAGTATATAAACAAATTGCTCGCGCTGCTACTCGTCATGCCGCTGCCACTTCCCGTTCTCCCGCTAGTGTCGACTTTTCGACCGCGAGTTAAAGGAACGGCAGCACGAGTGCAAGTCGAATGTATTGCTATCGCGCTCACTCGTATTGATGCGAGAAGAGTATGACGGCAGTGTGTGAACACCTTTTATACTTCCGTAGAAGTATTTCGAGCAATATTCGCGGTAGCGGCAGGAGCAGGGCGTGAAGTCTGCTAATTAAAAATCGTGTCAGTTGTGTGTCAGTGGAATAGTTTTGGTCACAGTGGCATTATAATGAATAAATAAATAATATATTAACAATTATCCTGGACAGTTCACACAGCGTCATCTAGCCTCAAACTTAACATAGTTCGTACTATCGGAACATAATGTTTTTTGTAAAGAAGTACATATTATACATAGAAAACACCCAGACTAAACCCAAATACCTAAAAAATACGTTACATATATTTGTGTTTTGTGGGGATCAAACCCACGACACTCGGCGTAGAAGGCAGGGGTACTGTCCGCTATGCCATCGGGCCAGTCATAATGACAAAGTGTCGCTGGCATAATTAATATATAAGACCTATGTTATTATACATAATACTCGTAAAAATGTACATTATTGATTATGATGATCTATACATATAATAAATGATGATCTATACATAAAAAAAATCTTTCATTCCCATGGTAAAACACAGTAACTGGTTCTGCGAAGCGAGTTCCGATTCTTTTTCCAAAAAAATAATATAGATGTCGCTGTTAGTTTTGTAAAACGCGGTATTGACCATGTATTGACATACGATCTGAACATCCTCACGACCTAACCAAACAAAAAACAAACAAATCACACATTTAATCCTTGCGGGGTAGGTTGAGCGTCAACGGCCGTAAAAATACTATCGCTATCGCCACGTCTGACATGTATGAGGGCCGTTTAAACTATTACAGAAATATTTCGGAGTTTTATATACCTACTTTGACCTGTGGTCATGGTTAAGGTATGTGATGAATGACAGATGAATTGTGATATTTTTTTGAGTTTGCACAACTATTACTCATCACAATAAAACAATTTTAAATGGATTTAAGTTGTGTTTATTTTGGAAACGTAGGAATTGTAAAATCCAAAATAAACACAACTTAAATCCGTTGAAAATTGTTTTATTGTGGAGATAAATTGTGATTTGGGTAAAATTTGTTAATTTTTTTACCACTACCAGAGGCCGTAGGCCTGAGTTAAAGGTTTTAATACTTTTAATTTTAACTCGACATCTCTCCGTGTAACCGAGATAGTGAGTCTTGATAGACGGACGAACGGACAACAAAGTGAGTGAACCTATATTACAGCCGGCCGTAAACCTATTTACCTATATAGTTTTTATTTTAACTCGATATCTTTACGCATTTCCGAGATAAAGCGTCTTACGAGACGGATGGACGGACCGACGGACAACAAACTGATCGTATAAGGGTTCCGTTTGTTTGTACGTTTCTTTTTGAGGTACGGAACCTTAAAAAAATAAATACCTTCATTAGTTAGAATCAAAAATGATAGAGTAAAATTACTTCATAGATGTCGCTGTTAGTTTTATGAAACCCGCAAATGAAATGTTTTCTCCAAAAGTATAAGGTGTAAAAAAAATAGCTAAGAATATTTTAAGGGGTGAACAAGTACGTGAAACTGAACAACTTTCCCTAAGGAACATAAGTCGAAATATGAAAAAATAATTTGACCCTCCCATACTTAGTGTGTTACCCGGCCGGGATAATTTGTATGGGAGGGCCAATTTTTTTTTCATATTTCCACCTATGTTCCTTGGGGAAAGTTGTTCAGTTTCACGTACTGGTTCACCCCTTAAAATATTCTTAGCTAATTTTTTTACACCATGTATATAACAAAGCCACTGACAAGCAGTATGTTTTTTGACGTGAGCTCCTGCTCCCCCGGGTGAGCTCCTGCTCCCCACCATACACTTAGGTGTACATTAAAAGCCCCGGGGCTAAAATCATAGGGTCCACAACAAAAAAAAAAAAGCAGCATGTTTCCCAAAAACTAATAATAAAGTACATTAAACTATGCCGTGTGATGCCGGCTTACAATAGCATCACCCCATTTTTTTCCCGTGGGAGTCGTAAGAGGCGACTAAGGGACTTGAGGGTGCGTTGTGTATTGAAATTTTAGGAGATGGGCTTATAACCTGTCACTATGGCGATACACAATTTTCCAAATGACCCTCAAATATATGTCAGACTTGGCGTAAATGTCCGTTTTTTCGGCCGTTTATGCTCTGCCTACTCCGCAAGGGATAATAGGCGTGATATATGTATGTATGTATAAACTTGGGCAACGGATATTCTGATAGATTGTTTCTTCAAAGATAAATCTTTTTTTTGAGAAGTGGCGCCACTATCGAGGTCGTTCACCTTACACATTTTTGACCTCAGCGATACTTGCAGCGATCAGAAGGCAAGGAAGGATTGCACTTGCTGTAGTATCTTCAAGTATCGCTGCCACACTGCTTCCAGGAGAGAAAACGCCGCATACAACTTTCAAAATACAAATCGATTTGGACACAAACGATACTCCAGTATGTGCTGTATCACGTAACAGTGTCAAGGCAAAGGTTTTCTGATATTGTTGTCTGGTAGTAATGTGACCACTAATGCCGGCTTAGAATAGCATTACCCCATTTCTTACCCGTGGGAGTCGTAAGAGGCGACTAAGGGACTCGAAGGTGTGTATTGCAATTGTAGTCCATGGGCTGACAACCTGTCACTATGGCAATACACAATTTTCCGAATGACCCTCAAATATTTGTCAGACGTGGCGTAAATGTCCGTTTTTGCGGCCATTTACGCTCTGCCTACCCCGCAAGGAATTAAAGGCGTGATATATGTATGTATGTAGTTATGTGACGAGTGTACGATGGCCAACAAAAAAACGGTAGAAGCTATGGATAGGACTTTGAAAGACATACGCAGAGATAATAGGGCCATGAGCCATATCACTGTTCTTTTTTCCAGTGACTTTCGAAAAACACTTCCAGTTGTTACTCAAGGTAAAAGGCCTGATGAGATTAATGTCTCACTAAAATCATCGGCTCTTTGGCCACAAATTCACAAGCTGACCTTGACGGTGAACATGCGAACCCGTCTCGGAGGTAATCCATGGGCTGAAAAATGTTCACAAGCTTTATTAAAACTCGGCAGAGGTACTTTACCAGAGGATAACGGTCAAGTAAGTCTGCCTGAAACGCTTTGCCAAATAGTTTCTGGTCTAGAGGGAATCATTTTTTCTGTGTATGGCGAGCCTTCCTTCCTTCAAAAGAAAGATTCCTGGCTACGTGGAAGAGCTATTTTGCACCCAAAAATGATCAGACTGCTTTAATAAACCATACCATTATGTCACGAATCACTGGGGATATGGTGGTATACACGTCAATTACCACTGTTATGAATCAAGACGAAGCCACTAACTATCTAATAGAAATTCTAAACTCCTTGAGTGCGAATGGTCTTCCTGCACAAAAAATATTACTTAAAGTTAGTGTTCCTATCATGCTTATTCGCAATCTTACATCGCCAAAGCTGTGCAATGGAACCAGACTGAAGATCTTAAGCTTAAAGATGAATGTATTCGAGGCAGATATTTTCACTGGTTGTGGCGCGTATACCACTCATTTACAACAACTTTTTATTCCAATTTTAGGGCATTCAGTTTCCCGTCAGCGTTTTTTTTGCAATGACTTTAAAAAAATCGCAAGGACAGACACTGAAAGCCGCAGGCGTAGGTCTTACGATTCCCTGTTTATCACACGGGCAGCTATATGTCGCTTGCTCTCGAGTCAGTTCTCCTGGAAATTTGTACGTTTTAGCACCTGATGGTAAAACTACCAAAGTAGTTTATAATGATGTTTTGTAGCTGATGTCCATAGTATCTAAACCAAGTACCTAACCGAAAAACAAGTTAACCAGTACCTATTCATTGCACATCTTAAAGAGAAAAAACTTTATACAAACATGATATTAATATTAAACAATATGCATACATCAACTTCACTAACTCACAAGTCACTACACCATGCGTACGAAGTCGCGGGCAACAGCTAGTTATGCAATAAAATTTATGATTATGATTCTGGCATTTCAAGGGTAAATAATAAGAGAATCCGAAACCAGGTGCATAGTGTGAACGTAGCATTAGAAGGAATGGATTCTCCTTCATCATTGGTAAAGGGCGTCCCAAAAAACTTCCGAGAACCTACAACCTGGACATAACTCATGCACCAATATTATCGCGGCTTTACATACCGCCTTTTGCTGATTTATGCCGTCTTGTGTGTGGTGGGGTGAGTGAAAGGAGACGATATTATTGACCAAGGACTCTCTTTCTTTTAAACTATGACAATAAAATACTAAATTGCGTTTATTCAAGTTACCATTTCTGTCTTGATTACTCTTGCACTGCTCTGTTTTTCTGTACTTTCTCGTCCACCCAAAGTTTGTCTGGAAGATATCGCATCTGCAATAAGGCCACCTTTACGCATATTAGCTATGAATTTTCCTGTTATTTTTGTTATTTAAAGTGTTATACGTTTTTTTACGACCGTTAATGCTCTACCTACCCCGCAAGAGATAAATGCGTGTTATGTGTAGGTATTTTTTAGTCACCTGGCTGTGCTGTAGTCAGGTCAGTACTAAGTATATAGGTTTGTACTAACGCTGCCGGGATACAGAACGGAAACATTTAGGCACTTTTTTATAATGACACTTTATTTGTTTATGCCTTATTTATCTGTATTCCGCTGTCGCTTATAATTTGAACAAAAACATACGAAACCCACTTTACCCGCACATAAGTCGAATTGTATAAATTTTATTTCTTGTGTATCCGAGTATTTCTGGTTCATGCGTTTTGTCTTTGATAATAAAAAGTGGTTCAAAATTTGCTTTCTGAGACCTCTTTGTACGTTGCTTTTGAAAAAATAAGAAAGCGATGCAAAAAAAAAATTGCTTTTTGATACCTCTTAGAATAAGGAAACGCTTTGTCTTTGAAAAAATCAGAGACTGATGCATAGAAGATTGCTATCTGAGACCTCTTAGAAATTAATGCGATTTCAGACTTTACTAGACCGCCGCGTACGGCTTGTGTTTGTGAATTATCCAGAACATTTATTTATTTATTTTTATTTAATCTATCTACTTTATTCACATATTGTAACTCACATCCTATTTTGCTTGATATTCAAATTACGACGGACTTACATCTTGTTTGTCTGTCAAACACTTTGATGTACGGGGTTTTCCTCATACGATTGAAGTTCCGATATTGAAAGGTAAAATAAGAATTTCGTATTCACAACGAGATCCTTAAACAGATGCGTAGCTGTCGTAGGCGATTGCTACGGTGGCGTAGCGTAACTATGTTTCGTAGATATTGGCTACGAAGTTTTAATTTTGTTTTATTTTATTAGGTTTGTTTTATTTTACAAATTGCCAATTATTTTGTACTACACAGGCCTTATGAAGTTTTTACCCCGTACTACAAAAATGCATTTTCCCGCGTTAAAAGGTTGCTTTATATTACTCCGCGAAAATGTAGACATTTCAAAATCGGGCTTGAAGTTTCGAATATTATCGATTACATAAAACTTATTTTATGCCTTAACTTTTTTGCCGTCTGGTGCCGGCTTAGAATAGCATCACCCCATTTCTTTCCCGTAGGTATCGTAAAGGGTGATTGCGAGACTCGGGGGTTACATGTGTATTGCAAATTGAAGGCGATGTTCTGACAACCTGTCACTATGGTGATACACAATTATCTGAATGACCCTAATTTTTTGTCAAATATGGCATAAATGTCCATATTTTGCGGCCGTTTACGCTCTACCCACCCCACAAGGAATGCAGGCGTGATGATGTGTATTTTATGTGTTTTGTTGTTATTTTAATCTTGTTTGATTATTTCTATAGATTTTTTTTTCCTTCAGTAGAATTACTTAATCCATTTTCCCGTTGAACCAAACCGTTTTCCAGCGGTAAATAAAACATAGCCAAAATCGTAATAAACAACCAGTTACTTTCCCAATAACACATTTCCCTGGGTAAAGTTACACCTGTCTTACAAGGGGGTCGTTAATTAAACTCACAGGTTCTGTACAGGTTACAGGTTAACTTGTTTGGCAGTTCGCGTATAGAGTTTAACTGGATATGGCATCAGATAAACTAAAACTGATCTTAGGAAAATGAAGCAAGTCAAGTGGGTTGGGTTTTTAGTATTAATAATGTGAGGCAATGCATTTTATAGGTGCTTCTACAATGCATGACGACTACAGGAATTTATTCTTTTGTTTTTTTTTATTGTGAGACACCTGGTTGTCCAATGACTTGTTGAACCCTGGTATCAGAAATTTTGAAAAGCCTACTTTTAGTAGTAGGCCTCTGACATGGTTGTGTAACGACCACCGTCTAAGTAATCATAGACAGCCGGTTGCTTGCATAGACAGCCGGGCACATAACTATCATTCTTTTCGGACAATCAGGTGATTCAGCCTGCAATGTCCTTTTCCCTGTCATCGAACCCCCCCCCCCCCCCCAGGAATCGAACCCGCAACGGTTGCGTCGCAGGCAGGCGCACTACCATTGCGCACCATCAACCTTCTTCTGTTTTTCGTGTGGAATACTGAGTCGATGAACCACCCGATAAACAGTCACTGATGATAATATTATACACCGTGTTTTGCAGGGCATGCATTGTGTACACGTTGCTTAGGGCGCCGCACTGAACGAATTCTATCAGCCCCGAGCCTTCAATAACCGCGATTTGGGGCTCACCCACTACCACTTCAACCTTCAGATTCTGTTTGATATGCAGGTCACTTTTATGTGTTGAATCCAACCCACAAAATTGAATACATACATAAATCACGCCTCTTTCCCGGAGCGATAGGCAGAGACTACTTCCTTCCACTTACTACGATCCTGGCATACTTCTTTCGCCTCCTCTACATTCATCAATCTCTTCATGCATGCTCGTCGGTTTAGGGTACTCTTAACCTGACCTTTCTTGGCTGCGTTTAACATTGACCATCAAAGCTGGGAGAAGCTTGCTGAGGATAGGGACGAACGGCGTAAGCGTGTGTTTGATGGGCGTAAAACACACGATAATGCCTGGTTTTCTGGTCTCGCTAACAAAAGGCAAAAACGTCATCTAAACATGCATGTGCCAGTCTCAAATTCCACCTTCACTTGTAGAGCGCGCGGAAAATTATGCCGCTCCCGTATCGGCTTATACAGCCATGAAAAGTCTTGCCTCAGACACTGATTAAATCGTCTGTCACAGACGTGTGAGGCCAATGATGAACCTGACCTTTCTTTAGCACGTCCCCGATTTGATGGAGGAACGTTCGTCGAGGTCTTCCCCACAAAATTGAAATTAAAATTCATTATTCAATTTAGGATAGTATTATCACTTATTGACGTCATGATTCGTCATTGTAAAAATAAGAAATTTGTATCACACATTTTTATCTTTTTATAACAATTTTGTTGTCCACACCCCAAAGCATTTCCAGATAAACTTTATATCGTTGAAACAGAAGCTAGAAGTCAGTACAGCACGCTCGCGTCTTTGATTACTTGAACACACACTAAGTTCCTTCACTTTCTGTCTCAGACACAACAAATTGGTAGAGAGAGTCCCGCAATTAATCCACTTGTATGGATGATTGTCTGTGTTCCCAAACGCATACAACCCTAATCTCTTCAAAGTAAGAGTGAACAGGCTTCTTCTGAGTGAGCTCGCTCCATCTTAGACTCTGTCTCTGTCCTATGACCTAGACTAGAGTCAAGAGCAAACCCATTCTTGATAAAAAAAATATAGAATTGGACAGTATAAGGAAGAATGAACACCAGCGTCCTATGTTATGAAACTTCAAGCTACAATTCTAATATTCCTGGTATTATAAGTGCTAACCGTCTACGCAATGAACATGGAATTGTACCTGTAAAATTAAAGCCTAGAGTGTGCTATTGGGCACAGACATTTCACTAGTCACTAGGGAGGGTTTTCAAACCACAACCTTTTATTTTAATATTTTAAGGATAGTCGTGGATTTAGGTTCTTACATTTTCATATGCAAAATGTAAAAAGAAATGCTGTAAGTTAATATTATGAGCCGTAAACCAGCCAATAATACTGAACTTTTTCCCCAAATACGTCTATGATGCGTTATGGATGGGTCAGACAAGAATTTTGACGTATGCATCCGTAAACACACCGTAGGAAGTAGTATTTGTATGGAAATATGAGTTATGAAATTCCTTTTGCCTTACTTACATACAAACATACATACATAGATCACGCCTATATCCCTTACGGGGTAGGCAGAGTGTTAACGGCCGTAAAACGGATATTAACACCACGTCTGACAAAAGCTTGAGAGTCAACTAGATAACTGTGTATGACTATAGTGACAGGTTGTCAGCCCATCGCCTAAAATTGCAATACACATCCCTCGACTCCCTCAGGCGGCTCTTACGACACCCATGGGTTAGAAATGAGGTGATGCTGTTCCAAGCCGGCATCACACGGCATACTTTTCTGCCTTATTTTTTGCCTTACTTCTACTATATTAGTTGATTCTGAGCCTCATGTATGTATGTACGTCTAATGATTTGTTTGTTCCATTGTTGGTACTTCTGATAATGGATTCGATTCCAGGTTTAAATTACTGTATTGATTCTACTGTTTAAATAGACTATGGTAATGGATTTTACATGAAAGGTTTCTGTACATTAGCACCATACGTATGCACAATTATAATAATACAAACGTATACATCCGCCTATTGCAGTCCACTGCTGGCCTTCTCTAGGGTACGTCATAGAGCACAATCTCTCATTTTTGTCATCCAAGCGCTACCAGCCGCCTTTTCTAAGTCATCAGTCCATCTGGCCGGAGGGTGTCCAACGCTATGCTTGCCGCAACGTGGCCTCCACTCGAGAACATGCTTACTCCACCATACGTCGGGTCTACGACAGATGTGTCCAGCCCACTGCCACTTCAGCTTGCTAAACTTCTAAACTATGTCAGTAAAGACAATAATATTATACTTCCTGACTATGACAATATAATAAAAGACACATACATTTTCAAATAAGTATTGGATACATCTCAATCTGTGCAAATAAAAGAACGCCGTTACACAAGAAATCAATTGCCACTTAAAACCCCGACCTTTTCAAACTTTTACAAATAAAAACGTTTTAACCCTTTCGACCCAAAAGAAAAAAACCGGCCAAGCGCAAGTCAGACTACAGACAAAGGATTCCTTACCATACATCCATACCTACATACAAATATCACGCCTATAATCCTTTTCGGGGTAGGCAGAGCGTTAACGGTCGCATAGAACGGACATTTACGCCACGACAGGTTGTCAGCCCATCGCCTAAAATTGAAATACACACCCTCGAGTCCCTTAGACGCTTCTTACGACTCCCACGGGCAAGAAATGGGGTGATGCTATTCTAAGCCGGCATCACACGGCAGAATCCTTTCTTACCACTCACTACCTTTAAAATAGCAAAAATACCGTGGCCGTGTGATGCCGGCTTAGAATAGCATCACTTGATTTCTATCTCATGGGTGTCGTAAGAAGCGACTAAGCGACTTGAGGGTGTGTATTGCAAATTTAGGCGATAAGCTGACAACCTGTCACTATTGTGATACACAATATTTAAAATGACCCTCAAATTATTGTCAGACGTGGCGTAAATGTCCGTTTTTTTACAGTCGTTCACGCTCTGCCTACCTCGTAAGGGATTATAGGCGTGATATATGTATGTATGTATGTAGGTAAAACATTCATTTTATGCTAATTACAGTAACAGAAATACCATTATTAAATGGCGATCACGATTCATGCGACACAGCCTGTCTGACTGTCTATTACCAAACAGATACTCAGACGGAAAGACATCCTTTGAATTCAGTAATAGGATCTCTTTTTTACACTTTGGATTACATCACATCATTAAATCAGCCTTTAGGAATCAACTGCCCAGGGTACGCCAGGGTACTCCTGTTTTCACACACACACACACACACACACACACACATATCACGCCTATAATCCCGCAGAGCATAAATGGGCGCATAAAACGGACATTTACGCCACGTCTGACAAACATTTGAAGTCATCCGGAAAATTGCGTATCGCCATAGTGACAGGTTGTCAGCCCATCGCCTAAAACTGCAATACACACCCTCAAGTCCCTTAGTCGCCTACTACGACTCCCACGGGTAAGAAATGGGGTGATGCTATTCTAAGCCGGCATCACACGGCATTCTTGTTTTCGACGGCCAAAGATACGCTTGCCGAGATGCGGCGTCCACCCTTTGGAGACGGAACCTTAAAAAAGCAATGGACGTGAAAACTTATCCATTACTGCCTCTTTTGAAGGTCTTCCAGCAAACAGCGCCTGTTATCCCGATAAAGGCAATTATTCCGGCAAAAAATAAAGGAATACTTAAGTGAATTTCGAGAAAGGAATGAAATCTTCAAGTTTTTCCCCCAAGTTGGTAAAGTATGCGATTTTTGAATATTTAACCCTTGGGCTCTACGTTACACCGTTGAGTAACGTCATCAATTAAATTAATACTTTTGTTTTATTTGCCAAATTAAAGGTCTTCAGAAACTCGTGTTTGAACAATGTGACTAAGTTTATGTTAATATTATTACCCCATCGGTGTGATGCCCAAGACATTTTATAAATTTAACTAACGTATCTTTAAAAACTCAAAAAAAAAAACAAGGTTTGTACTTTCTGTACTTATTCATTAGTTTAACGTTAGCACAATAAAGATTTCATAAATAAAGTCGACTGTCTCACTTCATGTTTTCTCACTACCCTAGGTCTGCTGGAAGATATTTATTTTTAACAATAAGCTGATCTGTTGTGAATTTGATGTCCATTGTGTTATATTGTGCACAATAAACGGTTAAATAAAGTTTTTTGATTGCCCCGCTTGGATACATGGAGCTTACTGTAGATGTGTGTAAGATCTAACAAGTTTTCGTTAAGATACTCATAAGACCGATGTCTCACAGATAAGAATTTAAGGTTTACTAGGGCCTTGAATCCTTATTTTATAGCCTTTGTAATGCCAGTGACACTCAACTCTCATTCATGCCAAGGTGATATCACATACTTAACTCTGTTAGCAGAATAAGAAACGTCCATAATCGTCCAAATTACATGCTATTGACGCACAACTGAACCAATTTCACTTAGCAGACTTTAGGCCTTGGATCTAATCCAAAATACGTTACAGTTCGGTGTAACAGTCAGCCATTCAAAGACAATTCCAGAGCTACTTAGCTACGTATTAAAAACTTTTTGATTCGTTCACCCAAACGCTTTTAGCTTTACAATGGTAAGCTTTCGTGATGTCTTGTCTGAGAATACTTTTTATTATTGAAATATGGTTTTTCTTTTCTGAATTGGAATTATTTTTGTTCTATATAAAGCCTACTGTACCTGATTTTTTTATCGTGTGGGTTCCATTCACTAGGTCAGTTTTTCAACCGAATTGTTATACTGTCATTAATAACAAATACGAGCAAAAAAAATTACGACTGAACCTAAAGGATACAAATAAAACAAAATATTGTCTTAAGTAGTGTATTTTTTTATATACACACACATATAACGCCTTTATCCCTTGAGGGATTGGCAGAGCGTTAACAGCCGTAAATGGCTGTCACCATGTTAAACAATAATTTGAGGGCTGTTTCAGAAAAATCGTGCATCACTATAGTGACAATCTGTCAATCTATTGCCTAAACACATGTAACCCTCGAATAAATTGGTGGCCTCTTACGACACCCTTGGAAATGAAATGGGGTGATGCTATTTTAAGCCGGCATTACACGGCCTCAAAATGTAATTTTATTTATTACGAATAAAGCTCGATATGCGAAATAAAATGTTTAATCAAAGGAATGTAATAATTAAGCTTCTTAAATATTAAATAGACATTAATTAGTAAGGTATAGGAAAGGAAATACTTTGGCGTATTTTGTATGAATATAATCTTATTATTTGACATCGGTACTGATTGAACCCAAAAAGATTAAAATTTAATTAGGATTTTTAATTCATTTCTCGCAACGTAAAGAAAAAGAAATAATAAAAAAAGGTTTGCATAGTAACATCTTCTCCTAAATTACATAACTCGGTAATAATAAATAAAAATGTGCGTGTGTTTGTGTGCGTGTATAAATTATTTTATTATTATATTTTATCTGACAATTATTTGAGGGTCTTTCGGAAAATTGACTATCGCCATAGTGACAGGTTGCCTAGCAATACACACCCTCGAGTCCCTTAGTCGCCTCTTACGACTACCACGGGAAAGAAATGGGGTGATGCTATTCTAAGCGGGCATCACACGGAGAAGGCCCTAGGCCCCTGGGAGGTCCATGTCCAGCTGTGGCCTATTGTGCTTGTTGATCATTATCAAAGTAGGACTTAAAATATAGGAGGATTCATAGTTATAATTTGAACGGGTTCTTACCAATGAATTCGCATTTGCTTGCAACAGCGTCCAAATATCGGGAATTCAAAATAATAAAATGTTGTCGGTTAGAACACTGCAAAAGATTTGGTGTTATAAAGAGGGATGTTCGACGCAATATGAAAATCCTTTACTGCACCCAACAGAAAGATACAAAAATCTTAATTAAGTTTTCGTCACAAGTTTTTTTCTTAGATAAAATCTGAGTTCTTTACTGCTAAAAGTTAAGAATCTTTTCTGTAATTTAACTGATTTAAGACTTAATTTTTATTCATTAGTGGAAATTATCAAGAAGAACACTTTGCAGCTATCTTTTTTTCTTACCCGAGGGGAACAACTTTTTTTTTGTTTTATCTGCATTCTTTTCCAATTCACGTACCTAGAACAAAAACAAGTTTTGATTAAATAAATGTCTTAATTACATACAAAAATTCGTACATATATCACGTCTTCATCCCTTGCAGGGTAGGCAGAGCGTAAACAGCTGTGTAAAACGAATATTTACGCCACGACTGAACACGTTCGAGGGTCAATCAGAAAATAGTGTCTTGTCATAATGGCAGGTTGTCAGCCCATCACCTGTAATTGTTATACACGTCATGTAAGAGTCCCTAAGAGTAACATAAAATAAAATAAATACGAAATATTTGTTAATATAAGTGTGGTAGTGACTCTGCCGTAATGCTGGCTTGGAATAGCATCACCCCATTTCTTGCCCGTGGGAGTCGTAAGAGGCAACTAAGGGACTCAAGGGTGTGTATTGCAATTTAAGGCGATGGGCTGACAACCTGTCACTGTGGCAATGCACAATTTACTGACTGAATGACTTTTAATTTTTATGTCAGACGTGGCGTAAATGTCCGTTTTATGCGGCCGATTCTACTCTGCCTACCCCGCAAGGGCTTACAGTCGTGATATATGTGTGTATGTGTGTATGGCAGTGTATGGATGGTAAAAACTTGAGATCGTGCCTTTTGGCGTACCCTGGGGGAGGCAGCAGTCCAGCAGTGGACTGCTATAGGCTGATGACTGTACGTAAGTTATAGGCCATACCTACAGAAATTCCGCAGTGACATGTTGGTTTTTGACGTTGTCTCAGGTCGGTTTTCATTCGGATAGGGCGGCGCTGAGCGGAGCCTAGCAGTGCATGAATTTACCAATTACAAACCTCGAAATCTCCGCTCGACGTCAGTGATTGGTCAGTTCAGTTCATGCACCGCTAGTTCCGATCCGGCAGTTTCGCCTCAATAAAGACGCAGAACATCTAGTGGCGCGCGCCGTTTGTAATAGCAAATTGAACATGAACTGTATGGCGGCTCTCCCACTGCACCGCACTCGGTCGCGTAGCGCGGGATCGCAGATTTTATAGTTGTATGCAAGTACATCAGTACGTATCGAAAAACCGCCAAGTGCTACACACCGACAAAGCGTCAACGCGCAGTGGCGGGATCTCCGCGCTACGCGTCGGGGCGCGTTCCCAGTGTGTGAGGCGCCTATGATTTAAGAGACGCGCAATGCCATTAGGCAACCGTGCAAGCCGTTTCGCGACCAGGAGTTATATTTCCAAACTATTTACAAAAGAATATGGCTGGTATTATTTAAGGGTAAATCTTGTGGTAACACAGTGGATTGGGTGTTGGACGACTCTGTGTCCTACACGAAAAAAAGAAAAACCACTTTAATTTTCAAAATTTGAAAAGCTAGCCTTACTAGGTTATGCATGCATTAACTTTATTGCACCACAAAACAAATTAACAATAACTGTAAAGGATGAAATGAAACAAGAAGTACATAGGTGGACTTATCTCAGAAAGGGATCCCTTCCATTCAACATTTAAAAGGATCAGAGATTTTGTAATTTGTAGAAGTGATATGTGTATGTATACAGGATACAGAGGAAAGCCCTCCGAATACTCATAAGGTGCATTCAGTTTCAGTTAACTCACCATAAAAAAAAAACAGAAAACGGTTTTTTTTTTACTTTCCGTTGTTAATGCAGTCAGCAGATTGTGATTTTGTACGGGAGGTCGAATGTTATCTCTCGTTACCTGGGATATGTAACTTGAGGAAAGTTGATCAGTTTCATGGTCTGTATACACCCTATCAGTATTTGGAGGGCTGTCCCTTACACCCCGTATATATTTTATTTTTGAAACATGAAAAGCTGGCTTAAATATTTTTTTTACTTGCAAAATTTTTAAGCGCGGGCAGGATTTTGCAAGTAAAATTTAGCAAGTTTTCAAAAATGTTATACTTAAATATTTTTTTTTAAATTTTATTCATGCTAGCTACGGGCTACAAGCAAATCGTATCGACGTGACGTATAAACTATAACTTCATCCGTTAACAACAATGGCCAGTTGTGAATCTCACATGACACGATTAACACGTTTTGCTGCCACGTGGTGTACGTGACAGCAAAAAATGGAGAGACAATAGCATCACCCCATTTCTTAAATATGGGATTTGTAAGAGGCTTCTACGGGAGTCGAGAGTTTTATGTGTATTACAATTTAAGGCGAGAGGCTGAAAACCAGTAACTATATAGTAATATACGATTTTTCTGAATCATACTGATCATACACATATCACGCCTATTATCCCTTGCGGGGCAGGTAGAGCGTAAACGGACGCAAACACGGTCATTTACGCCACGTCTGACATATATTCGAGGGTCATTCGGAAAACTGTATATCGCCATAGTGACAGGCTGTCAGCCCATCACCTTAAATTGCAATACACACCCTTAAGTCCTTTAGTCACCTCTTACGACGCCCACGGAAAAGAAATGCGGTGATGCTATTCTTAGCCGGCATCACACGACAAGTTAATTTTTCTGAATCACTTCTCAAATATTAGTCAGGCGTGTTGATAAAAAACCGTATTTTACGGCCGTGTACGCTCTGTATACCCCGCAAGGGTAAAGTCGCGAGATATTTAGAATGTGTGTCATCCGTTAACAACAATGGCTAGTAAGTTGTGAATCTCATACGACACGTATAAGGGCCTACGTGACCGGGTAACGTACGTGACAACGCGTTATCCGACGCTTGTTTCATTGATAACGAGTTATTAATCACACACACACACATAATATCACTTACTATCTATAATCCCTTGCGGGGTAGGCAGAGCATAAACTGCCGCAAAAAACGGGCATTTACGCCACGTCTGACAAACATTTGAGGGTCATTCGGAATATTACGGAAGTCCTTACTTCATAGGATAATAGCGGAACTAGTGTAAAAAGTGTTTTTAAATAGATCCGTACTATCCGTACTAATATTATAAATCTGAGAGTTTCTGTGTGTGTATGTAAGTTAGTTACCTCTTCACGCTCAAACGGCTTGACCGATTTGAATGACATTTGGAACACAGGTAGAGTTTAGCCTGTAATAACTCGTAGGCCACTTTTTACCACAGGAAAACAACTATCACCACGGGAAAATGAGTGGCAGCGGGTGAAACCGCTGGGCGGAAATCTTGTGTGTTTATAAATGCAACTTTTCTGGTTTTCCCGTACCCTGATCACGCTACCAACTCCAAACAGGGCTTACAGTTGAGGAGTTGCATTATCCCGAGGAAAGCTTACACGTATTTATTATTATAACGGCCGATGTGGAGCAGTGGTAGTGCGACTGCCTGCGACGCAAAGGTTCCGGGTTCGATTCTCGGTGGGGCACTCACAAAGTTGATATTTATCACTTTGTGAATTTGTTCCCAGTCTGGTTAGGACATTGCAGGTGGACCAATTGATTGTCCGAAAAGTAATGGTTCCGTGATTCGGAGGGCACGTTAAGCCGTCGGTTCCAGTTGTTGTCTATGATTACTTAGACGGCGGTCGTTACCAACCATGTCAGAGGCCTATTACACCAGGGTTCATCGAGTCGTTGGACGACTCGGTGTCCCACTCGAAAAGAAGAAGAATTATAACACTAAGTAGGAAGCCAAAGTTTGCCTCAGTTTTATAACTTTCCATCTAACATGATAAGTTTAGTAATCACAATAAAACGATTTTAAACGGTTAATACTTGCAATGGAAACTCCATGTTTAATTTATTTTGACAAAAATCACTTGGACTCGTTTCATAGATTTATTGCGACTTAGTCACTTTTCTACGGGTACATATGGAGTGATGCTGTTCTAAGTAACATCTAGTTCTTAGCTCCCATCACAAGTGTATTTAAAAAACTTTGTGGGAAGCCCCGACAAAAAGTTTTTACTGATTTACAAAATAAAAAACATATTTAATTTTAATTTTTTTAAGCTATCACAACACGGCATAAATGCAGTTATTCACAGATGACAATGCAGCCTATTCCGGGGATTCGTCATTTAGTCGCCTTATACGACAACTGCGGTTAAGTATGGGGTGATGCTATTCTAAGCCAGCACCAGACGTGTTTCAACAATTAACCTCATTTTCCTCATAACAATTTAGTCGCCAATTTAACAAGAGCAGTTTTACCCGACTTTCTCAATTGTATGAACAAAGTCTCCGAAGCGGTGTCAGATTAACTTGGATTACTGACGGCTTTTTCTTTAGCTTACCCGCGGTTAGTTTTCTGGTAACCACTGACTTGTGAACCATGGGATTGTGGCAATAAAGCTTTTTTTTTTGTTTATTAATGATAGGTTTTCTCTTGACTCTGGTCTAGGTCATAGGACAGAGACAGAGTCTAAGATGGAGCGAGCTAACCCAGAAGAAGCCTGTTGACTCTTACTTTGAAGAGATTAGGGTTGTATGCGTTTGGAAACACAGACGCAGGTAGTGAGTTCCACTCTTTAGCAGTGCGCATTAAAAATGATGACTGGAAGCGCTTAGTCCGAATTGGTGGAATGGCTACCAGGTACGGATGGTATCCGGCGGTGCGTCTGGATGTCCGATGGTAGAAGGGAGCTGGTGGAACAAGGTCGTGCAGCTCTTGAGCTGTTTTTTTATCCGTGATGCCTCGGCAAGCGTAGCGTTGGACGCCTTCCGGTCAGATAGATCGATGATAGAAAGGGGCTGGTAGCGACTGGATGGTGATAACGGAGTTTGTTTGTTATGGCGTACCCTGGGGGTAGTCTACGTTCAGCAGTAGACTGAACTGGCCGTACTAAATAGGCTGATGTAATTTTTGTTGCAGATTTTTGCGCTTTATACACATTATTATAGTTCAATCGGATCTATATGATGTGATCTCTGAAGAAATAAGATTAAAACCTCCAGCCTCTAAGTACGAATTGAACGGCTTAGAATAGGATCACCCCATTTCTTTCCCGTGGGAGTCGTAAGAGGCGACTGAGGGACTTGAGGGTGTGTATTGCAATTTTAGGCGATGGGCTGACAACCTGTCACTATGGCGATACACAATTTTCCGAATAACCCTCAATCATTTGTCAGACATGGCATAAATGTCCGTTTTTTGCGGCCGTTTACGCTCTGCCAACCCCGCAAGGGATTATAGGCGTGATATGTGTATGTAATTTTTAAGGGCTCACCATATAAAACATGATGTTGTACGAGAGATAGAAAAAATAGGAATAGTAATATAATCAGGGATCAATTTTCAGTATTTTTTGTTACAACTTTCTAAAAAAGGTCATATTAAGTTCAATGCAAATATTTTAGGGTGAGTTCTACTTATAAAACTAAACAACAGTTTCCAGTCGACATATGAAAAAATGGCTTTCCCAAACAAAGTGACGCATTTTTTAATATTGTATTAAAATGGTATTTTTTTAATATTTAAATATAAAAAAATTGGTCAGTTTTACGAGTAGAACTTACTCTAGAAATATTTACACTGAATTTAATAGTACCTTATATAACCGTACTGAAGCAAATTCTATTGATTTATAGTCCGTGGTTTGTAAAGGTCTATTTGGGCAAAGTTATGGATTAAGGAACTGGGTAAAGTTATTGGACAGGTAAGTTGTGGGATCTTTTGTATGTATAGTTTTAGTAAATAGTTGTTTCTTTTACTTGTGTACTATAAAGTTATTTTGGTGTAGTTGTTTTTGAGTCATCTATTTAAGGCCGGCACTATAACTAGTGCCTTAATTGCCTTGTGGGGATATCTTAGAACAACACTCTGTTTTTTTTGCCCGTGGGAGTAGTAAGAAGCGTCCAAGGTACTCGAGAGTTAATGTGTATTGCAAATTTTAGCCAATTGGCTGACAAACTGTCACTATGGCAATAAACTATTTTTTTAATGACCCTCAAATACTTGTCAGACGTGGCGTAAATGTTCGTTTTTTACGACCGTTTACGCTTTGCCTACCCCACAAGGGATATAGACGTGATATATGTATACGTGTGTCTCTTACACCCTAATATTACTAAAGTGCTTACTAACAAAGAAATTCAGTAAGAACGTGACCCAAACTAATGTACTTCCGATCTTTTGAAATCACACCTTTTTACCTAACAATTTAAGGCGAGTGTAGTCGGGAACGGCCTTGACTGTGGCGCCGATTCACTTAAAAAAAATTTCTTCATCATCAGAATGTACGTTGCCCAAGTTTTTAGTATTATCCTTAAGTAAAATTAGAACCTACACACTGAATGAATTAAAGTTATCGCAATTTATACCAAAAGTGGTAGTTTTAGGCACTTTTTGCCGCGAATATTTCATTGAGTTTGAAGGTATTAATTATACTTAATGATAATTTTAAAAACTTGAGCAACGGACATTCTGATAGATTGTTTGTATAAAGAGAAAATATGTTTTTGTGAAGTGGCGCCATTGTCAAAGTCGTTCACGGCTACAAACTCTATATACCCCCATAAAAGAAGGTGGCGAAAGGCTACTATATAAATATATTAGTATAAGTTTTATGTGTAAGAGGCGAACGGAAGTACATAAAAACCCTACGTGACCACGGACACTCTGCAATAGAGTAGTGTCTGTAATACAGAGCGTGCTGAATATAAATTTTCATATTACCTACCTGGAAAAATTCTGTGATGACTTGGTGAGTTTTCTTGTTTGTCTAGCTTAAAGTCTATTTGCATATTCTATCATGTACGTAATTTTTCGTGAATACCAAATTTTAAAACACTTTGAACCTGCGACTTTCGCATTACTAGTGGCAACGCCTCTTCCATCTGGGCTACCGCAGCTCGTTCCTTGCCCGCCAATTGTGCGAGTGTATTTTAATGATAGTAACGCGTGGCACGGCTCCATCTACCGGGTTAGTTTTGCAACCGATACCCGTCGATTTTTTCTTTTATTGATTTTTGTAAAGATTTTAAAATTGTTTGTTGTGGCGGTTCTCCCGCTTATCGTACGTCGCTGCGTATTTTGAACGCACCGTAATGCATGCGTCTGTCAGACGAAAAGAAATTGCGAATTAAGATCTTATTCCCATAAAAATATGGCTACTATGCGATTACACATCGCAACGCGAATAATTGACCTGTAATACACATACACATATCACGCCTATTATCCCTTGCGGGGTAGGAATATATTCGACATATATTCGAGGGTCATTCGGAAAATTGTGTATCGCCATAGTGACAGGTTGTCAACCCATCGCTTAAAATTGCAAAACACTAGTCCTGTAGTAGCCTCTTACGACTTCCACGGGAAAGAAATGGGGTGATGCTATTCTAGGCCGGCATCACACGGCGCCGACATGACCTGTAATAAATATTATAAATGAAGAATGTCAATGTCAATCAATAACCCGAAACCGACAATTGAACGTTCCCTTCGAAGCACGAATCCTATATTCGTGGTGTAAGGGACAGCCCTCCGAATATTGATTGGGTGCATGCATGGTATTGAACAAGGAAAATATGTCAGGATATGACAAAAATATCGAGTTTCTATACAAAATGGTCGTGGGTTCGATCCCAATAAGACACAAATATTTGTTAAGTCATTTTCAGAGATTTGTGATTAGTCTGGGTGTTTCCTGGTGCCGGCTTAGAATAGCATCACCCAATTTCTACTTGGGTTGTCGTAAAAAGCGACTAAGGAATAATCATCCAGGGAATGGGCAGCAGCGTTCCCTATAAATGCAACATGTTGCAGTACAATTTGCCTGACAAGCGTAGTGAGTATGGCAATACCCCCCAAGAGGGGGAGGCCCATGTCCAGCAGTGGACTGTTGTTAACTCTAGGCGTAAGTTTAAATATGTAGTCTCTGTATCACTACCCTTATCTGTGCCCGATATAACACCCTGTATGAAGATTTACGTTCCACCTTTATCTTATCAAGTTCCAACGAAAAAAAAAAACAAGTTTCGAGCCTGTAGGGTACTTTATGCCCTCGGGGGTATATTATTATAGTTTGAAGGTATTTTGTAGGCCTTTGTTCTTGTAAGCATGTTTTGGGGAAAAAGTGTTACACATACACATATCACGCCTCTTGTCCCTTGTGGGGTAGGGGTCTGATTGCTGGAGACCAGCTCATCCAGGATTATTTTGCATATTTTTTCTATGTTTCAAATATAGTTTAAAAAAACTGGTACAACTTTGAAATAAATCTGGGAAATTTCGATGCTTCTGTTGTTAAGGGGTAAGCATGTTTTGGGGAAAAAGTGTTACACATACACATTACACAAACATAGACATATCACGCCTCTTGTCCCTTATGGGGTAAGCAGAACGTAAAAAACCGCAAAAAACGGCCATTTACGCCACATCTGGCAAATATTTGAGGGTCATTCGTAAAATTGTGTATCGCGATAGTGACAGGTTATCTGCACATCGCCTAAAATTGCAATATACACCCTCAAGTCCCTTAGTCGTCTCTTACGACTCCCACGGGAAAGAAATTGGGTGATGCTATGCAAAGCCGGCATCACACGGCATCGGCACGGCACGGTTATACGTTTATTGCAATTTTAAGTGACGGTCTGACAATTTATCGCTATGGTGTTACACAATTTTCTGTATGACCCTCAAATGTTTCTCAGAAGTGACGTACATGTCCATTTTTACGGCCGTTTACGCTCTATACACGCGTGTATGTAACAATCTAAAATTATATGATGGTCATAATATATCATAAAATATTTGAAGTACCCTTAGAAGCACGAAAACTAAATACATAGGAGAGGCTTTCGTCCAGCGGTTGAACAATGATAAATAATAATAAGGCTACATAATAAAACAGGTGTCTAAATTACAACATAACAATGGGGTGGTATGGGATCTACCTCCTAGCGGTTGGGGTGGTATGGGATCTACCTCCTAGCGGTCCACCCCGGGCAACGGCAACACAGGCTTGCCTGTGGATAAGTCCGGCTGAACGATCCCACCAAGCGGTGGAAGGCTCCGTAAGGGGCCGCCTGGCTCGCGACCACCATCCCACCGAAGTCTGGCGCCAAGTAGCTTGCTGCGTTCCGTCAGTGTGTGGGAGTGCCAGTGCCTTAACAGGCTTCTTCTGGGTGAGCTCGCTCCATCTTAGACTCTGTCTCTGTCCTATGACCTAGACTAGAGTCAAGAGCAAACCCATCATTAATAAAAAAAAAAAAAAAAAAAAACTCTGTAGTTTATGCAGTTTAGGCATCTTACCAATACAACTCTATCTATTTTCGAAATCGGCAAATGTTATTTTAGCCTGTCTTCACATTACTTATAGGCTTGAGCTAAAAGGCTTAAATCGTAGGCCCAAAACAATATTGATATAGGTAGGTCCCAAAGGCAATTTCATTTCCAATATTAAAGGGAATTTTGAAGACATGGGCCTTATAAAGTTATTGTAAAAGCTTTACTGAATAAATATATATATCACGCCTATATCAGTAGTGTAGGCAGAGCATAAATAACCGTAAAAACGAACATTTACGACAAGTAACCAATATTTAAGGGGCATTCAAAAACTAAACTGAATACTAAATTTTAAGACACTTATCTCTATTGGGTACACAATTATTATAGAACTTTTTATTTTAAATGTAAAACGTGAATAAACAACCTTTTCTATAACTATTAATATATCTTCTAAGCAAACGACGCCTTTATCCCGTAAAAAGAACATAGAAAGACTAAAAAACATTTTTTTAAATATTTTTTCGTTTTGCTATTTCATTGTGCTGCATTTAATTGGCCAAAGTGTGCAAGATAAATACAAATTTGTAAGGCATACTTATCGTCTGATGCTGTCTTAGAATAGCATCACCCAATTTCTTTTCGTGGGTGTCTTAAGAGACGACTAAGGGACCCGAAGGTTACATTGCAATTTTAGGCGATGAGTTGACAATCTGTTACTATGGTGATACACAGTTTTCTGAATGATCCTTTAATTTTGTCAGACGTGGCGTGAATTTTCGATTTTTACGGCCATTTACGTTCTGCCTACCCCGCAAGGGAAATAGGCGTGATGTATGTGTGTATCGAAAATATCGATGAATTTGAGCTTCCCCATTTGCGAAGTGAAATCCAAAAAACAAAATGGAAAACTCCTTTACAACCATTCGCTCGACAATTAGAGATGAAAGTAGCGTCAGCAAAAACATTCAGTACGTGACACCGTTCTACGCGGACCATATAACGCGATTTTCAAGATTTGCGATATTCAGTTCAAATCACTTATTTCTAAGTAGTAATTAACAAAATTTTCTTTTAGAAAGTCCGTTAACATAACATGAGACATGAAAAAAAGAATAGTAATATAATAATTTCACTCCAATTTGTGCGAAAATCTATAAAATCGATTAATTAATATTATGTGCTCAATTTTACTTATAAAAGGCTGCACGGCATTTTTATTTCATTTATTAAATTAAAATACCCCGTTTTACGTGACGAAACGCATCCCAATGTATTTAAGTTTGGATAATTCCTATTGAATTGAAGCGCACGTTAAACCTTCGGTTATTTATTATTAACAAAATTCAAATTTAATTTTTCTAGTAGGTAATTTTCTAAATAGAAACAACATTTACCTAATTCAACAAATTCCAGCCCAAAAGAAACAGAAAATAATATTTGCTTTGATTTCTTATCTTAAATTACAACAAATTATCAAACTCCTCATTAAAAGTTACAGTTAGTTAGGAAATATTTGTCTGAAAGCTTTCGTTAATTATACTAATTATTCTTATTACGGAAGAACTTCCCGCCTCTGTAGTCTGTTGGTTTGAGCTTTGGGATCTGGATATGGAGGTCTTAGGTTCGAGACTCGTGACAAATTAAAATACATCAGTTGATTCGGACGCACATAGTTGGCTAGAGTTCGAATATTTTCACGTATCGTGCTTCATAAGACACGTGAAGCGTTTAGTTATTTTTAGCTCACAAATTTTATTGTAGTCAGAATATTAAAAACTGATCATAGAGTACGTCAAAAAGGCATCAAGGATGTCTTAAAAAAACGTAAAATATAATTCGATAGACGTCACAATTTTTTTTGTGTTTTCGAAAGAAATTATCATCCAAAATGCTTGCGTTGGTAATTATTGCTATTTTTTTCACAAAATAAAGTTAAGATTTACTTAGGCACGTTAGTGGCGCCATCTATTGGCTTTTAAGGCATATGGTTTTTTAATAAATACACAATTTTCTGAATGACCCTCAATCATTTGTCTGATGTGGCGAAAATTTTAGTTTTTAAGGGTGTTTACCCTCTGCCTACCCCGCAAGGGATATGAGTGTATGTAAGTATGCCTGGTTTTTTAATCAGTATAGAAAGACCTTATTGATTAACAAACTAAAAAAAAATGCGGCTAAGAGATTTTTTTTCTTCTGACGGTACCAGACTGTTGCACTCGAACGGACGTACGGTCGGCAGCTAATATTAAGAGTCCATTCGTCCACTTTCATTGTCAGAGCTAATTCCACTTGTACAGCTATTCGCATGCTATACAGCTACTGGTGCTATAGAGGTTGCTTATTCAGCTTATAGTAAGTTTGTGGGGGAGAAAATGACACATCAATAATTTAGGTTACAATTATTATGTAATTGACAGTGGTAGGTTTCTTTTTCAATAAGCACAGGGGAGGCCTACGTTCAGCAGTGGACTGCAATAGGCTGATGTATGTACTCGTATTGTATGCATGAATTATATATGCCACACACACAGAGACATATGATAAACCTTTATCCCTTGCGGGGTAGGGAGAGGGTTAATGACCTTAATAACAGGCACTATCTCCACGTCCGACATAAATTTCAGAAACGTTTAAAAAATTACGTGTTTTGCTAAAGTGACAGGTTGTCCATTTGTGGCTTAAAATTGTAATATAAATGAGATCATTAAGTCCCTAAGTCGCCTCTTATGACACTCGAGGAAAATAAATGGGGTAACGCTATTCTAAGCCGGCATCACACGGCTAAGAAAACTATCATGTTTTATAACTCTAAAGAAAAGGTAATTTCACACTCGTAACAACATAATTTGGTATTTCAAAAATGTTAAAGTAAATTTTGCACATAAGTCGAATTATAACCTCCATTTTGAAATCGACTCTTAACATTTGTTATTGCATACAACTACACTGATAACAAAGTTACCCTTTCACACCTTTGAGGGTAACTCTAAGGGTAAGGGCGAGATTTATTAAAAAACCACGCTTGACCGACGACGCAAAAACAAAGTTGATTCAAATGTATAAATGGGGGTTTTTCTTTGATGTTATAAGAGAAAATAGGTTTATGCTTATATGAGTGTGAGACATTCTGAAAATAATTTGATACGTTATTTTAATGTGTTGTGCCTGAATTCCGCAATATAAAAACGTCTAAGTTGTGTCTCGACAGTGTCAGTTGGATGGTATTGGTCAGTTTGAAGTATAGAATATCACATTGGCAATATAATATTAGTTGCAATGACTGATGAAAACATCGAGACCCAAATTTAATTACAAAATAAACTGTGCGTGCCATCAATGGCTAAGCAAGCAGATCATAATTTGTGTTGTATTGTATGGTACACTTTAATAAAATGTAATAAGCAAATAAATATATTTGTATGTGCATTTGTTTACTGAAGTAAAAGCGGCGCTGACCGTCCAGTGGCGCCCTCATCTGTATTTAAATAATTTCTTAAAATCTAGAACGGGCATTAAAAATGTAAGACGGACAAATTGTTTACCTGTGTTATAAGTTTATTTCACGGTGCAATAATAAGTTAATACTGTTATGCGTTACTTTGTCAAACGTCTTTTAAAACACTAAAACGGAAAAAGATGGCCATTATTAACCGTTAAACTCATTAAAAATTAAAAACGCTAGAAAACGCTCGTAGTTGTATATTGAAATAAAGTTGATGAGTTTAAGTTTGGCAATACAGAGAGTTAATGTTGCCAGCATTTTGGGTACTCTGCCACGGTGCGCCGCTCTGATAAAAGTTATTTTTATTTGCAATAATTTGCATTTGTTTGTTTTGATGTTTATTCCAAAAAAAAAAAAGGATTAAGTTGACGTGACAACAATTAGTCCGTGTAAGATTTTTGATATTTCGTTTGGTTTTAATGACTGTGCCGATGGCGTAGCGGATAGTACCCCTGCCTGCTACACCGAGGGTCGTGGGTTCGGTCCCCACAAAACAAATATTTGTTAAGTCATTTTCAGATATTTGTGTTTAGTTTGGGTGTTTCTATGTATAATTTGTATTTATTTTTTTGCAGAATTGTCCTTTGCTGACAGAGGCCATTTATTGAAAAGAATTGAATTGGTTTTAATGAATGAATTAAAAACATGTGAGGGCGCCACTATACAGTCGCATTTAGCTCGCTACTCGTACAGTTAAGTTTATGCATTTAAGTAATGAGTACGCACAAGTTCAAACGTTTCTCATTATCTCTGAACAAACTAGTACATAACCCAAAACAAACCTAATTATCAACCGGCTTCGTAGGTTCACGTTAAATGCCAATACCGCAGATCAAAATACTGCCTAATAGTGTAGCAAGTACTACATAAACACAGGATGATTTTTTTCTTGAGACCGGAGACGACGAGCAATACAATTAACCTGGGCGTTACGTTTTAGGGTTCCATTACCAAAGGATCAAAACGGGATCCCATTACTGAGACTTCACTATCTGTCCTTGTAAAAAAATATTGATCTAAGATTTTATAACCGAAATTATTACGGTAAAAACCGTAAAAAGTTATATCGTCATATTATTGCGATATCATATCATTTCAATGCCGAAATTTTTCGTTACTGCACCGTTCATGGTACCGATATTTACAAGATATCTAAGCCGCTATTAAAGGGATATTCTTAGGTCATCTCCCATGGTCCTGTAACGTCGCTATAATACAACGTAATGCTTAGTAAACGACATGACACTAGTTATATAAAAGTAGCTGTAGCGCTATTTTTACCGGTACCTAAACCTAATTACAACCTTTTTGCGTTTACAATCATTAAAACGTATAATGGTACCATAATCATTCATTTTCTAGGATGCGTCTGTCAAACACCTTGGTCAAATTGCAGCGGTACAATGTAGCATGGTATACGTTTTTGTACAACAATTAAAAATGTGCGTAAAAATTTGTCTGTCAGTCCTTCATAGTAGAAGAACCGCCTTACCCTGAATTTTAACTGAAAACGACCCGTGATATTGATCACATTTGTACTTAACACACCCTATATACAAACCAATTGGAACTACCCAATATTACCGGGAATACTTTACAGGTATATTCCTATTTCGATTTGCTTGCCAGCTCCAATTCCGAACAGCTGTAAATTAGAATGATAGTCAAATAACCGCATCCGAAACTGAATTCGCAGTTGAATTTCTGTATCAGGAATTCCTGTGTAAATTTCGTATCGTTGAGTCTATAGAGATTTGCACAGAATATGGAGGTTTTGAATGTGAGATATGGCATTATTCGCTTGGCATGGGAATCTTGACCAGAATCAGAATATAAGAATAAAGTTAATTTTATGAGGCGCCTTATGGGGTGTATTTAAAACGACTAACGGGTATTTTTCTTTTTTTACTTCAGCACAAGGGTTTTTCGAGTGGTTATTTTTGTAGCATACTTATTATTCATGGTTGGTCCTTCCTAGTAGGTATACAATAAAAGTCAGTAACTGTTCGGGCCACCCTGTATACTGTAGTTACGTACTTTAGTACATTCCAAAAGTGCAGGAAGTATTTTTAACATAAAGTTTTCTGTACAATATGTTAAATCAAACCACTTTTTTTATTTAATTTTTCGAGTACATTTCACTGTAGAGCTAAAATTTACATTATATACAGTAACTTTTATGTGCGGTAAATTTTAGATAGATGATCACTTTGTTGCTTACAACACAAGAAAAACAAAACAATACAGACACCAAAAAGTAAGCAAAGGTGGCATTATCGCTTGCAGCGATCTCTTCCAGGCAACCTTTACCTCAAAAGAGACGATTAGAGTGGAATCCTGAAATTTAAAAATGAATACCTATGTACACTAACAATCATATAAATTTTCCTAGCATTCTATTTAAACTTCTGTGGAAGATATTCCCACATAAATTCCACATCTTCATTCAAATGTGTCGAGTCGAGTGTGAGTCAATATTAAATTGAGTGTGAATAGAGGACCCGGCACTCACTTGCATTTCCGTGACAATTTGCAAAGTGAATGCTGCTTGCAACCTTGAAAAAGATTTCTAAGTAAGCTTCATACTCGCATCACAATAAAACAATTTAAAACAGATATAAGTTGTGTTATTTTTGGATTTTACAATTCCTTCGTTTCGAGCTCTTTACAGAGCCCGTGATCACGAATGACTGAAAAATCCAAAATAAACACAACTTAAATCCGTTTAAAATAATTTTATTGTGATGAGTAAATATCCTTACACAATTTTCCGGTTGACCCTCAAATATTTGTCAGACGTGGCGTAAATGTCCGTTTTTCGCGGTTGTTTGCGCTCTGCTTACCCCGCAAGGGATTATAGGCGTGATATGTGTATGTATGTATGTAGTAAATATGTATCGATTTGTTAATTTGTTACCAGTCTGGTAAGACATAGCAGGCTGAACCATCTGATTGTTCGTAAGAAAGATGATCTCGTGCTTTTGAAAGTACGTTTGGTCCCGGTTGCTGTATAATATGAAAATTGTTGTATAATAAGATTACTTAGACAACGGTCGTAAGACAAACATGTCATAGGCATACTAGTATTTGACGGTTAGAAAACTCTGACACCAGAGTTTATCGGTACGTTGGACGACTCGGTGACCCATACGAACAAAAAGAAGAAGTCTTCTAGTAGTAGATGGTAAGCAAGATTAATGGCTTAACTAACGCGCCTTCCGAAACCCGGAACCATCTTTCAGGCGAAACAGCCTGCATTCAACTGGAATCGAATTCTATCTGTCTAATTATGAACAAATTCACGAAATGACAACATGCCAAATATCAAACTGTGTGTCAAAGTATCGAACCAGGGACCTTCAAATTCCGAGACCAATAAGCTCTCTAACTACTACACTCTGTAGGCACTTCTAGTAATTAATATATAGTAGTTCTATGGCGTTCTACGAGTGTCGTAATTTTAACTATAGTCCCTCAGCGCATACGTTTAACCGCTTCTCGCTCGCTAGATTAACTAATACATGAGAATATTGCCTGTTAGGTGCTGAATCAAATAAATATCACCCCATTTCCATATTGACAAAAAGGTCAAATAGAAATAGAAATAGGGAATGAGCAGCAGCGTTACCTGTGAATGCAACATCTTGAACTGCGCTCGCCAATCCGATTGCCAATCGTGGTATGGCGATACGATAAGAATATAAATCCTACTAATTGTACACAAACAATAATCAAATAAAATAAAAAATATTATATTTTTAAACAGCCCTCAAATATTTGTACGACGTGGCTATAACTAAAATTTTTCAGTCGTCAACGCTCTACCTACCCCGCTAGGGATAAAGCCGTGATATTTGTATGTATAAATACATCTGTTTTTCCATATTACAGCAGCGGGTGAAACCTCGAGTCGGAAAGCTAGCGTTTTAGTAAAGGATGCCACTTCCAGTGATATAACGGATAGTAGTTCTACGTGGCCTCAAGAGGCGGCTTGAGTTTAACTATGTGGTCCTTCGACGCGTTTCCACGCCGGATTAACTAGCACAAGCGAATATTCCAGTACATTATGTAGTGAGAGCCGTGTGATGCCGGATAAAAATAGCATCACCCCATTTCTTTCCTGCAGATGTAACATGTGTATTGATTTTAGCCGATGGGCTGTCAGTTTTCTGAATGACCCTGAAGTGTCTGTCAGACCGCGTGAATGTTAGTTTTTATTGCCGTTTCCGCTCCACTTCATTCTGCTAATAACCTGTCATAGTAATATAATTTTTTTAAACGGCTCCTCAAATACTTGTCAGACAAATTAAAACGACCGTATTTTACGTCCGTCAACGCTTGACCTACCCCGCTAGGAATAAAGCCGTTGTAACGAACCCCACTAAGGGCGCTTATGAGTTATCCATGGATGATGGGGCTTGTTCAAGTTCTAACACTTGAAGGAGTATCAGACCTCAAACAATGTCCCAAAACAATATAAATAAATGGCTCGTGATTTAAATTATTAACGTGATCGATCGTCTAGTTAGTTAGTAGGACCCATTACGTTGTGTTTAATATAGAAAATAAGTAACCCAAACAGTTCTTTAAGAAGGTACATGGATTTCTAACATGAGTAAAGGTTGGACAGGATCGGGAAAGGTATATGAGCCTCACGGGGCCCCCTCTCCGCCCCTGAGAAGTAGAACCCTCACCCCTTACAGTTATTCAGAATTGATATCCATTTTCCCTTAGTCGTCCTTGCACAATTATCAATTGTGCAAACCCGACCAAAAGAGCAGACATCACAACTGAATTCTGTGTTAATTTGGTTCTCCCTGAACTGGATAGTGGGTTTTGACACCCAGGGTTGAACAGATCGCACCAACAGACAGGTGCTGTGATGTACTAGACACCACGGAGAAGTATTTAGGAATCTAATAGATTCAGATGTTCATAGAACAACATATTTAATATTTGTATAAGTATAGCCAATCTCATGACCAGCCGAATTGACACCATTGTGTCTGGTTGATGAAGTAAGTATGATAAGTTAGGTTATCAGTCAAATGACATGATTCCAACTAGTATCTTTGGTAATATTTCAGTAGTGGTCCTTAGACCAACGTTCAGATATAATCTGCACAAGACATTTGTCTACAATTAATATGATCCATACGGAGGTTAGTTAGGGAATGCAGTTTATGCTAGACCCTTCAATAATATGAGCTTCATATCGCGAGCCAGATGAGTGTTTGGGAATGCTATCAGCAAATCCCATATAGTAGAGAAAGGCTATTGCAAAAATGAATCTCATAATAACCGCCTGTGGTCAAATAATTGGTCTTAGATCATAATGCTGGTACAGAAATATTGAACGCAAAAGTATAGTATGGTTTGATGCGGGAAGATAGAAGCTGTCACATGACATCTGATGACAATCATTTGTCTGTAGGTAATTATTCTGTATTCACAGATCCACATTGGCATCATTCTGCCAGTCATGATAGGTTTCTCGAACAAAGTATGTAGATGTAATAAAATTAAACATCTGAACCCATTACAGGGTAGGATATTAGGATGGGAGTATATTATCTACCCACCATATAATCTGATGAAAGTAGGTACTACTATAAAATAGCAAGTACAATTTATAAGTAGATATTTAATCCACTGATGAACACCGCCGTTCTCATTATAGAGATGTAAGTAATTTGATTGCAAAGCAAATTAAATTATTGGTAAGTATAAACAATGTTGTTTCACTGCTGGACAAATTCCAATTATGTATGAAACACAGGAACATATAAATAAATTCCATAGTCGCCTTAGCAACGAAAGGTTTCTTTATAAGTAGATATTTAATCCACTGATGGACACTGCCATTCTCAATACTGAGATATAAGTAATTTGTTTGCAAAGCAAATCAAATTATTGGTAAGTATAAATGATGTTGTTTCACTGCTGGACATATTCCAATTATGTATAAAACACAGGAACATATAAATAAATTCCACAGTCGCCTTAGCAACAAAAGGTTTTCCATGATAAATAGTTTCTGTTAAAACAAAGTACAGACAAAACTTAGGAAATAACTAGTCCAATCTGATACTTATATGGTGTGGTAGATAAATGAAGATAGGATGGAATCAGTAAAAGGATTTCCTACCTAACCCCTACTAAATATTATAAATCATTAGCAAAACCTAACCGCTTGGCAATAATTTAGTGCCTAATTTGTAATGTTTTCTTACTATCAATCTAACAAGAATTAGGATGGCAAAACTACACTTATCTGGGTTTAGGTAGATAGTAGGCCAGCCCACAGCACTCCAAGGTCATCCACTCAACTCGCAGTCAGCTGATATCTACAGAAGACACACGAACACAGCTCCAAACATGTATCTCCACACTCCAACACACAGCAGTCACATTCCAGGGCAGAGGCGCAGCGACCACGGGACAAAATCCACCTTCCACATGAAGTGGTGTGACACCAATCCAGCAGCACCTCAGGGTCAGGACTTTCACACTGCACTCCTCTTTTTCTTCCACTTTTACTACTTTTCTTCTTAGATCTGCATACTTCACCGATTAAAATCAGACTTCCTCTTTCGCCCACACACCAGGCCTTATATATCCCTCCAAACGAAAAGACCAGATACATATTCTCGAAAAATCTCCATCCAGAATCACCCGTTTCACTTCCGGCACCACGGCTTATTCCGCTCGAACTGGAATGATCTCGACTATTCGATCTTAGATCCATATTAGATTTATTTGATTGTGGGTTCCGTACAAAATAAAATTATTACTTTTCTAAGTTTAAATTATGAAAATCATAGAATTTAGTTTCCTTAAATAAACTCAGACTTTGTTATTGAATCAAGATTGTTCTAGTATGAGTGTTTCCCATTAATCACTGATATTTTGTTAGTAGGTTATTTTACGTTCAACTAATATTCAATGATATAATATTTAAAGTTGATTGGCGAATATGCTGAACAAACAGACTTAGTAGTGTATTCTTTATCTTCTTCTTTTATTCATGCGGGACACCGATGTTTTTGTATGTGACTTAGATTTGCTGGTAACTCATATATTTCTAACCCATTATTTTAAAATGATGTAAATATTTTCCCCAAAAGAGAAAACCAAGTCCAACAGTAGTCCACTGCGACCAATAATGTTGTTGTTCTCAGATAATTTAAATGTTTACTTATTATTTAAAGGTTTTTATATTCCACCCTTAAACGGATCCCTAAATAGTAAACATATCTTAGTTTAGCTACTCAACACCAGGCGTCGCTTCTGTCGCAATTAGAATATTCTCGAAACATAATTTATTTAAATTATTTTTACTACACATAGCCTAAACCAGTTTATAAATAAAAGAAAATTATTTAATTATAAATAAAAGAAATTATTTCAGACATAAAATGCGTATATAAACACCTAAATTATGCCTTTAACATTTGAAATTATATTTTACTTTGAGAGCCATCTCTTGCCAATCTGATGAACCTTTTAGATTGATGCCATCTATCGACATTGTACTGAACTACTAGCGAATCTGATCGAACGTATTGAATTGATTCTCATATATTGAACTAGCTTTTACCCGCGACTTCGTCCGCGTTAGATAGTTTTTTTAGAAACAGGTTCTAAAGTTGATATGTATATTCATAGTAAGTATGACAGTGATATTAGAACAGTTCTTATCTCTACTGTTTAAGGATGCCTTCCTTGCTTCTGTTGTTAAAGGGACTATGGCGGGTGACAGGAGTGATGCCAATAGGCAGAATGGAGGGTTCCAGGTGGAGTCGGGAAAAGGGTAGCTACCCGCCTGGTCGGGTGTTGTGGCCAGGGGACCGACTGGTCCACCTGGATAGAATTGGAAGTTGTATATATGCGTTGCGCAGTGAAACACTTCGATACCGCGTTTCAGGCTCTTTGTTCTGTCACGTGGCGCCATCTTGCAGCTATGTTGGAACTTCTGTTGCGTCTTGCTTGCTCGTGAACCACTTGGAGTGAGTTTCTTGTCGTAGCTCCCAGAGGTCGCTACAGGACAATTCCAAATTTGCCATCCGGTGTACTGCGCTGACAGATCAATATTTATAACCATGGAATACAAAAGTCAGTAGATAGCAAAAAAATCCTTGGTAAAAAGTTGCCAATGTCCTTTCTCAACTTATTCCCATCATACTGGCCAACTTTTGTTTTGGAACCATTTCTGTATCTCTAATAGTTTAGCTGGGCTCCTGATGGTACACCTGGTGGTCTACATAAGGTACTCCAGATCCTCAATGTCCTTGTGAAAAGAAGCGGCCCATCATACTAAACAACTTTTGTTTTGGAACCATGCCTGTATCTCTCACAGTTTAGCTGGGCTCCTGATGGTACACCTGGTGGTCTACATAAGGTACTCCAGATCCTCAATGTCCTTGTGAAAAGAAGCGGCCCATCATACTGAACAACTTTTGTTTTGGAACCATGCCTGTATCTCTTATAGTTTAGCTGGGCTCCTGGAGGTACACGTGGTGGTCTACATCTGTACTCCAGACCCTCGAATGGTGATAAAAAGTAGCCTATGTCCGTTCTCGGTATGCTAGCAATCTCTGTGCCAAGTTTCATGAAGATCGGTTCAGCGGTTTGGCCGTGAAAGCGTAGCAGACAGACAGACAGACAGAGTTACTTTCGCATTTATAATATTAGTGTGGATTTAGTTCTCTACTAGATGTCGCTACTTTAAACGTATTTTTCAAGAGGCCAGGGTAGTATTTATTACACCGTGATATATGTATTTAAGTATAAATGCACCGATTTTTCCATTTAAAAACGACAGTAGCGGGTGGAACCGCGAAGCGAAAAGCTGGTGTTCCAGTAAAGGATGCCACTTCCAGTGATATAACGGATAGTAGTTCTATGGCACAACGTGGCCTCAAGAGGCGGCTTGAGTTTAACTATGTGGTCCCTCAACGCGTTTCCACGTCGGATTAACTAGCACAAGCGAATATTCCAGTAAATTATATAGTCAGCTATTATTTCAATATTTTTTTATTATTAAACGAACAAGTATCACTCATGATGTGGGTTTACACGACTTACTTGTTGAAACGTAGAGGGATAAAACTCTCTACAAAATTTCAACAAGTAAGTCGTGTAAACCCACATTATTTCAATAGTTCTCTGAAAAGTATAAAAATATTTTTGGGTAAATTGAACCGCATTTTTGCCAAACTTTAAACTTAAAACTTATTAGATAACTTATTGCCAAGTAGATTTGAAATATTTGAAATAGTGAACCAGTTCATGAAACTGAACAAATTTCAAAAGGGAACATAGGTCAAAATATGAAAAAGAAACTTGGACATCCAATACAAAACGTTCCAGCCAACCGGGTCAATTTCTATGGGAGATTCAAATATTTTTTAAAATTTCGGCCAATGTTCACTGGCGGAGAGGAGAGAAGATTGGAAGTTCCTCCACCGACAAGAGTTTGACTCTTAAATTTGAAGAAGAAGTTCCTTGGGGAAAGTTGTTCAGTTTCATGGGCTGGTTCACCCTTTATAGATCCAATCCCGTGCAAATCCATATTCATAATTTATGAATGAGAAATTGTATTTAATTGTATTAGTATAACTATTAATTCTATAAAATAAGTAGTAGCCGGTTGAAAAACTCTGACACAAGCGTTCATTTGTCTTTCTTTCCCGTCGCAACAGAGCGATCTTATGTTATGAATTCTCGTTTTTAGTTTGTTGCTATTCTTGGTAAAAACATGGGCTTTTTCTTACCGCAGGAAAACATATATTTCCCATGGAAAATTCAGGTATGTTCGAATTTCATTTCGTCTATTCTACATAAACACACAAACATAAATAAATCTGTTTCTCCGATAAGGTTGGGTAGGGGCACAAAGAATGTATTTCAATAATTTTCCGGAATACGGAATCAGTCAATCCCTTAGGCATCCCCTTTGAGGTCAATAATATTTAGTTGTTTTTCCCTAAGGGCCTGTCAAAACGGTTGTTTTATTGCAATAAGTATGGATCTGTCGTACAACGCGCTCTCGGTTCTAAACGGGTATTTATTTAGGTTCGTTTATTGGTTGGCCACAAGTCAGGAGTGAAAGCGTTTACTTAAATATGAAAATATCAGTTAACGCCATTGCCATGCCATTGACACTCAAGTAACATTCTAATATATATATATGTGATTTTGCATGCCGTGTGATGCCGGCTTAGAATAGCATCACCCCATTTCTTTCCCGTGAGAGTCGTAAGAGGCGACTAAGTGACTTGAGGGTGTGTATTGCAGTTATGGCGTTGTGCTGATACCCTGTCACTATAGCAATACACAATTTTCCGAATGACCCTCAAACATATATCAGACGTGGCTTAAATGTCAGTTTTTGCTTATTACGCTCTGCCTACCCTGCAAAGGATAATAGGCGTGATGTGTGTGTGTGTGTGAGTGTGTGTGAAATCAAGGTGTCAGTTGACAAGGACGCTTATGACATGTCCCACAGTACAATTTATTTAGGCTCGGCCTCAGGGTGACAATAAACAGAGGCACTGTTCCTAACCAAACTGTTTGAGCAACGCGCGACGCATCCTGAACGCGAGATCTACTGGACTATTTCTGTCCTTTTAAAAGCACGGTAGTGGACTGAACACATCTGTCATAGAACCAACGGACTGTGGAGTCAGCGAGTTCTTGAGCGGAGGCCACGCCTCGGCAAGCGATGGACCTCCAGCCTGATGACTTAAAAAAGGCGGCTGGTAGCGACTGGATGAAACGAGAGATCATGCCTAATGGCGTACCCTGGGGAAGGCCTGCGTCTGGCAGTGGACTATGTATGGAAAGCAAAGCCACCGTAAGTAAACTTCGTGGCAAGTAGTTCCACTTAGAATTCTCCAGCGGCAAATTCAATCGGGAAATTTAGAACTAAATCAATATCAGATTTTCCATCTTACAAATAAAAGAATGTGGTACTCAATTTTACATTCCCAGTCTGGTTAGTAAATTAAAACCTTAACAACCTGATTGTCCGATAGATTAGGTTAGGTTTAGGTTTAGGCTGTGCTTCGGAGGGCATGTTAAACCGTCGGCCCCGATTTCTGTCTGTTATTACTTAGACAGCGGTCGTTACAAAACCTTTTAGAGACTTACTACTAGTAGTAGGCGGTTTAAAAACATGACTCGTTGTCTGACACGTAAAGAAAAAGATGAAACTTATTCTATTTCAAACCATTTCTCTGTTGTTTCGCTCTCATATTCAATTTCTACTTAAAGTTCAAAACTTCCGATATATGAATATTTCACTTTTATTTGCACAATGCAATATCTCAATATTGCAATATTGTTCTGCTAGTCTTCTGCAGTCTGAGAGTCAGTATTAAGACAGAAGGTACCCTGCATACCTACACTATTTGGGCCAATTTAATGCTATGTTCACACACTTAATGCCGTGTGATGCCGGCTTAGAATAACATCACCCCATTTATTTCCCGTGGGAGTCGTAAGAGGCGATGAAGGGACTCGAGGGTGTGTATTGCAATTTAAGGCGATGGACTGAGAACCAGTCACTATGGCGATACACAATTTTCCGAATAACCCTCAAATATATGTCAGAAGTGGCGTAAATGTCCGTTTTTTTTGCGGCCGTTTCCGCTCTGCTTAGTCCGCAAGGGATTTTAGGCGTGATATGTGTATGTGTTCACTCACTCTTTGCACCTGCTCCTATCACGAATATTGCTTGAAATACTTCCGCGGAGGTATCAACGCAAGTAAGTGTTCACACACTGCCGTTATACTCTTCACTCAGCAATACGAGTGAGCAAGTTATCAAAACATTCTCGTCTTTAGACTCGCGCCCGAAAAGCCGACACTTGCTGGAGTACGGGAAATGGCAGCGGCATAACGAGTGGCAGCGCGAGTAACCTGTTAACATGCTAGCGATACACAGGGCCCTTACTTTTCCCTGCCCATATTGGTTTATTAATCTTATTTTCGTGTGGGACACCGAGTCGTCCAAAGACCCGATAAACCCTGGTGTCAGAGTTTTTCAACCGCCTACTATTAGTAATAGGTCTCTGACACGGTTGTGTAACGACTGCCGCCTTAGTAATCATAGACAGCAACCGAGATTGACGGTTTCACGTACCCTCCGGAGCACAGAACCATCTTTATTAAGGACAATCAGGTGATTCAGCCTGCAATGTTCGCACCAGAGAGGGAACAAATTCACAAAGTGAAAATATCAACATTGTGAGTGCCCCACCGGGAATCGAACCCGGAACCTTAGCGGCAGTCACACTACCTCTGCGGCAGTCACACTACCACTGCGGCATATCGACCTAGTTTATAGGCTTCATTTTCAAAAGACTTTATCTGAGGCATATTTTTTGGTCGTAGTCAATTGTAAATATGAAGAGTTCTGCTCAAACATATGAGAAAGAGAATCGTTATTACTTTTTACTTTGACTTTGCCTGCGATTAATATTTCTGTGTGACGCGGATTAGAAAAGCATGACCCTAATTCTGCCTGTGGGTGTCGAAAAAAGCATCCATTGAATGGGCAGCAGCGTTCCCTGAGAATTCAACATTTTGCAGTGTGCTCACCAATCTCGTTTAATGTTCACAGAATATGTATTACCGTTGCCACTATAACAACAAATACTAAAAAATAGAATACTTTTTTATTCTTTATTTAACAATTTTAGCCATTATAGAGATACCGAGCATAACCTTTCCATAGCTCTCTGAGTGACATGTAACCGGCGGCCAGTTTTACTGCCAGGTTCCACATCTCGGCTCCATAGGTTTCCCAAATTCCTGATACTCAAACAAAAACGCGCGATGGCAGTACCGTTCGTTGTGACACGAGCGGCACGAGATTCTATGTAGTAGTCGTATACGTATAGGTCGGTCGGGCGTGTGCATGTGTGAGTGCGCAAACCGGGCGTTAGTATGAAGTTAAACTACTGCTTTTTAGTATATTGTGCTAGCGGCAACCGCATAATACTTAGCTATAAAGTACACGAGATAAGGTGCATTGTAAAACTAAACTCGCAATGGCTGCAAGCTTACCCGCTTCATATAACGTAGATAATATAACAGGAGACTTGGGTCATATTGTTTTGAATTGAAAATCAGTTTAATGTACAACAGAATTATAAGATAATATTTTGCAGGTTTAATCCGTCTATCTGCAATATACTCACACTTCTCAATGTACAATAAATAAATAATAAATGAATAAATACATACATAAACAGGTGTAAATAACATTGACCTTCCCCTATTGGGAACAGATATAGTTTACCATACCAGTTCAATGGAACAAATTAAATTAAAAGCTTTGCGTAAGTTCCATCAAGGAACTGTTCAAAGGAACTAGAGAGAGCAAGAAGCATTCACAGGGAACGCTACTGCCCATTCCCTGGATTACCCATCTTAGTCGCATTATACCACATTCACGAGTAGAATTCAGATGCTATTCTAAGATAGCATCACGCGGGGTAAAAAAATTATAATGAGTAAGCACTATCAGCAGCGACTAGAATCCATTTAAAGGATTTAACCTTTAATGGTTGTCAAGAGTACCCTAAACCGACGAGCATGCATGAAGAGATTGATGAATGTAGAGGAGGCGAAAAAAGTATGCCAGGATCGTAGTAAGCGGAAGGAAGTAGTCTCTGCCTACCCCTCCGGGAAAGATGCGTGATTGATATATGTATGTATAATCAAGTATGTACAGTATGAGACCAACTCTGACACCAAAATTGATTTGGTCCTATTGGGTCATATTCTGCAACATGTAACCCATGAGTCCCTTAGTCGCCTATTACGGCACCCACGGAAAAGACATGGAGTGAAGCTATTTCAAACTGGCATCATACGGTTCTTTATAATAGAAATTCAGAATATAAAATAACTGAACTGAACCTGTGTAAATAGACCAGATAGTTCATTAACAGAAATCTATTTGATCCAAAACGTTCCTACGTCATATTCAGAGGCTAAATCTGACTAAATACAAGCTCAATAGCGAACAAATACCGGTCCAGTACCGTAATATTAAGCCAGAACCAGTACATACCCGGTATAACCGGTAAGGTATCGGTAAAGCACTCAATTTGGAAGCGTTTGCACGAAATCCGAATTGCGTTTGAAAAGGAATGCTCCTGTTTGCAATATTTTGAAAATGGAATGTGCTTAATTTGTGAAAGCGCCACATACATACATATTATACACAAACATATATCCCGCCTCTATCCCTAGTGGGGTAGACATAGCGTAAACGGTCGTACAAACGGTAATTTACGCCACGTCTGACAAACAATTGAGGGTCATTCAGAAACTTGTACATTCATACATATATCACGCCGATATCCTTTACGGGGTAGGCAGAGCGTTAACGGCCTTAAAACTGATATTAAAACCACGTCTAACAAAAGTTAACTGTGTCAATCAGATAACTGTGTGTCACTATAGTGGCAGGTATCAGCCCATTGCCTAAAATCGCAATACACATCTAACCTGCGAGTCCCTTAGTCTCCTCTTACGACACCCATGGGTCAGAAATGTGGTGATGCTATTCTAAGACGGCATCACACGGCAGAAAATGGGGTATCACCATATTGACAGCTTATCAGCCCATCGCCTAGAAATGCAATTTGACTGGCCATATGGCGTAGCGGATAGTACTACTGTCTGCTACGCCGAGGGTCGTGGGTTCGATCCCCACAAGACACAAATTTTTGGTCATTCAATTTACAGATATTTGTGTTTAGTCTGGGTGTTTTCCATGTATAATATGTATTTATTTTCAAAGAGTATTTAAGTATTAATATCAGCTATTAAGTTCCCATAGTACAAGCTTTGCTTAGTTTGGGGCTAGATGGCGCTGTGTGAATTGTCCAGGATATTTATTTTATTTAACACACGTGTAACTCTCGAAGGTACTTCTGGAAACGGGACTCCCCTTATTGAGGGGTGATTGCCATAATCACCACGGTTGGCAGGCAGGTTGTCAAACGGAATCAACATTAACAGTAAAAACTACTGCCTATTCTATACATTTACCTCATAAAATAGAGTGCCATGAAATTAAATTTCGATGTAGGATAGAACGTGCACTGATTGGACTTTATGACCCGTCATTGTAAGAAAGAAGAAATTTGTTTAACACAATTTTCTTCTAAATAACTATTTTGTAGTGCTCTGATAGAAAACCGGCTATTTTTAGGGAACGCTTCTACCCATTCCCTTATTACCATGTGGCTAAAAATGAGTGACGCTATTTTAAGACTGCATCAAAAAAAATTGTTACACAATTTATTTATTTATCCCTTTGTCGCTTTTTACGACACCCCTAGGTAGAATGGGGATGTTCCTATTCTAAGCCGGCACCACACCACACGTTCTATTCTCACTGTATAAACCACGATTAGGCCCCAACCGCATCCAACTTTTAGGTCAACATAACCATTAAATTGAAAATGACCCTAATTCATGTCAAATACAAACAAAAGTAACATTTGCACAACACAATTAATCTGCAAACAAAAAGCAGAACAAACAAACGCTTGTGTGTAATATTAACTAATAATTCATGCATAATTACCGAAACTAAAACCTGGATCATGCATAAAAACTTAACTACAGCAAAAATACAACCGACTTTAAAGTAGAATAAGAATAAATAGATAATCTGTATCTTGACAACTGCTGAATTGATTTTGATGAAATTAATTAGATCTAAGTTAAACAATTCTTACAGAAATGAATAAATGGTTCCAGTAACTTTTGCAATATGTGATGACAACATTACAAACTTACATAGACTCTCTCTGACTCAGATTCCTCCGTCCTTTAGGATTCTGCACGGGAATGTTAAATACACTTACCAAGCAACTTGTCATGGTTACTAGCCATCAGTCCTCTACTGGTTATGGGTCTCCCCCAAATTGTGGGGTATTTGCTATGCTCACTTCGCTTGTTAGGCAGGTTAACTAGCGCAGTGTTAATGCCATTAATACCTATGTATGTGACACACGAAAATACCACCACAAATGTACGTATTTTTAAGGATGGGTTTGCTCTTGACTCTAGGTCATCGGACAGAGACAAAGTCTAAGGTGGAGCGAGCTCACCCAGAAGAAGCCTGTTCACTCTTACTTTGAAGAGATGAGGGTTGTATGCGTTTGGAAACACAGACGCAGGTAGTGAGTTCCACTCTTTAGCAGTGCGCATTATAAATGATGACTGGAGCGCTTAGTCCGAATTGGTGGAATGGCAACCAAGTATGGATGATATCCAGCGGTGCGTCTGGATGTCCGATGGTAGAAGGGAGCTGGTGGAACAAGGTCGTGAAGCTCTTGAGCACATTCTCCGAAGTACAATCTGTAAAAAACCGACGAGCAGGCAACCTTGCTTGTCCACCAGTTTTATGTCGCCTATACGCCTCTTGGCCCTGCGTTCCACCGACTCAAGAGCGGCAAGTTGGTATTTGGCCGAGCCATCCCAAAGGTGGTGGTGGTATTTAACTAATATTTGTGTCTTGTGGATATCGTCCCTACGACCTAAGTACGACCCTCGGCGTAGCGAACAGCAGTACTATCCGCTACGCCATCGGCCCATTCAAAATAATCAACCAGTCAAATACATACGAATCAATAACCTCCTATGTTTAAGTCGGTTAAAACGGTAAAATGACCGGTTTTATTACCGCGGTTTATTAGATCGTAAATTATTGCGGATGCAAGGATGAGGATTTTTCTTTTGTGTATTTGAGAGTTTTAAATGTACAGTAGGTATAACCCCATAGTCTACCCACTTTTTTATGTTTTTCCATAGTTATGAGTGAGAGTAGTGAGGTTCAAAATGACTGGTACAGATGGTGTACCGGGATAGAAATGGGATTAGTAAAGATCCCATGTCAAAATTTTCATCACCCGTGGGTAACCCATTTCTACACGTGGCTTGGTGTCGTAAAAGGCGTATAAGGGGTAAATCCGGGGAATGGTTCTCTGTGAACATCTATTATATCTTGCACTGCGGTCGCCAATCCATCTGCCAAGCGCGCTGAGTATGGCAAATACAATAGGCACGTGTCCGTCAGACGTAAACAGGCCGATTTAATATATCTGCATAAGATTCTTCATTCTAGACTTGATTCCTCAACATTGTTGTCTCAACTAAACATTAATACTGCCCATAATGTAATATACTATTTTCAAGCTGTGTAAATGCGTTTAGGGTATCAGTCTAGTTCTAAACAATTTTTGTATCCACAATAGACAATATTGATTGTTACCTGTTGTATTTACCTAATAAAATAAAATAAAAATAAAAGACTATTGTGGCTGTTGTAGTCCAAATTTTGCTAAAGATGTTGACCTTCAAATCTAAGCTTGGGTTCAGCCAAAAACAAACCCATCATTAAAACGTCTTCTTCTGTCGTGTGGGCCACCGAGTCAATGAACGACCCGATGAACCCTGGTATCTAAAAGTCTATAAGCTGAATCATCATCATCATCCCCAATATGTTGCACCTCCAAAACCGTTGTTTCTTTCTAATAATCACAAATTGGAAGTTCCTATCACTATGCATGAACTTGAAAGTTGTATTAAGTCTAAAGACACGGCTCCGGGATGCGACGATATTTCCTTTTCCATGGTCAAACATCTTCCGACGAACGGTAAACAAATTCTTTTATCTCTTTTCAATTATATTCTTTCGAGCGGTTTTGTTCCCCGGCAGTGGAGGGATATAGGTGTGGTTGCTATTCCAAAACCGGGACGTGATCCTTCTTTGGCTTCTTCCTTGAGACCGATCTCATTAATGTCTTGTATTTGCAAGATATTTCATTTAGTGATTAAGAGAAGGCTAGCTAGAGTGGTATCTTGAGAGAAATTGTATCTTTTCAGAAGAAACAGTAGGCTTTCGTAAATCAAGATCATGCCTTGACAGTCTAAGCAGGATAGTGTCAACTATCCAGTTGGGGTTTTCAAATAATAATTTTACCCTAGCTTGCGTTCTTGATATAGATAACGCTTATAATAATGTAAATATTCAGGGCTTGGGTAGCAAAATCTGTAGTTATTTATGGATTTTTTTAAGTTGTCGTCATCTACAAAATAAAGTAGATAATTCCATAATTACTAGAACTTCTGGTCTAGGTTTAGCTCAGGGAGACCCACGGGGGAGACCCTCTTTCTCCACTTTTATTTAATGTGGCGACCTACAGTATTTGCGGTGAAATTACTTCTCACGGGGTACATATTTCTCAATACGCGGACGATTTCGTATTGTACCTGAGTGGTAGTAATATGAATATTTTAAGTAGTAAATTACAAAACTCTTTAAATGTTATGATCTTGGCACTGAGTGAAATTGGGTTGAAAGTTTCACCTTCTAAGAGTAAATTGTGTGTTTTCAAAAAGAGTCCCAACAGAGAGCCCGTAAATGTTAAGATAGATGAACTAGTTGTGAAAAAAGAAATTAATATTAAATATTTAGGTCTATGGCTTGATCGATCTTTAAGGTGGGGAAGACACATCAATGAGCTACGTGAAAAGATTTCCAGATTTCTTAACATTTTTAAAGTTTTGTCGGGTTCTGGGTGGGGAGTTCATCCTTGTCATCTTAGACGTTTATATAAGGTGTAAAAAAATTAGCTAAGAATATTTTAAGGGGTGAACCATTACGTGAAACTGAACAACATAGGTCGAAATATGAAAAAATAATTTGACCCTCCCATACTTAGTGTGTTACCCGGCCGGGATAATTTGTATGGGAGGGCCAATTTTTTTTTTTCATATTTCGACCTATGTTCCTTGGGGAAAGTTGTTCAGTTTCACGTACTGGTTCACCCCTTAAAATATTCTTAGCTAATTTTTTTACACCATGTATATAATTATCTATTATAAGGAGTCGTCTAGATTATGCTAGTTGCCTTTACGATAATTGTTGTGTTTCCAATCTTTTTAAATTAGAAAAGCTTCAAAATCAAGCGATGCGCATTATTGCTGGTTTTGTAAAAAGTTGTCCAATTCATGTAATGGAAAGTGAACTATGTTTATAGCCTCTTCATATTAGAAGGAGATATCTTGCAGGAAAGTTTTGGTTAAAATCTAGTTCTTTAAAAAATAATGTTACGCTTACCATTCTGAATAATTTATGCCCCTCAATTAATGTAAGATATTGGCAGAATAAAAAAGTTCCACTTCTTGTCACAATTCATAACGAGCTTAAAGATCTTAAAATCTATACTAGTAGTCAGTTACACATGTATAGGTTGGATTATTGGATGAACTACTATAACTTACAAGATATTGTTAAATTCAAAATTAAAGGTATTGATAAGGCTAAACGTAACTATAAAAGTGTAAACCTTCGGAACACTTGTTGTCAATATTTAGATACAAACTACAGAAACCATTATAAAATTTTCACTGATGCATCAAAGGACAAGGATTTAAATATGGGTGCTGCATTTTGCGATGCAACAAATAACAGTAGTTTTAAATTCAAAATTGTTAATAATATGTCTATTATGAGTCTTGAACTACTAGCTATTTCGGAAGCATTGTCGTATACTATGTCATTAAACTGTAATGAGATTGTTATACTAACAGACTCTAGAAGCGCGCTTCAGCACTTGGCTCGGTGTGTCTCTGGTGACAGAGGCAACCCGATTGCCTATTCTATTATAGAATCATTATGGTGTTTGACATTGAAGGCTAAAAAGATTGTTCTCCAGTGGGTACCTTCACATATTGGTTTAGTGGGTAATGAAGTGGTTGATGATCTAGCAAAAAAAGCTTCTAGCGATGGTGAACTAGTCTTCAATGTCCCACACTATTCTGAGTGTACATATTTAATTAAAATTAATTGTTATGATTTGTGGAAAGAACATTTTGATCTCAGATCTTTGGAAAAAGGTGTGTGGTATAAAACTTTCCAAAATGAACCTTGGAAGTCTCCATGGTTTAGCGATTGTAATTTGGGAAGACGTGACCTTGTAACAGCTTTTCGTCTTCGTTCCGGACATATTCCATTAAACAAATTTGCGTTTCTTATGGGTAAAGAGGCATCCCCTAATTGTTCTGAGTGTGGCACAGTAGATGACGTAGTTCATATTATGATGGAATGTGTTCGAAATGAGGACTGCAGAGTTCAAATGTTTTTACAATATAGTGATGCATTTGTTTTTCAAGTTGGATCTTGTAATAGTGTTCTGGCTTCTCCCTTGTCGGAAGTAGCCAAAATGCTGTACAGGGTTGTATTGATAGGTCTTCGCAGAATACGAAAGCACCTTCTGCGGGTACCATCAGTATAGTTTATTTCTTTATTCTTTTTTGTTTTGTGATTTATACTATGTGTTGCACAATGGAGTGGCATTGTCATATTTTGACAAAACTCCTTAAATAAAGATTTAAAAAAAAAAACATCTTAAGCCAAAACAGTTCAGACCGTACTTAACACGCTTAACAAGCAGGTCGGCAAGTGCAGTGCAAGGTGTGTTATTTTACAGGAAACGCTGTAATAATACTCTAACAAAGCCACTAAAGGTCTATAAACACTGAATGGCCAAACAAAACGCTTGCAATACTCACAATCGCAAGCCCGATGCAACTATCGACTAGTGTTGTGCACTGGTTGTAAAAGTATCGATATCGATAGTTTTCCCCTTATTTGAGCAAACATACTGTGACTTTATCATCATTACATCTGCCTTATAGCAGTCCACATTCCTATATGACAAACATTGTTTTGCATATGCCTATGATCCCTTGCGGGGTAGGCAGAGCATAAACGGCCGCAAGAAACGGACATTTACTTATGCCACGTCTGACAAATAATTGAGGGTTATTCGGAAAATTGTGTATCGCCATAGTGAAAGGTCGTCAGCCCATCGCCTAAAATTGCAATACACTCCTTCGAGTCCCTCAGTCGCCTCTTACGACTCCCAAGGGAAAGAAATGGGGTGATGCTATTCTAAGCCGGCATCACACATCACATTATTTTGAATATTGTGTTATTTGTGTTCATTTGAAACTTGATTTTGACTTGATAGCTAATCACAATAAACAACTTTAAGGCAAGTCGCGTATTTGAATAATCCATATTAATTTACCGATTAGGTGATTTGAGAATTGAAGATTAAAATATTTTTATTAATACATAAAAAACTATTTTAAATTAAGCTCCAAAACCACTGTCACCTTGATTCAATTGTAAACAGATATACATACATATATACACATGTCATGTATCTAACCCTTGCGGGGTAAGCGGGACGTAGACGTCCATAAAAAACGATTGCTATCGCCACGTCTAACCAATATTTGAGGGCCGTTTCAGAAAAACTGTGTACCTATTACTATAGTGACAGGTGGTCAGCCTGTCGCCTAGAATTGTAATACACATGGAACTTTTGAGTCCCTTAGTCGCATCTTACGACACCCACGGGAAAAAAATGGGGTAAATGTTATTCGAAGCCGGTATCACACGGCATATTCGAAGCCGGTATCACACGGCATACAAAATATATAAGTTAACGATAACTTATATCAGTTATCGATACAAAACTTTATCGATAATCCAACAACACAACACTACCTCAAAACAATAGGTTTAGTTCACTTGGCCACCGGCCAATCATATAGTGCGGGCGGCCGCTACATTTGCATTACTAATTGTGTTACCACTCTGCTTGAAATGTTTTGATTTCACGCTTACCGCCTTCCTGTGTCGGCGGCGCGACTGCACTAATGCGATTTACTAACAGGCGTTTTGGCGTTTCTGAACTATATTGTAGTTGGTTAGATTGCTCTTTACGACTACTCATAACCAAGTGAGAAAGTATGATGTGTAGGAGTTGATCAGACTTTTCGGTGACAGATATGTAAGTCAACCGCAGCCACAGAAAGAGCCATTAACTACGGCTACTGCAGCGCCATCTTCCGTCTCGGCGCGCGCGCAGCGATCCGCGGCCCGTAGTGTTCAGCAATCACAGCTGACGGGCGAATGTGATCTGTCGACCTCCGTGAAAAAGGCTGTCTTAGGCGCCTCACACACTGGGAACGCGCCCCGACGCGTAGCGCGGAGCGGCAGATCCCGCCACTGCGCGTTGACGCTTTGTCGGTGTGTAGCACGACCACGAGGCGGTTTTTCGATACGTACTAATGTTCTTGCATACAACTATAAAATCTGCGATCCCGTGCTACGCGACGGAGTGCGTTGCAGTGGGAGAGCCACCTTAAGCAGCCGAAACTTAAAGGGCTATACTCTCTAACAAATAAATAACAAGCAAGTCGCGTAAACCTATATCATAATATTCTCAGCATACATCATATTAGGTACTCATTATAACTATCAGTTATTATAAAAGTCTAAATGATCTTTATTTGTGAATCTTACAACAGATATTGTATTTTTTAAGTAACGCAACATTTGTGACATGATATGACGCAATATTTAAAATTAAAGGCAAATAAAAAAGAATAGTGAACAAAAAATGTTTTCTTATAGTTACGTATAATTCGCGAAGAAAAAAAAGATGTGTGAATGGTGGCAGGGAACGTAAGACTTTCAAGAACGCACTCATTCTATAATTGTTCTGCATACACAGGATTATGTGACGAAATTTTCAATAGCCTATCGCGCTATAAAGTCCCAGCGGTCCTAGATTGATCACTACTACCCCACTTGATAGACACAATAGTTGCAACTGCGTGATTTCGGATCCGGAATTAACCAGCTCAATTATCTGGTAATACGAGACTTGAAAATTGGAATTTTGAAGTTATGTTAGTAAGAAACAAGTACGTTACTTACTTGCAGTAAATATGGTAACTATGCTGTTGCAAAATACAATAAAATTTGCTGGTATCACACATTTAACTCATAATATAAGCATACAAAATTCAGTTATCTGTAAAAACTCTAAAATATTGAATAACAAAAATGTTACTATAAAATAATAAATCATAAAGCAAATTTTGTTGAAAAATGTTAAATATCAATTAAAATTATTTAAAAAACACTTGAATACTATAAATTTATTTTTCACATAAATAAATATAGAGGGCGATTATATATTTTTTTGCGCATATTTTGCGGTTGTGGATTCAATTCCCGTTTCAGGGCTCTTTCATCTGTGTTCGTGTGGAACAACGAGTTGATGAACGACCGTTTATCTGATGATGATGATGAGGTAACGAGTAGTGCAAGTAATCAAATAGACAAGCTGGGCCTAAAATCTGCTAAATGAAAATGTGTCAATAGCGTGTCAGTTGGATGGTTATGGTCGTTTCATATTCTGCTAACAGTTTGAAGTAAAGAATATCACAAAGATGACAGTTGAGTGTCGCAATAAAAAAATCGGGGCCAGAGGACCGTTGCCAGGTGATGCCGGTTTGGAATAGCATCACCCCAAATCTTTCAAAACACTCCGTTAAGAATAAACTGCCCTTACATCCTTACATTTACATACATCTATCACGCTTACATCCCTTGCTGGGTAGGCAGAGCGTAAACGGCCGTAAAAAGCTCAATTATTACTGTTATTTACGTCACGTCACTTACGTCTGGGGTCATTCATACAATTGTGTATCATCATAGCGACAGATTACCAGCCAATCGGCTAAAATTGCAATACAAATGTAACCCTCGATTCGTGTAGTCACCTCTTACACCCACGGCATAGAAGTGGAGTGATGCTATTCTAAGCCGGCATCACACGGCGTCAATATAGTAACCAAAATACTCAGTCGGTACAAATCGAGCCGGTTTTCAATTAGGAATTAACAAAATTGTTTCATAATACAGCCTCGTAACTGAAGGACGGACTGACGGACAGACAGACGGACAGCTGAGCCTCAGTAATAGGGTTTCCGTTATTACCCTTTGGGTAAGGAACCCTAAAAAAGAAAATTGTGTGATACAAATTTATTTTATTTACAATGACGGATCATGACGTCAATAAATAATAATACTATCCTACATTTAATAAAGAATTTCAATTTCAATTTAAAATCCACATGAAACCGAGCACAGTCCAAACAACTGACCTACACAGACTTCGTTGAGATTTATTAGCCGAAACCAATATTGATAATACCGATACAGTATTGGCCTGGCTATTAGCGGCATTTGTATCGATATCGGTTCCGGTTTTGGCTATGTATCGATTCGGTTTGATTAGGCTGTTTAGAATGGTAATTGGTAATGAAAATCGTATTTCGACCTCCCATACAAATTCACGATCAGCCTTGACTCTGAAATAAATTGGTAATTACTTTTTACCCGTAATAATAATATAGCTGTGTGATGTCGGGTTAGAATAGCATCACCCCATTTCTTTCCCTTGCGTGTCGTATGAGGCGATTAAGGGACTCGAGGGTTACATGTGTACTTATAGCAATTTCAGGCGATGGACTAAGAAACTGTCACTATAGTAATACACAACTTTCTGAAAGATCCTTAAAAATGTTTGTCGGAAGAGGCGTAAATGTCTGTATTTTTACGGCCGTTTACGCTCTGCGTACCCCGCAATAGATATAGGTAATTTGTTTTCTATTCAAATTTAAAATTATGTGTTCATAACTTAAGCCGACTCAGAACAGTATCATCTTATTTTTTGCGCGCGTACCATAAAATTCGACCAAGGAAGGTCCAAGACACGAACGCCAGCGACACACAAACGACTTAATAAATTAAATATATCCTTTTTCAAGATTGTTACTTTTTTAGCTAGGACATTAGGTGGTTCGCCTCGTGTTGTATTTTAACGCACCATAACGCATTCGTCTTCCAGGAATTGTGAATCCCAATCTTCTGTCAAACTGTATTTGTATGTAAATTGAATTGGAAATCGCAATTGCCTTTTGTCTGTCAGACACATGCGTTACGGCGCGTGAAAAAAATGCAGCGACGGACAACAAATGAGAAAACCACCTTAACCCTTAAGGTTCTATTCCGAACCGAGCGGCCGACAGCACATGCTGACGTCGGCCGCCGCGGTACTGGTTTGTATGGATTTGTATGGGATACTATCCGAACCAAGCGGCGACTGCACAGGCCGCGGCGGCCGAGCAGTCGACCGTCACGGCCGCTCGGTCCGGAATAGAACGTAGAATAGCCTTTTACGACACTAACGGAAATAAATGTAATGGCTATTCTTATTTGTTACCAAAAGGCAACGTTGGAAGATCATTTATGGCTTTTTGTTAAATTTTAGATCCTAGAACAACTCAATTCATTCATTTATTTCGTTCTAACAACAAAAGAGATTTATTTTATTTTATTTGGGAGATTAAGTTTTATACAACAGTTAGACCAGATTAATAAATTATATCGGACTAATAACAAATCTCCACCTATAGATATCCGCTTATGTCTTAACCCACACAATATACGTGCCTGTAACTCGGCCACGTCCGTGCATTATCTCGGAGTTGGTTAATCAGTTTAGCTAGTCGCTAGTTCCAACACGAGTTCGCTCCGTGGCGCTAGTTCCAATGATAATATCCTAACTCGTGGTAACGAGAATAATTAGGTCATTATTCAAAGGATTGGGAAGATCTTTAAGTTAGTAAGGAGACTTAAATTTTGTAGCTTAAAAATGAGACTGTATAATTGCGACGGCTGATGTGGCGCAGTGGTAGTGCGTAAAGGTTCCGGGTTCGATTCCCGGTGAGGTGCTCATGAAGTTGATATTATCACTTTGTGATTTTGTTCCCAGTCTTGTTACGACAATGTCAGCTGAACCACCTGATTGTCTGTAAGACATATGGTTCCGTGCTTTGGAAGGCATGTTAAGCCGTCGGTCCCGGTTGCTGTCTATGATAACTTAGACGGCGGTCGTTACACAACCATGTTGGACGACTACTACTAGTTGTAGGCAGTTGAAAAACTCTGACAAGGTTCATAGGGTCGCTCGTCAACTCGTTGTCCCATACGAAAATAATAATAAAGTGCTTATATATACTTACTATCCATTGCAGTAAAAGTAATACTTGAATATTTAAATTTTAAAAGATCTTCAAAATGGATCTTTTATCCTTAACAAATTAGTATACCATCACTTAATTCCTAAACGTAGCTGTCATAAAAGCAGGCTCAGGAATAAAACCAGGGAATGGGCAATGCCAGCAGCATTCCCAGTGAATTCATTTTGCATTGTACTTATCGAATAGTTTTGACGACGTATTTTAATGACAACAAGCATGATAAATAGTAAAATTTAAAAACACGACTGCTTTATGAGTTAAAATATAGCCTATGACACTCGGGATAATGTAATGATTCTTCTGATACAATTTTCATTCGAATCTGTTCAGTGGTTGACGATTTACAGTCCTTTAAAGAATCGCATATATATACATACATACATACATGAACTCTACAAACATAACTCTCTTTTTTTGGTTAGGAAGTCGTATAAAAAAGAAAAAAGCATTAATTGTACCATGTAAGAACCCTTAGCAATAACCATTGAAATCAGCCAATCCCATCGCACTTCCCAACTATGTAATAAAGCGATATCTACGTTTTCACGTTGTTACGTGGTTATCTACCTACGTGACGGTAGACTACGGCGGGGCACGTACCGTATTATTCTGTCCGTCTGTCTGTTTGTGCCCAAAATGAGATCATTGGGCCGGGATCCTCCAAGTAGATTGGTACCAGGGATTCAGAATAAGATAAGGTTGAGATTATGGGTTATTGGTTTACGGTGTTTGAATCGCAAAATCGGGCGGAGGTTGTTTTACTGAGGATGTGTGGAGCGCTAACTTCATGACATCAAATAATTATTTAGAGTAGATTTCGATCCATAATAAAAATCCTAAGGCCGTACGCTCGCTCACGCGGTTTCACGCGCGGGACGGCCCGCGCGGGCCAGATTTGACAAAACACAAGATTGGCGCCCCGTGACGCGGCCTGCGGTCACCCGCGCCGCGGCTTCAGCAACCCGCGACATAATATAACCCGTACGAACACGACGACACTTGCCATATTACAACTACCTAGGCACTATGCGCCTTCTAAATTTGGACGGGTAATAATGGCGGCGATGTCAGACCGCCGCGCGGATCCCGCGAGACCGCGCGCGGCCTCACGCGCGGTCTGGCCCGCGCGTGAAACCGCGTAAGCGACCGTACGGCCTAAGATAGTAGCCATATTGGTACCGATAGCAAAATTTACAGAAAATATACTCCTATAAATAAATGTTTTCTAAAATATTTCCCTTTATATATTTCATGTACAGATGTAAAGAATGTGATGCCGGCTTTGAATAGCATCACCCCATTTCTTTCCCGTGGATGTCGTAAGTAGCGATTAAGGGACTCGAGGGTGTCCCTCAAGCTGTAATCCTCACCTATGAAAACTTAACGAAAAGCAATTTTGGTTTTGTCAAAAAATAGTACTGAAATAGTGACAAATAGTGACATATGCAAGAAAATTAGTGACTTCATATTTCCCAAGATATGGCTATCGTTTGGTGAGGATTACAGATCGAGGCTCACGCTGTAATCCCAACTCTCGTGTGAGGAAACGGTGGGGTATTTTCACTTGGTCTACATTCCAAAAAATAGTGCCTAATTAGTGACTAATAGTGACAAAAGATGAGAAATAGTCGCTTTATAATTCCGAAGTTATAAAGGCATCTTTGTGAGGATTATACCTATAGCAATTTTTGCTGTAATCCTCACCTCATTTCTGCTAAACGCTTAGGTCTTTTGACTCAAATTTAGTATCAAAAAATAGTGCTTAAATAGTGTTCTTAAATTGCATTGATATTTATTTAGTTTATGTAGTAGAAACAATTAAAAAAACCGTAAGAACTTCTTCATACAAAATGGTCAGGTACAGTCGCGAACAATACAATACTTCGTATTGTGAAGCTCAATATAGAAGGTATGTAAACAAACAAATAGCTTTCTTTCAAGTTTTTCGTTTATATCTATCAGTTTAGTACAAAAATAAATAGATAAAAATGTATAGTTTGGTATTCAATAATAACAAGAAACATATTATGTGGTAAAATACATTAAAGCAAGACTAATGCACTAATATATAAATGTATGTACATAGTTACCGACGTACGAGTAGTAATATATTAATAAACATAAGAACCTACCTACAGAAATAAATACTACCGACATAACAAACCAGTATTGAGCTTCAAGTACGACAATACAAAGTATTGTTCGCGACTGTACCTGACCATTTTGTATGAAGAAGTTCTTATGGTTTTTTTAATTGCTTCTACTACATAAACTAAATAAATATCAATGCAGTTTAAGAACACTATTTAAGCACTATTTTTTGATACTAAATTTGAGTCAAAAGACCTTAGCGTTTAGCAGAAATGAGGTGAGGATTACAGCAAAAATTGCTTTAGGTATAATCCTCACAAAGATGCCTTTATAACTTCGGAATTATAAAGCGACTATTTCTCATCTTTTGTCACTATTAGTCACTAATTAGGCACTATTTTTTGGAATGTAGACCAAGTGAAAATACCCCACCGTTTGCTCACACGAGAGTTGGGATTACAGCGTGAGCCTCGATCTGTAATCCTCACCAAACGATAGCCATATCTTGGGAAATATGAAGTCACTAATTTTGTTGCATATGTCACTATTTGTCACAATTTCAGTACTATTTTTTGACAAAACCAAAATTGCTTTTCGGTAAGTTTTCATAGGTGAGGATTACAGCTTGAGGGACACACTCGAGGGCGTGTATTGCAAAAGTAGGCGATGGGTTGACAACATGCCACTATGGCGATACACAATTTTCCGAATGTCCCTCAAATATTATGTCAGATGTGGCGTTAATGTCCGTTTTTGCGGCTGTTTACGCTCTGCCTACCCCACAAGGGATAATATGCGTGATATGTGTATGTGTATGTTTGTATGTAATAACCATATTTACTCCGTAGACATTTCATAGTAGCATTTCAAAAGATTTACAGACGCAGCCATTAACATAATTAAATCAACAAAAGAGAGGGATGTAACGAACAATGTACTACAATAGAATTAATCCGGTTGTCATATAACAAAGAGAATAAAATGCCTGTCTGAAACAATAGGGCAGTGCTGTCTACCGGTGAAATGAAAATCGATATCGGTAAAAGAGGCAGATATCGGTAAACGATGCTTTTAATAATGACGGTTAAAAAAATATACAATGTATAAAAGTGAAATGACTGGGCAAACTTTTAGGGCGTGTTCTAGACGTGAAACTGAACAACTTTTCTTAGATACATTTTTTTCGAAATATGAATTAAGTTGTTGGTCCGCATCTCATACGCATTATATTGCTTTTTAAGTTGTTTTGTATGAAAAATCAATTTCTGGAATATGCAACAATGAAAAGTTGTTCAGTTTCACGTCTAGAACACGCCCTAAGTAGTTGTCAAGTCATTTCCCTTACAACTGAATAACTTCTAATGATTTGGCTTATTATTTTGAGGCCATTTAGCAAAAATGTTTGTTACTAAAATAAGATTAATTTTGTATGCCGCACGGGTCAGATTCAAAAAAATATGGGTCATTAAAACAAGGTGTTAGGAAAAGTGTAAAAATTTGATCATCAACCGCCACAATGTCATCAATATACTTCTGGATATAAAGGTTGCCTTTTGTACCAATTCGGACTAAGCGCTTCCAGTCATCATTTATAATGCGCACTGCTAAAGAGTGGAACTCACTACCTGCGTCTGTGTTTCCAAACGCATACAACCCTAATCTCTTCAAAGTAAGAGTAAACATGCTTTTTCTGGGTGAGCTCGCACCATCTTAGACATACTCTCCGCGCTTACTGCATTTTATTACTGGACGCAGGCTTCCCCCAGGGTTTTCGGCAATCAGTCACTACCAGTCTCCTTCTCGTTCTTCGGTCTATCTGGCTGAAGGGCGTTTAACGCTTCGCGGCGTGGCTTTTATTCGATCAGTCCAGGGTCTTGTATGGTATATCTGTATGGGGAGGTTGCGTGGAGATCGACAAACTGTTTGTCCTCCAGAAAAGATGTGTCCGTATAATTAACCGGATTGCTTCACCTATGGAGTCGTGTCGCAAATCTTTTGTGGGATTGGGGCTATTGACTTTGACAGGGCTTTATGTTACTGAGTTATGTAAGTTGGTTACCCTAATAAATTTCCTAAGCAACAGAATGGGAGATGTTCAAGGCTACAGGAGCGCTTTAAACACGACGTGGTAAAACCGCCTCATCGCACAACTGCGTTTGAAAGAAATGTCACTTTTAGGGCGGCCAGGGTCTACAATTCATTGCCGGTTGAGGTTAAAGCTTCCGAAGGAAAAAAGTTTTTTACTAAATTGAAAAAGTATATTATAAAATTGTGCCCATTTTATAAAGGTGTAACAAATGAAATAAATAAATGATAAAAATTGGAATGGTTACTTTGAATTTAAATGATTATTTGCTACTGGATTTTTATTTGTGAGTAATTAATTTGTTTTTACTATACCGATGCAATTGTTATGTGCCTATTCGACATGTTATAGTGAATTGTTTTATAAATTGTAAATTGTAATACTCTATACATAATGTAAATATTGTGCAACTACACCATAAGTGGTAATTTGTTGAATAAATTGAATTGAATTGAATTGAAAACGCCCTAACTCCAAAATAACCGAATATGAATTGTTAAATAATCTCTCTCTTTCTCTTTTCGTGTAAGACACCGAGTCCTCCAACGACACGATGAACCCTGGTGTCAAAGTTTTTCAACCGCCTGCTACTAAGTGTGTGTGTAACCACCGCCGTCTAACTAATTATAGACAGCAACCGGGACCGACGGCTTAACGTCCCCTCCGAAGCACGGAACCAATTCTTATTCGGACAATCAGTTGGTTCACCCTGCAATGTCCTAACCAAACCGGGAACAAATTCACAAAGTGATAAATATCAACTTTGTGAGTAACCTACCGGGAATCAAACCCGGAACCTTTGCGTCGCAGGCAGTCGCACTACCACTGCGCCACATTGGCCGTTAAATAACTTCTAAAATCGGTAATTACCCGAAACGTGTCCCAACACTAGTCAGTAACGTTATGCGATAAATTATTCGGCGAGTATCTATTTGTTCTTTGGCGGTAGAAGTTCAAAGGGCCTTTTGAACTGAAGACAGTGATTCCAGGTTAAGCTCTTTTGACAGGCGGCCCGGATGGCTTCGCGGCGTGACCCTTAGGGCCTCGATCCGAAGGGCTTGGTTTCGATTTTTGTGATAATTTACTTAACTTGACTAAGTCAAGAGGGGTCATTTCCATATTGAGTCAATAGGTAAATTCTTATACATACATACACATCACGCCTATTATCCCTTGCGGGGTAGGCAGAGCTTAAATGGCCGTTACGTTTAACCAATATTTGAGGGTCATTCGGAAAATTGTATATCGCCATAGTGACAGGTTGTTAGCCCATCGCCTAAAACTACAATACACACCCTCGAGTCCCTTAGTCACCTCTTATGACTCCCACGGAAAATAAATGGGGTGATGCTATTCTAAGCCGGCATCAAACGGTATCAGACTCGGTCTCAGACTTATGTAAGCAATTTTTTTTGGATTGGAGTAGTATTGAGTGAATAAATATTAAGAATAATAAATAAATAAATATCCTGGACAGTTCACACAGCGCCATCTAGCCCCAAACTAAGCAAAGCTTGTACTATGGGAACTAGATAGCTGATATTAATACTTAAATATGTACTTTTTTGTAAATAAATACATAACACCCAGACTAAACACAAATATCAGAAAATAACCAGACATTTGTGTGTTGTGGGGATCGAACCCACGACCCTCGGCGTAGCAGGCAGGGGTACTATCCGGTACGCCATCGGGCCAGTCAAAATAATAGTTACATTCAATCAGCAGCTGGTTACAATTACAACTATCTTATCTTATGTCGTGTGATGCCGGCTTAGAAAAGCATCACCCCATTTCTTTCCCGTGGGTGTCGTAAGAAGCGACGAAGGGACTCGAGGGTGTGCATTGCAATTCTAGGTAATGGCATAGAGTAGAAATCACATAGAGATGGTTCATCGGGACATTGGATGACTCGGTGTCCCACACGAAAAGAGAGAGAGAGAGAGACATAGAGATGACACTCCCGCTCCAGACGCGCTCAAGGTCAATCCGTCTGGCTGTCTCTTAGCGAACAATTTAGTCGGGAGTGCGCTTCGCCGCGGAAACGTTCGTCGTGCGGTTCGAATTTTCATTTTTTGTTAAAAATTTAGCAATGCGGTGTGTATGGCTGCAAAAGTGATGCGAGTAGGGAATGCAATCTCGTTCTCGCGAGATCTCGATCTCGCGAGATCTCGGCCTTTTTTTGCGAGATTTATCTCGGCCTAAAACTGGGCGAGATCTCGCGAGATTAGCGAGATTGAAATCCTGTTAGACGCGCAGCTGCGCGCGAACTGACACGGACGGAGCGAGCTCTCATCCCTTTCCCAGACTCGAGGCAGGTAAGCTTTCTTTGCAAGAAGAACTGGAGGAAGCAATAACTGCCTACAAAGACCCTAGGAAAGTAAAGATTTCGCTGGACCAATTGTTAAAGAAGGAAATGAATCTATACGAGTCCGGGGGGTCAAAAGGAGAACTTTTGCAGTTCGCTGATAACTGCCTAACAACTATAGTTCCAACAATTGTGGAATCTGAAAGGGCCTTCTCAGCGGCGATGACGATACATTAAAAATACGTTGTGCTTTCTACGAAGCTTCTTCCAAAATTGTTTGTAAATTGTAATATGGCGTAATGTTCCTCATGTTCCTAATTTGATTGTTTTTATTTGGTTTTCACTTCATATTCTATTTCTCTTTTTAGTTTGGCGAAATGAGCCTTTCACTTGATTGATCTCATATTTTATTGTTTTTGTGTGGCACTTTAATTAATCTTTTTGACTTCGCATGTAAAATACATGAAAGTATATATGTCGCAGTATTATGGCAGAATTAGGATTTCGGCCGAAATCCTAGGATTTCGGCCAAAAGCCGGATTATGGCAAAATTGTAGACTACATTCTACCATCGTCCTAAGAAGATCCAGGATTTCGGTCATAATCCTAGGATTTTGGTCGAAATCCTGGATCTGCTTAGTATTATGGCATTAATCGAGATTGCTGGAAAACTTTCAATGTTTGGAGGACAAAGGCTAAAAAAATGTGCCTGCAGCAAGTCAAAGATACAGTGCAAAACTAACAGATGCATCTGTAAAAAAAATTAAGTACTCTGCAATTCAAGGTGCCACAATTCGTCAAAGTGCCACAATAAGTAATAATTAAGAAAAGAGTCCAACCTAATCTAATAAAGGAATCGATGTTGATTAAACTAAGACCAATCGATAAGAACAACGCTAAATTTGTTATTTTTTGTTCAAGTGAAATTATTTTTCTTTTCGAAAACACTGATTTATTTTAAAAAAAGAAAAGTGTTTATTTCTATCATTCATAATCTTTATTTAGATACTAGGTGATGCAAATGATAACAGGAGGTTCTGTTTACCTTGTTATATTTTGTAAAAGAGAAGACACCCAAATGTTTATTTTATTACTCATCTAATAATATTTTAAACAGTTACTTATGTGATTTTCTAAAAAAAATTGTTTTTACTAAGTACTTGAAAAATCTTTAATGAAAGAAATGATACTCAAAAGTTTATGTTAATGACAGAAAAACGAATTATTTAATGTTTTTTGTATTAATCATAGTTAGAAGAGGTTAGCACTTAAATGTTTATGAAAAAGGGTTAATTTTTATATCGAGAGTAGATCCCTAATAATAATAGTGATTAGTAAATTCTATTTGGAATCAATAAAAATAAAAGACTGATTTGATTATTATAAATATTTTTTGTGTCATTTATTTTGTTTCATCAAATTTTCTTAAGTTCTTATTTTTCTCTCCAAAAGCTTAATAAGACTACAAATTAAAGTAAAGACAAATAGTAATGAATGGCGATAGTCACTATTCCGTGTAATGACGGCTTAAAATAGCATCACTCCTATTCTTTCCCGCGGGTACGACACCCAGAAGCGACTAACGGATGGAAGTTTACATGTGTATTACCATTTTATTTTTTTATAGTCATTCACGTTTTATCTAAAATAGCCCTCTAAATTGTTTATGGTCATTAAAACTCTGCATACTCAGCAAGTATAATTATGTATGTATGTGTATAGTCACTACAAAATTTATAAAAAGTGTTCTGAAGTCTTCGTTTTACCATATTACTACGTAGATCCAGGATTTCGGTCAAAATCCTAGGATTATGGCCGAAATCCTAGATCTACTTAGGACGATGGTCGAATGAAGTCTATGATTTTACCATAATCCGGCTTTTGGCCAAAATCCTAGGATTTCGGCCGAAATCCTAATTCTGCCATAATACTGCGACATATAGATAGATAGAAATATAACTATATTCGTAAAAATAAATGTTGATTTCAAAATACCTATGGTTCTTTCAATGTTTTTCTTATCTATTTTATTTGTGAAATAATTTGCAAAAATTGATACTTTAAACTACCAATCTCGCGAGATCTCGAAATTGCCGAGATCTCGCGAGATTGATTTTCATAATCTCGCGAGATCTCGTCCGATCCTCAATCTCGCGAGATTGCATTCCCTAGATGCGAGGAAGACTCCGCATCTAATTTTTTTTAATTTGCCTAAAGATGAGCCAAGGTAATGACTATCAAAAGGAGATGACTTCAAATATTGCACCAACTATAACTAATATCATCATCATCATCATCAACTAATATAACAGTCACGTAATAAAAGCCACAAATTCCATTACTGGACATGGGCCTCCTTCTACTCGGACGGTACCTATTTGCCATAAGTACCTACCTACTCACCACGCTTGGCGGATGTATTAGCGAGCAGAGTGCAAGGTGTTATATTCATAGGGAGAACGCGTTTTACAAAAAGAATGCTATTCTAATCTGGCACCACACGGCGCCATTTTTGCACCTATATTAAAATTCTGTACCTACCTATTAACAATAAAATGGTAAGGTAAGACTTTAAAACGGGTAAATATTTTGTTCCCACGGGAAAACTGTTAGCAGTGGTCGCAACCGCTTGACTGGCCGCTAGTCTACACTAATATTATAAAGAGGAAAGATTTGATTGTTTGTTTGTTTGTTTGTTTGCATCGAATAGGCTCCGAAACTACTAGTCCGATTTTAAAAATTCTTTCACTATTAGAATCCTACATTATTCCTGATGAACATAGGCTATATTTTATACGAGAAATAAATAGGGATCCGCGTGAAAATTTCGATAATGTAACCCAAGGTGTGAATAATGTACCAAAAAAATATCTTATATCGCGTACGCTGTGGAAATTATTGACAATAGAGCAAAGTGATGTACTTAAGTTTTATAGAGGACATCAATATCTATAATAATGTCTGCGATACCATATGTCTAACTATTACAGTTATGCCACAATAACTACTTTTTCATTTAAAAATGTACCAACTACGCCACATTATTCGTACCAGTGTAATGATTACATTTAATCATCACTGTATTAAAGGGTGTCAGGGATAGCCCTCAGAATACTAATAGGGTACATGCAGACCATGAAACTGAACAACTTTCCCCTAAAAACATATTTCAGGAAACGTAAAAAAACTGACTTCTCATAGTGAATGCAGTCAGCTGATTGTGATTTTGTATGGAAGGTCATTTTTTTTGGCATTTCCTGACATATGTTCCTAGGGGAAAGTTGTCCAGTTTTATGTTTCATGCACCCTATCAGTATTCGAAGGGCTGTCCCTTACTCGGTATAAAAAGACGACAAAAAACATTACATAATGCATTAAAAAATCTACACTAAAATAATACATACATACACATATCACGCCTATTATCCCTTGCGGGGTAGGCAGAGCGTAAACGGACATTTACGCCACTTCTGACATATGTTTGAGGGTCATTCGGAAAATTGTGTATCGCCATAGTGACAGGTTGTCAGCCCATCGCCTAAAAGTGTAATACACACCCTCAAGTTCCTACGACTCCCACGGGAAAGAAATCGGGTGATGCTATTCTAAGCCGGCATCACACTAAAATAATAATTATATAATCTACACTAATATTAGAAACATGATTTTATTTATTGTTTGTTTGAATTGAATAGGCTCCGAAACTACTGGACCGATTTAAAAAATTCTTTTACTGTTAATTGAAATTGAAATTCTTTATTCAATGTAGGATAGTATTATCACTTATTGACGTCATGAACCGTCATTCTAAGAAAATAAATTTGTATCATACAATTTTCTTTTTTTTATTACAATTTTGTTATGACCTAATAGAAAACCGGCTCGGGCGGGATAAAAAAATAAAAATATAGGCACTGCCTGGGGGGCTGGCCAGGTTAATCACACGGCATGTAACTTTACGGCACTACCATCATATCAAATACGATATTTGTTTCAAATTGAAGTCAAGATTTTTAGAATCCTACATTATCCCTGATGAACATAGGCTATATTAAACTGTCTTATTCCCGGGGGGAAATTGTTAGCGGCGGGTGAAACCGCTGGGCGGGCTGCTAGTCTGGAATAAAATTATTGGCACGTGACAGCCCCGACTTAAAGCGCGGGAGAGTGCGGGGCGTTACGGGCTGCGGGGGGAAGTAGGTATTTAAAGCGCGGCTTTTGGGGCCCAGACAAAGGAGTTTCGTTTCTATACGCTAGTATTATTATCTATTCTTATGGTAATGGGCTGACAACCTGTCACTATGGCGATACACAATTTTGCGTATGACCCTCAAATGTTTGTCAGACGCGGCATAGATGTCCGTTTTTTACTGCCTACCCCGCAAGGGATATAGGAGTGATTTATGTTTGTCTATCTTACCTCTTAGCCATGTCTCCCTCAGGTCGATTGATGGCCGCATCTCGAGTCCCGGAGTAAACGTAAACGCGTACGTCCTCGTTCGAGTCACTGCGCACTTTGTACCACTTAATGCTATGCATCTCGCCGCAGGAGGCGCCATCTATGCGACATCTTATTCTGGCCGTGCTACCGACTATTGCTGACGTGTGATCTGTGGACAAAGGAAAAAATACTCCGTCAAAGATAATATTATTAAAAAATAAAATTATTATTTTGGATAATACTTCAATATAGCTGATCAGCTTTCTTCATCATCATCATTTCAGCCGATATCCACCCACTACTGGGTATGAGCCTTCTCTCTCTTATGCCATAGATCCCTATCCTGTGCCAATCTTGTCCATGTTCCTTTAGTGTGTCACAACCTATCTAGCAGGGGGAGGAGCTACGCTTCTTCGCCCTACTTTTGGCCACCACTCGGTCAAGCATTTTCACGGTAGATTTTCTCAAGGAACATAATAAAGAGACATAAAAATGGACTTTCAATGAAAAAAAAACTCTCACGCGTAGCTATTTCATCTTCTTATCTTATCTAGCCTGCATCATCCCACTGCTGGGCAAAGGCCTATCTCTTCTCCTTCCATCTAGTTCTGTCTTGGCTTAGCTATAACCTAAAGAAAAAATACTTTCAATAAACGTGATAATACTCTGAAAGCTTATTGTAAAAAAAAATTCTTCCTTCAGGATTTCCGGATCTCGTTCAACAGGAGAATCGTTGAAAATGCACTCAAAATATAATATTATGACTTTTTGTGATATTTTCCAGGAAAAGAAGCAAAGATTTTTATGAGCTAATATGTCTACCTTCAAGTCATATAATTTCTAGAGAACAAGTATTATGTCTGCTGTAAGAAATTTCTTATTTAGAAATAAGCAGTGCCTGTTGTGTCTGTATTATTTATGTGTTTTTCTCTTTACTGTTCCTGTGTACAATAAATAAAATATTTTAATACATACTTATGTCGCGCCTATAATCTCTAAATATTCGTCAGACGAGGCGTGACGTTACCGCTCTGCCTACGTTGAAAGGGATAAAGGCGTGATATGTGTATGTACAGTTGGTTGTAGCACATAAGGTACCAGGGGTACTCCAATAGAACTTAATAATTTTTGTCCCCATCAATATTTTTTTCTTAACATGAATATATGTTAGCAGAAAACGACTTCTTTTATGAGAATAACTTTAAATATTTACTATGTAATAACTGGAAATAAAAATGATTAAATCCACAACATTTCAAATTTCTAACAAGACTCTACTATATTTTTAATAGATAGTTTATCGCATCAATAAATAAAGGGCAAGTTCTTTTTATTTTATTTTGCTACATAATCAGAGATTTTAAATTTTAAAAAGTGATAGTTTAGTTCCAACAACTAGGCTGCTGAAAACAAAATTCGTTTGCCTACCTTTATTTAAAAAAAAACTGATTGACATTGACAGATGAATGAATGAAGTTTTCTTAACTGTTTTTTTTTCAACTATAAGCAAAAGATTTTTTATGGTAATCCTAATTTTGGAAGTTTTTACAACTTTTCGAAATATATCAGAGACGATTGCATTAAAAATTATGAAAATATGTGTATCTTAATCCCAAACACTCTAAACGATTATATATATCTTTTGTATCTAACGTAAAATGAAATGTTGTGGATTCATTTGGTGTACCCCTGGTACCTTATGTGCTACAACCGACTGTACTAAGTTGCTCCCGTAGCCCCCAACTTCACGTATGTTTATTTCCTGTCTCATATCGTCTAGCTCACACTGTGTAAGGATTATGAAACTAATAGCCTTTGCGGAGCTGGCTTTAAATTTAATAAAATGCTAAGATTTTCAGCTTTTAAACATTTTTGGAAACTATTATATATATTCTTTATTGTACATTAACAATACAATAGTTTTTGTCTTAAAAGTAGTTCACATAGGTGAACTTATCTCTATTAAAATATCTCTTCCAGCCAACCTGCAAAATTTAGTAAGAAATAAATACGTGCGGGGACAAGATTGCACACAAAGTTAAAGAAAAATACAATATGATAAACAATTATTTGATAATAGTCAAATAAATACACATACCTAAATTAATAGAACTATAAATACAAATACATTACATTGTAGTAGAGTAAGTGTGATATTTTTTGTAAGATATAATTTTCTAATGTTCAGTAATTTTCTGTACCTATGAATGAGAATCTTATTATTAAACGAAAGCATTTCACTTATGATGTAGGTATAAGCGACTTACTGGTTATTTATTTGGTAGAGAGTTTAGCCAAACTGTCTTCTTTGAATTAAGGAAAAAAAAATTAAAGGCCTAAGTAATTTAATTTATATTTTAAATATCATATTCCTGCTCTATAGCTTATTCATTTGGGGTTGGAGCAACATGATTCGTTTTCAAAATTACGTTACATTTTTCGGATTTGCTTAAGTTTACAACCTGCAAAACAAAACATATTTTCAAAGCACCCTATTTACAAAAAACAATATTTCATATCGTTACAAAATGTCATGTCATAAAAACTTCACGTCTCATGAAATTCGTAAAAAATACGCCATATTATGTGCCAAGTACTGAATCTCTAACTTGCACCGTAACATTCAGTGGGTAGTGCCAAAAAGCCGGGAACTTCGCGAATTAGCCGAAAATTTATTAAGCGGTAAAGATGTTAATGTTGCGGATAATATCCCTCGGTCGGGCGTTTCGTATATTATCGGAAATTTTACCCGCTACGCAACTTTTTCATGCGTAGTTAATAGTTTAACTGTTTTGTTTTTCCAAGTTTTTGGATGTTTAGTGGTTGGGCGGTTTTTCTACTTGTCGTCTGTCGCTGCGTGTTTTTAACGCACCGTAACGCATGCGTCTGTCAGATGAAAGGAAATTTTGGAATTCCTATGTTATTTTCATACAAACACGTCGAGTCGTTTGACAGATGCATCCGTAAACGCACTGTAGGTACCCGTATTTTGTTTATTTTTCTTTCAATATTTATATTAAAAATGTTGTCTAGTTTAAATATAAATTATAAACTAATCTACTTATCAGTTGTAAGGTTTTATAAAATTCAGTGCAATTACTTGTAGGCTGAGTTCTACTTATGAAACTGCACATTTTTCCCCGAATAATAAGTCGAAATAAGAATAAAAAATACACCACCTCTATACACAATTTTTTTAAACATTTTTTATTGAAAGGTTCTAATTAATCAAAAGGTCCTTGTTGACAATTCGTATTGACCGATTTTTAATTTTACACCTATTCCAAAACAGTCGATTACACATAAGAATCGATGATTGTACTACAACTTCTTTATTTGAATACTAAATTCCGGAATGATACTTCTGAAAAAGATAACTTAAAAAATTAGACATGTAACAACACTTTCAAGTAAACATAACCATGTAAAAATGTTATACACCTGGCTGTAACAGTGACATCTGTTGAGTAACGACAGAGAACTGGAGTACCTATCACAAAACTTGTTCACAGACATTTTCTATTTAGAAAACACGAAGTCGAAAAAAAAACTTGAAATTGAAACCCCTGAACATCATAATCTCGTTATCAGTGAACGAGAAACTTTTCAAATTATATGAAACCCTTTTGTATGGAGTTTTTTATGAGAAAACTTTGTTCATTTGTCGTCTGGAACACGTGTGTTTATCACACCACTGCGGCAAAGAATACGTGTGAATTAATATTTACAGAAGGTGCAGTCAGGTTAAATATTTAAACATAGTGGCTAATTTCGAAAGATAATTAAAGCATAGTGTTATTTTACTTTAGCAATATAGGTATCTATCTATATTTGAACCAGTTTTTGATCTGGAAAAATAAAAATAATTGACCTTTCTTGGTTGCTTTTTAGCTTACTGTCGGCCTAAACTCATAATAAGGTATCCAAAATACAAAAATATTCCTCAATAATCATGAACCGAACCATCAGAACTGTCCCATTAAAGGGTATTTCCAGATTGGCAAGCGTTGAGCATTGTGTTGTTTTAACAAGAAATGCTTCTGTTTTAATACCTTACATTAAAATTAAAGATGCTCGTACGTTAACAGCCAAATCAGTCCACTGCTGGACACGAACCTCCCCCTATAAGGGGGCATTGCCATACGCACCACGCTAGGCAGGTGGATTGGCAAGCAATATGTTGCATTCACTGAGAACGCTGCTGCCTATTCCCTGGATAATTACCTATCCCTGAGTATTTTTTACGACACCCACGAATAGCATTTCGGCGATGCTATTCTAAGCCGGCACCACACGGCAAGGAATTGAGTGATATTTATTCACAAAGTTACTGTCTATGGACCATCTGATTTTTTCTCATCTATGTTCACTACAGCGTGAGTGTGTGTGAGTAAACACAAAATCTGCTTGTAGTTGATTAGTTGCGGGATGTTTCTGGACGTAAAGGGATTTTGTTGTATTTTTGTTTTACAGACTGGCTTTTACATTGTTTCGAAAATTTGCTACAGTAGCTTAGGGCTTTATATAGATTGTTTAGAGTAGGAGCACTACTGGGTAAGTTTTTAGGCGATTTTCCTGCCAACGGGGTTCAGTTATTTATACGCATGTAAATGACGCCTTTTGCAAATCAGAACTTGAATTTAAAACTAATGTCGTTTACAGAAGGTAGAAGTAAAAGTAATATACCGTGTGGTTAACCTGGCCAGACCCGATGCAATGCTTTTATTTTTTTATCCCGCCCGAGCCGGTTTTCTATCAGGATAATATAAATTTACATAAAACTGTGTTATAAATTTTTCAGCTTTCCTAATACGGCTACGGTGCGTTATGGTGGCAACGAATGCGTCTGTCGAGCCGTTTGTCGCACGCATCAGGAACGAGGTGGGAATTCACAATTTCCTTTCGTCTGACAGACGGATTCCGGATGCATATCGATACGCACGTTCAAAATATGCAGCGATAACTATTATGATCTGTCCTTATCTGTCACAATAAAATATCAGTCATCTATCTAGTTCGATGAAAATCTTAATCTTGTTTTTTTATTGGTTGTTTTAGTCTATGGGCTTACTTAACACTTAAATAAAAATATATCTTCAAAAAGTACACAAAATTTTCGCCACCAGAGTAATGAACGCAAATTATATTCACCTCATTACATTTTTATGGAAACTAATTTCGCAAGACCTCCGCAAAAGCGTTTGATATTCAAGCGAAAGCCTGAGGAACATAGATTACACTCTTTCAACGGTATCTACTTTCGCAGAGAACTGTTTCAGAGGGAACCTTACACCTTTACGCCTAGACTTACGAATAGTGAGCAAAATGGCCATTTCATTGTCCTGATATTAATAGTACCAGTTTTATGATACCTCAAAACATTGATACCGGATAGAAAATTGAATTAATGTACACAGTACTCCACTGGACATGGGACTCCCCCTATTCGGGCACATTGACAAGATATTGCTTTTACAGCAAACGCTGCTGACAATTCCCTGTATGAATTTATACCGTAGTCGCTTTTACGATACCCACGTGTTAAATTGGGGTGATGCTATTTTAAAGCTGGCATCACACGGCTCAATGTACAGATACGTCCGTCATTATAGCAAATGCCATTTCTACTTATGCTTGAAGAGTTAGTTTTTGAAGGTTTATGGATGCCCAAATCTAGATGGAAATCACAATACGGTACAAAAACTTTAAAAAGAAACATTTTATACTTGATTCCAGTAGTATCTAGTTTTTGTCAACATATGTTGATTTTCATCGCGCGCCAATTCTTTTTGCTACTAATTTTTCATGGCTTCATTCGACTTGCATTAGGTTCCCTTTGAATCATATTCGTGCTCTGATGGTATCTCAAATAAAATATTACGTACTAAAGCGAATTTATCTGTCGAAGTACGCCCACGAATGTAACTTAACTTTCACGCACAGTATAGAAAATTTAGACAACTTCTTCTTTTGTGTATGGGACAACAAGTCAACGAATGACCCGATGGAGCCGTGCCACGCTTTACTGGCATTAAAATACTCTTGCAAAATTCGCGGGCAAGGAACGAGCTGTGGTAGTGGTAGCCCAGATGTAAGAGGCGTTGCCACTAGTAATGGCAAAATTCGCAGGTTCAAATCCTGTACGCGCTTGAAAATTTTGCAAATTTTCAAAAATTGTATTCCAAACACGGGAAGTGTTTTATAATTTGGTAGGTATTCAATCTATGTTTTACTATAGAGACAAGATTTTTCAACATCCCAACATTCATCAGAAGTGGCAATATAACGACAGTATTTATACGACCGTTGACGCATTGCCTACCCCACAAGGAGTAAAGTCACCTAATCTCCACCTGCCTTACGTTGTATAAATCTTTCTTTGCCTTGCAAAATATAACTTTACTTTCGCTACAAAGTTTTACAATTATTTTCGCGCCAAAAATTTTAAGATGGACGTACTTTCAAAATGTTGACTAAAGAACTGATTATCTTCTTTAAATGTTACAAACTAACTAAGATTTATTTAAACTAATAAGACTCATTTGTGTTTGCCGTGTGATGCCGGCTTAGAATAGCATCACCCCATTTCTTAACCATGGGTGTCGTAAGAGACGAATAAGGGTCTCGAGGGTTAGATGTGTATTGCAATTTTAGGCGATGGGCTGACACCTGTCACCGTAGTGATACACAGTTATCTGATTGACCCACAAACTTTTGTCAGACGTGGTGTTAATAACCGTTTTACGGCTGTTAACGTTCTGCCTACCCCGTAAGGGATAGAGGCGTGATTTATGTATGTATGTGTTTGTTACTACAAAAATTGGGTGAAATATTGCAGGTGACCGATACCGAAAACTCAAGATGAGCTGGTGATATGAAACAACTTTTCCCAAAATCATAGGACGAAATAAGAAAAAAGATTCGAGAATTTAAAAACTTCTTGGTGTATTGTGTCTGTAGTTTGATAATCTTGGGCAATGAAAGTTTATATTCGAACAGCGGCGGAGATGTTAATGTTTTGGATAATATTCCTCGCCCGGTCGTTTCGAGTTATATCGGAAATTTGACTTGTTCCGCCCCTTCCAGAAGTCTGTGCTTCCTTGTGTCTTGTAGGTCTGCAAAGCGGAAAAAAACTGGAACGCAGTTCAAGGGGCAAATTTCCCAAATAAAAGCAAGTGCGAATCCGTGCGATGGGTTCCTTACATTCTGCATTTTGTATCATAATAGCCCAAAGTCACCGAGCCGGTTTTCTATTAGGACAATACAAAATTGTTATTCTTATTCTAGCCTGTAATGTCCCACTGCAGGGCAAAGGCCTCCCTCCCTTTCTTCCATTCTTCCCTGTTTTGGGCCTCCTGCATCCAAAAAGGGGCGTGTGCACGTAGTTCATCCTCCCATCTTTTCCGAGGTCTACCGCGCGCCCGCTTTGCATTGGGAGGGACCCAAATTGTACATTTTCTTGCCCAAAGCTCATCCGGCATCCTGGCTACGTGACCAGCCCAATCCCATTTCAAAAATGCTGCCTTCTGACCTACATCTACGATTTTAGTGCGGGATCTCAGCGTAGTGTTCCTAACTCGGTCTATTAGCCTGACTCCGAGTTTGCTGCGCTCCATACTTCGTTGGCAAACCTTAAGTCTGGACTTTTGGATGTCAGTCAAAGACCAAGTTTGAGCTCCATAGGTAAGGATGGGGAGAATGCACCTGTCCATGAGTTTGCGCTTTAGTGTCAATGGAAGGGTCCCCTTCATAAGCTTTTTCATGGACCAATAGCTCTTCCAGGCGTTTTCAACTCGTCTTTCGATTTCTTTATCTTGTCTGGCCTGGAAAGAGACTATTTGGCCCAAGTAGATATACTCATTGACATAAGCAATTCTCTGCCCATCCACTTCTACAATTTGCTCAATAGTGTTTGTCATAAGCTTGGTCGTTGACATATTCATCTTCAGTCCAACCTCAAGGCTCGCCTTGCTTAGATCTTGAAGCATCGTTTGCAGGTCAGAGACTGTGGAAGAAAACAAGACTATGTCATCAGCAAAGCGAAGGTTTGTGAGCTTCGCTTCGCCGACGACAATACCTTTGTCCTCCCACTTTGGGTTCAGGTTTTGAAATACCTCCTCCAGCGTAGATGTGAAGAGCTTTGGTGACAACGGATCACCTTGCTTCACGCCTCTTTGTATAAGAAATGAGGGTCCGGAATTTTGCAATCTAACTGACGCCGTGCTATTATTGCAAAATTGTTATATAAAAGAAAATTGCGTTATGCAAATTTCTTTTTTTTACAATGACCGATCATGACGTCAATAAGTGATAATGCTATCCTACATTGAATAAAGTTTTTTCATTTTTCACGTTTTTTGTATGGGAGCCTCTTAAATATTAAGTTTATCCTGTATTAATTTTCTGAAAAAATATGGAATATTTTAGCTGATTAACTATTACCGTTCTTGAGATACAGCTTCCGATCCATTATAATACAAAATCGAGAGAAAAAAATTGTTTGTTGTATTGCCGTATTTGTTATTATAGCAGCAACAGAAATTCGGCATCTGTGAAAATTTCAACTATCTATCACGGTTTACGAGATACAGCCTAGTGACAGACAGACGGACAGCCGAGTTTGTCCCGTTTTGACCCTTTGGATACGGAACCCTGAAAAATTGATCTCTGATACAAAATGTGTCAAATCTGCGAATCATTTTGTATGGGAGGTCCGTTTACTATTGTTCATATTTAGAACTTCAATGTTCCTTTGGAAATATTATTGAATTTCTAGCCTGTGGAATATTTTCAGCTTTTTACACCTTTTCAGAGAATTTTCAAAATTTCACCGCAGACTGCATTTAAACCTGCGTTTTTTTACCAGTAGCCTCTACTTACTTTTCACACCATAATTTTTTAGCCAAATTCGACAGATGTCAGTACCATACTAAATAGAGATGTCAACATAGGTAAATGTGCCGTGTGATGCCACATTTTTTCCTGAGGGTATCGTAAGAGGCGATTAAGGGAATCGAGGGTAACATGTGTATTGCAATTTAGGCGATGGGCTGACAACCTGTCACTATGGTCATATGGCCATTTAAGCTTTGCCTACCCCGCAAGAGATATAGGCGTGATATATGTATGTATGTATGTAACAGAGGTAAATGGAATTTCTGCCATAGAAGTAGCACAAATCTGACAGCTGTCAAATTTACTTATTGGGATAGCCGACTACTTTCAGGAAGCTAACTATATCACACCAAAATTGGTAAAATCCTTCGCTAGCCATTTGTAACGGGGACATTTAACCTTTTAAAAACTATGGCAATAAAAAAGAAATATTCTCGCCAAAGTCGAAAGAAGTTCAGCAGTAAATGCGCTGTTCTGTAATTGGCCGAAGATTTATCGCTCGGGAACTTTCGGGTATCTTCGGAAGGCTCTGAGGTGTAGTCGTATGTGCCTTGCGCTTGGAGGGAGTTGGTTCAATCTGATTGTTTTTTCCGAAGATAAATTGACCGGAAATTTAATGTGTCTTCGGCTGCCTCTGAGATGCAGTGGTTTTTTTTCATCCCGTCCGACCCGGTTCTCTATTAAGACAATACAAAATTATTAAAAAAGAAGAAAATTGTGTGTTACAAATTTCTTTTTTTACAATGACGGATTATGACGTCAATAAGTGATAATGCTATCCTACATTGAACAAAAATGATTTCATTTCATTTGCTTTTAGTTTAAGGATTGGAGGTCATGGATTTTATTCACAAAAACGACACGCTCTTACATTAAATTTTTACCCGACAACTTCAAAAGGAGGGTTATGTATTTTTATCTTTTGTATGATTGTCTCTAGTTCAGTTAAACTGGTTGATGTTACAAAATTTGCTTCAAGTGAATAATATTTTATAGCCGGCATCGCGGTGTGATGCCGGCTTGGAATAGCATCACCCCATCTCTTTCCTATGGGTGTCGTAAGAAACGACTAAGGGACTCAAGGGTTGCATGTGTATTACAATTTTAGGCGATGGGCTGACAACATGTCACTATTGTGATACATAATTTTCTGAATGAAACTCAAATGTCCGTCAGACGTGGTTTGTTTGTCTGTTTTTACGCTCTGCCTACCACGCAAAGGATAAAGGCATGATAAATGTATGTATTTCTTTCATTTCTTTCCCGTGGGTGTCGTAAGAGGCGACTTAGGGACTCGAACTTAACCTGCTATTATTGAACATGATCAGAAATGGCGTGTGGTGTCAGTTTAGAATAGCATCACCCCATTTCTTTGCCGCGAGTGTCGTAAAAGGCAACTGAGTGACTAAAGGGTTTCATGAGTAATGCAATTTATCACAACTTATCCCTATAATGATACACGGCCTATCTAAAACGGTTCTCAAATATTTTACAAACGACCGTATTTTTACGGTCATTGATGCTCTGCATGCCCCGCAAGCGTAATGTGTGTATATATCAGAAATCTACTTAATTTCGACTGGTTTTTCCCGACTACCGTCCAAACTTTGTAAACTACTTTTATGGTGTTCAGAAGTTCTAAGTGACGTTCATTGTTTGATAGTTTCGTGATGGAGTGCTATCAGTTTCAAGGTTCACCTCATCACTTAGACAATTTGGATTATAGAAAATTTTGGAAATGCTTTTTCACGGGTCAGAGAGCGCAGTGCAGGTAGTTTCGGAACACCAGCTGCAGGAGATAATATAAAGTTGATCGAAATCAAGAAGAATTTTACTAGTAACCGATAGCGAAAACTTAAGATTTCCCTCAAGGAACAATGGTCGAAATACGTTATAAGAATTGGACCTTCTATACAAAATTGCCGATCAGCTGATTTGAGTTACTATGGAAACTCAAATATTTTATTGTTACTCTATTTTTAGTTTTACAGTGCATAGGCTAAGCTGTAAAGCAGTAAAATTTATTTCAATAAATAAAAATAAAATTATCCATTCAAATTTGTTGGCATATTTCTACCTATGTTCAATGGGGAAAGTTATTCTTAGTTACCAGTTCTTCTTGAGATTTCGTTAATGGACACTAGAAAAATTTCACCCTATATAATCTCTGTTGGACTATCAGTAGCATAGACTTACCCGTTTAAGGTATGAACTTTACATTGGTTTTTCATATATACTATATCAGAAACCAGTTTGAGTTGATCCAGTTTAAGAGATCAACTTGATATACTGGTTATGCGCACATACTGTATGAAAAACAAGTTTAAAAAGGTTGGCTACCTAATAAATAGTGCTGATGACTGTACTAAGTAGCAAATTTTAAAAGACTGTAAATGGTAAAAGAAAATTCTAAAAAAGTTGTACTTGTCTACATTGCCGTGTGGTGCTGGCTTAGAATAGCATCACCCCAATATCCCGTGGATTTTGTAAAAAGCAACTGAGAAATAATCTAAAGAATAGGTAGCAGCGTTCCCTACAAAAGCAATAACTTGCACTGCGCTTGCTAATCCGTTTACCAAGCGTGGTAAGTATGGCAATAACCTCACTCGTATGTCCAGCAGTGGACAGTTGTAGTTCATTAAGCGGGACACCGATTCTACGAATGACCCAATGAACACATTCTCCAAATTTTGATTCATAGAGCAAAGTTGAATAAAGTTGAATCTCACTAAATTTATTAAAATAATAATACTAAGCACTAAAATTAGCACTTCAAAATGTACATCGCACTTTAATTTAACTAACTCAACAAACTTTCTGTTAATTAATCTATAACAAGTGAACTTTAAAACTAGTTAAATTTCGCTGGACATTTAACAACCTTCGTCACAACTTCATTTAAAATAATAAAGTTATAAGCTTTACGTGTGGAGTATTTTCATACAGGGTGTAAGGGATGGTGTACCAAAAACTTTGCAGGCATGATCATATCATGACACTGAACAAATTTTACTATGGAGCCTATGTTAGGAAATGATTTTTTAATTTCCATAGTAAGTCAGTTAGCTGATCGGGAATTTTGTATGGGAGGTAAATAGAAGTTTTTTTCTCATTTACCAACACATAAATTGGAACACCCAAGGGAAAAGTAAAGGGTGATGCTATTCTAAACCAACATCACGCCGCTTTATAAAATGATAAATTGTGTTAGAAAACCGCGGGTAGGATTTAAACCTGACACTTTTGCCATCACTTGTGGTGACGCCTCTACTATCTAGGTTACCGCGGCTCATTCATTGCGCGCGAATTTTGCAAGTGTATCATGATGCTAATAACGCGTGGCATGGCTCCATCTACCGGGTTAGTTTTGCAACTAATACCCAGCGACTAACTCATTCTTTACAGATTGAATGTAGCCAAAGCGATGAAAACCCTCGATGAATTGAATCAAACCGCGGTAGAAAATTTTGCAAAAGTTTTCTAAAATTGTATAGTATACCTAATAGTGTTAAAAAATTCAGTATTTAGATATAATATTTCATCCACAATGTTTGAAATACTATTTGCAAGATAATTGAGTCGTGTAAACTCCTGTTGATGTTTTTTTTTTGCTCTCTACATTGCACAGACAACCTGTCTTGTTTTTCATCTTGTGATAAAGTACGTTTGTACACAGCCATTTACTGTAAGTCGGATTACTATACCCACCCGTGTTGCCGGCTTAGAATAGCATCACCCCATTTCGATCCGATTGCAATTTTAAACGATGGGCTGTCTAAACTATAACTAAAACGATATACAGTTTTCTGAAGAACCCTCAAATGTTTCTCGGAAGCGGCAAATTGACCGTTTTGTGAGGTTATTTAAGTTATACCTACCCCGCGAGGGATTATAGGTGTGATATGTGTGTGTGTGTGCGGTTCTCCCTCTTGCCGTCCGTCGCTGCGTATTTTCAGCTTACCGTAACGCATGCGTCTGTCAAACAAAATTAAATTGTGTATTCCGAATTTATTCCCATACAAATACGGCTACGGTGCGTTTACGGATGCATCTATAAAACAACTTGACAGGCGCATCCGTTCGCACCGTAACGCACCATAGCCATAAGATCAGAATCCGCAATGTCCTTTGGTTTGACAGACGCATGTGTTAACAATATGCAGCGACAGACGACAAGTAGGAGAACCGCTTTATAGCAGAAGTAATACTTTTTACTCCCAAGCTTCAACTAAACTTTTTTTTTTTTTTTATTAATGATGGGTTTGCTCTTGACTCTAGTCTAGGTCATAGGACAGAGACAGAGTCTAAGATGGAGCGAGCTCACCCAGAAGAAGCCTGTTAAGGCACTGGCACTCCCACAAACTGTAACTAAGTTACGAAATAGTGGAAAAGTAACGAGCGTTCAGTTATGAAACGACATAATCCAGTATGTTATGTTGTGATGTTAAACAGACATAGATTAAAAACGTTACAAGGACCGCATGTTATAATGTGGACACCAAATTAAAAAATGTGACGAGTAGAATTATCAGGGCACTATGTTTTACGCCACAGGGGATCTAAAGGATAAAAGGATTACAAACATAAACAGGTAGAATTTAGCTCCTCACACTAGGTCAAGCCTGTATCGCGAGGTTCATGCGATTAACATTAAAGGATTTTTACATAACACGATTCACGTACCAGGTGTGTCATTCTTTGGAAAGGGAAGCAAACATATCCTTTATTCTATATTTATTCTCTGAAAAGCCTATCTACATCTACACTATCTACATCTACACTATATATATAATATAATAATATTATAAAGAGGAAAGATTTGATTGTTTGTTTGTTTGTTTGTTTGCATCGAATAGGCTCCGAAACTACTGGCCCGATTTTAAAAATTCTTTTACCATTAGAATCCTACATTATTCCTGATGAACATAGGCTATATTTTATACGAGAAAAAAATAGGGATCCGCGTGAACATTTCGATAATGTAACCCAACGTGTGAAAAATGTATCAAAAAAATATCTTATATCGCGTACGCTGTGGAAATTATTGACAATAGAGCAAAGTGATGTACTACAGTTTTATAGAGGATATCAATATCTATAATAATGTCCGCGATACCATATGTCTAACTATTACAGTTATGCCACAATAACTACTTTTTCATTTAAAAATGTACAAACTATGCCACATTATTCGTACCAGTGTAATGATTACATTTAATCATTACTGTATTAAAGGGTGTCAGGGATAGCCCTCCGAATACTGATAGGGTACATGCAGACCATGAAACTGAACAACTTTCCCCTAGGAACATATTTCAGAAAACGTAAAAAAACGGACTTCCCATAGTGAATGCAGTCAGCTGATTGTGATTTTGTATGGAAGGTCATTTTTTTGGCATTTTCTGACATATGTTTCTAGGGGAAAGTTGTCCAGTTTTATGTTTCATGCACCCTATCAGTATTCGAAGGGCTGTCCCTTACTCGGTATAAAAAAAGACGACAAAAAACATTAAATAATAAAAAAAAAGCATTAAAAAAATCTACACTAAAATAATATATACATACACATATCACGCCTATTATCCCTTGCGGGGTAGACAGAGCGTAAAAGGTCGCAAAAACGGACATTTACGCCACGTCTGACATATGTTTGAGGGTCATTCGGAAAATTGTGTATCGCCATAGTGACAGGTTGTCAGCCCATCGCCTAAAATTGCAATACACACCCTCGAGTCCCATCGTCGTCTCTTACGACACCCATGGGAAAGGAATAGGGTGATGCTATTCTAAGCCGGCATCACACTTAAATAATAATAATATAATCTACACTAATATTAGAAACAGTTTTTTTTATTGTTTGTTTGATTTGAATAGGCTCCGAAACTACTGGACCGATTTAAAAAATTCTTTTACCGTTAATTGAAATTGAAATTCTTTCTTTTTTCGTGTGGGACACCGAGTCGTCCTACGTCAATGTAGGATAGTATTATCACATAATGACGTCATGAACCGTCATCCTAAAAAAAAATTGTATTACACAATTTTCTTTTTTTTATTAAGTACAATATTGTTGTGACCTAATAGAAAACCGGCTCGGGCGGGATAAAAAAAATAAAAATAAAGGCACTGCCATGGGGCTGGCCAGGTTAATCACACGGCATGTAACTTTACGCCACCACCATCTGAAAACGATATTTGTTTCAAATTGAAGTCAAGATTTTTAGAATCCTACATTATCCCTGATGAACATAGGTTATATTAAACTGTCTTATTCCCGGGGGAAATTGTTAGCGGCGGGTGAAACCGCTGGGCGGGCTGCTAGTTAGTTAATAAAACTGTTTTAAAAAGCTGTTTTCTTTCTTGAAACCTATTCATTCTTTACATTACCGAGCTTTATAGGTGTATATATACGTTCCTATGTTTGTTTATTTGTTTGTTTGTCGAGCTCTAATTGGCTAGCAAACAACGTTACACATTCATGGAGACTTGCATTAATCTTTATAGTGATGGGGTATGCGGGTAACTTATCGACATTGATAAAAAATGCAAAAACGCGAATACCACTGTGGCAGACTGATGGATGCGTCTGTCAAACATTCTGGTCAAATCGCAAGCTTTACATTGTGCCGTGTTTTGTATAGACATTCAAAATTTATTTTCGTCTGACAGACGGATACGTCAAAAATTTATTCGAATACCGGCTGAAGTCTTGTTTGATACGATTAATTAAATTGAATATGATTTCAAAAACATGTAACTAAAATCATTGTGCTGAGTTGCGAAGATTAAAACAATGAAAAGTACGCCACAATTATCTATAGCCAATGTAATGCCATCGAAACTCAACTGTCATTCTATAACCATTGCGATTTTTATACTACAAACTGTTATCGTTATACGAAACGGCCTCAACCATCTAACTGACATCCTACTGAGACTCTTTTTAAATAGCAGAATACGGCCCCAGTACTAGACACGGCTTTTGTCTTTATTTTATTTTAATTTTATATATAGTTGCATCTACCGGAATTCTAGAAACTCTACCCATTCATTCATTCGTTCACTTTGGCCCAAAGGCGTAGTGGATAGTACCCCTGCCAGCTACGCCGACGGTCGTGGTATCGATCCCCACAAGACACAAATATTTGTTAAGTCAGTTTTCAAATACTCGTGTTGAGTCTGTGTGTATTTATGGAAAAGTAGGTATTTAAGTATTTATATCAGCTATCTAGTTTCCATATTACAAGCTTTGTTTAGTTTCGGGTTTCATAGCGCTGTGTGAAATTGACCAGGATATTTAATTACTTGATTTAGAATTTTAAATATATTGATATACTTGAATCTTTGTACCTAACATCATGTTAAGACCTTTTTGTACAATGACGCTAACTGGTGAGGAGAACTGGCCAGCGGACCAGGACTGACGTAACACAGACAAATGTCAAATTGACGATTCTTTGACGAAATAAACACTTCATCAACATCAGCCCACATCCACCCACTGCAGGGCATAGTCTTCTCTATTGCGCCAATCTTCACGGTCCTGTGCTAAACTCATTCATAGAGATCCCCTCGACTTGGCGATGTAGTAAAAACTTACCTAAACCACAGATAATATAATACTACTACGTACCACCTAAACCCAATCTGATTAGTCCTTTTCTTTACACATCACTAGCACCTAAACACACAAACTAAGTACATTTATATTTCAATGCAGTCGATAACCGATTGACATAATTCTTTTTACTGAACGTATTAAATCATCATAATAGGTACTATAACTTACAGGGGGGCCCGAATACTAACGTCTAAAGACAAAATACGAATGCTTTATACTTCTTCTTTTTTTCGTGTGGGACGCCGAGTCATCCCGATGAACCCTGTTGTCAGAGTTTTTCAACCACCTACCTTTCCCATGTATAAAAACCGCATACAAGCTTCTTGTTTTTTTCTTTCTTTTACTGTTATTGTAAATTTGTTTTGTGGTACAGTAAAGTTAATCTCTTTCTCTTTTCATGTGGGACACCGAGTCATCCAAGGACCCGATGAACCCTGGTGTCAGAGTTTTTCAACCGCCTACTAGAAGGCCTACTAGTAGTACGATTTTATTGAGTTTCTTTTTTGCGGGCACCCGCTTTTACTATTTCTGTTTATCTTTTGGTTGGCCGGTAGAGAATGCTGCGTGGCATTAGGCCTGCCCTTTGTACTTTCTTTGCAATAAAGTTTAATAAATAAATATTTAAACCCGGAAGCATATCCCCCAAACGCATTCTCAAAGAAATCTTTCCAAAGACCGCTGCCCGCAAAGTTTGTAACAACTCATATTAATCACATCTTTCGCCTTCTATTTATATAAGATGCTAACTTCAGATTTTGCTAAAAGATTAGCAGGGAATTAAAAGTTTTTAGTTATGGCATGGTCATGGGTAATGTAGGAGAATGGCTGGCTAAATAAGGGTCATAGAAAAATCCTTGTTTTTAAAATTATTTAGACAAGTAGCATGTACTACATAATACGACATTAAAATATATTAAAGTACCAATTTTCTTTAAAAATCACGCCTAATATCCCTTGCGGGATAGGCAGATCGTAACCATTCGCAAAAAAAGGAAATTAACGCCACGTCTGACAAATATTTGATGGTCATTCGGAAAATAGTAAATCGCCATAGTGACAGGTTGTGGCCCATTGTTTTAAATTGCAATACACACCCTGGAGTACCTTACTCGCTTCTTACGACTCCTATGGGAAAGAAATGGGGTGTTGCTATACTAAGCCGGCATCACACGGCATTTTCGTACTTCCCATACCAAATTACCAAAAGCTGTTTATTTAATTCTTTTCAAACCACGGTATGTTCTCTATCATGATCTAGATTTTTTTCCCTATAAAACACAGCTTAAAAATTGGAATTGTATCTCCCTGACAAAAAAAACGGATTTCGTCGTATGACTCTTGGTACTTTGGTTCTTTTTCATTCATTGTGAACTGGCGGCGCGTTGGGGACGAGTCAATAATACACGTGTTGTCTGTTAAGTGGCGTATATTGAACTGTTATTTACTTACGTACTAATGAAGGAGGTGCGTAGGCACACTACACCTCCCCCGTGGAAAAAATAAAAAATTTATGTATTGCATAATTTTTATATACTAATTAATATTTATCTTCCTAAATAACTTACTTCTAAATGTTACTATTTTTTAATTTCTCTTCTCTATTTAGAAACTTTTGAAATCCAAGATAAAGAAATCAATTTCGAATATTGACCAAACATTGTATTTTCAAATAATTTTGATATTACTGCAATTCACGAAAATAATATTAAATTTTACGAAAACTTATTTAGAAATGAATACATATCTTAATTCTTCACATATTTGATTAAATCTTTTATTCTGAAAAAAAAATCCTACGATTTCATTCATTTTTCAATAGTTCTTATCTAGTCTCTTATTTTCTAATTCTCTTATCTCTTATTTTTACTTCATACTGTCTATTTCCCATATTTAAAATATCAGAACCTTTACTGTTAGTAAAATATTTAATTTAGTAATTTTTTTTTTTGTTATTATTATTTATAACACAAATTGTAATTTGAAGTTTCTTAAATAAATTTTATAAGTCATAATCAAATAAGAAAATAGCCAGTAAGTTTTTCTTAAACTACATACTTATCACTAAAAACTACATTTTAATATTACCATATTTGCTTATTCTAAAGCAAAAAACATACATTTCTCTAGTCGAAGTTCATTTATATTTGTCTTATTACTTCTCCATCATGGAAATCAGTCACAATCCAGTATCATTCAGTATTGAAAGAAAGGCCTTTTAGCATAATCCGGTTGACATGTCATATCATAAGTTATCATATTTATTTGTAAAATATTAATTTACTATGTCATCATAGTATATCATGTACATTTTAAAAATATAGGTACCTTTATTTGTCACTGCGCTCTTAATACCATTTTGGTATTTAAAAAGAAATATATTAAATTAATAATACAAACATTAGCATCTTTATGCTTGGATCCATACTATATTATTTATTCAGTGGTACTTATTTATCTGCTGACATAATATTTATTTATACACCTTACTTTCATGTATATTGCGCATTACATTTTATTTATGGGGCCACGATTTAAGTCTCGCAGGACGCCAACTTATCCCACTGAGGACACTCGGTCACACCATGGTCGAATGGAAGGCTCTGACCCACAATGTACCACTCTACACAATAGCCCTCCGCTATGTACCTCTTCAAACAAATAGAGTCAGGTTTAAGGCTTATACTACCTCCAACAGTAATTATTTGACGAGTCTCGCTCACATCAACATATCTGAAGGATCTGATCACTTATTTTTCCTCAACTTTCTACTTCTTTTACACAATTTTTGCGCATACGCACACGCACTCAAAATCTGTTCTACCTAATACTTCTTCACATTCTTATTCCAAAAACTTATATAGCGATTCGGTTAAAAAGTATTTGAATACTGCACTACACTGCTAAAATAATATAAAACACTTCTTTCCATAATCACTTATTTTACACCTTAAAAATGTTATGATTTGCAAGATCATTATGTCTCGAAAAAGTTTCTTGTATTTTCTTTAAGTATCTTTATTTTATTTTTGCTACACTGATAAAATTTACGATTTTAATATTTTTAGTTGATTTTTGTTAATTCTTCTATCCTTGTAAATTTTATCTTAAAGTTGTCGTCAGTCATGCCTTTTTTTGGTTATGTTTTGGGCTCCATACATGTATGCTTCTTTTTATCATTCGTATGATTGTCACATCCGGGGTATATTTCGTGTCGTCGTTGCACTTTTTTATATTATAGGGCACCTTTGCCATTTTGTTCACACTTCACTTCACTTTTGTTTTAGTTCATTATTCTACATTAGTCTTGCTGCACTCGTGATAAAACTTTTATTACTTAAACACCGATATTAAACATTTAATAAAACAAAACCACGATGCGCAGCACTGCCATAAGGCAGCACTGGCAGCGGTCGCCATGAACTGGCGGCGCGTTGGGGACGAGTCAATAATACACGTGTTGTCTGTTAAGTGGCGTATATTGAACTGTTATTTACTTACGTACTAATGAAGGAGGTGCGTAGGCACACTACAATTGGTTTGAATTTTATAAATGCTTTGCATTTCTAAACTAGATCTTGACGTAATGTAACATGTCGTCAGGTTTACTTGACCGGTCCCCAGAAAATAGTCTAGCGTTTGAATTGCCGTGTGACGCCGGCTTAGAATAGCATCACCCCATTTCTTTCCCGTGGGTGTCGTAAGAAGCAATTAAGGGACTTGTGTATTGCAAATTTAAGCGATGGGCACTATGGCGATAGTCAATTTTCCGAAAGACCCTCAAATATATGTCAGACGTGGCGTAAATGTCCGTTTTTGCGGCCTTTTACGCTCTGCCTACCCCACAAGTGATAATAGTTATGATATATGTATTTACGTATGTATGTGAATTGGAATATTTTATTTCAAACTTTTGCGTTTTAAACCTTTTCTCGAAACTAATTGAAGACTACAAAACGCATTTTTCCAATCCGCGCAAAAAAAGAAAATTCTCCGAACTAAATCTCAACCGGCTTCTTTTTCCTTATCATCATGGCGCTGACTTCCTGAAATAAGGAAAAGATTAGCAACGAATTAAAAGTTCTGAACTCGTTAAGGTTTCCGCTATTTCTAAACGGTTTACAAGATAAATATAAAATTTCTTTTTGCACTTCTGACTTGAAAATAGGCGATGATATGATGCCGTGTGATGCCAGCTTAGAATAGTATCACCCCATTTCTTTCCCACGGGTGTCATAAGATGTGACTAAGGGACTCGAGGGTACCTACAAACTACCTTTCGTCAAGTCTAGGCACAATGAAATAGCTGGCATCATTTGTCCAACATATATAAATTTTCTCCGGCTGTAATAGTTGGCAACCTGTCACTATAGCAATACTCAATTTTCTGAATAAACCTCGTGGCGCAAATGTTCGTTTTGCGGCTGTTTACCGTGTATTTATACGTATGTATTATGATAGATTGTTGTGTGATGCCGGCTTACAATAGCATCACCCCATTTCTTTCCCGTAGGAGTCGTTAGAAGCGACTAAGGGGCTCGAGGTGTGTATTGCAATTTCAGCCGATGGTCTGACCACCTGTCACTATGATGATACACAATTTTCCGAATGACCATTAAAGACAAATATTTATCAAACGTGGCATAAATATCCGTTTTTGTGGCCTTCGTAAGGTCTACAACCGATAAATTGCCGGTTTCGATCTTTTTCTCTTTTTAAAGTTGTAACTTAGACATTGGCAGAATTGTCCTTTGCTGACAGAGGCCATTTATTAAAAAGAATTGAATTGAATTGTTTTTTTGGCCATTCACGCTCTGCCTAACCCGCAAGGGATTATATGAGTGATATGTGTATGTATGTATAATGGTAAAAGAATCAGAGGCTAACGATCCTTGCCATCCTGTCTCAATAGGGGAATTTCTTGGAAACAAAAAAAAACTTGCGTATATTATCTTCACAAATAATCTTTGTAGATTAGTTCAGAATGATGTTTTTGTTACTTACTATGAAGGGGATTGATAGGAGAGGCGAATTTTAAATGGTACAGTTGTTCTAAGTAGGTATTTGAAAGAATAACGATAATCTTATTGTGAACCTCATATAAAATTGCACTGCAAGCAGGGTTCGAACCTGCGACTTTCGGTATCTATACTACAAACACCTTGGTTACCGTGGCTAACCTGTTTTTGGCGAAATTATGCAAACATCATCATATCGTATGGCGTTGCGCTGCACTAGATCCTATATGTTCAAATTCAGGATGAAAGTATTCATGTATGGCTCTTTTAATCTTACTACGGCTGAGTGTAAGTCAATGAGTTGCTTTTCATACCTTTTTCAGACTTGATCTTGGACTTTGGTTAAAGACTTCCCTTGAACAAAAAAGCACACTTGACCAATCAGCAAATAACTTTCTTGTTTTTTATTCATTTTTTACTATACTTATAATCGAATTTAGAACTCGCATAACCTACCAACTGCGCCAGAAAGGTGTCAGGATTAGAGTAGAGATAGCAAAAAACGGGAAGTGGGAGGGAAAAAGTGGATATTATTTATTGTGAGTTGGGTGGATCGCCGACGAAACGTATCATTTTTCTGCTGTCGCTTATTTCCGAGCATAATACTGGTGATTTATAGAGACTGGATTAGGGCTGCCACATACAACAATTTTCTACGTTTTTTAAAGTTTGTTATGGGATTAAGTCTAGGGGAACTGAGATAGAGTGTGTAGGCTTTGATAACAGAAACAACTCTACATCCATCCACCCAAAGGATGTCTGGTAGATATCGCTATGAGTTTGCAGCGACTGGATAGTCAAAACGGGAGATTGTGCCTAATGGCGTACCCTGGGGGAGGCCTACGTCCAAAAATGGCTGATATATATGTCTGAGTGTGAATGATTGTGTGTCGTAGTCTTAAATGCAAAAGAGTTGTTTAAATCATAAAAGCAAATTAAATAAATACATTTGCCAAATATTATTTGCCAAATATAGTAAACAAAATAATTGAAGAAAAAATTTGGCTTGGTAAACAAATACCTATCAATAAATCATTCTGTTACTTCAAGACAAAATACTAAGTCGTAGATTTATGAGCAAAATCTTTATTTTTTATTTCGTCAAAGAAATATTCAAGTAAACGCCAATCACAGTAATTTGTAAATATCATGTTTACTTTTGGCTTTCATTGTTATTGTTTGCTTTTATCGAATACAAAAATAAATTTATACCAAAATAACAGTTTTTCTTTTGCGCAGGCAATCGAACCAAAAAAGGAGAAGATTAAGGTCAATCAATGACATGATTGAACTTAATCTTCTTCTTCTTGTTGTGTGGGACAACGAGCCATCTTACGAACCGACGAAACCTGGTGTCATAGTTTTTCAACCACCTGCTACGAGTAGCAGGCCTCTGACATGGTTATGTTCATCCATCCAATTCCAATCCAATGTTATTTATCCATCTAAGTAATCATAGACAGCAACCGGGACCGACTGCTTAACGTGCACTCTGAAGCGAGGAACCATCGTTCTTTTTGGACAATCAGGTGGTTTAGCCTGCAATGTACTTACCAGACTGGGAACAAATTCACAAAGTGATGACTACCAACTTCGTCGCACTACCACTGCGCCACATCGGCCGTCAATAGATGGCGTTGTTCGTAAAAAGCAACTTACAAAGGAAAGAGAACAAACGTTTATTTCAATGAAAATATTTATTTGCAGTTTAAATCAGCGCTAAGTACACTTGAAGATTGTCTTGAAAATTTACCATTGTCATGAGAATATTCCTATTCACGGTGAAGTACTTGCGATGGAACATTCTTATTTGAAAAATTGTTTTGCCAACCCTACAGCAAGTACTTAAGTATAAGTAGGTCAGAGGCCATTTGACGGTTTATATTCCTCATAACGGCACGGTTTCGCAGATATATTGAACGAGAAACGTTGACGGATGCCGACATCTATCGACGTATTTCGTTACTAATGCTGTTTGGCTTCGTGGTGTAGTAGTTTATAGTCATGGGTTTTTATATGGAAGTCCTGGCTTTGAAATTCAAATAAAATATCACTATTGACAGATTATTTACTGTCTAGCTGTTCTGTGTCAATCGTCAGCGGTTGACTATTGACACAGAACAAAAAACTTGAAGTTTGACAGCACATGAGGTTTCAGTGTTCTGTGACTATTGATGACTTTTTTTACGTAAATGTCATAATTTTACGCAGCTTAAGGAGAAGAATAGAATGCCGTGTGATGCCGGCTTAGAAAAGCATCACCCCATTTCTTCCCGTGGGAGTCGTAAGAGGCGACTAAGGGACTCGAGGGTGTGTATTGTATTTTAGGCGATGTGCTGACAACCTATCACTATGGCGATACACAATTTTCCGAATGACCCTCAAATATTTGTCAGACGTGGCGTAAATGTTCGTTTTTGCGGTTGTTTACGATCTGCCCACCCCGCAAGGGATTAAGGCGTGATATGTGTATGTATGTATGTATGTAAGGAGAAGAATTAAAAGTTGTATACAACAGTGTCTAAATGATATCATGATAAGGAACACTAAGATATTTCAACTAAGTAAGTATCTATTTTGTACGTCTGCAATGAACACACATACACATACGCTTATCACGCCGTAATCTCTTGCAGGTTATTCAGAGCGTTAACGGCCTTAAAGTACTGTCGCTATAGTTACGTTTTACTTAAATTTGGGGGCGTTTTAAAAAAATCCTATCATTACAGAGACAGGTTGACAGCATGTCGCCTAAAATAGTAATACACATGAAACCGTCGAGTCCTTTGGGTCGCTTCTTACGACACTCGCGAAAAAAATATGGTGTAATGGTATTCTCAGCCAGCTTCATACGGCCATACTTTAATATAACGATTTCTAAAATTAAAAGGCCTTTAACTCCAAAAAGGTGGAAAGGATAATCCGTCAATAAAGGTGATTCCGTATTTCGGAAGGCACGTTTATTTGATAGCCTTGGTGGTAGGTAGGCAAAAGATGTTAGTTACATGAGACTTCCAATATTTCCATTTATTCTGTTATTTTCCTATAATATGTATTTATTTTAAAAACTATTTTCGTGTTCATATCAGCTATCTAGTTCCCATAGTATAAGCTTTGCTTAGTTTGGGGCTAGATGGCGTTGGGTGAAAATTGTCCAGGATATTTTTATATTATTATTTGTATTAAAATGCTACAATTTCCACAAACCTTTATTTTTCTTAGAATACTTAGTGTACATTGTAAACAAGAAAACAAACAGCTGCCAAGTTTTTAAGTAGAAGTAAACAGTTTGCTTTAGATTTTGCGGTAATCTCGCAAACAACCTCCAGCGGGTTTTATTTAAGATCATAGATTAAATATAAGTTTTTTCTTATTGAAGCCGCTAAAATTAAAGCGGTTCTCGCACTTGTCTGACAGACGTATGCGTTAAAAAAACTCAGCGACGGATGACAAGTGGACAACCGCCTCAAAAGCAACTGACCACTAAAGGAGCACCGCTGTCCGGCTGTCAGTTGCTTAGTGGCTGTCAAATACCGCAATATTAATTACGTGAGCCTTATTCCTTACTCCACCGATAATTAAAAATCTTATGGAATTTATTTTAATAATTCCGAAAAGACATTTGGTACCAAATATTAATAAAAAATAATAAAAATATTATGTAGTTATCTGCCTGAACTGTGTAGAGAATTTGGAATTCTTTATCTAGACGATAAAAAACTTAAAAATTCTAGGAATTTAAGATAAAAGAATACAAGCTTCAAATGACACAAAATTTTAAACTAGAAAAACTATTTAAATTAAATTCATTTTCACCAGTTTGATCAACATTCTCTAGCTCACCGTGTGAGACACTAAGTCGACGATCAACCCGGTTGTCATTAGCCGCTTTTTCTTCTTCTTTTCGTGTGTAACACTGAGTCGATGAATGACGCGATGAACCCCAACATGGTGTGTAATACCCGCCTTCTATTAATCATAGACCAACTGAGACCGACGGTTTAACGTGCCCACCGAAGCACAGAACCATTTTTACGGATTATCAGGTGGTTCGGCCTGCAATGTCCTAACCAGACTGGACACAAATTTACAAAATGTTGCTATCAACGTTCGAAGCGACTCACCGGGAATCAAACCCGGAACCTTTGCGCCGCAGGCAGTCGCACTACCACTGCGCCACAGCGGCCTTCTAGTTTCGTAGTTCATAAACGTTTTTTTCGCAAAAATCCAGTTTCCCGTTGAATGACAAAGCCTAGTTTACAAAGGACGTAGACTCTCGTATATCACACAGTTTTGCATCAAATTCTGCATTTTAAAACTCCACTCTGCCCTTACACCTGCAAGTGATATTTTCGTACTTACTTTTTAGTTGACACAAAATTTTGCGCTGTAATAAGTTTGGGAGTAAATGGATTTTTTGAAAACTTGCAAAATTTTCGACTTTCGCATTACTAGTGGGTAGTTGCAAAACTAACCCGGTAGATGGAGCCGTGCCACGCGTTACTGGCATTAAAATACACTTGCAAAATTGGCGGGCAAGGAATGAGCTGCGGTAGCCTAGATGGAAGAGGCATCGCCACTAGTAATGCGAAAGTCGCAGGTTCAAATCCTGCCCGCGCTTGAAAATTTTGCAAGTTTTCAAAAATGTATACCCTAACACGGGAAATGTTTTAAAACTTTTTAATTTAATAGTACATTGTTGTCGAGGTATGGAAAATAGGACTTTGCTGGACGAGTATAGTTCAATTATACAAGTCAAGCAAAGTAATTTTCCCCGAGGCTTATATAGTGCTTATCTCAAAAAGAGGCTAGGAAATGAAAGATTGTACTTCTTATAAAAGTTAGCTTGCGACCGCAACACAACGAAACAAATAAAAATTTACAATTTTCCCACCAATTGTAATTTTTTAAAATAAATTCGCCTGTAAGGCACAGTATTACGTAATATTCAGCCATATGTTTAGTTCATTCTTTTCTTTTTTAATTCTGGACAGACAAGGGTCTTCACATCATACAGCCTCGTCTTTAGTTACCTGTTTCATACAAAATTACGTTCCGTTTCTATGAGAGTCATTGAGATAATTTTGAAATCAAATTATGTGGGTTTAGCGTATAACGAATTTATCTTAATGGACACCAGCAAAGGATTTCCATACAACTTTGCTGGCGTGATCTGAGACGTGACAAACAATGTGAAACTTCGCGGTTTCTTTTTTTGAAAGAAATGAACACATTTCCTAGCATGTTTGAGAAAATGGCTTTTTCTTAGCTTCTAAGTTACAATGAAGTATACGGTAGACGTATCTTATATAAGATTTTTTCCGCATGTACCGTTTTTATTTGGAGTTTTTTTTTATTATTTATAAATACATTTACATAAAAAGAAAAAAACCAATGGCTTTTACCTTGTCTTTTTCGTGTGGGACTACGAGTCGACCGATGAAGCAAGTTGTCAGAGTTTTTCAAACCGCCTACTAACTACCACTAGCAGGCCACTGACATGGTTGTGTAACAACCGCCGTGTAAGCAATCATAGACTGCAACCGAGACCGACGGCTTAACGAGGATATTGACTCCGATTTTATCTTTTTTTTTTGTATTTTTGATGATAGCTCGGTCAAATATAAGTTGAATACTAGAGTCTTGTAAGGCGATCATTATGACAAGAAACGTGAAACAATTTCGTATATATTTTTCGGTTTGGGGTCGGTTTGCATAACATTTTAAGTCATATTTGTATTACGCATATTTTATATATTCATAATTATTCAAAGTCATAAAAGCAACACGCATAACCCTTGAAGCATAAATTACCAAGTCATAATGTCGACTACATACTCCTAGAAAAGCATGTTCGCGGCTTAGCACGCCGCGACCATAACCTATTACTTAAAAAGTGTTGCAAATTATAAAATAGGTCAAAATATAAGTATGACTTTCAATGCAGTATGACACATAAATATTATGCCAAACAAATAGTATGACAAAAAAAATATGCAGACCGAGGTATGCCAAAGTATATTAGGAACTTCAACAATATGCAAAATGATGGTATCCTGTATTTTTCACACTGTATAATACGTACTGTTTTTGCTTTGAGAGGTAGGTTTGCTATTTTTCTATCGAGCCGAATTATCCGTATCATGTTTTTGAAACAATAGTACAATGGCATATATTCCGAAGAGTATAACTTATTTAACTTGGATAAAAATCACTTATAAATTTCGCCGTGCCGTGTGATGCCGGCCTAGAATAGCATCACCCTATTTCTTACCCATGAGTATCGCAAGGGTTAGATATGTGTTGCAATTTTAGGCGATGGGCTGACAACCTGTCACTGTAGTGATTCACAGTCAGATAACTGTTAATCACTACACTGATCAGATGATTGACCCTCAAACTTTTGTCAGACGTGGTGTTGATGTCCGTTTTGCGGTCGTTGACGCTCTGCCTACCCCGTAAGGGATAAAGGAGTGATTTATGTATGTATAAATTTCGCTTTTAGGTAAACTCAGCCCCTTAAAACATCATTTTTTTATTTGAGAAGCTATTCTCTACGCAATACATATAAAAATACAGCCGTTGTTGCACGCTCCGTGACTTTGGTCGCGTCGGCTGGTACCAGACAATTTTCTTTGCAATAAATCTGACTGCCGCAGTTTGTCACTGCAGATCTAGCGCCCCCTAGCGGTAAACGCAATTTGAGTTACGCCTTCTTAAGTTTGTTCCGATTGTTCGAAATTGAGAGAGTGTAGTTTCCTTAGAAAGCCAAAATAGAGATTGGCCGTGTGATACCGGCGTAGAATGGCATCACCCTATTTAACTCCCGCAGGTGTCGTAAGGGACTATGAGACTCAAGGGTTTTATGTGTCTGTGTACACATATTACGCTCTTATCCGTTATGAGGTAGGCAGAGCGTTAACGGCCGTAAAATAAGGTCGCTATCGCCACGTTTGACAAATATTTTAGAGCCGTTTCAGAAAAAACTTGTGTCACAATAGTACCAGGTTGTTGGCAGGCGCCTAAAATTTTTATACACATGAAACCCTTGAGTCCCTTAGCTGCCTCTTATGAAACCCATGGAAAATAAATGGGGTGATGCTATCCTAAGCCGACATCATACGGCACTGCTATTCTAAGACGACATCACTCGGAATAAAAACCAAAAACCAAAAGAATAAAAACAACATATCGTATTTTCTTGCTACATACATACATACATACATATATCACGCCTTTATCCCTTGCGGGGTAGGCAGAGCATAAACGGCCGAAAAAACGGACATTTACGCCACGTCTGACAAACGTTTGAGGGTCATTCGGAAAATTGTGTATCGCCATAGTGACAGGTTGTCAGCCCATCGCCTAGAATTGCTTTACACGCCCTCGAGTCCCTTCGTCGCCTCTTACGACTCCCACGGGTAAGAAATGGAGTGATGCTATTCTAAGCCGACATCACACGGCAAATTTTCTTGCTAAAGTGTGTAAAAGCAAATCGCAATGCGTAGTTCAATTTAGTTTATCCTTCAGTCTATCAACTATCTCCGAATCAAAGCCTCGTTATATTTCAAACATGCTGAGTTGAAACCAATTTTCATGCTCTAACACATACATGGATTATGTAGGGGATGTACTCAGATACACAGTGGGGCCCTTCGCTCTCTTTCTATTAGATGAGAAAAGAACTAGATATATTTGAAAAAGTGAGCCCATGAAATTGATCTATTTTCCCAAAAGAACATGCGTCGAAATATGTATTGTGGGGCTATGTATTAGTTTTAAGAATTATTTATTGATTAATAAATGAATTCATTCATTCATTCATCAATTCGTAAGAAAAAAAAAAATTAAAAATATCTTTATTTCAAAAAATCCTATTGAACATAGTGGTTGGAGGCTTCCCTTTAAGTAGTCCAAGACACTTGTTATGGGAATACCCCGCTCTTCCTAATTGACTAAATAAAAATAAAAGTATAGGATCAGTATTACAGAAGATAGGTAATTATTGATACATGTACAGACAAGAATACATAAATAAATCAAAACAGAAAACAAAGGTAGCAAAGTTGTGTTGAAGTGAGTCGTGTGTACCTAGATGATATTGCATATGAGGTAGGTATACAAATGTATGAATGGTTGTATTAATGAAACGTAAATATGTGCGTGAGGAGCGTCTCGGTGTATGTGTGTAAGTAGTTGCGTGCAGACTACCAATATTGAAGCTACTATAGTATTAGGTATTTAGAAGTATGTATCGTTCAGAACCAATTTAAGCAAGTAAGTAAGCTTGCAGCAATGTACTGAAGAAAACAACAATATAATATCATATTACTATGTAGGTACTTAAGTATTTATGAGTACGTATGTAATAAATTATGCAGATATCAATGTATAGCGCAGTACCCATATATAAACAATAAAAAAAAAAAAAAAAAACTTTGTTTGCCCTACGATTGAGTTTCTTGGGATCGGTAGTTTATAGGTAGATAGAATAGATATACCACACAAATAAGTCTTCGCGAGGTCTGTCTTGGGAAAATCTGTAGGTATGCAGAAGGACGCTAAAACAGTAAGGGAAGTCCAATTTCCTTTTTTTTTTCAGTTGTTCAGTTTCATGGGATGGTTTGTCCTTTAAACTTATTGCTAACATTTTCAAATCCTATGTTTTTATTTTTCATTAATTTTATTGTAGTGTATCATGCACCGTTTTCCTGATATGATCAAGTTCAGTAAAGTACATTTAGAGTAAAACATTCTCACAAAATAATTTGATTTTGTTTATTTACCACACGCGTTCGCTGGTTTATTTTAAGATTCATTCACGACTTCCTTTTAAACACTATTTGCTGCAACAACAGTCCACAGTTCGACAATAACTCACCAAGCAAGCGGGCACATTAGTAATTCATCCCTCAGAGTCATCCCTCGGCCACTTTGTACAATAACCACGGGTAAAACCACCACCTTTGCTTGCCCCTCTTAAAATCAACTCACTCCGACCCTGTCTAAAATTCTCGCGGTATTATTAATATCCGATTTAGAATTACGATAGTTCACCACAGCTGCATACTAGTTATTTCATCCGGGTTCGTCTGGAAATTGTCCCATAAGCCGCTGCTCGAACGCTATTTGTATTTGACAAACTATATAATATAATAGACGTAGAGGAAGGCACATCATTATGTTATGATTGTAGTGACAGGTTGTTAACCCGTCTTCTAAAATTGTAATACACATGAAACTCGTCTTTTAGTCGCTTTTTACGCCACCCACGAGAAAGAAATTAAAGAAATGCGGTGATTAACCAGAACTTCACCATAACTAGTAAAAACTACTAAATATTATCGCGATAGACCCGGTCTATAATACTTAAAATGAGTGAAAGTGATCGCGAGTGCTTAAGAAGTTATATAGTAAAAACTATACTGAAAACTCGGCATGGGCGGGCTATAAAGAATATTATTCCATAGAAAACACATCGATCGATGAAAAAATATTTGAACCATCCATACTAAATGTACCAGCCATCAAGTCAATTCGTATGACAAGTCCAAGTTGTTTTCATTATAATAATTATATTTAAATCCTGAACAATTCCCACAGCGCCATCTAGTCCCAAACGAAGCAAAGCTTGTACTATGAGAACTAGATAGCTGATATTAATACTTATACTCTTGTTTTATAAATACATGTTATTCATAGACACACCCAGACTAAACATGCCCACCGAGTAAGGGACTCCAGGCCAGATTTGCGTCAAGGCTGAAGTAGTTTCAAACGGTTTATAATTAACTTCTTATTTACCTCTTGTTATTATTTTTATGTTAAAAACCCGGAGTTCAAAGTTATTCATCAAATTGTAACTTAACCTAGAAATGTAGGTCCCCATATTTGCTGTCATTTTACACGAGTATTTATCATCGACATGAAGGCGTCTAGGCCATTCGCCTAGTTGGTGAGATTTCTATGGTATTTATACTTACCTAATGTTTATATTACTGAACCTAACAATTCGGAAGGTAAACAAGTATCATTAGATTGAATTCTTGTGAACTAGTGAGTTCCTTAAAGATCATGGCAGGGAAACCTATTACTCGTAGTCTGGTCTGGACACACTGTAGATTCTACCTCTAGAGGTAGACCATTCCAAAACACAGCACTCACTGAAATCCCTCCCGAGCCCAAGTGACGAAGACTACTTTTTTACTACCATTTACTAATTCATATTGGGCGATAATGCTGCTGGATGGAGTGGATAGCACAATTGTTGCAGTTGAGGAACAAAAGGTGTTATTTTTCTTTGGTGCACCTCTGCTATGTGGTGCACCTAGTAAAAAGTCACCTTTTGTGATTAACACAAGCTACATGTTACTAAGTTGCAAAAAAGTAAAATGACACCTTTTGTTCCTAACCTCCTCAGTTGTAAGTAGGTATAAATTGAAAGAAGAGGAAATAAAATACAACAAATAATGCAAAAATATTGTTTTAATTACCTAGTCACTACCCAGTCGATATTGGTTCATTTGGCTGGAGAGCGTCCAACGCTATGCTTGCCGAGGCACACATAATAATATTATTTTACCTTAAATAAAAAGTTCATCATTCTTAGCCCCCAGAGCACACAAACACAGAACAGTGCATGCTGCACCTGAATATCCGTAAGAAAGCATGTTCTGTGCTTCGGAGGGCACGTTCAGGTTCGAAACAATTGACGAATACGCAGTAGCAGCACGCCTATACACAGAAGATGTGATTTTTGGTACAACTGCTTGAGGAACTGCTTGGTGAACCGGTGGTGGGAGTGGAGGTGGCTCTGGAATATTAGCGTCTGCCATATTGGGGCGATTCAAGTCGTGTTGCTGTTCTCGTTCCATTTGCCTTGTCGAAACCCTATAACAGGAGGCACAGACACGTTCCATTCTTGAGACCTGAAATGCATAAACAATAAATTATGTTGTTATCAATCCCCATAAAGGAATTTATTATTAAACTGTCTCCATGGTCTATAATAATCCAGAATTCGTAAAAATTGCCTGTGAAAGTCTGTGAAACGGTTAAATTCCTGAGTTGGAGATATCCATGACCGCAATAAGTCAACCATTCGAGGAGAAGTCACTTCACGATTGTTTATTAGCTGTTTTCGTAAGTAATTTAATTGAAAATTATTTCAGGAAAAGACAAAATACAATCCAAGAAACTAAAGCAAAACTAAAGAAAGAAAAACACCAAACGTCCATCAACGTCAAAGACACAAGTCAAAGGAAAAGAACATGTAGAAAAAAAGAGTTTACTAACCTCTGACAGGAAAAAACTAAGGGAAAAAACATGCTGTGTTGCATGACCAATCAAAGCAATATCTAATTATGTATTAAATAAAATCCCGGGTTTAAAACATACTTTCAAGTAGCAAGAGGACGTAGATTAATTATAATATTAATTTTAATATTAGTATCATCTTGACGCATGCGACAAATCAGGCCCAAAAATGGGCAAGATCCTTTGTGAAAATGACTTAACAAATATTCTGTTTTGTGGGATCCTATGACGTGATTAGCTCATTCCACGTGACACTGGCTGAATTGCTTGTCTGCAAAAGCCATAAATTAAAAGAAGAAGAAGAAGAACCCACGACCGTTGGTGTAGCAGGCAGACCATAGGCTACGCCATAGGCCCAGTTAATTCTAACTATTTCCTGAAAAAGTTCCTTATCACCAGCCCATGCTAAATTTTCTGTCAGTCACTTGTAAAATTTCACCCTTTTTAATAAATCAATCTTTTTTGGTAACTGGTTGTATTTATTTAGGGAACTAGTGTATGTTGATCCCTTAAATAGGTATCTCAAGATGGTGCTTATTAACCTCTGTTACATAGTACCCAAACTAATTATAATATCTAAGCCTCGGGCACCATCTTATGTTCTTATATGCAAATCTTGGTCTAATCCTTAAAGTATGTTTTAAGTTAGACTAAGTTACAAACTTTAGCTTATGTTAGTAATTAAACTAACTTAGACGCCCTCTGTTTAGTATAACCGTAGAGTTAGGCCCAGTTGGCTTCAGCTCCGTTTCGTCTTACGTAATAAACATGTCCCGGTTCGTCACAGAACTATCATTTATAACGTTTTAGTCCGAGTTCGACATAAGTGTAAATTTGATAATTTTTATAATCTTAAAATAGCGCTGTATCTTTTTGTCAACTGGTTATGAAAAGGATAGTAAATGTCTTGTTCATGTCGTGTTTATAAATTGTCCATGTTTTATTCACCATTTCTAGTAATAAGGTCGCTATATTTTTAATCGCAGTTAAATTTTGAACAAAAACGCGCATTTTAAACCAATTTGACGGAAAGTAAAAATTATTTTTAAAATCAAGAGAAATTTTCAATCTCATGCTTCTCAAGTACAGTCAGAGACAATAATTTAAACGAACAAAGCAACGTGTCATTTAGTGACGGCATTAGAATGCAAATGTCTGTTTATTACACTCGGAAGGGCTACGATTCTTGGGATAATAGTTTGACACAAATATTCTTATTCCTTATTAAAATGCAATACATTATTTTATTTACACACTAGACAAAAAATCCATAAAATATGAAAGGCCAAGTTAAATTTACATCACATAATTATTCAAGTCACGTCTCGAATGACATTTGGTTTCTTTTTCATAAGATTACTTTTGGCACAGGATATAATATAGGGGCGCCAAAAATGTGTTTCTTTTCTCCATTTTATCGGGAATCGAAAGCATGTAAAAATTCTTATACTATTATTTTCAGCTCTTAAAAAGGAAAGTAATTTTTAGAGGCAGAATACATAAAGCAGGTTTTTATGTAACTATTTTCGAGTTTGTAATCCGAACATTTTGAGACGATATAGCTTTTAACATTGGGATCCACATAAAATGACAAATTTACCCAAAGACAATCACGATAAGACACGTTTAAATAGCCATGATATTATAAGACGAGTATAGATTTTTTTTTCTTCGAATAAATAATAAGTCAGGAAGCATAACTGGCGTATACCTCCAATTCAAAAAAGGTATAAAAAAACTATTATATTAAGAGTAACTAAATGGAAAACGTAATAGAGGCATACGGCCTGTTAAATATATTTGCCGACCAACTTCACTAGGATAAAAACAAGTGTTGAATGTTAATTCAGCGAAAAAGAACTTCATTCATAATGTGCAAGAGTGTTTAGAATGAAAAGATTTAGTAATTTTTGAGCGCAATAACATTTCCTGGCATTACTTATTCGTAGTTATTTTAATTTAATGTGACGAATTGGAACTACTTCTATTAGATATATTTCGTGGCAAACCGGGACTGAGTCTAACCGTAATGTGGTGTTATGGTTCATAATAAGCTGTATTAAGGTATAATAGTGTTTTGATATTCAGTTTAAGTAATAAGTAGATAATCAGCCTTATCGCTGGTGGCAGAATATGTGTGCGTTTATGGAAACTTTTCTTCGTATTATCCTTATAACAACGCAAGTAAGGTATTATTTAAGAGGTAATTATTGTGAATATTTGTGACCCATAAAAATCGACCAAGTGCAAGTGCGACTAGCGCTTGAAGGGTTCAGTACAATTATGTATAAAAAATGATGGCTTAATGGATTATGGCATGAAAATCATGATTGTTGTATTGGAGCCCACTTCAATGTTTATTTTGTTTTTAATATATGTTGTTATAGCGGAAAACACGTGCGTTTACGGTGAGAAACGAATGCGTCTGTTATACGAATTAACAGACGCACGCATCACGGTGCGATAAGGCTCTGATTCACCTGAAAAAATTGTCCCTTTCATTCGTGCTGAATAAGAGAGAAACAAACAACCATTTAGCACTCAAATTTTCGCGCGATTTTACGGTTTTTCCTACATATAAACTAGAGAAATACTGTAACAAAGTTTAATTTAGGTATTCGTACTAAACAAGGTATGTATGTATGTAAATTAAAGCATAATAATTTTTTGTTAAAGCTTTAAAACTATAGATATAATATTGAAAAAAATTAGGCTACTTTGGGTTTTTTCTTTCGAGTAAACTTTTTTATTGATAGGTATAATTATTTTTTAGATCCTCGACAATCACGTATTTTTATTATTTTTTTGGCGGTATTTGTCTTAATAAAACTGGTTTAAAAACTTGCTCGCGCTATATCCCACAAGTGAGAGAACCGCCTACGTACTCACGGATGCTGTCACCATTCCTTACGTCTTAAGGATATTACAGCCAAGCACTCCTCAAGACAAACGGCCCCTCTACTCAGTTGAAGTACCGATTTGTGGTTTTTGCGACACTCCGCTATCGTACCTGACTTATTGCGCAAGGAAATATCTAACGTCCTTAAGTGGGTACGGCAGGTGCGGTGACAATTATGTCTGTAGTTAACAGGTTATTGCTGAAAAAGGTAACCGTAATTACAAAACTTAAGGCACGCTTTTAGCAATATTTAAAATACTATTTGACGCTGTCAAAAAAATTTAACCATAGCTTACTATTTTTTTATAAAACTGTAAATGTTTTAAGTAACTTTGCAAAATAAATACTATATGTTTTTACGAAAAACATTTACAATATATTAAAATAAAAAATAGAGACAAAAAGGCAGAATAATATAAAAATATAGATAAAATACATTTTCACTTCTCATGCTCTGAAAGAGCTTATTGGTGCAGGATATAGGCTGCACAAAATCGCATTTTATGCACAAGTGCAAGAACGTATCTACTCATAAATGAAGGCAAAGAAAATGAGCCATACACAGCCAAAGGGCGTCTGCCCCGAACGCCGATATCGGCCCGACATAGTGCTATTTCATTTTATATGTATGAAAAAATTGAAATAGCACTATGTCGGCTTAAATAGTAGGCTGTATAGGTCTGCAGCCCAAGCCTAATGCCAATGTCGTAAGATTAAAAAAAAATAAAGCGGCGGGAAACAGCTCTTGTTTTTTTGTAATTATATAATATACTATTGTTTTATTTCCTCGCAATCAAAGTGAAAAGCAGAGTTTATAACTCGTCCACAAAACCATTTTAACCTCGACATTACTATCAGCCCTCGCCTTCGGCTCGGGCTGCTAAAAGTCTCGGCTGAAAATGGTCCGTTTTGTGCACTTGTTGTAAAATCTACTATTATTTTAGTCCCGTTCAATTAGATACTAAACTAAAATACAGCAATATTGTTGCTTTTCGACAAATAGATGTATAAAAAATACCTCCGGTGGGTACTTCGTCGTCGTGAACGTGGTTGCCGTAGTAAACCCTTATTTCAGATACCACGTAGTAGCACTAGTTTCGCAAGAAATAGTTTCATAAGACGGGCTTGCAGGCTGTACAATGAAAAACTTGTAAATGTTGATATATTCAGTAATTCTTTAAACGTTTTTAAAAAACTATCTTTGCGGTACTTTTCGAAAGATACTTAGTTTTTATTTACGTCAATCTTACTTTGTAGTTCTTCCTAGTGTAAGAATATTTTCATAAATTTAAGATAAGGTTACACTGTATTACATATAACTATATATGACTGTTTGTTTATTATAAAATAAAATAAATAAAAATAAAAAACTGTGTAATTGAAGCATCGTCATAATACAAGCTGCAAGAGACAGCCCTTCGAGTAATGATAGGATGCGTTAAGACCATGAAACTAAACAACTTTGTCCAAGGAACTTATGTCAAATACGACAGAAAAAACTTACCATACAAAATCACGATCTAATGACTGCCTGCTATGAGGAGCAATTTTTTTCGGTTTCTTGAAACATTTTTTTCGAACATTTATAAATTTTCATGATCTCAATGTACCCGAATGGAATTCAGAGGGCTGTCGGTCCCTTATACCCTGTTTTGAAGTTCTTACTAATAATAATAAAAAGAAGTTTAAATTTTTAACTCAATTCATATTACTTACTCGTATTTCAAACTCAGGGTGCCTAAATTAAGACAGGTCACCCTACTATGTTAACATTAGCAGGTATAATATAAATTAGGCTGCTAATTTAATAGTAATTAATCGAATCACGGGTATATACGCGTTTGACTTTCACTGCGCCTCTAAAGTAACTTCTAGTAAAGAGTATAAACTTTGAATTAAATGTCAAAATGTCAAATACTTCAAGAAAAAGTCTGAAGTTTCAATAACCTGTCGACTCCTTAAGAACAATTAGTGTAAGTTGTTCTTAATTAGTTAATAAAATGAACAAAGTAATAGAAGTAATTAGTTCTTTGTTTGTACAGTTCTAGTACTTCGTATTGTTCAATTTATCAATAATTGTTTATGTAATTACTAAATAAGTTCGACTTTTTGTTTAAAAACTAAAGGCTACGTCACACCGTTAAACGACGGCTGACACTGGCGCTGTGTTAGTGTGAATGACTGCGGCGCAAAGGTTTTGGGTTCAATTCTTGATAGGGCACTCAAGAGTTTGATATTTTTCACTATGTGAGTTTATTTCCAATCCAGTCTATATTTTGCAGGCCGAAACACCGGATAGTCCGTAAGAAAGATGATTCCCGACTTTGGAGAGCACGCTACGTTATCAGCAGTCCCGTTTGATGACTATGCAAACTACACAACCATGGCAGAGGCCTACTGTCTGTATGTAATGTTTATACTTGTCTTAATACACAAAAAATTTGATACAATACGTCTTCGGGAGACATAAACCTAAAATCATAAAAGATATTTCGTAGTTTTCGACTACGTAGCTGGTTCGTAGCGAATGTGCTACGCCGTAGCAAAGTATCGTTGTATTCTTGTTAATACGTTTTCTTTTAACTTACATCCATTTTCGTTCATTGAAAAACAATTCATTAATAGTCCAATCTGCTTTTTTGTAAGTATAGCAAAATATTCATGGTAACTGCAGACATTTTTTCCGAAAGAAAACCATAATATTATGGTAACTTTGTCTCGTAATTTAAATCAGCTATAAACGGGCTGAAGCTTGCTGAAATACGGTGGTTCGCACACATATCGCATAATATTGTTGTTTGTGACAAAATCAACAGCCACAACAGTCCACTGCTGGACATGGACCTTCCTCTACTAAGATTACTTGGCATACTTATCGCGGTTGGCAGGCGGATTGGCGAGCGCAAAGTTGTTGCTGTCCACATCCCTAAGTCGACTACGATTCGACAAGTACATTGATATTTAGGTGTAAATGATTGTATTGTATATAATTGTATTGAACTACCACGTTCAGCAATGAAGTGATGCCATTCTAAGCCAGCATCACACGGCGCCGTCACGATTGTGACAGCTACCATTTAATGACAACCTGTGATTGCCGCAATTTGATATGGGTTATAATATCCACAAACATTCATTATACTAGATTTCCGCCCACCGGTTTCACCCGCTGGTAATAGTTGTTTTCCCGCGGCAAAAAGTGGCCTATGTATTATTCCTGGTTATACTCGACCTGTGTTCCTAATTTTATCCAAATCGGTCAAACCGTTTGAGCGTGAAGAGGTAAGAAACATACATACACACACACCAACTCTCAGATTTATAATATTAGTATGGATTTTCAGCCACAACAGTTCACTGCTAGACATGGGCCTCCCCCTATTTGGGGGGTATTACCATACCATGCTGGGCGAGCGGATTGGCGCGCGCAGTGCAAGATATTGCTTTCCCATTCCATGGATTAATTTCTCTTTCAGTCGCTTTTACGACACCCACGGGTAGTATTGGAAATTTAAATTGAAATTGAAATTCTTTATTCAATGTAGGATAGTATTATCATATCATTTATTGACGTCATGAACCGTCATTGTAAAAAAAAGAAATTTGTATCACACAATTTTCTTTTTTTTATATCAATTTTGTAATGTCCTAATAGAAAACCGGCTCGGGCGGGATAAAAAAATAAAAATCAAAGCACTGCCACGGGGCTGGCCAGGTTAATCCCACGGCATGTAACTTTACGCCACTACCATCTGAAAACGATATTTGTTTCAAATTGAAGTCAAGATTGGCGTGATGCTATTCTAAGCCGACATCACAGTCATTACATCCAGTTTTTCTGTAATGTCATGAGGTGTGTGTGTAAACCGCCTAAGGCTCGCTACAGATTATGCAGGTCACGGGTCAAGTGTGTATCGATCCTTATTCTAATGTATGTAAGTAGGGAGGAAAATTATGCTGGATTTTAGAAGGATATTCTGGTCGCAAGCGTAATGGTATAACCGCTAGGCTAGGCAAAAGAAAATATACATACATACAGAGTGTAAGGGACAGCCTTTCGAATACTTATAGGGTGCATTCAGACTATGAAACTGAACTACTTTCCATAAAAAAATGTCACAGGAAACGTCAAAAAATTTTGGCCTTCCCATATTAAATGCAGTTAGCTGATTTTATTTATTTATTTTATTTTCATTGTTATTACAAATAGGATCTGATCTTAATTTTGTATGGGATTGTCGTTTCCTGACATGGAAAGGTGTTCAGTTTCATGGTCTGCATGTACACTATCAGTATTGGGAGGGCAGTCCCATACACCCCGTATATAACGCCCATATCCCTTGCGGGGTAGACAGAGCATATACATTTACGCCACGTCTAATAAACATTTGAAGGTAATTCAGAAAATTGTCTATCACCATAGTGACAGGTTGTCAGCCCATCGCCTAAGATTGCAATATACATGTAACCCTTGGAAATAAATGGAGTGATGCTAATTTCAGCCGACATCCCACGGCAAATATGTAAATATAATGTTAATGTTAATGTAAATACTAGGTGTGCCGTGTGATGCCGGCTTAGAATAGCATTACCCCATCTCATTCCCACGGGTGTCTTAAAAGGCGACTAAGGAACTGGAGGGTTTCATGTGTATTACACTTTCAGGCGACAGGTTGACAACCTGTCACTAAAGTGATACTCGATTTTTTTGAAGCGTCCCTCAAAACATTTATCAGACGTTGCGATAGCGACCGTATTTTTACGACCGTTAACGCTCTGTCTACCAGCAAGGGTAAAAGGTGTGATATGTATATATTGTATGTATGTTAGTTGGTTAATACGAGTATTATTACTCGTATTAACCTTTTATTGCACACAAGAAACATTACAAGAGACATAATATACAAAGAATGACGACACAAAAGGACAACTTATTTCTACTAAGAAATTACTTCCAGCTGACCTACAGAAAGTGAGACTTCTACAAGACAGGCGGATTGGGCGTGCACAATTACGTATTTAAATAAATAAATGCCAATAAAATTATTCTACATGCAAATATACCAAATATATTGACGAAAAATATAAAAATACTTTCAAATAAACATACATAATATATTATCAAATTTTGAATAATTTAAGGCACAGCGAATACTTGCTTTATAATATTGACAAAACGTAGCTTTCTAATCTCCTCCCAGCCTGTCTCACAATAGCGAGAGGTCCCCTAGCTTCGGAGGGTCCTGGCTTTAGTGGGAGGTCAAGTGGGGCTTAGAAATAGTGCAGTTTACGACCAAACTTGATTAAACAATGAACTTGTAGTTTACGGTACATCTCGAGGGGGCTTTGGGACAGTCGGGCCGTGGTGTGAAGTAGTTATGGGCAGATGGTGTAATGAAACTGCGTCAACGATTTTTGGTTATGTTTTGTTCATGTTTTCAATTTCAATTTTATTGTTCGCAGCAGATCATTATTACATTGAATATTATGTACACATCATTCCAAAATTTACAAAAAAGACAGACAGAGTTATGAATTAGTTCTTACACAATTATTAATTAAATTCCCAATTTTTTTTAATTATATTATACGAGTATCATGAATTTTTACTAAATAATTATTGTCGAGCTAAATAAAATAAATTTAATGTCATATGCTATGGTCACAAATGAATTCATTAACAAAATAATTACATTTTTGATTATTTCAATTCTAGAGTTTGTTTTTAAAAGTTGTCAACTTTTAACAGATTTATTTTAACTCTATTGGTAATTTATTGAACTACAAAGTCACCGTCACCTTCAATGCCTAATCAAATGGTGAAATTTTACTCGTGACCAATAGCGAAAACACAGGACAGGCTGATGATAAGGAACAACTTTCCACGAGGATCGAAAGGTCGAAATATAAGTCCTGGGGCCCAACTGCTAAAAACAACGAGGTGTCAGCGCGCCTCAATGAGACCAGAGTTCATCCGGTCGTTGAACGACTCGGTGTCCCACACGACAAGAAGAAGCTATCAGTCACTAGTAAAATTACACCCGATATAATCATACAATTTGCGTCTGTTTACGCTATGAGTGACGCTAGCGAGCGTGTGGATCTAATTCGGGAATAATCTCATAAAGCCCGTCGCTAGATTAAACCGTTCTAATCCGTCTCAGCGCCGTCTCTCATACACAGTTAAGTAAGCAGTTTAAATTTATAATATGTGCGCCTAATAGTACGTTCACACGTGGTTCACACAATGCCAATATGGGCAGGGAAATAGTAAGGGAAGTGGGCAGCGCGAGTATGTAAACAGGTTACTCGCGCTGCTACTCGTCATGCCGCTGCCACTTCCCGTGCTCCCTCGAAATTAGGCTTTTCGTGCGCGAGTCAATGTAACGGCAGCACGAACGCGAATGGAATGTAATGCTATCTTGCTCACTCGTATTGGTGCGAGTGAGTATGACGGCAGTGTGTTAACACTCACTCGCGAGGATACTTCCGCGGAAGTATTTCGAGCTATATTCGCGACAGCGGCAGGAGCAGTAGCAGGTGCATGGTGTGAACGTGCTATAAAACGTGTGAAAATTGCCGTGTGATGGTAGTTTAAAATTGGATGGATAGTTTTTTGATTTGCAATGAAATTAGCATAGTGGTCGTTCGTTGCAATGATTGTTTCCAAATAACGTTATCAAAAAATATAAAGGGTGTATGGACGTTTCCTGACATATTGCTAAGGGAAAGTTGTTCAGTTTCACGGTCTAAATGCAGCCCATCAGTATTCGGAGGGCTGTCCCTTACACCCTGTATAATGTTTGATGACGTCATTTGGGAACCCTATAATTAATTATAAATTCACGCTTATATATAAATAAGTTTCTTAAAATGTTTATCTACACTCGTCTCATAATGTTCGAATTATGAATTCGAAAACAGTTGCATAAACACCTACTTTAGACATTCTGCCTATAGATATCACGGTTTAAAAGAAATAACAGAAGCGTAATGACTTAATGAGAATGCTCTTACTACGAAAAAGTTGAGAAACGAAACGAAGTTTTTTTTTGCCAATACTCATATTGCCATCTTCCGCCGCACCTGTCAGTTGTTGTTGTATGGTATTGTTGCGTTTGTTTTATTAGGTTGTTGTTGAGATTTTGTTTAGCTGTTATTAAGTTGTTGTTCAGATGTTGTTTAGTTGTTGTACCGATGTTGTTCAGATGTTGTTCAGTTGTTGTTCAGTTGTTGTACAGATGTTGTTCAGTTGTTGTATAGATGTTGTTCAGTTGTTGTACATATGTTGTTCAGTTGTTGTTCCGATGTTGTTCAGATAATGTTCAGTTGTTTAGTTAAGTTATTGTTAAGACTCCACATCTAAACAACTGCCAAAGTATAGAATTTAAAAAAAATCATATCAAGCCATAATATTACGTTGTCGTATTGAATTTGTCCTTGTATCGGGCCTTACAATGGCCGGTGCGTACGTTTAGAAAAGTGTTTCTGAGTTTTTTTTGGAGAGTGTAGATAAAATAGTGTATGCAACTGCTATAATTAGGCATTAGAATGCTCGTGTCAAACTATTATCACACTCGGCTACGCCTCGTGTGATAAACAGACACTCGCATTCTAATGACCCCCATTATACGACAGTTGCATAAACTACTATTTTTTTTACTTTACATACCGAATTCACATCTTTTCTTTATCACAAATTAAAAGTTGTGATTACGAATTTCACACGTAAACATTTTTTGGTTTATATATTTTTTGTACAGCACTAAAAATTGGCTTCTATACTTACTTTTTTAGCACTATAAGAGCCGAAAATTTACAAATTCAAGCCCAAAAACTATGAACTTTGCTGCAAACACCGGTTTCACCCCTAAACACACTCGCTTGAAACAACAACCGACAAACAAGTATTAGATTAGTTTGAAAACACCAACTGAAATCCAGCTGAAATGTAAAACACAGTGAATTCAGAAGCGTGTAGTTTTACAATAGAATAACGGTAAATGCAGAAATTAATTAAAGTGGTTCTCCTACTACTTGTCATCTATCGCAGAGTATTTTTTACGCACAGTAACGCATGTGTCTGTCTCACGACTGGACATACGCATCCTTTACGCGCCTTAGCCGTATTACGGATTACGCAATATTATTTCGTCTGACAGACGTATACTTGAGTAATTTTTTTTTTTTTTTTTTTATTAATGATGGGTTTGCCCTTGACTCTAGTCTAGGTCATAGGACAGAGACAGAGTCTAAGATGGAGCGAGCTCACCCAGAAGAAGCCTGTTCACTCTTACTTTGAAGAGATTAGGGTTGTATGCTTTTGGAAACACAGACGCAGGAAGTGAGTTCCACTCTTTAGCAGTGCGCATTATAAATGATGACTGGAAGCGCTTAGTCCGAATTGGTGGAATGGCTACCAGGTACGGATGGTATCCGGCGGTGCGTCTGGATGTCCGATGGTAGAAGGGAGCTGGTGGAACAAGGTCGTGAAGCTCTTGAAATTAGTAACATTTTTTATTTTATTTATGATGGGTTTGCTCTTGACTCTAGTCTTGGTCATAGGACAGAAACAGAGTCTAAGATGGAGCGAGCTCATCCAGAAGAAGCCTGTTCACTCTTACTTTGAAGAGATTAGGGTTGTATGCGTTTGGAAACACAGACGCAGGTAGTGAGTTCCACTCTTTAGCAGTGCGCATTATAAATGATGACTGGAAGCGCTTAGTCCGAATTGGTGGAATGACAACCAGGTATGGATGGTACAGAATGTAATCATGATAAATTTTAACAGTCGCCCATTTTTCCAACACAAAATCTTTTGAGGAACATCAGTCAGTGACTGTTGCCAACAGGGAGGATTACATTAAAAAACCTGCTGTTGTATTTGCACTCGCTTCATAAATCCAGTCTGAAAGAGGCTACGCGCAAGTAGGTAAGCAAGTATAGCCAGTTGGCGAATAGCGTCAATTTAACCCTTCAGTAGCAAAATGTCCAGTTCGCAAAATGTCCTATTTGCAAATTCGCAAAATGTCCAATTAGTAAATTGTCCAATTCGCAAAATGTCCAATTCGCAAAATGTCCGATTCGCAAAATGTCCAATTAACAAAATGTAAATTTTCTTCAAAGTTAGAAAAATGGAAATATTATTTACATAACCTGTTTTAAACTTTCACACTTGTAAGTAGCGGTCGCACATAATAGCTGAAAATACTGAAACGGAGTTCTTACCACGATACTTATTTTTGTTGAGTTATTGGATTTTTCGACTAAGTTGCATGGGCCAACAATAAAAAATATGTAAACAAATAAAAAAGTATTGTTGATTGTAAATATTAATTATTTATAATTGTAAATAATAGTTTTTGATATAAATATTATGCCATTTGAAACGAAAATTAGCAGCATTACACATAACCCGATCTCAATTTTTATTTGTCAGCAGAAAAAGCAACCCCACAAACCATTATGAGTAAATGAGATGTATGATCATAGTATTCAAAATGGTCGGTTTAAATAGAACATTTCGTTTACATTGCAGCCATATTTTTCCACTTAAAAAAATAAAAATCTTTTTTGAGCGGGATGGCAACATCGAGTCGCTTGAATTGGGAATTGCTTACTTAGTCTAGTGCCTGATTACTATCTACGTTTAAAACACACATCACGCCCATAATTAGACTTAGCGCAAATAGCCACAAAAAACGGACATTTACGCCACGTCTGACTAATATTTGAGGGTCATTTGGAAAATTGTGTATCACCATAGTGACAGGCTGTCAGCCCATCGCCTTAAATTGCAATACACACCCTCGATTCCCTTAGTCGCCTCTTATGACTCCCAAGGGAAAGAAATGGGGTGATGCTATTTTAAGCCTTCGCGTTAATAATCGGAACCAATTATCTAACGCTACCTGCCGAAACACGGAAACTCTTAATTCCCACTAGTAGTGAACCCATTATATGGTAAATTTGCGTGATTAATTGAAAATTGGACATTCCGCGAATTGGACAATTTGCGAATTGGACATTTTGCTAATTGGTCAATTTGCGAATTGGACATTTTACTAATTGGACATTTTGCGAATTGGACATTCTGAGAATTAACTATATTTAGCCGCATTGGACATTTTGCGAAATGATCATTTTGCTACTGAAGGTCAAAAATTTGGCAGACGTAGCGATAGCGACTGTATTTTATGGCCGTTAACGCTCTGCCTACCCGCAATATATAAAAGCGTGATATGTGTATTGCGTTTGTTGGTGAAATAAGTAGGTTAGCCGTTACTACTATATTTGAATTCCTCTTTACAATCAGAAACATACCTGAAATCAACCTCATAATGTTTCCAGCAAGCACTTGTGACTCATTCTTCACCGCAAACACCCATTAACCGCCGCAAACCGGAGCAAACAGGAATGAACCGGTTGTCGAGAAGTGGTATATTTAATTAGGCCGAGTGTGAACGTTTGTATTACACTACTTTGCGAACTGGGCCCTACTCGGCATACATTACTGCTTTTCCGTGGTGTAGTGGTCTGAGCGTTCGCCTGAGGATTTGGTGGTTCCAGTTTCGATTTCCGGGGAGAAGGGGGTAATATATAATGTTCATATTTAGCTCTCGTTCCCAGTTTGATAAGAAGATTGAACAAGGGTATGAGCCGTTTGGTGCCGGCATAGAATAGCATCATCACAAGTCTACCCGTAGGTATCGAAAAAACCAACAAGGAATAGTCATCCAGGGAATGGGCAGCAGTGTTCCCTGTCAATGCAACATATTGTACTGCACTCACCACAGCGGTGTGAAAATGGCAATACTCCACGATATACGAAGGCTCATGTCTAGCAGTGGCAGGCTGAACCAACAAATGGTCCGTAAAAAAATGGTTTCTTGCTTCGAAGGGATGTATGATGTGTGTATGTAATAACTTTATTGCACCAAATAAATAACAAAAAAATAACAGAAAAGGTACCTAAGGCACAAAGGCGGACTTATCCCATCAAGGGATCTCTCCCTGTCAACCTTTGACAAATCCAAAGGACATGGTGTGCGCAGGTAAACTATGGTACGGGGTAGTTGCAAAAAAAGGGATCGTTTAGCCAACGGTGCCGATTGCTGTGTATGATAGTAGAAGGTTTAATAACTGACATCAGGGTTCATCGGGTCGTTCGGTAACAGGAAGATAACCAGCAACGTATGTCAAATTAGGCTCTGTTGGCAAGGTACTGTAATCTCTGCTTGAGCGTTTGTTGGCATTGTCCTATTGTGAAGCGTTTTGTCGCCTGTTTGGGCGGGCCTTTAGTTGTCGGTATGAATGGACCTTTAGTTTTGTGTGAGAGGGTTTCGGGAAGTTGCGTTAATGAGTGACCACTGTTTTTGGGATATGGTTATTAGGTTGAATGGCAGTAAGTATTAGATAGGGGAGTTAATTTGCATGAAAATTTGGCTTCGGTTGAGTCTGTGCGGATGCGGAACGAAAATTGACGTGGAAAAAAAGTGAACTAATAATTTTTTCATAGGTTGCTATTACTTTTTTCATATTGAAGCACAGAGGTGCACTCAATTTGCAAGCCTATTCTCAGTCCCCAAAAACTTTACTCGCCTTATTCCTAAAAAAAAACTATATTCGGACTATTTTTAATGAGTAAAATGATTGAGTATTTTTGTTTTACTAATTGATATCATAAACAAAATGCACACACCCACATATTAACGCTCATTTTTACAAACTGAAAAGATTGATTACGTTATTAAATTGGCGCAATAAAGCATCTCATATTCCAGATCTTTATGGATGCATAAACGCTATAGGTCAAAATCTAGATTTCCAATTTAGTGTGTACTTTATGCAATAAAGAATATTAAAGGATATGATTGTAGTTTTTTCTTTTGCAAATACTGTAAACTAGACGCGGTGGAAAAGTACAACATTTATGTAAAATATTTCTGCCCGTCGTAAAGTTCTTCCGAGACAATGTAAACAAAGCATCGCGGTTGTAACTCTTAGCATTATTATTTTCATTTTTTTCTCCACTGGGCAGGAGAAAAGAAAAGAAAATAATAAAAAAGCAACTCCTAGGAAGCGTTGCTCAGGGATGGAAATGTGTCTGTAAGACGGTGTTCTATCAGGGTTGCCAGATGCCAAAAAGCACCTATTTCTGCATCACCCGCTGGCAGAGAAAGCTAAATTTATACAGGGTGTAAGGGACGGTGTACCGAAAACTTTGCAGATCAGATCATTACACTGAACAACTTTTACTATAGAGCCTGTGTTATAGAAAGTCAGTCAGCTGATAGGAAATTTTGTATGGGAGGTCGAATTTCCTTCTCGTTTACTAAAATAGCCTTCATAAAAAAAGTTGTTCTGTTTCATGGTCTGATCATGCCTGCCAAGTTTTCGGTACACTTTGTATACCAACATACACTGCGGTAAAACGTAAATAGAATCTGCGTCATGGAAGTTACTGCGAGGAAAAATAAACTTAAGGTAGCAGTGTTTTAATGACAAGTGCAAAAGAACGTTGAATTGTGGTAATTTTTTATGGGATAAATCTGCTAAGGGATATGTAAAGGGCTGCTTTGATTAGGGCTAGGGCTACGCCCTATGGGAGAACGGCGCCAAACTTGTGCCAGAGCCTCATGTATTTCTAGGAAAACTTACTCCATCTTTGATTGAGCCTTATCTGGCCCAGTCCAGAATCAAAATGTAAGGCGTAAAAAAAACTGCAAATATTTCAAGGTTCGAACCAGCCCATGACACTGAACAACGTTCTCAACGGAACATTGGTCGAAATATGAAAACTTGGACCTCATACAAAAAAAATCATCCCCAATTTATATGGGAGGAACTAATTTTTTTTAAATTTTTCGACCTATGTTCCTTAAGGAAAGTTGTTCAATAGTTTAACATCCTGTACGTAATATGTTTTATTTAAATATACAGTTGCCTAAGGTTCTGGCAACCCTAACAACGCTCCGCCATTTTGAAATACTAAACAGATAAATGCAGCAGAATCTGGTTGGTAAAGTGGTTTAAACATAATTTATGCAAGTAACCAAGTAGTACTGGGAATATTGGTGGAATTTGCAGCATTGGACCATTTCCTTTATTCAACAGCTACAATAGGCCACTGCTGGACATGAGTTTCTCCTTATTGGGAGAGTATTGCCACGTTTGCCAGTTAGGCTAGCGAGCGTAGTGCAAGGTTTGAATTCATACAAAATTAATGATGCCTATCTATCCTTTACTCCTCAAATAGAGGACGCCCGTATGTCCAGCCGTGGACTGTTTTATGTGCCTGTTGATGATAAGATTGTGTTGCGTGTTTTAGAGGGCACTTGACTGGTGTTGGCGTTAACCTTGTCTTTGGCCTTTAGATTAACAATTGCTTAGTTTTACCAAAGGCAAATGAGCCGCGGTAGCTCGGTTTGTTAAAAACGTCGCAAAAAACTGCTTAAATTAGGACTATGACAGTTTTGTAATACACTTTTACCTTCATGATTTTAAATTTGATATTTATCTTAGGTGGCTATTTTTTTTTTTGCCTCATTTCAATTACTACATCTAGACCATTAGACATATCAAAAACTAAAAAGGAACTTATGAAAATAGCTACCTTACTCATACCTCATTTCAATTACACAAAATTAGACAAATCAAGGATTAAAAAGGATCTTCTAAAAATAGCTAACACACTCATTTCTCATTTCAATTACTACATCTAGACAATTAGACAAATCAAGGACTAAAAAGGAACTTATGAAAATAGCTGCAATCTAGTATGGCGACAAACGTCCAACATGTTGGGCCTTGTTTCCGTTCCAAAGTCTGCGAATAATTTACAAGTTAGAACATGTCGGACATGTTTAGATGCGGTTGCAGGCGGTCGCGAGCAGATTCGAAGTAGGTTTGTCGACACTCATGCGTTTTCAATAGGTATTGCTTGATACGTAAACTTTTCAGGATTCACTTTTTAACAACCACAACAGTCGACTGCTGAACATAGGCATAGGGTATTTGCCATACTCACCACGCGCAGGCGGATTGGCGAGCGATAAGCAAGTTGTTTTATTCACAGGAACGCTCATTTCTTGGATTTATCTTTTCATCACCTTTTGTGACACCCACGGGTAGAGTGGGGTAGTGCTATTGTAAGCCGACAGCATTTTCAGGGTTATTCGACTCATATTTATGACAACTTTTCCCAAAACTGCAGAAGTTATTCTATAAGTTTGGTCGTGAAAAGGCTCATGCCGATGTAAGAGCTTTTGCAAATGCAAACCATTATTGTCTTTTTTATTGAGGCATTTTTGACAGGTATATAAAAAAGAAAAATCTATTCAGGAGGTACTAAAAATCAACGATAGTTGGCGTTGAACATCTGGAGGCGTCTTTACTCGTGAGTTTGATTCTTCTTCTTTTTATGTGGGACTACGAGGCGTTCAATGACCGTGAATGTCGTTGAGGAATCCCCAGAGGTTTAGTGCCATCTATGGGTGTAATAATGCGTAATTTTATAATTCTGTGATAAAAGACGAAATTGATAACACTAAAAAGACAAGAAATGACTCTGGCTGAATGGCATAAGATAAGCGCTGAGCCTTACAGGGTTGAAAGCTCTTACACCAGAATCAGATAAACCCCACTGCTCATGTACATTCTGCGAAAGAAATACTTTAATAATGTGCTAACAGCATGATACAAGTTGAAACCGCACAAGTGTGGATCGGGAAATTACATTTGAGTGCAACAAAACTGCATACAGTGAAATGTTTGGAATTAGTACGGACTGCGGATTTTGTTTTAAATGTGTAAACAGCCTTCAACATTGTAAATAGATTTGGGTTTAATGCAATTATGAAGTTTTAGATCAGAGTTGAAATGTTGTGAATACATTAAGAACGGTAAAACGGTTTTCGAATTATAGCTTATGTGTTATTTCATATATTTTTTTACCAATCGTCGTACGGACACTGCGTATAAATGACGCCATCTTCATTCGTCTTTAAATACCTGAAACAAAAATTAAAACAGATTAGGATAGTACTTAGACTTTTGAAATTGTATACCGCGGGCTAATCCAACGAGTAAAAACAGGTATAAGGGTGCGTATCCGTTGAGGCAGAGCTGTGCGGAGCGGAGCCCAGCACTACATGAACTGACCAATCACAAACCTCGAAATCTCCGCTCCACGTCAGTGATTGATCAACTCATGTTTGCTAGACTCCGCTCTGCAAAGCTCTGCCTCAGTGACTACCGACCCTAATCGCTAAACGGTCATTTTTAGATATTTGTCAGATGCACAGACCTAAGAACTCCTCGATGACGTTTTAGTGATCTGTGGTCAGTTGGATAGTTTCTTTAGTAAAATTATTCATTAAAAAATAACTAAATTATCTTTAAAACGAGTGACTCGAGTATGAGGACGTAAAAATTAGCAGCAAAGTCAGGCGTTATAATTATGATATAGCTTACGATCACGAACGTCTGGCTTCTTTCCAAAGCACAGCACAGGAGGCGTATCTTTGAACCAAGAGTTAGATTTCGCATGCGCCAGCCTAGTTACGAATAGAAAGTTTTATTTTTCTTAAACTCTTCCCTAGTCGCTAGATAGATGGCTTTGTACTTGGTACGTTAACTTAAGGAACGGAAGGTCACTTATTTTTTCGTTTTTTTTTCACTTGGACATATGAGATCGTAAAATGAAACGAAACTAATTATTATAACATAACTTGCATCACAAAGTATTTTCTTGATTCCTTGCTTATTAACGACGAATGAAAACAAAGTTTAAACATAACAGAGTATCAATTAGTAACAAAACGCAAAAAACGAAGATACATTTAGAAAGAGCATTTTTTTAATGTCATTTGGCTTTGGCGTCTAATAACATAGTCAGTTCAACGCCATCTAAAGAAGTAATTGTATCAGGCGTTACTTTGCGGAAGTCCATCTTGATTGAATTAGATAGAAAGGTATTTAGCTTCTTCCGCACTTATGATGGCTAGTAATGCAGCTAGTTGAATGCACCACGCGTACGACCGCAAGTTAATGCAAATGCACAAGCGATGCACTTTACTCGCACTACCTCCACCGTTTTACACTCTACACGTGTTTCGCCCCTCCACGGAGCATCATCAGGAGATCTTCGACAGTCGAGTTCCGAGCACTGACTGAGTAACCGTCGTTGTCGGCTCGAGCTTATAAATGCTTCCTCCCCGCCATTAGGTGACGCAATGTACGAGAACCAATCAGAATGCAGATTGGTCAGGTGACTCTCTGCGATTGGTTATTTTGAAAAATACGCAGTAATGGAGAAGAGGAAACATTTACCTGCTCGTTGAAGATAGTTCCAGTACACCCGTGACGTATGATTTCTAATTGTTCCAACACGTTCAGCCTTTGGCCTTTATTACAAGTATGTAGAACTTTATAGGAATGGCTGTCTGTTAAACTATGCCCAGAATCTAGCAAATGTTTTGCGAAATGCGATCTTTCTGGACGTCCATTCCTATACGCAGAAGTGTGTTCTTTATAACGTGTATTAAAGCTACGACCAGTTTGACCTACGTAAACCCCATTACACACATCGCATGCAAGTTTGTATACGCCCGACTTCTTACCAACCTCAGTCTTTTCTTTGCCGTTGCAAACCGCCCGACAAATGGTGTTGTTAGTCCTAAAAGCCACATGAACATCGTTGTTCCTCAAAATTCTTGATATCTTTTCAGATATTGGTCCGACGTACAGTAAACTTGACCGATAGTGATGAACATCGCGTTCCTGTGGCGCTGAATATAAACGGCTAGAAACCTGCTGATTTATCTTTTTTCTGATTAACCCGTCCACCATTCGCCGGTCGTACCCGTTTGCAACTGCAATTGAGTAAATAGTATTCAATTCTTTATTATACGCTTGCGAAGATAGAGGATATGTTAATAACCTATTTACGTAACAATGAAAAGCCGCTAATTTGTGTTGCCAAGGGTGACAAGAAGTCGCCGGAATAACTAAATCAGTGTGAGTTGGTTTTCTGTATACTTCAAAGGCATGCTGACAACGCTCCCGTGTGATAGTCACATCTAAGAAGTTAATTGCGCAGTTCTGTTCGAGTTCTAATTTGAATTTGATTTTAGGATGGAATGTATTCAGACTACTAACAAAGATATCTAATTCTTGTCTCCTACCTGTCCAGCATATCAGTATATCATCAACGTATCTGTTGTAATAAAGGATATTACTGTTGCCCACGATGTACTTATTTTCGTAGTTATCCATGAATATCTCCGCCATCAATGGAGATAGTGGAGACCCCATAGCCAAACCCTCTTTCTGCCTATAATAAGCCCCATTAAACCTAAAATAGTTTTGTTTCATGCATATTGTTGCTAGGTCAATAAGTTCTTTTACCTCCTCTGGATGTAAGTTTTTTCTTTCTAACATGTCGGAAAGAAAAACTAAAACTTCTTCATAGGGTACGTTAGTAAACAAACTGTCTACATCCAAAGAAAGTAAAAGAGAGTTCGTGGGCAACACAACATCCTTTATTTTTTCTGTTAAGTCTTGCGTATTCTGTAGACTATATTTAGGAGAAAAACCTGACTTGTTCTTAATAATAGTATTTAATCTTTTAGCTAACTCATATGCTGGGCACCCAATGTACGAAACAACAGGACGAATGGGAACGTTGTCTTTATGTATCTTAGGTAAACCGTACAACACAGGAGCCTGAGGGTTCATGGGGACTATATATTTAGAAGCACTCTCGCTTGGAAATGTGAATTTAGAATTATCAACAGCTCTTTTGACTTCTGCATTGTACTTGGCCGTCGGATCTGAGCGTAAGACAATGAAATCATCAGTTTGAATTACATCGTTCACCTTATTGACATAATCGCTATCGTTAAGAACTACTATAGTGTTGCCTTTATCTGCCTTCGTGACTATAAGATTGTTACTATTAATCTTGCGTTTCAATGATTTCACTGTTCTTATCTCAGGTCCGACGGTGTAATTCAGATTCTGCTTCTTTAGTTCATTAGCAACAATTCCTTTCACCAAGCTATCTTTACCATTAATCATGCATGCTAGCTCTGTATCTACACCTAATTCCTCAACAGTTTGTTGGGTCAGCCTAGGAGTCATGTTGTACTTCAGACCTTTTTCCAGCAGTGATAACTCGTTTGATGAAAATAGGAAAAAGGTCTGAAGTACAACATGACTCCTAGGCTGACCCAACAAACTGTTGAGGAATTAGGTGTAGATACAGAGCTAGCATGCATGATTAATGGTAAAGATAGCTTGGTGAAAGGAATTGTTGCTAATGAACTAAAGAAGCAGAATCTGAATTACACCGTCGGACCTGAGATAAGAACAGTGAAATCATTGAAACGCAAGATTAATAGTAACAATCTTATAGTCACGAAGGCAGATAAAGGCAACACTATAGTAGTTCTTAACGATAGCGATTATGTCAATAAGGTGAACGATGTAATTCAAACTGATGATTTCATTGTCTTACGCTCAGATCCGACGGCCAAGTACAATGCAGAAGTCAAAAGAGCTGTTGATAATTCTAAATTCACATTTCCAAGCGAGAGTGCTTCTAAATATATAGTCCCCATGAACCCTCAGGCTCCTGTGTTGTACGGTTTACCTAAGATACATAAAGACAACGTTCCCATTCGTCCTGTTGTTTCGTACATTGGGTGCCCAGCATATGAGTTAGCTAAAAGATTAAATACTATTATTAAGAACAAGTCAGGTTTTTCTCCTAAATATAGTCTACAGAATACGCAAGACTTAACAGAAAAAATAAAGGATGTTGTGTTGCCCACGAACTCTCTTTTACTTTCTTTGGATGTAGACAGTTTGTTTACTAACGTACCCTATGAAGAAGTTTTAGTTTTTCTTTCCGACATGTTAGAAAGAAAAAACTTACATCCAGAGGAGGTAAAAGAACTTATTGACCTAGCAACAATATGCATGAAACAAAACTATTTTAGGTTTAATGGGGCTTATTATAGGCAGAAAGAGGGTTTGGCTATGGGGTCTCCACTATCTCCATTGATGGCGGAGATATTCATGGATAACTACGAAAATAAGTACATCGTGGGCAACAGTAATATCCTTTATTACAACAGATACGTTGATGATATACTGATATGCTGGACAGGTAGGAGACAAGAATTAGATATCTTTGTTAGTAGTCTGAATACATTCCATCCTAAAATCAAATTCAAATTAGAACTCGAACAGAACTGCGCAATTAACTTCTTAGATGTGACTATCACACGGGAGCGTTGTCAGCATGCCTTTGAAGTATACAGAAAACCAACTCACACTGATTTAGTTATTCCGGCGACTTCTTGTCACCCTTGGCAACACAAATTAGCGGCTTTTCATTGTTACGTAAATAGGTTATTAACATATCCTCTATCTTCGCAAGCGTATAATAAAGAATTGAATACTATTTACTCAATTGCAGTTGCAAACGGGTACGACCGGCGAATGGTGGACGGGTTAATCAGAAAAAAGATAAATCAGCAGGTTTCTAGCCGTTTATATTCAGCGCCACAGGAACGCGATGTTCATCACTATCGGTCAAGTTTACTGTACGTCGGACCAATATCTGAAAAGATATCAAGAATTTTGAGGAACAACGATGTTCATGTGGCTTTTAGGACTAACAACACCATTTGTCGGGCGGTTTGCAACGGCAAAGAAAAGACTGAGGTTGGTAAGAAGTCGGGCGTATACAAACTTGCATGCGATGTGTGTAATGGGGTTTACGTAGGTCAAACTGGTCGTAGCTTTAATACACGTTATAAAGAACACACTTCTGCGTATAGGAATGGACGTCCAGAAAGATCGCATTTCGCAAAACATTTGCTAGATTCTGGGCATAGTTTAACAGACAGCCATTCCTATAAAGTTCTACATACTTGTAATAAAGGCCAAAGGCTGAACGTGTTGGAACAATTAGAAATCATACGTCACGGGTGTACTGGAACTATCTTCAACGAGCAGGTAAATGTTTCCTCTTCTCCATTACTGCGTATTTTTCAAAATAACCAATCGCAGAGAGTCACCTGACCAATCTGCATTCTGATTGGTTCTCGTACATTGCGTCACCTAATGGCGGGGAGGAAGCATTTATAAGCTCGAGCCGACAACGACGGTTACTCAGTCAGTGCTCGGAACTCGACTGTCGAAGATCTCCTGATGATGCTCCGTGGAGGGGCGAAACACGTGTAGAGTGTAAAACGGTGGAGGTAGTGCGAGTAAAGTGCATCGCTTGTGCATTTGCATTAACTTGCGGTCGTACGCGTGGTGCATTCAACTAGCTGCATTACTAGCCATCATAAGTGCGGAAGAAGCTAAATACCTTTCTATCTAATTCAGCCATCTAAAGAGTTTTTGGAATACTAAACTTTGATTCTCGAAAAGAAAACTGCCCATTGTCACACGTTCAACCTACACGTATCTATTCACACATACCCTTGACATGAATAGATTCGACAGATGCATTCAAACGTGTTAGAGAAGTAGTTAAAACTCTCGTTGCAGTTTGTCACATGCGAAATGTGATTTCTACTGATTCAATAATACGCCTCCAGAAGCTGTTACCCGCAGGCTACACTTGGTTTCGCTCGAGATGAAAAGTACGTTATCTGATTAGCATACACTCTACTGGTTGGTAGATATACTAACAGAATGTTACGCCTCTGTCTTTTGGTATACATAAGTATAGGTATATACTTTCTATATCGGGCAAAAATTTTCTATGACTGACACTAAAATCAGAGGTGGGGTTGGTGGTAAGGAACAACTTTCCCAAAGGAACATAGGTTGAAATATGATAAAAATATTTTGCGCTTCCATCGTAACCTAAATCTTTTTAAGCACAATTTTTTCATAATTATTTCTATTTATGTTCCTTATCACCAGCCCGTCTTGAGTTTTCGCTATTGATCACTAGCAAAATTTGATATTATGCCTATATCTTTTGGTATAGTTGTAGTACTTTCCATATAAAATAACAGTATTTGATAATTAAATTCATTATGTTTACGCTAATTAAAAAAATCAAAATATGAAATGCTAATTGGACTTCCAAGCCTCGCATCTAAAATATTATCACCCAAAATGTCAAGGTTATTTTTGAATCTATCTTGATTTTTAGTTTGTTTTAATTTTGAAGATATTGATGGTATTAACTATAGGCAATATGTTGAAACAATGTCACAATAATATTTTGAGAAATCTTATCTTATCTTATCTATCCGTCGGGATCCCACGGGAGGCTCAAACGTATATAGCGAGACGAACTGGATGGGTTTTCCAAAGATTGATATGCGGAGACACATGATCGCGAACAGTGGAACAAGGGGAGGAAGGCCTTTGCCCAGCAGTGAATTTTGAAAAATACTATGCTAAGATAAGGACCAATTTATTTTAAAACAAAGGACCAAGGACTACTTTGTTTTACTATTTAGAAACCACAGCTTTTAAATATTTGCTTAATAATTTCAACACAAACATTAGCATTTCAAAAACTATTGTCTTATCTTACAATGGTCCAAGATTTCTTTGTTCTTATGAACTTTCTGCTACGGCGCTACGTGGCAGATAAAAAAATAAGATACCTTTATACACGGTGTTATAAAATACCCTGTAAATAAAAAAGTTCTAAAAATAGAAAATCATTCTTTTTATTTCATTTTGATTTTATTTTTTTATGTTACATATTACTTCTCAAGTACCTATTGCATCGCAGTACTTTTAAAAGTCTTGAAATCCATTTGAGCATGTCGGTATGTAAGTAAATAGATTGACTTGACAATATACCGTGTTATATATACACATTTCCATTCGGAAAATTGTGCATGGCCATAGTGACAGGTTGTCAGCCCATCGCCTAAAATTTCAATACACACCCTCAACTCCTTTAGTCGCCTCTTACAACTCCCACAGGAAGGATATGGGGTGTTGCCTATCTAAACCAGCATCACACGGCATTAATGAATTAAATTATATGTAATTTAAATAATATAATAATAATAATAATAAATTCATTTAATCCAGATCATTGATCCATATCTTACATTACATGATTATGTATATAAGTTAATTAGGTAGTTCAAATAAGACAAAGTAATAAATAACACAAAAACACTGTCACTATCACTATAATATGCCTCCATATATTCCATCGAAAATGTATGCAATCAGCTTTACAGACACACAACGCAACCGTACAGAAAATAAGCGACTTTAGATTTTTAGTAATTTATGCTTACAAATATTGCCGGCCGTACCGGACTATCACGTTTTTTATTACACCGTGTATAAAATATAAAAAAACTCAGTACATCAAAACGGGCAGTCCCACGGCGCGGATGGCGGCAAAAGGAATGACACTATCAAAAATGTTATTTCTACAAGAAAGTACCGCCGCCGGCGCTCGCTGTAAAACTGACGAGATAAAATTATGACACGCTGATTATAAGGATAGGGAACTAGTAAAAAAAGTAAAAATATACTTTTTTGTTGTGTGATACTGGCTTGCAGTAATAGCATCACCTCATTTCTTTCCTGCAGGTGTCGTAAAAGGTGACTAAGGGTTGAGTTTCATATGTGTTACAATTTTAGGCGACAGGCTGATTTTATGTAAGTATGTAATATATAAGTATAAGTATGTAATATATCCCTAGAAGTTCTGATTTAAACACAGTATATGAAATAAACCGTTAAGAAAAAGTGTTATTTGAAAATTGCAACATTTTGATGCATTGAAATACATACACTATTGACACCTTAACCATTTTCCTTTTTGTATTTTTATCACCTTGTTATTCTGAAACTTTGATTTTACTTTGCCTTTTGCTAGAGGACAAATCCTTAACTAGAAAACTTAAATAAATAATAAATTGCTTTTAAAACTGTACGTCATTGTGTATACCATTAGATAAGACTTCTTCGCAGATCTTCGGCTTCTTTCGTCTATTCCGTAGTATAAATTTATTAGAGGTACAAAAATCTACACCTGTGCTTTGGAGTGTAGGCTAAGCAGTCAGGCAAAATTATTTTAGAGGTTTAATTTACATTGATAACGGATTCAATTATCTCATTGGGTCCAGGATAACCCTCAGTAAAAATAATAATATCAATATAACACTGCTAAAGAGTGGAACTCACTATCTGCGTCTGTGTTTCCAAACGCATACAACCCTAATCTCTTCAAATTAAGAGTGAACAGGCTTCTTCTGGGTGAGCTCGCTCCATCTCAGACTCTGTCTCTGTTTTATGACCTAGACTAGAGTCAAGAGCAAACCCATCCTTAATAAAAAAAATAAGCTTTTCAAGCTTGTCGTCAATGTGTATCTCATAAGATAAGACTCTTCTCCTTAGAACGTCGGCTCCTATTGTCTATTCCGCAGTACAATTTATTACAAGGAATCTCGACTCGTCCTTTAAGGTGATTGTAATAATTTCATCTGCAATCTTCAAGTCTGTGTCTAGATGGAGATTTCAGCGGATCTCGAGAGGATGGACGGTCGTTAAAGATGATTTGTCTGGAGTTGTGTTGGTGTTTCATTTTATATTTGTTTTTAATACATTCATACATATATCACGCCTATATCCTTTGCGGGGTAGGCAGAGCGTGAACGGCCGTAAAAACGGATATACACGCCACGTCTGACTAATATTTGAGTATCATTCGAAAAATTGTATATCGCCATAGTGACAGGTTGTCAGTATAATTGCAATGCACACCCACGAGTCCCTTAGTTGCCTCTTACGACTCCCACGGGAGAGAAATGGGGTGATGCTATTCTAAGTCAGCATCACACGGGACATCAGACAATTAGACAAATCAAGGGTTAAAAAGGAACTTATGAAAATAGTTGCAATCTAGTATCTTACAACACTCACGGGAGAGAAATGGGGTGATGCTATTCTAAGCCGGCATCACACGGCACGGCAACTATTTATTGTTCGCACCATATCTATGTGGCGCAGTGGTAGTGCGACTGCCTGCGACGCAAAGATTCCGGGTTAGATTCTCGGTGGGACACTCACAAAGTTGATATTTATCACTTTGTGAATTTGTTCCCGGTCTGTTTAGGACATTGCAGGTTGAACCACCTGATTGTCCAAAAAGAAATGGTTCCGTGCTTTGGAGGGCACGTTAAGCCGTCGGTCCCGGTTGCTGTCTATGATTACTTATACGGCGGTCGTTACACAACCATATCGGAGGCCTACTACTAGTAGTCGGCAGTTGTAAAACTCTGACACTATTTTATCGGGTTGTTGATAATTTGGTATCCCACACAAAAAGAAGAAGAAGTGATAGTGCGACTGCCTGCGACACAAAGGTTCCGGGTTCGATTCTCGGTGGGACACTCACAAAGTTGATATTTATCACTTTGTGAATTTGTTCCCGGTCTGGTTAGGTAAGGTTCATCGGGTTCATTGGGTCGTTGGACGACTCCGTGTCCCACACAAGAAGAGAGAGAGACTATAACTATTCCCACAGTCATAAAACATTTCATCTTGTCCCCAGCAGCATATGCTGCAACATGACCTCGTGAATAGGTCACAGCATAAACTGGCGTACAGCCAGATTTAAGCTCTAAGTGCCTGTATGGGTATATTTATGTAGGGTTAACTGAAATGGCCTTAAAATGTTTCAGTTTTATGAAGATATGAAATTATCCTTATTGACTATTTGGGTTTTATCTACTGCTTGCAAGATTAAACTTCAATTACACATACATACATACACATATCACGCCTATAATCCCTTGTACCCCACTAGGCAGAGCGTAAACAGCCGCAAAAAACGGCCATTTACACCACGTCTGACAAATATTTGAGGGTTATTTGGTTATTTGTCAGACGTGGTGTAAATGGCCGTTTTTTGCGGCTGTTTACACTCTGCCTACCCCGCAAGGGATTATAGGCGTGATATGTGTGTGTGTGTTATTTGGAATATTGTGTATCGCTTTAGTGACAGATTGTCAGCCCATCGTCTAAAATACAATACACACCCTCGAGTCCCTTAGTTGCCTCTTACGACTCCAACGGGAAGAAATGGGGTGATGCTATTCTAAGCCGGCATCACACGGCACCAATACCAATACCTGTACAATATATTCTAAATCAGTTAACCCCCCTTTTCTACCATCCTTTTTATAAAATTAAGGTAATTTTTGGCAAGATTTGCACTTACCCGTTTGTTCTTTCTTCAATATTTATTTATATTCAACAATCCCTAAAGATGAATTGTAGATAAAACTTCTGTCAAAGTCCAAGGCATTTATTACAATAAACTTAGATTTCTAACGAGTTTATTGTACGGTGGATGGTTGAAGGTCAGTGTACAATTAACGAATTTAAAAATGGTTGTTCGAGCGAATATTCGAATGTCTGTTGCTATTCAAATATTAGGTTGGTACATTGCATGCTCATAAAAGTATTGTTAAGTTACTTTCAGAACAATTCGCATTCATGATTACTTGTTTGCATATTACAATTACGATTTAACCTTGAAAATATCACCTTTATCTTAAAAAATCAGGAGGCCTATTTAGCTGTATAACGGCGTCGAGTTTTTGTATGGAATGACACATGCGGGCATTACGGCGTCGGAATTCGGACGGAATTCAGTCGAGTTTCATCTAGATGTCAAACAGAATGACAAGTAATTTACATACAAAGTTCTTAATGTCATCGGGTTTTTGTCCCTTTCTACGATTATTTTGTCTATGGTGTCGAAAAGCGGTCGAGCTATGACAACCAAGTTTCTGTCATTGTGCTCGACCATGAGCAGTCTCAAGCATAGGTGCCTTGCTGATGTCGAGTTTCATTTAATTAAGATAACTTATAAAAAATTACCCATAACTATGAGATTTTTAAGGTTGGTAATGCATCTGTAGGATATTTTAGACCGCATGAGCAGAATAAACTCGTTTAAAAAAGTAGTAAGCTACCTTTACCGACACACTAAAAGTACATATAAAAATTACCACTTGCCATCAGCTACTGTTGATTTTCGATTATATGTGCAACTGTTTTTTTTTGGGTTCAGTTTTACGCCTCACATTATAAATAATTGTTTCGATTACTTTTCTGAGTGATGATGATAACATTATGATAGTTGATATTCAATATTATAATGAATATCATTACAATAACAAATGTGTTATAAATGCTTTATCTCGTGATCAAAGTCTTTCTTTCCTAGGAATGAATCTCTTCTCTCTCGCTAGGATTGCTGCCTTATCGAACCTGACATAATGGGTGGGGTTATCCATGATATGTTCGTACATATTGCAAAGCGAGATGAATAAGTTTTTTGTTTGACTACAAAATATACATCTCGGCAAGACCTACAACTTCTTCAAAGAACAAGTAGTTAAGCATGCATAGTTGACGAAATAAATTAGTTCAAAGTTTGACAGATATCATCTACAATTTCAAGACCTACAACTTTTACAAAGAAATTAGTTTTGCATGCGCGCTGATTATTGCGCATGACTTGAGCAAGACAGCGACATAAATTTGAGAAGGTGGACTACAGGCAATAGAACTTGAGTTAATAGCGGTTAAAAATTTTTGGTGGACCACGCAACGAAAAAAATGTGGTATGGCCCACCAGGTGGATCTATTTTAAAAAATCCCAGCTCAGCTCTATTGGTGAACTACGCGAAGAAAAAAAAATAACCTATAGATGGACTACGGGTTATAAAAAAATTGCCCAACTCATTTCATGGCAGAACTGACCAGCTTAGCTTTTAAAATAGAGACCTAAAGAAGATATAAGACCTAGGCTTGATTCGTTCTTTTGCTGTTGTCTACACTGCACCCACCATTAACCTTGCATTTTCTTCTGTTACAATATATTTAGGAAGTGGACGAGTTCGGAAATGGACGAAGTCGATCTAAAGGATCCAGCAATCCCCACTTAGGCTCCTCTACTATTAGAACTTGCATCAGTATTCCTATTTACTCCTAATGATTAAAATAAATTATCTGAATTATCATGACTCGTTATGAATAAAACTTTGTTCAGATGACTGAATACTGTAACATACCAAAATTTCATCCAATTTAATTAAAACTACATTTCTCCCACTTGTGTTCCGGGGCACAGATTAACTACAATATGGTCTGGGGTTGGAGTGGGAAATTGCACGATCAAAAACTGTAGTCTGCTATGTACGTCGATCAACTCGGCCTTCTTTTATGTAAGGAACGAGACGAGAGACCGCTTGTCTTGCTGGCTATGTGTTTATATGCGGATATTAAAGAAAAGCAAAAAGAATTTCAAGTTGGTTGTTTTTATTAATTTTGATCCATTATAGCGTTTCTCCCTAATAAGATGCCATCTAAAACACCTCGAGTAAAACCTTAAATGGGTATCTTGAGGTGATGTTAGTAGAACAATCATAAGTTCATAACTATTGAATGCATAAAAATCCTTTCTTGACTTCTCGAGGTTCGAGTCTGTCGCGTCTGAGTGTTCTTTCTGCTCGTCTGCTAAGTTTTTCTCAAGCAAGGTCTTAATTTGTCATAAAATTTGCGCTGGCAAATCGTGTGAAAACTGCAATACTTCACACAAATTATAAGGTTTCCTGGAGACAGCTGAGCTACAATGTAAACAAAGTATATTAATGAATGTTACCATCTACCATCAAACTTAATAAGTGAACTCTGCCAGTATTCGCAAAAACTGAAATATAAGGAAACCATGCAGATTAACTTCTACAGCGGTTCGATTCTATAATCGACGAGTTTGCTAAGATATCTAGCATAAACATTGTGTAGGAACTAAAATTATATGTGATCATCAGCATAGTAAGAAAAACAAATCTAACCTTCTAGTAACGAGTGGGTAGGTATTTCGCCAGCGCGTGGGGAAAAATACTGTAAATCAAAACCAGTTCTTCGCCTTATACAATTCGGTGTTTATTTAATATTTACAAGAAAAAATTAGGAACCAAAAGTAACAACCAAAACGTAAATAACCAAACGAGTCTCCATGACAACCAATCAACAGGAAGAGGCCGCGCGCGCCGATGCGAAATAACTATATACAAACAAAAAAATCATGTTGTCGCGCTGTCTATCTGTACATTAAAAAATCTTTAAATAAACTAAATAAAAAAGCAATGGTGGCGATGCACCAAAAGTATAAATATTTTGTATAATTATTATTATTTTATTTTATAATTTTATAATGAAACCACCCACACCGAGACGACGCCGCGGAAGACCCCGTCGCAGGTGAGACGAGCTACATGCCTTTAGCAAAGACTGACACTTGGAGGCCCAGAGTAGAACTGGATGAAAAGAGAAGAGGGAGGCCTTTGCCTAGCAGTGGGACGATGTAGGCTAATTAAGATAAGAAGATAAGATGACATAATGAAACGCGTAATTACCTGTTCTTATGGTGTCCATGACTGCAAAGCTGGAATGTTGTGCATTAAAAAAGTTTCAAGCTTTTAGCTTTATATCTAATGCCTCAGTTCCTCAGTTTATCCTGTCCTGTTCAGTAGTTATAGTCTTACGTTTTACGATCACTTTTCAGCTGAATTACTGGTAGAGTTTCTGCCGATTTGCTCAATGATAGTGATAAATTTCAGCTACCCGTTCGGACGGCCGTTGTAGCGTAGTGGTAGTACGACTGCCTGCGGCGCAAAGGTTCCGGGTTCGATTACCACTGGGACACTCATAAAGTTGATATTATCACTTTGGTAATTTGTAATTTGTTTACAGTCTAGTTAGAACATTGTGGACCGAACCACCAGATTAAAAAAGATTCTAAAAAAAGAGAAACTCTGCCAGTACTTAAGTTTATTTGTTACGCACCTAGACTACACTTTGAAGAATCACACATCATATATGAACACATTAAAGTTTAAACATTACAATCTTATTTTTGGTTGTGCTCACACACACACACACACATATATATATATCTCACCTATAATCCCTTGCAGGGTAGACAGAGCGTAAACGGCCGCAAAGAACTTACATTTGGGCCACTTGTGACAAATATTTAATGGTCATTCGGAAATTTGTGTATCGCCATAGTGACAGGTTGTCACCCCATCGCCTAAAATTGCAATACACACCCTTGAGTCCCTTAGTTGCCTCTTACGACTCCAACGGGAAAGAAACGGGATGATGCTATTCTAAGCCGGCATCACACTGCAAATTGGTTGGGCAGTCGTGTAAAAAGGTATTGTATGATCAACATCAATATATTCCTTTGTTAAAAAAGTACTTTCAGCAGCATAATTATAAATATAACAAAGCACCAATTTAAACTGGCTTTTGTACAGTTTACAAGAAAAACCAGTAAAGGTTGGTACCCAGCTCCACTAATGACACAAATTGTACATAATATTTTATAAAATATTCATAATTTATTATAATAATAATGTAATGAATGTGTATCCCATCTCACACTTCTCTCAAACGGCCTATACTTGTTTGGCCTATATATGCCCCACGCGAGCCCCGTGATTTCATAACGAGAAATAAAAAGCTATGAAAGCTAATGTGATGACTTCTTACGGGCATCACCTCACATAAGTACGTGGCATCACATAAGCCCAGTGGGTCTGCACCTTTTATTCTTGCTTAATGAATATGTCCCTTCGGTCCCTTCGTATAAAATATGAGCACGCAGGCTAGTCCGCGGGTAACAGCTAGTCTACATTTATGCATATACGAATTTCAAATAGAACCTTCAAGCAATTGATACATTGACCTTCAACGTATAATAAAAGAAAAGATTATCTGTGGTTACTATCTTGCCTTCCCTTCTAGCCTCTGCGTCAAACTGATGCAAGCCGCAATAGGTCTAATACCGTCGCGTCGAGACGTTATTACCTCTATCGGCCCCCAGCATATTTTATTTAAATAAGGAGACGCTAACCTGTAAAATATTTCAAAACCTTTCTCATCTAATTATTTATTTTGATCGCATGCAAATATCAGAAATTGAACTATAGGCAGATTCATCAATTACTTATGCAAAGTTGGTTTCTCTGAGGCAAGCCATCACTCAATATAGGCGAGGTCTTGCAAATAACATTATGAATTTGAATTTATGGCCGATCAGACAGATTACTTTGAATAATTTACACGGGTTTTCGATTAAATCGGTGATCATGGGCATAAAGATCTGCATCTAAATATATTTAATATTCTCTCGGGCACTCGAAACATGATATTAATTGTGTAAATTTTCAATTCAACTAAGATAATCAGAAAAAAATATATATAAAATATGATAGAAGTAACCAAAATTCTCAAAAGGTGATTATAAAAACAAAAATGTGAGTACAACCCTATGACCATCGGTTCAAATAAAGTCAATAAAAATCAGTATATCTTCTTGTATAACAAACTTGTCCACTCAACTGTAATTTAAGATTTCGAAAGGAGTTTAGAAACTTTAATTCTCTACAGTAATTACAATTTTGAAAGGAAAACTTCTCAACATTTGTCTGTCCGTCTTAGATCTCCAACAGAAATACCAGTCTGAAAACTTGGTTGAATTTTCTAAAAGTATTACTTATTTGATTGTTTCAAACTTAAATTTAGTTTGTTTTTGATTGAACTTAAGCACCTGGCTGGGCACAGCTTTTAAAGAGCTTTATGAGTAACTTTTCTGAAACCACTTCAATATCTCAAAACATAGAGTATGTTTAAGAAAAGAACCGCCGTGAGATTTGAGAGCGCCTCTGTACCTCAGTATGAGAAATGTCATAGCAACCTATGCAAAATTATTAGTTAGCTTCTTGCCCACACCTATTTTTGTTTCGCACATACTCTATTTAGTTGAAAGAGGGGTGGTTCAAATTATAAATATAACCTTTTTCGTGTTTCAAACTCTAGTTTCGTAACACATAATATACTGTCTATTAGATTCGGCGCGCAGCCGCCAATACTTACTTTGTGGCTCACACATAAATGCGACGTCGCATCGAAAAAAAGACCCTTGCGAGGTTGGCAGAGCGTAAACTGCCATTAAAGCGGACATTTACCTCTAAGCTTTGAGGCCCATTTGGAAAATTGAGTATCGCCATAGTGACAAGTTCTCAGTATTATAAGTGATAATACTATCCTACATTGTAAAGTTTTTTAATTTTTTCATTATATTTCATTTTTTAATTTTTCAGTCCATCGCCTAAAAATTGCAATACACATGTGACCCTCGAGTCCCTTAGTCGTTTCATGACACCCACGGGAAAGCAATGAAGTGATGCTATTCTAAACCGACATCACACGGCAACGGAAAAAAATGGGGTGATGCTATTCTTAGCCGAAATATGATTATAATGATCACATTTATATTACTTATCACTAGCTGATAGTTCTTATGATATTTCTTATACAAATATTTTTATAAGAATTCTATCACGCAGGCTATCACAAGCATCTTATCACCAAATTCCTCTATATACTCATAATCCGCATTCTTGACTTCACCCTTTATGACAGCGTCATATCTGTACCGCAGATAAATGGTGAAATTATACCATACCACTAATATAGGGTGCTGACATAAAATTATGACATAGAAAACGAGAGATAGAGAGACTACTTGAAACTATTAGTAATACACAACTTTCAGAATGACTCTCCAATGTTGCTCTTTACGGCCGTTTACGCTCTGCCTACCTCACAAGGGATATAGGTCTATATAAAGATCCTGGAGTCAAACTCAGATCCGTAGAGATATATATCATAAAATACCTTGTGCACAAATAATACGAACACAATGACGTGACTGAAATCACGCGTATGTACAGGGTTTTACGAAAAGAACTGGGTTTTTTCAAACCACGCATTCTATTGGTATAACAAAGTGTGAAACAGTATACAATTATTAAAAATACTTACAATCACTTATCACTAAATAGTATAAAATGAAGTCGCTTCCCATAATCCTATGTATGCATAGATCTTTAATAGTACGCAACGGATTTTGATGCCTTTTTCTTTAATACGAGTACATAAGATGATTCAAGAGAAAGGTTTTAATGTATAGTTCATGCTGGAAATATAGGTATATGTTTCCCATGGAAAACGGTTAGCAGCGGATGAAACCACTGTTTCATGTACAATTTTAGGCGACAGGCTGACTACCTGTCACTATAGTGATACACAATTTATCTGAAACGGCCCTCAAATATTTGTCAGACGTAGCGAGGTCTGTCAGGTCTGTCTACCCGCGAGCTATTAAAACGTAATAATATGAGTAAGTATTTTCTTTTTATTTAAAGAATACAAAAAATCTATACAATGCGTGGTACTTTTTCTTACATCCTGTATATCGTATTAGCGTCATGACTAGGTGAAAACCGTTGATCAATCTACGTCACGTAATATATAACAGTCTTGTCATATTATGTACAATCGTGGCATAGTACTAAACTAATACATGCCATGTAATAGAACGTTCATGATCCTGCCATGATGGATTAAACTGATTTGTATCCAATTGAGAGATATTTTAATATTTGCCGTGTGATGCCGGTTTAGAATAGCATCACACCATTTCTTTCCCGTGGGAGTCGTAAGAGGCGACTAGAGGAGTCGAGAGCGTTCATTACAATTTGAGGCGATGGGCTGACAGCCTGTCACTATGGCGATTCACAAATTTCTGATTGACGCTCAAATAATTTGTCAGACGCACGTAAATGTCTGTTATTGCGGCCGTTTACGCTCTGCCTACACCGCAAGAGATTCTAGGAATATATGTTACACATACTGTAGTACGTTCAAGATACTGTCATGATAGATTAAAGAGATTTGTATCCAATTGAGAGATTTTGATTAAATACACAGATACGTAATCACGCTGTAATCTTATTTGGGGTAGGCAAAGCGTCAACGACGCGCCAGATGGACTAATGACTTAAAGAGGGCGGCTGGAAGTGACTGAATGGCAAAAACGGAAGGTCATGTTTTTAGCGTAGCCTGGAGCAGGTACCTATACAATTATGTTTTGCCCTGGGCAGGCCTACGTCCAGCAGTGGACTGTTAGCTATAAGGTAAAGTGTTGTGAACTTGTGAATCGCGTGCGCAATAAACGCGACAGCGGTCATAAAAATTGAAAATCAAAGTTTTACTCTCAAAATCTGTCTGATGTCAGCTTAGAATATCATCACCCCATTTTTTCAGGTGTCGTAAGATGCGACTAAGGGACTCGAGGGTTTTATGTGTATAACAATTTTAGGCGACAGGGTGACAACCTGTCTCTATTGTGTATGTAGTCTTAAAATCAACAGTTGCTTCGTGTTCTAGATTGATCTACATCAATTACGTTTGAATACTCGTAAATATTTTCCCGTTGGTCCCAAGATTATCACAATTTTAGGCAATTTTCCTGAGCCGTCTGCGTTCCCATGGGAAATTGACAAAATGGGAGAAGAGTAGTCACTGAACGAAAGTTACAAAGATGAAGTAGGTATCTTGGAAATTAATATTTTTTGGTTTCCAGTGGGAAAAGACGGAAAAATACATAATAAATATTTGAAAATGATAACATTATTAAGGAAATTGTTCTGTCAAATAAGATACTACTATTGCTCTATGTTATGAAACTACAGGCTACAGAAGTCTACAGATGAAATTCTGAATGCAATGCGTAGCCGGCTAATATTCCGGTTATCATAATGGCTAACCGACTACGCAATGAACATCCAATTTCACCTGTAAGGTTGTAAACCTGTAGTTTGATAATACCTGTGCTACGTTTTCTGGCTATCCAACAAATATAAAATAAAAAAACACGTCTTTTTGCTGAACATTTCGTAGAGAAACGCAAACTTTTTGACAATCCGCATTTTAATATGAAATGCGCTAAAAACTTTTAGAACCCACTCAGAACTAGTTCAAACCAGTCTGGACCGACCAAAACTTGTACAAAGCTAGTACAAAGTATTCCGAAGTTTGGATTCGAGAATAAGGTAGAGAATGCCTGCGAAAGAAAAGAAATGAAGCCCATAAAAAGACGTCCTAGTCCCTTTCAAGTTGTATCGTACAGCTGAATACGTTCAAAATAGATTTCACAAAATATTACTGTCATTTATTTCATAATTTAATTTAGTTTATCAGCTTATCTAATGCTAGACTTACAGTTTTAATTTACATGAATGAAACCGTCTTTTTATTGACAATGTTTTCAAAATGTATATAGACGCAAGCTGCTGCAAGTCTAGTTTGATGGCAATTTTCAAATAAAAAAGTTCCAGCTGGAGTCAAATACCTTTTTCTGTTTTTATTTGCATGTACTGCAAGTCACATCACACGAGGATATTTTATTTACATCAAATATTAAACAGATTGACGCAGTTTGGCACTTTCTTTCTTTCCGTGTGGGACACCAAATCGTCCAATGACCCGATGAAACCCGGTGTCAGAGTTTTTCAACCGCCTACTTCTAGTTGTAGGCTTCTGACATGGGTGGGTAACGATCAACGTCTAAGTTTGGCACTATTAAACCGGGAATCGGTTTGCCTTGGTGTAAATACCATTCACTTCTTTCAAGTGACTCTATCTACTATTTCCTTTACTCTGAGCTCTGTACAGTATGTTATTTGAAACAAAGTTGCTGGAATCTCTTGATGTTATTATGTACTCAAACTTCGCAAAGTTTAACCTAAATTTATGTACGTTGTAAGAGTGAAAGGGGCAGTAAGTATTTTAGTGTAAGAAGAAAAGAGATGACTAGTGTAATTATGGTAATTTTGCTGAAGAACTGATTAAATTAAAAGAAAGAATTGTTCAGGATTATGACAGAAAATGTATTTTGCTTATAATTAGGTAGATATTTTTAAATGAGAGAGACATTTTTTTGTGAAAAGTAAGTAATTATGAATACTTAAATCTCCACAATATTGCACAAGTAGCGTTTACCCCTGGTGTACCTAGTGATACTTCACGGTTCCGGGTTCAAGTCCCAGCAACCGCTAACATTTATTTGATAACTTATTTTTATTTGTTACTAAATAGTATAAAATGAAGTCTCTTCCCGTGTACAAAATCTCTTTGTACCAAAGTATGCTTAGATCTTTAAAACAACGCAACGGATTTTTGATTAGTTTTTCATAAGTAGATAGAGGAAGGAAGGAATGAAGAGGAATGTTTTTACATATTAATTTATAGTACAAAGGGCCGGCCTAATGCCACCCGGCATTCTCTACCGGCCAACCAAAAGATAAACAGAAAGAGTCAAAGCGGGTGCCCATACACAAAAAAAACGAAATATAATCGTACTTAAAGTTTGCACTAATGATAGGTAAACAGTACATAAGAAGGAACAAACAAAAGTACTACATTTAATTATTTTACAAAATAAAATAAAAATACATAAACCTACATAAAATGCATTCATAAATAAATAAGATATGCCAATGACAAGCTAACAGAAAATAAAAAATCTTCGGGTGTAAAGCCACCTTACAATAGCATCACCTCATTTAAATCTACGAGTATCGTTAGAGGCAACTGGCTAACAATATTATTTTTAACTGACTTTCAACTATTATATCGCTTTTTGCAGACGCTCTGACTACCCCGAAAAGGGTTAAAGCATGATTATTTATCTGTAATTCATTCGTTGCTTGCACTTGACACGATTCAGGTCAAGGATGTTTTCACCAGCCCTCCATTTATCCAGAACAATAGGGTATATTCGGGTGTTAAACAATGGGACCGGGGAAAAATCGTCGAGATAAGGCGTGTTGTGGTGGCGGAGTTTGGCAAAAATAGGGTATTTAGGTCGTTCTGAATACGTTGTGAAGTATACCAACTGTTAGTTAGAGGTAGCGGTAAATTATACTCGACGTATCCGTAGTTAATGCACATTTTATTAACATGTAATTCTGCTTATATAGTAACTAAACCTAAGTAAAAGTATGACGCAAATCACGTAGGGAATTGAGATAAGATCACAGACCCCTACGTGAATATATGCTAGCTTGTAGCTTCCGCTACATGAAGCATGTGGATATATCACAATTTCATATTTGTCTATGATTTTCAAAGTCAATAGGTAGGACTGGTATTATTCGAGCTCCTTTTATTGATTTTAATTACGTTCAAGGCCAACATTTGCATCAATATACAATGCACACACTTTTAACCATCAAAATGAGCATAGGGTACGCCATAAAACACAATCTCCTATGGCGTCAGACTCTTAAAAGTGACCTATATTATCCAAAACATAAGAGATTCATAGGTATATAAATTTTCGAACAATGAAATATTTTTTTGTATACACATGAACTTATCAAGCCTAAAATTCCTTGCGGGGTAAGCAGAACGTAAACGGCCGCAATACGGACATTTACGCCATCTCTGACAAATATTTGAGGGTCATTCAGAAAATTGTGTATCGCCATAGTGACTGTCAGCCCATCGCCTGAAATTGCAATTATACACCATCGATTCCCTTAGTCGCCTCTTACGACTCCCACGGGAAATAAATGGGGTGATTCTATTCAAAGCCGGCATCACACGGCTTTCTGTTCGAAAAAACAGGTGTTTCAGTTTGTAACTTGATAAAAACATGCCAAAATGGTACAAGATTACTAAGTGCCATGATTTTAGTCACTTTACTGCCGATGCCGACCGATGACGACGGCCGATGTGGCGCAGTGGTAGTGCGACTGCCTGCCACGCAAAGGTTCCGAATTCGATTTTCGGTGGGACGCTCACAAAGTTAATATTTTATCACTGTGTGAATTTGTTCCCGGTCTGGTTAGGACATTGCAGGGTGAACCACCTGATTGTCCGAAAAGAAATGGTTCCGTGCTTCGGAGGGCACGTTATGATTACTTAGACGGCGGTCATTACACAACCATGTCAGAGGCCGGTTAAAGTAGGCGGTTGAAAAACTCTGACACCAGGGTTTATCGTGTCGTTGGACGACTCGGTGTTCCACACGAAAGAAGAAGAAGAAGTCACTTTACTGTAGTTTGACCCCCTAGAAATCAAATCCTAGACCTTCGGAGACCAATCTCACCGAAAAAGCAATTTGTGATATGAAGAAATGATCTAGAAAGCTTTAAAACAAACACTCGAATCACATTTTTGGGTTAATATTGCTCACAGGCTATTAACTCAATTTACAATGCAACCACAAATCGTGAACTTGGCTAAAATATGCCATATTCCGAGCAGTTTTGGCTTACGTATTTATTGTGGAACTGACACAGTTTTGCGAACTTACAAAATTTTAAAATATTGTTCTTATTCAAAATGGGCTGGAACCAGTTTACTGGAAAGGTTTTCTTGGTTTATGTGCCGTGTGATACTAGATGGTCTCGCTAACAAAAGGCAAAAACGTCATCTGAACATGCATGTGCCAGTCTCAAATTCCACCTTCACTTGTAGAGCGTGCGGAAGATTATGCCGCTCCCGTATCGGCTTATACAGCCATGAAAAGTCTTGCCTCAGACACTGATTAAATCGTCTGTCACAGACGTGTGAGGCCAATGATGATGATGATGATACTAGCTACAATTAGCATCACCCTTTTCTTTTCTCACGGGTGTCGTAAAAGGCGACTAAGGATTCCGAGGGTTACATGTGAAAATAATACAAACTTTAGGCGTACTTAAGTACTTTAGGCGATGGGTAAAAAAATAATTGAAATTAGATGTTTGTGGGACGTGGCGTAAATGACCGTTTTTAATTTCCGTTTATGTTCTTGCCAACCCCGCAAGGGAAAAAGACGTGATGTAAGTATTAGGAACATTAATAAACATTTAGTCTCTGGCATTCAAGACGAACGTTTTCAAAAATAACTTTGATGTTATATCATCATACAGTCCGCTATAGTTCCTAGCTGAGTGTGGAGTTTATTAGTTGTGAACTTATTATGTGTTACAAGAAAACAAAACGATATCGCGTTTTAAAATACTGCTAGCGACATCTGTTGACAGCGAGTAAATTCTATATTTTAGTAACTATTTATTTAGTTCCGTGGTCCCTTGTGGGTGTCATCAAGGGCGACTAAAGGAATTAAGCGACTTTAGCAATGAATGGGCAGCGGCGTTCCCTGTGTAACACAACTCCTTGCCCTGCGCTCACAAATCGGCCTGCCAAGCTTGAATGAGTTAGGCAAACACTCCTTAATAGGGAACGCCTATGTCCAGCAGTGGACTGTTTTGGTTGTGTTAAAGTGTTGACGTTAAGTATTTAGTTAAGAGGACTGAGAATATATTGGTGTAAATATAAGGTCCTTAGGAAATTTGATAAAAAACCTCTGATACAAAAACTACTTGATTGCACGCACTATTTTATGCCTTTAAAGTTTTAATAATACCCTAATATAGTAAGGTAGATCTATTTCTAATAAACTTTCGTCTGTTTCCGTACGCCTTAACTTGCAAGCGGTCTTGTTTTTAATAATTATTTTTTATAGCACTTAAAAATCATATTCTGAATCCACCGGGCACCATATTGCCGTGTGATGCCGGCTTAGAATAGCATAACTCCATTTCATTCCTGCGGGTGTGGTAAGGGGCGACTAAGGGGCTCTAGGGTTTCATGTGCATTAAAATTTTAGGTGACGGGCTGACAGACAGTCACTATAGATACTACACGATTTTTTATTTGCCAGACGTGGCGATAACGACCGTATTTGTAGAGCCATTAACGCTTTGCCTTCCCCGAAAGGGATAAAAGCGTGAAATGTGTGTGTGTGTGTGTGTGTGTATTCCAAGTCCGGCAGAAAATATGAGAAAAAGTCTGAAATTGTGACTTAATAATCTCCATATTTCATTCGAACGTTTACCACAGATTTTTTCCCAAATTCGTCTCTCTAAAGTTGAAGAAAATTGCTTGTATCTTCCCGTAAGGGATTTAGTCATAATAATAAAATAATAATAATAAAATTCTTTATTGCACATATAAAAAAGCAAATAACATTCTTAACATAGGAATTTGTGAAGTAGGTACAACAAGGCGGCTTTCTTGCTATGGTAGCAAGTTCTACCAGGCAACCTTTGGGTGATAGGAAAGCGCGTAAAGGTAAGCGGGATAGTGCATTTTATAATATAGTCATAATAATTTTTCGTATGCAAATCTAGCAAATAAGAAGTAACTACAGTAACCGCCTTCTTCATTCACCCTTTTTCTTTTTCGTATGGAACACCGATTCGTTCCAGGACCCGATGACCCCTAGTGTCAGAGTTTATCAACTCTCAAGACGGCCGATGTGGCGCAGTGGTAGTGCGACTGCCTGCGACGCAAAGGTTCCGGGTTCGATTCTCGGTGGGACACTCACAAAATTGAATTTTTTCCCGGTCTGGCTAGGACATTGCAGAGTGAACCATCTGATTGTCCGAAAAGAAATGGTTCCGTGCTTCGGAGAGCACGTTAAGCCGCCGGTCCCGGTTGCTGTCTATGATTACTTAGACGGCGGTCGTTAAACAACCACTATACTAGTAGTAGGCGGTTGAAAAACTCTGACACAAGGGTTTATCGGGTCGTTGGACGACTCGGGTGTCCCACTCGAAAAGAGAACTCTCTACTACCAGTAGGCCTCCCTCATGACATAGTTGTGTAACGACCGCCGTCTAAGTAATCATAGACAGCAACCGGGACCGACTTCTTGACGTGACCTCCGAAACTCGGAACCATCTTTCTTTTCGAAAAATGAGGTGGTTCAGTCTGCAATGTAGGACATTGCTGGCTGAACATAACTCATAAAAGCAGACTGGGAACAAATTTACACATACATACACATATCACGCCTATAATCCCTTGCGGGTTAAGCTGAGCGCAAACAGCCGCGAAAAACGGACATTTACGCCACGTCTGACAAATACTTGAGGGTCATTCAGAAAATTGTGTATCGCCATAGTGACAGGTTCTCAGCCCATTGCCTAAAATTGCAGAACACACCCTCAAGTCCCTTAGTCGCCTCTTACGGCTCCCACGGGAAAGAAATGGGGTGATGCTATTCTAAGCCGGCATTACAAATTTACAAAGTGACAAATAACAACGTTGTGAGTGCCCCACCGAGAATCGAACCCAGATCCTTTGCGTCGCAGGCAGTCGGACTACCACTGCGCCACATCGGTCGTCAGTGACTGCCAAGCAATATTTTCGTACATAAAATTACCATGCTACGATGTAACGTTCTGCTTTTACGACATTTCAACTGTGTGCGATGTTGCAACCTTTTTACTGTTACTGGTTTTTGTAGGTGCTTGTTTTTTTACAGTCTGGCATACTGTCCTTTGGTTGATGTGCTTGTTAAGGGCCTGCCGTGAACTCGTAAATGTCTCTTTCTTACTAACGGCAAATATTGTGTGTGAGAACAAAGCGGAATCGCCATGTTTTGACGATTTTTCACTCTTTTGGAAATTTCTCTTCAAATAAACAAGTACAAAAAACTCCCTCGCTTAAAGGCTTAGATATGTTGTTTTCTCCTAATTAGAGTCACGTATAACTTTTTAAGCACTCGCGATCACTTTCACTCATTTAAAGTATTAGACCGGGTCTATCGCACTATTCGCACTAGTATTTAGGTAAATATTAGTAATTTACCTGTGTCCCGACGTTTATTAATTACTAATATTTACCTAAATACTATCGCGTTAGACCCGGTCTAATACTTAAAATGAGTAGAATCACGTAATTAAGTAGTATATAAGATCTTAGTTTTTTTTATCAGTATACTGAAATTCATTTATTACATAAAACTAAGTGCTTATATACTACTTAACTACGTGACTCTAATAAGCAGAAAACAACCTATCTAAGACTCTTATCGAAGGCGTGATGATACGCATCTTAGCATATCACAACCAGAATCGAGTAATGTACAAGACGTATCAATTTCGCATAAAATAATGTGTAATGTTCTTAAAATTACTACACCACGCAAAAAAGTTTAAAAATAGACCTAACTTCTGCAAAATAAATCTATAGAGCAAACTTTCTTTAATCGTGTTTTCCTGTGACCAGAATTCAGATAATATAATAAAAACCGTTAGGCATAAAAATAGGGTGTTTATCGTATTTGCCAACGAAAATGTGTGCATTCAAAAATATCCATTTTCTTACTAAAGAAGAAGAAAAAATGAAAAAAGGATACGAAAAACTAGAAATGCCGATTATAGTTTTGACCGACTAGCCGACTACCGACTAACTGGCTTCAGATTAGTTGACTAGACACCGACGGCAGAAAACGACTATTTGTCTGAGTTGATCATTACTCTATACTCACTGGTGTAAAACAAAGAAAATATACTTTTAGATAGAAACCATCAATCGAACAAAACACTTCTTCTCGAGTTTTACCAAAAATATAATCCTATCGAAAGGTAAATGTTAAAAAGGTCCAAGTTATCCTTTAGCATCTAGCTGACCATTGCAAAACATAACTTAACAGCCACAACAGTATATTGCTGGATATGGGCCTCCCCTTATTGGAAGGTGTTGCCATAATCACTACGATTGGCAAGCTGTCAGGGAACACTGCTGCCCATTTCCTAGACGAATTAAAATGGATACATTTGGGATGACACTATTCTAAGCCAGCATCACACGACTGACCTGTAACCAACAAAAAATTATATCGTAATCTATTAATAATTTTTTTTTAAGCCAACTACGATCCTTAAATTAGTAATTTCCAGCTGATGGTCTTAGTTAATTTTATGCTATGTATTTCAAACGTTGTATTGGAAACAGATAGGTTTTTAACAACTTGTAGCTTCAACTGAAAAGAAATATCATAAAAATTGCTTCTTATTCATATTGTCAATATTCACGTCATCATATAATATTGTATTTCCGTTGTAGTATTGATAATAATAACCTTCCGGATGGAACCATCGCGTTTACCACGGCGTGTTCTGCTTGGCGCTGTAGCAAACGCTAAAAGAGGGGTTGGAAGACCTATGCTGCGTTTCAAAGATTGCGCCAAGCGGGACATGGTTGCGTTTAACATTGACCATCAAAGCTGGGAGAAGCTTGCTGAGGATAGGGACGAATGGCGTAAGCGTGTGTTTGATGGGCGTAAAACACACCATAATGCCTGGTTTTCTGGTCTCGCTAACAAAAGGCAAAAACGTCATCTAAACATGCAGGTGCCAGTCTCAGATTCCACCTTCACTTGTAGAGCGTGCGGAAAATTATGCCGCTCCCGTATCGGCTTATAGCCATGAAAAGTCTTGCCTCAGACACTGATTAAATCGTGTGTCACAGACGTGTGAGGCCAATGATGATGATGATGATTGATAATAAGTAACATGAGAAACAAAATATGAAGATTTCATTTCAAATAGTTTGTACAAATAAACATTACATACGCTTTGTGGTTACTTTAAACTTGGCTTGCACACTACCAATCACTCAAATTCACACGATCATACACAAACTCCCAATACTCTATCTCTTAAAGTGTCAGAACTAATGTCATCTCTTTTGCACTCGTGCGAAGACCTATCTCTTTTCTCGCTCAAGAGGTGTTTGACTAAAAGGTGCTATTTGTTATGCCACGAATAGATTTCGCTCTCCAAATGGATTTGGGAGTGGTGTACAATGCTTTCTTAGGTGCTTTATATTTGAAGGAATGAAATAGACTGTGAATATTACAAAAGTCAGTATGATGTATTAGAATATTTTTACAAAACTACCTACTTTTTGGGAAAATATTTCAGGGCAATGTCGAATTCGCTGAATGGAACTATCCTACTTTTTAATTATTCCCCGTGGGTATCGTTAAAGGCAACTAAAGGACTCGAGGGTTACATGTCTACTGCAAATTAAGGCGATGAGCTTTTTACCTGTCGCTGTAGCGATCCACATTTTTGTGAATGACCCTCAAGTTTGTCAGACGAAACGAAAATGCGCGTTTTTTTAGCCTTTACGCACAGCCTACTTCGCAAGGGATACAGGCGTGATATAGTATATAATGTATGTACTTTTCGGGAAAATATTTAAGGGCAATGTAGAATTCGCATTACGGATAACGGCTACTCCCCTATCCTGTACCCTAAGGTTGCCTGAAAGAAATCGCTACCTAAGCGATAAGGCCGCCTTGTGTACACTTGTTTAATTTATATCTTGTTTTTACTGCATTTTCTGTGTACAATAAAGTATTTTTGAAATGAATTGAATTCGCCGAATGGAACTATCCAACTTGTTAATACCTTTTAATGATGTAATAAACTGATGATGTTTAAAATGTAATAGAAATTAAAAAAAGGCACCAAGGTTAACAAGACTAAGGCCAACGAAACGTGAAAACAGTGTTAACAATATAGTCACTCATAATAAGATTGTTTTCTTGAGTTTGCACAACTATTACTTATCAATTGGAATTGTAAAATCCAAAATGAATACAACTTAAATCTGTTTAAAATTGTTTTATTGTGAAGATTGTTTTCATTCTTTATCTCTTTTTGTTGACCTTTGTTTAGTGACCAAAACTAACAACTTAGTTTACACTATAGAAATACATACATACATACACATACATAAATCACGCCTATATCCCTCACGGGGTAGGCAGAGCGTTAACGTCCGTTCAACGGATATTAACACCACGTCTGACAAAAGCTTGAGGGTCAATCAGATAACTGTGTATCACTATAGTGACAGGTTGTCAGCCCATCGCCTTAAATTGCAATACACATCCCTCGAGTCCCTTAGTCGGCTCTTACGACACCCCATGGGTAAGAAATGGGTATAGAAATATGATAAACATAATCATTTTTTTTTTTCATTAACATAAGTAATATCACAAAATAATGGTGTTAAAATTGAAGAATGCACGCTGTTAGGCATACGCACATATCAAAAGTCCTATCAAATGAAATAACCAGTCTAAATTATAAAAAAAAAAATCCTCCTGTAGAATTTCATACTTTATTTCTACATTAAAACATGTGTCAATATTAACAAAGTACCTTTACAGATGTTCTGGATTTAAGTTATCTATGAAAACATTAATAAAATCGAAAACCTCTTAGTTCCATAAAATCTTTTAAATGTTCTTTTCACATTTTTCCAACTGATGAGAAACACTCGAACTAAAACGAAATAAAAATACACTTTGAAGTAAAGTCCACTCAAGAAAATCTTAAAAAGTTTCAATAATCTTAAAACCAGCGAACTAAACAGAAAAATCTTGATAAAACTCTACTAACAAGATGTTGGAGTGAGTAAATAATAAAGTATTGAGAGATTTCACCCGATTGGAGAGTGGAGGAGATGGAAAAACACGGACAGCGTATGCAGGAGAAGACTCTGCTTGGAGAATTTTGTAAATGTTCTACGAAGCTTATGTCAATAGGTAGGCAGTCAGTAAGGGAAACTTTAATGGGTCAATGAACAACAAAGGAAATTTGCTATTTGCGTACTAGTCAATTGAGCTACTTTTCAAATTCCACCTTTAATATGACGTCACAATATAAATCCACCTTTAATATGACGTCACAATCATTGTAAACACAACTGGCGTCAAGTTAAGATCATTTAGAAATATTTCACTTTTATTAATTTTAAATCTGCATATTTTGGATAACAACAAATGCAAACAACTATTCAAGTCATATTTTTGGACAATAATTTTAAACTACCCAGTAGTGAATTATTTGGTTGGTTGCTAATAACTAGAAAAAAAAGAGTGGGATTTGCCAATGAAGGTAATGCGCTTACCCGCTGTGTGATACCAGCTTAGAAAAGTATTAACTCATTTCTATTTATGTAAAATAAAACAAAGGAATATGGGCAGCAGCCTTTCCTAAGAATGCAACTGCTTTTTTACATTATCAAGAGCGGAGATCCTTTTGCAGCCATATGTTGCGGCTATTGACGATAGAACACAGCATCAGATATTGCAAAAAAAACACATTCCAATGCAGAGTCTTGCAATAAACTGTCAATGGCAAACTAACGCTTTTCGTTTTAAGGTCCATAACAAATACATTTGTAAAATGAATTTCTAAGAGTAAAGTGTTACTGAATGAAGTGAATGAGATATTGTGTGAAATGAGCCATGGCTTTTAGAGTACAATGATGTCTGGCAACACTGGTAAGTGCATTTCAAGGGGGTAAACGTCTGACAAATATGTTTTGAAGCTAGAATCATGTTGGTTGAAAGATTTATATTGTATTCATAGGATATTTATTATCATATATTGACGGCATGTCATGATCCGTCACTGTAAAAAACTGACGGCCGATGTGGCGCAGTGGTAATGCGACCGCCTGCGACACAAAGGTTCCGGGTTCGATTATCGGTGGGGCACTCACAAAAGTTGATGTTTATCACTTTGAGGATTAATTCCTAGTCTGGTTAGGACATTGCATGCTGAATCACCTGATTTTCCGAAAAGAAGTATGGTTCCGTGCTTCGAAGGGCACGTTCAGCCGTGTCAGACAGCAACAGGGTCCCTGTTGCTGTCTATGATTACTTAGATGGCGCGGTCGATAAACAACCATGTCAGAGGCCTACTACAGTAGTAGATTCGTTTATATGAAATTCCTATATTATTCCATTAATCTCTCTTTCACAATTCGAATAAAAATAAACGAAAATAAAATAAATATCCTGGACATTTCACACAGCGCCATCTAGCCCCAAACTAAGCATAGCTTGTACTATGGGAACCAGATAGCTGATTTATCACACTTTTTTTTATATATAGTTAAAATCCAGACTCACACAAATATTTGAAAAGTAACTCTCTCTCTTTTCGTGTGGGCCCTTGAGTCTTCCAATGACCCGATGAACCCTTGTGTCAGAGTTTCTCAACCGCCTATTAAAAGTATATTACAAATACTTGTGCTGTTTGGGGATCGAACCTACGACGCGTAGCAGGCAGGGGTACTATATACTACGCCATCGCTACAATATATTTCGATAAAGAGTGTTCAAATCAAAATCAAAACAAATATCTTTATCATGGTACACAGATGAGTGATAGAATCCCAACAATTCTCTGTTTTTTGTATTTTAAGACTTGTGCTCTATTACACACTCATACTCCACAAATACACTCTTAATAACACACATAAATCGCTTCGTACCATGGGTCACTCCCTGGGTGGTTTCACATCGGTCGTTTGGCCGTTGTGGACCTATCTACCTACTTTAAATATACTTAGTTGTCGCACGATGCTGCGGGAATTCAAATATTATAATATTTCTATTCTTAATTTATTAGGATGAATTTAAAGGTATACTTGCAGAATTCTCGCAGTATGCGCGGCAAACTGATTGACTTTACCCAGGGATTATTATTACATGATTTTGACATAATTTCAATATGCGAAACATGGCTGCACGACTCGATAGGGGATTCGGAGGTGTGTGATAGTCGTTATTCGGTACACAGACGAGACCGGCCCGTCGAAGGGTCTCTCGCACGTCGGGGCGGTGGCGGGGGCGTGCGCTCCATCGGCGGCGGAGTGATGCTGCTGGTGCGACACGCGCTCGGCGCGCGTACCCTTCCACCCCCCGACAACGCTCTCTATGATATGATTCATATTGTAATTGATGCGAAAGCGCTACGGTCATGTCGCGACCTTCATATTATTTGCGTCTATCTTCCCGGCTCTGGACGTTCTCATGACGAACATCTCTCCCATCTAATTCAATATTGCAACGATTTTATATCTACCAATCCATCGGCAGATTACCTGTTACTAGGCGATTTCAACTTTACTGATGTAAAATGGGAGCGCAACCCGGACACCCAATCACTTGTACCTATAGGAGTAACAAATGAAACACAACAATCTTTTTTTGAGACAATCGCTTTCCTTGGACTTGAACAGTATAATTTTATTTGTAACGACAATGGTCGCTTCCTGGATTTAATATTCTGTACAGTAGATGCGGTTGGGCGCCGCTGCTCGCAGCCAATCACGCGGGAGGATATGCCGCACCACCCTGCCCTTGAATTTGAACTCCCTAATATCGGATTAGTATTATTAAAAGACCCTAAACACCGGATTTACAATTTTAAGAAAGCAGATTATGTTACAATTCGTAAACGAATCGCTGCAATAGACTGGCACTCATTGTTAAGCACTGGGGATGTAAATAACGCAGTCACTATCTTTAATAATCAAATTAACATTATCATCGCTGAAGAGGTCCCAAATTTTTTGAGTAATGGCTCCGGCTATCCCATATGGTTTTCAAAATGTCTTGTCAAAATAATCCAAGAAAAGTCTAAATTTCACTCCCTTTGGAAAAGATTTGGGAATCCGTTAGATTATGACACATTTTCCATTTTACGCGACCGCCACAAGGCCATGCAGGCAGAATGTTGGACCAAGTATGTAAATAATTGCGAAGGTTCTATTGTTACGAATCCTAAGGAGTTCTGGAAATTTAGCAATTCGCTACGCAAGGACCGTGGGGTTCCTACTCAAGTGTCTTACGGTAATCATGTTGCTATTGGTGGAGCAAACATCTGCAACACTTTTTTAAGTTACTTTCTTTCTGTTTATAATAAAAATAACAGGCCTCATAACAACACAAACTTAACCTCAGCTTCACAAAATGATAGTGATAGTATTGGTACAGTCGAGCTAACTGAAAACATTGTACGTAAATATCTTTTGAAATTAGATCGCTCTAAAGGTGCGGGAAGCGATGGCATCCCGTCACTTTTCGTCAAAAGTTGCGCTGCTGAACTCGCCTTTCCTTTATTAATGATTTTTCAGCGATCAATCCGCGAAGGTATATATCCCACAAAATGGAAGGAGGCCCTTGTGACCCCAATACATAAAAGTGGTTCCAAGCAGAACGTAGAAAACTACCGGCCGGTCTCGATATTATCGGTTTTCGGCAAGCTCTTCGAATCTATCGTCTTTGACCAATTGTACCCGGTTGTGGTTTCTAGCATCCCAGCTTGGCAGCACGGCTTTATGCGACAGCGCTCGACTGTAACAAATCTCGCTGTTTTTACAGATTTAATCGCTCGCAGCATGGATCAGGGTCACCAGGTGGACGCCGTGTACACCGATTACTCGAAATGTTTTGACCGAATCGATCACGATATTCTAATTTCTAAACTACTTTGCGTTGGAGTGCACGGCGATCTCTTGAGATGGCTGGATTCGTATTTGCGAAACAGACTACAGGCGGTGAGAATCGGTACATTCAAATCAAATTTTGAAAGTATCCCTTCAGGGGTACCCCAACGACCCCAAGGGTCCCATTTGGGACCTCTTTTGTTTAACATATATGTCTATGATATAGCTTCATGTTTATTCTTTTCAAACTTTTTGATGTATGCGGACGACAAAAAGATTTTCATGCCCATTCGTTGTGAGGAGGACTGTCTGAAGCTGCAAGAAGATCTCAATAGGCTCACTGTGTACTGCAAACTTAATAAACTTGATTTAAACGTCAAGAAGTGCCAGATCATCACTTTCACTAGAAAATACAAGAACATTTTTTTTAATTATTCGCTCGATGATAAAGTGATTCCCAGAGTAACAGTTGTGAAGGATTTAGGCATTATGCTAGATCAAAAAATGCTCTTTACCACGCATTATGACTGTATAACTCAGAGAGCTCGTAAAATGCTTGGTTTTGTATACAGAACTACCAAACCTTTTAAAAACCCTAATTCCATGAGGATTTTGTTCTTCGCATACGTCAGAAGCTTGTTGGAATATGCATCCACGGTATGGTCACCAGTGTATACAACGCATCAGCACCAAATTGAATCGGTACAGCGGCAGTTCATTAGACAGCTGAATTTTAGGACCTGGAGAAATAGAGAGGAATATCGCGCAAGCCTTACACACTTTGGGATGCATTCTCTCGAGGATAGGAGAACTGTTGCCGACATGAAGTTTTTATTTGATGTTGTCACTGCTCGCTTTGACTGTCCCGATCTCACTGCTCGGATTGGTATCAGTGCTTGCAGCACACGAACGCGACGCCCACGTACCTTCTATTCCGGTTTTTCATACACAAATTACGCTCGACATTCCACTATCAATAGGGTTGTTCATACCTACGAGTCTAATTTCAGCGATGCAGATCTTTTCTTTCTTAATCGTAATCAATTCATCACGTTTATTCTAAAAAAGTTCCCTCCATTTGATAAACGGTAAGACCCACATACGAAGCATCATTCTCTCACACACTCACACACACTTACACATACACCACACACTTTAAACAATAAAATAAGTTCCCGTTACTTTTGCTTAACTTTTTTGTCTAACTACCCGTAAAATGTCTATATAATATGTTAAACTCTGTTATTGGCTGTTGAAGTTTTTAAGGCAAATTGTAATAATAAAACATGTGCTGTTGAGTTTACGAAATAAATAAATAAAATAAAAAAATAAAATAATGGTGTTACAATTTACAAGATATCTGCGACCCGCCAATAATGGGCATATAATAATTAGAAAGTAGGCAGTTCTCTTTAATAATACACTAAGCCTTTAATGTACAATTACATTAATTATTACCAACCTTGCCAACACCTGCAGCTCTCAATTAGAGCAACACAGGAACACTCAAATTCCCATCACCGAATCTAAAATCTACCATTAATACACCCATCTCTTTTCAACCTACTGAATTGACGTATGTTTGTCTCGTTCCCGCAGCCGTTGCGAATTTAATTTGGCTAAAAGCAACGATTTATGTTTCCGTGTAAGATGAGGGAATAAGGTGGTATAGACGGAGCGTTCTGAACATAGTTAAGTTACACAATCTAAGCTTATTGATACAAAACTAATGATAATTTTTCTAGGGATTCTCGAGTGCCATGTAGAGGGCGCTGAGCTTAATTGAAATAACGTTTCTTTACACAAAAACTGTACCACTTTTTAAACTATTTTTTATTTTGTGTTTATTGAATTGTTCTAAATTTATTATTGGTTATTTGTTTACTTATACGTATGACACTCAATAACTCTTAACTCTTAAGGCCATAAGTTTATTTTTGGTAAATCAAAGTAACATAATTAATTTGTAACGAACACAACGTGAAACGGAAATTGTGACAAAACTATGGCTGACGCCAGCCGTATTGAAACGTCAAAATTTCAGTTTAGCACAGCGCCCTCTGGTTAGACATTCAGAACTATCAAGAGAATTGTCAATAGAAAAACCCCCATTGTGCAGTAACACATTAACTTAAATGGTCGCAATTGTCTACTGCTGGACATGAGCCTCCCCCTACCGGAGGGTATTGCCATACTCACCACGCTTGGCAAGCGGATTGGCAAGTGTAAGATATTGCTTACACAGGGAACGTTGCTGACCATTCCCTGGATGAATTAGTCCCTGAATCACTTTTCACACTCAGAGGTAGTATTGGGGTTTAGTTATTCTAAGCCGGCATCGCACGGCAGTAACACAGTTATTTACAAAAAGATATGTTTGTGGTAAGCTTGCCGGATGTAATTCATACTCTGTCATTTAATGCAGGCAATCAACATTGTTCAGAATTTTATTTTATAAACTGGCAATTACAATTTGATTTTCAGTTGTCATATGCTAACTAGTGGAAAAATCAGAAGTATTATAATTTTAATGTAAGTTAATGCAATAGGTACGGAGCAAAGTTCATAATTATACACATAATACAATAAAACTACTTATAACAATAATTCAATTCCAAAGACAATACTTTTATTTCTTTGCTAAAGAAAAATAACTTCTATTTCTATTGACTATTAAATCTACAAAACTGTACAAACGCTTGTGAATGAGTGTGTTTCGTAGCATAACTTTTTAATCTTCACTTTGTTTCATACCAACGCTCCATCTGGCCTTCTTATCAGAGCTAAGCCGCGCATTTGGAGAGTGTGCCAAAACGAGAATAAGAAGCAATGCTTCACGACTTCCCAAGAAATGTATGTAAAGTTATGGCGTTTGAAATTTAATGGAGCAACTTTGGGGGCAAATATTTTCGGATGATTATTGCCGTACAACATTTATTTATGATATCACAGGTTTTGGTGATAATTTAAAGAAAAATTGAGTTGATGTATCGTAATTTATAAAAACATACAAACATATATCACGCCTTTGTCCCTTGCGGGGTAGGCAGAGATTGAACGGTCGTAAAAACAGGCATTTACGCTACGTCTGACAAACATTTGAGGGTCATTCAAAAACGCTATAGTGGCAGGTTGTTAGCCTGTCACCTGTGAAACAAATGAAACCCTCGAGTCCCTTAGTCGCCTATTACGAGACCCGCGGGGCAGAAATAGAGTGATGTCACTAATTTACTAATGGCGGTGGTGGAGTTAAGTTACATGCCGTGTGTTTACCTGGCCAGCTCCAAGGCAGTGCCTTTACTTTCATATCTCTTTATCCTGCCCGAGCCGGTTTTCATCTGGACAACATTGACATGACGTCAAAAAGTGATAATGCCACATTGAATAAAGTTAATTTCATTTCATTGGTTGTAACTTGACACCAGATCACAGAATAGCACATTACAAACATACAAATATCACGCCTATAATCCCTTGCGGGGTAGGCAGGGCGTAAACGGCCGCAAAAAACGGACATTTACACCACGTCTGACAAATATTTAAGGGTCACTCGGAAAATTGTGTATCGCCAGTGACAGGTTGTCAGCCCATCGCCTAAAATTGCAATACACACCCTCGAGTCCCTTAGTCACCTCTTACGACTCCCACGGCAAAGAAATGGGGTGATGCTATTCTAAGCCGGCATCACACGGCGCACATTACTTGCAGATAATACCAGATCTGAAGTGTAGTGGCAGACAGCTATTATAAGCATGAAGCTTATTTGCATAATACCACTATCACAACATTGTCATAATGTATACTAACACCACTCGTGTCTGACAGGTTGTTAATAATTACATTACTACATTTCCGCCAGACGGTTTCACCCTAAGCTGTTTCTCGATTTCCCGTGGGAACGGCATGTTTTCTCAATGTGAAAAGTAGCCTATGAGTTATTCTAGGTGATACTTTATCTTTGTACTAAATTTCATACAACTTCAAGCCATTTGAGCTTGAACAGGTAACAAACATTCACGCACACACAAAAGTGTGCATTATGATTGATTCTTACATATATCACGCCTATATCCCTTGCAGGGTAGGCAGAGCGTAAACGGCAGTAAAAACCGACATTTACGCCACCTCCGACAAACATTTTGAGGGTCATTCAGAAAAGGTTGTTGCACCCACATTTTCCACCATGGTAATAGGTTGTCGGACCATCGCTTAAAATTCCAATATACATGTGTTAGTCGCCTTTTACGAGACCCACGGGAAATAAATCGGGTGATGCTATTCTTAACCAGCAACCTAAGCCGGCATTACACGGCAAGTTACCTATCCCACCCCCTTATTGACGGAGACCCATGTCCAGCAGTGGACAAAGACGACTAATACACGTGTATTGCAATTTTATATCGATAGGCTTACCGTCGTAGGACCCGTCAATTTGGGGGTGGGATAGGTAACGTTAACACATAAATTGTCATGCTGTGTGATGCCGGCTTAGGTTACTTGTTTAGAGTGGCAGAAGCCTTAAACATTCAAAAAACAAAGTCTGCTAACAAATCTTTTGTCGTGGTCCTCAACAAATACCACCTCTCTCAACATAGAAGGATATAAACAAATTTTCAGGAGCACTCAACAATTTTGTCGCCACCGCCAACTTCGGACCGTGAATTTGAAAACCTGAAACGAAATTTCTGAACTGCCGCAAGGGAAGTGAATAGTTTTAATATATGCACTGCCCGCACCACCAGGGCTGCCAAGTCTTCTTCTCGTGTGAGATACCGAGTCGTCCAACGACCCGATGAGCCAAGCAATAACAATCTACTCTTTCTTTCCCGTGAGTGTCGTAAGAGGCGACTAAGGGAGTTGAGGGTTATTTGTGCAATTTAAGGTGACAGCCACTTACTATGGCGATACACAATTTTCTGAATGACCCACAAATTATTTTCAGACGTAGCGGGTTAATGTTCGTTTTTACGGCCGTTTTTGCTCTTCCTGCCCCGTAAGAGATAAACCTAGCCGTGATATACGTATGTATGTAATTGCCGTGTGATGCCGGCAAAGAATAACATCACCCAATTTTTTACCTATGGGTGTCGTAAGAGGTGACTACGAGACTCGAGGGTTAGATGTGTATTGCAATTTTAGGCGATGGGCTGACAATCTGTCACTATTACTATATACAGTTATCTGATTGACCCTCAAACTTTTGTCAGACGTGGCGTAAATGTCCGTTTTTTGCGGCCGTTTTCGCTCTGCCTACACCGCAAGGGATCATAGGCATGATATGTGTATGTATGTACTGTTTCATATACGCCTGTGCCCATAATGGGGTACTTGCTACACTTGTCACGCGGATTGCTGAGCGCAAGCAATGCAATCTTATTCAAACTGCAGCCCATTCCCTGGATTCATCCCTATGCCGCCTTTTAGGAGAAGTAACAAAGTGACTCGAGGGTTTCACGTGTGTTACAATTTTAGGCGACAAACAGACTGTCAATATAGTGATTTTTCTAAAACGGCCCTCAAATATTTGACAAATGTAGCGATAGCGACCGTATTTTTGCGGCCGTTAACGATCTGCCTATCCAGCAAGGGATTAAGGCGTGATATTTGTATAAGTATGTATGTATGTTTGTTAAGTAGTGTCATGTTCCTCGGGTCGTTTGACGACCCAATATCCCATTTGAAGATATATGTAGTCTGGCAACCCTGACACTGCAGGAGCAGTTTTGTTAGAGTTTTAATCGATGGCGCAACAACTATAATTGGTTGGTTAATAGCTTTCCTTATTTCCTTGAAGTAACAGGATATTGCTTTAATATTAAAAAATGCTAATATATTCATTTTCTAGTAGACAATTCTGAATTTCTTGTATGATAAGTATGTTTTACATAAAAAATTTCGGTTTTCTTGCATTTGATAAATATGAGCTGTGAATAAAAAATATACCACTTCTATTTCTTACATACATGCATATATCATTTGCGGGGTAGACAAAGCGTAAACTACCGTAAAAAAACGGATATTTACGCCACATCTGACAAACATTGAGGGTCATTCAGAAAATTATGTATCGCTCGCTAAAGTGACAGGTTGTTCGCCTACAATAATTGCTGTACACATATAACCCTCGAGTCTCTCAGTTGCCTCTTACAGCACCTACGGAAAAATGGGGTGATGCTATTCTAAACCGATATAACACGGAATAAAATTGTGAGAAAATATTCATCTATTTTACGCAAAAATAGAACCGCTTATTTGTTTTTTCCTACTTTTTGCTCCTGCGTAAATTTTTACTGAATAACAAGTCTGCGTAACAAATTACGAATTAGGTTGACTCTATAATTAAGTTTCTTGCATAATTTTAACATGAAAACTGTAAGTAAGTCGCACAGATCAAATAAATAAGTAGAGTGAACCCTGCATATAAATTAATGGAGTTAGAAAAATCTGCGAATTAGTACATTTCGTCTTACACAAACGCAAATCACATAATGAAGGGCTATCGGGTAGTTCGTCGACTTGGTGGCCCACACGATGGATGAAGCAGAAAAAAATATATGTATAAAAAGCAGTATTTGAGATGAATAGTTAAACTCCTTTTAAAAACTGGAAAAATTGTTTTGACACAAAAAAGGTTTGAACCTGCGACCTTTGTTTTCAGTAATAGTGACGCCACTGCGGCGATAAACAAGTTATATGGAGATGCTATTTATCGTGATATGGCTTCATCTAGTATTATATAATTTATATACAGAATTTGTCATCTTGACTCCTTCTTTAAAATTGTCCACAATTCTCAGCCAACAATACCACGACCAAAGTTTTGCAACTGTAAAGTCGAAAATAATAATTTTCGACAAAACTAGCTCAGATTATTATGAAAGTTTCTTTAGTGATGTTCTGGAATGAGATTTGCTCAGGAAGTGGAACCACTTGAAGAATTGCAAGACAAGTTTATGTTAGGTCTTTGTGAGTGAGTAGTGTAATAGCAAGTACCTAGTGACCGATAACAAAACCTCAAGACGGGCTGGTGATGAGAAACAACTTTCCCCAAGGAACATTGGACCTTTTTTTATACAAAATTGTCGATTTGCTAATTTGAGTTACAATGGGAACTAATTCTTTTTATTATTTCAACCTTTGTTCCTGTGGGAAAGTTGTTTCTTACACCAGCCCAGAGATTTTGCCACCGGTCAATAGTATAATTTTACATTATATTTAAGAAATATGATTTGATGTGATTGATCCCATCTTACAGAATTTTAAAAACTGTTAAGTACTTATCTATTTTGGATTATAGCACGAACCCATTTGTTACATGCATATATCACGTCTATGTCCCTTGCGGGGTAGGCAGAGCGAAAACAGCTGCAAAAAAGAACGGACATGTACGCTAAGTCTGACAAACGAATGAGGGTCATTCTGGAAATTGTGTATTTATTGCTTTATCGTATATTAAGTACGTAAATTCTTTCTAACTTTTTAAGCACTCGCGATCACTTTCACTCATTTTAAGTCAGTCAACCCGCGACCACAATACATGAAACTGTATTGAAACGTCCAGACACAGGTAAATTACTAATATTTACCTAAATACTATCGTGATAGACCCGGTCTAATACTTAAAATGAAGTTAATTATTGCCGCAGGTTTTGTTAGAGCTGACAGTCAAGGTTTTCAACTTTAGATGACGGGCTGGCAACCTGTCACTTCAGTGATATAATGCACTAAGAACAGAACATTAAAAAAAGTCAAATATTGGAAAACTTATCATCTCCGCTCCGCTCCGTTCCACAGTTCCTCTTCTTCACAATCGAACGAAATAATCTCGAAGTTAAAACAAACAGAACTCAGTTCTGTACAAGAATTTCACACTCGAATAACTGCATAAGTTTTGTTTCCGACTAGATGGCACTTTCTCTCAGTGCTGCCAGATTTTTATCCAATATCTAAAGCAAAATTTTAAAAAGACTGATGCCAGCTTAGAATAGCATCACCCCATTTCTTTGCCGTGTGATGCCGGCTCAGAATAGCATCACCCCATTTCTTTGCCGTGTGATGCCGGCTTAGAATAGTATCACCCCATTTCTTTGCCGTGTGATGCCGGTTCAGAATAGCATCACCCCATTTTTTTCCCCTGTGTCGTATGAGGCGACTAAGGGACTCGAGAGTTACATGTGTTTTGCAATTTTAGGCGATGGGCTGACTACTGCATAATTTATCTGAATAACCCTCAAATGTTTGTCAGACGTGGCGTAAGTGGCCGTTTTTTGGCTGTTTACGTTTTTTACGTTTCACGCCTATATACAAGGGATATAGGCGTGATATATGTATGTATGTCCTCCGAAAGGAACCTTTTTCAGTACCAAATTTTAAAACACTTTCCGTGTTAGGTATACAATTTTTGAAAACTTGCAACACTTCCCGTTTTAGGTATACAATTTTTAAAAACTTGAAAAATTTTCAAGCGCGGGCAGGATTTGAACCTGCGACTGATACGGGCGAGGAATGAGCTGCGGTAGCCCAGATGGAAGAGGCGTCGCCACTAGTAATGCGAAAGTCGCAGGTTCAAATCCTGCCCGCGCTTGAAAATTTTGCAAGTTTTCAAGAACCTTTTTCAGTTACGCTCAGCGCCATCTATGTACACTTAAAGATTGGCTACTAAATTTCCCATTCCATTGGTCGGTATTGCGCAGAGTATTATTTACACGAGTTTCTGAACGAGATGGTATTTTAAGGTATTCACCTGCATGGCTGGAAACGGAAACTAACTTCACTAAGCTTGTGGAAAAGATATGCATTTGAAAGTGGAACGTCGAGGAAATTTTGAACGATATTCCGTGAAAATATGTGGCGCTAGGTTTATTTAAACTTGTGCACATATTTCTTTTTGAAACTATTTTGTGTGTAAGCGAGCGAATTTTGGTCTATTTCAATGGAATGAGCAGCAGCATGCGTCATCTTGCACTGCGCTCGCCTATCTGTCTGTAAAACGTGGTGAGAATGGCTGTTGTGGACTGTAGTGGTTTTTGGTGTTATAGCAAGTATTATGAAAACAAGTACTGCTTGCACAAAATACTTTTTTTATCAACACTCGTCACATAATATTTACATAACGTGGGGTGATATTTACTAGGGATTGATAGCGAAAATTAAAGACGGGCTGGTGATAAGGAACAACTTTTCCCAAAGAACATAGGACGAAATTTGAAAACAAAATTAGATCTCTCATACAAAAGTGCCGATTAGTTGCTTTGGGTTATTATAGAAGTCTGTTTTTTTCATATTTCGACCTATGTTCCTTGGGCAAAGTTGTTCCTTATCACCAGCCTGTAGTCTGTTTCCAGTATCGGTCACTAGTAAAATTTCACCCCGTACATTGGAAAAATTAAATGAGGCCTACCATTATTAATTCTTTTTTCAAAATGTTCAAATTATGATTTCCATCAAAACCTACTTATCCCTATATTTTCCTAAAGTTAAAATCAGGCGCATTGTAACCGTAGAAAGAAGTGTTTCACAAATTTCAAACATGAAAATTTCAACATCCTTACGGTTTTCTTTAAAAACTTTTTACGATATTTTTAAGCACCTGATCCCTTGAGAAGTTTCATAAATTAATCCTATCATCCCTTTAAACACGCCATTTAACACTTTCAAGGTAAAGCCATAAATAAGGTAATAAGTGGGTAATAAGGATGGTTTTATTGAGGTAACTTTAATTGGTTAATCTTAGAAAGGGATTCATAGATTTGCGGTTGACGAGACTAAGATAGAGATTAACATGAAATGAAAAGAATTTAGTTAGTTAAATATACTTAGATACTCCTAATATTGGCGAAAACGAGAGATCGTGCCCTATGGCGTACCCTGGAGGAGGCCTACGTCCAACAGTGGACTGCAAAATAGGCTGATGTATGTCGAAGTTCCATTAACTGCTAACTCTCGTCATTACCTGGGGACAAAAAACAAGTTTATTAGAAACAGAAATGGATGTACAAAACATAATTCTTTGCATTCAGATATACCCGATCACGCATTTTGCTGATAAAGCTACATAATGGTGTTTTCATTTGGCTGACTTATTATTTATTTACTGCAAACAATCACAGACACAGGATATGATATTACCAAAAGGAACACATACAACAGGCTTTGCTTGTTTTTACAATCTACTGCTGGAGATGGACCTCCCCTTATGGGGGGTATTGCCATACTTACCAGACTTGTCCCTAATTCTGCATTCACAGGGAACGCTGCTGCCCATTCCCTGAATTTTATCTGTTAGTCACTTTTGAATTTCACGGATTGGGGTGATGCTATTCTAAGACGGCATCACACGACACTGATGGTTATTATTGTTGTTAAACATGTAAATGGGTGCGAAGGCAATGTTGTTTATGAAAAATTATATGGCTAGATGAAATGGAATGATATAAAAGTATGGAAATGTATAGTCTATTTTACCAGAAAGACAATTTTACCAAAATAACAACTTTTTCAACATGATTACCTTTTTCATAAGAATACTAATTTACCAAAATGTCCACTCGAACTTAAATAGGTTTTTTGTGATGAAAAAAAGATTACTAGCATTAACCTAGAAGATGAGTTTTATATTTCCGTGGACGAAACCAAGATGGCGTCATTTACGACACAAATACTGACTTATTTTACCTTCCAAGGAAAACTTTTGGAACTAATTTCATCTCTATTTCAATCAGTTTAAGGTGTAAATAGTGATAACAAGTAAAGAAATAATAGTAAAATTAACGTGGTACGACAGAAAATATGACGCACTTGTATTTTATTGCGTATAATGTGCTTTTTTATTTCACAGCGTTTCGTTTTGATGGTTGTTGGGGGGTCACGGGTGGGGGTTTTATGGACCCCCTCTCCAATTTACCCCCTTTATCACTTAACGGTGGCAAAACATCGTAATCTATGGGGTGTTTCCGAGTTTAATGGGGTTAAGAACCCTTTGGCCGTCCGTAGAGAAAAGTAATGGTAGCAGGGGAAAAACGCAGATTATGTCCAAGTAAGCATTTAAAAGAAATATAAACAAACAATATAAAGAGGGACAACAATAAGCATAGCGACAGAAATGGACATAAAATAAATTAAATTCAAATTAAATATGTTTTATTTAATAATTTTTCATAAACAACATTGCCTTCGCACCCATTTAAATTTTATTTATTTTGTAATCAATTCTTTGAATTTAACTATTTAACTTTAATTATTACAAACTGTAGAATTGTGTAATTAATTATGGGTCTATGCCTTAAATAAAACATATTTAATTTTAATTTGAATTTAATTTATTTTATGTCCATTTCTGTCGCTATGCTTATTGTTGTCCCTAAGTCAAATATATACATATAAAACTAATTAAAATAACAGCTGTCACACAGCCATACACACTATTTATAGATAAACTCGTAATTACAACTATGCATAATAATACTGTTTACATTCTTTTAAATACCCATTTGGACACAGTATAGTTCGTAATAACATTTTCGTTGTTGCTTACACTATAATAAATAGTAACACTGTTTACATCATTCAATTTAAAACCTACTTGGACATAGCATAGTAAGTTGTTTGTTAATCTACTAGTAGTACAATACTTTTATCAATCAGTAATCGTGCAATGTCTCAGATTACAAAAGTAATCGTAATCATTAATCATTAATCTGATTACATTTTGCCCAACTCTGTCTACTACAAAAAGAAAGATGTCACTGGTCCGTAAATATGTAATTTTTTTAAAGTTCCATAATTATTTTGAATTGTTGCGATGTCGAAATTGTATGGTTTCTGACTAAGTGTGCATGGGAATGGGCAGCAGCGTTCCTCGTGAATGCAACTTTGCACTGCGCTCGCCAAGCGTGGTGACTATGGTAAATAGGGAGGTCCATGATCAAGATTGTAATAAGTTTTGATGTTGTACATAAAAAAGTATATGAAGCTGGTAGGATAACTAAAAAATTACTGTCAGTTTTGTGTCCTAGAATCAAATCTACGACCATCACGAGTGTGCTCAAGAGCTTCACGACCTTGTTCCACCAGCTCCCTTCTACCATCGGACGTCCAGACTCACCGCCGGATACCATCCGTACCTGGTAGCCATTCCACCAATTCGGACTAAGCGCTTCCAGTCATCATTTATAATGCGCACTGCTAAAGAGTGGAACTCACTACCTGCGTCTGTGTTTCCAAACGCATACAACCCTAATCTCTTCAAAGTAAGAGTGAACAGGCTTCTTCTGTGTGAGCTCACTCCATCTTGGACTCTCTGTCCTATGACCTAGACTAGAATCAAGAGCCAACACATAATTAACAAAAAAAAACGCACCAAAAACCTAAGGCTTTTACTGTTTAACTACCAACTAAGCAGCTTAATGATAAATTTCAGAAAACTGAGTTTATTCAGCATCAAAGTATCTCAAACTATTCATAAAGAAGTACTTGTGTGAGCATATTACACTGCTAAGCTTGCTCGGTGAAAGTTTCGTTTCTTATACATACATAATTTTTTTTAGCCATACCTACATTTTTAGATAGGTACATATATTTTTTTACCTACAATTTATTCCGTTTAAATGATTTTTCTTTCTTTCTTTCTTTATACATAAATCACGCCTATATCCCTAACGGGGTAAGCAGAGCGTTAACGGCCGTAAAACGGATATTAACACCACATCTGACACTAGTTTGAGAGTCACTATAGTGATACTGATAACTGTGTATCACTATAGTGAAAGGTTGTCAGCCGATCGCCTAAAATTGCAATACACATCTAACCCTCGAGTCCCTTAGTCGCCTCTTACGACACTCATGGGTAAGAAATGGGGTGATGCTATTCGAAGCCGGCATCACACGTTTCTTATTAAGGCGAGTTTAGTCGTGAACGGCCTCAACAGTGGCGCCACTTCACAAAAAAATATTTTCTCTTTATACAAACAATCTATCAAAATGTCCGTTGCTCAAGTTTTTATTATTATCCTTCAAACTCAATAAAGAGAGAGGTGTATGCTATACTCTCCACGCTTAGCAAGAGGATTGGCAAGCGCAGTGTTAGTTGATAAATTTAAAGAAAACGCTGCTTCTCTTACCTATATTTATCCTTTTGTCGTCTTATATGACATCCTCGGTTGGGAATAAGGTGATGCTTTTCTAAGCCGGTACCACACGGCATTAAAAATACACGATATATTTATTAATAAAGAGTTGTTTACGTGTTTTGCTTCTTATTAACAGGGTTGTCACTTGGTGTAAAATGTAAGAGTCGGGTTTTCATTTATTTGGTGTGATGTTCGATATTAAATTAATTTATGAGGAAGCGAGTAAGGGACTCGAGGGTTACATGTGATTTCAATTTAAGTCAATGGACTGACAACTTGTCACTATGGCGATACACAATTTGCTGAATGACTCTCAAATGTTTGTTGGACGTGACGTAAATGAAGCTGCAGGTACCAGACGTTTCGAAATCTAAAAGACTTTTCATTACTTTATGAACTATGAACGTTATTATAACGAAACAAACCCTTACCGGATGACGTACTGGATAGTACACCTGCCTGTAATGCCAAGGGTCGTGGGTTCTATCCTCATAAGACACAAATATTTTATATAATAGTCAATTTTCCGTATTTTTGATTAGTCTGGGTGTTTTCAATGTTTAATATGTATCTACTTACACAAAAAAATAGTTTTGTATAATACAATCTTCTTTTTCATAGCAATTTTGTATTGTCCTAATAGAAAACCGGCTCGGGCGGGATTGTTCAAGCTTTGTTTAGTCCAGGGATAGATGGCGCTGTGTGAATTTTCGACAATATTATTTATTTATTGTACTGACAACCATTAAAACATTATTTTATTACCTTTCTTCCAGCTATTAATTTTATTCAAATAGCATTCTTTAGACATAAAATTTGAATCTTATTCCTTTACTGCACAATTAGTTAGCTTATGCTCAATAAAGTTTGCTTCAAGTTGCATTAAGCCTTTTATATACACTCGTCTCATAATGTTCGAATTATGAATTCGAAAACAGATGCATAATGACCTACTTTATGCATTCTGCCTATAAAAACTAGGGTTTACTATAAATTACAGAAGCGTAATGACTTAATGAGAAAACTCTTAATAAGATAAAGTAGAGAAATGAAACGAAGTTTTTTTTTCCAATACTCAAATCGCTATCTTCCGCCGCACCTGACAGTTGTTATTGTACGGTAATTTTTCGGATGTTGTTCAGTTGTTTTAATTGGTTTTTGTTCTGTTGTTGTTCAGATGTTGATTAGTTGTTGTTCAGATGTTATTCCGATGTTGTTCAGTTGTTGTTCAGTTGTTGTACAGATGTTGTTCAGATGTTGTTCAGTTGTTGTACAGATGTTGTTCAGTTGTTGTTTCGATGTTGTTCAGATGTTGTTCAGTTGTTGTTCAGATGTTGTTCAGTTGTTGTTCAGATGTTGTTCAGATGTTGTTCAGTTGTTTAGTTAAGTTATTGTTAAGACTCCACATCTAAACAACTGCTAAAGTATAGATTTTTCAAAAATTCATATCAAGCCATATTACGTTCTCGTATTGAATTTGTCCTTGTATCGGGCCTTGCAATGGCCGGTGCGTACGTTTAGAAAAGTGTATCTGAGTTTTTTTTGGAGAGTGTAGATAAAATAGTGTATGCAACTGCTATAATAAGGCATTAGAATGCTCGTGTCAAACTATTATCACACTCGGCTGCGCCTCGTGTGATAAACAGGCACTCGCATTCTAATGACCCCCATTATACGACAGTTGCATAAACTACTATTAGAACTTGAGGTTGTATTACGACAACATTGTAGAGGGCTTTGTTTGCTACGAGCTACGGCGTAGCAATGTTCTACGTAAATGCTACGATGCGGAAAGATAGTGGTTTTATGCAGCTAATATAAATTTGTGTCAGAAATAAATTGCGTATACTTCAGATGCGAAATTTCTAATGACAGATGATGCGGAAAATCTTTGACATTCAATAACCTTAAAATACAAAATGTGGCAATAAAACATGTAAAATAGAATATTAAAAGTTTTGTTAAGATAATTCTATAATAATTATGCTTCTAGATCAGACATCCGCTTCTTTTGATATGAAAAATAAATAAACACACCAATTAATTAAAAAATATCGTGGACATTTTACGTAGCGCCATCTAGCCCCAAACTAAACAAATCCATTTATTTTCGTAAATACATACAGACACATATCTCACCTGTATTTCTTGCGGGCTAGGCAGAGCATTAACAAAAAAAATAGTCATTTTCGCCACGTCTGACAAACATGACGGTCATTCAGAAAAGTGTGTATCAATCACCATAGTGACAAGTTCAGCCCATGGCCTAAAACTATAATACACATGTAATCCTCTAGTCTCGAAGTCTATTCTCACGACACCCATGGGAAAGAAATGGGGTGATGCTATTCTAAGCCAGCATAAATCCATAAATACTTAATTTAAAAATGTTTTTACTGTTACCTGTTGTATTTACCGAATAAAATAAAATAAAATAAAATTTGAATTTATGTGAACCAAGTATGGGTTTTGGTCAGCCCTACTATTTGAAAGTTTCCGATACCCCTTATATTTATATTTTATATTATATTTAATTATATTATTATATTTATTGGCCAGATAAAAAACTGAAACGATCCCGCACTATGAATATAGAACGGTGAAGTTGCAACTTGTTACTTACTTCGTTACAGGTTGAAACCGTTGGAAAAAGACTTATATTAAGGAGGTATTTTATAAATATCATAGAGGAAACAGACTCATTTAGAAACTACCACTAGATTGATTTAGAATTCCAAATAACGATCTAGGTTTTAACTCTGGTTTGATTTGTCCTCATCGTGTGATGCCGGCTTAGAATATCACCCCATTTATTTCCAGTGAGAGTCGTAAGAGGCAAATAAGGGACTTGAGGGTGTGTATTGCAATTTCAAACGATGGGCTCACAACCTCTCACTATGGCGATACACTTTTTCAAAATAATACTCAAATATATGTCAGACGTGGCGTTAATGAGCGTTTTTTGCGTCCGTTTGGTATCTGCCTACCCCGCAAAGGATAGCAGGCGTGATATGCGTGTGTGTACGGCGCCACTGTCTCCTCGCCTTAACATACACAATAAACAAACATAATACTCGTTACAATAACTTATACTAGAAGTCGCTTGTACTTCGCTTCGAGACGAGTACCAAGAGATTGAAAAATTGGCAAGGGTCAGTCGGGGCGCCGGTAGCTCAGTTGGCAGAGCAGTGGGACGGTACCTACGGTCCCGGGTTTAATTCCCGGTGGGCGCTGACACAGAAAACATACACTGCTAAAGAGTGGAACTCACTACCTGCGTCTGTGTTTCCAAACGCATACAACCATAATCTCTTCAAAGTAAGACTGAACAGGCTTCTTCTGGGTGAGCTCGCTCCATCTTAGACTCTGTCTCTGTACTATGACCTAGAGTCAAGAGCAAACATATCATTAATAAAAAAAATGAAAAACACGATCTCGTATATAACTTTTTAAGCACTCGCGATCACTTTCACTCATTTTAAGTATTAGTCCGGGTCTATCGCGATAGTATTTAGGTAAATATTAGTAATTTACCTGTGTCCCGACGTTTCAATACAGTTTCATTTATTGTGGTCGCGGGTAGATTGAAACGTCGGGACACAGGTAAATTACTAATATTTACCTAAATAATCGCGATAGACCCGGTCTAATACTTAAAACGATCTCGTATACATCGATCTACATTATGTTTCGGCAGCCCTAACAGCTGATCATAAAACATTTGGCCATAATCGCAATCTGCTGGAAATACCTCTCCAGCAGTTAAACTACAAATAGTAGCTACAAAGTCACTTTATGACGGCCGATGTGGCGCAGTGGTAGTGCGACTGCCTAGGTTCCGGGTTCGGTTCTCGTTGAGGCACTCACAAAGTTGATATTTATCACTTTGAGAAGTTCCCATTTAGGGTAGGACATTGCAGGGTGAACCACCTGATTGTCTGAAAAAGAAAGACGGTTTCGTGCTTCGAAGGGCACGTTAAGCCGTCGGTTCCGGTTGCTGTCTATAATTACCTAGACGGCGGTCGTTACACAACCATGTCTGAGACCTACTTGTAGTAATTGGAGGTTGAAAAACTCTGACAACATGGTTTATCGGGTCGTTGGACGACTTGACGTCCCGTACAAAAAATAAAGAAGAATACTTTATGGATCAGAAGCCATTGAGATTGTGTCAGGATATCACAGAATCACGCCTGTATTCGTTGTGGGGTAGGCAGATACCTCTCCGACCGTTTAACTACAAAACATGAGCAAATTCTAGTTACAATGTCACTTTACGGCACAAAATCCATTAAGATTGTGTCAGGATATTACAAAATCACGCCTGTATACGTTGCGGGTTAGGCAGAGACCCATTACAGCCTTTGAACGAAAAGTCTTGAGCAACAAAGTTATTTTATGGCTTGTATCAAACCTTGTTTGACTGGCCCGATGCCGTCGCGGATAATACCTGCCTGATACGCCGAGGGTCGTGTGTTCGATCCCCATAATACACAAGTATTTGGTAAGCCAATTTTCAGCCGCGTGATGCCGGCCTAGAACAGCCGCGTGATGCCGGCCTAGAATAGCATCACCCCATTTCTTACCTATGGGTGTCGTAAGAGGCGACTACGGGACTCGAGGGTTGGATGTGTTTTGCAATTTTAGGCGATGGGCTGACAACCTGTCACTATAGTAATACACAGTTATCTTATTGACCCTCAAACTTTTGTCAGACGTGGTGTTAATATCCGTTTTACGGCCGTTAACGCTCTGCCTACCCCGTCATACCGCGATATAGGCGTGATTTACGTACGTATGTACGCAATTTTCAGATATTTGTGTTTAAAGTACCACCGACCGAATAAGTCGTATTTTACAGATTCGTGATAATATTATGGCAGAAGGTCGATTTTCCTTTGTTGACATCTCTTTTAGTATGGCAGCTGTCAAAAGCAACTTATATTTGAGGATAATTCGGAAAATTGGGTATCGCCATAGTGACAAGTTGTCAGCCCATTGCCTTGAATAGCAATACACACCCTCGAGTCCCTTAGTCACCTCTTTTGACTTCCATGGGAACGAAATGGGGTGATGCTATTCTACGCCGGCATCACACGGCAAACTCTCTGACACCAAGTCAAAATTCATCGGATCGTACGTCAACTTAAAGCCCCACATAATCTATTTGAAAAACGAACTTATTTTATCTTTTTAGAACGATAAACTTTATTCGTCTCCAACATTATGCCGTAAAAATATTCTACAGATAGTCGTCCTATGAAATATTTTCGACAAAACGTATTCTTAAATTTTTATTATAGATTTTTACAACTAGGGTTATCCTATATAAGATAAACTTGAAATTCTTTTGCATATTCGATAGAAATTACCCCCACACGATATTTTCATTCTCATATAAACACATAACGCTTTTATGCCTTGCGGGGTAGGCAGTGCGATAACGGCCGTAAAGAACGGATCGCCACGAAATATTTGAGAACCATTTCAGAAAAATCGTATGTCACTATAGTGACAGGTTGTCAGCATGTCGCCTTAAATTGTAATACACATGAAACGCTCGTGCCCCTTAGTCGGCAATTACGGCACCCGCGGGAAAGAAATAGGGTGATGCTATTCTAAGCCGGCATACCAAGATATTTTGATTCTTAACCATAGGTGTTATGTTTAATATGAAAAATGTTATTAGTGGGGTAGGCATACATGTTTTTAAATTTTATCAATGACAAACTATAAAAAAAAGTTGTATCTTTCAGATAACGTAGTGTTGGACGACCTCCGGCCAGATGGACCAATGATTTAAAAAAGGCGGCTGGTAGCGACTGGATGGCAAAACGGGAGATCGCGTGCCCTATGGCGTACCCTGAGGGAGGCCTACGTCCAATAGTGGACTGCTACAGGCTGATGTATATATATACATGTAAGTATATATGTTTCAGATAGATACATAAATACATATATCACGTACCTGTTTACATGCTCGCGCTGCCCACTTCCCTTACTATTTCCCTGCCTATATAGAAATTAACGTGGCATAACTACTAAGATGCTGTGTGATGCCGGCTTAGAATAGCATCACCCTGTTAGAAGTCGTAAGAGGTGACTTAGGGACTTGAGGGTGTGTATTGCAATTTTAGGCGATGGGCTGACAACCTGTCACTATGGCGATACACAATTTTCCGAATGACCCTCAAATATATGTCAAACATAGTTTACGCTCTGCCTACCCCGAAAGGGATAATAGGCGTGATATGTGTGTGTGTGTAACTACTAAGTTGTGTTGTGTTAGCAATATAAATTAAACATAAATAAACTATGAACATTGTAGTATTTCTTACAAACTCTTATTTAAATTCTCCTTATGAAGCAGTAATGAATATGGTTGTTGTTTCAAACAATGTTCTGCGTGTCGCTTGTTAATTCTTGTGTTAACACTTTGAATACTAAGATAGCCTTTCGAGTCTTTATTTTAACTTGCATAAAATACGCATTATGTTGATGATCTGATCAACAGTTTTCTAACGTATTTAACTACGAATTTAAGGAGTATGAATATAAAAATCTAGGTATTATAGAGCAGTATATGGTTTATATTGGCGCCAGGTGTAAAAAGCATCATCTTTTTTCTACCCATATGGATCCGCAACAATTTGCCTGAAAAGATGACTAAAAATAACTTCTGTTCTGTTCCTTGCGAATGTATCATTATGCACTAGAAAAAAAAATTGAAATGGGCAGCACTGTATCTGGCGAATTAACATTTTGCACTTCACTCGCCAATCCACCTGTCAAGCGCAGTGATTGGTGCAAATACGACATATATGTGAACAAATTGTACCGTACACAATTATAAGACTTTTGTAGGAAGTCTACTTAAGTGAATACTTCAAAATAACTCTTAAGTCTTGTAGAAGTTTAGAGTTGCTACGCCGTAGCTCGTAGCTCGTAGCTGCTACGCTACGATCGGCAGTGAACGTGTTAAGTGCTGGTTTCGTGACAGCTTGCCGCGATAACACTTATAAGCACGAGCCGAAAACAATTACACGCCGTTTTACCGTAGTTTTACCGTATTTTACCCTGTTTTACCGTAGGAAAGCCAAACGAGCTTACAACACACCATTATACTGTAGCAGTGATAACTATCGCGACTTGTCAGGTTATGCTAAGTATGGTTAAGTATAGTCCAGTCAACTAAGGTTAAAGTTTCGTAAAATTATAACACACGGTTTTACCTAAGGAAAGTCAAACGAGCTTACAGCACACCATTTTACTGTAGGCGAGACAAATATCGCCACTTCGATTAGGTTATGTTTGGTGTAGTCCAAGTCAATAGTGGTATAAATAAAAGTTGCCAAATATAACAGTCAAAGCATCTACAGTACAAATAGAATTTATTCATGATATGTCTACGTCCAGCAGTGGGCTGCAATATGCTGAGGTATAATATATATGTTATTTTACTTTGACTTTTCGTTAATGCAATAAATTTATTATAACTAAAATTGAATATTGAATTTTAAATTTTCTGAACAAGTTTGACTTTAATTTTGACTCGTTCTACCTGTATACCTCTTTCATCCAATTGAACATTTCGTACAGAAAAATCGTGTAAATAAATTCGGGCTGTTGTAAACTTGTTCTAAAGATTTAAAATTTTGTTTTCAATTTTGATTTAATATATTTATTGCATTTATAACAAGTCAAAGTGAAATAATATAAAATTACAACCTGCGGGCAGGGTTTAAACATTTGCTACGGGGCTTTGCTACTAGTTATAGCTAGAGTCGCAGTTTCAAACCCTGCATTTTGCAAGTTGTTTTAAGTTCAAAATTGTATACCCAACACGTTGAAGTGTTCTAAAAAAAATTACACACGGACATTTTTACCAAAGGTAAAGTAAAAGTAAAAAAGCAAAATATTAAACTTTAATCAAAACGTTTCCATGTGTATTTTTTTATAAAAAAAAACAAACGCGGTGTGTCTATAATTTGGTCACCCAATTTATATCGACTGGACTATCGAAAATTGTTGTTCCGTGAAAATAAATTGAAAAGCCGTTAAACGTTTGAAAACCCTTCGGAAGATAACAACTAATTTGCTGTTAGGGCATGGCTTATTAGCATATTTCACGTAATGCTTATAAAAATAACTGACTCGGTATTCGGAGATCCCTAGTTCATTTCTCGGTATGGTTGAAATTTATCAATATACCCCTTAATGAGATAGTGCTTTGTTTGGTTAGGAGATTTTGTGTAAGGTTGATGCATCGTAAAATACAATTTTGTGATACTTAAAAACGAGTTCATACAAAACGTATGAAAGATACGCAACTTCACACGTATGAAAAATAGAACTCTCAATGTAGAGAAACTTATGTCCAGCAATATACAAAGGACTAAAGTCAAAAAATAAACTATGAGCTAGACAATAGCAATTTTTTTTCGATGTTATTTGAATTTGAATTTCGACCCTCAGTCAACAAACACAGATCGTTCGTTCAAATACCGACGATTCAAATCCTTTTTTTAAACAACTCCGCTCGTGTCAGACATCCCATGCGGCCAGCACTTTTGAATTCTAAACGCTGTATTTTTTGTTTTATTTTTCAAATTTAGAATTGGGGTTTGAATGTGTTGACAGCGTGACGATGAATTGTAGAACGTACGAATGAATTTTGAAAATGGAAAATCCTGTTTTAGGTATTTCGTGTAGAACAATGAGAATGGAATTATAGTAGTTTATGCAACTGTCGTATAATGGGGGTCATTAGAGTGCGAGTGCCTGTTTATCACACGAGGCGCAGCCGAGTGTGATAATAGTTTGACACGAGCATTCTAATGCCTAATTATAGCAGTTGCATACACTATTTTATCTACACTCTCCAAAAAAACTCAGAAACACTTTTCTAAACGTACGCACCGGCCATTGCAAGGCCCGATACAAGGACAAATTCAATACGAGAACGTAATATGGCTTGATATGAATTTTTGAAAAATCTATACTTTAGCAGTTGTTTAGATGTGGAGTCTTAACAATAACTTAACTAAACAACTGAACAACATCTGAACAACAACTGAACAACATCTGAACAACAACTGAACAACATCTGAACAACATCGAAACAACAGCTGAACAATATCGAAACAACAACTGAACAACATCTGTACAACAACTGAACAACATCTGTACAACAACTGAACAACATCGGAATAACATCTGAACAACAACTAATCAACATCTGAACAACACCAGAACAAAAACCTATTAAAACAACTGAACAACATCCCAAAAATTACCGTACAACAACAACTGTCAGGTGCGGCGGAAGATAGCGATTTGAGTATTGGAAAAAAAAACTTCGTTTCATTTCTCAACTTTATCGTATTAAGAGTTTTGTCATTAAGTCATTACGCTTCTGTAATTTATAGTAAACCCTAGTTTTTATAGGCAGAATGCATAAAGTAGGTCATTATGCATCTGTTTTCGAATTCATAATTCGAACATTATGAGACGAGTGTATATAAAATTGTTAAAACTGGCGGAATTGAAGTCTGTACCTATTGTTTTAAAATCGTGACGCCATTTTGTATCAGTTACTATATTTGAAAATATTCGAGATAAAATAATAATACGGCTAGTAAATATAAATTGAGAATAAAAAGAGGTGTGTGCATTTTTTTAAAGAAGATTTATAATAATGCAGATAAAAAAATAACAGATATAATGAAAGCTAATTCACCAGTCTTCCGTTGAAACGATGGTTCCGTGCTTCGGAGGGCATGTTAACTCGTCGGTCAGAGATGTTGTATTACTTAGCTGTGGGTTTTTACCCAAGCACGTCGTGAGCTAATTACCTTGTAAGTGGTTTCAAAACTCTGACAACATAGTTTATCGGGTTGTTCGTCCACTCAGTATAACCACAACATAATATACCAAGGAGCAATAGTTTAACTTCATACTAACGCCTGGTTTGCGGACTCACACATGCACACCCCTGACCGACCTATACGTACACGACTACTACATAGAATCTCGTGCCGCTCATGTCACAGCGAACTGTATGAGTATCAAGAAATCGGAAAAACTGGAACCTTCTTCTTCTTTTTATGTAGGACACCGAGTCATTCAACGACCCGATGAACCCTGCTGTCAGTGTTTTTCAACCGCTTACTACTAGTAGTAGGCCTCTGACATGGTTGTGTAACGACCGACATCTAAGTAATTATAGACAGCAACCGGGACCGAGGGCTTTACGTGCCCTCCGAAGCACGGAACCATCTTTCTTTTCGGACAATCAGGTGGTTCAGCCTGCAAGCTCTTAACCAGACTGGGAACAAATTCAAGAAGTGATAAATATCAACTTTGTGAGTGACCCACCACCGAGAATCGAACCCGGAACTTTTGCGTCGCAGGTAGTCGCACTACCACTGCGCCACATCGGCCGTCTAAAAGTCATACCTAGAAACCTAACTATCCATTAATTAACAATTTAATTAATTGTTTGCTTTATGTAACTTAGCAATATTGTACCAACTTAAGTGTGACACATCACTTAAATTCGGGTTCGAAAAACCAATTTTGTTAACATCCCTGCAGTAGGTACATTCAAACGGAAAGGTGCTTGAGTTAAATTACTGTTCTTTAGTATATTATGGAATAAACACACGATATGAGAAAATAACTTTTAATTTGTGTCGAAGGTACCTATTAAAAGCCTCATGGAATTATTAATTTTTTAGGGTAGCCACTTCTTCTTTCTTTTTCGTGTGGGACACCGAGTCACCCAACGACCCGATGAACCCTGGTGTCAGAGATTTTCAACCGCCTACTACCACTAGTAGGCCTCTGACATGGTTGTGTTGCGACCGCCGTCTAACTGGGACCGACGGCTTAACGAGCCCTCCGAAGCACGGAACTATTTCTTTTCGGACAATCAGTTGGTTCACCCTGCAATGTCCTAACCAGACCGGGAACAAATTCACAAAGTAATAAATATCAACTTTGTTAGTGTCCCACCGAAAATCGAACCCGGAACCTTTGCGTCGCAGGCAGTCGCACTACCACTGCGCCACATCGGGCGTCGGGTAGCCACTAGAAAAAAAAGCATTCTAATCTCTGTCTCTCTCTGTTACTTGGTAATAAACATGTTGGTAATAAACAATAAACTGATCCTCCAACTCATATAACCCTAGTAAACAGTAAACACGACCGCAATATAAAAGGTTCATACCAAAAATTGTAAACTTTTCATCGTTTGTTTACGCAGCGCAGTTGAGTTAATCCCGGTTCGTCTCACATGAAAAACATGTCCTAATTTATAAATTAAAATAAATTTAAAAAATATTGCCATCGCTAACATTTTTTCAATTTCTTATTTTTATTTATGAAAATAATATAGCACTATGAGTGCTTAATAAACCATAGTATATTTCAATTTGTTCAAAAAGTATTTGTTTTTAAAAGTTTTAGTAGGTACCGGTTTGTCACAGTCTGCTTCTAAAAATTGCCTGAATATACACTCCTTAGCAAATATTAACCCTATGGGGACTTTTCTATCTGAAAGTTTCTTTCAGCCGTGGCGTAAATTACCGTTTTGCACTCATTTACGGTCTGTCTACCCCGCAAGGGATTATAGGCGTGATATATGTATGTCTATCTGAAAGTTCTCGAGCTTTCCATACCAGATGGCGTTCTGCCAAGTTGAAATTTTGACATTTGAGACATAAATACATTTTTCTATGTACATAAAATCCATAGAAAGAATCTTTTTTTAGTTTAACTTAGCATCATCTAGTACACTTAAATATTGGCTAGAAAATTTCGAATATTGACATCAAAATGAGTACATTACAATTTATAAAAAAAGTCGCTTGCCGGTAGGTGGTGTCCCGTTTTATGGTTAGATCTTTTAAACTACGCACAAGATTCTGATGCAGTTTTTAAAAATAGATTCATAGATTCAAAGATATGGTTTTTATGTATAATACATGCCGGAAAAAGGACTTATTCTTGCGGTATATCTATTTAAAAATATATATTAAGTGTGACAAATTGGGCCGCTGGGCGTTAGTTATCATTACTGAGTGTGATAAACTAGGACCTTATATATGAATTTAAAAAACCGGTATGAACCGGGACGATGCCGAAACGGGACCGAGCCGTGCAGTTGTAAATTTTTAACATTATTGCCATGCAAAACGAGATAGCATTGAATTAATGAGAGTATTTTGCACAAGTTTGCGTCCTACTGCACTCAGAGCAAGGGTTCCTTTTAGAGGGAACTTTACTACACCTCTTACATCTCAATTGTGTCTCAACTCAATAGATTTCAAGATGTTTTTGGCTGTTTTATATTCCACTATTAGTGTGTGTGTCACAAATATGAGTGTCATTTGAAAACTCTGACGCTTAAGTTCATCGGGTAGTTTGTCAACAATTTCTGCCACAGAAGATGAATATATGATAAAATAAATGACAAGAAGATAAAACAAATAACAGTTATGTCTCATTGGAATCTCAATGCCTTAATATAATCTGTGCTTCAAATTACGCTAAAAACACGCATCAGACCTATAGCATGCTCGCATACCAGGATAAGTTAAATACACATAAAAAAATAAGGCTTGATACACTAAAAACTACAAATACAGCATGGTTTACGAGGGTTTTAAACTCTCACTACCTTGCTTGAAGTTTTAAACCTGCAAAGAATATAAGAGTAGTGCGTATTCTAGAGGTTAAGCAAAGTAGGCGAGTGGTTTTTTTCTGCTCCGTGGTTTTTTAAAACTGTACAGATAAAGATGCAAATCTTTTTGCTACCAGTTTTTATGGCTTTATTCTGGTTTCTATACGGTTCCCTCTGAAAACAATCCTCTCTCTTAGCCTGCCACATCCTGAGCGCTTCAACCGTCATCACAACGAAATGTTGCCTTACCATTTCTGGCATTGATCATTCTCTCTCTTTTTGACCTCGCAATGTATATTAAAATGTGTCGGAAAATTTGTTGTTTTTGTCGAAAAGTTTGGTAGGCCAGTTGGCATTTAAATTTAATGGCAACATCCATTATATTTTGTGCGTTAATTGTTATTTCTATTCGGCATGTTTTTGCCATACGTACTGTCTACGGCTTCATATGTATTACAATTTTAGGCAATAAGCTGACAACTGGTCGCTATAGTAATACACGATTTTTCTCAAATCCCTTAGTCACCTCTTACGACACCTTCGGGAAAGAAATGGGGTGATGCTATTCTAAGCCGGTCTCACACGGCACGGTTTAGAAATAGACACCAAATATACTCGAAAATCTACATGAAGACTTGAAAGTCATTTTAGTCGCAAAGAACATTTCACGGCACACCATTAAACTGTTTGAAAAGCATAAAAAGGTTTGAATGATGAAAAATCATTGAATGCCTGAAATACCATAGTATTTGAACGAGCGATCTGTTTGTTGACCGAGGCCCTAAAAATATTCCCTCCATAGCCGAAGTTCTCTATTATTCAAAAATAGAACGAACCCTTTACGCCCGCATCCGTTTCCGTATTCGAAATGAATTGAAGTGAATGTTAGTGGTTGGTGGAAAATAACCAAACTGACGGTTCGGAAATGTTTATTTTCGGCCATATTGGTTTTGCGTTACAGTCATATCGGACTTGATTCAACGTTACTACTGCTATTGCCTAAATTGCTACGGTTTGGTTCTCTCACTCTCTGCATTATGTAGTATTTTTCACTCCGATTTTATCTTTTTTTAATCACTCATCTGTCGCTTCATACTATAACAATTTCATTGGTTTTGAATTTTATTGTGGGTAGTTAAGGTTCAAAATTGTTGTCCGGCTCCCGGTACGTGACAGACAAGCGGATATTTGATGGCCGTGTGATTGCCGGCTTAGAATAGCATCACCCCATTTCTTACCCATGGGTGTCGTAAGAGCCGACTAAGGGACTCGAGGGATGTGTATTGCAATTTTAGGCGATGGGCTGACAACCTGTCACTATAGTCATACACAGTTATCTAGTTGACCCTCAAGCTTGTCAGACGTGGTGTTAATATCCGTTTTACGGCCGTTAACGCTCTGCCTACCCCGTAAGGGATATAGGCGTGATTTATGTATGTATGTATGTATGTGTGATGCCGGTTTAATAATAATAATAATAATATAATTCTTTATTGCACAAAGTAAGTTTACAAATAAATAAAAAAGAATGGAAAAAAAAGTACAACTAGGCGGCCTTCTTGCTATGGTAGCAAGCTCTACCAGGCAACCTTTGGGTGAAAGGAAAGTGCGTTTAGATGAGCGGGATAGTGCATGACATATACTAACATAAACTACATAAATTAATGTACACACTAATACATTCATAAGCTATATATATTATAATAAACTAATAAATAAGCTTAAATAGACTAATAAATATAAACTTAACTATGGCAGATAGGATATATAGATAGCCAATCTAGATAAATAATAAACAAAGATAAGAGACAGATAAGCACTACCCCATTTCTTTCCCACGGGTGTCGTACTAAGGGGCTCAAGGGTTTCATGTATATTACAATTCTAGGTGATAGACTGACAACTTGTCACTAAACTGTGAAACGTTTTTGAAAAATAGTCCTCAAATATTTGTCAGACGAAGCGACCGTCCTTTACGACCATTAATGCTTTGCCTACCCCGCAAGGTATAGGCGTTATATGTGTATGTGTACATGGAAATAGATACACCATAAATAAAAAAATTGGTTGTCGCATGCTTTAATTTGCTTTCTTCGCTTAGTTTGAGGGTAGATGGCGATGTGTAAATTGTCCAGGATATTAAATTTTTTATTTCATTAAGCGTGGCAACTATTCGTCACTTTGTTTTTTTTTTTAGTTTTCTTGTCATTTAGATCCGGAATCGTCTGTACTGATACTAATACCATTTTCACAAAATATTTACTAATTGACAGATCCATTTTAAGCATGGTACCGTGGAATCGAGTCAATCGTTCAATTAAAGTTGTTTGAAATTTGAACCGTTTCGAATGTTCGAGGAATAGTTGCAAACCGCAGTTTGTTCTATAACTATTGATTAGTTTATTTAGTTGAATCTGTAGTATAAAAATAACACACGAATGATTTTACTAAAAATAATGTTATTTTTCTGTTTAACTATATTTTTGTTTAACGATTTTTCGTTAGCCAGAGTCTAACATGATAACTTTTAGAAGAGATATTGAAACTTCTGTGCCGTGTGATGATGGCTTAGAATAGCATCACCCCATTTCTTTCCCGTGGAAGTCGTAAGAGGCGACTATGGGACTTGAGGGTGTGTATTGCAATCATAGGCGATGGGCTGACAACCTATAACTGTTGCGATATACAATTTTCCGCATGACCTTCAAATATATGTCAGAAGTGGCGTAAATGTTTGTTTTTGCGCCCGTTTACGCTCTGCCTACCCCGCAAGGGATTATAGGCGTGATGAATGCGTATGTGTATGTGTGCATACAAGGTTTTACGTAATTATAACATCAATGGCACGAATCTACGTATACCATCACATTAATCTAAGTGCTCGTTGGAACGACTCGCTTTAACTGAATTTATTTGCTCGAAACACGAACAGTTTAGTATTGTATTGTAAGCCACTAATTGTTGATGCTTAGTTAGTTTTGTCGAAGATAAGATTATGCAATATATACCTAAGTTGCTTGGTAGAGATTGCCTGTTCGCAATTGAGCCGCGTAATTATAGGTACGCTATTATACTGGTAATCAATCATAACAAATATATATAACATTTTTGTTTTTCTGTGCAAATAAAGTTTTAATTTATAAATCGTTTAAAACTTTATTTGCACAGTGCCGTGTGATGCCGGCTTGGAAAAGCATCACCCCATTTCTGTCTCTCGAGTGTCGTAAGAGGCGACTAAGAAAGATACTCGGGGGTTTTATGTGTATTACAATTTTAGGCGACAGACTAACAACCTATCACTAAAGTGATACACAATTAATCTGAATTGGCCCTGAAATATTTGTTAGACGTGGTGATAGCGACCGTATTTTACAGCGGTTAACGCTCTGCCTACCCTGCAAGGGAAAAAGGCATGATGTGTGTCTGTATAATACATGAAATGATAAAAATTTATTCGAACCGGCTAATAGGCGTTGATTTTAGATTTTATGTAAAAAATAAAACCGTGTAAAAAATTTGTATGTGCCGGTTTAGAATAGTATCACCCCATTTCTTTGCCGTCGGTCCCGGTTGCTGTCTATGATTACTTAGACGGCGATCATAACACAACCATGTCAGAGGCCTACTAGTGGTAGTAGGCGGTTGAAAAACTCTGACACCAGGGTTCATCGGGTCGTTGGACGACTCAGTGTCCCACACGAAAAGAGAGAGAGAGAGACTTATTCACGAAAAAACTACTGAACCGATCAAAATGAAATTTGGCACACATATAGAAGATAACATAGGCTAACACATAGGATAGTTTTTATTTTCGGGCAACGCCGCGGGTAACAGCTAGTAGTTATTATATAAATAAAATTAATAAATAAATATCCTAGACAATTCACACAACGCCATCTAGCCCCAAACTAAGCAAAGCTTGTACATACATACATACATACATACATAATTCACGCCTATATCCTTTACGGGGTAGGCAGAGCGTTAACGGCCATAAAACGGATATTAACACCACGTCTGACAAAAGTTTGAGGGTCAATCAGATAACTGTGTATCACTATAGTGACAGGTTGTCAGCCCATATCGCCTAAAATTGTAGTACACATTTAACCCTCGAGTCCCTTAGTCGCCTCTTACGACACCCATGGGTAAGAAATGGGGTGATGCTATTCTAAGCCGGCATCACACGGCAAAAGCTTGTACTATGGGTACTTGATAGCTGATATTAAAACATATATTTGTTAAGTCATTTTCAGATATTTGTGTTTAGTCATAAGCATATTATACATAGAAACACCTAGACTAAACACAAATATCTGAAAATGACTTAAAATATATTTGTTTCTTGTGGGGATCGAACCCACGACCCTCGGCGTAGCAGGCAGGGGTACTATCACCGTCTATTTTGTCTCTTTTCTTGTGGGATACTGAGTCATCCAACGATCCGATAAACCCTGGTGTCAGCGTTTTTCAACCGCCTACTACTAGTAGTAGGCCTCTGACATGGTTGTGTAACGACCGCCGTCTAAGTAATCATAGACAGCAACCGGGACCGACGGCTTAACGTGCCCTCCGAAGCACGGAACCATTTATTTTTCAGGCTATCAAGTGAAGTGAAGTATTGTATTGTATTGTATTGTATTGATTCACCCTGCAATGTCCTAACCAGACCGAGAACAAATTAACAAAGTGATAAATATCAACTTTCTGAGTGTCCCACCGAGAATCGAACCCGGAACCACTGCGCCACATCAGCAGTCATCTATCTATTGACCGTACCTCTCACACCACCCTAGTTACCAGACGCAACTAATCTCGGTCAATGAACGCATAATTTACATCATCGGCGTTAATTAAATTTAGGCTATATATTACCGTTACAGGGGCTTTTATATGGAACTAGCTTTTCGCCCCAGGGTTTCACTCGCGGCTTGTTTTTTTACCCATTAGATGCCTTGCCGTGTGAAGCCGGAGTAGAATAGCAACACATCAATTCTACCCGAGGGTGTCGTGAAAAGCGAGTAAGGGATAATTATCCAGGGAATGGGCAGCAGCATTCCCTGTGAATGCAATATCTTGCACTGCTGTATAATTTTCATACATTAAAATAAGTGATTGACGGCCACAGGTTCCGGGTTTAATCCACGCTAACATAATTTCAATTTCTTTTATTTCACTTTTATGAAAAAAATTATGTTTGTAAAGTCCGTTGTTGTTTAACCTGAAAAGTTAGGCCAATCGTGCCTCTCTATCGCCTTTTCATTCCGAGAAATAATTTTTTCGTGAGTGCAGGCGGAGTTTAAAGATTTCAAATAGCACGTTCACACCATGCACCTGCTCCTGCTCCTGCCGCTGTCGCGAATATTGCTCGAAATACTTCCGAAGTATCAACACGAAGTTCACACACTGCCGTCATACTCTTCTCGCACCAATATGAGTGAGCGAGATAGCAATTCCACACGCGCTCGTGCTGCCGTTTCTTTGACTCGCGCACGGATAAGTCGACATTCGACGGAGTATGGGCAGTGGCATTGGCATGACGAGTAGCAGCGCGAGTAAACTGTTTACATGCTCGCGCTGCTCACTTCCCTCGTTTAGCACTGTATTGCGTCATCTAAGAAGAACAAACAAACGAACAAACTTTGCCATTTATAATATTAGTATGGTTTAATAATATTAAATTGTTTGGTTAGATGTTTGTTAGGCTTACGTAGCAGAGTAATTTATCCGGTTCGCATTTTGAATTTCGAATTAACAAGACTAATGTTATGGTTTTAATCAGTTTTTGATCAGGTTTAGTTTAATATATTCGTTTGAAACTTTCGTGGTTACACATAATGACTCATCCCTAGTTTAGTATTTTGAGTAATTAAGTACTAGTTAATTTAAAAATAGTTGATACTATATTGTTCCCACGAGTTTGAATCAGTAAACGTAAAACTGATCGATTTTTAAAGGAAACCAATACAATACACAATAGTTATATACAGGATGGCTCGAATAGTGAAGACCAAAGACAAAATTTGAATATCATATACGATGAGTGATCCGTATCACCCCATAAATATGTTCCGCGATTTTTAGTAGTTTCCGAGTTAATCGGGCAAGGGCTGAATGCAGCGCGAGCGAAATTTTTTAACAAGTGTTATTTGGACAATTACAACCATAAAATTCAAAAAATATATGATATTGTCGAGGATCTCACAAATAACATATACCTATCAGTGAAGCGATTTGACAAACTTTACATGACAGAAAATAAAGTAACCTTTATTTGAAACACTTTTTCAATCTATTTTAAAGTTCTTACATAAAAATTATATGATATACTTTAGATAGATACATACCTTTTCTAGTACGAATACTAAATCTAGACATAGTTACGGTATTTTTCTAGTTTCGTTGTCGAAAAAACCGTAAATTCTCGTTAAAATCTGAGCGAAAAATGATTGTCTGTTTCTCTCTGGCGCAGCGCAAATGAAAGGATCAAACTTGAATACCAAATTTTTAAAACACTTCCTGTGTTAGGTATACAATTTTTGAAAACTTACAAAATTTTCGAGGGCAGGATTTGAACCTGCTACTTTCGCATTACTAGTGGCGACGCCTCTTCCATCTGGGCTACCGCAGTTCAATCCTTGCCCGCCAATTTTGCAAGTGTATTTTAATGCCAGTAACGCGTGGCACGGCTCCACCTACCGAGGATCAAACTTTTCAGGTGAAACAGGGCTTTTACCATCCGAAACGTAAAATGCTAAACTCACTACCAAATCCATAACAAGTAAGTCGTGTAAACCTACACCATGAAAAATAAACTATAGATAATAGATATATCTACTTTAAACTAGTAAAAAGAACTTTACTCTTCGACAGAAAATTTGTTATTTTTTTCCTCAGCATCTTGAAACATTTCGCCAGTATTACCTGCAACAAAATAAAAAAAGATTTAAGACTCATCCATTAGGCAAAGATTTCTTAACAATAAGAAGGAGAAAACAAGAAGTAAGTACAATATTCAGAGCTAACAAATATTCTAGAGAGAACTCGACGAGCAAACAGATGAAGCCACGTAAAAACAAATCGCCATTATATTAATAATAATAATAATAAAATTCTTTATTGCACATATAAAAATAAGCAAATAACATCATTGACATCGAAATATGTGAAGTGGGTACAACCAGGCGGTCTTCTTGCTATGGTAGCAAGTTCTACCAGGCAACCTTTTGGTGATAGGAAAGTGCGTAAAGGTAAGCGGGATAGTGCATATTATATAAACATATTGGCAAGCGCTATTGTGAAATTTAATGCACAAAAGCACAACAATAGTCAAATTTATTTATTTTATTTTATGCACAAAAATGAACACGGCGGACTTAACGCCGAAGGCGTTATCTCCCAGTCTACTTTAATGTATGTGAAAAAGGACAAGGCAGGCATTAAACAAAAACAAAATTTGAAAAAAAAGGCTTGAATATATATAACTCAGTAATATGTACATACGTATAATAACAATAAACAATAAATATTACACATATACGAATGTAATAAAGGTGAAGGAATTTATTTATTCTGTACAGTGTAATGCCAGCCAGCCGAGTCGTGCCGACTGAGGATGCTACACATGTAACTCTAGAGCCCCTTAGTCGCATCTTAAGACACTCACTGGAAAACAATGGGGTGATGCTTTTCTAATCCAACATCACACGGCACTGTTCATGTTGATGATAAATTCAATCATTTCAACATGGCGTATTTATGTATGTTATGTATTAGCGCGCGCCAATCACGTGGGTGTGTGGTTGGTTCTTATTAATAAGTCTTGTTTGTTAAAGGCTATGGGCACATATGTCGTAGAACGTAGAACTATGGAGTAAGCGGGTTCTCGAGTGGAGGCCACGCCTCGGCAGGCATAGCGTTTGACGACCTCCGGTCAGATGGACCGATGACTTAGGTAAAAAAGGTAGCGACTTGATGGCGAAAACGAGAGATCGTGCCCTATGGCGTACCCTAGGGGAGGCCTACGTCCAGCAGTGGACTGCAATAGGCTGCTGTATATTAGTTTGCCAATTATAAAACGGCTTCATTGAAGTGGTAAGAAGGGTTCCTTCTGAAGAGTTACCATCCTTTCTAAAGTACAATAAAACTCTTGAACAGTTTGTCGGGAGAATATTAATGTAGGGTAAGTGAGGCGTTTTAAGACTTCTTCAAAATATAAGTACAACTTGTTTAAATTTGCCGATGGCCGATGTGGCGCAGTGGTAGTGCGACTGCCTGCTACGCAAAGGTTCCGGGTTCGATTCTCGGTGGGACACTCACAAAGTTTATATTTATCACTTTGTGAATTTGTTCCCGGTCTGGTTAGGACATTGCAGGGTGAACCAACTGATTGTCCGAAAAGAAATGGTTCCGTGCTTCGGAGGGCACGTTAAGCCGTCGGTCCCAGTTGCTGTCTATGATTACTTAGACGGCGGTCGTAACACAACCATGTCGGAGGCCTACTAGTGGTAGTAGGCGGTTGAAAAACTCTGACACCAGGGTTCATTGGGTCATTGAACGACTCGGTGTCCCACACGAAAAGAGAGAATTTGAACTTATTTTTGGCATTAACACAGACAGACAGAAACACTTTATAGCTTACATCGATAATTATAACTTGTACAAGAATACAGCTGTATAATGCCGGCTTGGAATAGCATCACTCCAGTTCTTATTAATTATTATAAATAAATAAAATTTGAAATAAATTAATTTTATTTATTTATAATAATTAATATCACTCCATTTCTTATTCACACAAGATAAAACACAGAACAATTAACATAACATTTCTTTCCCTTGGGAGTCGTGAAAGGCGACTAAGGATCTCGAGGGTTACATGAGTATTGCAATTTTGGGCAATAGACTGACAACCTGTCACTAACGTGACACACAATTTTCTGAATGACCCTTAAATGTTTTCACGGCCGTTTACGCTCTGTTTACTTTGCAAGGGATATAGACGTGATTTATATTTTATATATGTATGTGTTGTCTCAAAAAATATCTTACGCAAAGACATACGTGAATACCTGTATAATGATCCCATGTTAAACACAAAAATGTAATTTCAAGAATAATTTCATAAATCTTAACCATTGTCCATGATTGCAGCACTTACCCTACCAATTTACATTTGAATTAAAAACATAGCCCGCGTTTCCATCGACTCCATTTTTCTTTTGAAATTCCGCCGTTAAAAAAATTACAATGGGTCCCTCTGAATGGAATAAAGCCTTTTTTGTCACTGGATGTTGTCAATTTTACTAAACGACCTCTTGTTGTTTTTTTATTCTTTTAGCAGAAAAAGACCCTGTATTGTTGTTAGGGATTTTCGCAAATCGCTGTTCGTTGAGTAAGTATTTTTGTAATATCTTAGTGATAGAAAGTAAAGATTCAAATTAATTTTCATGAATGAAAATAAGGAGTTGAATGTGTTTTACCGTCGGCAAAAAAAAAAATAGCACTGTGAGTGCAAAACAATCATAGTATGTTCAAATTAATTGTTAAAAATTTTAGCAAATCGGCGCTTTTGGGAGCATGTCAAGCCGTCGGTCGGTTGCTTACATATTTATTACTTAGACGGTTTTCGCAACCACGTCAGAGGTATACTAGATACCTAGTTGAACTATGATGTCCGGGTTCATCGTAAGTATGGAGAAAAAAGAACAGAAATATAACAAAATATTAACAGTCATACATACATACATACATAAATCACGCCTATATCCCTTACGGGGTAGGCAGAGCGTTAACGGCCGTAAAAACGACATTAACACCACATCTGACAAAGGTTTGAGGGTCAATCTGATAACTATGTATTACTATAGTGACAGGTTGTCAGCCCATCGCCTAAAATTGTAATACACATCAAACCCTCGAGTCCCTTAGTCGCCTCTTACGACACCCATGGGTAAGAAATGGGGTGATGCTATTCTAAGCCGGCATCACACGGCATTAACAGTCATAACATAACAAATAAGCCATATTTGATAGCTGTCATCTCCATACTATAAGAGATGTCAACAAAGGGAAATAGACGCTCTGTCATAGCATTAGAACGTATCTGACAGCTGTCAGACATGGCTTATTAGGATGGCCGTACTGTAGCAAATCCAATCTTAGGAAAGTCTTAACAGGTAGTTAGGGCACACCTCGGACACTGGCGCTCAAATGTATGAATCAAACGCGTTGCTACGCACACATTATAAGCTCGCGTAGGTGAACGCGGACCATGCTTGTGTGTGTTAGACAACATGTCAGGGTTGCCGCCATTTTGCGTTCGCGAATCGGGAATGCAATGTGCGGCAGTATGAAATGACCTTCGTCGTCGCGTCCTTACTAGCCGGTGTCTGAGCGTCCTCCGAGCGCGGGTGGGCGGCGCTTGTAGGGGGAGGCAGGGAGTGACCATACTGTACGCTAGTACTATTAATTATACTGTGGTTAGGGACAGCCCTCCGATCATCATAGGGTGCATTCAGACCATGAAACTGAACGAATTCCCATAAAAAAACAGGTAACGTAAAAAAAAATGACTTCCGATAGTAAATGCAGTCGGCTGATTTTGTATGGGAAGTCGATTTTTTGTCGATTCCTGACATATGTTTGTAAATGAAAGTTGTTAAATTTTATGGTCTGCATGTACCCTTTCAATATTTGTTACACCCTGTATAATGTTTTCCATCTAAAGTAAAAAAAAAACTTTATTCTGCATTTCGCATCGATGCACATGTAAATGTCTGAAAAGTGCACTTTTGTGCTCTAAAAGTATGCTTAGTGTACACGGTATGCGCTTAGGATTCTGTGTAGACGAGCTGCGAGCCGACTGCAGACGGCAAAGTTGTTTTTTTGATAACTAGCGTTCATATTTAATATTCGATCCAGGCTTGATGGCAGTAAGCATAATTATGGTCGAGGCCTACCATGACCTTTTTAAAATCCTTCCCTATTCCATTCAGTTGCTATGCAGGCTTGAAACAGGATTGTTTAAAATCGTACCATGACGACCCCTTTTTTGAACGATAACTGCCCTGCAACTGCCCTGATTCCAAAAAAGGTGAACGATTAGGCTTGTCTCTGACTTACTAAAATATGATTGAGCGACGTTCTGAAACTTGCTTATTAGAAAATGCAGCAGTTTTGAAATGCATATTTACATAATGTTTACTATAAAAAATACCTCAAAACGTAAAAGACTCGAAATAAAATTCACAAATATTAAACATGAATCGAAAAAACATAATAACGGTTGAAATATAGTCTCTGAAAATAGGATTTTATTGACGCAAGAAAACCGGAACTTAGCTTAGGAACGCACTTCGGAAAAGTGACAATTCACCTCTACTATAATGCTACGTTCACATTACGCACCTGCTCCTGCTCCTGCCGCTACCGCGAATATTGCTCGAAATATTTCCGACGAAGTATCAACGCCAGTAACCAGTAAGTATTCACACACTGCCGTCGTACTTTTCTTGCAGTAATACGAATGAGCGAGATAGCAATACATTACACAAGCGCTCCTGCTGCCGTTCCTTTGAATTCACGAAATACCAACAATCGAGGGCTCACGGGAAGTGGCAGCGGCATGAGTTGCTGCGCGAGAAACCTGTTTACATGCTTGCGCTTCCTACTTACCTTACTATTTCCCTGTTCATAGCTCGAGTGTGTGAACGCGGCATAAGCTCTTATAGCAGGGCTAAAAGAAGACCGCTCAGATTTTTCGTACTACCACCTCTTTTTAACGAGCCTTCTTCAAGGCTGCTTTGATTTGACATTTGAATCGTTCACTTGTCGTTCACCTATTTCTTATGTATAAAATTCGTACCATGAGACCAAGTTTGACAACGCAAAAACGGATATTGCACGTCTGGGACGTCAAATAAACCGATTGCTAAAAAGCTAGTCGAGAGTAGATAAAACAAGATTGTTTTGAGTTTATGTCAAAAGTTTCTGATGATTTTCGAGTATTTTTTCGTTGAAAAGTGTATTTTTTTGTTGAAAAGTGTAAGTCGATCGTTAAAGGTTTGTGGAATTTTAAATTGATACCTAAATATTTCAAAAAGATGAAAGATTGCATTTGTGTTGTGGCTGCAGTTGTTAAGTATAATATTATTGTTATTATAATTTCATTCATTACAGGTGTGTGATGACTATGAAATGTATGAATTTCTGCAAAGCGAATATCGTTAGGACAGGAAACAAAAACGTTTAAGGAATCTTTTGAATTAAAGGATGACGAATTTAAATAGGAATACAGGTAATATTAATTGATTTACTTATATTAACTAAAACAAACAAGGTATCTACAAGTTACCTATTATCCTAATGCTTATTTTATTAGGCTATCATCAGATTTAGCCTCTGTGATGAGCTGGAGCCATTCATGCCAACAAATCCAAAAAGAGCCAAGGATTTGCTAATAGAAACAAGCAATTTGCAAATGAATTATTTTATTTAGTACATAGCATAATATGTTAAAATATACTTCCCATAGTAAAGTCAATCAGCTGATTGTGATTTTCTATGGGAGGTATTTTTTGTCCTTTCCTGACATATGTTTTTAGGGGAAAGTTGTTCAGTTTAACGGTCTGAATGCACCCTGTTAGTATTCGGCGAGCTGTTCCTTACACCCTGTATATATAAGTTAGGATACAACTACAACAGCCACAACAGTCCACTGATGAACTTGGGGGAGGCCCCAATGGGGGGAAATTTGCCATACTCACCACGCTTGGCAAACGCAGTGCAAGGTGTTATATATGTTTACAGAGAACGAAGACATGGCTCTATTATAATCGACGTCTATATAATTATAGACAGCAATAGGGACCGATGGTTTAACGTGCCCTTCAAACACGGAATTCGCGCAATTTTTACTTCCTGTTTTGTAACATATCAAAAAATGAAAAAGTCTGTTTGGATACTCGTGTCGTTTTATTCTATTTCTTCTTAGTTTAAATTGCGTATACTCGGAGTCGATGGCTCTGAAAGTACCTAATGCATTTTATAGCGACTTCTTTAAATTATCCTGCAGTCGAAATTGCCTCGCTGTTCCTTATAGATATGTATTACAAATCATTAAACAAACAACAATGAAAAAAAAAACATTTTTACTAAAATAAAATTTATTTTTATTAAATTTATGTTAGAGATATAACAAATAAACTTGACGACACCAAGCATATAATTATTATTAAAGGTACTTAAGTAAAATAAATTAACTGTTACAGGTGATTCTGGTTATCCTCAAAGAAAATACCTGATAACACCGATTTTGGATGCTGAAGCGGAGAGTCCAGAATCGCATTACACGAAAACGCACGTCCACACCAGGAACATTATCGAGCGGACTATCGGTGTGCTAAAAGCATGCTGTAGGTGTTTGTTGGCGCATAGGGTTCTTCACTACGAGCCTGACGTCACTGGTTCCATTGTTAATGCTTGTGTCATTCTACACAACATTTGCAATGCAGCTAGTTTGCCAGTTCCTGAGCCCACAGAAGAAGAGGCTCGAACTGAAGCTCTTATGCAGCCAATAACAACGAGCCTACAACGAAGAAGGACGACAAAATTAGCCATTGCAGTCCGGTTTTGTAGCTAGGCGAGAACTCCTTAACTCCTTTTGTGGGTTCTGCGCCAGCGACCCTGAAAGTATAAAATAATTGTTATGTTAGAATTTAAAGTAAAATTACTGAATTTACTTCAGTTTAGACTCATAAGCTATTCAAAATGGATTCATTGAAGAAGAAATAATTAATGTAAATAAGTTAAATAAAAATATTTAAACATAGTTTGACTATAATTTCAAATAAAAATTGGCCAAGTACGAGTCAGATTTGCCGACAGATGGTTTCGTAATAAGGTGAAGATACATTTCTGTGATCCCATCCCTAGCCATAAATTGCAAAACCCATGTAGCCTTCTAGTCCCTTAGTCGCCGGTGTCTTTTACTGATAATATATTTTCTCACCTTGATTCTACCTCTATTCTCTCTAGAATAGACACTATATTGCCGAGAAATGCAACAGCTCGTCGAATAGACCGACTATTGTTTAGCTTGGCACGCGCTCGATCCCGAGATGCTGCCACCAGTAGCTCCCTCGCATCAGCAGCTGTCAGGCGTCGTCGTCGTCGTCTTCCGCGACGTAGAACAGCCAGTGGTGACCGCGGCAGCGGCGGATTATTTTCCTGCTCTTCGGAAACACTTTCACTACTTGTTTCCAGTGTTTCAGCGGCTACTGGACCGGCCTGTCGAAAATAATACATAAATTATATACAATACTTGTACAGGGTGTAAGGGACAGACATCCGAATAGGGTGCATTGAGATTATGAAACTGAACAACTTTCCGTAAAAAAATATTTTAGGGAACGTGTATATTATCTTGACATCCTGTAGTAAATGCAGTCAGCTAATCGTGATTATGGGAGGTCGTTTTTTTTTCTTCTCCTGACATATGTTTCTAGGGGAAAGTTGTTCAGTTTCAGGGTCTGCATGCATCCTACCAGTATTTGGCGGGCTGTCTCTTAACCTGGTATAAACACAACACACACATACACACGCGGTGATAAACTTATATATTTATAGATCACGGTTTTGTTGTGTATCTGGCTTCACGGAAGACTAGCGTTACAGGCAGCTCACTCTGCTTGTAACATATGCAGAGTGGAGACCTTTTTTAGTCGTATAAGTACCAACATTTCAGATATATGTATTTTAGTTTAGTATCTAATTAAATGTGACTCTGAATTATGTGGCGTAAATGTTTATTTTTACGACAGTTTACGCTCTGCTTACACCGCAAGGGATATAGGGGTGATATATGTATGTATGTGTATGTAATAGCAGAAATCAAAACCTTAACTCTTTTCGCTGTGGCCCCAAAATCACCGTTTTGCCTCCTATTCGGGCCGTCGGGGGGTCATATTGACCGCGGTTTTTGACCAAAATGAAAGACGAAAATTTTCCAGTGGAGATCTTTCTCGCTGCAGGGGTGGAGTGAATACCTCCTCGGTAGCACTTGCACTACCGTACGGCTGCTGGGTTTCTGCTACTGGTAGGCTTGCCTGTTTGAAAATTGTTGGGTATGAGAGCACTTATTATTTACAACATATCCAGAGTTTCTTCTAGGCTGTAACAGAAAAGGACTTGGCTCACTAACTTTCTTACTCAATTTCGATGGGTGGAAAGAAAATCGTTCTGGCCCCAAAATCACCTTTTGCCTTTAGGGTCCCGAGAGGTCATATTTTCCCTGGTTTTTAGGCCAAGTGGATTCACAATCACTCTAGTCTTACTTCATATCAAAATATTAACATATAAATTTTGTGAAATCGTGTTGCAGTCGCGATGGTAAGTTTTTGAATGATGAACAACAACGTAAACAACTAAGAAAACATTGGCTTTAGCCAGCATAATTTGAACAAGGTAAAAAGGAGGTGGCGTAACACCGCATAAGTAGGTAACTATTACTTACGAAATCGTCGTTTATGACCTCTATTTATGCAAAATTAAATAATATAATTAACAATTTACAAATTTACCACCAATTCACTGAAGTGCGTTCAAAAGCTATAACTAAGTTTTTCTTGTGTTCATAAGAAAATATTTTGAAACGAGAATTTTTTAAGCTTTTGTTTTTGAAGTTTTAGTTTGATATTTATAACTTTGTTACGTTTTTTTTACATTTTTGTACAATTTTCCAGTAAATATTCTGTAAACATCCAAATTTATTTATAAAAAACTCCAGTATAAAGTAAAAGTTTTATTTTAAGCAATTTTCAGAACGTTTGTCAATGACAATTGAAAAGACCATAGACAAGCCCAAGCGTTCACCTTTTTTGGAATCCATGCAATTATCGTTCATCCAAAAATACGTCATGGTACGATTTTAAACAATCCTGTTTCAAGCCTGCATAGAAACTGAATGGAATAGGCACGGAATAGGGAAGGATTTTCAAAACTTTTTTTTTTGGCTCTAGTTTTGACTTTGTGCCAGTGTCGAGATTTTTATTTTTATTGTATGATAGGCATCGAGATACCGGTGACACAAAATAGAGAATGTACAGAAGGATCACTCGGGCCTTTTTTTGGTTATTTCCGCTTTCGGCAAGGGCTGCCACAGTTTTCTTCCCGATTTTTTAAAATGGAGTAGATACCTAAACATACAGAGAGTAACAGAAAGGGTAATGGTTCAGTTTCATGAGCGAAACAATTTTCCCCATGAAACATCTTATTTTATCTTATCTATCTTATCTTATTACAATTATTGTGAAATGGGGAATGAAGAGTAGGTAAGTACCTGCTCTGGGGCTGTTGAGACCTTTTTGTCTGGCATGACAAATACAGAAATTGACCTTCATTTCGATGAAATTTGAAAATCTGTATTTTATTTTACTTTTTGACATTATTGGCTATTATTTTTGCAAAAAACTATTATTCTACATACGGGTTTGCTTGCGGGGTAGGCATAGCATAAACGGCCGTATAATACGGACATTTACGCCGCGTCTGACAAACGTTTGAGGGTCAATTTGTGTATCACCATGTGACAGGTTGTCAGCCCATTGCCTCAAATTGCAATACACATGTAACCCTCGAGTCCCTTAATCGCTTCTAACGATACCCACGAGAAAGAAATGGGGGTAATGCTATTCTAAGCCGGCATTACACGGCATATTATTATAATAGTATTATATTTCGATGAGACATAAAAGTTCAGATTCATGTTCAGGTTTATTCAGTAAGGAGTATTAATTCCTTTCTCCTTTTTTATCTTTTGAATAATTATTTACCATTTAGACAAGGCCCATAAGAAGTGATTATTGCATCTGCCATTAAATATTCTTTTACATTCTCAAATGCGTGTGGCATTTTAAACTTCAAATTTTCGCATAGATTCTCATAAATTTATTTTGGTAGCCGCTCTAGTAATTATATACTTATCTATAACCGCTGATGATAGACCCCAATTTGAGTGACAACTATGTATGTAAACAAACAAAGCATATCAGCTTATTTTGCAAATTCCATTGAACTTAGTTTTCGAGCATACAACAAGAAATTGAATTAGTTTTCGAGGCTTCTGTGTAGATAAATAAGTATTGTGCTATTGTCCAAGGGATTGTTGCTACTGTTCTATACCGTGATTCCGTCTGCCATCTCGCAACGGCCACCTCGGTAGAAATCGTTTTTGTAATGGCCAGTAGACAGTATAACGAGTGGTAAAGTACTCAAGTAAGTTAATATTTTGTTAATTTTACCTCCTTGCTCTATCTGAATTAGTTTGTGGTCGATGCAACATATTTTTGACTACACAAATCATGTTGTTGTTTGGCATAGTTTTACTACCAGCTGCCTGCTTGACGCTAACTCTCTTTGGGAATACTATCGTAGGTGTAATTACCGCACCATGCGGCTGGTCTCCAGTCCAATCCACGTCGCCTTTTACTACATATTTTGAGTGAGGGGGGGCAGTACCTATTCATATCCGCTCCCACACATGGTTGCCCGCAAATGCCTATTAAAATTTAAGTATTGAATAACTATCGCATGTATTTTTCTTCAACAGGGCAATCAAGCTGCTGATACTTTTGTATAAAAAGCTATCTCTAGGGCATACTCTACTCCAGCATTTGCCAAAAATGTATCTGTGGGCCTCAGAACGTTGTTGGGTACTACTGGGGTAGCTCAGGGCGGCGCGGCGTCTGAAGGTTACCGATACCAGGGAGCGGAGCAGATGATGGCAGCATTTTATTTTTTCACCAGAGGACAATAAAAAATGGGCTAAAATAGGCTAATTAGATAGATAGATATATTGATGAAAAATAAAGAAATATTACATCATTTTGAGTATTTTTATTTAAAAAAGTTTGAAATATATATAAAACAGGTACCTACTTAACTATTTGAATCTTATTTATACAGGTTGTTGGGAAAAGATACTGCGTTCCTTTGAACCACGCAGTCTATACGTATAACAATGAATGTTTGCTATTTAAAAAAAATGTGAATGAAATGTCGTGCTTTTTCAGAGGACTTCTGGCATGTTATACTCCTTAGATACATGGTAGATAGCAGTTATAATCTGAAATAATAATTACAGAGTAAACGTAACTATGCAAGGAAGAGTATAAAAAACGAATGCTTCGGTACTTACAGTCTCAGCTCATTTAGGTAGGGTTTGACATTTATTGGTTAAAATCACATGAATTATTGGATTGTTTTTTCTTGGTACGAAAATGGCATTCCAGAAAATCCAGTACTTCATACTCCTCATACATCTGCAAGAGGTTAAACAAAACTATTAAGTAAAAAAGTAGACTATATTGCAGTATGTTTTACAATACCTAACGACAATATTTACCTACAAGTTTAAGGCTTTCCCCTTTATGAGCAATTCAGCAAAAAATCACAAAATAATATAGCTACAACCAAGCCATAACACAAAAGTCCACCTAAATATATTACCCACATGTTTTTTTACAAACCTTTAACGTCCAACGAAAGATACTGAGCCGCTTCATTAAAAATTGCACAACTCAATATGAGAAAAGTCTAAAAAATCATAATACTTATATTAAAATATTTTCGCAAAATATTGTTTTTAAACTACTGTCACTAGCTTTTAGCATTTTTGACGTTTCTGAAACGTCAAATAAACCGTGCAATATCCGTTTTGGTGTCATAGTACGAATTTTCAAATATTTTCACACAAAGAAAAAGGTGAACGGTTATCAAATGTCAAACTAAGCAGCCTTGAATAAGTCCTGCTATAGAGGGGTGGTAGTACGATAAATCTAAGCAGGCCTGTATAAGCCCTGCTATAAAAGCTCATGGTAGGCCTCATAGAAAAACTGCAGATGTCCGAAAACCTATACGGTTTTTTTTATTAAAAGTTTAAGTATGTCTAATAACAACAGTAATACTCGTAAACTATGCCAAAAGAAAGTATTGAATTGTTGGTTAGTATCTTATCGACTAGAACTGGAATTATTGGACTGATTTCAAAATATGTTTTATCGTCAGAAAGCTATACTATCCCTGAGTAACAACAGGTCATCATTTACCATGGGAAATCAGAATGAATTATTAAAAAAAAACAATTGCAAAGTGTTTATAATTGTATACTTACACAACCCAACACGTTAAAGAATTTCGAATTTGATTATCAGTTTATTAACAGGATTTCATTGCTTTGGCACATACAACCTGTAAAAAATCAATTTATCGTTGGGATTTAGTTTCTGACTATCCCAGTTATTTTAATAATTAAAATTAACTTCGGCAAGTAAGCCGCTGAAGCCCAATTGGTAGAGGCATCGCTTACTGATAAAAAAATTGGAGGGCCAAACCCTGCTTGCAGTGCAGTTGTTAAAGTTGTCTTAAACTTTATACTCAACACGTTGAAGTGTTTTATTATATTTTATTTATTAACAGACGGACTTTATGCTGAAGGAAATATCTACCAGTCTACCGTAGGGAATGTTAAATGAGTGAGGCAGGTGCAAAATTAATGCATTCGAAAACCTAAAAATCAATCGTTTAAGATACTATATCAAACACTATTGTATAAATAATACACTAACACTATTATATTTTGAGAAACCTCGTAAAATTATCAATCGCGGGAAGAACTTGCACCCGCGACTTTCGCCATCACTAGTAGCGACCTTTTCCATTTTGTATTTTTCCAGTTTTCTAGATGGTTTAAAAAATTTGGTATTCTATTATTTTGTTCTAAAGTTGAGAACAATTAATTTGTGGCCCGTCTGTACCCAGGCAGATTTACTAAGAGTACTTTTAAACCTGCGTCGTGCAAGCAAATATGAAGCACAAACCTTCTTGAAAAGTTAAGTTATCTAGAAATGCTAGTGGATTTTTAGAAACGTAGAATAACTCGCATTTAATTTAAAGGCTATATAAATTATACCTACTTTAAGTTCCCTATCTACTAAAAGATGCTATGAATGTTGTGTACATCTAAAGTGTCTTATATATCAGAATATTTTTTAGCTTGTAAGAATTATGTAAACGTTAGATATGTAAGATGTTGATGTTCCTTTAATAAATAAATTAATTAAATACGAATAATTCTACGTAATAACAGTTTTTTTATTTGATGGCATTACTATTCAGGTATTTTTCTAATTTTCAACTTATTTGGACACAGTGGTGTGATGATTTAATGTGTCTTCTGTCTGATGCACAGAGCTATCATTCTTATGGAAACCTTTAATTTTTAAACAATTCTGGCAATAATTTTTCGAAATGAAAAATTGACCAATTTCTACTTGTGTCGAACCGAGGATCTTGGTAAACTGAGTAAGAAATGGGTGGACCGAATCTTCTTCAAATTTAAGAGTCAAACTCCTGTCGGTGGAGTAACTTCCAATCTTCTCTCCTCTTCGCCAGTGACTTGACCTCTTGATACGACGCGACATTGACTTTTTCCTTTATCTGGGTAAAGTAAGTGCGTCTAGGTCTACCTCTGCCTCTCTTTCCTTCCACCTTCCCTTCAATAATGTTCTTAATGAAGCTCTCGTGTCGTAGCAAGTGGCCAATCATCTTCCCTCTCCTGTTTTCTATGGTCTTCAGAAGACAACGCTCTTCCGCTACCAGTGCCAGCACTTCTACGTTTGTCTTCTTCTCTGTCCAACTGATCTTTTCCATCCTTCTCCAACACCACATCTCAAACGCTTCCAACCTCTCTCTATCTCTTTGCGTCATCGTCCACGTCTCACACCCATATAACGCTATGCTCCAAATGTATGTCTTTATAAGACGTTTCCTAACTCGTTTGGCTATTTTTGCGATAAAAAGGTGTTTTCTATTATGGAAGGCTCTTTTGGCCATTACCAATTCTTGAGACAATATCCGGAGTGCACCTTGAGTCGTTTGTTATCAGACTACCCAAATATCTGAAACTAGTTACATTTTCTATTGGAATATTGTTTAAGTGAATTTGGCTATTGGGTAGAGTGGCTTTTTTTGAAGTTACCATTGTTTTGTTTTAGCTATATTTATTTTTAGTCCAATTTGTTTAAATATGTTATCCATTGACTCAATTAATTCTTGTAGTTGTGAACTTGTTTCTGCGAATGCCGCTATATCATCCGCAAATCGGATAAATTGGATTTTTTCCCCATTAATTTTGATCCCCCCTTTATCTGCAGCTGATATCTGTCTGATGGCACATTCTATAAATATATTAAATATTAAGGGTGAGAGTGGACATCCTTGTCTGACGCCTTGTCTTATCTTTGCTGTACCCTTTTCGTCCCCTACTTCTACTATTGTTTCCTGTTCTCTATATAGTTCAAAAATTATTCGTCTGTCCCTGTAATCTAATCCAACTTCCTTCAGCACTCTCATCATTATCCTCCAATCCACTTTGTCGAACGCTTTTTTTAGATCGATAAAAGCGATGTGGGTATCAAGGCTCAGTTCCATTCTTCTGTCTACGACTAGTCTAAGCGCTAATCGTAGAAAATCGTAGAAATGGGTGGACCGAATGCACTCGGTTTTTTGGTCAGATATTTTTACGCCTCTATAGATGGCGTAAATCGTAAAAAAACTAAAAGATTTTTGAAAAATGCTACATCTTGATCGAGTTACCGTTCCTAAAGTTTTACACAAAATTGTATGAAAATTGTTACCGAAATCCTGATTACTAATTCATAAATAGGTACAAAGGTATGTAGATAAAAAAATAAGCCTTATAATAACTTACCAAAACCTCACCAAGCTGAGAAACAATATCATACTTACCTTCTTATAATGTTAACACAAATATCAGTTCTGTTTATCCCTCCCCAGTTCTACTAAACACACTTTTCCTACAAAAACACCCCTTAAATACCTTCAAGTACCTTCTCACCAAAAAATATACATTTACCTACCTCTTAACACAATCCCAAATCTTACCTCAAGTATTTTAAATCCACATCGACAAAATGAAGACAAATATAAAAATGGCGCTCATTTTATAATATCTATCAGGGTTGCAAGGGCTCTCACGTTCGTGGCAAATCCCCTATCTCTATTATTTTTGAAGTGGTCACAAGATGGCGGATAAAAAACTGCACGCATTTTCTGAAGATCCGGTTTGGTGAACAGACGTTAATTAAGAATTTTCGCGTGCGTTTTATTAATTTGCGGTTTGCGTTGCCAATTAATGAACTTTGTTGTTTTTCCAATTATGTTCGATTTGTATTGCACCGATTCTAAATGAATCGGGGTAAATACACGGAGAGGCGGTATACGCGCCGTATTTGTATGGCAGTAAGATCGAAATTCGCTATTTCCTTTTGTTTGACAGATGCATGTGTTATGTTCTTAGAGGTTATGTTGCGTTATAAATCGACGGACGACAAGTGGGTAAATCACCAGATGGTATTGAAATTTATTCATTTAATGATAGTAGTAGTAGCTTAATAAGTTCTTGTAGCAAGTAATTTTTTTTTTGCCCTACTGATAAACGCAACAGTTCATTTTATTTGCGAAATAATAATACACAAAGATTTTATTCAAAGTAGTAAAAACAATTTTCAAATCTTAAAATTAGCTAAAAAATTCAAATGTTCCATAATTGCCGCACTCACAATTCATCCCGAACTTCCCCAATCCACTCAAAATTGTTGCCAGATCATTAAAACTCCCCGAAACAAGCGAAACACTGGTAATTATAAATTACACTGTTCTCGCTTAAAGAGGAGTGAATTAAAAAAAATGGGCTCATTCCTCCATTCCATTCTACCCCTAGCTACCCTTTTGAATGGGGCGAGTTGGGCCTAAAACTTAGCCATTCAGGTTGTCTGAAAGGCCACTTTAACCCCCCACTAGAGTATAATGCCGTGAGGTAATACCTGGGGGTGGGAAGGAGTTAGAGGAGGAAGTGGTTTTGTTTTTGTGATTTCGAATGAAAGAAGGTCCATTTGCTGAGTGCATAAATCTTAGACATAGGTACGTAAATGCAGCGAGAGTTTTAGATGAAAGCAAATATGAACACCAAATATTAAAACACTTCCCGTGTTAGGTACGCAATTTTTTCAAAAATTTTGAAGAATTAAAAAAAAGCTAATATGAAAAAGCAGAAATATCAGGAGATGATTAGAACATTGAATAAAAACAAATTCATTGGGGAACGTTTTCAGTTTAAGGTTGAATTAATTCTGTGAAAAACCTCTTTTTTCGAATAGTTGCAACAACAGTTGCTAGATGTGTCCCGGGTTCAAATCCTGAAATGATTTTTTTCTACTATAGACATACAATAACAGCCGAAACAGTCCACTGCTGGACATCGGCGTCACCCTAATGAATTGTTGCAATATTTACCTCGCTTGGCAGGCGGATTGGCGACTGCAAAGCAAGATGTTGCATTCACGGGAAGCGCTGCTGCCCATTCCCTTAGTCGCTTTTCACGACAATCCCAGATAGAATTGGAGTTATACTATTCTAAGCCAGCACCACACAGCTTTTTTATATACAGTGTGTAAGGGACGGCCCTCCAAATACTGATAAGGTGCAAGCAAAATGAACAACTTTCCCCTAGGAACATATGTCAGGAAATGGCAAATAAGATCGATCTCCCATACAAAATTACGATCAGCTGACCGCATTTACTATGGGCAGTCCTAAACTTTTTGACGTTTCCTGAAACATTTTTTTATGGATGGTTGTTTATTTTAATGGTCTGAATGCGCCTTATCAGTATTCGGAGGGCTATCCCTTACACCCTGTATAAAAAAAGGTTAAACTTAAAGTGAGTCCTTTAGGATTCTTTACTCCACAATAACACCATTATGTATGTAAGGGCGATCATTTGCGCAGTTCACAAGTGGCCCGTCGTGTATACATCTACTTACAACAACCTCCGTGGTCTAGCGGTTTCACTGTTGCTCTCAGATCTGGAGGTCTCTGGTTCGACTGCCGGGGGGGCACTCACAAAGTAAATGTAAGTATTACATTTAGGGAATTTATACGCAGTTAGGATAGATGACCGTGTGATGTCGGCTTCGAATAGTATGACCATATTTCTATCCCGCGGAAGTGACTTACTTAGAAACTCGAGGGATTCATATCGTTTTCAGATGGTGGTGGCGTAAAGTTACATGGCGTGTGATTAACCTGGCCAGCCCCGTGGCAGTGCTTTGATTTTTATATTTTTTTTATCCCGCCCGAGCCGGTTTTCTATTAGGACATTACAAAATTTTTATAAAAAAAAGAAAATTGTGTGATACAAATTTCTTTTTTTTACAATGACGGTTCATGACGTCAATAAGGGATATGATGATACTATCCTACATTGAATAAAGAATTTCAATTTCAATTTCAATTTATTGGGCGACAAGCTGACAACCTGTCACTATAGTGCTACACAAATATTCTGAAACAACCATTTGTAGGTCAAAACGTAGATATCGTCGAGACCTAAAATTTCCCAACTAAACTGATTGATTCGTTTGTCAGCTCATGTTCATACTCATTATAATGCTCATGCGACGCACGGGGACATACTCACTATGCTTGGCGGCCGGATTGGAAAGCGCAGTGCATGATGTTGCATTCACAGGAAAAACTATTCATTCCCTGAATGATTTACTCTTAGTCGCTTTTTACGACAACCCAGGGGTAGAATTAGAGTGATGCTATTCTATTCCGGCACCACAGGGCAAGGCCACTTAAGGGTTATGAAAACAAGACACCATTAAAAACCTGGGGCAAAAGGCTAGTTCCATATAAAACCCCCATGCGGTATTATAAAGCCTAGACTTTGCCTTGTGATGCCGGCTTAGAATAGCATCACCCCATTTCTTTCCCGTGGGAGTCGTAAGAGGCGATTAAGGGACTTGAGGGTGTGTATTGCAATTTAAGCCAACAACAACAACAACTTGGCCATTGCATGGGTCAGGCAGTAATTAATCATTGCATGCCTGGCGCCGATTATTCTACACTCATAAATACAGTGTTGGCATCACAATTTTCCAAAAAAACCATTGTTATTATTTTTAGTGGCAGAAGGGGAAATGCAACAAAAAAGGACTTAGCTTTGTATTCAAACAAATTGTATTCAATTGTTAATGTTAAACAAGTCATTTTGTTTGCTTTTCCCTACAGCCAAAAATTTACTAACCTAGAAAATAATACTCGACATTGGTGTAACAAGTACTTACATACATTGACATGTCGCAATCCTGACAAATTTCATTTTATCGACACAAATATTTTTATTGGACAATATTTTAATGTAACGAAAGATAGATATTATCTATCTAAGGTTTATAAACGACAGATAGCAGAGTTACTATCTTATTTTTTTAATAATTCAGCCAATTTGTTGGCTAACCAGACAACTGCTTCTATTGAGCAGAATATACATACAAACCTTATAACGTTGGAATCGGTTCCAAGTTCTTTAAATTAATTTCTAAGACAACAGAGAGTAACTCTGGCAGAACGCCGTCTTTTAGTAACTTGAGTGATTCTATCTTGCCAAAACATAATATAAACAATAAAATTAATATTTGTAATACAACCAAAATTCAAAATAGCCGTGTTTTGAATATTGTACACCAAAATATTCAAGGCATAATTAGCAAAGAGTTAGAAATTGAACTTTTCATGAACTGTAATAATATTGATATTCTATGTATAACTGAACATTGGCTTAGAGATTATCAGTTAATGTTCAGTTTTAGTAATCACCAGGTGGCAAGTTCGTTCAACAGATCAACAGCAATACGCGGTGGATCGTTGATACTACTTAAAAACGAGTTAAAATATAAAGAACGGCCTGATATCGTAAGCCTCTCAGTTGAGCGAACTATTGAAATAGCCTGCGTAGAACTTGAAGATCTTGTTATAATGAGCGTATACAGCCCACCTGATGCTAAATATGAACCCTTTGAAAAAGTTATGGATGTAGCTTTAGATAAAGCAACAAAATCCAATAAAGGGATTATTGTATGTGGAGATTTCAATATAAATATTCTTGAAAATTCTAATATCAGTAATAGGTTTCTATCATTATTTTTATGTTACAACCTAGTGAATCTTATTTCGGTGCCAACGAGAATCACACCTACCTCAGCCAGGTGCATAGATAATATCTTTACCAACATTAAACCTGAAGATGCGGCTGTCATAAATAAATTAAGCTCCGACCATACGGGTCAATTAGCTTCTTTCAAAATTAACATTGAGCAGGCACCTAAACAAGATATTACGTGTGTACCGGTAAATGAAAGTAGGCTAAATCGATATAGAGAAAATATTTTGCAAAAATTACCTGAATTGCCATATAACGAAAATCCAAATAAATTATATAACGCAGTATTTAGTCTCGCCAAAAAAGAATATGACAATGTATTTAAATCTAAGAAAATTAAAGTTAACACAAAATTATCATTTAGTGACTGGGCCACAGTTGGAATTCATAGAAGCAGGCAGAAGTTATACGATCTGTATGAAGAAAGAACATTTAATCAATCAAAAACTTTTGCTGATTATGTAAAACGTTACTCTAAAACTTTTAGAAACGTTTGTGCAATAGCTAAATCTAACTTCATCAAAAATAATATAAAGAATAGCACAAACGTAATCAAAACCACTTGGAAATTTGTAAATAATGAAACTGGAAAATCTAAACGTCGTAATGAAAATTATAAACTTATGATAAACGATGAAATTAAAAATACTAATTTGGAAGTAGCTTCCGCTTTTGAACAATTTTTTACTGATATTCCAGTTTTGACTACCAAATCGTTAAACTCATGCCCTATTCTCGCTGAATCTATTCTAAAAGATAATGTAAACCATTGTGATAAATATTTTAAATTTTCTCACGTTAGTAACATTGAAATAATAAAAGTATTTAAAAGTTTACAAATGAAAAATACTTCAGATCTCCACGGCCTCTCTGTTAAAATTATTAGTTCCATAATCGATTGCATTTCTCCATACCTAGCATGTATTTTTAATGACTGTGTAGACAGTGGCGTGTTTCCTGACTTGATGAAGCATAGTAAAGTTATTCCCTTGTTTAAAGCTGGTAGTACTACTGACCCTACTAATTTCAGACCTATATCAATACTACCAACACTAAGTAAAATATTTGAAAAAGTTATTTTAAATCAATTGCAAGGACATTTTTATCGTAATAACTTAATGCACCTGCAGCAATTTGGTTTCACACGTGGTCGCTCTACTACTGATGCAGGTGTGGATCTCATCAATCATATAATCGAAGCCTGGGAGGAATCTCATGATGCAGTAGGTGTGTTTTGTGATTTGTCCAAGGCGTTTGATTGTGTTCATCATGATACTCTGGTCAGGAAGCTACATCACTACGGCGTAAAAGACCACGCTCTTAGTCTTTTGGAATCATATCTTAACAATAGAATCCAAAAGGTCGATGTCAACGGTGAAAGATCATCTGGATCAAAGATAAGAATGGGCGTTCCGCAGGGTTCGATTCTTGGTCCTTTTTTGTTTCTTGTATATATTAATGATCTACCATATCTAGTTAAAGAAAAACATGATATAGTTTTGTTCGCGGACGATACCTCTCTACTTTTCAGAGTAAAGAGGCAACAACTCAACTATGATGACGTGAACAAAGCTATTACCGATGTAGTGCAATGGTTTACAGTAAATAACCTACTATTGAATGAAAAGAAAACTAAATGTATCAAATTTGTATTACCAAATGTTAAACCAAGCTCTACAATTATTAAGGTAAAGGATGAAAAGTTGGACCTTGCGGACTCAACTGTATTTTTAGGTATAACTTTGGACGCCTCGCTCCAATGGGGGCCACATATTGAGAAATTGTCGAAGAGACTGAGTTCAGCAGCATACGCAGTTAAAAAAATAAGACATCTCACTGATGTAGACACTGCAAGACTAGTTTACTTTAGCTACTTCCATAGCTTAATGTCTTATGGCTTACTATTATGGGGCCATGCTGCGGATGTGAACAATATATTTGTTTTGCAGAAACGGGCTGTTCGTTCAATTTATAAATTGGGACCTCGAGTCTCCTTGAGACAGAAATTTAAAGAAATCAACATATTGACATTTGTGTCACAGTACATATACGAAAATCTAGTGTACGTAAAAATAAATATTGATTCTTTTAAGAAAAATTGTGACAGGCATAATTTTAACACTAGAAATAAGGAGCAACTTGCTGTGCACATGAGCAGGCTTAGTAAAGTAAGCAAAACTTTTAAGGGCAATTGTATACGCTTTTATAACAAACTTCCTAAAGATATTCAAGACTTACCCTTAAATAAATTTAAACCAGTAATTAAACAAAAATTGTACAAGAAAGGCTATTATGAAATATCAGACTATATGCAAGATAAATCTCCATGGGTTTAATTCAAATGTATAAAGTAAATATTTTATTAGACGAACAAGTAGATTTATCTACTGCAATTTTTTGTTATTATTATAATTTTTTTTTATGTAGCCATTTTTGGGCTATACATATATATTATTCGTTATTTCCAAAATTAGCTAGGGCAGTTTAGGGCCTAGAAAGATTGTTAATTTAGAGTAGGAGCACTTCTGGGCAGGTTTTTTGGGGGGTTTTTCCTGTTCAGGGGGTCCGGTTAATTATACGCATGTTAATAACACGCTTTGGAAATCTTGACTAAAATTTGAAACAAATGTCGTTTACAAATGGTGGTGGCGTAAAGTTACGTGCTGTGTGATTAACCTGGCCAGCCCCGAGGCAGTGCCTTTATTTTTATTTTAATTTTTTATCCCGCCCGAGCCGGTTTTCTATTAGGACAATACAAAATTGTTATAAAAAGAAGAAGATTGCGTTATGCAAATTTCTTTTTTTTACAATTACCGATCATGACGTCAATAAGTGATAATGCTATCCTACATTGAATAAAGTTATTTCATTTTCATTTTCATTTTCATAAGGCGATGGGCTGACAACCTGTCACTATGGCGATAGTCAATTTTCCGAATTACTCGCAAATATATTTCAGACGTGGCGTAAATGTCGTTTTTGCGGCCGTTCACGTTTAGCCTACCCCGCAAGAGATAGTAGGCGTGATATGTGTAAAGCCTAAACTCAACTAACGAGTAGAATAGGGGTGATGCTATTCTGAGCTAGCACCACACAGAAAGCAAAGAAAAGAGAGAAAATAGGTAATTCTGTCTCAAGGAGCCGAGGACACAGCCAGCTCCATTTATTGAGGTCTGAATGCAGTGGTCATTCAGACGCTCGCTATTCAGGGTACGTAGGTTCATATACATATACTTACCTACTGGATGCTAGGGCTGCCAATACCACAATACATCAAGGAACAGTAGTTTAACTTCATACTAACGCCCGGTTTGGGCACTCACACATACACACACCCGACCGACCTATACGTACACGACTACTACATAGAATCTCGTGCCGCTCGTGTCACAACGAACCGCATTGTCGCCGCACGTTTTTGTTTGAGTACCTATCGAAAAATCGGAAAAAAAAATATCTATAAGTAATATTGTTTGCATTGTTTTCATAATATAATATTTCTGGTATACGTACATATTTAAACAATTTAAATCTCTTTGGTACAAATATGATTATATTCTATGGTACTGACGCTGGCATTTTGTACGGGAAACTAATTTATTGTTTCGTATTACGATTTACGTTCCTCGAGGAAAGTTGTTCAGTTAAATTAAATTTCCAAGAAAAATTACATTCAGCTGGTTTTCCCCGTCACAAAGTTGCAAGTGCATTGCCGTGTGGTGCCGGCTTGGAATAGCATCACCGCATTTCTGCCCGAGGGTGTCGTAAATGTGTGAATCCAGGGAATCAGTAACAGCGTTCCCTGTGAATACATCACCTTGCATCATGGGAAGGCCCATGTCCAGCAGTGAACTGATGTGGCTGTTGAAAAAATTCCAATGAAAAAAAAATCATCACTTTAGCTGCTAACCCTACCTAAAAACGTCCACGACTATTTACTCATAGATGAATGGAATCTACCTAGAAGGGATAAATTATGTATTTTGCCTTATGTCAAGTCAGCAAAGATAAATGGCTTGACTTGCCCGATGGCGTAGTGGATAGTGCCCCTGTCTGCTACGCCGAGGGTCGTGGGTTCGATCTCCACACAACACAAGTGGTTGTAAGTAACTTTTTAAATATTTGTGTTAAGTGTGGGTGTTTACTATGTATTGTGTAAATTTATTTACAACAAAAAAGTATTTATGTATTTTATCAGCTATCTAGTAAGTACTCATAGTACAAGCTTCGCTTAGTTTGGAGCTAGGTGGCGCTGTATGAAATTTCCAAGATATTTATATTTATTTATTCGCTTCGGTTGAATAGTTTTGCTCCCATTTAACAAATTGCAATAATATAAATCAGAATTACTGATAGAATTTGTGCTGACTAAAGCGGTACTTTAGGAAATAAACTCAAACTTCAAACTCTAACATTCAATAACGTTATCTTACTCAAATTTTCATCTGTTTAACAATCATTATAAATTTTAAAACTTCAAAAGACGACTGCTTTCTGAGATAAAGCCTATGACACTCAGGACAATGTAAGGATTCTTCCGATACAATTCCCATTTGAATCTGTTCAGTAATAAAAGATTTTCAGTCCGTTAAAGAATCGCACATATATATATACATACATGAACTCTAAAAACATTACACTCCTGTTTTTGGTGGGCAGTCGTGTAAAAAAGGTAAGCAATAATTAGACACTATACTAATTTATTTAGCTTTGGGTGTTGCAGGATTGATTAAAAAGTTGTACGTTGTATTAAGAACTTTTCTGAGCTTGATCTTTTATTAGATAAATATGAGTTTTCCATTTCGACATTCATCACAGACCATCCTTATTTTCATGTCCAATTCCTGCTAAATTAAATTACTAGAAAACAAAAAGCGAGTATGTTTTGATCTCTGAACGTAAAGGATTTGACTCTACAATCCATCCGGTTTAAGGGTCGAGTGATTTCAATTACTCAACGACGCAGAAAATATTTAAAGAACTAGACAAGTGTATGTTGGACTCGAGCATGGAGGGTTCAGTACTATTATATATGAAAAATACAAAAATTTATGTATTTGTTTGTTGTATGAAATCAAATATTTAATTTATTCAATTTTATAGTGTTTGTTGTTATAGCGGCAACAAAAACACATTGTTTGTAAAAGGTTAAACTGTCTTACTGTCACGGTTCATGAAAAAATGCCTCCGTTTTATTATAATTAAAAATAAGCTTTAAGGAACTTTGTTTTTATCGGAGCTCCATTAAATAATATTTTTTGAATTTTTTTTTATATCAGAAATATATCATCTGCCAAAATATCAACTAACTATCATGTTTAATGAGAGCCTAGTGACAGACAGACAATGGACTGCTAAGTCTTAGTAATAGGGCTCCGTTTTGACCCTTTGGGTACGGAACCCTAAAAACAGAATTAGGTACTTTTGACTTTTAAAAACTCAAAGGCATAAAAATTACAGCTTTTACAAGACAGGTGATATCGTGTTCCATTTTCAATAAATAAAACCCGTCAACCCGTCACCGATAAACCTGAAATTCATAAAAAGAACACAAATATCAACCGAATATACCATATTTTGTTCACTCACAATCCGAACGCAATTATTTAAAACTAAAAAATAAAACTATTCCAAAATGTTTTGGATATTTCTTTCATGAGGTTCCGCACCTCTTTCAGCTAGCTTCCTGGAATAAATTTCTGTTAAGCAATAAATCCGCCTGCAGTCTAATTGCAATAAAAAAAAATATTTTCTCATCTTACCATAATAAAATTTGAAAACATCAAAGTTGTATAATATCAGGGGGTATGGGGGTCGATTGACGAGCGCTTAAAAAATATCGTGTAAAACTGAAACGACAGGTTGTCAAAATGTCGCCCAAAATTGCAACACACATGAAACCCTTGAGACCCTCAGTCGCCTTTAGCTGGAAAGAAATGGGGTGATGCTATTCTTAAACAGCATCACACAGCAAATCATTTAAAGACAAAATATGAAAAGGCCCGTTTGACTACTGAACCTTAAAAAGAAAAACAAAACAATTCGCTCCGTCGCACCTATTCAGTTATTTTTTTTTAGTTTCTTTTTTTTCAGTATGTAGTATGTGTTGCCAGCTACAATAGGTGTAATGCACTATGCAAAAAGTGTTGTCAGTGAGAGTGCCTGCAAGATTTTTTATTATTTTTTACTGCTCGGTAAAATAGTTTTAGGTACGGCAAAGAATGTCCGACCTTAAGTGTTTTTAACCGACTTTTAAACTCTTTTTGCCGTGTGTTGTCGGCTTAGAAAAGATCACCCCCTTTCTATACCGTGGGAGTCATATAAAGCGACAAAGGGATTTGAGGGTGTGTATAGCATTTTAAGACGACGGGCTGCCAACTTGTCACTATAACGATACATAATATCCCCAATGACCCTCAAATATTAGACGTGGCGTAAATGTCTGTTTTTAGCGGCCGTTTACGCTCTGCCTACCCCGCACATCCATCATTCAATCGTAATATCTTTATTCGCTTAAAACGTGGTATAAACAGATGGTTGGTACAATCATACATTTATTAAAAGAATCAAATCTTTTGTCTTATTTGATTGGGCATGCAAAGCACATTTGTTTTAAATTTGTAACATTCCAGAAATTCTTTAATACTATAAAAATAAGGACAACTGACCCACATACATAGCAGTTTAAGAGCATTTACAAATCTGTTTACTTTGCTACATAAGTATTTCATCATACCGTGTGATGCCGGCTTAGAATGGCATCACCCCATTTCTTTGCCGTGGGTGTCGTGAGAGGCGACTAAAGGACTTGAGGGTGTGTATTGCAATTTTAGGCGATGGGCTGACCACCTGTCACTATGGCGATACACAATTTTCCGAATGACCCTCAAATGTGTGTCGGACGTGGCGTGAATGTCCGTTTTTTGAAGCCGTTTGCGCTCTGCCTACCCCGCGGGGGATAGTGGGCGTGATGTGTGTATGTAGGTATGTATGTATATTACATCATCATCATCATCAGCCTATTGCAGTCCACTGCTGGACGTATGCCTCCCCCAGGGTACGCCATAGGGCACGATCTCCCGTTTTCTTATTTCATATTCTTGAATATTTTTTTATATATTGTATGTAGGTATAGTTCAGCAGACTGTATATTTATAATTGTTATTCTATTATCGTTTCTTATTTGTTGCCTATTTACCCAATAAAATATGAATTTTCTGACGTTACTTATTTTATTGTAATTTTTTTTATTAATATTGTGCAATAATAGTACATTGTTGTCGAGGTATGGAAAATAAGACTTTGCTGGACGAGTATAGTTTGAAGTCCGAGCCGCAGGCGAGGACTTCAATTATACAAGTCAAGCAAAGTAATTTTCCCCGAGGCTTACATAGTGCTTTTCTCAAAAAAAGGCTAGGAAATGAAAGATTGTACTTCTTATAAAAGTTAGCTAGCGACCGCAACACAACGAAACAAATAAAAATTTACAATTTTCCCACCAATTGTAATTTTTTAAAATAAATTCGCCTGTAAGGCACAGTATTACGTAATATACAGCCCTACTAAATGTTTAGTTCATTCTTTTTTTTTTAATTCTGGACAGGCAAGGGTCTTCACATCATACAGCCTCGTCTTTAGTTACCTGTTTCATACAAAATTACGTTCCGTTTCTATGAGAGTCATCGAGATAATTTTGAAATCAAATTATGTGGGTTTAGCGTATAACGAATTTATTTTAATGGACACCAGCAAAGGATTTCCATACAACTTTGCTGGCGTGATCTGAGACGTGACAAACAATGTAAAACTTCGCGGTTTCTTTTTTTGAAAGAAATGAACACATTTCCTAGCATGTTTTAGAAAAGGATATATAATATAAATTTTTATTTAATTTGTCTATCATATTTTCAAGGTGATAAATTGTAAATAATTTACTCCCCACCAGAAATCGAACCGGGGATCGCTACGGACCTCAACCAAACTAAGCCACAAAGGCAGTTACTCTTTCCTACTATCAATGCAATATTACACTAGGAAAATTAGTAAAAGCCTAATGACCATTAACCTACTTACTAATCAAATGTATGCCCTGGATGCCCGAACAGATAACATCACATTGCAGTAAAGTGCCGCAACATTAGTGTTGTTATTGTCAAAAGTCTGGCCACACTGCGCTGGGCCGCCAGTGTTGCCAGCTTGGCCTGTGGGGTTGCCAGAGCTGCATCTTATCTCTTCATGTCCGGCTGATGTATGTGTCGGTAGCGAGATAGGTTTTGCAGGGGTGGTACAGTATTTTTTAACTAAACATACATATTTCGACACCCACTGGAAAGAAATGGGGGTTTTAAACGCTTCTAAAAAAAGAGGTTATCAATTTAAATTGACCCTTATAGTATATGCGAAATTCTCAGAACTCTTTAGTACTCTAGTCTCTGAAGTCTTTTGTGTGTGTTTACTAGCATATCTTAACATTTTCTCTACTAAGAAGTCAATAATGTTTTTGATGAATGTTGACTTGTTTAGAATGTTGAACTAGAATCATTTCATCAAAATAGAAAAAAAAAACATAACCCCAAGCTTCTCAGTAGCATCACTTATAAGAACTTTATGTACCGTGAATAAAATATCTTTATAAAGAAATGTAAACTAATATTTTTTTTTATGTCAGCCCTAGCTAACTCTCCACAGAGACTAATTCGCGGCAAACAGCGCGTTTAGATACACAGCCAACACGTTAGTGCTAAACAAAACGTATCATCTTACTTTATAATGTTGGAATAGGAGATTTGGATCTATTCTATAGGGTGAAATCTAACTAGTGACCGATAACGGAATCTCAAGTCGGGCTGGTGATAAGGCACAACTTTTCCCAAGGAACATAGGTTGAAATAAATGTCAAAAATATTTTGAGCTTACATTTTTTTCGACTTATAATCCTAGGGGGAAGTTTTAGCCTTATCACCAGCCCGTCTTGAGTTTTCGCTATCGCTCTGTAGTAAATTTTCACCCTATATAGACACAATTAGCCGTTTTGAATAAAAACAGTTAATTTCATCCAGCCGTGTGATGCCGGCTTAGAATAGCATCACCCCATTTCTTTTCCGTGGGTGTCGTAAGAAGCGACTAAGGGACTCGAGGGTGTGTATTACAAATTTAGGCGATGGAATGTCACATGGTGATACACAATATTCCAAATGACCCTCAAATGTTTGTCAGACGGGGCGTTAATGTCCGGATTTTCGGCAGTTTACGCATTATAGGCGTGATATATTTATGTATGTATCTATTTCAAGCCAATTAAAAACGGTTTAAACAATAACCAAACAAGTATGTGCTATAACAGTTATCCAAAACGAATAACCTAAAAAAAATGGGCCACTCAGGGAAACGAACCCAATACCCAACAGTCCACTAGTCCGTGCTCTACGTGTGAAACATCATTCATGAACCACGAAACCAACCACAGACGCAGTTATTTTACATACGAAACAGCTCACCAGAACCTACAAAGTAAACTCGCAATGTTGCCAGACAACGGGATAAATACGTAAAATAAACGGGTTTTAATGCCAGCTCGTAGCGCTTCATGTGTGCTTTAGTTTCAGTATTCGCTCGTGGGAAATAATGTTTTAATTGTAAAGGAACAGCCTTTTTTATATACTGTAGGTAAGGAACTTTCAGGCTGACCGGCCATGGAACCAGTAAATTGGTTTCGTTCCTTGGTAGCTATGATAACTTAGATGGCGATCGTCATACAACCCTATATACAGAAAAAATTTAAGTAATAAGTTTAAATGCCGTGTGATGCAGGCTTAGACTAACATAACCCTATTTCTTTACTAAGGGTGACGTAAGAGGCGACTAAGAGTTTCATGTGTATGACAATTTTAGGCGACAGGCTGACAACCTTTCACTTCAGTGATACACGATGTTTCTGAAACGGCTTTCTAATGGTTGTCAGACTGGGCGATAGCAAGTGAATTCTGCCTACCCCGTGAGGGATAAAAGCGTGATATGTATTAAACAATCTAACACAGGGCAAGTCACACCAGTCCTAAAATTAGTGTCCCATGCATGAATGAAATTCGTCGAATGAATGATCGTCATTGCTTCGAGACGAGTACCAAAAGGTTGAAGATTTCGTCGGCTTACGTCAAGGCGCTGGTAGCTCAGTTGGCAGAGCAGTGGAGCGGTACTCCCTAGTCCCGGGTTCAAGTCCCGACGGGCGATGACATTTTTTCAATTTCTTATTTTCATTTATGAATGAAATTCTACTCTTTTTTTTGTGTTCGTTAGGGTCGGATTATAGTAAGCGGCCAGGCTGCTTGTCGCAAGATTACAAGAACATGTTTGCAATTTATTATACGAACAAATTGAGTAAACAAATACATAAATATATAAATAAATAAATACATGATGCGCAGTATCATTCATTGCTCGAAAATCCTTCTAGCGCCGCAGCGGCCGACCCGCTCAATATAATAATAATGATAATAATAAATCTTTTATTTTCTATTATAATCACAAATATAAAAAAATGTCGATCGGAACCTTCTTGTAAGCTTAAATGGCCTGTGTCAGAAGGTTCCGCAATATAATTCGACCCTTACTCGTGTCAAGTCGAGTTAAAATATCTCTCGTATTTCGTTTAATTTTGTTGTTTCATTATAGAAGAAAACTTTACCACAAGTTTGGCACTTTTAAGGAGCTACTAAGTTTATCAAAACTATTATTATAATTTTATTCAAAATACAAAAGAGAATACTCCAATTTTAAGTAAACGTTTTCATCTCATGATCCCCTCTCGAAACTTTCTAAGCCCAAGTCGAAATTAGAAAATTATCCCTGGGCTAGGATTAAACTTAAAACTTCTTGTTGAGTCAGTCAAAATGTTCTATTTTAGTTGAATTTATTTTTAGAAATTTATTTGGAAGCAGTTAGGTAGAAGTTGTACTGTGAATGGTTTTTAATGTTAGCAAATATCATACAAAGCGAGCACAAGAAGCTCATTTTTGTACATTTCCTTATACAAATATGACAATTTAAATATGAAAACGATATAATGCTGAACTGTCGTCCCACAAGGCAGCGTTCTTTGTCCATTACTTCAAATACTATACACTGAACGCTCTAAATCGAATTACGCAACAGGAAATGCTAACAACGCAGCAATGTATGCTAAAATGTGGTTAAGATATATGAAAGGCGATGTAATGTAAAATAACAAAGGGAATAAGCCATCAGGTCGTCCAAAGCTTTTATCCCAATTGGATTGTTTAGAGTAGATACATATCTGCCTGTTGAGGACATCATTTGTTCACAAATAATATAAAATCAAGCATTCTGTTCCACGAAGCAAATATTTAATATGTTTCGAGATATTCAAGTGCAACTATACTATACTGTCGACGGCTGATGTGGCGCAGTGGTAGTGTGACTGTCTGCGACGCAAAGGTTCCGGGTTCGATTCTTGGTGGGGCACTAACAATATTGATATTTATTACTTTGTTAATTTGTTCCGTCTGGTAAGGACATTGCAGATTGAACCACCGTTCCGTGCTTCGAAGGGGACGTTAAGCCGTCAGTCCCGGTTGCTGTCTTTAATTACTTAGATGGCAGTCGTCACACACCCATGACAAAGGCCTACTAGTGGTATGCGGTTGAAAAACTCTGTCAACAGGTTTCATCGTTTCGTCTCGGTTTCCCACACGAAAAGAATATCGTAATGTTTTTTGACTTGTATAAGCTCATTGATAGGTAGGCGTACCTTTAAGACGAGTGTAGCCGTGAACAGCCTCGACAGTGGCGCCTCTTCACAAAAAAAAACTCTTTATACATACAATCTGTCAAGTTTTTAGTATTTACCTGAAGTGAAATAAGAACTGTCCTATGACTTAGACTAGAGTCAAGAGTAAACTCATCCTTAATAAAAAAAAAACCGGCAAATCTCAATGAAATATTCGTAAAAATTTGGCTAAAAACGGCCACTTTTAGTATAAATTACACATATCACGCCTATAATCCCTTGCGGGGTAGGCAAAGTATAAATGGCCGCATTAAACGGACACTTAAGGCCCTTTTCCTGTCATGCGTATTTTCGCCCGCGCGCGGATCCGGTCCGCATGCGGACCGCCCGCATCCTATCATTTGATGCATGTTTTTCCTATGATGCGGCTAGCACGCGCGCGGAACGCGGATTGGATGCGGGGGCGGTAAACGAAATCCCTGTCCTGCGTGTGGCCCGGAGCGTGCTGTCACCCGCATGCGGACCAGATCCGCGCGCGGGCGAAAATACGCATGACAGTAAAAGGGCCTTTACGCCACGTCTGACAAACATTTGAGGGTCATCCGGAAAATTGTGTATCGCAGTAGAGACAGGTTGTCAACCTATCGCCTAAATTGCAATACACACCCTCTAGTCCCTTAGTCGCCTCTTACGACACGCACGCAGAAGAAATAAGGTGATGCTATTCTGAGCCAGCATCACACAGAAAAACACGCATACTAATATTTATATTGTTTGTTTTTGGCGGCTGTTTATTATTTACTTAAATGTTTTTTTCAATTATTAATTTTTTCGCAGTTTTTGGCTCCTAAACGTAGTTTAATTTATCAATGGATTAATTCAAATTGACACATGACACTTGTATAATAAATATGACCACACAGCGATTCACCATAATTTCTAATATATAATAATAAGTGATAATACTATCCTAGATCAAATAAAGTAATTTCATTTTCATTTTCATTTTTCGTTCGTATTTTTAGCGCACTCTAACACATGTGTCTGTCAGACGAAAGGAAATTGCGAATTTCGATCTTATTTCCATACAAATACTACTTGACAGACGCATCCGTTACGCATTGTAACGTATTCTAGTCGTATTCTTATAGGAATAAGATCAAAAACCGCAATTACATTTCGTCTGACAAACGCATGCGTTACGGTGCGTTAAAAATACGCAGTGACGGACGACAAGTAGGAAAATCGAATTTATTTTCTTTCTATTTCAATTTGAAACAAATGTCGTTTACAGATGGTGGTGGCGTAAAGTTACATGATGTGTGATTAACCTGGCCAACCCCGAGGCAGTGCCTTTGTTATCATTTTTATCCGGCCGAGCTGGTTTTCAATTAGGTAGGACAGTATAAAAAAGAAAATTGGGTTACACATTACACACATTTTTCCAATGACAGATCAGACGTCAATAAGTGATAATCTTAGAGTGATAATACTGTCCTACATTGAATAAAGAATTTCATTTTCATTTTCGGTACGGTAGATATATAGTACTGAATGTATTTTTACTGTAGCGTGGGTGTTGTATTACCAATTCAAGATAAAAGGTTGTATCTGGATCCTTTCATAAATGTTTTGTATATTTTCACTGTGTATTGTGTATTTTGTATTTTATTGTTGAACTGAATTAATTGAAATACTCACTCATCCATACATAGTACCATTATGCTTTTCGAGTGGGGCATCGAGTCGTCCAACGACCCGTCGAACCCTGGTGTCAGAGCCTTAAGGTCATTCTGCATTGAGATAGTCTCCGTACATTGGACAGAATATACAAGTACCTGCAACAAAAAAAAAAACAAACGATTAGAATTGCATTAATATTTTTCTAGATTTCCAACCAGCGGTTTCACCCGCTGCCACTCATTTTTCCGTGGTATAGTTGTTTTCCTGCGGTAAAAAGTGGCCTATGTGTTATTCCCAGTTATTTTCTACCTGTGTTTCAAATTTTATTCAAATCTGTCAAGCCATTTGAGCGTGAAGAGATAACAAACATACATACATACACTAACTCTCAGATTTATAATAATTAGTAAAGATTTTTGAAAACGTGCAAAATTTTAAGCGCGGGCAGGATTTGAACCTTCGACTTTCGCATTACTAGTGGCGACGCCTCTTCCATCTGGGCCACCGCAGCTCATTCCTTTCCCGTAAATTTTGCAAGTGTATTTTAATGCCAGTAACGCGTGGCACGGCTCCATCTACCGGGTTAGTTTTGCAATTAGTAAGGATTGATAATTTGTGAATATTATTTCTACTGCATTTAAACAACAAAAATCAAACGTCGGCCGCAAAAACACTTTTTTTTCCAAACGAAAAAATATTTTCTGCAGATTTTAACACAAACTTGTCAATCAACATCGATTTGCATTTTAAATATTTCATTAAACTTAAACAGCCGCAATAATCCACCACTGGACATGGACCTACCCACGGGTAGAATTGGGGTGATGGCAGTATTAAAACATGCTTATTACCAATTCTTATCAAAGTTTTTTATTACCAATTCCACCACAGCGCAACAAAACAAAAAAAACCGACTTCCCATCGACGGTTGACGGAGATGCGCGCGAGTGCGCACGGACAGACGCATCGTGCGCCTGAGCGCATAAACGCGGTCAAGTGGAGTCAAGAGTCAAACTTATAGTAAGGGGGTGACGCATGGATTGTAAGAAAGGGTGCTACTTTATAAAACTAATAAGAAACTACAGGCTACAATAATATTTTCTTGAGTTTGCACAACTATTACTCATCACAATAAAACAATTTTAAACGGATTTAAGTTGTGTTTATTTCGGATTTTACAATTCCTACGTTTCGAGTTTTGTATTGCGATACAATCTTACTTCTTTCTTTATGAATGTACTGTATTATTTGTGACAATGCAATAAAAATATTCAGCTTACCAAATTGTATCGTATAACAAGAATAAAAAATAACAAATTTAAAAACACGACTGCTTTCGGAGATAAAGCCTATGACACTCGGGATAATGTAAGCATTCTTCCGATACAATTCCCGTTCGAATCTGGTCAGTGGTAAACGAGTTTCAGTCTTTTAATGAATCGCACATAATACATACATTCATGAACTCTAAAAACATACATACATAAATCACGCCTATATCCCTTACGGGGTAGGCAGAGTGTTAACGGCCGTAAAACGGATATTAACACCACGTCTGACAAAAGCTTGAGGGCCAACTAAATAACTGTGTATGACTAAAGTGACAGGTTGTCAGCCCATAACCTAAAATTGCACACATCTCTCGAGTCCCTTAGTCGCCTCTTACGACACCCATGGGCTAGAAATGGGGTGATGCTATTCTAAGCCGGCATCGCACGGCATAAACATTACACTCCTTTTTCGTTGAGCAGTCATGTAAAAATATCCACAAGAGGTGATTTCTACCCCATATAATTGAGTAAATTGCTTGACTGGGACAACAAAATGGCCGCGACCTTGATCGCGAGTGTTACGCGGCGGATGCACGCTTCGCTGAGCACTCCTTGGTACATCTTTACACTGTGCGACTTGCAATTTATGAATCGTAAGGTTTAAGGCAGTGCCGAGAACGACCTCGACAGTGGCGCCACTTCACAAAAAAAAGTTTTCTCTTTATACAAACAATCTATCAGAATTTGCCGTGTGATGCCGGCTTAGAATCACCCCAATTCTTTCCCGTGGGAGTCGTAAGAGGCGACTAAGGGACTCAAGGGTTTGTATTGCAATTTTAGGCGACGGGCTGACAACCTGTCACTATAGTGATACACAGTTATCTGATGGACCCTCAAACTTTTGTCAGACGTGGTGTTAATATCCGTTGAACGGCCGTTAACGCTCTGCCTACCCCGTAAGGGATATGGGCGAGATTTATGTATGTATGTATGTATCTATCAGAATATCCGTTGCCCAAGTTTTTTGTATTATCCTTAAGTAATATTAAAACCTGCAAACTCAATGAAATATTCGCTGTAATTAAAGTTATGGCAATTAATACCGAAACTGGCTGTTTTTCGGTACTTTATCTTGAAGTAAGCTCTAAGTTTGTCAATAGTGTGTCACTTGGATATGAACGGTGGACTGTTGTAGGCTCATATGTAAATGCATAATATGCTGATGTTTTTGTTTATTTCTATAGAATATTACAATGGAATAAGAATATACATACATACATGAACTCTAAAAACATTACACTCCTTTTTTGGTTACGCAGTCGTGTAATATATAAGGTCCTATTAAATTCAGTGCAAATATTTTTAGGGTGAGTTCTACTCGTAAAACTGAACAACATTTCCCAATAAATATAGCTCGAAATATGAAAATAAAAATTGGACCTACCATACAACAATGTTCAAAAAAAGTGTCACTTTCAATTTTATTTTTCGTATTTCGACCTTATGGATATTTCGACCTAAAGGACCTTATAGATCGGGGCGCAGATCGTTCGACTAACATCGCTTGTTGTAAAGTGACGTGGCAAACGGCGCAGGCCCTCGCAAGGATTCACGCTTGAGTGTGTTTAGTGTGGCTTCGTGTCCTCCTTACCACCTCTAAATGGCTTTTTCTGTTAAAGCCAAATAAAACTGTGGTTTTAGACGAAGGGTCTTAAAAGAATGTTTCTTGGGGAAAGTTGTTCACTTCTTGAATTTTCGCTAAAGGTTACTAGTAAAATTTCACCCTATATAAATCAACATACACATACACATATCACGCCTATTATCCCTTACGGGGTAGGCAGAGCGTAAACGGTCATTTACGCCACGTCTGACATATATTTGAGGGTCATTCCAAAAATTGTGTATCGCCATTAGTGACAGGTTGTCAGCCCAGCGCCTAAAATTGCAATATACACCCTCAAGTTCCTTAGTCGCCTCTTACGACTCCCACGGGAAAGAAATGGGGTGATGCTATTCTAAGCCGGCATCACACAGCACGTATAAATCAACGTTACTGCAAAATGATTCCTGTCTTATTTTTAACTTGCACTTCTTACTTTGACAACAAAATACAGTGTAAAAACATAGCAATTTAGAGAAATAGTCTGTTATTACCCCGCGCACCTAACAAGGTAGCAATACCTTTTGATATCTTATTTTAGAATAACACGGCACAATGTCACAGTTAGAAAAAATAACAGCACGTTAGACTTTTAATGCGCATTTCAACAATCTACCACCCTTAATCGAAAACTTGTGTACATTAATCCGGATATTTTGTGACTGATTTCGTGAGTAGGTAGCTTCAATATTCAAACGATCTAGGAAATTAAAATATGATCAGAAATTAACCAAAAGACCCTTAAAATGTCATCAACAGCGAGACATCGGGTCGTTTTGCGTGGAACCCGGACGTTACGCTTGGCAATTAAGAAATAGATGGCGGTAGAACAAAAATAATTCATATTCTAAATAGAAACATAAATAGAATAGTCTAACACTTTAGTCATCCGTGACCACGGGCTATGTTAAGAGCTCGAAACGTAGGAATTGTAAAATCCAAAATAAACACAACTTAAATCCGTTTCAAATTGTTTTATTGTGATAAGAAATAAAGAAACCTATGATATAGACCAACACACTGATCGGTGCAAACCATTAATACGGTTGCTTGGGTGAGTTACGTGAGTATTCGTATTAAGCTTCTTGACTTAATTTGGCCGCTAGCAAGTATTTTATATTGTTATTTTATTCTACTATGGCTAAGTTTCATCGGTAGAATTGGTTTTTAAGTTTTGTAAAGCCTTATACTGTTTATATTTATTGCTACTATGACTCAGTTTACTATTTGATTGAAGTCATCGCCGGTAGAAAAATTGAATTATAGGTTTTATAAGAAGTTTTACTGTTGTTTAATTATTCTACTGTGGCTCAGTTTACTATTTGATTAACATCGTCATCGGTAGAATTGATTTATAAGTTATTTAGGCGTTATACTGTTATTTGTTGCTACTGTAGCTCAGTTTACTGTTTGATTGACAACGTCACCGGTAATACGCTGGTAATAGGCAATAATTTACCCTGTAATTTGTAGCACCTATCAAGTAACAGGTGTTGTGTTTCCGTACTATTACTAATTGCTTTAGTAATTTTGTTTACTCATATACTTAGACTACGGTTCGTGTTTTCATACATTTCATAGAAAACATTAAATGAGTACACAGGGTGTAAGGGATAGTCTTTTAAATGCTGATAGGATGCATTCAGAACATAAAACTGAAAAACTTTCTCCATGGAATATGTTTCAGGAAACGTAATTAAATATGTTCTCATAGTTAGGCCACTCAGATTGTGATTTTAAATGGGAGAACGTTTTGTTACAATTCTTATGATACAGGAATCATTTTATTTCGAATTTGTACTTAAATCTAATAATCCTATTCTGAGGCTTCGAGATATATGCATTTTTATGAAGATTAAATTTTTCAAAGTAACATTTTTGGAAGTCTGTAAAAGAAAGTGTCAGGAAATAGGTTTTATAGTAGGTATCAAAGAAAGACCATTCTATATTTCAAAACGGGTCTTAGTCTCCTTTTCGTGTGGGACACCGAGTCGTCTAACGAACTAAACCCTGGTGTCAGGGTTTTTTAACCACCTGCTACTAGTGGGTTCAAAACGAGTCTTTACTGAATACCCCACTACTTCAACCCTTTTGCGGGGTTGTCCACATACTATGATTTAATTGCAGAGTCATAATATGAAAATTTTGAACAACTTCAAGGAAAGGTTTTTGCCGCGTGGTGCCGGCTTAGAATAATATCATCTTATTTATTTCCCGTGGGAGAAACTTCTTTCATTGATTCGCTTGGAATAAATGGTTTTGCTCCCATTTATCCAATTCTTCTTCATCGTGTCAATGGATCATAGTTATATTTTGGACTGCCAGTATTTGGCGACCGCAATGGCATTCTCATTAGCCAAGTTCAGATCCTCTTTGCTGCAAGAGACTGGCAAAAGAGGGCATGATGTTAGGTGCGCCATAGATTGCGATGGGGCTCCACAGTCGCAGAGCACTTGCGTTTTGTCGATGAAGCCCCACTTCGCCATGTTTTCTCTACAGCGGCCAACCTGCGTTCGCAACCTGTTTAGAGATTTCCAGGTTTGCCACGGTAATTTATGTCCCCGTGGCAGAGTCTCGGACGGTGGAATAAATCCAGGTGGCGGCGCCCAGCGTGATTTCCATAGCTGCTCTCTGGTATGTTGTGGATCAGCGTTTGTAGAGGCCGTACACCTCAGGAAGCTACTCCGGCTTTTGAGACGGGCGTGAGGCATAGCGTGGTTGTACAGTGGGTGACGACAGTCAGTTTCCTGTTTCAGTTTTTCCACTGCACAAGCTACTTCTCGGCGGACGTCTGGTGGAGCAATCCCAGCCAGAGGGTACAGCATGTTACGCGGAGTAGGTTTTAGGCACCCTGTTATTATGCGGCACGTCTCGTTCAAAGCCACGTTGACCTGTTTGGCATGGGTAGAGCGGTGCCATACTGGACATGCGTATTCGCCTGCGGAGAACGAGAGGGCAAGGCCAGTTGTTCTTAAAACGTGAGGAGCAGCTCCCCAGGTGGAGGACGTTAATCGCTTCAGCAGATTATTTCTGGCACTAACTTTCTGCATTGTGTTTACGCAGTGGGCCTTATAGGTCAAAGATCTGTCAAGCGTAATGCCCAGGTACCGGGGATTTGCACAGTGCTCAATGTCCACGCCACGCCACGATAATTTAAGAGCTCTTCCTGCCTCTCGGTTGCGTAGGTGGAACGCACAGGACTGAGTTTTGGACGGATTTGGCCGTAGGGCATTCGCGTCATAATACTCGTCAAGTGCGTCTAGTGCAATTTTGAGGGATTCTTCTGCTTTTTCGAAGCTCAGCGTCTGAGCAGCCAGTGCAAGATCATCTGCATAGAGGAAGTGTTTGGTATTCGACGTTAGTGGCTGATCGTTGGTGTAAGCATTGAATAATGCAGGAGCCAGCACACTCCCTTGAGGTAGCCCGTTCTTCTGGCATCGCCATCTACTCTTAGAGTTGTTAAGACACACTTGGAACCTTCGGTTATTCAGCATCTCTCTAAGCATGTTAACAAAACCTGAGTCTTTAGTCATGACATGCACTTTTGTCAACAGTCTTCTGATATTAACTGTATCGTAGGCAGCTGTAAGATCTACGAACACGACTCCAGTTACTTGTTTAGTTTCAAAGCCATCTTCGATGTGCTGAACTAAGCCTAAAGTTTGACTTGTACACGATTTTCCTGGTCTGAATCCAGCTTGCTCCGCTATCAGAGATTTTTCCATGATAGGTGTGAGGCGGTTCAGCAGCATCCTTTCAAAGAGCTTAAATTAATGACATAACAACGAAATGGGACGATAGCTTTTAGGATCTGAAGGACTTTTGCCTGGTTTCAGTAGCGCTATTACTTTTGCCTGTCGCCATATTTTTGGGATCTTAAGGCTGCTAAGGCAAGAATTAAACATGGCTAATAGCCAAGATTTATATTATTTAGCATATACCTAAAAATTATTGATTTATATTATTTATCCAATTGAAATAATATAAATCAGAATTAGTAGAATAAGCGTGACATATGTATGTATGTCAAGGTTTATAAATGGCTTAAAATCAAAACCCTTCTATACTAAATTTTAAAACACTTCCCGTGTTAGGTATAAATTTTTTGAAAACTTGCAATAAGTAGTTCAAGCCCAGGTGATAAAGGCGTTACTAGTGATGGCGAAAGTCGCAGGTTCAAATCCGGCCCGCAGTAGAAAATTTTGCATGTTTTAAAAAAAGACCCTTCTTATTCTTTTTACTGAGTCGGTTAAAAACTCCACCGTGGGAACTACCAGCCGGATTCTCTTGAACTCGCGAAGTTTTAGAAGAGGTTAAAAAAAAGAGCTCTCACGAGAAAGTAAGAAAAGATGTCAAAGTCTTAAACAAGTTTGAGTGGGAAAGGCTTTTTATGTTCATTATAGCTGGTTTCTATGAAATGAAATAATATTTTGTTTTTATTTGCGATGCCGTGTATCTTGTAGTGGAGAATGATGTCGCCTTAAACTCAGGGTGTTTCGTAAAGGTAACGTAGAGTTTCTGAACTTATAGCCCAGTATGGCTAGCTTTTCAAAAATTTTACAGTCGTTTATTCGGCTTATAGTAGAACCCAATTTATTATTTCGTGTCGTTTTAGGTATATGCTAAAATACTTTCGTTTACAGTACATAATAACGACTTAACCTATGTTTTTACACTATGTAAACCGTCGAATAGACAATACTCGTACATTTTATAATAGTAAATTTGCTTATAGACACTTAAAAATGCTATTCACTAAATGAGCTACCATACATTGAATCGAAAATTTACGCAAGCCTTAAAAATTACACAAAATTAAAAATGTTCTTTACAGATACACATTACGTAATTGTACAAAAACTAATCGACTTGAGAATTTTTGAAGTTATGCCTTCAAAAATGCCAGCCATACCGGACTGTTATAGCTGAATTTCAATCATGGTGTAGCTGAATTTCAATCATAGATGGTTGACGTTAAGCTGGCAATCAGTTGTTAAACTAAAGTGAATCCTATTTCATTACGTTACTTTTCCTGGCCTATGTACAAAATAAAGACCTACCTACTTGAATAAGGTCCCATTAAATTAAGTGCATTCAGTTCTAGTCAGGGTGAGTTCTACTCGTGAAACTGAACAACTTTTCCCAAAGGATATAGGATGACATAATATGCAAAAATAGGACCTGTATTTTATGACTTTCTTTGTATGGCAAGTTAAATTTTGATTATGGCTTATGATCTTTGGGAAAAGTGTTCAGTTTTACAAGTAGAACATGAATAGAACTCACCCTTTAAATATTTACACTTTTAATAGGACTTTATATTTCCAATAAAAAATTGCATAATAATCTCAGCAGCCAGCACATTTAGCAACTTTTTGCATCCAATAATTCAAAACTCTTGGATTATTTTTACTATAATTTTAATCTTCTTTGTCATTATGTTTATGAAAACAGAACTATCGGTAAATTACAACGTGCACCTATCTACCAATCGTTCACCAATAAGACCCACAGCCGTTTAGGCCCAGTGGGTCTTATTGATGACATGAAAATGAAAATGAAAAAACTTTATTCAATGTAGGATAGTATTATCACTTATTACAGACATTGCATTGTATTTTTTATTGAAATAAACAGATATTTTTTTTAATCTCCTAAACCTGACATATTGAATCCACTGCCAAAATCAAGTGCAGTTTGGTATTAAGGTGCCAACAGATGTAGCTTTAAATGTTGTATTGTTGTTGCCGTTTGATAGTTAAAATTCGTAAATCAGAGCATTATAGCTACGATTATGGCCACCTATCAGAACGGATTAATACAAAATAAGTACTTATTGATGTTTAAAAACTCACTTACATTTTTTGACAAAATCTTACAAACCAAATTTTATCTGATTATGTTAGTGATTCTAATTAGTGATAGGTTTACTAAGTAATTTTCAATTTCCTGAATGGCCATTGAATCTTTGTCAGACTTTATTTTTACGGCCGTTTACGTTTGCCTACACCCCGCAAGGGATATAGGCGTGGTATATGTATGAATGTATGTTACTACGTAAAACGCAGTATCACCAATAAGACCCACTGGGTCTAATCAGCAGTGGGTCTAACGCCTGCTCATTTCTTCCAAGGATGTTCTCAAGGGTCCTTATTATTACAATATCAGGTTGCCAGGCGACTACATTTTCTACTCTGCTGCATTACGACAGCTTGAGGATATTGTTTAAAGTATTGGATTACATAGATCGAGTGGATAAAAAGGTGAGGTGTGGTTTCGGCTTAGAATAGCATCACCCCATATCAACCCGTGGGTGTCGTAAAAAGCGACTAAAGGATAATTATCTAGGGAATGGGCAGTAGCGTTCTCTGTGATTAAAACACCTTGCTCTTCGCTAAAGAAAAAGTGGATAAAAAAGTGATGTTATGAATTTTACAAAGCAGTAACACAACAAGAGTACTTACAAAGTTAATTTCTATTGTTAGTTTATAATTGAAAGCAAGATTGAATCACAAGTATAGGGTCTTATCGGACATATTAAATATTTAAACTAGCAATTCTTGCTTATAATTGGGACCTCGGAAATGGTTTCAACGATTTTTATAACATTTTGTATGAAGGGTGTCTCGTGGGCAATTAATCGATCTTTGGCTAGTTTTTTCCTAAAATCTTTGTTTTAGTCTTTTTATTTGTGAGTGTTTTTGTGACGTAAAAATGTAGAACAAAATACTTTTGATTGATTTCTGATAAATACGGAAGACGGGTGGTGCCAACTACAACCAACCGATTTTCTACAGACACTATTATTACTTGTTCCCGGCGAATAGGGCAGACAGGGCACCGAGCCGCGACGCTTGATATTAATATTAAAGCAGCCCGTGGGAAAGCAACATCTGAATGCTAGTTTCATAGTGTTGCCAGGAATGGAATTTAAATTCTTCAGGTTTCAAAAAAAATAAACAAAATTTTGTTAGACATGCCGCAAGCTGGTTCAACTGTCACGTCGCCGCGACACTCGTCAGTGTAGGCAATGAAACTCGTGTTTTGGATGGACTCAATGGTGATTTAATATAGGGGGGAAGAACCCTAGAAAATGTACATTGATTAGAAATGTTATTTACAATGGTTACGGACTATTTTAACAAAGGTCTGGAACTAAATAAGGCCGAGGCAGACGACTTACCTCTAAGGGTTCAAATCAGTGTTCCAGATAGTTTATGTGGGCACTTCACCACTGATAAGCTCGAGGGCTTGTATGTGGTGGTCACACTGGTAACTTATAAGACACACTGTGTACACAAATAAACACTGGGGACACTAGCCCGTCACCAGCTTTACTTTAGGCTGCCTGATCTCCTGGAAAAATGGCGTCTTGGAACGACAGCGATTCAAACTTCAAATGTGAAAGATGAGATAGAAGTTGGTGGTGGACAGTGTTGACAAAATAGTGCGATGCCCGGAGGTCGCATTGCTACACAACTGGCCACATTTTGATGATGCAGACAGGATTCGAACCAGTGATCTTTGCTGTCAGCAAAAACGACGCACATAAGCTCTGGTCTAACTAAAACACTGCAATAAGAGCCACAGATATGATTATTTTATTTATAACAAAACTGACAAACAATGTTACTGCTCTCTTAAACGGCAGGGATAGCGCGCGTGCATGATAATTAAACCGGTTTTATTTAGACAATTTTGTACAACCATAACATTCTTAAAAAAGTATTACGTTATCATCAAGGATCTAACAGATAAGAGATACATATCAGTTACACAATTTAACAAACTAAAAAACAAAGTCGTGTCTATTTGAAACCTTTTTTTCAGTATTTCATCTACCGTTTTTAGGTCATTACCCAATTTTTAATTCTTTAATTTATATAAACACTTTCTTGTAAAAATGGCAGAATTAGACATTTTAACAGTATTTCTGTCGTAAACGTAAGATCTCGCAAAATTTTGAACGTCAAAATTATTGGCTGCTTTTTTCTGGCGCAGCCCAAATGAAAGGGATATTTTTTTCAGCAAGCACAGGGCCATAATATTACAATCACAAACAAAGAATAAATCCAACAGAAACTGCAGGAATCTACAACATGATGGTCACACACCGTTCGCTCGTGGTGTCGGAATAAGTTATTCTCTTGCAAATTAGTGGTTACTCTAAATAAAGACTTTTTAGTCCTTTTGTAGACGTAAGCAAAGTTAAGGAACACTATTTCAGTCAAAATCCTTTTAGCCGCGCTTCCGTAAATAGGTTTTTGCGTGTATTTTTACGTTTAATGCCATTACTCCATTTCTTTCCAAATTAAACTCGAGGGTTTCATGTGCATTACTATTTTAAGCGACAGGCTGACAAGCTGTCACCCTCGAGTCCCTTAGTCGCCTAGACTCCCACAGGAAAGAAATGGGGTGAAGTTATTCTTAGCCGGCATCACACGGCAATACCTAATAATACCCAATTATTGATAGCAGGTAACAAAAAAAGCAAGAATCACTCACTTCCCTCGAGAAATCTGTCGGATACAAGTTTGTTTGAGGCTGTATAAGATTGTATGACTTTGTATGAGATTGTATGGCTTCCAGGATTGTATTACATAACCGCCACAATCTGTTCGTGTGTTTGCACATGTTGTGTCGCAAAGGATGAAAGTTAAACTTAACTTTTTTAAATTTTATTTTAGTAGTTAGCTTTATAATATTAGTAGACTTAAATTCTGTACGGAAAGAGACTAGGCTTGGGAAATAAGCCAATAAGTGAACTAGTAATTTTTTCATAGGCACAGAGGTACTCTCGGCCGACGGCCGATGCGGCGCAGTGGTAGTGCGACTGCCTGCGGCGCAAAGTTCCGGGTTCGATTCCCGGTGGGGTAATCACGAAGTCGATATATTTATATTTAACATTTTGTGAATTTGTTCCCAGTCGGTTTGGGATATTGCAGGCTGAACCTCCTGATTGTTCTTAAGAAAGATGGTTGTTCGTTTCGAAGGGCACGTTTAGTAGTTACTGTCTATGATTACTTACACTCCGTTTAGTTAAGAATGACCTATAATGTAAACAAACTTTGTATGAATCTGACAGCTCGCGACTGTCAGTTACATACAAAGTTTGTAAACGGAGTTTAGATGGCGTTCGTTTTTCGATCGTGTCAGAGGCCTATTTAGAACTGTGTACGGGTGTCATTTTTTTGCAATTGATTGGTGTGTATTTTTTTTTTTGAAATAGTTATGTAGTTAAAAAGTGCGTTTTGGGAAAAGTCAGTCATTTGAAACTACCCGGTATTTTATAAAAAGTATAGTATAGTATAAGTATAGTATAGAGAGGGTTCAAATTTTCTCAATTTGTATAGGTCCAATTTTTTTTTTCGTCTTTTGAACTATGTTCCTTGGAAAAAGTTGTTCCTTATCACCAGCCCGTCTTGAGTTTTTGATATCAGTCACGAGGAAAATTTCACCCTATAGAATCCGGTGCAGAAAACCAATTATTTACATAAAATTGCTTTCAACAAAATCGAACCAATTTCTGACCGAAACTAGTTCAAAATGTCCTGAATTCATTTCACCAAACTGTTGCCAACAATGAAAATTTCCACTATAGCCGCGCAAATAAAATTAGCCTTTATTTTCGAGACAATACGATCTACAATCCAACAACTATTACCAGAAATGCTTTCTTGCTTGCGTACCGAATTGCGTTTTAAGACTGCTGTTTTGTTGCAAAAGATTTTCGACGTTGTCTCGTAGGAGTAAAGTCAATTCTTCCGTGTACAGTTTGAATGGTTTGGATACAGAAGGTGCAAGTAATATTGTTATTCCGTATTTTGAGGATTTTCTGCACCAAAAGCTTGCAATGGAATTGTAACGGTATTTCGTTCTAAGATTTTTAATATTCGAAATACGAAATAAATGTTGTCATTTCACTGTTTTTGGAATAAACGTGTGGCTCTAAACCACTTACGGCTATTTGTAAAACATAAAGTGGATTATAAAACGCTCCTTCATAAAGTTTATTCTGTAAGGAATAGTAGCATCAAGGATATCACACTTAAAAAAAAAAGTATGCACGACTGATATTTTTGTTCTAAGCTATAATTTTTAGAAATTTTTATTTAACTAGGGCCAAGGTAGGCACCTTATTTTCTGACCAATTTAGTTTTTTTCACCTAAAATGACAAAATATTGCAGCTATTTCTTCATTTAGGTTGCTACACCTTGCTATTCTTAATCAGTAGATTTTTTCGTACGTATTTTGTAGTCTGTGCAATTTATGCAATCAGTCATTACAAAGATAAAAATATATTTATTTTAATTTGGCATTGAAACAAACTGGTTTGGGAAAACTACGTCCTATCTATGTAAATTCAGAAATATCCATAATTCGCAACATTTCCATTTGCACTTACACGACGCATGTACTCATTTATAAGCTTGTAGTACACGCAGAGCGATACATAAAATATGCCTCGATATGAATATTTTTCGGCCGGCTACCGCTTATAACTGGTTGAAACCAGTTTACGCCGCTTTTTTGCAGGGTTGTCGCAGAGTGTTATTTGTGAACTGCGCTTTTGGGGATTTTGTAGAGTTTTCGTGTCAGGCATATTTTTGGTAAAGAGCAAAGATTTATTTAACTTGATACGTGTAGTAGTGGATGAAATTTGATTCTAAAGTGCTTCAGAAATATTTCTTTTTAGTGTCCTCTATACGCCACGATACATGTAATTAAAGAATTAATGTATGTATGTATTATTTCTATTGTACCACAAAACAAATTTAGAGCAACAGTAAAAGAAGGAATAATATCAAGAAGTACAAAGGCGGACTTATCTCACAAGGTAATCTCTCTTTGAGACAACCTTTGAAAGACTCAGACAATATGTCATTTGCAGGTAAACCACGGCGTCTTATATCTAGGTTAATAAATAATAATCAATTCATCTATTTTTTTTAATTGGACCGACATAACCTACCCACCTTCTCTTATTTTTTTTTATATGAGGTAGTTTTGGTTCTTTATATTTTACTTATGATAATTTAATTTTAAGTACCATTTTTGACGGCCTTTTATGCTCTGCCTACCCCACAAGGGTTATAAGCGTGATATATGTATGTAGATGTAATTTTTAACTGACTGCAACAAAAGAGCTTACGGTCTTATTAAAAAAAGTTAGACTTGGTTTAGGCTTTGTGACAGTGTCAAATCGTATACAAAAATATTTTAAACACCGCCTAAAAGTCGTCATCGAAACTTGACACTGGCGAAATCATAATGAAAACGCCATAAAAACAAGAAATTGAATTGAAGTTCAGCTAACTTTTTTGTAATAATACGGTTACAATTTGGCCTGTACATATTTTTACACGACTGCCCAACAAAACTGTGTAATGTTTTTAGAATGCATGTATGTATATGTGCGATTCTTTAAAGGACCGAAACTCGTAAATCACTGAATTATATCGGAAGAATCCTTACATTATCCCGAGTGTTATAGGCTATGCTTTATTTGAGAAGTAGTGTTTTAAATGTCTTTAGTTGGTTGTTGACCATCCCTAAAGCCCTCAGTATGCAATATAGGTCAGGGTAATTCTACTGATCATCGCTCTGATCAAAAATGTAACACATTAATACGATATAAATTATAGCATGCCTTTTTTCTGGGACTAATTTAATAGGATTTTAAAATTAAGTTGTCGGTGTAAGGTAGGTACTTACATGCACCAAACTTCTTCATTTCTAGTGAGACACCTAGAGGACGAACCACGAGAGACCATGTTAAGGTGGTTCTCCCACAAGTATCTGTATGGAAATAAGATACACATACATACACATACACATATCACGCCTATTGTCCCTTGCGGGGTAAGCAGATCGTAAAAGGTCGCAAAAAAAACGGCCATTTACACCACATCTCACAAATATTTGAGGGTCATTTGTAAAATTGTGTATCGCCATAGTGACATGTTGTCAGCCCATCGCCTAAAATTGCAATGCACTTCCTCGAGTCCCTTAGTCGCCTCTTACGACTCCCACGGGAAAGAAATGGGGTGATGCTATTCTAAGCCGGCATCACACGGCATAAGATAGGACTTCACAATTTCCTTTCACCTGACAGACCGTTAAAAAGCAGCGACAGGTGACAAGTGATAGAACCGCCAAAGCCGTCGATCCCAGTTGCTGTCTATGATTATTTGGATGGCATAAGTGACCATGGACGTACTATTCTTTTTTTTTTTATTAATGATGGGTTTGCTCTTGACTCTAGTCTATTCAAAGACGTACTATTTGAATAATACGTCCATGTAAGTGACACAATTCAATTCTTTTATTAACGGTATGTGTATCAAACGTAAAAGTCTAAATTTGTATTTTTTTACGGTTGAAAAATTTTGACGCCTGTGTTTATAGGAGCATTTTATCGACTTCATTTTTAAATGAAGTTTTTCTTCTATTTATGCTACGGGTCACTAGCGTTTCGTTCACGGCTTGTTGGGCGACCACGGCAGACAACATCAAATCGATTATGCAATCCGTTTTATTCAATAAAATGACTTTGCGATTATTTTGTTATTTCAGAACAATAAAATTAAAAATATTTAAACTTTTCCTGGTAATTCTACTCATTAATATTTGACCAACTTTGTAAACTGGACCATCTTCCTCTAAATATAAATAATATATTTGGGTAATTTCAAATGAACGAATTTTCTTACCTATTTGGATGACATTTTAGGAGGAAAAATTTCGTGTTACATACATAATACATTTTCTATAGGTTAGCCACTTCGCTCAGGTCGAATTTTGCAACAATAGATTTGTATTGTACATCAAGCACACATGTGTGCTGTTACGAGCGGAGTAGTTAGAACGTATATATACCTAATAGGAGTTTGGTAAGGCTGGCATAACTTACAAACATCTAAAGTCAATAATTTTTGTTTGAGCGGTATGCGTCCGTTGAGGACATTAAACATTTTGTGCATTTTTTACTGAGATTGAATTTATATTATAAAATATGCCAGTATTATTTTAAGGGGGTTTACATGTATTAAAACCCAATTTTAGTTATTTTTATCAACTGCAAACGAAATTGTGTTAGCATATTCTAGTGCGGGATCCAAAGGTTAATTGTAATAGGCCTAAGATTAAATAAAAAAACTTTGATGTACCTAAAATATATTTTTAACAATCCTGATCTGTATCCCAAAATTTCATAAAATAAATAGGGTTTGGCCAATAATCCAGAAACAGAAACAATAAAGAAAAAGTAAAAGGTATAAATAAAATAAAAGTATAATACCGGGGTATAGGTACTTACATCTTTATTTTCTATTTTAACAATTAAATTTTAAATTTACTGTTCTTTATTTGCATCAAGTTTTTGTATCCATTTATTTTCTTATATTAAAAATTCACCTTGAAATATTTCATTAATTTTCTGGATTGATTTCCACGCCGAATATTTCAATACATTTACATGCATTTCATTTCAGTTGTTTTAATTTCCCGCGGTTTTTCATTATACAATGTGCATATGCTAGCGAAATTTTTCATTAATGGATTCCTGCACAAGCCATTTTTATGATATAAACTTCATTAAAACGTGATATCAATTATTGAACTAGGTACATAGTAATCAGTTAGTAGTTATACTTTATTGGGATAGGAACTTGCTTTTTTGTAAATAAACCAAATCCGGTGTTTTACTACAGCAGATTTTAAATATTTTAGCTTAAACATTCCAGTTTCATTTCATCAAAACATACAAAAACAGAAGTAGCTGAACGATACGCTAGGAATTCACAGTCTTAGTTAAGGAAATAGGAAATCGTTATAATTATTTTATAAATAAGTACACTTAGTACTTATTTATAAGTAAGTTCATTGAATAAAGAATTTACTTATCTTATCTTTGTCGTATCAAAGGAAACGATCAAAAGAAAATAAGTTACAATTGAACAAATACTTTTTGCTCTTAAAACTTTATCGGTGTACTTTAAACACTTGCTCAAGCTTATATTACGCGACTAAACTAGAAAAGTCAGTACTCTCTTAATTAACTCTCACCTGTAGTATTCATCACGTTTACATTTGGTAGTACGGCCGATGTGGCGCAGTGGCAGTGCGACTGCCTGCGACGCAAAGGTTCCCGGTTCGATTCTCGGTAGGATACTCTCAAAGTTGATATTTATCATTTTGGGAATTTGTTTCTAGTCTGGTAAGAACATTGCAGGCTGAACCATCTAATTTTCCGAAAAGACAGCTGGTTCCGTGCTGTGGAGGGCACGTGAAGCCGTCGGTCCCGGTTGCTGTCTATGATTACTTAGACGGTGGTAGTTACACTACCATGTCAGAGGCCTACTATTGGTAATAGGCGGTTTAAAACTCTGACTCTAGGGTTCATCTCTCTCTTCTCCTACCGTGAGGGACGTCGAGTCGTCTTTGGACGACTCGGTGCCCCCTGTAAAACAAAAATACTAGTTTTTGCAACTGCCTTCACTAATTATATGCAGTTGCATAAATTTTTTTCTAAACACAAAAATTCCATAAAATAATCAGGGTTTAAGTTTACGTCACCCGGATGAAATAAATTAGGGAATTTTATAATAGAATTATTGTTGGCATAATTATTATTTTTCATTTAATCGAAAATCAAAAAGCATGACGAAAATTCTTATCTTGTTATGTTTCAGCCTTTGAGAAGTAACTGTAATTTGTATACACAGAATGCATAAAGCAAGTTTTTATACAACTGTTTTCAAATTTTAATCCGAACAATAGACCAGTGCAGATAAAATATTTATAAGCTTATAGTTTTCTCGTAGGGGAGAGTTATTTTTGTTACAACCAATAACTTTTCTTTCTTTCTTTTTCGTTTCTCGTCCACAAAAATCTGAGATTTCAAAGCTTTCCCTACATAAAATTGTAAGTAAGTTCCTAACAATAAAATCCGCAACATCATAAGTAGGTATGTTAACCTTTTTTCCTTTTAACACCTTCCGTGCGATTTAATGAAAGGCCGGTAAGATCAAAAAGCGTTTCGGTCGCGCTTAGAGAAAGAAACAATTTCAGAAGGAACTCTACAAACAACAGAATGAAGCAATGAAAAACTCGTCGCAACTGAACTTAGCGCTTACGAAAAAACGTGGTTTAACTGTAATCATCACTACAATATATAGTATATAAAATCACTTCAGAGATCCCGGTGCCTCGTTGTATACTTCGATCTTTAAAAACTTATAACGTATTTTGAAGCGATGATAAAAGAAAGAGTGGTGGAATATATGAAGGGAAAAGGTCGAATGCCCGCGGAAAAACAAGAAGCAGCGGGTGAAACCGCTGGGCTGGCTGCGTGTTATCAGTATAAACAGCCTGCGTAATCAAAAGGCCACCTGTTTAATCGCGAAAACTAAATAGGTCTATTTCAGAAAAACACAAATATTAAATATTATTTGAATCAAAGTGTTTTAATGTGTATGTTTATTTTTATTTCATCATAAAACATGAGTAGAAATAGCATCGTAAAATAAAATCAGTTTATTTGTGGCGAGTTTTTCATAGCTTCACTATGTTTGTTCGTATAATTTCCTCTGAAACACCTCTTTGCTCATAGGGGCCTCGGTTTCCGTCAATCCGTGGCGCTAGCTTCAGCTGAATAACACTCTTTGTGGCCAACGGACCAATTCGACGGTCTCAAGTAGAGAAGGGAGTCGTGGGAGTCAGTGAGTTGATTCAGTTATGATTTTTCTACACTAATATTCTAAAGAGGAAAGATTTGATTGATTGTTTGTTTGTTTGAATAGAATAGCCTCCAAAACTACTGGACCGATATAAAACAAACTTTTACCGTTTAAATCCTACGTTATCCCTGATGAATGAAGGCCATATTAAAATGTCTTATTCCCGCAGGAAAACTGTTAGCAGTGGTTGGAACCAGGCAGGCCGCTAGTTATTTATAATGGTAAAGCGTTGGTCGTTTTTTTTAAGTTCTGGAGTTTTCAATTTGTAGCCCCGGGGCCATTAAATCTACACCTTTAAATAACGTTAAAGTTAAAGTTAAATAACTTTGACACCAGCCTTTAGCGGGTCGTGGGACGACTTGTTGTCTCACACGAAAAGAAGAAATGCACTTGAAGTTTAATAAACCGTTGCTTTGTGATGCCGGCTTAGAATACGATCAGTCCGTTATTTTCCATGAGAGGCGACTAAGGGACTCGAGGATCTCATGTGTATTGCAATTTAAGGCAACAGGCTGACAATTTGTCACTAAAGCGATACATGATTTTACAGAAATGGCCCATATTTTAAAACGTGGTGATAGTGACCATATTTTCACCGCCGATAGGGTTCTTCCTACCCCGCAGGAGATAAAGACGTGATATGTATGTGTGTGTGGAAATGCCAGTGCTTCATGGATTTCTGGGAAACCTTGTTCCGTCTTTGATTCAGCTGATCATTTGACTCTTTTCTGACTGAGTTGATTCAAAACAGATACACATCACTATTTCATCTACAGCGTGTCTATAACTCAGTGGCACTATACAGGGTGGTGTGATTTGTGGTCCGGCCCGCGTATAAATCAAAGTTGGTGTGCGGAACCACCTGAGCAGGCTTTGACGGACGGCGGGACACCCTGTATAGCGAGTATACGTAAAGTGGCTTTTTCGGTTAAATGTAGTTAAATTTATAGCGTATAGGTAGGTTATGTTTTTGGTATCTAATGAATCTTTGTAGAGGAGGCCTATGCCTTGCAGTGGGTGGATGTGTGTATCACCATAGTGACAACCTGTCATTATGGCGATACATAATTTTCTAAGGGTTATTCACCCTCAAATTTTTGTCAGACGTAGCGTAGATGTCCGTTTTTTACAGCTATTTCTGCTCTGCCTACCTCGTATAAGATATAGGCGTAATAAATGTATGTATGTAATGTATTATAGAGGTAGAACTATGATTTATGCAAAAAATTAGGAGTTAGGTACTCTATGATTGCTTTAGCTAGCTTGTAGGAGCCTTTAAATATAAAGCTGTTATCATTGTAAGCTAAACCGTATTTGTTGCCCGTTAGTAAAATAGTTCCGTTCTTCGGATTGCACGTTAAGCCGTCGGTTGCAATCTATGACTTAGACGGTAGTCGTTACACAACCATGTCAGCTGTAAGAGGCCTACTTGTAATCTAGTAGGTGTTAGAAAATCCCTAACACCAGGGTTCATCGGGTCGTTTGTCGACTCGGTGCCCCACAAGATAAAAAACGAAGAATGTGTCGTAAGAATACCAAATTTTTAAAACACTTCCCGTGTTAGGTATAACAATAAAAACTTGCAATCTTGCCATGCCACGTGTTATTGGCATCAAGATCCACTTGCAAAAATAGTGGGCAAGGCAAGCGACGAGTCGCGGTAGCCCAGATGGAAGAGACATTGACACTAGTGACGGCGTAAATCGCAGGTTCGAATCATGCCCGCGCAAAATAAATAATATTGCATGTTAAAAAGATACGTAGTAAGTTTGCGTTTTTAAACCTCGTATACCACACACGACACGATGATTTGGAAATACAGCATGAATTGCGTATTGTCATAAAATAATGAATTGCAAAATATTGTCACACAATTCATACAAAAAAAAAGCACATTGCCTTCTCCAGTACAGTCACGTACAAAATCGTTAATTGTTAGATTTAATTCGATTTTGACGATTGTTCGTTCGAATAATTTAAACGCTTGCATATTTTAAATAATCTAAATTACTGGCCCGATGGCGTAGCGGATAGTCCTCTTGCCGAGGATTGTAGGTTCTATCTCCACACAGAACGGAACTTGTAAGCTATTTTGCAAATAGTTAAGTTTAGTTTTGGGTGTTTTCTGGTATTTATTTAAAAAAATATATTTATGTATCATATCAGCTATCTAGTTTCAATATTATAGGTTTTCCTTAGTTAGAAGCTAGATGGCGCTGTGCGTAATGAATGTCTTTGACTAATAACATAATAAAAGATTAATATTAAATTTATTGTGAAAACTAAATTTGTTTTTTTTTTACGTTAGAAGGCAAATGTCGTCTTTGAGTAGTATTGTACAAAAAAACTTCATGCCATTTTAGTATTAATAAACATTAAAATTTAAAATGTACAAATCAATTAAAACTTTAATTTACAAAGTAGTACTTAGATTAATATAAAACAGAATTGGCTATATTTTGAATGAGAAACAAGGCCCTTTTTTACAGCGCCATCTAGCTTCAAGTTAAAGAAATTAATTAATTTACTAATAAGTTAATTAATAATTATCGCAAGTTAATACTTACTATATTTAAGTAATTATGTTACTTAGGAACTAGATACTTGATATTTATACTTAAGTGTATATACTATTATGTAAATAAATACATTTTATACAAAAAAAACACCTAGCCTAAGACAAAAAATTGTGTCGTGTGGGAATTGAACCCACGACACTCGGCGTGGCTGGCAGGGGTACTATCCGCTAAGCTATCAGGTCACTCGAATTAAAAGTATATACGGCACTTGTATTTTCTTAAAACACTACAAGCAATTTTCCCACATCCTAGTTGAATACACGCAACAAATAATTCATCGTTCCACTCAACTCAGCATCACTCGAACTCTCGACTTAATACGAGAAATCTGTTTTATTCCGCTGCCTTTTCACCTTTTTGAAAAAGGAACGCCGTCACACGCTAGCAAACACCATTATCGAAAACTCAGCATTTTCCTTTGCGACTGTACGTACGGTGTCAGACGGAATTACGAGTTTCATTATTTGAGTCGTCGCGTGGGACTTTTGTTAGATTATTTTCGTATTTGCTTATGTCATTGAATGTACGGTAATGGAAATGTCAACTTGAAAAATTAATGGAAATGTGCTTAAAGGGTGTTGTGTTACAAAACTTTTAGACGTATTATCGTTAAATGACGGCCAATATGGCGCAGTGGTAGTGCGACGCAAGTCCTGGGTTCGATTCTCGGTGAGGCACTCACAAAAGTTTATGTTTATCACTTTTTGAATTTGTTCCCAGTCTCGTAAGGATATTGCAGGCTGAATCACCTGATTGTCAAGAAAGATGATTCCGTGCTTCGGAGCGTACGTTAAGCAATCGGTCCCGGTTGTGTTGTGTATAATTGCTTAGACAGCGGTCGTTACTAAACCAAGTCTGAGGAGGTATAGGCGGTTGAATAACTCTGAGATCAGGGTTCATCGAGTCGTTGGACGACTCGGTGTCCCACAAAAAAAAAATAGTACCTAATTTTTGCAACTACCATCACTGTTTAATATTTAGCGTTGTTATGCTGGGGTAGGTTAGGTATTGATGACGGTCTATGAATGCGGCGCGGTGCTCGATCGCACGCGTCGCTCTGGGCGTGTGTTGTCCCTTTCTCACTCGCAGGGCGAGACTGGCGACGTGCGCGCAGACCGCCTGACTGCGCCAAGCGGTGATTTCTGCACCGCTGTCAGTCACTCGAAAACCGTTCGGACGTCGAGTATCGTGTTTGTGCGGATTTCCCGCCACGAGTTTTGTGATGCCGCGTGTAATGGACGATTCAATTTGAGATCGCGCGTGTTGATGCATCGTATTATTGCGGTTCTCCTGGGTTATACTAGAATACCAGGCTTAGTGATTGTTGGATGTCTCGACGTCTTCCACGTGAGCGTCGCGTTGAATAGGCATCAGGTGGCCATTTTGGCCCGCGTTTGTACGACCCAAATTCGGGTTGGGTCACGCGTAATGACTAATATCAAAGTGAAATACGAACAGAAGCTGTGAGTGGTTTGAAGTGAATAACGCGCCAAGGCTGTAGTGGAATGCTGGGTGTCGATATCTTTTCCACCCAGCCCTGTAAGTACCCACGGAATTCCTCTTTGATCCATTCCCTGTACTTCCTTTCTCCGTTGGGTATTTTATGCATTTGGACCGGCGTTAACTGTAAGTGATAAATCTAGTTGTTTTAGTATAAAACTGTTTATGGTGTGTTCCCTTTAGTCATATTTGTTGTACCATATCATTGTGACTCCTTAGTACGAATTGCGGAATTCGTGGGGTGATATAATTTGGAGGTACTTACTTATAATCTAGTGCTAATACGTGTGACGTAACGCCAGATCGGCAGACGGTATTTACTACCGACTTGAGTTATGTAAAGGTTGGAACACATCATTTGCCAATTTCACTCAACTTAGTTAATTAGGTTAAATAGATTTAGGTTCACGTTTAATTCATAGTATGCGCTGCTATATTGTGCAGCGTATGTTATTTAGCGCTGCGTAACGCAGCCATTGTCTGCCTCCAGTTGAACTCCTGGTATTTTGCTCGAAATTTATCTGTGTAAATCGCTTCCACTGCGGGAGTTTGGCTTGGAATTAGACAATTTTTGGTAGCAGAGCGTGGTTAAGAAAACCACTAGATTTAAGATTATTTTAGTATAAGATTTTTAATCTACCTACATAAAAAAAAATATATTTATTGTGATTGTAGTGTGTGCCCTGTGTAGAATATCCTATCGGTAGGATCAGGGCCAATCAATTAGTGAATTGCTTGTTATTATCGTTGTGTTTACCCTGTGCGGATATCCTAACGGTAGGATCAGGGCCGATTGTTTACTATTATTTTTTTTTATTGTAAGGTTCGGTGTTACTTTGAGTTGGTACCATGGCTCCCACAATTACACAGCTTCAGGCAAAAATTAGAACGCACCTAATGTGGTTCGCGACTAAGCAGGCGATGGTCGGTCGCGGGGACCGAGAGGACGCACTTATCGCTTGTGCGCAACGGATTGACGAACGGGTCGCGGAGGTGTTGGATTGCCTCACTGGATGCGAGGAGTTATTTGATGGGACGCCTGATGAGGAGGCCAAACTTATGGTCCGGGCGAATGTGACCCAGTGCCTGGAGATGGGGCAGGAGATCCAGCAGGCGGCTGCTGTGATCACCAGGCGTAGGGCTGGGGAGCCGGACCCATCCCATGGTCCGCGGGGACCGGGGGTGCAAGTGCCCCTGCCGGCTGTGGCTATTCCGGTCTTCCACGGGGACTACACGGATTGGACCCGATTCCAGGATCTGTTTGACAGTGTGATTCATAACCGCACTGACTTGCAGCCGGCATATAAAATGGCACAATTGATGGCCAAGCTGCAAGGTGAGCCCCATGAGCTGGTAAAGCATCTACCAGTCGATGATGCAAGTTACGAGACGGCTCGCGGTTTGCTGATCGAGAGATACAGCAACAAACGTCTCATGATTGACCAACTCCTGGAACAGTGGCTCACCGTGCCGACCATCACACGAGGGACGGACCTCAGGGCCAAGGTCCTCAACCCTGTCTGCGTTGCAGTGAACGCTCTTGAGAGACAGGGGATGCCGGTGTCAGGCTATGATTATATCCTGGTCCACACGTTGTTGCGCCGCCTGCCGAGCGGCGTGGCCGCTCGTTTTGAACAGTCACACGGAGGTAAGACATCTGATTACCTCCCGACCTTCGAGGAGCTCAAGTCCTTCCTCGAGGCCGAGTGCAGGCGGGTAGATGCCCAATTTGGATAGTCGCCTCACGCGGAGTCTGCGGCCGCTCGCCGCCCGGAACGGCCGGGTGCACAGGCGCGAGACGGTAAGAGTAGGCCACCCAGGCGATACAATGTCGCTAATTTGGAATCGAGGTGTGCCTACTGCAGAGAGGCGGGGCATCAGGTGACTGCGTGTGAGGAGTTCGCTGCACAGCGGGTGCAGAAACGTCGTGGTGTGGTGCAGCAACGGCGTTGGTGCTTTAGGTGTATGGGGCCGCATCAGGTGCGAGAGTGCCCATCAAGCACCAACTGCAGGTACTGCCAGGGTGCCCACCATCAGCTCCTATGCATGAACCGCAGCGGAGATTACGGAGGCAGAGCTGACGCGGGTCAGCGGACGGAGTCTGCCCTACCTAGACGGGAGCAACGCTCCCCACCCCCTTCAAGGAGGAGTCCTCTTCCACCATGGTTTCAGGGACGAGGCCAGGGACATCAGCAGGTGATGCCCCCTTCACCACGCGCGAGACAGTCACCACCTCGGCAGCAGGTGCCGGAACAGGGTAGGTGGTCACAGGTCCAAGGTCAGGGGCACCCATCACAGATACGTGATGCTACGGGCGGGTGCCAACACCAGGGCCAGTACATGCAGTACTCGGCGGGTCTGAACAACATGGTGAGTTCCCATGACCCACGCATGCCTCTCCCCTTGGCTGAGCACCCGCGGCTACAGGCGCATCCACGGTACGCGCGCCTGCCGCAGGGTTACTATAGGCTGCCAGCCATGGCGTACAGGACCAGAGGTCCCTATCAGCAGGAGTGGGACCCACTCGAAGGTGTACGGAGAGAGGGGACCCCCCCGCAGGACGCGGACACTCCGCGCTTAGATTCCTGCTAGGTAATCGCCGCCTACACGCCAGCTTCGGCCCCCCGGCCAATTACGGTATTGTTGCCTACGGCAATGATTTGGGTATGGGGATACGGTGGCCGCAGCATACAGGTAAGAGCCTTGTTAGATACAGGGGCTCAGGGTTGTATTGTATCTAGTAAGCTGGTGAGTAGGCTACGCTTAAATATAAGGCCCACAACGGATGGGGCTGTAGGTATTGGAGGTGTAGATGTGCCTGACGTTCGGGGTCAGGTGAACTTCGAGTTCACATTAGGTAATACAGGTACAGGGGTCAGCTATCATGCCTCAGCAGTGGTGCTGGATGAAGTGGTAGGGAAACTTCCTCAGGTTCGGTTACCGTCAACGGTACGAGGGTTAACCACAGGCTTAGAGTTAGCTGATCCTGAATTTGATACTCCTGGTACGGTGGACGTTCTCCTCGGGTCAGACGTCCTCGGGAGATTCTGGTGTGGCAGAAAACGGGTACTTCAGCAAACTGGTTTAGTGGCCGTTGATACCACAGGGGGGTATGTTATTTTTGGCCCAGTTTGGAGACCTCAGGACCTACCAGAGGGCGATACGGTTCTCTATGGTAGTGTGTTGTCGGAGGTGCTGCAGAGGTTTTGGGAGTCTGAGGAGCCACCCACAGCGGATAGACGGAAGCCAGAGGATGACGAGTGCGAGCTGTTCTATCAGTACAACACTGCACGAAGTTCGTCAGGTAGGTTTGTTACCAGGCTGCCATTTCTCCCAAACCGCCCCTCCTTAGGTAGTTCGCGACAGATCGCGGAACGGAGACTACTGGCTATGGAGAGAAAGATGAAGCGAGATGCAGCACTTCGGCAGAAGTATATCGAATTCATGAGGGAGTACCTAGAGTTAGGCCACATGTCGGTGTCCAGCATAGATTGGAGGTGTGTCGAGCATTACTATATACCACACCTGGCTGTTTTGAAATCACCGGAGGCGAAGATACGGGTAGTGTTTGACGGTTCTGCTCCTACATCGAATGGTGTGTCTGTGAACCAGTGTCTGCACGCGGGTCCCAAGTTGAACCGGGACATTGTGGACATCCTCACAGATTTTCGGTTGCACCAAGTAGCGTTCGTCGCAGACGTCAAAATGATGTTTCGCCAAACAATTATACACCCGGATGACCGTCGGTACCAGCTGATTTTGTGGCGTGAGAGCCCTGACGAGCCGATGGTCACTTATGAGCTTAACACGGTAACGTATGGTCTGAAGCCAAGTCCGTTTTTGGCAGTACGCACGCTGCGAGAGTTGGCCGCACAGGAAAGGGTAAGATTCCCTCGAGCCGCAGCAGTACTGGATCGCGACGTCTACGTGGATGACATCTGCACGGGTGCAGATAGCGTGCAACAAGCACTGCTACTACGAGACGAGCTGATCGCGATCATGGAATCAGGAGGTTATGAGTTGCGGAAATGGCTGTCCAGCTGTCCAGAGCTCCTGGCCGGGTTGCCAGGTGAGTTCCAGCAGGACCCGCACCTTTTCGAGAACCCGGACAATCCAAATACGTTGAGCATCCTAGGGGTGCAATATAGGCCAACGCATGATGTCTTTACGTATCAGATCGAGCCAGACCTTTTGCAGAAGACTTGGACGAAGCGTTCGGTATTATCGACGATCGCCAGAACTTTCGATCCTAACGGGTGGATCGCACCGGTGACGTTCATGGCGAAGTGCTTCTTGCAAAGGTTGTGGCTAGCAAACTTGGGTTGGGACGACCAGCTCTCCGGAGAGCTGTTGAATGATTGGACCAAGTTTGTGACCACCTTACCAGGGATCGTACGCATCGCCATACCTCGCCAGTTGCTCCCATCGGTGGGATGTAAGGCTACCCTACATGGGTTTTGTGATGCCTCGGAGCGAGGGTACGCGGCAGCTGTCTATTTGCGGACAGTCAGTTCAACGGGAACTGTAGACGTGCGTCTAGTTATGGCCAAGAGTAAGGTGGCTCCGGTTAGGACAAGATGGACCATTCCAAAGTTGGAATTGGCGGGAGCAGCGCTTCTCACGCGCTTGCTACATCATGTCGCTAGTAATCTACGCGGTACCATCAATTTGGATGAAACGGTGTACGCATGGACCGACAGTAGGATAGTTCTGTGCTGGTTACAGACGTCGGTACATACTCTTGAGGTTTTCGTGGCAAATCGGGTGTCACAGATTAAAGGATCGGAAACTCCGTTGGTATGGAGACACGTACCGGGAGAACAGAACCCAGCGGACTGCGCCTCACGGGGATGTAGGGCCCCTGATTTGGTAGGTCACTCACTGTGGTGGGGACCTCAGTGGCTGACTGAGTCACCTGAGAGATGGCCATACAATGAGTGCGGGTCGCCGCTTGGGCCACCTGATCGAGGTTTGCGAGTGAACGTAGGGCAGATCGTACCTAAGCCTAGTGCGGCTTTCTTGCTGGAACGATACAGCTCCCTCGACAAACTTCTAGGGGTGACAGGTTGGATCAAACGGTTCGTGAACAACTGTAGAAAACCTCAAGCAGAACGGAACTTGGCACCTGTCCTCTCGCCTGCGGAGCGGAATGCGGCTCTAAGTTTATTGGTTAGGGTCGTCCAGGCGGAACATTTTGAGGAAGAGGCCAGGCTGCTCAGGGATGGCCGTGGAAAGCTGAAGGGAGGTCTTGTGCGCCTCAACCCGTTCGTGGACGAGCATGGAATGCTCCGGGTTGGAGGTAGACTTCGGAACGCTAACCTGCCCTTTTCAGCACGGCATCCGCTGTTACTCCCAAAGAAGGGACCTTGGGTAGAACTTATAGTTAGGGATCGTCACCAGAAAAACTCGCATGCGGGCTGCAATGCACTTTTGGCTATTCTGCAGCGCGAGTTTTGGATCTTGTCTGGACGACGTACGGTACGGAGCATTGTGTTTCGGTGCTTGCCTTGCTATCGGTTGAAGGCAGCCACAATGCAACCTCAGATGGGAGACCTCCCACCGGACCGGGTGACGGAAGCCTGGACGTTTGCGGGTGTGGGAACGGACTTTGCGGGGCCTTTTATGGTAAAGGCATCACGCCTTCGCAACGCGAAGTCAATCAAGGCGTATTTGTGCGTGTTTGTGTGCCTAGCAACCAAGGCCGTCCACTTGGAACTCGTGGCCGACCTCACTACGGAGGCTTTCTTAGCAGCTTTAGATAGATTTGTGTCGCGAAGCGGGCGACCAGCGCTGATCAGGTCGGACTGTGGTACCAACTTTAAGGGCGCTGATCGATGTATGAAAGAAATTATAACGTTTTTATCGGAAAACGAGGAAGCTATCGGCACGAGCCTCTCCCGTCAGGGCATTAACTGGGTGTTCGATCCACCAGGATGCCCCCACTGGGGTGGTATATTTGAAGCGGTTGTAAAGTCCGCTAAGACGCATTTGATGCGCGTTATAGGTTTAACGATATTAACCTTTGAGGAGCTAGCGACCGTGTTTTGTAAAATTGAGGCCGTTCTCAATTCACGTCCTTTGTGTCCGCTTAGCTCAGATCCGAATGATCTGGAGGCCCTGACACCAGGGCATTTCTTAATTGGCCGACCACTTAACGCCTTGCCAGAATACCCCTACACAGAGGTCAGTAGCAATCGTTTGACGCGTTATGAGTTGCTGCAGCAAATGTCTCAGAATTTTTGGAAGCGATGGTCGCTTGAGTATTTGCACATTCTGCAGCAACGCCTTAAGTGGACGGACAGAACTGAACCCCCTCGCATCGGAGATCTCGTTCTGGTTAAGGATGCCAACCTGCCGCCACTGCGATGGCGCAGAGGGCGCATTCTCAACTTGTTCCCAGGTAGTGATGGCACTCCTCGAGTCGCGACAGTTCAGGTAGGGGATTCAGTTCTTAAGCGAGCAATAGCAACGCTATCTCGTCTCCCCAGTAGTGAATAGGCCTAAGGGATTCGGCCTAGGGCGGGTGAATGTTTAATATTTAGCGTTGTTATGCTGGGGTAGGTTAGGTATTGATGACGGTCTATGAATGCGGCGCGGTGCTCGATCGCACGCGTCGCTCTGGGCGTGTGTTGTCCCTTTCTCACTCGCAGGGCGAGACTGGCGACGTGCGCGCAGACCGCCTGACTGCGCCAAGCGGTGATTTCTGCACCGCTGTCAGTCACTCGAAAACCGTTCGGACGTCGAGTATCGTGTTTGTGCGGATTTCCCGCCACGAGTTTTGTGATGCCGCGTGTAATGGACGATTCAATTTGAGATCGCGCGTGTTGATGCATCGTATTATTGCGGTTCTCCTGGGTTATACTAGAATACCAGGCTTAGTGATTGTTGGATGTCTCGACGTCTTCCACGTGAGCGTCGCGTTGAATAGGCATCAGGTGGCCATTTTGGCCCGCGTTTGTACGACCCAAATTCGGGTTGGGTCACGCGTAATGACTAATATCAAAGTGAAATACGAACAGAAGCTGTGAGTGGTTTGAAGTGAATAACGCGCCAAGGCTGTAGTGGAATGCTGGGTGTCGATATCTTTTCCACCCAGCCCTGTAAGTACCCACGGAATTCCTCTTTGATCCATTCCCTGTACTTCCTTTCTCCGTTGGGTATTTTATGCATTTGGACCGGCGTTAACTGTAAGTGATAAATCTAGTTGTTTTAGTATAAAACTGTTTATGGTGTGTTCCCTTTAGTCATATTTGTTGTACCATATCATTGTGACTCCTTAGTACGAATTGCGGAATTCGTGGGGTGATATAATTTGGAGGTACTTACTTATAATCTAGTGCTAATACGTGTGACGTAACGCCAGATCGGCAGACGGTATTTACTACCGACTTGAGTTATGTAAAGGTTGGAACACATCATTTGCCAATTTCACTCAACTTAGTTAATTAGGTTAAATAGATTTAGGTTCACGTTTAATTCATAGTATGCGCTGCTATATTGTGCAGCGTATGTTATTTAGCGCTGCGTAACGCAGCCATTGTCTGCCTCCAGTTGAACTCCTGGTATTTTGCTCGAAATTTATCTGTGTAAATCGCTTCCACTGCGGGAGTTTGGCTTGGAATTAGACAATCACTAATAAGATGCAGTTGCATACACTATTTCATCTACACTATTTTAAATGGACAGCAGCGTAACCTGCAACATTTTGCATTGCGCTTGCCTATCCACTTGCCAAGCATGCTGAGCATAGACTATGTCCAGCAGTGGACTGTTGTGGCTATTAATGTGGAAGAATTATATTAGATAAAGATACACAAAAACTCATTCTTCTACTTGTTTTGTCAAGTGGGGTGGATCACCAACGCAATGAACATTTTATTATCCTGTATTTAAGGGACTCGAGGGTTTCATGTTAATTACAATTTCAGGCGACAGGCTGACAATCTGTCATTATAGTTATACACGACTTTTTAAAACGGCCTTGAAATATTTTTCACACGTGGCGATATTCGATAGCAACCGTATTCAACGTTTTATTTAACGCTCTGCCTACCCCGAGAGGGTATGTATGTATGTATTGCAGAAATCTGGATAATAGTGGTCAAGTAAATCGTGTTTATTAGGGACTTTCTTTTACTTCCGTTATATATTTTCCTTATCTAGTTGGACAATTGCTTTTAAAACATACACACTGTTTGAAAGGGTCCCTTTGTCACAACGTAATTTGGACACAATGGAAAGAAAGTCATTCTGAATTTGTACAAAATGGCGGCTCACGTTCTTTTGTCCAAAAACATTTGCGCGCCAAAATCTAGGCTCGCCTAATTTGGGAACAGTCGTCCGCAAAAGCGTAATCTTGTTATTCCATTTCACGTCTAATTTTGTTTGTATTCGTCTCGTCTTTTGTTTGTTACTAATGGTTTGAGAGTTCGTAGAAAAATTGAGTGGGTTGGAAATGAGTTGTTTTCTGAATAAACAAGATAGCTTCTTTGTTTTTTTTTTCTTTACAAACAAACGAGTACAATAGCAGCCTCTCATATAATTATTTGATATATTGTTAGTAAAATCGGAGAGTACTATGCAAAATTTTATGTTTATTAGCTCAGCAGAATACGTACTAATACTAAAATCTGAGTATCTAGAATGTATGTTTGTTACCTCTTCACGCTCAAACGGCTTGACTGCTTTGGATGAAATTTAGAACACAGGTACAGTATAACCCGAAATAACACTTATGCCACTTTTTACCGCGTGAAAACAACTATCACCACTCGAAAATTAGTGGCAGCGGGTGAAACCGCTGGGCAGAAATCTATTTGTTAATAAATTCGGAGAGCCCCATGAAAAATAAAATATACCTATATTATCTTAGGAGAATACATGAAATAATTGACAATAATTTAACAAGACAAACGTTCTTTATTATTATTTAAATGTAATGACTATTCATAACTTTTTTTTATTTGACTCAAAAAACATCAATTTTTTTCTGGATTCGTAGCACAAAAAAGTCCTTACCAACCACTTCACAAGATTGACACCTCCGAACCCAGCACTTAACTCAAACGAGATTCAATCGAATTCATTTAGTACCGCCGCCGCCATTAACCGAAACTCGAATCAAATTACAGCTCATCGAGATCACTTAGTAGGCATCATTGTCTGTTTGCGGCCGGCTGATTGGCAGACACTTTTGACAGAGACTGTACTTAATTGTCATCTAGAACGATGGCTTGATAGAATCCATGTAAATTTGTGTCAGATTCAACGGTAAATAAAGAGTTTAAAATGGTAAAATTTTCGCTGTTTTAAGATAAATGTAATAAGATTGGAATGTGACGTGAAAATACATACATCAATCACATCTATACCCCTTGCGTAAATGGCCGTAAATATTAGTTCCCATTGGTGGTGTGTGATGCCGGCTAAGAATATCATCACCTCTGTTCAATCCCGTGGGTGTCGTAAGAAGCGACTAAGGGACTTGAGGGTGTGTATTGCAAATTTAAGCGATGAGCTGACAACCTGTTACTATGGTGATACACAATTTTCCAAATGACCCTCAAATGTTTGTCAGACAAGGCGTAAATGTTCGTTTTTTACAGCGGTTTTCACTCTGTCTACCCCGTAAGGGATTGTAGTTTGTAGGATAAAAAGCGTGATATATATGTATGTATGTTGGTGGCGAGTGTACTCTTAGATCTGTCAAAATTTGTTTGTGAATCTTCCCTCCAAAAAAAAAAAAAACTTGTCTTTGTGGTTCTGATATCTGACCGAGTTTCTGATTATCGTGGATCATTTTAATACGGCGGAAAATATTCTACGTTGTAAAATTAGGGAGAAAAATTATTATTATTTTGTTTTTATACCTAAAACTTCATTTGACCTTGCATATTTTTCCAGTTTTCGTACTTATTTCAAGCAGTTTTAATGCGTATTTGCATACATGTTACAGGTTTCATATACATTAGCCTATTGCAGTCCACTGCTGGACGTAGGCCTCCCCCAGGGTACGCCATAGGGCACGAGCTCCCGTTGTCACCATCCAGTGGCTACCAGCCGCCTTTTTTAAGTCATCGGTCCATCTGGCCGGAGGTCGACCAACGCTACGCTTGCCGAGGATTTTTTAAATTGATTTATTTATCACACAATGGAAATTACATAAAAAAGTTATAGATGTCCTTTATAAGAATTCGCATAGTGCTCTACAAAGATATATAATAATAACTAGCTGCTAACCGCGGCGTTGTCCGCATAGATGGTGATAAAAAAACTATCCTATGTGTTAATCTTTGTTACCTTCTGTATGTGTGCCAAATTTCGTTACAATCGGTTCAGTAGTTTTTGCGTGAAGCAGTAACTAACAAACAAACAAACATACAAACTTTCGCATTTATAATAATATCAGTATGCATATGTTGCATATAATCCCGTCCCTATTTTACTAATCAGGGACTTGTTTTTAATTGATAAGCTTAATTTCGCCACGTTTGTTTCCGAATATTATAATCTGTCAACTGACAAATTCAAACTCCGAACACACATGAAAATACATATCATTACACAAACTTTGAAACCATCATCTAAATACTGTCCGCAAGCAATCACTTACCAGCCACAGAGGGCGCTAGCGGTTGGGGGCGCTTGGGGGCGCAAAAAACCGTTGCTTTGACTAATGACAGTAGTTTCGGGTTGGCACCCCCTTTGGGCACAAAATAGAGAATGTACAGAAGAATCACTCGGGTCTTTTTTCGATTTTTGCCGCTTTTGGCAAGGGCTGCCACAGTTTTCTTACCGATTTTATTCAATGGTATAGGTACCTAAACATACAGGGAGTAACAGAAAGGGTATATCAAGCCGAAAGGTGCTCATGAAACTGAACAACTTTCCCCATTTCCCCACTTTGACCTCCTTTCGGCTTGATATACCCTCTCTGTTACTCCCTGTATTTACATTACTTATACTACCCACGTAGCACAATTATTATGAAAATATGGAAGTGACGAGTAGGTAGGTATCTGATCTGGGGCTGATTAGACCGTTTTAGCTGGCATGGTGACGATCGTGGCCGGCAGTGGCGGATTGAGTGACACAGACATGACAAATTGACCTTCTTTTTTATCATTTTGGTTCCGCAGGTTTTATAATCATAATACGTAGATGTACTGAAAAGTACGTAGTAATATTTAGGTATATTAAACAAAACATACATGAAAAATGAGGTGCCGTGTGATGCCGGCTTAGAATAGCATCACCCTATTTCTTTCCCGTGGGAATCGTAAAAGGCAACTAAGGGCTTTGAGGGTATGTAATGCAATTTTAGGCGATGGGCTGACAACCTGTCACTATGGCGATACACAATTTTCCGAATGACCCTCTAATTTTTGTCAGATGTGACGTAAATATCCGTTTTTGCAGCCGTTTACGCTCTGCCTACCCCGCAAGGGATAATAGTCGTGATATGTGTATGTATGTACATCAAAAATGAAAAGTTGTTTTAGCCTTTATTTAAGTAGAAACTCAAATCACATTATAAAAAATATACCGAATAGATATATTAATCTTGTTTGTTCTTTAATGAAAGCAAGTTTTTATTTAAGTTGGTACAAAATATTATAGGAACATTGTACAAATCACATCGTATACTAATAAACCTATTTATTACTTATTTATATTTGCTTGAAGCCATTTTGCATGTCCGCACCAAACGCGGTTGACACTCGACTACAAGTGTGTTTGGATTGGTTTGGATTTCCTTGTAACGGCGGCGTGTCAAATTGTGCGAGAGTTTCTGACGTTTGCTTGAAGTGAGCTCTCTGTATTCGGCGCGCAGCCGCCAATACTTACTTTGTGCTTTGGGCATAAATCAGACTTGGATGGGACCACTAAGGCGCTTACAAAATTATTTCAAATCCATTGCTGTTTTTGCATGACGTGTGTTCTACAAATGTAAACTCAACCGGCAATGTATGTCGAAGTAGAGTTGCAATCGGGAAGCGTAAATGCAACCAATACTTGGGTACTGACGGCAGAAACGCCATATTCGTGTAGGTTTTTTAGGGTCAGGTTTGGTTTTGCATTTTGATTGATGTATTGTATTTTGTCTTATCTGAATTCTGTAGAGAGCTTATTATAGAACCCATCTCAGTTCTTCGAGCTTTGTACGATTATTCTGAAAACACCGTAGATAAGTTTTTGATCATCTGTTGTAAGTAGTGTAATTTGGTCTAACTTACCTGTTTAATTCGAAAAAATATTAGGTATAAAAAGTATCTACCTACTTTTAATATTTAAGGCAGTGAATCAATCAATTAAATTAAAAATGGATCTAACGTTCTCAATATACCACGCTTTTATCCCTTACGGGGTAGGTAGGTAAACAGACATTTACCCCACGTCTGACAAATTAACTTTTGAAGGTAATTCGGAAAATCATGTATCGCTATAGTGACAGGTTGTGAGCCCACCACCTAAAATTGCAATACAGAGTTTATCCTCCAGTCCCTTAGTCACCTCTTATGACAGCATCTGAAAAAAATGGGGCAATGCTATCCTAAGCTGGCATCACACGGCATCTCATAGAAAATTACATATTTTCCAATAGGGGTCCTAAATTTGTATGTGTTTCGATCCATGTTCCTTAGCGAAAGTTGTTCAATTTCATAGGCTGATTGACCCCTTGAATTATTTCTCAATTTTTCACATCCTGTAGTTAAACTATAAATTAAATGCACTTTACTTCCACGAGACTTTGCAGTCGGACCGTACTAACATGTGCCTGATATATCGTTGTTGGCAAGACTTAGTTTAATTTGTGCCAGGTGCTAAGTTCAGCCTAAGTTGCGCACTTAACATGACGCATATACCTGCTTACAAACTTATATGGCGGATAAATTTTTGGGGCTGAAACGCTGTAGGAATTTGTTATTAGTTTTTCCGTGTTTTTCCCTCCAGATGGTGGTAAATCAGTCTGTTGGATGATTTATTTGGGATAACGTAGGTAAAAAACGTACCTACGTTTTTTAAGTTTGTAGATAAAGGATGTTAACTAAGAGGTGAATATTGTGCCAGCAAAAACTATAGCTAAATTAGATTTATTTTTGCATTTTCTTGTAATTTAAAATACACAACTACAAGAACTATTTGACCAGCCCGACACATATCTTTGTGTGATTGAAATTACTTTTTTATATGGTCACAACGAAATTGTTTTCTGTTTCACAGATTATTTTACGAATGAAAATAATTCGTTGTTCATAATTTTAAATTTTCATTTTGTTCTGTTATATTTTAATTTAGTCCTCACCTTAGGTATATAAGCTTATTTATACATTATCACGCTTTAATCCCTTGCAGGGTAGTCAGAGCCTTAACGGCCGTAAAATGCGATTGCTATCGCCAAGTCTGACAAATATTTGAGGGTCGTTTCAGAAAAATCGTGTAGCACTATAGTGATAGATAGGTTGTCAGTCAATCCCAAAAAATTTATTACACATAAAACTCTTGAGTCCCTTAGTCGCATCTTACTAAACCCCAAGGAAAGAAATGGGGTGATGCTATTTTAATCCAGCATCACACGGAATTTGATCGCAAAGTAAAAATAATCTGACTCTTAAATGGTATTTCTCCATTCACAGTATACATTTCGCTTGCTTAATAATAAAGAGAATTAAGTCAAAAAATGCAAAATTTTAGTTTTAATCATAAAAGGAAATAACTTAACGAGGAGAATAGGTACACTTCAATCGGCGTTGAAATCGGAGCGAGATAACTGATTGCGCCATTCATGATTCTCTTTTTTATATAAAAAAATACGAAACCGCTTCTGTAAAAAAGAAGTATTTTGTTATGCTCCCTATATGTATGGGAGAATTATTATTATTATTTTTATAAAAAAGAAACATCTCCAAATAATACTCTTTAATATTAAATGCAGGTAATGATGTATCCTATTTCTTTTTTTGTAAAAAGAATCATTTCGACTTAATTCCCTTTTTTAGCAAAATATTTGTAGATGTTAGTGAATTATTTTGAGTTACTTCGGTTTATTTTTAAACTTTTTTCACAAAACGTATACTATTTCGATTTAATGCACTTTAGTTTTTAATACTTATTTAATTTTGAGTCATATTTCATTATAATTCTGGTTTTTACTTAACTAAAATGTTAATGTCTGAAATATTTTTAGTTATTTCCGTTTATGACTAACTTCATTTGTTTATTGATACAAACATTTAACTTTATTTCTATATCTAAGTAAAATTTACGTGAAAACGCTTAATTAATGCAGGCGTTATTCATAGGTTTCCGAAATTATAATGTCTATTATGTAATATAAATACCTAATCAATGTTCTTCGTTAGAAAATATCATTTGAATTCTTCGTTAATTATGATACAATTATTATTTTTGTACGATTAAACAATTATTATATTTGTAGAGTACTAGGAATTTACCTACTTTAATTTTTGATAGGTCTTTGAGTGACTTGCAACCAGTGGGCCAGTTAAACTCTCAGATTTTACGTTTTAGCTCCGTAGGTATGACTAGTAGGACGCACTGATCAAAAACCTTGGTCTAGAGGCATTTTGGCAAGGATAGCTCAAGGATTTGACGCGTCTTCCGAAACACTGCCTATCCAACGGCACTCTTATGGTGATTTCACTCTCTAAGTTGTCTTTACTTAGCTGCAATTGTCCAAGGTCCAATACATACGTACTTCTGAATAATAATAATACGTAAGAGCTACACCTTCGAAGGAGACCGGACCGGGATGATTGTGTTGTATGAACAAGACATGCCTTGAGGTAGTATAGACTGCACAGCCCTCCTTGCAGGTCTGTGCAGTCTAAATACTACCTATAGCAATTCAGGCTAGTGGATACATAGTCATAATTGACTATATCATTGGCAAAACGAAGATGTCTGAGATATTCACTGCTAACGTTGATAACGATGATACTTTTGAAGAAATCCTACAGCGTGTTGGTGAAATTTTTCGGGGATACAACTACACCTTGTCTTACACCTCAGAATTGCTGAATGAGTCTTGATTTGTGGTTTTGGACTTGAAAGAACATCGTTGTCATTTGGTATAATATTTCTTAGGACCTCCACATATCACCAGTCGGCTTAGAAGCACTGCAAGGACTCCAAAAACCATAGACAGCTGTTCCTATTCTTCTATTCCTCTGACTTCCGTTTAACCTGCCATACAGTATGGATGTGGTCCACGGTGCTAGAAAATTAAGAAATCTGGCCTGTTCCGGTGACTAGAAGGTGTCAAAACTTAATACCAAACGTTTCTTAAAAAAAGCTTATAGCGTTATACAGTGACTCAGAAGTGTGATAAACTTATACGCCTACGACTTACGCCAGGGTGGTTTAATTGGCTATAGCGGACTTGAATAGCCTCTTCAGCTTTTTAAAGATTGTTTTCCTCCAGCCTAAAGAAGCTCAGAAGCCATTCCATCTACCCCCGGGAGCATTCTTGAGCTGCCAGAGAGCCGCTCCAATTTCGTCTATACTTACGTCCGGAAGATCATCCGTGAAGTGGCAGGAGAAGTTAGTCTAGGTAAAAACTTGCAAAAAGAGATGTTTTTCAATCGCCTCCTGCGTATATCGCCTATCACCATCCTTTGGACCTTATTGATCTGGCTAAAGTCCCCGGGGCCTGGTGTTTTGTTGATGTTTAAAAACCCAAGTATGCCCTCTAAGTGTCTACATTTTCCGGGACTCTATTGCTGTTAATCGGTCTTTAAATGAAGTTGATACTCATCGTATTTTACTTTGGGCACATAAGGGCCTCCCTGTGTGGCTCATTTCCTGGCTGAAGCGGAAATTTAGGTTAATTTTGCAAATCAGTGATCACTTCCGGTATGAAACATGTTGTTAACCTGAGACATCCCTGTATGTTTTAAGGCCTCATCTACGCCGGTACAGTTTAAACCGTACCACTCTTACTTAAAGTTCAAAACCTATGAAAAAACATAACAATAGTGATTACACTAGGAGTTAAACCGTCATGATGGAGTCAATCTCGATTTGTTTTCTATCTTTAAGACGCTTGCAGCTCCTTTCATGTTCTCACATGTTATGTTTGAACACATTTTATAAAAAAAGCCCCAATGTAAGTAAGTATGTAGTAGTGAAAGTATGCAGGGGCGCGGACGTTGCCTTTCTGCGTTCTGCGTCCGTAGTCATGTGGTCCAAACCTGATAAGCCGCGCTCCTGTCCCACTTTGACGTTGAAATCCCCCATAATAACAGCGAAGTGGGTAGTTCAGTGTATAGCTTTCAACACTTTGTTGAAAATGGCTTTTAACCACAGCTGCTCGAAGTTGGCACCTGTACGACCTTGAGAGAGTACATTTCATTTCAGCTAATTTCAGGACGAGGAACCATACCCGGGTCGACACGCTGCAGTTATAATAAATAGGTGGCCTGATTTTATAGTTATCGTGTCCTCCCTCACTATTTGTACTTTTGACAACCAAAAATTGTCCCACCGTATCATTATTAATGCTGCCTCCAGGATTCAAAGGCTTTCGTCGTACCTACCTACTGCATGCGTCGAAGACCGGGTCCCCGGATCCGTCGGTTTTGGCAGTTGTCATACCCTGCCCAACCATTCCCTACTATGAACCGCGCCGCTACCACAGTATAATTAATAGTACTACCGTACAGTATGGTCACTCCCTGCCTCCCCCTACAAGCGCCGCCCACCCGCGCTCGGAGGACGCTCAGACACCGGCTAGCAAGGACGCGACGACGAAGGTCATTTCATACTGCCGCACATTGCATTCCCGATTAGAGAACGCAAAATGGCGGCAACCCTGACATGTTGTCGCACACACACAAGCATGGTCCGCGTTCACCTACGCGAGCTTAGACTGTGTGCGTAGCTACGCGTTTGTTTCATACATTTGAGTGTGCCGCTACCGTGGCTTTGAATAGTAGGGCGGAAGGAAAGGGGTGGTTTCTTGTCGGATCGGAGCTGTTCATCGGGGGGTTTCGCCCGTAGTCACCACGTTGGGCAGGCAGGTTGGTGACCACAGAGTGTGATTTTGTCATCACGGGAAGCGCTGCTGCCCACCTCCTGGAAGCCTTTAATTGCCTCTTAGGATACCCACGTGCAACCATAAGGTGGTGCTATTCTACTCTGCTAGCACCAAACATCACATTCATAGTTTATTCTATTTAAATTAACTAAAATATAAAAAGATTTTTATCTAAACTGAATTATTTCATAGAATAATAAAAACATTTAATATTAAACTGCATCAGTAGCAGTTAGTCCACGAATACACTTATTCTGTTTAATACTAAACGGAAGTATATACAAATAATTCATGAAAGTCTTGCAATCGTTTAATCATAAAAGGAACTAAGTCTGAACTCCATTCAGAAAAAACCCATAAATACGGATTACAAGTTAAATAATCTAATTTTTTTATCATTATTTTAATGTACTAAGTATGCTCTTAAAGTGACAGGCAAAAGAAACCGGACCTACATATCAATTTCTTTAAAAAAATACTGAATCGTTCAATGATATTGATGAACCAAAACTTTAATCACGATTTCCCACAAATTTGGTTTTTTGCGTTATGGCTGTTTATTATTAAACAAGCGATTTAATGTTTAGTTTAGTTTATTTAGTTTAGTTTAGTTTATTTAGTTTAGTTTAGTTTATTTATTTCACATTATAGGTTCTAATAATTCGTTACAATTAATAAAATCAATGTCCACCATAATGTGATCGTCAAGGAAATGTAAAATATAAAATATAAAAATACAATGTCAGATCAGTACATGTAAAAAAATGCATGCATACAAATGTAAAATATAAAAATACAATGTCAAGTCAGTACATAATCAATGTCATATAAAAAAGCAATAAAAAATTAAATGTCAACAAAACAAGGTAAAATAATTTATAAAATAATTTAAAATTTACAATTTAAATACTCTTGGACAGAGTAAAATACATTTTCCAATAAAAGGTTCTTTAATCGATGCCTAAACGTTTCGTCACATGGTTCATCCTGCAAGTCCATTGGCAGTTTGTCGTATAGCGAGGGACCAATCACGCGCGGGTTCCGTTTTGCTAGCGCCATCCGGTGCTTGACTGGAGCCAGGCGGCCAGTTCGACGTATCGTTCTCGATCCCGCGCTAACACGTTTGAGCTGTGATAAGTTTCGACGAACATAATTAATTGCATCAAAGATATATTGTCCGTAGTGTGTCAATATTTTATGTTCGGAAAATAGCTTACGACACGAGTGCAAAGGTTTTACGCCGGCTATCACGCGTATTGACAATGTAAATGAGAAATTTATAATTCTCTGCAACTACGCTTCCGATTGGCGTATTGTTGCGTATTGCGAAAACACAGACAGACAACAATCGAATCTCATTACGTCGAAATAATCAACATTATACGTCGCGCTGAAACAACTGTCGAATGCGCTTTAATTTTGTCGAATTACTGTAAGCAGGATGCGTATTTAACAACTCCGACATAATTACCTATATTATGTGAAAAATATGCGTGTAATTTAGACTTTCGGTCAAAGGAGTTTATACCATAACAAATAAATAAGGTCAAAACTTTTTACGGTATTAATTTTCCAATTATGTTGTACAAATCCTACATAGCAGGCAGGATTCAAGGATTCAAACCTTATGGCCTCCTGCCTGTGTCATTTTTTTATTCCTTATAATTTGTGTATAGCATTGCCAAAATTTGCTCTATTTGACGCCATGGTGACAATATTTTTGATTTATTCAAACCCGTCGCCAGTTGAAACTGATCCTCAAGAAATATATCTTGAGCATACAAGTATACTAATTTAGTCTATTAATCATAATACCGCCAAAGTTGATATTTATCACTTTGTGAATTTGTTCCCAGTCTGGTTAGAATATTGCAGGTTAAACCACCTGATTGTCCGAAAAGACACCTGGTTTCGTGCTTCGGAGGGCACGTTTATCCGTCGGTCCCGGTCGCTGTCTATGATTACTTAGACGGCGGTCGTTACACAACCATGTCAGATGCCTAGTACTGGTAGTAGGCGGTTGAAAAACTCTGACACAAGGGTTCATCAAGTCGTTGGACGACTCGGTGTCGCACTCGAAAAGAAGAAGTAGAATACCGCCTATCATTTCAGAGTCTGCCTTCAGTGGTATTGTAAATACGCATCTTCAACGTACGTTTCGACACAAAGGCACCAATTAAATATTTTTCGGCTCACATCGCATTTCGCTGATTGGTATCTGTTTTTTGTATTTATCATCAACATGTCAAGTGGGACGTCGAATCGACGAACGTCCCGAAAACCAGATGTCAAAGTTTTAACCACCTACTATGTAACTAGTAAGCCTCTGTTATTTAGTTTAGTAACGACCGTGATCTAAGTCATCAAATCATAGGGAGTAATGGTTCAACGTGCCCTTTGAAGCAAGGATCCAATACGGACAGTCTGGTGGCTCAGTTTCCAATGTGATAAATTGACATTATGTATCAACTTGTTTTAGGCCGTATGATGCCGGCTTAGAATAGCATCACCCCATTTATATCCCTTGGGTACACCAGGGAGGAGATTAAAGGACACTATGGTTACGTGTGTATTGTAATTTTACACGATGGGCTGTCACAGGCCCTAAGGTAGACTGGGAGATAACGCTTTTGGCGTTAAGTCCGCCCGTGTACGTTTATGTGCATAAAGTTAAATAAATAAAAATGTTAATGGTGGCGTCGCGATACACAATTTTCTAAATGACTCTCAAATGTTTGTCAGAAATGCCTACGCTCTGCCTACCCTGCAAAGAAAATAGGCGTGATATTTGTATGTATGAACTTTGTGTTTTTCCCGAGAATAGAATCAGAGACCCCAAAAAGCCGAGACCAAAGCTCAAACCGTTGAACTACGTAAGCGTTCTGTTGATTACCATCTTTTTTCATAATTAATATAATTATTAATGAATTAATTAAAGTTCATTTCTGCATCAACGTGAAGCTGAAGAATTTTCAATAAAGTGCATTGTTTGAATAACATATTTACTTTACATAATTGGGATTGACTCCAATCGACGGTGGTTTAATATACGAGTGTAAGGGACAGCCCTCCGAATACTTGTAGGGTGCATTCTGACCATGGAACTGTATAACTTCCCATGAGAAAATACTTCAGGAAACGACAAAAAATGTTTTACCTTCCCATGGTAAATGCAGCTGATTGTGATTTTGTATAGGAGGTTGCCTTTTTTGTCGTTGTCTGGCTTAAGTTTCTAAGGGAAAGTTGTTCAGTTTCATGGTCTAAATGCACCCTATCAGTATTCGGAGGGCTGTCCTTTTACACCCTGTATAAATAATAAATTAATTTTAAATATGAACTCACAGCCTTTTACCTATTGACTGGCCCGATGGCGTTGCGGATAGTACCCCTGCCTGCTACGCTCAGAGTCGCGGGTTCGATCAAGACACAAATATTTGTTAATTCCATTTTCAAGTTGTTGTGTTTAGTCTATATTTTTTGTATGTAATATGTTGGCAAACTGTTTGTCTAAGACAAGAAATTAATATTCTTAGTATAGGAAATAGTTAAGCCTCATAATTGTTGTGAATAATTTTACCTATTAGTAATTATGTTTATTAAATAAAGAATATGTAGTGTATTAAATTTGTAGTAATTATTATTAAATAAAGCATTTGTATTGTATTGTATTTGTAGTAATTATTATTAAATAAAGAATTTGTATTGTATTGTATTTGTAGTAATTATTATTAAATAAAGAATTTGTATTGTATTTAATTGTATTATGTAAATGCACAGTTGTGCCCTCAACTACCTCGGTACAGCATGTGTACCAGTGATTTTGAACCTTACTTCCATAATTTACTTTAATTTTTTTTAAATTTTTTTTGTCAGAACCTATGAAAAAATATAAACAATAGTGTGTACCCTGGGGGTTGAATACATAAAAAAGTGTGATTTTATATTTTTCATGAATTTTGAAACATCCGTGACAATATTTATTTTGCTTTCGCCTAGTTACAATAAACAGAAAAACAAAAAATAATACTTCTATCTAAAACTAGCAACAGGATAGGGTTAGATTTTCCATCTGACATCTGGACCCTTATCTTACCCTTGTCAAAGCTGTCAAAATGTCATTGCGTCATATCTGCATATTGTATTATTTTCTTATCAACCGACCTTAAAAAAAGAGGTTATCAAGAAGATTAATAAATTTTATGTGTTGGTTTCCTAAAGATTTAGAGCAAGTGATCAAAATTGAAGAAGTTTATTTGTCCCTTACACATAGGAAAAGTCGGTTTACAATAGCATCACCCCATTTTTCCGCTTAGAATAGCATCATCCTATTTTTTGGCTTAGAAGAGCATTGCCTCTTTTTTTTCCCGTGGGTGTCGTAAAAAGCGACTAAGGGACTTGAGGGTTACGTGTGTATTGCAATTTTAGGCGGTGGGCTGACAACCTGACAACGCGATCACGAGCACGGTAATCTGAATGACCCATGTTTGTCAGAAGTGGCGGAAATGTCTTTTTTTAAGATCGTTTACGCTATGCCTACCCCGCAAGGGATATAGGCGTGATGTATATAAGTCAAAAGTACATTACTAATCGCAAAGAGACAAATTGAACTATGAACAGAGTGATAGAGGCACTACAGTTGTTAACAACTCCCTGCCTGATAAATAGCAATAATATTAATAATTTCGATGATTCTTTAATTTTTGGTTTGGAAATTGTCTCAATTTTTTTTTATAAATTTACATCATATGGTATAAGTGTTACAATTTCTCAACAGCCAAGTCGGTTTCATTTTTGCTAAATTACGATTTATTTCATGTAAAATATTAATGGTCTTACGAGACTTCTCTTCCATACTATCTTGTCCAATGTATAATCTTGTTAAACACACCTTGACACCTGTTACGTATTAATTAAATTTATAATAATTCCTGAAGAGGCTTTGAAATTGGTCAAGTCATTTCTCGTATAGGCATAGGGTCAACAACGTCAATAGACACAACAGTCCACCGCTGGACATGCTACCTCCTTATACTACACATACACACACACACACATATCACGCTTATAATCCCTTGCAAGGTAGGCAAAGCGTCCACGGCCGCAAACACGGACATTCACGCCACGTCTGACATATAATTGAGTCATTCGGAAAATTGTGTATCACCATAGTGACAGGTTGTCAGCCCATCACCTAAAATTGCAATACACATCCTCGAGTCCCTTAGTCGCCTCTTACGACTCCCACGAGAAAGAAATAGGGTGATGCTATTCTAAGCCGGCATCACACGGCACATTTAACATATATTTATATTATATTTCACACAATATGGGCAGGGATATAGTAAGAGAAGTGGGTAGCGCGAGCATGTAAACAGGTTACTCGCGCTGCTACTCGTCATGCCGCTGCCACTTCCCGTGCTCCCGGTCGGCTCTTCATTTGCGAGTCAAAAAAACGGCAGCATGAGCGCGATTGGAATGTATTGCTATCTCGCTCACTTGTACTCGCTGTTTTTCTTTACTTTCTCCTCCACCCAAAGGTTGTCTGGAAGAGATCGCTTGTGGCGATAAGGCTGTCTTTGCGCATGTTAGCTATTTATTTATTTATTGAAACATAATTTCACAGCATTACGTAGGCACTGGCAAACTTAAACTAGATTAATACTGTTTACAAAATTATTCAATAACTAGATTTCCGCCCAGCGGTTTCACCCGCTGCCACTCATTTTCCCGTTGTAATAGTTGTTTTCCCGCGATAAAAAGTGGCCTACGTGTTATTAGGGGTAATACTTTACCTGTGTTCCAAATTTCATCCAAATCGGTCAAGTCGTTTGAGCGTGAAGAGGTAACAAACATACATACACACACAAAAACTCAGATTTATTGTTTTTTATTTTGTGCAATAAATTGTTTTTACTAACTTACTTGTATTGCTGCGAGAAGAGTATAACGGCAAGTGTGTGAACACTCACTCGCGTGTTGATACTTAGTAGTAAATCGGGCAATATTCACGGCAGCGGCAGGAACGTCTGAACGTAACATTAGATCCTCTTAGTATTAATGACTCCATAGCAAGGATTAGCCCATAGTATCTATCTATCTATCTCTGTCGAATTGACACAGAATAATTACGTGCATCACTGCGGCAGGTCCCGTGGGGCCGATCTATCAGTCGAAGGCTTGCTGATGCAAACTGCCTGATCACAGTGGTCCTGCCGGAGTAATGCGAGGTTTTTGTCATGACATTGATCTGAAAAAGTCGTAATGTGTGAGTAGATAGTTCAGTCACTTATATTGCAATAAATTCCATCATAGATTATACAGGGTGTAAGGAAAAGTACTGCGTTCCTTTCAAGGAATGTACCTGCCCATGAAACTGAAAAACGTTCCCCAAGAAACATAGGTCGAAATATGAAAAATAAATTAGACCTCCCATACAGAATGTAGCAGCCAAACAAGTCTTGTTGTATGTATTCATATTTTGACCAATGTTTCTTGGGCAAAGTTTTTCAGTTTCATTCATGACAATGATCTGAAAAAGTCGTAATGTGTGAGTAGATAGATCAGTCACTTTAACAATATTTATATCTGTTTTCAGTATTAATTGCCCACCATGTACCACAATATACATTGTGTAAAAAAAATTGCTGAGAATATTTTAAGGGGTGAACCAGTACGTGAGACTGAACAACTTTCCCCAAGGAACATAGGTCAAAATATGAAAAAAAAATAGCCCTCCCATACAAATTATCCCGGCCGGGTAACACACTAAGTATGGGAGGGTCAAATTATTTTCTCGTATTTCGACCTATCAGTATTATTCACGCCTAAAAATAATTAAATATTTTTTTACACCTTATAATATATAAGGTGTAAAAAAATTAGCGAAAAATTGGCTGTGATTATTTTAAGGCGTGAACCAGTTCGTGAAACAGAACAATTTTCTCCAGGGAACATAGGTCGGAATATGAAAAAAATAGGCTCTCCCATACTAAGAATGTTTTCCGGCCAGGTTAATTTGTGTGGGAGGGCAAAATTTTATTTTCATATTTTGACCTATGTTCCTTAGGGAAAGTTGTTCAGTTTCACGTACTAGTTCACCACTTCAATTATTCACAGCTTTTCTTACAGCTTAAATAATAATAATAAGTCTCAAACATGGACCCGAATTGGGCATAACAATATAAAATAAAATAAAAGTGCCTAACTACAAAAGTAAGTAAGTTGTACAAGTCAACTGCCTCACTTTATGCCTTCTCACTACCCTAGGTCAGCTGTAAGAGATTTCTTTTTAGAAATAAGCTGACCTGTTGTGTATTTTTCTATATGATATATCTTTTGTGTCATGTTGTGTATATTAAACGGTTAAATAAATAAATTATAAATAAATAAAAAATATCATTAAATCCATATTAAAATATTATAAATTCGAAAGTTACTCTGTCTGTCTGTTACGTTTTACGCCTAAACCACTGAAACGATTTTGATACAATTTGACATAAGCATAGACAGAAACCTAAGAAAGGACATAGGCTACTTTTTATTCTTTTTCTATTTATCCCACGGGAAACAAACTAAGAAAGACTTATCACTAGGTTATATCATTCATATATTTTTTTTTCGCCTAGGTATTCATTTAGCATGTCGACGCTTGAAAGGCAAAATGATCTAAGCGACATTTTTGGCCATATTGAGTTATATAGGTACATTGTTGGAATCGCCTGATTTTTCTGCGTCGTTTGGTCCTACTCACGTTACTCTACGACGATTTTTTTGGCGCTTAGATATTTGAGGATTTGCGAATTTCGACAATTTTTTTTTAACTAACCGACACAATTTTTGACCCTTTTTTGAAAATTTTGTGGTTGAGTAATCATGTAATGGTAAATTTAGATGTGGATAACTTTTTCCTTTCTGTTCGTAGAATATTTTTGTATTTAGTCAATTTTTCCAGGATCTGGCAATTAAGTGTTAGGAGCTTAGTAAATTTTTTCTTCACAAAGGTTTTATTTTTTTATAACTTAGGTAATTTTTACTTATTCGTTATTTTTTCATTATGGCGTTTGGTTAAAATTGCCTGTTATTTATTTATTTTATTTATTTACTTCAGCATATATTACCTGCCTAAAAATACTACTGACTGTCGCTTAGTACATTTTTGCCTGCCGAAAAATGAAACTGATTGTCGCTTGGTCAAGGTTTACCTGCCGTTTTCAAGTGTGATTTTATTATTTAGACAAATTTTACTTCAACGGTCATAATTATCCAATGTTGGTTATTACCTACGGTAGCGTCAAGTAAAGGCGCAAAGAGTATTTTTACCTACAGTAATTCACATAAAATGTTGTTTAGACCTGCGGGCGACACGCGCGCAGTCGCTAGCGCAAACATTAAAGTTAGTTTTAAAGTCACTAAAGTACTGTCGCCACCCGAATAGGTCGTATTTGACAATTGTGACCCCCTTTAGGAAAAATTGTGATGATACATGAGCATTTACGTTTACATACGTAGTATCACTCTTCTTCCGGCGATGAAGACGAAGGTTCTTCGTTGTCACTGCTCGTGCTGTCTTCAAACAATCTGATGATAATTTCATTGTCTACATACATACATACATAAGCCTAATTGCAGTCCACTGCTGGACGTAGGCCTCCCCCAGGGTACGCCATAGGGCACGATCTCCCGTTTTCGCCATCCAGTCGCTACCAGCCTCCTTTTTAAAGTCATCGGTCCATCTGGCCGGAGGTCGTCCAACACTACGCTTGCCGAGGCGCGGCCTCCACTCGAGAACCCGTTTACTCTACCGTCCGTCGGTTCTACGACACATGTGCCCAGCCCACTGCCACTTCAGTTTGCTACACTTTCAGACTATGTCCGTTACTTTGGTATTTTTGCGAATAGTCTCATTCCGGATTTTATTCATTATACAGGTAGAGATACCGAGCATAGACCGTTCCATAGCTCTTTAAGTGACATGTAACCAGTGGGCCAGTTTTACTGTCAGGTTCCACGTCTCGGCTACATAGGTCACGACTGGCAGGTCTTGAGGCATTGTGGTAAGGGTGATTCCAAAATATGACGCAACTTCCCAAATGCTGCCCGGCCTAGCTGCACTCTTCTGGTGATTTCAGCTACAAAGTTGTCTCTACCCAGCTGGAAAATTTTCCCAAGGTACACATACTTCGGGACAACTTCAAGGGCTATACCTTCGACGGAGACCGGCTCGGAGATGATGTGTTGATTGAACATGACTTTCGTCTTGTCCAAGTTCATCCCGAGTCCAACACGTCTCGAGGCGACGTTGAGACTGGTCAGCATGTTTTGCAGATCCTGCAGCTATTCAGCCATTATGACTATATCGTCGGCAAAGCGGAGATGTGGGAGATATTCGCCGTTGACGTTGATGCCTAGTCCATCCCACTGCAGTCTTAAAGATATCCTCCAGCGAATTGGTGAACAGTTTCGGGGATATAACGTCACCCTGTCTTACACATCTGAGTAGTTTGATGGATCCTGTTTTGTGGTTTTGTACTTGGACGGACATCGTTGCCATTTGATATAGGCTTCTTAGCACCTCCACATATCGCCAATCTACTTGGCACCGCTGCAAGGAGTCCAAAACAGCCCAGAATTCGATGGAGTCGAAGGCTTTTTCGTAGTCCACAAAGGCCTTACACAGCGGTTGGTTATTCTCTTCTGACGTCTGTATAACCTGCCGTACGGTATGGATGTGGTCCACGGTGAGGAAGCCTTTACGAAACCCGGCCTGTTCTGGTGGCTGGAAGGCGTCGAATCTTAATGCCAAATGATTCGTAATGACTCTCGAGAACAGCTTATAGACGTGGCTCAGAAGTGTGATCGGCCTATAGTTTTTGAGGAGCGTATTATCTACTTTCTTGAAAAAAAATGCCACAACACCTCTGCTCCACGCCTTCGGGGGTTTTCCATTGGCTATAACAGAGTTGAATAGCCTTTTCAGCTCCTCCAGGACAGGTTTTTCTACCAGCCTTAAGTAGCTCAGAGGCCACTCCGTCTATTTCATTGTCTAAACAATTATCAATGCGCACGTCTCTGTCAAAGTTGTCGTCAATATTTTTTTGAGTGTGTTTCACCACGTTGGCCCAGTCATCTTTGGTTACTTTTGAACAAGCTCCTTTCAAAAGCTCCAACATCTTTCCCGTGTTGAATGGCGGTTCAGTGTTGTAAGGACCTACATATCCTATAACAATACAAAAATACAGCCAATAATGTAAAAAAAATATATCTATTCGAGTAACATTGATTTAAATCCGAAGCTGAATGCATGTCTGCAACACATCATGTCATGACATCTTTTTAAATTTACAATCAATACAAATACAATCTAACAAAAGTAGTTTCTTTCTACTAGAAACTTACTTATTTAAAGAAAAAATATTGCTGGGGACAAAATTAATTCAGTTATTTGTTTACTTTTCAATAATAAAATAACCGACTGAGACCGTACATAGATAGCTAGATAGCAAATAAATTCGATGGAATTGTATTGGCAATGGTATAGCTGTAGTCGAACCTCACGATGACCGTACTCTAATGCCATTTCGTATTTAACCGTGCTGGCTTGAAAAGTTTCACCAGCCTCACTAATTCTACTTTCGGCATGCTTTGGTCGGCTTCTTTTCGGTGTGGCTGGAGCCAGTTAACGAAATCGGCTTTTTTATTATTTTGTATTGGTGTTCTGTCAATTTACCTCGAGTGGTAAGGTGCATTGTTCATTAAAATTACAGAGGCTCTTCTACGCTGATGAGTAGTCCACGCAACCATTCTTCAAATCTGTCTGCGTCCATTTCTTCATGGTAGTTTTTTTTTGTCGCAAATGCCATCAGACTACCTTCTTTAAAACCCTACGCTCCCAAACCCGGCGTGGCATATAATACTGCGACCCCTTTTTCCCGTTGAGCCTTTTGATGTCGATTGCGCTGTGTTATCTTTCCAGGTGCTGGATACAGTGTGGTTGGCATTCAGCCACGTTTCTTCTAAGAATAAGAAAACTGTTTCTTAATAAAATTATGTCGTAAGTAATTGTATCAGGCGTTCCTTTGCGGAAGTCCATCTTGATTGAATTAGATAGAAAGGTATTTAGCTTCTTCCGCACTTATGATGGCTAGTAATTCAGCTAGTTGTATGCACCACGCGTACGACCGCAAGTAAATGCAAATGCACAAGCGATGCACTTTACTCGCACTACTTCCACCGTTTTACACTCTACACGTGTTTCGCCCCTCCACGGAGCATCATCAGGAGATGTTCGACAGTCGAGTTCCGAGCACTGACTGACTGACTCAGATGATCTCCGGATGATGCTCCGTGGAGGGGCGAAACACGTGTAGAGTGTAAAACGGTGGAAGTAGTGCGAGTAAAGTGCATCGCTTGTGCATTTGCATTAACTTGCGGTCGTACGCGTGTTGCATTCAACTAGCTGCATTACTAGCCATCATAAGTGCGGAAGAAGCTAAATACCTTTCTATCTAATTCAATCAAAATTATGTCGGTTCGCTCCATGAACACTTTTTTTCTCTAGTTGACTTTTGGATATTGAAACCCCAATTCGTTTAAAACTTGTGATAGTGAAGTCTTGCCACCATGAAATAAACCAGCATCACGTAAGGAATTCAGAAGTTTGCTCCTCGTCGGGTATTTCTTGTTGGTATAATAATTCAAATTCTAATTCTAATTCTTTATTTGTTAAACATAATTTCTAATAGGTAAAACTATACAAAACAATATATATACGTGTTGTCGTATTGCGTGACAGTTATCAATACCAGTGATGGGATGTGTGTTTATTTTCCTTTTCTTTGCTAAATTAATTTTCTTCAATGCCAGAAGCACCATATTTTTCTTTGGTTAAGCTGGCAACTGTATTGATGCCTATTCCCAAAGCAGCAGCTACGCGCTTAACTTCAACAACAACTCGTGCGCTTGGCTATTTAAAGTCTTCCCTTTACCACGACTGATAGACTGGTGTAAACTGCCAGCCATGTCAAACTGTCACCAAAGCCATGAAACAGAACAATATAACTGTGTCCGCATAGAAAGCTTAGGTCATCATGTATAGCAGGAATAGTATCCAGGGTTAATGCCAAGGTTATTCACAAAAGATAGGGTTCACAAAGTCCAAAATGTACGTGGCCAAGTCGTAAAAAACACCAAGAGAAACCAAAATTATGAGTTGCCTATGCAGCATTCTATTATATGCTGACATTCAATTTCAAGATAAAATCATATGCAAACAAAGCAGATAATAAATAATTCGGACAATTGGAAATTAGACTTGGAAAACGCGCCCGGTTAAACCATGTTCTAATATTATAGTAAGTTTCAAAATCGGCATATAGTATGAATATTGCTATAAAATATATTCCAGATCAGATCAGCTTATTGAAATTCACTGCTGGACATTTTCCAAAAATATTACCAAGAAGCAAAGAAAAATTTAATATCTAGCTATGCTACTTCTGTGTGCCTCAGTGTTGATTTTATAGTGATAATTAAAACTGAAGACAGTTTTATTTACATTCTTGAAGAAAATTATTGATCCAATTTTAGGTGAGAACATCATTTATGACAAATTTACGGTCAAAATAAAATACGAAATTTAGTTAAGGTTGTTTTGACTCAACTTTTAAACAGTCTCAATTTAAGTTAGATAATTTTTACTCGGCAGAAAATTGTTTAGAAAAGCATGTATTAAAATTTTACTTTACCATTTTTAACCAATAAATTTAATTTAGGTTGTTTTGACTCAACTTTTAAACAGTCTCATTTTAAGTTAGATTATTTTTACTCGGCAGAATTTTTTTTAGAAAAGCATGTATTAAAATTTTACCTTACCTTTCTTAACCAAACCTTGTCGGTTAGAAAATTTTTCCTGTCGCTACTTTTAGGTTAAATTTGACTAAGCGACACTAACTTTCAAACTAAGCATTATTTTTAATAAATTCATCTACCAATACGTACCTCAAAGAATCATGAAAAATATATCTAAGAACTGCGCAATTATCTTAATCACACGAATTTACACGTTTTTTTTTCTAAAATTTCAAACTTTAAACTGCTCTACTGTAAAGTAAGTCGGATGTCGCTTAGATAATTTTGCCTTTCAAGCGTCGATGTAATAACACTTAATGATAGTGTCGTAAAAGATCACACACACATATCACGCCTATTATCCCTTTCGGGGTAGGCAGAGCGTAAACGGCCGCAAAAACGGACATTTACGCCACGTTTGAAATATATTTGAGGGTCATTCGGAAAATTGTGTATCGCCATAGTGACAGGTTGTCAACCCATCGCCTAAAATTGCAATACACACCCTTAAGTCCTTTAGTCGCCTCTTACGACTCCCACGGGAAACAAATGGGGGGATGCTATTCGAAGCCGGCATCACACGGCATACGTAAAAGATGACTGAGGAATTAATCCAGGGAATGGGAAGCCGCACTCCCTGTGAACACAATACTGTGCTCGCCTATTAGCCATCGACCATGTGAATTGTGAAGTACCTATAGGACCACTTGAACCACCAAATACAACCACTGGTGGTTCTAGTAGTACAGCTGGTGTCCAACTAGAACCAAAAATTCATCTATAGTATTAGGTAGGTAGTAAAATGTTATATTTAGCACACACATACACATATCACGTCTAAAATCCCTAGCGGGGTAGGCAGTGCGCAAACGGCCGTAAAGCACTAACATTTACGCCACATCTGACAAACATTTGAGGTTCATTCGAATAAATTGTGTATCACCATAGGCCCATCACCTAAAGTTGCTAAATACACACTTACGACATCAACAGGAAAGAAATGGGGTGATGCTGTTCTAAACCGGCATTACACGGCATAAACAACAACTGAAATCTAAATAATACACAACGGAAATAAATAATAATAATAATAAATAATAAATTTCATTTATTTTCTCACAAATAAGTAAAAAAAAGTTATATATAACACAATAAAATAATAATTATACACTATCAATTCTTAACTTGCTAATACAATTAAAACAGACTTGTGAGACTGGCGCCTAAACTAGGTTTCGGGATGAAACCTGTATCATAGGTCACCAGGCCCCCATTCTAACACGGTTATAACTATAGGTAAAAAATAATTTGTATTGAATACTAATAACATTGTTCTTAATAGAGAGATTATGTAAATCTTAGAATTAGATTGCTATTATAGATAGTAATTAGTAAAAATAAGAAGTACTGAAGTTATTGTGCAGTGATAGAAAGGCTAAAAGACTTCAATTACACGGTTACTTGCAACAAGTCTTCTGTCTCATCATAATTGAGCTGCAAAAGCCAAGACGTAATTTTTTTCTTACATTCGAACACAATAAGTGAGTACAGGTCAAAATTTCTACTCGCCTGATTGTATAGTCTGGGGCCTAGGACCCAACACTGGCGGGATGCAAAGGTTGTTCTATGACGTACCCGAACACATACGAGGTCTATCCTGCGGGATTTAGTAAGATGACACGGGGAGTATTCGAGATTTTTATGGCAATGAAGGATAGCCTGAAGTGCAAAAAGCTGCCGGACTGTAAGGACTCGGTACTCAGCATAAAGCTGATGTGTCGGGTAAAGGAAATGCTTTCTGTTGATCACTTTGATTACCGCTCTTTGCGCTCTCTCAAGCGGAAGTAACGTTGTTTTGGCGGCTCCTCCCCACGCGGAAATGCAATATGATAGCAATGACTGTACAAGAGCAAAATAAACCATTTTCATGATGGAGGCGTCAGCCGAGGTACGCAGTAACTTGAAAACGTACATTAACTTACGAGTACGGCTCTTGACAGACTCCACTTGGTGCTGCCATGATAGATTTTCATCTACTAAGACTCCCAAATATTTGACATATGCTGAACGCGTGAGCAGAGAACATGTGCACGGTTCAGTATCGTTTCTACAAAAATGCACCTTGATTGAGAAAGAGGACGGCGGCTGAGAGGTAGAAGTAATAGAGAAGACAACGTAAGTAGTCTTAAGGATGTTCAATGTGAGGAGATTATGATCGAGCCAACTCGTAACGAATCGGAGTATTTCTTCAGCCTTTCGTTGAACGTCTGGCCAATCGGTTCCCTCTACGAGTAGTGCAGTATCGTCGGCGTAGGTAAACACCGAGCAACCCGGATAGCAAAACTGACACAACTGATTTATATATATCAGGAAAAGTGTTGGACCAAGGACGCTACCTTGAGGGACACCATAGGACAAAGAAGAAGGTTGACTAACAACGTCGTTTATTTTAACACATTGGGTCCTGTCAGTTAGATAGTCAGAGAAAATATCTAGTGCAGCTGCTCTGACACCTATATCCTGCAATTTTTGTAGTAGAGTCGGGACCGAAACGGTATCAAAAGCTTTTTTTAGGTCAAGAAAAATTCCCAGACACTTGTGCTTTTTGTCTAATATTCTGGATATTGCTTCAGTCATAGCTAACACAGCGTCCTCAGTAGATACACCTCTTCTAAAACCATACTGATTTTTGGAAATAATTTTTTCGTGATTAAGAAAACCTAATAGCCTTTTGTTCAAAACTTTTTCCAGGATCTTAGACAAAATGTTAAGAACTGATATTGGACGATAGTTCCCAATTTCGGATTTATCACCGCACTTGTATATGGGATGGACAAGTGCTCTTTTAAAAGCTCTTGGAAATGTGCCATTTGTCATGCATAAGTTACACAACCTAGTGATGAGAGGAACTAAAATATCTCTTGCATCTTTTATCAGAAGAACAGGAATTCCATCCCACCCTGGAGCGCAGTCATTTTTAAGATTATTGATTATATTATCAATTTCATTGCTATCTGTCTCAAGTAAAACAAGTGAATTTAAAGTAGAGTGTTTAGGAAATAGGTGCGGTGGTGGTGGGTAGTTAAATCTATTTGTAGTTAGAATATCATTGGCTAATAATAGTCCTATATTTGCAAAATAGTTGTTAACGAGGTTAACGGAATCCATGGGGTTATTGGCGAGTCTTAGCAGCTCAATTGATGAGGCAGATCTTTTCGATATATGAGTTACCGTTTTTATTACATCCCAAGTGGCTTTAGGGTTATTTTTTGCTTTAGCAAATCTATCACGTTCAAACTCCCGTTTGAGCTTATGTAACACCTTTCGACAAAAGTTCCGGTATCGTTTGTAAGTTAGTTTTAGTACCTCGTTACTTACGTCTTTTTTTAGTTTTAAATGCAAATGATCACGATTTCGTATACATTTTAAAAGTCCTGGCGTAATCCAGGGCTTGGTCGACCTCTTTCTTCGGGGGATTTTTTTCATTTTGGAATTTTCATCAGTTATTTTCATAAGCTTCGAAATAAGAAACTCAGCTAGTACATTGGGATCTAGTATTTCATACAGCTCTCCAAAGTTCATTTCCCTGAGAGCAATCAATGCCGATTGAAGATCAATTTGTTTGGTATACGTTGGTGACGTATGTCGTTGCAGCGTTTGCTGCAAACATAGAATGGTAGCAAAGTGATCTGTAATCGTGGAACTAAGCACCACAGTTTTTGAAAAATGCCGTGATTTTAAAATTACGTGATCATAGCAGGTTTTGCCGTGGGTTGGAATAAAGTGTGTAGAAAGGTACCCCTCGGTTGCTAACATATTTAAGTAGTCATCCGCAGCACCAGACTTGTTGTCCGGCAAGATGTCAATATTAATGTCGCCAAGAATAGCTACAGATTTATACTGAGAAAGGTTACTTATAACCGTATTTAAGCTATTTATGAAATTGTCAGTATTGGCGTAAGATGGGGAACGATAAATAGCAACAATTGCAAGGTCATTTTTAAACTTGCACACTAAAACTGTACCGTCTCTAAAGTCTGGGTATTCTATATGACATTCTAAAGCATTTTTTACGTATATTACTACACCATCACTTTGATTTTTATGCAACGTTGTTGAAAATGACTTATATCCTAATAACGACGGCAAGTTGGAGACTTTACTTAACCAGCACTCAGAGAGAATAACGATATCAACAGTACTTCTTATTTCTGCCAGTAAAACTAAAAGTTCTTTAAAATTACAATTAATACTACGGATGTTCATTTGTAATATGTTGATTTGACCGTTTTGCCTATCAATGAGACTGTAACATTCACTAGGAGCACACAGATGCGAGTTAGATTCGCCAAGGCGTTCAAGCTCCTCATTTACAAGATTAAAATTATCCATTATAATTAAAGTACACAGAAACACTTAAGGGTGGCGCTCTAGGCGCCTTCATAGTCAATTGATTGAAGAAATCGACCCTCTGCACTTTTACGAGCTGGGCATTCTAGGTCACCAGTCTTGTGGTCGCTTGGCTTTTTAAAGCGCAAGCAAGTGGCGCATTTCGGTGGTTCGGCACATACTGTGCATTCCTTGATCGAGTGACCAGAAGCACCACAGTGGCCACACGTGTTGTCAGCATCCCTACAGAACTTGGCAGAGTGTCCATATTGTTGGCATTTAAAGCACCGCGTTACTAAAGTAAAATCCTTAACCGGACAGGAGGACCAGTTAATATAGACCCGGTTTTGTGGAATTATTAGTTTTCTCAGTTCCGCAGACACTTCAAAAACAAAATTGCAGTGGGTGCCGTCTTTTCTTCCCGACTTATGACTCAGCTTGATAGAGCTCAAAAAAGTTTCCCGCGAGTAAGTTGCGTCCTTATCAACGATGTTTTGCGCATAAATGCATTCGATAATGTCATCCACGGGGAGGTCGGCTGGGACACCCAGCAGAACTATGCGTGGCCTTCTTTTCATCCTGTCTTCTACTGTTAGGCCTGATGTCTTAAGTTCTGCAGACTCCTTCAAAATTTGCAGGTCACTTTTCCTTTCTGAGCTAACAATAACACCGCCATTTTTGGTGTTCCAGACCCCACGTATGTGCAACTTTAATTTATCGGGCTTGATAATATCTCGGACTAATTTTTTCGTCTCTTCACTAGGCAGGGCTTTATTAGCAGGGAAAATTGCAATGCTTGAGGTGGTAGTCGGACGAACAAATGAGTTTTGGCTGGTTTTTACGACGTCAGCAAATGAAATATTACGGTCAAATGGTTTAGGGGCAGAGTTAACAGCGAGTTTTAGGTCCTTAATTTGGTCGCTCAGGGCTTGTTCTTTAGCCAAATTTTGCATATGTTTATGAGCTAAGAGTGTTTTTTGTTTCACGCCTTGATAATAAAGGGCTAACTGCGACACATTGGCCATAACGGTTCTGCAGTAAGTATTAATTCTTAATTTCTGGTCCGAGTTAAGCTTACCCTCATTTGATACGGTACAAATATTATTTAGGCAAAGTTCTATGTTCGCGACCCAGCCGCTTATTTCAGCTGTCGATAATACCTCTGGGGCTTCCGGGACAGGTGCAGACTTAAGTGTGACTTGCCTAGGCGAGACTTGCGGGGCTGGCGTAGGCATGGGTTCCATCTCCTGCGGGTCCGGGGGTTTTATGGGGGGTGGACTGCGTGAGGTGAGATTACTCCGATTACAAAAGGGGCTCTCCATTTTGGTTGATGTATACTAGCACTTACTGTATTTCATAACATTCACTCAGTTACACAACAATAAATCACTGACTTGATAAAATAATAATCGAACATCAAAACTCTTATCCTCACAAAGGGTGTTCTACACGGTAAAAGGAACTATCCATCTTGGCCCTTACAGTAGGGCTGGGAACAATAACCGATTATTTAACAAAATCGATTTCAATAAATAGCCATTGGACATCAAAAATTGCCGTGTGGTGTCGCCTTGGAATAGCACCATTCCATATCTACACATCGTAAAAACCGACTAAGGGTTTTTTCCTTCGAGGGAATGGTCAGCAGCATTCTATGTGAACACCTTGCACTGCACTCGCCAGTCCACCTGCTAAGCGTGGTGAGTATGGCAATAGGCTCATTTTCAGCAGTAGACTACAACAGGCTGTTATTAATAGTATAGTTAGGACATCAAAACTGTTATTCGCACACGGTCACAGGCGCTATCCATCTTTGCCATTACAATAGGGGAAACAATAATCAATTATTTCATCACTAACTAAATATGTTTAATCATTAATTCTGCGTTAGTAAATAGTAGAGAAACCTAACCATAACGTTTCAATTGAGAATGATTTATAACAAAATATTTTAAATTTGACCTGTAAGCAGACATTGAATAGGGCCCGAAGTCTGCTAAATGAAAATCGTTTCAGTTGTATGTAGATACCGTATCAGTGGCATGGTTTTGGGCGTTTCGTATTCTGCAAACAGTTTAAAGTATATAGAATATCACGGTGACAATAAAATAACAGATGAGTGTCGCTGGCATTGCAAGAGTAAAAAAGAATTCGGTCCCTGGACAATCAAAATTATCTTTACAGAGAAACGATTACGATTTTCAAATCTCTTTTTCACTATAACTTTTTAAGCACTCGCGATCACTTTCACTCATTTTAAGTATTAGTTTTTTCACTTAAAAAAAATAATCGATTTTTATGCTTGTCACATCTCTACGTTTCAGCAAAGTTTGACAGCCGATGAAAGGGCCAGTGTTGTATGATTTATTCGCCCGCAAGGCTGCCCATGCATTATCAAGGATTGTAACTTCGCTATTGTTATGGGAACCATGTTTCAAAACTTGAAGGTTTGTGGATTGATCTTGCGATTGAAGATTTTCATCGTGCTATAGAAACGTGCCTGTTTACGGTTATTCCAGAATGTTGTACTTTGTTTGTAAGAATTGGCAACTTAGACGTCATATCTTTCCCGCAGGTATCGTAAGACTAAAGGTTCGAGGGTTTCATGTGATGTGATGTTTTGTTTACAACTTATTTAAACAATAGGACATTCCACGACCGAATGTGAATCAAACTTCCAAGAATCCTTAAAAAAATTAATAAGTGCAGTTACGCTGTCAAATAGGTTTAGATAGGAGATATTTTAGTCCCGCCATGTTTGAAAATATCTATGGGTTCTTCGCAGTCAATTTAGTCGCCGTTGTTTTCATCGTTGCCTTATTTTGACAGATAACACGTTTTTGCGTCAAATTACAAGAAATGACGCGACTAAGATATCTTCTATCCTTTTCTAAACCTATTTGACAGAAAGTGACAGAGCACTAATTTTAGGTAAGTTAGGAGAATTTATATCCCGAATTGAGGCGAATGTCTGCTTACCGTGTTTTTTTGCCTTTAACACACGACATCAGCTGAATATAGTTGAACGTCCTTACCTGAAAACAAAAATTTTAAAGTTAATTTTAAATAAATTCAGCCATATAGCATTTTTTATATTTTTCAGAGAGCAATCTATTCAAAATATTTTACATACATACATACATACATAAATCACGCCTATATCCTTTACGGGGTAGGCAGAGCGTTAACGGCCGTTCAACGGATATTAACACCACGTCTGACAAAAGTTTGAGGGTCAATCAGATAACTGTGTATCACTGTAGTGACAGGTTGTCAGCCCGTCGCCTAAAATTGCAATACACACCCTCTTACGACACCCATGGGTAAGAAATGGGGTGATGCTATTCTAAGCCGGCACCACACACACACCACACGGCAAATATTTTTGTTACAAAAATACATCATTCACGAATCTTTCCTGGAGGGGTAGGCAGAGACAATTTTTTTCCACCTATAACGATCCTCGCATATTTTTTTCGCCACATCTACATTCATCAATCGTCTCATACACACATATATCACGCCTTTATCCCTTGCGGGGTAGGTAGAGCCTAAACGGCCGAGAACGGTCACTTACGCGACGTCTGACAAACATTTGAGGGTCATTCAGATAATTATGTATGACTTTAGTGACAGGTTGTCAGCCCATCGCCTTAAATTGCAAAACACATGTAACCCTCGAGGTCCTCATATACATTTGTCACACACACACACACACATATATACATATATCACGCCTATAATCCCTTGCGGGGTAGGCAGAGCGTAAACGGCCGCATAAAACGGACATTTACGCCACGATGACAAATATTTGAGGGTCATTGAAAAATTGCGTATCACCATAGTGACAGGTTATAAGCCCATCGCCTAGAATAGCAATTATAATTATAATACACACTTGTCGATTAAGGATAATCTTGACCCAACCTTTCTTCAACACTTTATTTATATATTTTTAGGTAAATTCTCCTACCTTTTGACTTTCTTAAGATATCTATATATTTCCAAAATGTCTAAGAATGACCCCAATACCTTACTCCCAAAGAAATCCTGACTACGTCTCGAACACAATCGAAAATTTCCAGCCATTTCCACGACCACACACACTTTAAACTGAGACGTATTACTGTCAAGATAGGTTTCAGATTTCAATGGCGGGGAGGGTTAGGTGATGGCATGTAATTTGCGGTTGAATTATAGATTCTATTGTAAAGGGGTAAGGTGGGATTTAGTGTGGTACTGAGGATAGCCATTTATCGTGCCGGATTTTGGATGTCAGGCGATGTGCCGCCGATATGGTAGGGCTGCGAGTGTTTTTTTCTTTGGCAGGGTTTTAGTTAAGTAGGCTAAAAACCTTTTATATATTTCACATATTCATGAGCAGTAAAAGTGGCTATACTTGTAGAAGCCCGCCCGAGCTGGTTTTCTATTAGGACATTACAAAATTGTTATATTAAAAAAAGTAAATTGTGTTATGCAAATTTATTTTTTACAATGACGGATCATGTGACGTCAATAAGTGATAATACTATCCTACATTGAATAAAGAATTTCAAGCCATCTCCGAGCGCATCAGCGACGGCTTAACGTACCCTCTAAAACAAATGTTATAAAGAAGTGAAACTCTCCTGCGCCAACCCTGAATTGGAAGGTGATATTTCATTGTGCGCCCAATAAAATAATGGCGGTTATCTTGCGTTCCGTTTTTGTGCACGATCCTCTTCCCGTATTAGCTTATACGAGTACCTACTCACAATGGTACTTATGTCAGCATTTTGAATATGGGGTTCATATAGATGGGGCCGTGTGGTGCCGGTTAAGAATAGCATCAGCTCATTTCTACACGAGGGTGTCGTAAAAGGCGACTAAGGGGTGAATCCGGGGGGAATGGGCAGCAGCGTTTTCTGTGAACATCGCACCTTGCACTGCGCTTACCAATCCGCCTGCCAAGCGAGGTGAGTATAGTGAATACCCTCCCCCTAATTGGAAAATGCCTGTGTCTAGAAGTGGACTTTTGTGGCTGTTGTAGTATATAGACTGGCTTTATGGTGGATAGTACCCCTGTCTGCTACGCCGAGGGTCGTAGGTTCGATTACCTCACAGCACAAGTATTTTTATGTGACTTTTCAAATATTTTTGGATCTGGGTATTTTCTATGTATAATATATATTATTTTTCATAAAATAAATAAGTGTTAATATGAGTTATCTTCTACCCATAATACAAGCTTTGGTTGGTTTGGGGATAGATGGCGCTGTGTGAAATGTCCAGGATATTTTATTTTATACAACATGTACTGGGTTTATAGCAGTCATAAGCAAAAACTAGTTAATTAAATAATGGTATACAGAAGTTTAAAAAAACTTGTATAAAAAACACTATAGTTGGCAGGATTTGAACCGGCCAGCTACGCGCTAGCTACGGTGCAATTTTGCAACTTTTTCAAAATTGCATACCTTCCACTTTAAACTCATTGCCTTCACCCATTCCACATGCTCTAAGGTAAGCTGGGAGATAACGCCTTTGGCGTTAAGTCCGTTCGTGTTTAGTTTTGTGCATAAAGTTAAATAAATAGAATAAAATACATAAATATATCACGCCTTTAATTGGGGTTATGTTTGAGGGCCATTCGGAAAATTGTGTATCGCGATAGTGACAGGTTGTCAGTCCATCTTCTCAAATTGCAATACACACCCTCGTTGCCCTTAGTCGCTTCTTACGACACAAACGGGAAAGAAACGGGGTGATGCTATTCTAAGCCAGCATCACTCGGGATAAGCCGGAATAAAATAAAATGGAAGTACTTAAAAGAGATTGTTCTCTATAATGGTTCATTCTTAGGGTTTATCAGGTACTTTATCTACACTCGTCTCATAATGTTCGAATTATGAATTCAAAAACAGATGCATAATGACCTACTTTATGCATTCGGCCTATAAAAACTAGGGTTTACTATAAATTACAGAAGCGTAATGACTTAATGAGAAAACGCTTAATACGATAAAGTTGAGAAATGAAATGAAGTTTTTTTTTCCAATACTCAAATCGCTATCTTCCGCCGCACCTGACAGTTATTGTTGTACGGTAATTTTTCGGATGATGTTCAGTTGTTTTAATAGGTTTTTGTTCTGTTGTTGTTGAGATGTTGTTCAGATGTTGATTATTTGTTGTTCAGATGTTATTCCGATGTTGTTCAGTGTTGTTCAGTTGTTGTTCAGTTGTTGTTCAGTGTTGTTCAGTTGTTTAGTTATTTGCTGTTGAGACTCGACATCTAAACAACTGTTAGTAAAAAATCTTCAAAAATTCATATCAAGCCATATTACGTTCTCGTATTGAATTTGACCACATATCGGGCCTTGCAATCGCCGGTGCGGACGTTTGGAAAAGTGTTCAACTGAGTAAATTTTTTAGAGTGTAGATAAAATAGTGTATGCAACTGCATATAATTAGGCATTAGAATGCTCGTGTCAATCTATTATCACACTCGGCTACGCCTCGTGTGATAAACAGACACTCGCATTCTAATGAGCCCCATTATATGACAGTTGCATAAACTACTATTGTCAATCCAGTAAAGATACAACAAAATCGATAAGAAATATTCAATTCAATTCAATTCAATTTATACAGTCTGTAATAGAAAGCAAAAAAAAAAAATTATAAGATATCAAAATATTGGAAGCTCAATGTAATTCCCAAAATTGAACGCTCTTTTATTTAAGGTTTTTAATATATATTAAAAAATTTTCCATTAAGTTATTTACCACAAAAGCCCACATAACATAATAAAGTTTCCGGAATTAAGTAATTATGAGTAAATAAATTTACATTAAAATAACCGCATTGCTGTAATATTGTATTAAAAGTTTCTGTGTGAATCGGCTTTTCAGCTTTTCAATAAAATGAAGTATTAAATCTTTGTGTTTTTTTTATTTTATTTGTACTGACTGATGAAATGAATCACAGCCGAGAGAGTTTAAACAAAAGGAAGAATAATACAGGGTGTAAGGGACAACCCTCCGAATGCTCATAGGGTGCATTCAGACCATGAAACTGAACAACTTCCCATGAAAAAATATTTCAAGAAACTTTCCGTAGTAGGTAAATGCAGTCAGCTGATTGTGATTTTGTATGGGAGGTAGATTTTTTTGTCGATTCCTGACATATAATTGTTCAGTTTCATGGTCGTCATGCACCCTATATTTCCTTACATCCTGTATATTTTCTTAATTTATTTAATTATGGAACATACCTACATAGCAAGCTGTTTAGCTCCAGACTCCAATGGAAGGGTAACTCGAAAACAAATTTATAAATTCAATTTTCTAACAAACAAAATGGCTAAAAATCACTCGATCAATTTTACCACCAAACAAAATATTTACAATCACACAAAAAACTCAAACATCCGTAAATTTTACACACAATAAAGCAGGCGTATCATTTTTCAAAAAAACTCATGTGAAAAAGTTTACCCGACCGAAATGAGTGATGAGTGATCGAGGGTCTAATTCAATCATTCAGTTATTCGTTCACTCAGACCGACAAAATCACCAGACAAAACTTTATCTCAATCATTAGGTTTCTGCTCCGCCGTTTCACCCGCTGCCACTCATTTTCCAGTTGTAAAAGTGGCCTAATTTCATCCAAATCGGTCAAACCGTTTGAGCGTGAAGAGGTAACAAACATACATACATACACACACACATAAACTCTCATATGATATTAGTACGGATTCATGGTTATTTTTATAAAAACTGGGGAACTAAAGCGCCACTCTTAACTGTGCTCTTTATCTGTGATTTGTCAACAATATGTCTATGCAGGCTGAACCACCTGATTTTCCGAAAAAAAGATGGTTCCATGCTTCGGAAAGGCACGTTAATCCGTCGGTTCTGGTTGCTGCCTATGATTACTTACACAACCATGTCATCGGATCGTTGGACGACTTGGTGTCCAAACGAAAAAAAAAAAGTGTATGTCAAAGTGCGGTTACTTCTCATTGGAGCATTTAGGTGCCGTGGCAATAAAGTTGTGAGTTCTTCTCTCCATTCTGCTAAAATATACTGAAGCATACTTAAAACTATGATCAGCCTTGATCATAGTTTTAAGTATGTAGTTCAGTATAATATTCAATGCAAATAAAATGTAATATAAGTATAAAATATAATGAAAAATAATAACTATATGATTAATTCAAAATAATATAAATAATAAAATTATTTACTATCCCTCCTTATGCAATTGGCTTCAGCGTTTGTGGATAATTTTCACTCTGGTAGTATTAAAAACTCTGTGCTCGTTCACTCACTCATACATTCACCGTGTGACAGTTGACGACTAGCCAGTATAATTTAATTGGCAATTTTTGTGCCAGTCCATGGTTTTTTAACGGGCCAGTATTAATTTAATGAAAATTTCAAACGGGATAAAATTATATTTTGTTGAAATAAAATATTTTTAAAAATGAACCAAAGTTTTATATAGTGTGATGTGTGACTAGTATTTTTTTTTTGGTCAAAACTCATATCGAACGTACTTTGATTTTCAAAACCAGTACAAATCGAACCTTAAATGGAAAGTATCGCTCATTTACTTAGACAGTATCGCGACCAGCGTAACTTGATCTCCATGCACGATGCACGAGCGTAGAGGCGTAGCGAAAGTTACGCTGGTCTCGTTTTAACTTAAGGCGGGGGTATTCGTGAACGACCTCGACAGTGGACGTCACAAAAAAAATAGATATTTTTTATACATACAATTAATACCAAAATTGGCCGTTGCCAGGCACTTTATGCCATAACTTAAATTACAGCGAATATTTCATTGAATTTGTAGATTCTTATTTTACATAAGGATATATTTTTTTGTTAAGTGATGCTACTGTCCAGGCCGTTCAAGACTACACTCGCCTTATGGTGCCGCTTGTAAAACACCCCAGAATCGTGTTACAGCAAAACGGCTGTAAAACAAAATAAACAGTGAGCAAGCCCATCTTATTTGACAGTAAAAGCCGCGAGCAAACAATAACAGAACGAGCAAACAGTACAAGAAATTAACAACTAAATTGTCTGAAGCGAAACGAAACGCGCGACTCAAATTGTGCAAGTCTATTCTATCGTGCTCTATGTCATTGTTCACGTTTTGAAGTACAGTCGGTTGTAGCACATAAGGTACCAGGCATACTCCAAAATAACTGAATAATTAGAATAAGTAATTTTTTTTATATTGTATTAACTTGGGATAAAAATAATGCAGTTCTTTTGGAGTACCCCGGTACCATATGTGCTATAACCGACTGTACACGCGGGAGGCTTCTCTTTTTTTTCTCGTGTGGGACACCAAGTCGACGAACGACCCGATTAACTCTGGTATCAGTTTTTGAACTGTCTGCTACTGCTAGTTGACCTCTGACATGGTTGTGTAACGACCTTCGTCTAAGTAATCATATAATACAGCAACCGGGCTTAACGGGTCTTTCGATACACAGCACCATATTTCTTACGGACATTCTGGTGGTTCAGCCTGCAATGGCCTAACGAGACTGAAATCAAATTCCCAAAGTATTAATATTGTGAGTGTCTACCGGGAATCGAACTCGGAACTTCTACGCCGTAGTCAGTCGTACTACCACGGCCGTCATCTTCCGTCGCCGTTGGCTTCTGTTGTAGAGTAAAGTTATTGTAATTTCGATTTTACATTTAAATCTTACCTCTTTTGCCTTTTTAAAGCATACTTCGACCATTATTCATGCATATTTTAGGCTATTTCATGTTGCATATAATCCGGTCCCTACTTACAACTATAATTATGTTTATCTATGGATTCTGGAACGTATCGCAGCCCTTATGATGCTTCTTCCTTTCAAGGAAATAATGTATCTTAAGCATCCAATATTGTCGGCCATTGTTGTCTGTTGTAAAGAAAATTTTACTTCTAATAAGATTGCCAGTGCAACGAACTAATACATAATTGCATACAGATGGAAAAGAAAATTTTCCCAGGATATGCTGTTGTGTTAAAAACAACCGTGTGATGCCGGCTTAGAATAGCATCACCCCATTTCTTGCCCGTGGGAGTCGTAAGAGGCGACTAAAGGACTTGAGGGTGTGTATTGCAGTTTTAGGCGATTGGCTGACAACCTGTCACTATGGCGATACACAATTTTCCGGATGACCCTCAAATGTTTGTCAGACATTGCGTAGGTGTCCGTTTTATGCGACTATTTATGCTCTGCCTACCCCGCAAGGGATTATGGGCGTGATATGTGTATGTATGTATGTATGTGTGTTAAAAACAACAACGTTTTAGATGTGACGGAAAAGAAAAATTTCAAGAAATATACTGTTTTGCTAAAAGAGCAACATTTTAGAGCGCAGTAAACCAACCTATTGTTCAAAAACACAAATTTACTTTTGCTACCGCCAGGCACTCTATTGCAAACTCCTACAGATTGTTTTGGCATGGCCAAAGTGTTTGACAAACTTGGCTCACTTACTAACCTATTTTTCGTACGGGGTTGCCATTTTAAAAGGTTAAAGTGTGCAAAAATTGGGGGCGAATGTGAAAAGTTGGTTTGAGAGGTAGAGATTAACTACTTAAGGCGGTAATTAGGATGAAGCGACTGTCCATTTCATTGCCGCTGCGTCAGACAGAAACACCCGATCAAATTTCATGCAAATTTTCGCGCGTTTTTGGGTGTTTTCAATACTTTTCACAAGTTATATATAAAAATAAAATTATCTACTATAAATATTAATATTGTTTATATATCTTATTGTGAGTAAAAACGAACTAAATAATTAAAGCCCGTTTGGGATTTGCAATGAATGACCGAAACGAGGATCAATAAATGACCGAAATTCGATTAGGCCATAAAGGTAATGCTGTGTGATGTCGGCTTAGAATAGCATCACCCCATTTCTTTCTCGTGGGTGTCGTAAGGGCGACTTAGGAGCTCGAGATTTTAATGTGTATTCCAGTTTTAGGGGATGGACTGACAACCTGGCACTATGGCGATACACAATTTTGTGAATGACCCTCAAGTATTTGTCAGATGTGGCGTGATTGTTAGTTTTTACGGCCGTTTACGCTCTGCCTATACCTTAAGGCATCTAGGCGTGATATATGTATGTATGCATAGGTAATCATCATTAAAATATGACAAAATACCATAATTTCATTATAACAATCAAGGATTATATGAAATACATGACTTAATGTCATCATGTTTATTTTATAAAGTTAATTAATTTTGGGGTGGTATGGGATCTACCTCCTAGCGGTCCACCCCGGGCAACGGCAACACAGGCTTGCCTGTGGATAAGTCCGGCTGAACGATCCCACTAAGCGGTGGAAGGCTCCGCAAGGGGTCGCCTGGCTCGCGACCACCATCCCACCGAAGTCTGGCGCCAAGTAGCTTGCTGCGTTCCGTCAGTGTGTGGGAGCGCCAGTGCCTTAACAGGCTTCTTCTGGGTGAGCTCGCTCAATCTTAGACTCTGTCTCTGTCCTATGACCTAGACTAGAGTCAAGAGCAAACCCATCATTAATAAAAAAAATAAAATAAAAAAAAACTAATATCACTTGATCCCCGGGCCCCGATTTTCTAATTTTTATTATTGTTATTCCATGGAAAGTCAATTGTCATTATAATGCCACTGTGATTTTCTATTCTTCAAACTATTAGGAAAATACAAAATGACCAAAACAACAGGCCAAAACAACAGTTGTTGACACACCTGGCCAGCCCTGAGGCAGTGCCTTTATTTTTTTACCTGCCCGAGCCGGTTTTCTATTGGAACATTACAAAATTGTTACAAAAAAGGGAATTGTGTTTAGTAATTATATTTTCTTTAATGACGGATCATGACGTCAATAAGTGATAATACCATCCTACATTGAATAAAGAATTTCAATTTCAATTTCACAACTAAAACGATTTTAATTTAGCAGAGTTCATACCCAGGGAATCCGTACTAATATTATAAATCTGAGAGTTTGTGTGTGTGTATGTATGTTTGTTACCTCTTCACGCTCAGACGGCTTGTCCGATTTGGATGAAATTTGGAACACAGGTAGAGTATAACCCGGAATAACACAAAGGCCACTTTTTACCGCGGGAAAACAACTATTACCACGGGAAAAAGAGTGGCAGCGGGTGAAACCACTGGGCGGGCCGCTAGTAGGTGACATAAATTGCTGCATAAGCTATCTACTATTATTTTGACAGCATTAACCCTCGCAAATTGTATTACACGTTGAGTAGCCAAAACTGTCAATTCTCATATAACCGGGGTTTGGGGCGACGGGACGATCATGGTGAATTAATAATATAAGGCACATTTTAAGGCAAAAGGTACTTCTAAGAGAAAAATCTTACAAAGAAGTATTTTTTACTAGATTTCCGCCCAGCGGTTACACCCGCTGATACTCATTTTCTCGTATTAATTGTTGTTTTCCTGCGGTAAAAAGTGGCTTGTGTGTTATTCTAGGTTATACTCTACCTGTTTACTAAATTTCATCCAAATCCGTCAAGCCGTTTGAGCGTGAAGAGGTAACAAACATACATACACACACACATACTCTCAAATTATAATATTATAGTACGGAAAACACGGGTAGGATTTGAACCTTAGACTTTCGCCATCACTAGTGGGTAGATGGAGCTGTGCTACGCGTTATGCACAAACAAACGTTAAAAAAATGTTAGCGCCCGCCGGAGCTTGAACCCGGGATCGTACCGTCCCACTGCTCTTCCAACTAAGCTATAGGCGCCTCGACTGACACTTTCAAATTTTCATTATCTTGATACTCGTCTCTATGCGACGTATGATATAGAATGATTATATTCATTGATGTAAACTGTCTAATATTACATTTATTTTATGCACGACTCTCTTCTTCTCTATGATTTCTCCTCTACCCAAAGGTTGTCTAGGAGAGATCGTTTTTGCATACTTAGTTTAAGTTTCCCTGTTATGCATTTGTAATTTGAATGTGCAATACCTTACTTACCGTATGTTGAGTACCAAATTTTAAAACACTTCCCGTGTTTGGTATACAATTATTAAAAACTTGCAAAATATTCAAGTCGCAGGTTCAAATCCTGCCCGCGCTTGAAAATTTACAAGCTTGCAAGTTTTTAATAATTACCGTATGTTTTATTTTTACGTTTGAAGTTTGTATGATGAAGTTTAAGTAAAAGTATCTTTATTTCCTCTACACCTTACCTTATCTTCTTGTAGATAAAACATGATATTTTTAATAAAGCGTGTCCTATCACACGTGCTGTAAAATTACGCCGTTTTTGGGGGGGGTGGTCATAAATTACGGGGGCTAAGCTCCTCCCCTGCCCCCTTTCTTGGCTGTCTCCCCTTTTCACCTTAGCGCATTAAACTCTGAGATATGGGTTCGTAACGATCAGTCGAAAACGGTATAAGTTCAATGGTCTTAAGACGGTTTTTTTGGTTAGTACGTACATTTTAAGGGTTCAAGGTCAGCACATAATAATACAAAATTTAATAAACTGATGCACAAAGTTAATGAACTTGTTGATTAAATTATAACAAGAAATTGAAAAAATGTTAGCATTGGCTGGGGATTCAATCCGGTACCTGTGGAGAACCGTCCCACCACTCTGCCACTGAGCTACCGATGCCCCGACCGAACCCTTTCAAATTGTCAACCTCTTGATACTCGCAGAGCGATGGGACGGTACACCACAAGTCCCAGTTTCAATCCCCGGTCAACGCTTTCATTTTTTTCAACTTCTTATTTTCATTCATATAAATAAAATAAAGTGCAAATTCAACTTTGGTAACTTTTTACATACATATATACATAAATCACGCCTATACGGGGTAGGCAGAGCGGTAACGGCCGTAAAACGGATATTAACACCACGTCTGACAAAATTTTGAGGGTCAATCAGATAACTGTGTATCACTATAGTGACAGGTTGTCAGCCCATCGCCTAAAATTGCAATTCACACCCTTGAGTCCCTTAGTCGCCTCTTACGACCTTAACGGAAAATAAATGGGGCGATGCTATTCTAAGCCGGCATCACACGGCAAACTTTTTCATTGTTTCTAAAAGTACACTGTTCCTGAATAGCGTATATTGTCTGGTTGTGTTTCATAACCAGCAATGTATGCCGAACCGTGCGCGGTATTCAGACTAGTGTTATAGCCGTTTTGCTCTTAGATAATCTTTACATACTATAAAATTAAGTTACAAATCGACAATTTAATACTTTCTCTGAATACTGTAATTATAAAAAGGATGGTATTTAACTGTACCTCAATTTATTCTCGTTTTTTCCAACAATTTTTCCCATTGTTTAATCAAAAATACTGATTGTACATAAAAATATGCTCACATAAATATTTCTTAATGAGCTCCTATTTAATGACTGTTGCAAATATGTAAAACTAATATTGAACCTAATTTATTGAAGGAACTTTATTAAATAAAGTTTATCTTAAAAAAATGTACCGCAAAGTATATTTCAATCAAACACCAATTAAATCACAATGTAGTTTTATTTATTACAAATTATTGTCTAATAAACTGTAATGCTAATCTTAATAGCTATTTTGTACTTATCAGTCTTAAATATAAAAAGAAATCAAAATGGTAACAAAAGTCTTTGGTATTAACATGTTTAATTTGTCATTAGTCATTACACATAATCAATTCAGTTTTTTATTATTATTATTGCACTAATAAAGCGCGTTTTGCCTTGGAAGGACGCCCCCGTTTTATTTTTTCACCGATAGCTATGTTTTTGGCTTCCACTGGTGGTGCTCAGTGATCTCCAACATGTAGATCAATGGTGGTGCTACGTATTTCAGCCTGATTGCAAGTCCGGTTATTATTTTTATAAAACTGGGGGCATCTACACTCACCATGTATCCAGTCACAATTGTTGGTAGGCAAGAGAGTCCAGTGAGTTAAGGCAATTTTTTGAAGTCATCAATAATTAATTTTTCAAAATTAATGTAGTACGGAAGACATTATTAGTTCTTCAAAAAGAATTATTTTAGTAACATAAACGTGGTACAAAATTGTTTAAAATATGGGTACGATTTTAAGATTACTATTAGATACTTTATTAGATACTTTTTTGATCAATTTGGAAAAAATGTGTAACATTAGTATTGTTTGGGCAAGAATAATATGGTTACTCTAATAATAGAATATTTGCTGCGCGTGAGAATGAAAATGTGTTACATATTAGTGGAAATTTTAAATATGTTTGGGGCAACAATTTTTACTAACGGAGTAGTTTATTTGTAGCAAAATAATTTCAAGGGTTTTAGAATAATATTTTAGAGGGAAGTACATAATGTGTACGATAAGATTTTTGATGGAAGATTTAAAATTATCCTTATAAAAATCCAGTTTGAAAGATAGTTTAGCAAATTCTATTATTTGATTACAGATTTGAATTATTATTAGCTACTACGGTCAATTGTAAGCTGAAGATCATTTTTCAATACACGTCTTGTTTTCTTCATAAAATGCTACTACTCTCCGTAGCACTGCCGTAGCACCACCGTAGCACCGCCGTAGCAACCCAAGCTACGTGAGTTAGCTGATATTTGCCAGGTAATGTGACGAAGTAATAAAGACAGAGTGCCGAAGATTGGTCGAAAATAACAATTTCGTTTCATAGTGGCATAGACTTTGGATGTAATAAATATATAAAAATTTAAATAATAACTTTGGATGTAATTCTGTAATAATGTAGGGTGAAATTTCACTAGGTACCGATTGCGAAATCTTTGATAAGGAACAACTTTCCCTAAGGAACATAAGTCAAGGTATGACAAACATATTTTGGATTTTCCATCTTCTTTCTTTTCGTGTAGGACACTGAGTAGACAAACGACGCGATGCATTTCCATAGTAACTCAAATCAGCTGATCGGCAATGTTGCATAGAAGGTTTTTTTTTCGAATTTCGACGTATGTTTCTATGGGAAAGTTGTTCCTTATCACCGCTACGCTATCGGTCACTTGTCAATTTCACTATATATTTTCAATAAATAATTATAATGTTAGAAGTATGCAATTAATCCTCACTTTTGGAAGCAACCTTATATTAATGATAACAAAACATAACATATTGTAGAAATTCTGTCAATAGCATAATTTAATGCCGTGTGATGCCGGCTTAGAATAGCATCACCCCATTTTTATCTCGTGGGAGTCGTAAGAGGGGACTAAGGGACTCGAGGGTGTGTATTGCAAGGGATTACAAGCGCAATATGTGTATGTGTTTGTATGTATAATACTTTAGCTTCCTTCATCAATCTGTTGAGTGAAACATTATCCGGTCTCATTCAGTCGTTCACTCAATCTCCGTTCACTTACTCACTCAATCAATACGGCTTATCACTAGTTTAGGTACGTTTAATCGGCTTATGTATATGTTACCGGTACTTCTTAATAATTATCGGTAATACCCTCAACATACGTACATACGTACATCACGTATATATTCCTTCCGGTGTAGGCAGAGCGTCAACGGTCGTAAAAAACTAACATAATAATTATAAATCACAAGTGACAAATATTTAAGGGTCAGTCAGAAAATTGTGTATTGATAAAGTGACAGGTTGTCAGCCTATCGCCTTAAATTCTAATACACATAAAACCCTCCAGTTCCATTGTCGTTCTCCTACGACTCCCGCGGGAATGAGATGGGGTGATGCTATTCTAAGCCGGCATCACACAGCAAGAATATTGTTATTGCTATTTTCTGAACCCTTCTTTCCTATGGGTATCATAATGGGCGACTAAGGGACGCGAGGGACACATGTGTGTTGCAATTTTAAGCGGTGTCTGACAACCTGTCACTATAGTCACACACAATTTTTTGATGACCCACAAAATTTAGTCAGACGTGGCGTAATGTCCGTTTTTTAACAACCGTTTACGCTCTGCCTACCCCGCAAGGGATACAGGCCTGATATAAGTATGTATGTATTTACTTAACGTGTTAAACGATTATTCGTGCCATCAGAAACAGCCCTTAAAGGGTTGTTCGAAGTCATAGGTAAGCGTAAATTCTCACCTCATAAATCACCTAACCCCATCTCTCGGAGAAATATGGCGGAATTAACGTTGCCTGGAGTTATCACCTCGTGACTTACTGGTGATAATGAAGATTACACGTCTTAAAACATCCTGTATTAGTTACATGTTATTTATACTGTGATTTATGTACATATGTTACAGTCATAATAATTAAATAGTTATTATACATAATGACTGGTCATTAAACATGAATTCCAAATTCACTAGACAATGTTATAAATTAATCACTTTATCATTCACTAGCGGCCTGCTCAGCGGTATCACCAGCTGCTTACCGTTTTCCCGTGGGAATAAGTAATTTTAATATAGCCTATGTTCATCAGGGATAATTTAGGATTCTAAAGGTAAAAGATTTTTTTTAATCGGTCCAGTAGTTTCGGAGCCTATTCAATTCAAACAAACAATCAAATATTTCCTCTTTATAATATTAGTGTAGATAATAGCGGGTCAAAGTTAGCTAAAGTAATACCCTAACCTAACCTAACCTTACCTTACCTATATAAACGCTTATAAAACTTTCGATAATTAAACGACAATAAAATACAAAATGGACTGCAAAATTCTGATGATGATGAAAATACAAAAAGACTATACACCAATATATTTCCAAAGTGTGTCCCAATCGCGCGGCGGATAGATGTTCTTATTAACGGATATAATACATAGGTACCATACCAATGATTTAAACAAAAAAATAACCAAACCTTACCTTACCTGCATTAGTTCAAATAAAATGAAACTTTAGAAACAATTATTTTCGATATTGAATTAAGTAAAAATGTATTTTGTATCAACTAAACATAACGTAATTTTATTCGTAACTGCTATAGAAGTTATTAAAGTATCAAACAATTTGCATACTATACCAATTATTTAAACTGGGTCAGACCACTGTGAAATAGTGATAAAACTCTGTTTATTAAATTTCACTTTTAAACGATTTTAAAATAGAAGGTTATAAATTATAACTGCTTTTAAGTAACATATTCGACAGAATCGAAAAATATTTGTACGTCTTAGGACTCTAAAGGGATTTTAAAGTTTCTACAAAATTTTAAAGTACTAATTGTCCTCCAATATTGAATAATGCGTTTGATTATTTTATTGTTAATTTAGAAATAGTGTAACTTGAAAGTCACTACAAAATTCATGATTAATCAGCCTAATGCAGTTTACTGATGGACGTAGGCAATTAAAAGGGTACACCATAAGGCACGATCTCTCGTTTTTGCCATTCAGTCCCAACCAGCCGCCTTTTTTAACGCATCGGCGTGGCCACCACTCAAGAACCTGCTTACTCCACCGTCCGTTGGTTCCACGACAGATGTGCCCAGCCCACTGCCACTTCAGTTTGCTACACTTCCAGACTATGTCCGTTGTTTTGGTATTTTTCTGAATAGTCTCATTCCTAATTAATCAATTCCGTTATTTTCAAGATATAATAAACAAAATGTGTGTGTATCCATAATTATGAAAAAAATCTAGTAGTTTTTAATTTTATAAGATTGTAATTTCTTAGCGGAATATCAACCTATCCATTTATGGGACTAAATTAATTAAGTTATTCTTAGAAACTATATGAAAACTAGAACAAGTTGGTTGATGCCGTCTTAGAATAGCATCACCAAATTTCTTTCCCGCGGGTGTCTCGAGGCATGGCATATGTCTTTATATGCCGTGTGATGCCGGCTTAGAATAGCATCACCCCATTTCTTGCCCGTGGGGGTCGCAAGAGGCGTCTAAAGGACTCAAAGGTGTGCAAATTTAGGCGATGGGCTGACTACTTTTCACTATGGTGATACACAATTATCTGAATAAACCTCAAATGTTCGTCAGACGTGGCGTAAATTTCCAGTGTTTTTGGTCGTTTACGCTCTGCCTACCCCGCAAGGGATATTTGCGTGATATAATGTCTTCTGATAGCGCTCTCGCAACGGATTTTGAGTAAGTCTGTAGGCGGGCGGTAGGATCCGCGCGGATTAGCGCGTCATATTCTTTAGCCACATCCGTTTCCGCCGGTCCGTAATGAAAGGAGGATTGCCAGATGATAAATTATGTGTTTATGGAAATTTAAAGGGAAATTTTAAGGAGATAAGCGAGTAGGATAAAGACCTACACGCTTATCTCCTTAAATCTCTCTCGCTTATGCCGTGTGATGCCGGCTTAGAATAGCATCACCCCATTTCTTACCCATAGGAGTCGTAAGAGGCGACTAAGGGATTCGAAGGTGTGTATTGCAATTTAAAGCGATGGGCTGACAACCTGTCACTATGGCGATACACAATTTTCCGAATGACCCTAAAAATGACGTGGCGTAAGTGTCCGTTTTTGCGGCCGCCGTTTGCGCTCTGCCTACCCTGCAAGGGATTGTAGGCGTGATATGTATATGTGTATGTATGTGTATGATAAAGACATGAGGACCTTAGAGTACAAGGTCCTCAACTGTGACGTTCGCTATCAGTAGATAGCGAACGTCGCAGGTTTGAATCATGGATATTGAAAACAAGTAAGTAAACATCTTAGCTTAACTGGTCAAATGGCGTAGCCGATAGTACTCTGCTACGCGCGCCATTTGTCGTGGGTTCGATTTCCACCAGGCACAAATATTTGTTAAGTCATTATCAGATATTTGAGTTAAGTCTGGGTGTTTTCTATATATTTATTTGTATCCATTTACGTAAATAATTGCGATTTACGAAAGGATTTCAGTTTTTCCGTGGTCTCACTGACGTTGTATAGTTAAAGTGTATCTTACTGCTTAATTTAGACTCTAGTAATATATACCGCAAACTTATTGATATGCGGTTCTTTTATATTTGCCAGTATTTTTTTCTGTTTGTTCTACATCTTACATGTCAAACAAAATATTTTTGGTTAAGTATGTAAGTATAGTCAGTTGCCAGGTATTTCTTACACATACACAAATCACACCTATATCCCTTGCGGGATAGACAGGGCGTAAACGTAATTTATTTTTATGATTAAAAACCTGTCAGCAGTCAGTTTTTCAAATTTTAAATTTTTGTTTTTTAATTGCAAGCACAAGTCATAATCAAGTCTTTTGTGTTTTTTTTGCAAGTTGTTTTGGGTACATCAAAAAGTTTTTTTATTTGTAGGTACTTACTTGCGTTGGAACTTCATCAAACTTTAAATTGAAGAAAATAAAATGGCACCTTTTTATCGTCAATAAAAATCACTTACTCGGATTCCCGTAAAAAAGTCATAAAATGTCCATCAAAGAACGTCATAAATTGGTATCAGTCTAAAAACAAAGTTGAGAAAAAAAAAGTTGGCATTAAGCTGATAACGTGAGGCCCGAAGTCTTTCCCCCCGGGATTTGAACCCGGGACCTTTCGGTGAGCGGCCAAGGACGCTACCTAGACTAAACAAAATGTTTATTGGACTGATCTCAAGGACTGATCGCATGAACTACTTTCAAAGTTAGCTTTTAAAAATACGACTCATGTTACGCATTTTTTTTTATAATAAATGGAACAAGTTCTGGACGATATTGCTGCAGTAGCAATAAGGCCGCCAAATGAACATTATTTAAGTGTATACTAGATTTCCGCCCAGCGGTTTCACCCACTGCTACTCATTTTCCCGTGGTAATAGTTGTTTTCCTGCAGTAAAAGTGACCCATGTGTTAATCCAGGTTATACTTTACCTGTGTTCCAAATTTCATCCAAATCGGTCAAACAATTTAAGTGTGAAGAGGTAACAAACATACATACACACACAAACTCTCAAATTTATAATATTAGTATGGATTCTGTGTGTTTTCCTGTAGTTCAATAAAGTATATTTTTTATTTGATTTGATTTGAGTTCTATCGTGGAAAATCTTCGATATCATTTCAAACAACTAATCAAAAATTCTGCATTTGAACTATTGACGCTCTTTACTTATGGGCAAAGCCCTTTGATTAAGTGGTGTTTGATTATTATAGAGGTAAACAAAACTATGGACAAATAACATAATTTGTATGGGTAGTAATATTTTTCTGTTTTGTAAACATGTTGTTTTGTAAACATAAGCCTAGTAGTTCGACGTCCCATACAAAATTCCCGATCAACTGACTGTCTTTCTATGGAAACTCGAAAAAAATATTTCGTTTCCCAACATAGGCTCCATAGTAAAAGTTGTTCAGTTTCATGGTCTGATCATGCCTGCAAAGTTTTCGGTACACCGTCCCTTACACCCTGTATAGTAAATTTTCTAACAGCACATTATCCGGTGCAGATCACAGAAAATAAATGCTCCCATAAAATCAGTTTTATGTCTTTCGCGTCGGTCAGCAGCGTAAATAAAAAAGGCGTTTCAAAACCCTCAAACTGGCGTCAGCCCGGGATTGCGCAATGCTCACTCCATTAAGTGCTGTAATCAAATTTCTTTCATCCATGCCGCGCTTTATTCAGTCAGGGAGCCCGCAGTGTTACCATTATATAGGGTATTTTACCTGAATTGTACGGATTTTTCACGTATATAAGATATATAGGCTAATTAGATCGCCGCGTGATGCTGGTTTATATTAGAATCACCACATTTATTTTGCTATTGGTGTCGTAAGAGCCGACTAAGGGACTCGAGAGTACCATGCGTATTGCAATTTAAGCAATGGGCTGACAGCCTGTCACTATCGTTATTCAAAATATTCTGAATAACCCTCAAATATTTGTCAGACGTGGCGTGATTGTCCGTTTTTTACGTCTGTTTACGCTCTGACTACGTAATATGTTTGTATGTATCTGACTGGATCACAAAATATAATAATTTTTGTAAAAATGGTACCCTTTAATTTGTAATTCTTCTTTTCTCGTGGGACACCAAGTCGTCCAACGAACCGATTAATTCTGGTGTCAGAGATTTTTCAACCGCAAACTACTACTAAATTTGTTATTTCTCTACTAACTTTACGTCTCGTTTCTTTTTCTTTTCATCAAAAAATTAGTAAGCCAAGCTATGGATGCCTTTCAAGAATGTACAGAAATATTATATTGTAATAAAAAGATTCACTTTAATTAATGATATTATTATTAAAAGAAAAGAGGTAATAAAAACTAAAGGTACAATTTTTATTGAAAATTGAAAATCAGAAAATGGCAACACTGGAAGCCTGTTTTACGATCGGCGCGTCAGAAATTACGACCGAGATTGCGAACGGGACACCCTGTAGATTACGGGACAGATTGACGGCTGTATATCCGAACATTTTAATTAAATGTTTCGCTTTTTGTCTCTTCATAATCTTACAGCTTGATTCATTAAATCGTTATGAGTTCATAATAACTTGTATTTTAAAACGACGTTACGCTGTGTCATGGGCTGCTTTTTACCGCGGGAAAATGAAAAAATAAATGAATGTCTTTATTTCCTGAAAAAAATAAAGCCAGGACGACCTTTTAAGTAAAAATACCTGTGACAGGAGGGCCTGCTCTCTCTTAAAAACAATGTACTACTATGTCGTACATAACCACGTATGGCCTGGTACAAAATGCTACCTAGTATTAAGGCCGCCTTGTTGTACTGTTTATTTTTGCCTGTCTATCTTTTGTATTTTTTTCAAGTGAAATAAAGAATTTTGTTATTTTATGCTATTACTATAGAAGACAAATCAAATTGCGGGTAAATTTTCGCAGGATAGGTATAAAATCGGATAAAAAATATTAATATTATGAATGAAAGCAAAATTTTCGTTTTTTGTTTGACCTAGGTCTATAGTTCATATGGTTAGTAACTTACCTTTTTGTAAACAAATCAAAGCAGGTATTCTGTAATGTTTCCACAGTTTTTTTTTTTAAACAGGCTAATTTCTTCTTAACTTAAACTATGTCAATTTCAACATAAACAAGTTATTCAAATACAGAAGTAGTTGCACAGGAATATTTAGTTCGACAAAAAGTTAAATAAAGAAAAACTATTTAGCAATTTTTTGCATTCAAAACGTAATCGATGTACAGGATACTGGTTTCTCCACTTGTCGTCTGTCGCAACGCATGCGTCTGTCAGACGAAAGAAAACTGCGAATTCCGATCTTAATAACATACAAATACGACTACAGTGCATTACTCTTCAGAGTAAGAGTGAACAGGCTTCTTCTGGGTGAACTAGCTCCATCTTAGACTCTGTCTCTGTCCTATGACCTAGACTAGGAGTCAAGAGCAAACCCATCATTAAAAAAAAAACGCCGACGACAAGTGGGAGACCAAACATTTTACGCACATTTTAGAACTGTCACAAATTAGAGAAAAGCTTACCCTAGTAACGGTTTTACATTCATCAAAAGCCTCCTAAGGGGGTACCTATTTACCTTATTTACCACACTAGGCAAGCGGATCAACAAGCGTAGTGCAAGACGAACCTTACAGTAAAGGGTTGATGCTAATACAAGCCATCATCCCACGTCATACCATTCAATAAGGTGAAAAATATGAAAGTAGTAAGGAACCCCCCCAATAAGGGGGTAGAACGCTGGTTCGATCACTTCTCAACGCGCTGGCTAAGCAGGATCGCAAACGGTAACAGTCTGAACGCAAACCTAACCCTAGTTGTGGGTTAAGTTGTAAGAGACTAGCGGGGTAAAATAAAACTCTGTTTCTTTTTGCCATGAGCTTATTCTTCTAAAAATTCAAATTCAGAGTCAAACTCTTGTCGGTGGAGTAACTTGAATTACGCTTTTTTGGGAAAAGTTTCGTGCGGTGGTTTACCCCACTTGAGGAGACCACATTGCCTGCGGATCGCTTGTTGATGTGAATAAATGAAAATGCTTACTTATCTCAGCCATTTTTCAAAGCCACTTTTGACAACTGTCAAAATCATGCTAGTTCTTTGACATTAGGGTAATTTTTTGTTTAATGACATGTCTTTTAGTATTTCTTTTAATTCTGAAAACCAACAGCTCAGAAACAAAATACAAAAAGCCAAGCACAGGTTCTCGCCACACAGTAATGCTAGCATTTTATTAAAAATAAGGAATAGGTAAGCATTTGTCTGCCATCTCACCTAATGTTAAGTGACGATGCAGACGATGTTGAAACATGCTCACCTAGATAATGCCTATTCACTCTGGCCTTGAAAAAACCCAGGTTGTAACGTTCCGGAAACAGGACCACAGGCAGGGCGACCATTAATCTTTAGCATAAGTAAGTATATGCTCATAATAATTATTATGTTATACATAAAACTTTCACCCTTGTATACCTACTATGTTATGTTTATTAATAGGGTTTTAATTTTGTGTGAGGGTAATAAGGATCAACATGACTGGTAAACTTGGTGTATTGGTGTAAATGAGGCGTTGATCGTTAAAAAATCGCTGATTAACTGGCGTCAATGGCACTGGGAGTTGATCAAATCAAGTTCACTTATCATTTGATGATTAAATTATCATCCATTTATGAATTTTACAAATGATAAGGGCGGCACATAGCGCCGCAAGAACGCTTTGCATACAATTTTAATTTACATTTGTATTACGAATATGTTATATAGTCATAATTATTCATAGTCATAAAAACAACACGCATAACCCTTGTAGCATAAATAACCAAGTCATAATATATATAAGCATAGAGATACGGCCATACAATATCTCCTAGAAAAGCATGTTCGCGGCTTAACACTCACGGCTCACCATAACATACATACATACATACATATATCACGCCTTTATCCCTTAAGGGGTAGGCAGAGCGTAAACGGCCGCAAAAAACGGACAATTACGCCACGTCTGACAAACATTTGAGGGTCATTCGGAAAATTGTGTATCGCCATAGTGACAGGTTGTCAGCCCATCCCCTAAAAATGCAATACACACCCTCGAGTCCCATCGTCGCCTCTTACGACTCCCACGGGAAAGAAATAGGGTGATGCTATTCTAAGCCGACATCACACGGCAAACCACCACTCACCATAACCTATTACTTTAAAAGTGTTTCCAATTCTATGACTTTCAATGCAGTATGACATATAAACATTAAGCCAAACAGATAGTATGACAAAGTATTTTAAGCAAACCGAGGTATGCCAAAGTATATTAGGAACTTCAACAATATGCAAAACGACAGTATCCCCGTCTGGAAGCGTGTTGATACGGGGATGATGCTAATTTCCAACAATCGGCGGTTGTTGTATAAAAAAGACAAAATCGCTAAATTCTATGACTTGCACCCGCCACACAGGTAGCCCCGCGGGCAACTATTACTACATTGAGCTGAGCGAGCGAGTTCTCGCTTGTTGTTAGAATTTGTTTTGCGCTCGCCAATCCCGTGTAGGTGCAAAGCTGGGTTTCTTTTGCAGCAGTCTGTTCAGCGTTAATTCAATCGGATTTGATTTCTTTCAACAATAGGTAGCTGGTTGCTTGTTACTAATAACTATACGCTCAGAAATGTAATTTGTGAATATTTGTGAACATTGTGAATACTTATAATGAGACTGATATGTAGTATTGTAATGTAATTTCCATTGTGTGATAAATAAACTAAACTAAACTAATTCTATTTAAAGGCTCAAAATATTACCGACTGAGAACGGCAAACATAATTTGTACCTATATGAAGACAAACATAATTTTTCATATAAAGGTTGTAAGGGGCAACCCTTCGGATACTGATAAGCATTAAAACCATGAAACTAGACAACTTTCCCTAGGTATAATATATTATCGGAAACGTGAAACAAAAAGACTTCCCATACTATAAAGCAGTTAGTTGAACATCATTTTGTATGGGAAGTTGAACTTTTTCGTCGTTCTCTGTATATGTATGTTTCTAGAAGAAAGTTGTTCAGTTTCATACTCTGCATGCACCCTGTCGGTATTCTGTCCCTTCCACTTCGAATCACTCAAAATAATTTACAGCTTATTTTTTTCATCCAGTAGATTATAACTAAGTAGCTGATGTAACTCAGCCTAAACGTCTGGATCCAGGTAAATCGTTTTTATTTACCTGAAAACTATCGAGATAGACTCGGATCATCAACTAAAATGTACAGTAGATTATTGATCTTCTTTTTGTTTGGGACACGGAGTCGTCCAACGAACCGATGATCTCTGGTGTCATTTTAACCGCCTACTACTAGTAGTAGGCCTCTGACATGGTTGTGTAACAACCGCCGTTTAAGTAATCATAGACGTGCGTGCGTGCATTAGCATGCCCTCCGAAGCACGGAGGGCATGCTAATGGATCTTTTTTTTTTCAGACAATCGGTAGGTTCAGCCTGCAATGTTCTAACCAGACTGGGAACAAATTCACAAAGATTATAAATATCAACTAGGTGTGTGAGTGGACTGCAATAGGCTGTATATATATGTAAGTGCCCCACCGAGAATCAAACCCGGAACCTTTGCGTCGCAGGCAATCGCACTACCACTACCGTTATATTATAAATAATGTAAGATAGCATTTAGAGAGCGCGTGTTTGCTTCTACTAAACCAGCAAAGTCGACGGGTTTTTCTCACAAGATTAATGATTTGTCAAAGTTTGCTAATTTTCGCAAAGCACTCCTAATGAACCATGCCCCCTTCTCTCTCTACTCCCCCCACCTCCATCTCATTCCTTAAGTCCTGGTACTAATCTAATGGCCGATTCGTCTGATATAATTGAATGTAAAGAAGTATGCCGTGTTATGCCGGCTTAGAATAGCATCACCCCATTTCTTTCCATTGGAATCGAGGGTGTGTATTGCAATTTTAGGCGACAGTTTGACAACCTGTCACTATGTGACATTTTATGTATTTCAGAGCATTGGCTGAAAGATTATGAAATGCTCATAAATTACGAAAACTATGAAATAGTCAGTGCCTTCAATCGAAAGTCCACTACTCGTGGAGGCACGCTTATACTTGTGAACAAAAATATAAAGGCTAAAGAACGAAAAGATATTGTTGGACTTTCGAGTGAATGTGTGTGTGAACTGTCGTGCGTTGAGTTGGAGAAACATATTATAGTGTGCGTATACAGGCCCCCTAAAAATAGTAACTATGAGAGTTTTGAACGCATCATGGAAGATGTTTTAAAGATATTGCTAAAATCAAAGAATAAATTTCATATAGTCTGTGGAGATTTCAATATAAATATATTAGAAAATGTTACGTTCAGAAGTCAGTTTGTCAGTTTGTTTAAATCATTTAACCTTAATAACATATTTAAAGAACCTACTCGAATAACTGCAACCACAGCTACTTGTTTAGACAATATTTACTGTGATTGTGGCTATTCAGACCAAGAAATAGTAAATTGTTGCAAATCAGACCACAATGGACAATCTGTGCTTTTCCCATGTCGTCCTAAGAATGAAAAGATTGTTATTAGTAAAAGAATCATAAATTCCAACCAAGTAGAAAAACTCCATGACGCACTATCAGAAAAACTACCAGTTCTAGACTATGATACTAATAATCCAAATAACTTTTATACAAAACTTTTTTTAACGCTACGTGATGAATTTGAAGACAAATTCAAAGTAAAGAAAGTAACAATTAATCCTAAATTTAAATTCAGTGACTGGGCAACTGTAGGTATTCGAACAAGTAGGAGTAAATTATTCGAGCTGTATGACGAAAAGTCTTATAATCACAGTGAAACTTTTGTTGAACATGTTAAAAAATATTCGAAAATTTTCAAAAATGTTTGTTTACAAGCTAAAGCTATTTACACCAAAAATAAAATATACTCAGCTGAAAATGTTATTAAAACCGTTTGGAAAGTTGTTAATTCAGAGACTGGTAGAACTAAACCAATTGAGAAATCGCATTCTTTAAAGACTACTCAGGGTATTGTTACTAAAGACACCGAGATAGCTAAAGAGTTTGAAACCTTTTTCAGTAATATACCATTTAAAACTACTGAGTTTCTTAATTCTTCGCCTGTCATTGCGTCAGCTCTTTTAAAAACGAATGTCCAGACATGTGTAAAGGGATTTGAGTTTAGGCACATCAATGCAAATCTAATAATAAAAACTTTTAAAAATATAAAATCAAAAACAACAGAGGATTTATGGGGCATGTCAGTAAAACTATGTAATTCTTTAATAGATACATTAGCACCATACTTAGCCAGTATATTTAACGCTTGTATTGATCATGGTATATTTCCTGATCTCATGAAACACAGTAAAGTCATACCTCTTTTTAAAGCTGGGGATAAAACGGATCCCAGTAACTTTAGACCAGTGTCTATACTACCGGTTTTGAGTAAAGTCTTTGAGAAAATTATACTAAATCAAATGCTCCTACATTTCAATTTAAACAAATTACTACATGATCAACAATTCGGCTTCACCAAAGGGCGTTCGACAACCGACGCTGCTGTCAAGCTTCTAGAACATATATACAATGCTTGGGAGGAATCGCAGGATGTGATAGGAGTGTTCTGCGATTTATCCAAAGCATTTGACTGCGTTGATCATGAGACACTATTGTTAAAACTTGACCATTACGGGATAAGAGGAAAAGCGCTAGATTTGGTTGAATCCTATCTTGTAGGTAGAACGCAAACAGTCCAGATAAATGGTGCGAAGTCACTGGGATCTACAGTCAAAATTGGTGTACCCCAAGGATCAATTTTAGGACCGTTCCTGTTTTTGGTGTACATAAATGACTTGCCCTTCATGGTACAGAATCTGGCCAAGATAGTTCTTTTTGCAGATGATACCTCTTTAATATTTAAAGTGGACAGAAAGGCTAAAAATATTAACGAAGTTAATTTTGCACTTGATCAAATTCATAAATGGTTTACGTCTAATAATTTAGTATTAAATTCTAAGAAAACTAAATGTATTAAATTCTCTCTTCCTAATGTAAAAAGTATTAAACATGATATTGTTCTTAATAATGAAAAACTAGATTACGTAACTGAATCAGTTTTCTTGGGAATCACACTCGACGCAAATATTCAATGGGACCCTCAAATACTAGCATTGGCTGGTAAACTTAGCTCTGCGGCATACGCTGTTCGAAAAATTCGACAGTTGACCGATATCGCTACAGCCAGGCTTGTGTATTTTAGTTATTTTCACAGTATAATGTCCTATGGATTATTAGTATGGGGTCAAGCCGCTAACATTAAAACTATATTTGTGTTACAAAAAAGGGCTATAAGAGCTATATATAAATTGCGAGGTCGTGATTCCTTAAGAGAATTGTTTAAAGAAATAGGCATTCTTACGCTTCCTTCGCAGTACGTTTTTGATAACATAATGTATGTGCGTAAGAATTCTAATTCATATTTAAGAAACACTGATATTCATTGTCGAAACACAAGAAATAAAAATAAAATTGTACAGCCGCAAACCAGATTAAGTAAGGTCAGAAAATCATATATGGGGAACTGTATACGTTACTATAATAAAATACCAGACGAAATTTTACAGTTGAATGATAATCAATTCAAAACAAAAATCAAGAATATTTTATGTTCAAAGGCATATTACAAGCCAGAAAATTATCTTACAGATAAAGACGTCTGGTCAGTACCAACTGTAGCTCCAACACAATGTATCAGGTAGATAGACATATCATATTTAAACTTCAATTTGACATAGATTTAATAACATTGACATAGGTTTAACTTTGACATGTATTTGTTTTTTACATTACTGTAAGTTTACTATTCTTTTTTTTATGTATTATGTTAAGTACCTAGATATGACTTTCTAAAAGAGAATCTTGTAAATTCCTACTTAGAAATAAATTATTTGATTTTGATTTTGATTTTGATTTTTGATTTTTTTTTTTATGACAATACTCTCAAATATTTGTTAGACTTGGCGTAAATGACCGTTTTTAGGCTTTATATGTGTTAATTTACAAAACACAGGCTTTTCTTGTTCGTTTTTATCGAAAATTAAAAAGAGCATGTATCTCATGAACCTTAACAGTAAGACAGTCCATATTTTCACATATTATGTATTTCTGTTGTCGCTAAAATAACAAATACAAATAATTACTTTGAGGAGGCTGCCATACAACAAACATATACTTTTTGCCATTTTATATTAGTATAATAAAAATTAATTACATATTTTGAAAAAGTACGGAACCCTCCGTGCGTGTACAGTTTTTTCTTCGCGCGCACTAATAAGTTATTTACTTATGTTTGTGCACTAAAGTTTATACACATACTTATACATACACATTTCACGCCTATAATCCCTTGCGAGGAAGGCAGAGCGTAAACGGCCGCAAAAAAAACGGTCACGTCTGACAAATATTTGAGGGTCATTCGGAAAATTGTGTAAAATAAAGTTTCTAAACGATTAATTGCCTTTTTACCGAAAAAGGAGTACTGTTTTCCCCCTCCTTTGACCCCTCTGGGTCTCGGAAGGCACATTTCACGGCATTTGAGTTTTCGCTGAGTTTTTTTCAGTTTTTTTCCTTCTTAGACTAGTTAATGTCGTCGAGTTCGGTTGATTAATGTAATTTCCTTGCTACAGTTTTAAGTTACAATTCTGCAAAATTCTTTTGTGGATGTTCCGGATTTTAAAAGTATAGTACCCCATTTCTTACCCACGGGTATCGGAAAAGGCGATTAAGGGTTTGAGGGTTACATCTGTATTGTAATTCAGGCGATGAGCTGACAACCTGTCACTATAGTGATACACAAATATCATAATGACCCTCATATGTTCCCCTGCCCTGCCTACCCCGCAAGGGATAAAGGCATGATGTATGTATGTGTGTATGTATGTAGTAAACGGGTTTGTTTAGTAGTCACTGAAACTGAAAACAGAGGACAATCTGGTTTACTATTTTTTTGTCTGGGAAACTGAGTCGATAAACGACCCGATGAACTTTGGTGGAGTTTTTTTATTATGGTAGTGTAACGACCGCCGTCTAAGTGATCATAGACAGACCAACCGGGACCAACGGCTTAACGTGCCCTCTGAAGCATGGAACTGTCTTTCTTACTGACAATCAGGTTGTTTGGCCTGCAATGTCTTAAGCAGACTGGAAACATATTCACAAAGTGATAATATCAACTTTATTTTACGATTTATTGTACACAGGAACATTAACCCCTTCAGACCTGAATTACAAGATTATGATAAAATAAATATTTCTGTTGGTTAACTGTGTGTTTGTAGTCTAAAAAAAGTATTTTTGAAAAAAAATAAAAAATATTATTTATATATTTTGAGAAAATTTTGTGTCCATTGTAATGGACATTAGGACTGTAATGTTGCTTAATAGTTTAATCGATCACTACTAGATTATAATTAGTGTGAGCTTTTATATCTTAATTAGTTGACCATTTATCATTGTGATGTCCAGAGAAATACCTTATTAAATGCTTAAAATATAATATTATAATGAATTTCAAAAATAAGAAAATAATACATTGTTTTGGTGAACGAAACACAAATGTATGTTGCACTTTAGACAATAAACGTGTGTTTTGCCTTTGCATCCGGATTGTTTGCACCTTGTAGCTTCCTTTTTTTTGTCATATTCTGGCAAATGGTCAACAGTGTCATACTGTATTTCACTGGCAGGCCTGAATTCACCACAACCATGACTCTTGGGGGTACCAGGTGGCGTATTGATTGGACTGCTATTTCCAGAACTAGATGGTCTTCCTCTTTTTGTTGAAATAAGTGGTTGGCCCATTTTTATCAGAGCTTCAGCCACTCGTTGGCGGAAATGAAGAAGATCTAAGATGTCTTTGTTCAATATTTTACAAGCTTGACAGTCTTCTGTATATTCCAACCAGCTGTTAGTCACCGCCAAGTCAATAGCATGAAATATCATTCGCAAAGTCCATTTTCTCGATCTTATAAAAATGCGATACAGGCTGAGTAAATGATCAATTTTATCAACGCCTCCCATACCGTGGTTGTATAGTCGTACAAGCTCTAGGCGTGGAATAGACATATATTCTTTCGAGACTTTGTTCCATCTTCGCGCCTCGTCTTCTTCTCCGATTCCAACGAAATTAGATGCAAGTACCACAACTTTGTTATCTATCCATTTGAGGACTACAATATCTTTTGTGCTATTGGTGACTTGTTCTGAGTATCCACTTTCTTTCTTTGTGCATTCCCTGTCACTAATCAGGGGTGGGTTCTGATATCTGTTTATTCTGAAATTTCAGATTTCCCATAATTATATGTAGGGCTAAAAATATTTTCATTACGGCCAGCGAACATTGTTTATAGTTTCGGACGTCTTTGGAGTTGGCGTATAAATTGGTACTGAAGACAATTTCGTCTAAAAGGGAATCAGGTACATATTTTTTGAAGTATTCTATTGGTACCAAAGGTGATTCAACATCTGAAATTGGTGAAGCTGACCAGGAAAACTCAGGAGTGTCGAACTGGAGATGCTTTCTCCATGTGATACTTTCCTTTTTATTACTTTTGGTAGTACTATTACGATTTATCCCACGTAATATTAGTTCATCATCTTCTTCTACAATTTCTTGCTCACACTCCAAGTTTTCTTCCAGCTGCTGTGGTTCACTAGGGCGAATAATATCACTACCAACACGAGCTAAAGTCGAGGATTCTTGTGGTATGATTTCATCATTATCACTTTCTTCGTCCAGGTCTGACTCTTCGCCATTATCCAGAAGATCGAGCAGACTGGCAACGTCTTTGTTTTTTGATAAATCAAGTCCTGAAATAAGAATAAGCAGTAAAATATTTGGTTCCAAAGTTTAGTATTAGTGCACTTTTTTATTACAATCAGGTCCCAATGTCCATTTCAGTGGACATGGAAAAAAACTTATTTTTAGTCGGGAATATTGATAAATATCAGTTTTTCTTTTGTAAAACACAAACACTAGCGTTAAATCAAAAAGAAAAAAAATAAGTCATATGATAAAGTACAAATTTACCTAAGAAAATTAAATAATAAAATCAGCTTACCTGTTCTGCGTCTATCCATGGTGTATGTCAACAATTAACTTATTATTTCGATGTACCCACAATATATTTCTTAGAAGTTGACACATTGTAACCAATTCGTAATCACTAAAGAGTACCGAGAAATGTTTACATTACCTTTAGAATAACAGTGGGTCACATAACAAATTATTAAAAACTATGTCCATTGGGATGGACGCTGGGTCTGAAGGGGTTAAAGAGACAAACACTAAGAATAAAGACAACAGGCACTGCTTATGTCTAATTGTCTAATAAGCAATTTCTTACAGCAGACCTAGGGAAGAGTAATGGTATTCAACAAAATGCGGATAAGACGTGCACAGAATATATATCTAAGTTTTAATCTAAAATATATAACAAAGGAATTTAGTGAGTGTCTCGAGAAATGAACCCGGAACCCGTTATTACTGCGCCAGATCAGCCGTCCGTTCAGAAAAGTAAACCAATTTCACTTGTATAATCACGCCCATACCTTACTTTAATAGACGCTGTAACAGTATACACTTTGTAGTGCCCAAGTACGGTGTAAATGATACAATGTCACTACCAGAAGCCACCGGGCTGCGGAATGACAAAACCTATTATGTTTAAGCACCTTAACGGCCGATGTGGCGCAGTGGTAGTGCGACTGCCTGTGACGCAAAGATTCCGGGTTCGATTCTCGGTGGGGCACCCACAAAGTTGACTTCATCACTTTGTGAATATGTTCCCAGTTTTGTTAGGACATTGCAGGCTGAACCACCTGATTATCTGAAATCAGATGGTTTCGTGCTTCAGAGGGCACTTTAAACCATCGGTTCCGGTTACTGTCTATGATTACTTAGACGGCGGTCGTTACACAACCATGTCTGTGGCCTACTACTAGTAGTAGGCGGTTAAAAAACTCTGACACCAGTGTTTATCGGTTTGTTGGATGACTCGGTGTCCCACATGAAAGAAGAAGAAGCGCCAACGACTTCAAGTTGCGCAGGAGGTATAAAGTTTATTTTCTTGGTTATAAACCTAATTGCCGTGTGATGCCGGCTTAGAATAGCATCACCCCATTACTTTCCCGTGGGAGTTGTTAGAGGCAACTGAGGGACTTGAGGGTGTATTTTGCAATTTTAGGCGATGGGCTGACAACCTATCACTATGGCGATACACAATTTTCCGATCGACCCTCAAATATATGTCAGACGTGGCGTAAATGGCCGTTTACGGTCTGCCTTCCCCGCAAGGGATAATAGGCGTGATATATGTATGTATGTAAACTTAATTGCCTTTGTCCTGCAGTGGGACACGTGTCAGGCTTTTAATAAAAATAACCCTAATTTCTTTCAGCACTGTAAACATACATATATCACGCCTGTATCTCTTGTGGTGTTTGCAGAGAGTAAACGGTCGTACAAGACGAACTTCGACACCTTGTCTTACAAATATTTGAGGCTCATTAATTGTGTATCGCTATAGCCTTAAATTGCGATACACATGTTTTTTTTTATATTAATTACTAGCTGTTACCCGCGGCTTCGCCCGCGTTCTCATAGAGTTTTATTAATTAGTTGTGTATTCTAAACAGGGCGACAGCACACACAACACAGGTCATTACTTTCCGGTTTAGTGACTGCGTCTCTATTAAAATTACGTTTATGGGTCACTTATTTAACTCCTACGCGAATATTATAATACAAATATAGTAGTAATGGTTATGCCAAATTATATCAGCGATATAATTTGGCATAACCTGCATTATTACACAATGCAGCGCTACATCTAGCAATACTACTAAACTACCAATACACCTATATTTATGCCTAGCTATTACACTCAGCGCTCTATGTCGCCATAGAGTATAGCTACCTTATGAATATTGTGAATATTGCCTAGTGTTATATTGGTGGTTAATAAATAATAAGAAAGTATAGATTGCTATATAGCTTTAATTTTTTTTTAATATTCCTGCTATTTTGAAATTTTTATTACATACAAACATGCTCCAAGAAGACATGAAAGAAAGGAGTGGGTATGTAATCAAGGATTTGAAAACCTATATTAGCTCCAAACCAAATTAACTTGGGGATGGATGTTCTTGGATTGGAATTATAATAATATGAATACGCAGTATAATGATTTTGCCTAGTCTTCAATTTTCAGGACTATGGTACCAAAAAATTTAAGTTTATTATGTGTCTTCGCAAGTATACGCAGGGCAAACTTACTGTGCTAAAAATGGTTATTATTATAGAAATGGACTTTCAAATCATGTTTAACTGTAGAAATTAACTTTACTACTGTGGTAAGAAGTATCTCAAGTACATACCCACATCACCCTTAAAGCCACATTCATATCCCAAAACTCATATTCAAGAGACATTCTCATAGTAGTGCTATACAGGGTGTAAGTGACAGCCCTTCGAATACTGATTGGGTGTATTCAAACCATGAAACTGAACAACCTGCCATAGATTAAATTCTTTTTTTCTATATCCCATACAAAATCACAATCAGCTCACTGCATTTACTATGGGAATATCAGTATTCGGAGGGCTGTCCCTTACATCCTGTATATACATCTTTTTTATGTGGTATGGATGTATTCTATGCTACACAATAATCAGTTTTCCGATGGGAAAAATATGTTTTTCCGAGATAAAAAGTAACCTATGACACTCACCAGCTTTTCATCTAACTGCTTTCCAAAAAAAAAATGCTTTACATCGCTGCATGATACTCATTTATGTATGTAGTATGGATGTATTCTATTGCTAAACATTAATCGGTTTTCCGAAGGGAAAAATATGTTTTTCCGGGATAAAAAATAACCTATGTCACTCACCAGCTTTTCATTTAGCTGCTCTCAAAAAAAAAATGCTTTACATCGCTGCATGATACTCATCTATGTTCGTAGTATGGGTGTATTCTATTGCTAAACATTAATCGCTTTTCCGATGGGAAAAATATGTTTTTCCGGGATAAAAAGTAGCCTATGTCACTCTCCAGCCTCTCACCTAACTGCACACCTAAAAAACACTGCATGATATCGCTCTGTTGTAACGTGAAAGAAAGACAAACAAACAAACAAACAAACACACTTTCGCATTTATAATATTAGTATGGATGGGTTTGCTCTTGACTCTAGTCTAGGTCATAGGACAGAGACAGGGTCTAAGATGGAGCGAGCTCACCCAGAAGAAACCTGTTCACTCTTACTTTGAAGAGATTAGGGTTGTATGCGTTTGGAAACACAGACGCAGGTAGTGAGTTCCACTCTTTAGCAGTGCACATTATAAATGATGACTGAAAGCGTTTAGTACGAATTGTTGGAATGGCTACCAGGTACGGATGGTATCCGGCGTACGTCTGGATGTCCGATGGTAGAAGAGAGCTGGTGGAACAAGGTCTTGAAGCTCTTGAGCACATGTAAGCACTGTTAAAGCTACAATTAATTAGATACTGATAAACTACCTAATAAATTACTAATAATTTTAAATTTTTTACGTTAAACGCGTTTATATGTCAATAAAAAAACGCAACATGAAATATTACCGGATATACCGAAAATGTTTTTTTCTAATAACCTCTGAACTATAAATAATAAATTAAACTTTTTACCGAGGGGGAAAAACAAGTTGAAGTATTTATAAAGTGGATTTTACAAGATGCTCTCTACATACGAATGTTTTAATTCCTTTGCTCGTAAACGTTCATTTTATCACAAGGGCTTAAGGAGTATACACATAGGGGCTGTTGGCTTTATTTCCAGCACTACAATTGTCTTAGTTAGACTTGAGGGTAGAATTATAGGAAGGTTTAAGTATTGTTGTTTAGTTGCCGTGTGGTGCCGGCTTAAAATAGCATTACTCTGACTCTTTATGTGGGCGTCGTAAAAAGCAAGTAAGGAATAATCTTCCAGGGTATGGGCAACAACGTTCCCTGTGAATGCAACAGTAATCCACCTGCCAAGCGTAGTGAGTATGATGAGTTTTCGCTATCGGTCAATAGTAGAATTTCACCCTTTATTTCATATTGCAAGTAAGTATAAAGGGTCCATTACAAAATTTCGCTAACACGGATAATATGCAAAAGTTAAATTTCACATTTAGCTTCTCTAAAATGGCGTCTTAAAGACGGTCGCTTTGAAATTACCACTTTAAATTCTTATATGAAGTCATTACACCCCTTTGTTTGTAGTAAGAACCCGCAGCTTAGCGGGTTCTCGAGTGGAGGCCACGCCTCGGCAAGCGTAGCGTTGGACGATGACTTAAAAAGGCGGCTGGTAGCGACTGGATGGCAAAAACTAGAGATCGTGCCCTATGGCGTACCCTGGGGGAGGCCTACGTCCAGCAGTGGACTGCTATAGGCTGATGTATGTATGTTTGTCGCAAGTGGTTAACCTTCTGCTAAAGCATAGTATACAATGTTGTGTTTTCAAAAACAATAGGACAGAAATAATGGAAGATAGTATTCCCTTGTACTTATAACTAGCGGCTTGCCCAGTAGTTTCCCGCGGGAATCAGACATTTTAATACAGCCGGGATAATGTAGGTTTCTTATGGTAAAAGATTATTTTAGTTTGGTCCAGTAGTTTCGGAGCCTATCCAATTCAAACAAAAAATAAAATCTTTCCTGTTTCCAATATTAGCGTAGAAATACTAGATTTCCGCTCTACAGTTTTACACGCAGCTCTTTTTTGGTTTTCCCGTAGGAATGGTGTGCTCTCCCGTAGTAAAAAGTAGCCTTTGTGATATATGGATTATACTTTACCAGTGTATCCGATTTCATCTAAATCGGTTAAGCCGTTTGACCGTGAAGAGGTGAACATTCACAAACAATAACGGGTTTATTTTTTGAAAAGATAATCTTTTTCTTATAACTAATAAAAAAACCTATTGATCTCAATCTCAGTGAAAGTACTGATTTATTTCTAGTCTCAATTATAAAATTGACGCAATGCAATGTTCTATAATACCAGTACGAGTTATAATAATTCTTTCAAAAACAACCGTTAGAGTTTTATTTTTGGACAGACAATGGGGCATTTTTCTCAGGCCATTGAATCATAACCTCTTAGTCATACTTTGGTATTGTGAAGTTATGACAGAGTTCTTGGTCTTGTATCAGTATAAGTTTGTACTATGGGAACTAGAGAGCTGATACATACATATATCACGCCTATTATCCCTTGCGGGTAGGCAGAGCGTAAACGGCCGCAAAAACTGACATTTACGCCACGTCTGACATATATTTGAGGGTCATTCGGAAAATTGTGTATCGCCATAGTGATAGGTTGTCAGCCCATCGCCTAAAATTGCAATACACACCCCTCAAGTCCCTCAGTTGCCTCTTACAACTCCCACGGGAAAGAAATGGGGTGATGCTATTCTAAGCCGGCCACACACGGCAGCACGGTAGAGAGCTGATACAATACATAAAAACATATTTTTTAAAATAAATACATAGAATACCAAATTTAAAAACATTTCGATAGGCGTCGCCACTAGTGATGGCGAAAGTCGCAGGTTCAAATCTTGCCCACATTTGATATTTTTGAAACACACGAGAAGTGTTTTGAAATTTGGTATTCAATTGATGACGGGTTTTCCGATCACTTATGCAATCTGTTAAAAATAAATCATTCGCTGGGTATTAATGCAAAACTAACCCGGTAGATGGAGGCGTGCCATGCTTTACTGACATCAATTTACACTTGCAAAATTGGCAGGCATTGGACGAACCGCAGTAGCCCAGATATGGAATAAGCGTCGCCACTAGTAATGGTGAAAGTCGCTGGTTCCAATCCTGCCTTCGCTTGAAAATTTTGCAATTTATCAAAAATTTATGCATATTATTAAAAAACACCCAGACACAACAAAAATATTTGAAAAGTATCTACAAAGACTTGTGGTGTGTGGGAATTGAACCCGCGACCCTTAGCATAGCAGGTTTACTACCCACTACGCAATTGGGCCAGTCGAAGCAAAAATGGCATCTGGTTTAATATGCACTTTTTGTTTCAGACCTGAATTCTAAGCAACATTCAATCTAGCATTTTTGGGTACTGACAACAAAATAAAATTCAATCAAAAATAACTTTTACGCCAGGAGGAAGGACATTTACGCCACGTCTGAAAAATGTTTGAGGGTCATTATGAAAATTGTGTATCGCCATAGTTAGAAGTTGTCAGCCCATCGCCTAAAACTGCAATACACACCCTCGAGTCCCTTAGTCGCCTCTTACGACTCCCACGGGCTAGAAATGGCGTATTGCTGTTCTAAGCCAGCATCACACGGTATATATAGCATAGCCCTATTCACAATTTTCTTTCGTCTGACAGACGCATGCGTTACGATGCGTTAAAAATACACAGCGACGGACGAAAAGTGGAAATACTGCCTTACTCGTTTTATTCATTGACCATAAAATACAAAATGAATATTAATTATTTTGTTTCACTACAAAACGGAGTACACATTGCAACAATTTTTTACAGAGATTAAAATTAAACACAAAAAGCAATTTCCAAAAAAAAATATCGAAAACAAACAGAAACAAATCTAAACTTTGTATTTTTTTCAATTTTCACTTCGAATCCGAACCCCATGTTTCAAAAGTTATGTAGATTACATTTTAATTGAAAAATACGCACTGACCAGCAATTTTGGTGTTCCACAGTTCTTACTCATTTATTACAAAAAAAGTGTTTTTATACCTGAAACAGAGAAATAGATAAATATTAGTAACTTATTAATAAAATCAAAATGAAACGAATTAGATGAATTTTTGAGAAAGTCACATCCGGTTGTCAAACTTACATTCACGCCTGACATCTGACATATATTTGAGGGTCAATCGGAAAATTGTGTATTGCCATAGTGTCAGGCTGTCAGCCCACCATCAGTCCCTTAGTCGTCTCTTACGACTCCCACGGGCAAGAAGTGGGGTGATGCTATTCGAAGCCGGCATCACATGGCATTCCTTATATTCTCATAATACTAAACTAAGTGCTAGACCGCTGTGGTCGGAAGGTTCTAGAGTTTTGGTCTGCTAAGCATCTGAAACCGTGTCAGTTTTTTTTTATCACTAGCGGGTACACGACGGAGCAAACCCCGCGGGTGTTTTTCGTAAATTAAGCCGAAGATACCTTTCACCTCATTTATCAAGCTTATCCCTTATATCGGGGAGTTACCACTTGTACTCATTTCAAACTCACTTTTCTGTTGATATGAGTTACCAATAAAACTAATTTTAAACACATTTTTCTGTTGAGATGAATCAGATGAATGGGAAATTTTCTAGAGATTCTCGAGTGTTATGTAGAGGGCGCTCAGTTTGATTGAAGAAACGTTCCTTTACATGAAAATCTTTACCACTTTACAAAATATTCTTTATTTTGTATTTATGTAATCCTTCTAAATTACTTATAGATTTTTTTTTTGCTTACATGAATGACTTTCAATATAATAGCAAGACGACTAGTTTATTTTGTAGCAAATCAAACTAAAATAAATCAATTCGTAACGAACACAACGTGAAACGGAACCTGAGACAAAACGTCATACGGGCATATTGAAACGTCAATTTTTCAGTTTAGCACAGCGCCCTCTAACATTCAGAACTATCAACAGAACTGTCAACAGAAAAACTCCCATTGCCAATAAAATTTGCTTTACTCTCCTTAGTCTTGATATTTTTGAGTTACTAATGGAACTCATTTCAAACTCTTTTTCTCTTTATACTCGTATTGATGAGCTACTTGGAAGTCAGTATGTTCTCTCTTCTTAATTTTTAAGAAAGAAAAAAACAGTATCTTTGATGCCAATGATTTTAATATTTTTAGTGTTTATCAGTGTTTGAAACCATTTTATATTAAAAGGCCATAATAAGATATATTAAAAAAGGGCATAAAACCAAAAATACCCGGACCCTGAAACTGACCAAGCCCATCTTGAGATTTTGCTATCGGTCACTAGTAAAATTTCACCCATAATATAAAATTGCCGATCAGCCGATTTAGGTTATTTTTATTTTATTTTTGTCATATTTCGACATATGTTTCTTGGGAAAATAGTTTCTTAACACCAGACCATCCTCAGTTTCAAGATTAAGTCAAAAGTAAAATTTTACCCTATATAAAGAACAGTTCTTTTACTAAATACTCTTAAAATACATTTTCTTACCAACATTCATCCCCATTTTTATCTTAAATCTAACTCAAATGCACAGCCAGACTATAATTCATCTCAACGCCTCGCCCTGGCATTATCCCTCCTTCGTTCCCTTATCAGCGGTGATAGGGATATCAAACCGGTTTTAGTGACCGGTTTGTTAACAAGTATTACTATTATGTTGGTACTCTTTCGAATCTCGAGCCCACTGGGACCCGGTCCTTTGAGACATGAGTGGGGCCGAAGCCAACAGCACAGAGGCCTTTTTGCACCAAATAATGTGTTGTGATTATTATTATCATTATAATTAGCCTGTTAGATCACACTGCTGGGCAAAGCTCTCTCCTGCGGTCTGTCATTTGTAACGGTCTTGTGCAACAACAACAAGTACAATCAATAAAAAGAGTTAAAACACGACTGCTTTCTGAGAAAAATCCTAGCCTATGACATTTGGAATAATATAAGGATTCTTCCGATACAATTTCCATTCGAATCTGTTCAGTAGTTAACGAGTTTCAATCCTTTGGAGAATCACACATATATACATACATACAAACATACATACATGAACTCTAAAAACATTACACTCCTTTTTTGGTCGGGCAGTCGTGTAAAAAAGAATATTGTTTTAACATAGGTAACATGCTTCTGCGGTACCCGCGTCACGGTAACTAAGATGAATAAAAAAACAAGCTCATTTTGAAAAACACTTGCGGGTTTTATATAATTGAGTACAAATATTTTAATAGTGAAATTTACTCCTGCAACTTTTTTTCAAAATACAAAAAATATATATTTATCCCACACAAAGTGAAATAGTTTTTGCAACGTTTTGTTTGGGAAGTCCAATTTTATTTTCATGTTTCGTAAAAAAAAACTTATAGAAGTTGTTTAGTTTTATGAGTAGAAATGACTTCTAAAATATATTTTTCCCTAATTAAACGGAACCTTTTCACTGGGTTACCGGATTTGATACAAACCGAGAAATAAAACCGGTTTTACACACCCTACAGTGGTACCTCTGGGACTCGATTCTTAATGATTTGTTTTTCTTCTTTATTGTCTATTTATCAAATGCTCCTTTTTAAAAATGGCTGAATTATTTCGTCTTATTTTTTTGTTCTTTTTTCGACGGATTATTGATAAGATAAAAATACAGACTTTTTCATTTCTTTAATTTTATTTGTCCAGAAAGTAAAAATATACGCTGCACATATTTATATTTTCTGTGTAGTATGAGTTTATTGATTGTTAGTTCAAGCAAACAGAGGTTTTATTTATTATGAGTAAATTAATTGAGTAGTCTCGGTAAATAAGTAAGCCAATATTTAAGTTGTGTTTGTGGTATTTAATGTAAGTACTTATTTCATTACTGTAAAAGACGGCCGATGTAGCGCAGTGGTAGTGCGACTGCCTACGACGCAAAGGTTCTGGGTTCGATTCTCGGTGGGGCACTCACAAAGTTGATATTTATCACTTTATGAATTTGTTCCCTGTCTGGTTAGGACATTGCAAGCTGAACCACTTAATTGTCCGTAAGAAATATGGTTCCGTGATTCGGAGTTGCTGTCTGTTACACAACCATGTCAGAGGCGGTTGAAAAACTCTGACACCAGGGTTTATCGGGTCGTTGGATGACTCGGTGTCCCACACGAAAAGAAAGACAGTAAAAAAAAGACCGATTATACCTCTACTAACATTTCGTTGTACATGTGTTAATTTATATTGAATGCTAAAAATAGCATCAACATACATAAACACCCACAACAGTCCACTGGCAAGCGCCTACCCGTACTGGGGGATATGGCCATACTCACCACGCTTGTGAATGTGATGTTGCATTCACAGGGATCGCTGCTGCCCATTCCCTGGATGTATATCCCTTAGTCGCTTTTTACTACACCCACGAGTTAATTTGGGGTGATGCTATTCGAAGACAGCATCACACGGTAAAGCTAAAAAGGTCATAAATTATTCTGGTAAACTCTATTCACTTTTGCAGCAAATAGTAAGAATAGGTTCAGAATATTATACTGTAAAGTCTATGTAAGTATAATTAGTTAATTGAAAATAATAGTTATGTCGGCTATCTGATTACCTATGATATTTACAGGAATTCTTATCCTTAGTTTAGGAAACAGAAGCCTCATAATTATTTATATTGTGTTACCTATTTGTAATTAAGTTTATTATTAGAAATAAAGAATTATCTTATCTTATCTTATCCTTTAAACGATTCGCCATTTTGTTTAGCATTTGAAAGGAAGGATATTTAATATCACGTCATTGCTTTTCGTGATTAATTCTGATGTGCATTTAGGGGTCTTATTAATAAATTTTATTTTCTCAAACGTACTAGGAAATGTGTAAATTTTTTTCAAAAAATTATTACGAATAGTTTAAATAAATCTTACATTTCCGATTACGCTAGCAACCTTGTATGAAAAACCTTTGCAAACTCCATTTGATTTTAAAAATAATAAACTCAATGAATTCCTCTTGAACGGAACGTAATTCAATAGTTAAATCGTAAATACGTACCGTTTTGAGATGCAAAATCGGAACGTAATTTGTATGGAAGGTATGAACTAAACTTGACCAAATATAAATTAATTCTTTGCCTTATATCAGGTTGATTATCACATATCATGCCTTCATCTCTTGCGGGGTAGGCTGAGCGTTAACGGTCGTAAAAGTACCGTCGCTTTTGCCACGGTTGAAAAATATTTTAGGGCCGTTATGAAAATTCCTGTATCACTATACTGACAGGTTGTAAGTTCAGGCTGATTCATTTAAAAATATACAATTAGTAGGGAAACTTGATATTTTTATAGTTTGGTTGTTGAAACTACTCGTTTAACGAAATAAAATGAGTATAGATGAAAGTGATATAAAAATCGATTGCACGCCACCGCCATTTGCAATTTTTGTTAATAATGCTCTCAATGAATGTCAGCCGTACCGGACTAAATTAATATCAGTATTATGGTACCGATAATAATAATAATTGGCCTCAATTTGGGATATAAATTCTCTTATCTTACCTCAAATTAGTGCTGTCACTTTCTGTCAAACAGGTTTGGAGAAGGATAGGAGATATCTTAGCCGTATCATGTCCTATTTTCATGCAAAATACGTGTTATCTGTCGAAATAAGGCAACGATCAAAACAATGGCGACTTAATTGTCTTGAAAAGGCGAAAAAACATTTGCCGGTTTAAAAAAATTACAGGACTTATATATCTCCTATTCTTTTTTGAATCTATTTTACAGAAAGTGATAGCACTATTTAAAGGTTAGGAGAATTTATATCCTGCATTGAGGGCAATATCAAGTAGGTATTACTCATGGATAAAACTAACCCGGTAGATGCAGCCTTGCCACGCGTTACTAGCATTAAAATACACTTGCAAAATTGGCGGGCAAGGAACGAGCTGAGGTAGCCCAGATGGAAGAGACGTCGCCACTAGTAATGCGAAAGTCGCAGGTTCAAATCCTGCCGGAAAAAAAAAATATACCTAACAAGGGAAGTGTTTTAAAATTTGGTATTCAATTTAAGACTACATTCAATCTGTAAAGATATAATTAGTCGCCGTGTATTAGTTGCAAAACTCACCCGGTAGATGGAGCCGTGCCACGCGTTCATGGATAATATTAAAGAAAATTGCACTATTTACCAACATTTGAAAATCGAACAAAATCTGAAAGATATCTCGCATTTCAGTTCAATGATTCAAATATTTTATCCAATATCGCGTTTTTGACCGACCCTGTTCCCCTGACATAAAGTCCAATTTACTATAACCAACCTTGCTAAATTATTCAGATACGAAAAAGGATGGTTTCCATTTTGCACTTGCCTTATCTCTTATATTTAAAGAAATAGAGGTCAAAATCGTTTGACAATCGACCGTTTTTGTTGTGGTTTTGTACAGGAAGCTTAGCGTTTTTATTTGCAGTTATCTAAGGCTTTAACGCAGTAGATTTAAGGTATATTTTTCAGTGTTTTGTTGTAGGAGATAAACATTGAGAAAAATAGCTTTTGTTTTGGTAAAATTGGGTCAGGCCATGGGTCGCAGTCTCTAATGTATTTACTATTTCGGCATTGATTTGTTTGGGGGTGTATTACCGGCTTAGAATAGCATCACCCCATTTCTTTCCCGTGTATTGCAATTTCAGGCGATGGGCTGACAACCTGTCACTATGGTGATACAGAAGTCTCTGATCCTGAAATGTTTTTTCAGATAACATGTAAGCCCATCGCCTTAAATTGCAATATACAATACATGTAACCCTCGAGTCCCTGATACGACTCTTTTGACACCTTCAGAAAGGAAATGTGGTGATGCTATTCTAAGCGGGCATCACACTGCCAAAAAAAAACGATAATATTAATCAAAGTCAAATATTGAACAATCACGTGGCAATGTTTCATGAGGGAAGTTGTTCAGTTTTTTGACCTCCTTCAGATATTTTCTTCTTGGTACACGAGAGTCGCGGTTTCGATCTCCTCACAGCACAAATTATTTGTAAGATCAATTTGTGTTGAGTTGTTATTTTATATTACTTCTTCTTCTTTTCGTGTGGGACACCAAGTCGTCCAACGACCCGATGAACCCTGGTGTCAGAGTATTTTGTCAGCTATCCAGTTAACATTGTACAAGCTTTGTTTATATACATATATCACACTTATATCCCTTACGGGTTAGGCAGAGCGTACACGAGCGTAAAAGATAAACATACGCAACGTCTAATAAACATAATTGAGGGTTATTCAGATAAATGAAAATTACCATTGTGACAAGGTGACAGCCCATCGCCTTAAATTGCAATAAACATGTACCTAATCCTCAAGTACCTTAGTCGCCTCTTATAACACCCACGGGAAAAAATGGGATGATGCTTTTCTATAAGCCGGCATCACACGGCAAAGCTAATGTCAGCTTTGTTTAGTTTGTTATTAGATGGCGCTGTGTGTCTCCGCCGTGTTTTTTTGTGGATATTTCTTAGAGTAAACCACATGAAAACCGATAAAAAGCAATAGAAGGAGGCACGATCCGGCCATTTTTCAGATATTGGATGAAATTTAGACATAATAGTTCCTAAGTGCCTCGCTCACGGCCGCTGCCAATACCATTCCTAAGCGAGTGGTGCTGCGAAACTAGCGCCATTTCACGAAAAAAAACATCCCTTCATGCAAACAATACATCACAATGTCCTTTGCACAAGTTTATGGCATAATCTTAGTGTTCAATGAGACTTTACAAACTCTGTGAAATGTTAGCGGTAACTTGAGTTATACCAAAACATTACTACTAATATTAGTACCAAAAGTGGCCGTCTTTAGCATTTTCATCATTGATCTACAACAACCCTAGATTTAGCGCTTCATACAAAATTACGCTAAGATTTTGTCACCTACTGAACTATACAGTCATACATAGCGATTTATAGATTCATTGCGTCCGCCTGATTCAAAATATCACAACGAACCTCACCATAATCTATTGAATTCAGCCTTATTTGTTAGCCCGTACTTGATCATGTTAACAGTTTCGCGGCCAGCCACGCACTGTGGGAAAGAAGTGCTCGCTTGCAAATTGTGCACTACTTTACCGGCCCACCTTTTGAGCGTACGCGCGTAATCTAGGGTTGTTGTAGATCAATGATTTTCATCCATAACTTTAATTACAGCAAATATTTTATAGCATTTGCAGGTTTTAAATTTGTTTAAACAGCCCATAAAACACTTGTGCAAAAGACATTCTGGTGCCTATGTTATGAAACTACAGGCTACATCATATATCAATAAGTGATAATGCTATCCTACATTGAATAAAGTTATTTCATTTTCATTTTACAAGTCTACAGGTGAAATTCTTAGTACATTGCGTAGCCGGTTCATATTCCTGGTATCATAATGGCTAACCGACTACGCAATGAACATCGAATTTCACCTGTAAAATTGTAGCCTGTAGTTTGATAATATCGGGTACTGGTGTATCGTTTGTATTATGAGGTATGAATATTTTTTTCGTGAAGTGGCGCTAGTTTCGCGGCATCACTCGCCTTAAAGGATGTTTCGTCGATATGAAGACAAAATGAAAAGTTATGGCTATGAGTTATGGCTACCATAATTTATGGATTAACCTTTACTGTTTATTATTATTGACTAGCTGTTGCCCGCGACTTCGTACGCATGGTGTAGTGACTTGTGAGTTAGTGAAGTTGATGTATGCATATTGTTTAATATTAATATCATGTTTGTATAAAGTTTTTTCTCTTTAAGATGTGCAATGAATAGGTACTGGTTAACTTGTTTTTCGGTTAGGTACTTGGTTTTGATACTATGGACATCAGCTACAAAACATCATTATAAACTACTTTGGTAGTTTTACCATCGGGTGCTAAAACGTACAAATTTTCAGGAGAACTGACTCGAGAGCAAGCGACATATAGCTGCCCGTGTGATAAACAGGGAATCGTAAGACCTACGCGCCTGCGGCTTTCAGCGTCTGTCCTTGCGATTTGTTTACAGTCATTGCAAAGAAAACGCTGACGGTAAACTGAATGCCCTGAAATTGGAATAAAAAGTTGTTGGGAATGAGTGGTATACGCGCCACAACCAGTGAAAATATCCGCCTCGAATACATTCATCTTTAAGCTTAAGATCTTCAGTCTGGTTCCATTGCACAGCTTTGGCGGAGTGAGATTGCAAAGAAGCATGATAGGAACACCAAGTTTAAGTAATAGGTATTTGGTGTGCAGAAAGACCATTCGCACTCAAGGAGTTTAGGAATTCTATTAGGTAGTTAGTGGCTTTGTCTTGATTCATAACAGTGTTAATTGACGCGTATACCACCATATCCCCAGTGATTTGTGATATAATGGTATGGTTTATTGAAGCAGTCTGATCATTTTTGGGTGCAAAAATAGCTCTTCCACGTAGCTACGAATCATTCTTTTGAAGGAAGGAAGGCTCGCCATACACAGAAGAAATGATTCTCTTTAGACCAGAAACTATTTGGCAAAGCGTTTCAGGCAGACTTACTTGAGTATCGGCATGGTGACAGGTTGTCAGCCCATCGCCCATGTGAAAGTCCCTTAGTCGCCACTTAGGGTCTATACAGGTGAAGCGGCCGCGCAGCAGCGACCCGGCAGCAAATTTTGGCGGCCGCGACCGGGCCGCAGAACGATTTATGTGGAGCGACCGCGCCGCCGTCCGCCGCACGCGCGTTCTCCACAGTTTCGGGACAAGTTCAGGACAAATGTGGGACTACTTATGAGATGTTAGATAAATAAAATACATGTATTTTGCTATTGATAATTTGTTTGTTGTTATTGTTTATACAAATTACGACCGATTTTGATACCATTTTAAACATTTTGTTGTAATTTTCTAAGTTAATTAGGTAGGTATATTATAAATATTATAATAAAAGGATTTCGTTAATCTAAAATAAAATTCCACTTCAAACAAATAAATTACAAGTAAATTAATACTTATGTAGGTATGTATGTACAGATGTAGGTACTATACTTTCATTCATTCTCTCTTCGATTAAACTAATGAAGAGTTCGGTATCGAACATATTGTCACACTATTCCGCGCAGCGACGCGTCCGCTCCACATGAACCGTTGCTACTGAGTGCATAGAAACTTGCAATGGCGGCGAGGCGCGGCGACCGAGTCGACAGTCGGCAGCGCGCGCGCGTCGCCGCACATGAATCGTTGCATACAGTTTCATAGAAACTGGCGAAAAGCGGCTGAGTCGAGGTTGCGCGGTCGCTCTACCTGTATCGAACTATCGAGCCTTACGACTCCCACGGGAAAGAAATGGGGTGATGCTATTGCAAGCCGGCATCACACGGCATAGTTTACAATACTATATTATTATTTTTTTTAGAAAACCTGCCGCCTGTCAGTGGCTTTGTTATATAATTTTGGAGAAAACATTTCATTAGCGGGTTTCACAAAACTAACAGCGACATCTATGAAGTAATTTTAAACAAATTTTACTGTAACATTTTTGATTCTAACTAATGAAGGTATTTATATTTTTTTAGGTTCCGTACATCAAAATGAAACGTACAAAAAAACGGAACCCTTATACGATCAGTTTGTTGTCCGTCCGTCCGTCCATCCGTCTCGTAAGACGCTTTATCTCGGGAATGCGCAGAGATATCGAGTTAAAATAAAAACTTTATTGGTAAATAGGTTTTAGGCTGCAATATGGAACCCTTATAGGTTCACTCACTTTGTTGTCCATTTGTCTGTCTTTCAAGACTCACTATCTCGGTTACACGTGGAGATGTCGAGTTAAAGTTAAAAGTATTATAACCTTTAACTCAGGCCAACGGCCTCTTGTAGTGGTAAAAAAATTAACTAATTTTACCCAAATCATAATTTGTCTTCGCAATAAAACAATTTTCAACGGATTTAAGTTGTGTTTATTTTGGATTTCACAATTCCTACGTTTCCACAATAAACACAACTTAAATCCGTTTAAAATTGTTTTATTGTGATGAGTAATAGTTGTGCAAACTCAAGAAAATATCACAATTCATCTGTCTTTCATCACATACCTTGACCATGACCAAAGGTCAAAGTAAAAGTCCGAAACATTTCTGTAATAGTTAGAACGACCCGCATATATGTCAGACGTGGCGATAGCGATAAAATACTTACGGCCGTTGACGCTCAACCTACCCCGCAAGGATTAAATGTGTGATTGTTTGTTTTTTGTTTGGTTAGGTCGTTTCACGGGGTCGTTTAGATGTTCACATCGTATGTCAGTCAATACGTGGTCAATACCGCGTTTTACAAAACTAACAGCGACATCTATATTATTTTTTAGGAAAAAAATTCGGAACTCGCTTTGCGGAACCAGTTACTGTGTTTTACCATGGGAATGAAAGATTTTCTCGAGGTAAAAAGTATCCTAGATGTTGACCCGGGTAATAAGCTACCACAGTATAAAATTTTGTAGAAATCTGTGCAGTAGTTTTTACGTGAAAGAATAACAAACATACCGACAGACAAACAGACAAACAGACAAACAGACAAAAATCAATTTTACTTCTGTTTTGATGTCTGTATCTTGAACACAATTAGAAGCAAAAACCCTTTTTTGAATCTATTTCATGTACAGAATTGGTTTCGTTTCTGTTTTATTATATGTATAGATTGTGACAGGGAATGGATATTATGGATAGCAGTGTATTGGTTGACGGCCGATTTGACGCAAAGTTTCCGGGTTCGATTCTCGGTGGGGCTCTCACAAAGTTGACATTTATCACTTTGTAAATTGGTTCTCAGTCTCTTATATTATCGTATCTGGTTACTTAAAAGCTTAAAAAAACATTTTATTACACTATCCCATCCAAAAAGTAGGTCATGTGAGTAAAACTTAAGTTTCCTCCCGCTCCCTCTAACAACACCTAGGTTGCCTACGTAATGAGTGTGCATAATTTAAATCCGGAACTCTCCTAACTTAGACCATCCTGTACATGTGAGTCCTGTATAAGTGGAGCACCCTGTATAAACTGCTGAGCATACCCAGTTGAAGAAAGGAATGGGATAAAAGTAACTGCTATTTTATACGAACATAATATTTACTTGAGTTTGCACAACTATTACTTAACACATCACAATAAAACAATTTTAAACGGATTTACATACACATACACATATCACGCCTATTATCCCTTGCGGGGTAGGCAGAGCGTAAACGGATTTAAGTTGTGTTTATTTTGGATTTTACAATTCCTACGTTTCGAGCTCTTTAAAGAGCTCGTGGTCAATAAATGAATTGTAAAATCTAATATAAACACAACTTAAATCCGTTTAAAATTGTTTATAGGAGCAGTTTATAAAAAGTTGGTATCTAAGGGTTTAAAACTTATTGTAGATTTTTCATAAACTACTAATATTTTAAATAATTTAATAGTTTAAAGGAGAATCTCTAGACAGGCTGGTGATAAGAAACAACTTTCCCAAGGTAACATAGGGCGGAAGACTGCTTTAAAATAGTAGTTTATGCAACTGTCATATAATGGGGGTCATTAGAATGCGAGTGTCTGTTTATCACACGAGGCGTAGCCGAGTGTGATAATAGATGGACACGAGCATTCTAATGCCTAATTATATTCAGTTGCATACACTATTTTATCTACACTCTAAAAAATTAACTCAGTTGAACACTTTTCCAAACGTCCGCACCGGCGATTGCAAGGCCCGATACATGGTCAAATTCAATACGAGAACGTAATATGGCTTGATATGAATTTTTGAAGATTCTTTACTAACAGTTGTTTAGATGTCGAGTCTCAACAGCAAATAACTAAACAACTGAACAACAACTGAACAACACTGAACAACAACTGAACAACACTGAACAACATCGGAATAACATCTAAACAACAACTAATCAATATTTGAACAACAACTGAACAACATCTCAACAACAACAGAACAAAAACCTATTAAAACAACTGAACAACATCCGAAAAATTACCGTACAACAACAACTGTCAGGTGCGGCGGAAGATAGCGATTTGAGTATTGGAAAAAAAAACTTCGTTTCATTTCTCAACTTTATCGTATTAAGAGTTTTCTCATTAAGTCATTACGCTTCTGTAATTTATAGTAAACCCTAGTTTTTATAGGCAGAATGCATAAAGTAGGTCATTATGCATCTGTTTTCGAATTCATAATTCGAACATTATGAGACCAGTGTAGATAAAAATGTTTTTAGTTGTAAATGATCCTTGGATTGATGTGTGTTTTATGTGTTTTTTTGTCAGTTAAATTTTTAATCTGCTGCCTGTAACTAAACCTATTGAAATAAAATAAATAAAGCACCTTTTTTGTACCTGGATAAATAAAACTTTAAAGACCCTTTCTGTAATAAGTACTTGAATAATATAACAGTTACGTCACGTGTTAGTTTTACCATCACTACAACTTTAGAACATAAAGTTACGTGTCTGTTGTTGCCACGACTAATGTGTTAGGATTTACGCGTGAATTGTTTAAAACATACTTAGTTTTTTATACTTAGAATTTATTATTACCATACATTTTGCCAGTATTATCACATATTTATCAGTTTTTATTACAACTTCCGTGTTTTTTTACGCTTCGAAGTTCAAATATTTTTACGATAGTAATAAAAACGCATCACCCCAATGCTACCCGTGGGTGTCGTAGGAAGCGACTGAGGTATAAATTCACTCAAGGAATGGGTTGTAGCGTTACCTGTATAAGCAATATCTTGCACTGCCCTTGCCAATCCGCTTGCCAAGGAGGCCCATGTCATGTCATGACTGTTAATGTCTGTATGTAATATAGACTTACGATTCTCTTTATTTTAAAAAGCTATAAATATTTTTCTTTATGTATTCTTCTTTCCGCTTCTACACTTTTCTTTATCAAAGGTTGTTGAGCAAGTTCTTCAGTTTCATGAATTTGTTACACGACTGCCCTACCAAAAAGATTGTTATGTTTTTAGAGTTCATGTATGTATATATGTGCGATTCTTTAAAGGACTGCAACTCGTTAACCACTAAACAGATTTGAATGGGAATTGTGTCGGAATAATCCTTACATTATCCCGAGTGTCATAGGCTAGGCTTTATATCAGAAAACAGTCGTGATTTTTAATTTATTATGCTTGTTAGTTTTTATCACGCTAACTAAACTAGCTCTGTTTATATGTTGTATAACTAATGAATATATAATTACAAAGAGATACCGTGCCATGAACTCATTTATGTAACCAGATATTTGAATCAAACTTCCATCATTGCTATACAAGAAAACATAAGTTATTAAAAAAACTAATTCTCACATATATTTAAGCGCATTTAGCATTCTATATCACTCCAATGACTTCTTGTGGGAAAGCTGTGACCTGGCTTTTTGTACCTACATTGTACTAGTGTTGCAAAAAGCTCAAGTATTTTAGTCTAAAGTCTTTTGCCGTTTGATGCAGACTTGGATATCATCCGGGAAAGACCCGTAGGTGTCGTAAGTGGGGGTTAACCCTTTTAAATGTTTACAGCAATTTTTTTACATTGTGCATAATAGTAAATTACTTAATCATCACGCTTTATCGAGTCAATCTATAGTAGTCCACTGCTAAATTTAATAATTCAATAGGATTTGTTATTTGCAAAATTTATTATATTTAGTGCAGATACTGATTTTGAGCATTTTGTAAATAAGCTATTTTTGGCTCGACCTTAGTTAGTTTTACTGAAGACAGCACACTTTCAAAGACTAATTATAAGCATAATTAGGACTCGAGTCTTCAAAAATTGCTCTTATTTTATTGAACACGTCTTCAAGACTCGAGTCCCCCACAACTCTAATTGTACGTTGCACTTAGGTCATACGACTTTGAACTCTAAAGTGTTGATAGTGGAATTCAAAATCCGTTATCAAGTGGTATATGTTGGATAGAGGAAGAAATATAAACCTTGTTATCTAGAAAACAAAGTAAGTAGTTTATTGTTGATGTATAAAAGATAGTAGGGCTGTGTGCATTCAATAGATTAGTAACATTGTAAGTCAAGTATCACAGGATTACATACATACATACACATACATATCATCTATTATCCCTTGCGGGGTAGGCTCCGCAAATAATATGGCAATTTACGCTACGTCTGAAAAATATCTGAGGATCATTCGGAAAATTGTGTATCGCCATAGTGACAGTTTGTCAGCCCATCGCCTAAAATTTCAATACACAGATTCGAGTCTCTTAGTCGTCTTTCACGACTCACACGGGAAAGGAATGGGGTGATGCTATTCTAAGATTCTGATATTACATGGCATCACATGCTTACTTATGGAATATAGCGCTTTGTCGAAGCTACTTTTATTACGTTAACAGCCACAACAGTCCACTGCTGGACATGGGTCTCCCCTTATTGGGGGGGTATTGCCATAATCACCACGCTTGGCAAACGGAATGGCGAGCGCAGTGAAAGCTGTTGCATTCAAAGGATACGCTGCTGCCTATTCTATGAATCATTATCCCTTAGTCGCTTTTAATTACCACCACGGGTACACTACACTTACTTTAATAAAATAAAAATAAACCTGGACAATTTACACAGCGCCGTCTAGCCCCTAACTAAGCAAATATGGTACTATTGAAACTAGATAGCTGATATTAATACTTATATATATATTTTGTTAAATACATCTTATACGTAGGAAACACCTAGACTGAAAATAAATACTTGAAAATGGACTTACAAAATATTTGTGATGGGATCGAACCCACAACCATCGGCGTAACAGGCAGAGGTACTATCCATTGCGCCATCGGTCCAGTCAGAAATTGTTTCGTTAGCGGTACTGCTATTCTCTACCGGTACCATAACCCATATATTAACCTTTTTCCGTCTACCTTTAAAAAGTATACCGGTACCGATATTAAACCGGTAGCTTAACCCTTTACCTAACCGAAAACGATCCTAGAGCAGAGGCTTCCTTGTGGAATATTGCGCTTGGACAATACGATTTTAGTAAAAGAGACCTGGACAATTTACACAGCAACATTAAGCCCCAAACAAAGCAGAGATCTTACTAGGTATGTTCAGTTTAGTTTATTTATTTGTAAATAGTTTGTTTAAAAGTCATATGTGCGTTTCATGTTAGTTTATAGAAGAATCAGTAATTTTTTTGTATATTTCAGTCGAGTGTAGTAGCTCGGTTGGTAGAGCACTGGGACGGTACTAAACAGTCCCGGGTTCAAGTCCCAGCCGCAGCTCAAAAAACTATTTCTTATACCAGCTGGTACACTTTATTGTACGAAAGAAACGAACCTAATAGGTTGAGATTAACTTTCCATTCATTAAATTTCTGCCAACCCTAACGCATTACCGTGGGAAAATCCGTCACCATTGTCTTACACATGACCTTCTCGGGTCACTGAACTCTCGCTTGGCTGTGTCGTTCGCTTGTTAGACCCATTGCCGATTAGACCCAGTGGGTCTAATTGGTTACATTGCATTTTAGCTACTAAACTTGTCATATAATAGAACAGGCAAAAGTACAGTTTGGTACAAAGTACAGTCCGAATCTCAAAGGATTATAACAAACATTGGAGTAGTAAGGTAGTTGATGTTTAAAAACTAACAATCTAAAAAAATATATTATCTGATTATAAAAGCCCAGCCGCCACCATAAATTATTGTAATTTTTTGTTATCGACCTATTGCCTAAAATTGCAATACACACCCTCAAGTCCCTTAGTCGCCTTTGACGACTCCCACGGGAAAGAAATGGGGTGATGCTATTCTAAGCCGGCATCACACGGGGTATACTTAATGTATATCTTTTAAACCGTGCTAGCAAGTGAATAAATGTTATTGAATTGAATTGAATGTCAACAAAAAGACCCACTGGGTCTATTTGGAAGTGGATCTTAAAAGTGATCGACTCGCTCGGCTGAGTCCATACGATGAACAAGTCTCCTGTGAAGTTGCTCTCGAAACCAGCCAAGTGTGACCTAGGCTTAGCTTTAATTGTATGGGAAAATAGTTCAATGTTAATTAAGAGGTCGCGACCTGTTTACAAATAAAGAATCAAAATCTTCTTCTTCTTTTCGTGTGGGACACCAAGTCGTCAAACGGCCCGTTCACCCTGGTGTCGAGAGTGTTTTTTTCAACCGCCTTTTACTATTAGTAGGCTTCTGACATGGTTGTGTAACGACCGCCGTCTAAGTAACCATATAGACAGCAACCGAGACCGACGGCTTATCGTGCACTCCACAGCATACGGAACCATACTTCTTACGGTTAATCAGGTGGTTCAGACTCAGACTGCAATTCCCTAACCAGACTGGGAACAAATTCATAAAGTTTTAATATCAACATAGTGAATGCCCCACCGGGAACAGAACTCAGAACCTTTGCGCCGCAGCCTGTCGCACTACCATTGCGTCACATCGGCCGTCAGCTTTTTTGATTAAAAGAGTTTACCAAACCCTATACAAAACCAGATATTATGTTCAATGCCGCATAAATTTGCGTCTGTCGCAGATTTTTATTAGATGGCTGTCACGCACCACGATATGATTTACCTTTACATAAATTAGTTTCGTTTCAAAGTACGTCCAGTAGTGGACTGCAATAAGCTGATGTATGAATAGGCACTCCTTCCTTTACATGACCTTTAAACAGCAAATACGCTGATTCAGTCTTGTTAAGAGGATTGATGTCCCGAATTCGATAAAGCCATTTCCTTAAGGCTGTCGGAGCTTTCTGAGTAACGCTCATTTGGCTGACGTATCAGCCGTGTGGACTAAAGTCAGAGTGTTACGCGTTGAAGAACTAAGCTATATTAGTTTTTAATTAAAAAAAGTAAGTAAAAACACTTTATTGCACAAAACAATACAAGTAACACGAACATCTTAAGCTACAGTGCGCAAAGGCGGCCGTATCGCTTATAGCGATCTATTTCAGAGAACATTTGGGTGTAGGAAATAGAAATAGAAAACAACAGTGCGAGAGCGAAGGATAATAGGAACCGAAATTAGAATTAATTATTATAGTAAAGCACCAAATAATAATAAATACAAAAAAAATTACAATATTAATACATAAAAACTATATTTTTTATATAAAAATTAACAAATAATATAATTATCATAGAAATAAAAAATGTACCTTACATTGTTATAAAATAAGTATTACTCCACGCGATGACAGATAATGCCATGACATGCTTAAAATAGCTTCGTCCCATTTCTTTTTAGCGGTTGTCATAAGAGGCGTCTAAGGTACTCGAGGGTTACATGTGTATTGCAATTTAAGTGATGTGATGAGCTGACAATTGGTCACTACGATGATATAAATTTTTTGAATTGAGATTAAGGCGATCCACTCACTTGTCGTCCGTCGTTCCGTTTTTTTATCGCAACGTAACGCACACGTTTGTCAGACGAAAGGAAATTGCGAATTCCAATTTTATTTCCATGTAACGCACCGTAGCCGTATTTTTATGGGATGAAAATTGGAATCCGCAATTTCCTTTCGTCTGACAGACGCATGCGTTATGCGGAGTGAACCGCCTTTAATACTTACAATACAACACAGAGATTACAAATTAAGAAGCGCGCGGAGATAACATCGTGTAAAAAACGCCGCCATCCAAGATTTTAGATACGCAAGCGAACAACTAACTTTTTATATTCTGAAGTTTATCACAAATAAGAAATATGCAGAAGATGCTGAAGAAGGATGGAGAAGAAGACAAAAGTAGAAGTGCTGTCTCTGGTTGCTGAAGAATATCGTCTCCTGAAGACCATAGAAAAAATAAAAGGGAAGATAACTGGCCCCTTGCTACGACACGACAACTTCATAAATAATATTATTGAAGGCAAAGTACAAGGAAAGAGAGGCAGAGGTAGACCTAGACGCACCTACTTAACACAAATAAAGGAAAAAATCATTTTCGTTTCGTATCAGGAGTTCAAGTTACCAGCAGAGAAGATATAAAATAGAAGTTACTCCACCTATGAAAGTTGGACTATTCAATTTAAAGAAGAATAAGTCTGTCACGAGAGGTAATAACAAAAATCGCTCAAATTCTATTCCTTAAGCCACCCTAAGTACGAAAGCGAGTAATGTTCCTGATTTGGTAAAAACTCATTGATTTTGTATTGCGACTCATTTGGGGTACAAATGGCTGGAATTGTGGAGAGAACTCTTGTGAGATAATTCATCAAACGATTCAGGACGTATTAGTACGTACGCGGGCTGTAAGCGGGCTCTACGCGGGCTCTACGCGTGTGTGACTTATTTGATATTTTATTACACGATTCAAGGCGGATTTTGACGTACGCAGGCTGTATTCGGGCACAACGCGTGCTCTGCGCGTGAACTGCGCGTGCTCTTTGCGTTTGTAGTTATAAAGTGATTAAAAAACTTATTGTTTAAGAGACTTTAAAGAAGGGAAGCTTTGTAAACAGGTCGTTTGTCGACTCTTTCTCCCACACGACAAGAAAAGTCTCATCATGTCATCTACGTAAGGGAATGTAAGCACGTGATTAAAGCCTTCTGTGAATGTTTCCGCTTTGTTTCCGAGAATTGTTTGTTTGTGTTTAATTTTAGATCAATTTACAACGGGGTTTCGTTTTCCTTGTGTTTATGTGCGTCTATTGACTGAGAAAATAATCAAAATAAATACAGAAGAAGACAAAACAGTCTCTAAGGAGTATCAGTCATTCTTGTTATGGCGCGTCGTCGCATCCGTCGCTACGTATTCTTGACGGTCAGACCAGACGAAAGGAAATTGCGAATTCCGATACAAATCTCATACAAATATGGCTACGGTGCGTTTACGGATGTCTCTGTCAAATGATATTACAGATGCATCCTTTACGCACTGTAACGCATCGGAATTCGCAATTTCCATTGTCTGACAGACGCATGGATTGTGGTGCGTTAAAAATACGCAGCGACGTACGATCAGTTGATCAGACAAACCAATGATTTCGTTAAACTGAAATAATTTCATTTAAAACGGTAACGGGTGTATCTATGTGTGTATGACACTATACAGGAATATTTTGATATCATAACATTTTGGTACTGAAATTTTCTGCGTCTGCATTGTTTACGGTACCGTTATTTTTCAAGGTTTTTTTTAGTTATTTCTTTATCCAGGGAACGCTTCCGCTCATTCCCTACATTCACCCCTTAGTCGTTGTCGTTTTACAACACTCACGGGTAGCTATGGGGTGATACTATTCTAATCATCACACAACAAAATTCAAATTCATGTTCATTTAAATTTATTGAAATCTAGAAATGTATTTCACAGCTTTTTCCGTCATTAATATTTTCAGATATAACTGATGAATGGTAAATAAAGCCGATTCCCTGCAGTCCAGCCCCAGTGGTCCAACGGTGGCCCAATGCTCGTTACGAGCTATTGTGACGCTATCATTATTGGGCTTTTTCATTCCCTCCCCCCTTCCCCCACCTTTGACTGGATAAATATGTACATTGCTTAGAGTAAGGTTTAGTTTTCAGAGGGATTCGTACGGACATTTGGAAATGCACGTAAATACTTCTTTAGTCTAAAAATTTCATTTAAGGGTATAAAATCTACTTACATACACACATCACGCTATATCCCTTATGGGGTAGTGAGACCGAAAACGCCGTAAAATAGTGGTGCGCACATCTGGCAAATATTGTTGATAACCCATCGCATTGCCTTATCATTTTATAGCAACAGAAATGAAATCGTTACGACCCCAAAATCGTCTCTTGCGAAATCCATGGAAAGAAAATTGGGAAGTACTGTTCTACCGGCATCACACGGTATTTTTAGATGCATTTCCAGAAAATTGCGGGATTTGTTCATGTATGTTTAAGTTTTCTTTATTTTGCGTTTGATGTAATGTTTAGTTTGTAATTTTTTTAGTAAAGGTCATATAGACTGCCGCGATACAGGTTCGTCTTAGTGCGGAGTCTATAAGTAATCTGTTCTTATGTAACTGTTATTTGGGAAATAAACAAATTTTATTTATTTTATTTTTATTTATGTTTAAGCGCGAGCCAAATTTCATTGCGACAAGATGTTCATGGCTTCATCTTCCTATTTATAGAGTTCCCTCAGAACTATTTTTTACTCTAAGGTACATTATAATGTTGCCAGATCGCTTGGGGGATGAGTTTTGCCTCGTTTTCGAGTTATTCAGTTTTAGCATTCGTCTGCGAAGATGAAGAAGTTGTATGTAATTTGCTGATTTTGTTATGGTTGATTCAAGTTATAAAAACATGAGAAGTAATTTTGCATCATGACCGATGTCGCAAATTTAGGCAGCTTTAGTGATAAGGAACAACTTTGACTAAGTAACTAACTAAGTTTCTCCCACTTGTTGTCCAATACTGTAGTAGGCGGTTGGAAAACTCTGACACCAGGGTTCATCGTTCTCGGTATCCTACATGTGAAATCGTGTATCACTGTAATGAGAGGTTGTCAGCCTGTCGTTTAAAACTGTAAGACACATAAAACCCGAGTCTCTCAGTCTTACGACACCCGCGGGGAATAAATGGGGTGAAGCTATTCTAAGCCGGCATCACACGGCAACGAAAGCTAAACTCTATAGTTGATATTGTACTACCCAGCAAACTCAGCCTGAATTAGCTTACATTACTGGATATTACATAGGTGACATAACAAGTAACTCAAGATAAGCAGTAATGTATGTCGAATGACCCTGTAGGCAGTTTAATAGCAACTTATATTATTGTAACGGTCATTTGCCTCCCCTTCTAGAAAGGGTCCTAGGGAAGCATAGTATTATAAGTAAGTTTATTGAATAAAGAATTATCCTATGTTATAGTATGTACCTTTCTATTTTATTATAGCTAAATATAGGGGTGTAATAGTTAAAGCGGTTAACCTTCTTGTCGTCCATAGCTGTGTATTTTTACGCTTACCTATCCCTTGTGAGGTACACAGAGCGATAACGGCCGTAAAATTACGGTCTCAATCGCCACGTCTAACAAATATTTGAGGGACGTTTCAGAAAAATACTGTATCACTAGAACAGATAGTCAACTTGTCGCCTCAAATTGTAATACACATGAAACCGACGAGTCGTTTGGTCGCCTCTTACGACACCCGCGAAAGAAATGGGGTGATGCTATTCTAAGGCGGCATAACACATCAAATAATTTAAGAAAGAGATGCGATATATCTAAGTACTGTCATATGTAATAATGTCAGTGGGTTCTTAGCCGTTTCTAGTCAATTTAGTCACCAATATCTTAATCGTCGCCTTATAATGACAGATAATTTTAAGTAATAGACCGGATCTATCGCGATAGTATTTAGGTAAATATTAGTAATTTACCTGTGTCCCGACGTTTCAATACAGTTTCATGTATTGTGGTCGTGGGTTGACTGAATACTATCGCGATAGATCCGGTCTAATACTTAAAATGAGTGAAAGTGATCGCGAGTGCTTAAAAAGTTATATGACAGATAATGTGCAGATTCTCTTAACTTACCTCATATGTGCTGTCGCTTTACGTCAAATAGGTTAAAAAAGGGAAGGAGATATTTTAGTCATGTCATGTCTTATAATTTGATCCAACATTCTTGTTATCTGTCAAAATAACGACGATGAAAACAATGGCGACTAAATAGACTAGAAATTGAGTAAAACCCATTGACATTTTTAAACATGACTTTACCAAACCTATTTGACATGTGACAGCGCTATTTTAAGGTAAGATATAGAGAATTGTTATTCCAAATTGAGGCCTATATCTACCATTGTTTTTAAGTTAAAAAAAACTTTCCACCAACTCAATTAAAATTTTTACTCACCATGAAATTGTATTGATTATGAAGAGACGTAAGTTGCTTATGTAAATTTGTGTTTTTACCTGTAAAGAGAAAAAATATTTGTTAGATACGATACGATGTGCGAATGGTAGGTATTTAGTGTTTGACTTTTCATGTAATACAAAGATAATAAGAACCTACGTAAAAGAAAAAACATTGACGAAAATATTCATATTTTGTTTTGTACTTTTACAAATAATTCTGAATAAAGCCTCTGAAATTTTCGCTTACAATTTATGCTCAATTGTTCGATTCAATACACTGTAAGTACCTTAGTATCCAAAATCAACAATGTAAACGGACGGATTTGGTATTTGTACAAAAATAAGTAAAAGTCCTTTATAATGGCGGCTAAGAATGTGAGACCACTTATTGAAATAATAGTAACTAACGTAATATGTACATCACACTCATACAACGGTAAGTCTAACCTTTTCTTTATTAGAAAAACATCATGTTCTAATAGGATTTGCTTAGTTTTGCAATAGGAGACTGTATTAATTGTTCTAGTTTTTAAATGTGTGCTGCCAGCTTACTATAGCATCACCCCATTTATTTCCCGCGGGTGTCGTAAGAGAGGATTAAGGGACTGAAAGATTACATGTGTCTTGCAATTTAAGACAAATGGCTGAAAACCTGTCACTATAGTGATGTACTTCATTTTCTGAATGACCGTCAAATGTTTGTCAGACGTAGCGTAAATATTCGTTTTTTATGGCCTTTTAACAAACCTCGCAAGGGATATAGGCGAAACATGTATGTATATTTTAGAATAAGCAGTTATACCTCTAGAAATTGAATACCAAATTTTTAAAACACTTGTCGTGTTAAATAAAATAAAATAAAAATAAATAAAATTTCTTTATTTCAGGTACTGAGTCCCATATTAAATGTCAATTTACAATATAAATTGCATTATTAAATTTAACTTTAAATTCAATTCAAAGTTACATAGTATATAATAATATTAATAATAACAACAACTGGTTAAGCACACCATTTAAAATAAACTTGCAAAATTATCTACCGCGGGCAGGATTTGAACCTGCGACTTTGGTGATTACAAGTGGCCTCTTTCATCTGAGCTACTGCAGATCGTTCCAGATAAATAAAACTTATATTATTCAGACAGATCAAATCTCATGAAACCAAATCTCCACGTCTACGACCACCTCTAAATTGCCTCCGTTCGCAATGTTTATGCCCCAAAGCTGAAATACATTAACGCAATGAAAAATGGCGAATGAAAAAAGATAACTGGAAAAACTGGTGATTACTGGATTAGGGATTAAGAAGGGGTATTATTTTCGTGTGGGACGTATAATCGACGAACGACCCGATGAACCCTGGTGTCAAAGTCTTTAAGCCGCAGTAGAAGTTTCTGACAAGTAATCAATAGAGCTACCGGGACATCTTACTCGAGGGCTTCATGTGTTACAATATTAGGTGACAGGCTGACGACTTGTCAGTGATCCATAATTTTTCCAATTTATTTTTATTTTTGCCTTGTACGCTCTGCATACCCCGCAAGGAATGAAGGCGTGATATGAGTATGTATGTAAAGGGTAAGTGAGACCTTATTGGATCTGAATGCGTGTTTAAATGCATATAAACTACGATTTAGAAGGATCGTTCGAGGAAGGTAAAGCAGGAAAATTGAGATGGCTGACCTGATTGGTTTTGGAACCCCACACACACACACACACACACACACACACATATCCAAAGCGTTAACGGCCGTAAAACAAGAATATTTACGCCACGTCTGACAAAAATTTGAGGGTCAATTAGAAAATTGTGTTAATATCGCTATAGTGACAGATTGTCAGCTCATCGCCTAAAATTGCGATATTCATGAAACCCTCGATTCTCTTAGTTTTGACACTCACAAAAAAACGGGGTGATGCCATGCTACGCTGACATCACACGGCACCTACTACCATACACCTACCAGTAAGATTCTCAAAGATAAATGTTTTCGTTTTTATCTCCACTATGCTAAGTATAACCTATTTTGGACTTAGGGAGAAAAGTCACAGTAATGGAAAATAAATCAGTATGATGAATTTTTTACGCGCTTCGTAAAAATTTAAATAATTTAAATGAGTGTCGATTCAGGCCCGTTTCAGCATCAAATAAAAGGACCAGTGCGAGCAACTCGTTTATCTTAACTACAATTTTAGATAATGTTATTACCTTATGACATCCCTTTATTAATTTTTTATAACATTTTGAAAAGTGCATTATTAAAGCCGAAAATAGAGTTCAAAGCTATGGTCTAATTCCGCCATCCCCAGTTACAGACAGAAACTTAAAGTCTTACTCAATTAACGATAAAAAAATTTTTTTTATACTTTCTCAGAAATTTATTGGGGACTTTTTGTTTGATTAAAGACCCTTTTCTAGTGGTACACTATAATTTCTAGTACCATTTTTCTTACTGCAAATTTCTGTTCCTATACTGTGGCTAAGGGAAGAAAAACATCAATTCCTAAGTCGGTACCGTTTCTTAAGGGGAACCAATTGGTCGTTACTGTCAATTCGATAAGAAAAGACAAATTTGATTTTGACAACATGGCGCGAAAACCGGGGGCCGGGTGTTGTGTGGGGCAGGAATTATGTGGAATTATTTTGATATTTTCAAAAAAAAATTGGCTTCTATGTTGACTTCGTATTTCTTGGTTAGAATGTTAAGTAAACGTGCAAAATGATTTCATAGGGTAATACAAACTATAATGGGTCTTATTACAAAAAAGTTAGACGTGGTTTAACCCCTTTATGACAGCTTCAAATTGTATAGAAAAATATTTTAAAGTCGGTCTAAAATCGCGTCTCAGTTTTTTATGATAAACCTGAATGTTTTTAAGGGGTGAACCAGTCTGTGAAATGAAAAACTATACTTTAAAAAAATCTGTTAAAATATAATAGTACATTATTCACGTAAGAAGAAAGAGACCGATTACTGACGAAAGAAAATCACCCACACTAACCACAAATATCTGAAGAATACAATTATTTTTGTCTTGTGGGGATCGAGCCCACGACCCTCGGCGTAGCAGACGGGGTACTATCCGCTACGCCGTCAGGTCAGTCGTTTCCTATCCGATCACCCTAAATTTAAGTGAGAAAATGTAAGAGTTGCATTGTGGAGATTTTTTCATGGGTTTTACTGTATTTTATGTGCTGGGGTGTAAAAATTTACGCATCAGTATAATTTAATACCATGGATTGAATCGATTTTGAATTATGCTCAACAAAACATAATAGATAGAGTTTTTACTATGGGCTTCTCTCAAAATTTTAACATTAATTGTTCAAATGCTATCTTCGTTTATTTTCTTTACTTTATAACAATATTTTTGAAAAATTATTACAACCTTAAACTTTCTGCTTTAAATAAATAAAATATGAATACAATAAAATCAAATTAAATTTCTTCATTTACAACGCGGTTTTACGTAAGCTGTTGCTTCATATATATGTAATTAAAAACGAAATAAATTAATTCTTAAATTGCAGTAAAATACTTTTTCATTACTAGTCCTAAAGCCAAATGTATGTTATTTCAATTTAAACGACTACCCATTAAAATTTACAATTTAAAATCATACATTATTGAATTCTAAAAGGGATTTAATATTGGCACGTGCACCCTACAACTTGAACCCCTTCTTTTGTGTGAGATGAGTTTAGCTTTATAAGTATCTTGGGGTTACATTGTCATGAAGTTATGTTTAGGGTAGTTATATTAAATTCTAATGTTAAATTAATATCATGTTTTAGAATTGTCTGTTTAAATGATTGATGAGAATTAATTTAAAAAAGGGATGCTCTGATTACACTTTAATACTTTACAAAATCTTTTAAATATTTTGTTAACTTTTTAAACAAAGTCTATACAAGGCGTTACGAAAAGGGTATAACAAGCCAATAGGAAGTCAAGGTGAAACTGAACAATTTACATACATATATCACGCCTTTATCCCTTGCGGGGTAGGCAGAGCGTAAAAGGCCGCAAAAAACGGACATTTACGCCACGTCTGACACACATTTGAGGGTCGTCATTCGGTATAAATTGTGTATCGCGATAGTGTCAGGTTCGCCCATCGCCTGAATTGCAATACACACCCTCGAGTCCCTTCGTCACCTTTTACGACACCCACGGGAAAGAAATGGGGTGATGCTATACTAAGCCGGCATCACACGGCAAACAACAACTTTCTCCATGGAAAATAGGTCGAAATATAAAAATGGATCTCCCATAGTAAATACACCAGCTAAGAGGTCCAATTTTTTTTCATATTTCCATGGGGAAAATTGTTCATTTACTTATATAACTTAACCTTTTACGCTTGTTGTTACTCCTTGTACAGGTACCTACAACAAAATAATGGTGTAGTACTAATCACTACATAGTATAAAATAAAGTCGCTTCCCGTTTGGTGTCTCCTTATATCTTTAGAATTACCCAACGGATTTTGATGCGGTTTCTTTTATTAGATAGAGTAACTTGAGAGGAAGGTTTATAAGAATAAATTATTCCGAGAAATTGTCACATTCCCATGGGAAAACGGGTATCCCAACTGGTAGAAAACTTTTGACCCCCTTTTGACACCTTTAAGGATTAAAATTTCAAAAATGCTGAAACACGTATTTAATTATTTTAAGTTATGAGTCTAATCAGAAATTTTGAAACACATCACATTTAAGATAAAAAACTTTCATACAAACTTATAACCCCCTTTTCACCCATTTAAGGGTTAAAATTTCAAAAATGCTGAAACACGTGTTTAATTATTTTAAATTAGTAGTCTAATCACAAATTTTGAAACAGATCACATTCATTTAAAAAAACGAACTTTCATACAAACTTTTAACCCCCTTTTGACCATATTAAGGGTAAAAATTTCAAATATGCTGAAACACGTGTTTAATTATTTGAAGTTATAAGTCTAATCACTAATTTTGAAACGGATCACACTTAAGACAACGAACTTTCATACAAACTTTTAACCCCCTTTTCATCCCTTGGGGGATTAAAGAAAAGAGTGATTCAAGAGGAAGGTTTTTATGTCGGGAGAAGTTCTGTTTCCCGTGGGAAATTAGTTAGTAGCGGGTGAAACCGCTGGGCGGGCCGCTAGTACAAAATAAGTATGTTTTATTTTTCACCATATAAATTGATTTGTGTTAAATCAATAAACACAGTCAAAATAGACGTGAGCTGAAATGGGTGTAGGCACAGCGCACTGCGGTTTTAAGCTAACCCTAGTCAACGAGCAAAATAAATAAATAAAAAAATGAAAACACGACTGCTTTCTAAGATAAAGCCTGGCATATGACACTCGGGATAATGTAAGAATTCTTCCGGTACAATTCCCATTCGAAACGGTTCAGTAATTAACGAGTTTCAGTCCTTTAAAGAATCGCACATACATACATACATGAATTTTATAAACTTTACACTTTTTTGTTGGTTGGGCAGTCGTGTAGAAATGGGTGTTCTTAAATATTTAATTTCATAGAAAGAAGCACGTAAAATAACGACTACCTACAATTTTTAGCTCCAAAGTTAACCTGTTTAAAGTGCAGGCTGCGTAGTCGTAATGAAGACATTTTCCATCAGCAACCCCTGTCCCAGGTTCGCTTCCCGGGTGTACCAGACTGAGACAATTTGATTTGATGGACCGAGGTATAATCTTTTGGGGGAGATATACTGGGTCTTATGACAATATTGCCTGACTGTCCATATAGTACTATCCCGCTTATATGTTTGCATTTTCTATATCACCCAAAGGTTGCCTGGAAGAGAATGCTGCTTTAGCATTAAAGCCGCCTTATTGTACTGTGTTTTGTCTTTGTTTTACTTTTTCTCGATGTTATATTTGTGTGCAATAAATAATATATTATTATAGTATCTAGTCGATGAACTACTCGGTTAATCCCGTAGTCAGAGTTTTGAAACCTCTGTTTCCAAGTTTGCGACATTGCAAGCGGAACCACCTTTTTGTCCGTAAGATGGTTCCGTACTTCGAAGGACATGCTAAGCCGTCGTTTCTGATTGCTGTCTATGATCACTTAGATGGCGGGTATTACACAACCTCGTCGGAGGCCTGCTAGTTGTAGCACGTTGTAGTAAAGGCAGTTGAAAAACTCTGACACCGAGGTTTTCTTTTGACATTATGTTCTACACGGCATAAATAAATAAAGAGTACACGATTTTAGAACCTGCAGCTTTCGCCATCACTAGTGGCGACGCCTTTTCCATCTGTGCTACCGCAGCTCACCATTGCCCGCAAGTTTTGCAAGTGTACCTTAATGTCAATAACGCGTGGCACGGCTCCGTCTACCGGGTTAATTTTGCAACTAATACCCACTGACTCATTCTTTCTTTATAAAGTACCATCACCCCAATTCTACCCATAGGTGTCGTAAAAAGCGACTAGAGGATACATTTATCCAGGGAATGGGCAACAGCGTTCCCTGTCAATGCAACATCTTGCACTACGCTCACCTATTCGCCTGCCAAGCGTGGTGAGTATGTCAATAACCTCTAATAGGGGTAGGTCCATATATGTCCAGCAGTGGACTGTTGTGAATGTAAATTAAAAAAAAACTGGTGGACACCAAGCTACGTCGCCGCAAGTTTACCTGCTTGTCGGTTTTTTACAGATTGTACTTCGGAGAATGTGCTCAATAGCTTCACGACCTTGTTCCACCAGCTCCCTTCTACCATCGGACATCCAGACGCACCGCCGGATACCATCCATACCTGGTTGCTATTCCACCAATTCGGACTAGGCGCTTCCAGTCATCATTTAAAATGCGCACTGCTAAAGAGTGGAACTCCACGTTTTCACGTGGAACACCTGCATCTGTGTTTCCAAACGGATACAACCCTAATCTCTTCGAAGTAAGAGTGAACAGGTTTCTTCTGGGTGAGCTCGCTCCATCTTAGACTCTGTCTTTGTCCTATGACCCAGACTAGAGTCAAGAGCAAACCCATCTTTAATAAAGACAAATGTAGCCTGTTCTTCAAAATTATGAGTAAAACTCTTGTCGGTGGAGTAACTTCCATTTTCCCTCTTCTCTGCAAGTGACTTGACCTCCTGATACGACACAACATTGACTATTTCCTTTATCTGGGTAAATAAGTGCGTCTATGTATACCTCTGCCTCTCTTTCCTTGTACTTGGCCTTCAATACACATACATACATACATAAATCACGCCTATATCCCTTATGGGATAGGCAGAGCGTTAATGGCCGTAAAACAGATATTAACAAAGAAGCCTGTTCACTCTTACTTTGAAGAGATTAGGGTTGTATGCGTTTGTAAACACAGACGCAGGTAGTATCCTGCTAGTATGTAGCCTTCTTCTTCAAATTTAAGAGTCAAACTCTTGTCTGTGGAGCAACTTCCATTTTCCCTCTTCTCTGCCAGTGACTTGACCTCTTGATACGACAAACATTGACTTTTCCTTTATCTGGGTAAAGTAGGTGCGTCTAGGTCTACCTCTGCCTCTCTTTCCTTGTACTTTGCTTTCAATACACATACATACAAACATAATTCAGGCCTACATCCCTTATGGGGTAGGCAGAGCGTTAACGGCCGTAAAACGGATATTAACACCACGTCTGCCAAAAGTTTGAGGGTCAATCAGATAACTGTGTATCACTATAGTGACAAGTTATCAGCCCATCGCCTAAAATTACAATACACATCTAACCCTCGAGTCCCTTAGTCGCATATTACGACACCCACGGGTAAGAAATGGGGTGATGCTATTCTAAGAGGGCATCACACGGCATATGCATATACCTTCAATAATGTTCTTTATGAAGTTGTCGTGTCGTAGCAAGTGGCCAATCAACTTCCTCCTTCTATTTTCTCATGTAGCCTAAGCGATGAAAACCCTCGATAAATTTCAACTAAAGACCCGGTATAAGCAGAGTCTCAGAGAGGAGGCACTTTGACAAACAGCGAGTTGTAACACGTTGGAACATTTTAAGACGAGCCAGGAGGGGGCGAGTAAAGATGTCGATAATAATGTGACATTGTAACGAAGTGAATTATTGCTATAGATGGGAGTTGAGGTACGATAAAGTTTCAGAAATACTCAGTTATATCAAGTCCGGACGGCTACTTTAAGGTTCCGGGTTCGATTCTCGGTAGAGCACTCATAAAAGTTTTTATTTATCACTTTTTGTAATTGTTCCCAGTCTGGTTAGGTCATTGCAGGAACAGCATTGAACCACCTGATTGTCTAAAAAGAAAAATGGTCCCAGCACGTAAAATATTAGGTCTTAAATTCAGTGCAAATATTTTTAAGGTGAGTTCTACCCGTAAGACTGATAAGTTTTCCCAATAAAGAAGATTAAAATATTAGGAAAAACAAAATTCAAATAATGTGTCACTTAGAATGGGAGATCCTATTTTTTTTCATATTTTGACCTATGTGTGCTGGGTAAACTTTTTCTGTTTAACGGGTAGAATTCATCCTAAAAATATTTGCACTGCATTTAATAGGACTTAATATAGAAAGTAAATAATATGAAAGTTAACAGTTTTGTGGTCTAACGACATGAATTTGATCTTAAAGATGTAGGTTTACGCAACTTACTTGTTATTTATTTAGTAGAAAGTTTAGCCCTCTACGTTTCGACTAGTTAAGACAACCTTCTTCACGGAGGTCGACAGATCATATACGTCCGCCCGTCAACTGTTATTGCCGAATACTTTTTTTGGGGTTTTTGATAAGCTAACTCTATCCAGCCCAAATACATACTTCACGCCTCTCTCCAAGAGGGGTAGGTAGAGACTACTTCCTTCCATCTACTACGATCCTTGCATACTTCTTTCGTCTCCTCTACATTCATCAATCTCCTCATGCATGCTCGTCGGTTAGCGGTTCTCTTGCCCTAATCTTCTGTTAGCACGTCCCCAATTTGATATCCAACCCAGGTTGTAAAAAAGGTTTATAAGTATGTATAAAAAATGGAGGCATTTTGAATAATTAACCCAGCAAGGCAACCAAGCAAGCGCCACGGCAAGCGTATTATTGGACGGATGACTTAAAAAGGCGGCTGGTAGCAACTGGCTGGCGAAAACGAGAGATCGTGCCCTATGGCATACCCTAGGTGAGACCTACGTCCAACAGTGGACTGCAATAGGCTGATGTATGTATGGCAACCTAGCCTCGCCATAGTGACAGGTTGTCAGCCTATCGTCTAAAATTGCAATACACACCCTCGAGTCCCTTAGTTGCCTCTTACGATTCCCATGGAAAGGAAATGGTGTGATGCTATTCTAAGCCAGCGTCTCACGGCGGCTTCATTGTACTAAATAATAAAAAACGTTTTCGCTCTCTCATCACCCAAAGGTTGCCTTGCTAAGAATGCTGCCTAGCATTAAGGCTTGTTGTACTGTTTCTTTTACATTCCATTTTAATTCTTGTTTTGCTATTTTATGTGTAATAAATAATTATGTTATGGTTTTAAAACCCTTTTCCACTCACTTCAGCTCCAAAAAATGTGCGCTGTTTTGTTCGTAAGAGGCTTGCAGTAATAGACTCTGGTATGAGTACCGTAAATTTTAATAACTTCAATGTACGGTGCAGACGTGCGCGGTCGTAAGAAGATTTTGAATCGCGTGTATGTGTATACGTGTTTATAAGTACTTGTAAGTATAGTAATGGAAGTGTAAGGGCCGCCGCAGACTAAACGCTTGCTCTGCTTGAGCGCGTGCACATACACTCTAGGCAAACGGCCGCGAAAAACGGACATTAACGCCACGTCAAAATATTTGATATAATATCTGACAAAATATTTGAGGGTCATTCAGAAAATTGTGTATCGCCATAGTGACAGGTTGTCAGCCCATCGCCTAAAATTGCAATTGGTATGTTATGTTGCCTCATTAATGTACTAATACCAGAAATTTACGTTTAATCTATCTATCTTTATACCTACGTAACTTTTTTGCGTGTGACATCTTGAGCATTTGGAAACTCTATTGTTATTGCAATAAAATTGACATTCGCTAGAATGAAAAACGGCTCTCACGGTCGTCCAGCGTTGTTTGTCATTTTAGCCAATGTCACCTTTATTTCAATAACGTACGTTTCATTTTTGAATTTCTATGAAAAGCGCTGTTGATGTCGTCGCTCGCACGTACGACTAGTCTGCGGCGGCCCTAAGAAGTTTGTTTTCCAAGTTGTATAAGCTGGTTTGATGGAAATGTTGTATGAAGAGCTTAGAATATACTTGCTATTCGCCGCGGTAATATACGCAGGAAAATAACAAGTATTCCTAAGGAGGCTTCTTTTTTAAGTGGGACACCGAGTCGACAAAAGACCCAAGGAATATTGTCAAACAATTTCAAACATCTACTACTACTAAAAGGCTTGAAACTTGGTTGTGTAACGACGGCCGTGTTTTAAATCGTAGACAGCAACCGGGACCAACGGCTTAACGTGCCGTCCGAAGCACGGGACTATCTTTCTTAAGGACAATCTGGTGGTTCAGTCTGCAATGTCGTAAAACTGATAACAAATTCACAAAGTTAAAAAATATCCACGGCATGATGTAAAGTTTTAAAAATTCAATACTTAGCTGTTGATAAGATTTCATTTAGTGGTTGTTCAGTTATTTTTAGTAATAGCTAAAATACATCAATTTAACAACAGCTGAACAATAACTGAACACCATCTAAATGACACACGAACATTAACTGAACAACAATCATACAACAACATCTGACTGTTGTGGCGGAAGATGGCGGCAAATTTGATAATTGATACAGAACACTTCGTTTTATTTCTCAATTTTTATCAAAAGGCTTACAACAACCTTAAGATACTATAATGTAACAGCGTTTGAGAACAAACTGTAATTTATATAGGCAAAATGCATAAAGCTGGTCTTTATACAGGGTTTAAGGGACAGTCTTCTGAATACTGATTGACTGAGAAAATATTATAGGAAAGTTAAAAAAAAATTTACTTCTCATAGTAATTGGAGTCAGCTGATTGAGATTATTTATGGGAGGTCTTTTTTTTGACATATCCTGATATACGTTTCTAGGGGAAATTTGTTCAGTTTCATGGTCTGCATGCACCCTATCAGTATTCGGAGGGCTGACGCTTACACTCCGTATAACTGTTTTCGGAGTTTGCAATCACAACAATATGAGACGAGTGTAGATGAATAAATAAGTATTATTTTGCCATCAACCAACCCTAGATTTCGTAGGGCTGTCCCTTCTCGAGAGTGCAAATCCAGCAATCTCATATGTCGTAATAATTACACAGTAATGCATTTAGTACGAATGATTCACTAACAAGAGGGGGAGGGTCGAGTTCGGACAGACTATACTTAATTTGCTTATACAACACATCACGCCTTTATCCCTTGTGGGGTAGGCAGAGCGTTAACAGAGTCGTAAAATACGGTCGTATCGCCACGCCACATTTGAAAGCTTTTTCAGAAACAATCGTGTAAAACCATAGTGATAGGTTGTTAACCCATCGCCTAAAATAGCAATACACACCCTCGGGTCCCTAAGTCGCTTCTGACAGCTCCCACGGAAAAAAGGGGTGATGCTATTCTATATATATATATATCTTTCTTGGAAAACATGATCGGTACATCCCATAGCACAAATTAGTCAAAAGCTACCTGTAGGTTTTCCTACCATTCCTGATACACCCAGTATACAGGTTGTAAGGGACAGCCCTCCGAATACTTATAGGGTGCATTTAGACCATGAAACTGAACTACTTCCCATGATATAAATATTTCAGGAAAGGCCAAACAATTATTGACTTCACATAATCAGGGGATCTTGATTTTGTATGGGAAGTCAATTTTAATATCGTTTCCTGACGTATGTTTCAAGGGCAAAGGTGTTAAGTTTTATGGTCTGCATGCACCCTATCAGTATTCGGAGGGCTGTCCCTTACACTCCGTATAGGATGTAAAATAATAACCTGCAAATATTTTAAGGGGTAAACCAACCCATGAAACTAAACAACTTTCCCCGAAGAACAACTCAAAACACGAAATGTTCCAGCCGCCAGGGTCAATTTGTAGGGTTCCAAATTTAGGTTTCATATTTCAAATAAATGTTAGAAAAGTGGTTCAGTTACTCAAGTAAAGCTCTGAAAACTCACTGAATTTTAAATCACCTTTTATATACTTACTATTAGTTTGGACCCTTTCTTTCTCTACCCTTAAGAAAACTTAATAAACTGTCTCTTTTGACCAGCGGGCCGGAAGAACTTCTTAAACTTTTACCCAACTTGATGGACTGTAAAAGGTATTATCATTCTACTCTAAACATACATACATATATCACGCTTATAGTTCCTTGCGGGGTAGGCAGAGCATAAATGGCCATGAAAAACGGAAATTTACTCCACGTCTGACAAAAGTTCGAGGGTCAATCAGATAACTGTGTATCACTATCGCCCATCGCCTAAAATTGCAATACACACCCTCGAGTCCCTTGGTCGCTTCTTACGACACCCACGGGCAAGAAATGGGGTGATGCTATTCTAAGCACGGGATAGCACTTGACGAAAAGGTATAAATACCGTTTATCGGGTGAAATTTTACTGGTGACCGATACTGAAAACAGAGGACGGGGGTCATTACTAACATCTTTCCCCAAGGAACTAAGGTCGAAATATGAAAAAGGGAATTCTGAGTATCCATAGTAACCCAAATCAGCTGATCGGCAGTGTTGTATGGGAGATAGCTGGTTTATGTTCCTTGGAGAAAGTTGTCCCTTATCACCAGCCCTTCTTGAGTTTTCGCTATCGGTCACTAGTAAAAGTTTTCCCCAAGAATCAAAACTCAAAATATGAATCCGGCTTCGTCTGATGCCGGCTTAGAATAGCATCACCCGTTTCCTTTCCCGTGACGTTTTACGGACGTTTAAGCTCAGCCTACTCCGCAAGGGATATAGGCGTGATATATGTATGTCTCTTTCTGTTTATTCTTTGGTTGGTCGGTAGAGAATTCCGCGTGGCATTAATCCTGCCTTTTGTACTTATATAATAATAAAGTTTAATAAATAAAAGAGAAAATGTCAACTTTATCACAATGCCTCTCAAGATTGGAGTACAGACTACGGAAATACGCATTATCGAACAAAACGCAAAGATTTTGCTCATGTCTGCACTCCCCTTTAACTACCCTTATAAGAAGTTTATACAGGGTCTTAGAAAGATATTACTGTTCTTCGGAAGGCACGTAAGCCCCCGAGGTTGCTGTTTATGATTATTTAAATGGCAGTCGTTACACAAGGATTAACAGAAAGAGCATATCAAAGCGAAAGGAAGTCAAAATACCCATGAAACTGAACAACTCGCCCAATGAAACATGGGTCGAAATATTTTAAAAAATACACCTTTTATACAAAGCTACCGATGAGCTGGTGAATTTACAATTGGAGACCCAATATTTTTTTAATATTTTGACCTAAGTTCCATGGGGAAAGTTGTTTAGTTTGAGTTCCTTGACCTCCTTTCGGCTTGTTATAACCTTTTTGTTACTCCCTGTGTAAGCATTGTTAGAGGCTGAATAGTTACTTAATAGTAGGCTGTTGAAAAGAAAACTATGGCTCTTTAGGTCACTCGTGACAAAATTTCCCACACCGGGCTTTCTAAATCCACCTATTCAGTTACTTATAGGCCAGCTTTGAATAGCATTACCCTAACTTTACCGATAGGTACCGTAAGAAGCTACTAAGGGATAAAATTTTATCCAAGGAATGGGCAGCAGCGTTCCCTGTGAATGCAACATCTTGCCCTGCTCTCGCCAATCCGCTAGCCAAGCGGCAATACTATCCAATTGATTATCAAGCAGAAGATTATCGTAGCAGTTACATACATACATACATAAATCACACCTATATCCCTTACGGGGTAGGCAGAGCGTTAAAAGCCGTAAAACGGATATTAACACCACGTCTGACAAAAGTTTGAGGGTCAATCAGATAACTGTGTAGCACTATAGTGACAGGTTGTCAGCCCATCGCCTAAAATTGCAATACACATAACCCTCGAATCCCTTAGTCGCCTCTTACGACACCCATGGGTAAGAAATAGGGTGATGCTATTCTAAGCCGGCATCACACGGCATTGTGGCAGTTAATGTATTAAATGTACTATTTAATTCAGTGTAAATATTTTTCCTAAGGGACTCGAGGGTATGTATTGCAATTTTAGGCGATGGGCTGACAACCTGTCACTATAGCGATACACAATATTTCGAATAACCCGCAAACATTTGTCAGACGTGGTTTAAATGGCCGTTTTTTGCGGCTGTTTACGCTCTGCCTACCCCGCAAGGGATTATAGGCGTGATATGTGTATGTATGTAAATATTTTTAGGGTGTGTTCAACTCGTGAAACTGAACAACATTTCCCGAGGAACATAGGTCGAAATATGAAAAAAACTTAGACCTCCAATACAAAAATGTATTACTGTGTATGGTTAATCAGATTTTTTTCAGTTTTACAATACATACACATATCACGCCTATAACCCCTTGCGGGGTAGGCAGAGCATAAATGGTCGCATAAAACGGACATTTACGCCACGTCTGACAAACATTAATTTGAGGGTCACCCGGAAAATTGTGTATCGCCATAGTGACAGGTTGTCAGCCCATCGCCTAAAACTGCAATACACACCCTCGAGTCCCTTACTCTCGTTTACTTACTCGAGTTTTACTAATAGACCTAAATCTATACATCATCATCATCATCATCATCAGCCTATTGCAGTCCACTGCTGGACGTAGGCCTCCCCCAGGGTACGCCATAGGGCACGATCTCCCGTTTTCGCCATCCAGTCGCTTTTTAAGTCATCGGTCATAAATAAATGCATTGAATTCAACAGGACCTTATGTAACTTCCCTAACACTCTGTATAAAGTACTCGACTTGCCCACCCTACCCATTGCTAGCTCGATAGGGCGTGTCAAATGCACATGTAGTGTCTAACGAGCAGTGGATGTGGGATGTCAGCAGCAGGGGTGAAACCCGCTGATGCGAATGTTTCAAGACGCCATTATTGTAGTGATAAATGTCTTTTCACTATATGTGAATAGAAAGAAAGAAAAATCTGTTTTTTTGTGGTTCTTTGGTTTGATTTAGTGAATATCACCTTGACTTACTACCAATTACGACCATTTGGTTTTAATAAATCGTTCTCTATATAAATTTAAGTCGCTTTTAAGGCGAGTGTACTCGTGAGAAGCCTCGACAGTGGCGCAACTTCACAACATTGTATTTTCTTTATATACAAACAATCTATCAGAATATCCTTTGCTCAAGTTTTTAGTACCGATTACCCTTAAGTAAAATTAGATCCTGCAAACTCAATGAAATATAGTCTGTGATTAAAGTTATGGCAATGATACCAAGAGTGGCCTTTTTTAGGCATTTTATTGTCATAACTTTGATCAGAGCGAATTTTTCATTGAGTTTGCAGATTCTAATTTTACTCAAGGATTATACTTAAAACTTGAGCAACGCACATTCTGATAGATAGTTTGTTTAAAGATTAAATATTTAAGGTGAAGTGGCGCCACTGTCAAGGCCGTCAACGACTACACTTGCATTAAGAATTCTATTATTTCATTGAGCCACAACATCCTCAAATAAAACGACTATCCTTCGCCATAAGTATTAAATTACACCTCTTCAGAAACAAGAATTAAACGAGTAAGAATCTTGGCTAAGACTGAGATATAGAGGTTTGTGGTTTGGTCATGAGATGAGGTAAAAATATACTTTATTTTTTTAAATATCTATTCAGGCGTAAACACGAAGGCCTGGAGCTTATAATTATTACTGGACCATGGATAAATAAATCTTGGAAGGAAACCGTTAAAGAAGTTACAACCTGGCCAGCCCCGAGGCAGTGCCTTTATTTTAATTTTATTATCCCGCCCAAGCCGGTTTTCTATCAGGACAAAACAAAATGCCGCGCCGTGTGATGCTGGCTTAGAATAGCATCACCCCATTTCTTTCCAGTGGGAATCGTATGAGGTGACTAAGGGACTCGAGGGTGTGTATTGCAATTTTGGGCGATTGGCTGATAATCTGTCACTATGGCGATACACAATTTTCCGAATGACCCTCAAATATATGTCAGACGTGGCGTAAATGTCCGTTTTTGGCGGCTGTTTACGCTCTGCCTACCCCACAAGGGATAATAGGCGTGATGTTGTTCTAAGCAGGCATCACACGGCAAAGTAAAATTGTCATCGTCATTTATCGTGTGGGACACCGAGTCGTCGAAACACCCCATGATCCATGATTACGAATGTTTGAAGCAGGTTTCTGACATAATTGCATACCGCCCTCCTTCTTAGCAATCATAGAAAGCGAAAGCAAGCTTAACGTGCCTTAAGAGAGCGATCAAGACGTGCCCTCCGAAGCACAGAAGCAGACAAGAAGAAAAGTGAAACACCGAATATAGTGCTGTCAAACCGGAAGTGAGTTAACTCCATCACCGCGCCCGCAAATCCCTGTTTCCAACACAAGGGAGGAAACTTGACAAATGAACTATCTTCTTCGGCCATCATTGCATTTAATTACTATCCCGCAATTAATGCCCACGCTGGGATTCGAACCCGGGACTATTCTGCCCGGTGCGCGGTGATGAGCGGGTTTTACTACGCAGTAGGTTGTAGCTATAGGAGGTTTTCCTATGTTAGGTACTTTACTATAATGATATTCGTATCATGATTATTTTTTTTATTTGCTAATAGTAGGTATTCTCACAAGTTCAAAACATATCAATAGTGCGTATTGAAGGGGTTAAAGGGATCAACTAATAGTGTTTTTTTTTTAGTAACTGTATCAAAACCCAGTTAAAGTTGATCCTTTGAATGGGTAGGTTGATGTGCTGCGGACAACATAGAAAATAAAGTACCTTTCACAATTGTCCACGCCTAAATCCCTTGCGGGGTAGGCAGAGCGTAACCGGCCGTAAAAAACGGAAATTTACGGCACGTCTGACAAACATTTGAAAATCATTCAAAGATGTATCACCCTATCACTATTGACAGGTAGCCCTCAAGTCCCTTAGTCGCCTCTCAAGACACCCAAGAAAAATAGGGTAATGCTATTCTAATACGGCATCACACGGCAAAGATAGAGTGCCTTGAACAATGTTCTCACGCCAAAGGTCACACACATTGTCTAGCGTACTAGATAACTGCAAACGCTAGCTATTGTGAAAGCCAGCAATTGTGTTGAACACAGTTTTCATTCTATTTGCGTGGGTCAACGAGTCGATGGACGACCTGACTCTGATGTCAGGGCCTTTAACCTCTCTTACTAGGTAGGCGATGACCGATGTGGTGCAGTAGTAGTGCGACTGCCTGCGGCGCAAAGATTCTGGGCTCGATTCCCGGTTGATATGAAAAAGTTTGGAAATTTGTTCTTAATTTGGATAGGACATTGCAGGCTGAACCACATGATTGTACAAGAAAATTTGGTTTCGCGCTTCGTAGGGCACGTTAAGCCGTCTGCCCCGATTTCTGTCTATGATAATTTACACAGCCATGTCAGACGTCTACTAGTAGCGGGTGAAAATCTCTGACACTAGGTTTCATTGGGTCGTTGGAAGACGCGGTGTCCAAAAAAAAAAGAAGAAGAAGAAGTAGGTCAATGAATAATAAAAATACGTCGTCGGCTAAGGCTGAGGCCGTGAATTTTGAGACAGCATCTATCATCACCCCGGTAGCTCAGCTGCCAGAGCGGTGGAACACTCCACGGTCCTAATTTAAAGTTAGTTACAATACAAAACTCTATACTTGGTCTGACCAAAACATTAATCTTACAGTGGCATTATGTTAGATAAGGCAAGCAACCGCAGAGATGGGGGTAGCCCACAAATTGGGGGGCAGATAGCCGTGGTATATGGGTATTGATCAGAGGGTGGCGATAGGTTTCCCTCCAAAGGCCGAAATCGGTCGGCGTCTTGCAAAAATTCCCTATGATAAGGTTCGAAACTCATTTGGGTAAAGTTCAGGAGGGAATTTGCTGCAAGGGCGCGATTGAGCTGGTTGTTTGAAACCACACAAACTTCTTCGTGTGATCTCTTCCTCCCAGCTAACTACCTAGTCAGGTGTAGATTTAAAAGCCCCGGGGCTAAAATTGCAAAGTACAGCAAAAAAAATAAAAACAATAGCAGCAAATATTTTATGAGGCAAACGTTTTTTTATTAATTTTTGACCTATGGCGACAGTTGTTTAGTTTCATCAGTAATTTCACTCCTTAAAATACTTGCCCCTGTTAAAGGGACCACCTGCCTCATTCCCAACCATGTTTTCCAAGTCGTCAAAACCATCCTGTTTTCCATATTTTTTCTCATCAATTTATTTTCCAAACGAAATAATTCGAATCATTATCCAAATTAAAGTGTTACCCAAAAATATCTCGACAAATTGCATCCATTTTCTTCTATCAAAAGATAATTAAGAAACTCTCATTTGAGACGCATCACAATGCGTATTGTTGTCCTTTTCTAGCACGATATGTATTAAATAGATTGTCTCGTTTCGTCCTCAGAGTAAGTAGGATTGTGGAAATGACTTACATCAATCTTGTTTTGGATTAAAAGCCTCTACTCAGGCTGGATTCTGTTTCTGAAGACGGCATTCATGTACTACGTATGGAAAAATAAGGTTTCAGTTTCAAACAATTTGATGTTTTTGCCATCCCTTTGTACAGCTTTAATAAAATATGAATGAAAATAAATAAATATCTTGGACAATTTTCACAGCGCCATCAAGCCCCAAATAAAGCGTAGCTTGTACTATGGAAACACGTATTTTTTTAAGTTCTGGACTGAACTTTTAGTCCCGGGGCCATGAAATCTACACCTAACTGTAGACCTCTCTTGTGATATTAATTAATACTTATATTTTTTACACACCCGGACTAAACACAAAAATTTAACCGAACATATTTGTGTCTTGTGGAAATCGAACCCACGATCCTCGGCGAAGCAGGCAGGAGTAATATGCACTACGCCATCGGGACAGTCGAAATCAGATCATTTAAGTACTCAACTTACCGATTTAATAATAACACAATCATAATTTTCAACAGCCATATCGTACCTGCAACAAAAAACAATAAGATTTAATTATATTAAGTTACAATAAGTACATCTTCAACGTTTTAACACGAAGGTACCTATGATTTGTAATTACAAAATTTAAAAATAGATTATTACCTGGTTATCTTCATATTTATACCCTACTACTATTACCAATATATTGTACCTTAGTACTGTCATATACTGAGTTATCACTCTATTATACAGGATCAAAAAGAAGAGAAATAACATAGGTACCTAATTGGTTTAATGACTTTACGTAATACATGAACGGCCCTCTAAGGATAAGAACACTCGTATTAAGTGTTTGCTGTTGCTTAGTTTCGTGGGGGAGATGTATGTGTGTGTGTGTGTGTGTGTGTGTGTGTGTTTGTATGTATGTTTGCAATGTTGAGTTGAATTGTCTGTGTTTGAATCAAGGGAGGCAACAAGCTATGTTTGATGTCAAACATTTAATTCTAAAGGTAAAGACGAGATCATTAGTAGGTAGAGAACTTCAAGTCAACTTAATATTACTTGTATATAGGGTGAAATTTCACTAGTGACAGATAGCAAAAAGTTAAGACAGGCTGGTGATAAGGATCAATTTTCCCCAAGGAACATAGTTCGTGAAACGAAAATTTAAATTTACTTCCAATACAAAATTTCCGATTATGTGGCATATGGAAAATCATAACTTTCTGGCCGTGTGATGCCGGCTTCGAATAGCATCACTCCATTTCTATCCTGTGTGTGTCGTAAGAAGCGACTAAGGGACTTGAGGGTGTGTATTGCAAATTTAGGCGATAGGCTGACAACCTGTCCCTGTGGTGATACACAATATTTCAAATTACCCTCAAATGATTGTCAGACGTGGCGTAAATGTCCGTTTTTTTTACAGTAGTTTACGCTCTGCCTACCCCGTTAGGGATTATAGGCGGGATATATTATGTATGTACGTATAACTTTCTGGAAAATGCTAAAAATAATGATACAAGTAAAAATAATAATTTAAGCTAGTTTATTTTAATTTTTTGCTATAAAAGTGGACCTGACGGCAACTATCAGCCAAGAAATATAAGGTACTATTTTGAGTATGAATTTCAGTGACGCAACATATTAATTAACCGACTTTAAAAGAGTAGGAGGTCCACCTTTTTAATAATGTCCCTAGCTTGTCAAAGATAACTAGACCAAGGGATTCAAGTGTTTCATGTATATCGCAAGTTTTTTTTATTGGGCTGACAACTTGTCACTATTTTGATACACAATATTGTGAATAACCCTTAAAACTGACAGACGTGGCGAAAATATTCGTTTTTTACGGCCGTTTCTTCTTCTTCTCCAACACATTGCCACCCAATACGTCCGTTTACGGTCTGCCAATCCCGCAAGGTATGTAGTAGTAATATATGTATATATTTAGATAAGAGACCCTTAAGCAGGTAAAAGATGGTGCCTATTTTGAACAGTAAGTCATTTTCTAGCTTAAGTAACTCACTCTAATATGTAAAATAAAAAATATATAAAAAATCATAAATCAATCATCCCTAATCGCAAATTAATTAAATAAGATTTCCCCCACTGACATCAGGATTAGTATTAATTTTCCTTGTAACATTAATCGAAGTTAAGCTCCCGGTAAAAGAAATAATCTATAGGTACATATTTACTTACCGACTGCAGAAAGAGGATATAGATTCGACACGTATGAATTTAAAATGTATAGAGTTTTGAAATATCTTGATATGTTTATTATGTGACGTTGTGGTGCCAGCTTAGAAAAGCATCAACCCCATTTCTTTCGTATAAGTGTCGTAAAAGGCGACGAAAGGACTCGAGAGTCCATGTGTTTTGTAATTTGAGGCGATAGGCTGACATCCTGTCACTTGGGTGATGCATGATCTTCTGAATTACCCTCAAAAGTCAGATATGGCGTAAATGTTAGTTTTTACGGCCATTTACTGCCTACCCCGCATGATATACAGGCGTGGTACATTTGCGTATGAAATATGAAATATTTTGATATGTTTATAAGCCACGAAGGCTTCTATTTAGAAGTGTGCAAAATTTAAAAATTTACCGTGTTTATTAATAAAATAATACACGGTAAAATTATTAGTTACCGATAGTGAAAACTCAAGACAAGCTGGTCAGATAAGAACATAGTTCGAAAAACGCAAAAAATATGTTTGACCTCCCATTAAAATTTGCTGATCAGCTGATTTGAGTTACTATGGAAAATATTATTGACATATTTCAGCCTATGTTCTTTGGGGAACCATCTTCCTTATCACTAGCCTGTTTTGAAATTTCGCAATCACTAGTAAAAGCTTCTCCATTATGAAATCGGTTTACTTTTTACCAAATTACGACTTATTATTAAAAGCTTAACATCTTCTGCCCGATCTAATGTATCGAATTAGTTGTTCCCTTAGGAATACGATATTTTATTGGTACTTCCAGAGTAACTTGACGTAGCTTTGTAGGTAACAAATAATTATGGTTATTTTTAAACATTTATGGAGAATCAGTAAAATTTATGCCGTGTGATGCCGGCTTAGACTAGCATCACCCCATTTCTTTCCCGTGGGAGTCGTAACAGGCGACTAAGGGACTTAAGGGTGTGTATTGCAATCTTAGGCGATGGGCTAACAACCTGTCACTATAGCGATACACAATTTTCCGAATGACCCTCAAATATTTGTCAGACGTGGCCGTTTACGCTCTGCCTACCCCGCAAGGGATTATAGGCGTGATATATGAATGTATGTATGTATGTATGTATGTATGAAAGGTTGTCAGCCCATCGCCTAAAATTGCAATACACATCCTCGAGGCCCTTAGTCGCTTCTTACGACACCCATGAGAAAGAAATGGGGTGATGCTATTCTAAGCCGGCATCACACAAAATTAAATCAAAAGAAATGATTTTGTACCCAACTAAAAATACTCGTGAGTTACACTGGTACATTTATTAATTAAAACAAAGTTAATTTACAGATGTGAATTACAAATTTTGGAAATCTTTAATTTGAAACAAATGTCGTTTACCGGTGGTGGCGTAAATTTACATGCCGGGTGATTAACCTAGCCTGCACCAAAACAGTGCCTTTTAATTAATTTTTTATCCCGCTCTAGCCGGTTTCCTATAAGTAGGTACGTAATTCTTATAAAATAAAGAAAAGATATGTTATATTTTTTTTAACAACGACGGACCTTGACGTTACATGGTGAAAGTACTTACCAAGGTTAAATAAAATTTATTCTATTTCTTTTCTCCCTATAATTTATGCGAAGACAAACTCAAATTCGCATTTTTCAAAAACCGCAGCCCTGTCTTCGAAAACGATCGATGCCAGCCCTGGCGAAACCGCACGCGACATTAACCCATATTGTTTAGGAACTAGGGCATAAAACAGCGCGGCCGTATTTCGCGCTTAATGACCAAACGCCGTTTTTGCTCGAAGCAGTAATATCCTTAAAGAGATTATATGTTTTGTTGTTCAAATACGTTTTAATGTTTAAGTACGTAGAGATAAATGGAGCATTTTACAAGTATTTTACAACCATGTTATGCCAGCTTAGAATTACGCCGTTTTACCACAGTTTACCAACCACGGTTCATCTGACACCAGGGTTCATCGACATATTTACTATAATGTATCTTAGACATTTTACACAGCGCTATCTAGCCCCAAACTAAGCAAAGCTTGTACTATGAAAACCATGGTTCTGCAGATAGCTGATATAATACATACATATATTTTGTTTGTTGTAAATGAATACATAGAAATCACTCAGACTCAACACAAATATTTGAAAAGTAACTTACAGATACTTGTGGTGTGTGGAGATCGAACCAAAGACCCTCGGCGTGGAAGGCAGGGGCACTATCCACTACAACATCGGTCCTTATTTTATCACTTTGTGATATTGTTCTCATTTTTCTTAGAATATGGAACAACTGATTCCCTGAATACTTATAAAAAGGTCCAGGAAGATATCAGTGTCTAGAAAGATTCCTTGAAAACCGTTATTCTGCCCTCCTCTCTCAATTTTCCAAGAACAAAGAAAAAAACCGGCCAAGTGCGAGTCGGACTCGCGCACGAAGGGTTCCGTACCATTATTTATAACCAAAAAAATACGTGTTTTGTATGGCAGCCCCCATAAATGTTTATTTAAACATTTTTATTACTATTTGTTGTTATAACGGCAACAGAAATTTTTCAATTCAATTCAATTTCTTTATTGCATTATATTGTACACATATAAATGAGGTCTTAAGTAGTAGTTACAAAGTATCGTACAATAACCCTGCTTAAGGGCGTAGCAACATGCAGTGCAGGAATAATTTTGTTAATTAAATACTTACGTCATTACAATAAAATATAAATTAAGCCATTAAAATAAATTTCAAACTGTAAAAAAATCATGCTTGTCATAATTTAAATACTTTTCCGTTATATACCTAAATTACTATCTCTAAAGTCACTACATATCTTTGGCAGGTACCTACACATTAAATTAAGTCGATTTGTCGTTCATAAATTCGTTGATAGTGTAATAACATTTTTGTAACAAAATTTGTTTCAGGCTTTTCTTAAATAGTCTATCATTTGGTTTGTTCTTTATTTGTTCGGGAAGTTTGTTATAAATAGTGATTGCCCTATATTTGGGACTGTCTTTATAGATCTCGAGTTTAGGTGCTGGAACTTTAAGTAGGTGTTTACGGCGTTCGCTTTTGCAGAATTGGAAATTAGCGATGTTAGTCCTAGCGAAGCATGCAACCTCTAGTAGGTAGATGCATGGGAAGGTAAGCAATTGTTCTTCTAAGAAATGTGGTCGGCAACTTACATCCGGCTTTAGATTCAACAAAATACGGACGCATTTCTTCTGCAGGATAAAGATGTCGTTTGCGTCACAACTGTGTCCCCATAGAAATACCCCAAAGCGCATCCATGAGTAGGCATAGGCATAGTAGGCACTCAGCGCTGCATCATATCGGACGGTCTTTTTTAAAACCGATAACGCGTAAACAAATTGCGAAAGCTTAGATTTAATTTTGCTGATATGTTCGTTCCAGTTAAGAAATGTGTCAATTGTGATTCCGAGCATGTTAAAGTCCGCTACTTCTTCTATACCTATTGCCGTTTAGACTGGGCCTAAGTTTAAAGCCTTTTTTTGATACGGTCTAAATTGAATAACTCGAGTTTTAGTGAGGTTTATATCCAGATTGTTGTGTGATAACCAACTTTTAACTAAATTAAAAGTATCTATAATGCGGTGATAGTTTCTGGACGCGTCAATTTTAAAAAGCAGAGACACATCATCTGCAAACATTACAACGTGATTCCACCACCTCTGGGAGGGAGTTGATGTAAGTCAGAAACAGAATACACCCTACCACACTACCCTGGGGAATAGAACCCCTAACCGCAAGAACATTTGATCGAATATTTTCTAACATGCCAGTGCATACATTATAGTAGTCGATTTCTACGTACTGTTGTCGGTTTGATAGGTACGATTCGAACCATTTGTAGGCTTTTCCTCGAACACCTAACTGATGCAATCTACGTAAGAGAATCGTGTGTGATACTTTTTCGTACGCTTTCGTCATATCGAGAAGAATACCTACTCCATACACCCTGTCTCGTAAGTATTCGTAAACGTGTTGTATGTACTTATAAACTGCATCATTGGTTGAACGCTTCCTCCGAATCCAAATACATCATCTGTGAAAATTTCAATTGTCTAGGTATAACGGTTCAGGAGATACAGCCTCGTAACCATAGAACGGACGCACGGACGGACAAACAGACGGACAGCCGAGGCTCAGTAATAGGGTTTCCGGTATTACCCTTTGGGTACGGAACCCTACAAATAGATGTTGGTATATCCATTTCACTTCTTGTTTAAAAGTTTTTTTTTTCTGTTATAACAGAAAAAAAATACTAAGAATATATGATATAACTTTATTTATCTGCCTTTTTTAGTCTTAATACTCCACAGCTGGACATATACCTCATCAATGTAGTTTTCATAGTGACCTTTGGTAGACGGGTCGGCAAGCGCAGTTTTTCATTCTTTGGATTCGTCCCTTAGTCGCGTTTTCGCAGAAATGATTGCGTTCATCATCAACCGCCTTAACGTCCACTGTTGGACATATACCTCCTGTATTGGAGGCTATTGTTTAACTCACCTTACCACTCATGATAAGCGCAGTTTACTATTCTATATTCACAGGGAACGCAGCTGACCATTCCCTGGATTATCCCTTACTCGTTTTTTATGACACCCACGAGTAGAATTGGGATGATGCTATTCTAAACCAGCATCACACAGCAGTTTAAAATCAACAGGAGGTACTAGGCGCCCAGATTTGCAAAGAGTCAGTTAATAATTCCTCGCGTGGAAAAGCTTCTAACTGATTGCTTTAGTTCCCTTCAAATGAGTTTCCCAACGTCATTTGCATGTTTTCAGCTTCCTTGAATTTTAACCAGATTTTTTCGGGATTTCACCAAACCGATTCTTTCACAGACTTTTTTATTCCTACAATGATTGTTGGTTTAATTTTCGCTAATTACAAGTTCAGTAACAGGTTAAAGTGTAAGTTTTTTTTCTTTTAAAATGTAAGGGTCAGAGCACATCTGCGAATAAGTTTAAGGTTTTATGACAGCTGTCGTTACTGGTGTGATTCCGTGTGATGTCGATTTAAAATAGCATCACCCCATATCCTTCCCTCGGGTGACCCCTATGGGACTCGAGGGTTTTATGTGTATTGCAATTTTAGGCGATAGCCTGACAACCTGTCTCTAAAGCGATACACAATTTTATGAATGAACCTCAAATGTTTGTCAGACGTGGCGTAAAAGCCCGTTTACGCTCTGCCTACCCCGCAAGGGATAAAGGCGTGATTTGTGTACCTATGTGTAGATATCTATGAAGATACTCTATCTTAAATTAAATCAGTAACCGATCAGGCAGAATGGAAAAATACTCAGAAAATTGCCTTTTATTTTTATCGACTAAACAGAGGAATATTATTCTCAATAACTTTTATCAGACTGAGGCATTCAATAAACTTCCTTTCCTAATTTAATTATCCAATCAAACTTGATTAAACCTTTTTGATTCTAGAAAATAAATAAAATGGATGTTTTGGCTACGTGTTCTAGAATCACTCCCGTATTTTACGGTTCTATAAATCGTCTCTTAATTCTGAAGGTGGTTGAACGAACTATAATTTTACTAGAACCACGTCGAATACAGACATTGACCTTTACAATCCTTTTATGTACCAATTTGACGAAAAATGACAACACTATTTTAAGACGTCAAGAGAAATTAGCGAATTGAAACCTTCTTCTTCTGTTTTTTCGAGTGGAACACAGTCATCCACCGATCCGTTGAACCCTGGTGTCAGAGATTTTCAACCACCTACTACTAGTAGTATGCCTCTGACGTGTTACGACCGCCGTCTAAATAACAACAGACAGTAACCGGAACGGACGGCTTGTTGAGCCCTCCGAAGCACAGACTCATCTGTCTTTTCGGACAATCAGGTGATTCTGCCTGCAATGTTCTAACCAGACTGGGACCAAATTCACAAAGTGATAAATATCAACTTTGTGAGTGCCCCACCGAGAATCTAACTCGAAACCTTTGCGTCGCAGGCAGTCGCACTACCACTGCGCCCCAACTGTCGACCGAATTGACACCAATTAGTAGATTCAGTTTTAAATCTTTATCATTGTCAATCCTATAAATTGAACCTGTGTCCAACGAATCAGAAGTCTAACATTAACTACTACACCACAGAAACGTCAGAGGCTATAGATACTTAAATGTCGACTGCGTTTTACGGTCACGCATTAATACCGTCCGTAAAACGCAGCCTTATTTTATTCCCGCGTTATGAGGTTATGAATGAGTGACCTTTTGACCTTATTCCGAGCGTTTTTTGTTCACACTCCGCCAACGATAGATGTCGCTAGTGTGTTTTTGCAACGTGGTATCGATAGTGTCATACATAACATTAATAATATAACGATTTTTAGAACAATCAATTCAGTTAGAGTAAAGTATTCTTAAAACCAATCAATTGATCAAGTGCCATGTGATTCTTCTTTTTTCTTTTTCGTGTGGGACACCGAGTAGTCTAACGACCCTGAGCTGAGAAAAACATCTCCCAAATTCTACCAAGGTAAAAATATGCAAGAACGCGTTACATAGCTTCATCTACCGGGATAGTAAGTTATAAAATAAACGTATTTTGGTTTAGTTCTTGTAGGAGGGTGGTTTGAATTTAAAGGTCTGTTTCAAACTAAGTAGAAAAACAAACAGTATTAAATTCATTTTCAAATCAAACCCACGACCTCTGTCACGAACCTGTGATTCCCCAGTGTGCCGTAAGGACACGTCTGCTGTAAATCTCTGCGCCCGTTGGGAAATGTTCGCAGCTAGCATTATGACTATGACAGAGATGCAAATAGTCCTTTTTTGCTAGGCTTGTGGGACTTTGTCACAGTAAGAGATTTTCTTCTGATTGAGGCTCTGCGTTGATGAATCAGTAAGTCAGGAGTGTCGGGCCGTTTGTTTCTATTGTGTCAATTTTAGGCATATTCCGATCTCTTCTTTTCGTGTGGGACACCGAGTCATCCAACGACCCGATGAACCCTGGTGTCAGAGTTTTTCAACCGCCTACTACCACTAGTAGGACTCTGACATGGTTGTGTTACGACCGCCGTCTAAGTAATCATAGACAGCAACCGGGACCGACGGCTTAACGTGCCCTCCGAAGCACGGAACCATTTCTTTTCGGACAATCAGTTGGTTCACCCTGCAATGTCCTAACCAGACCGGGAACAAATTCACAAAGAGATAAATATCAACTTTTGTGAGTGTCCCACCGAGAATCGAACTCGGAACCTTTGCGTCGCAGGCAGTCGCACTACCACTGCGCCACATCGGTCGTCGATTCCGATTCCGACCTTGGTATGTTCCTTGGAAAAAATAGTTTAGTTTCATGGTTTGTTTCACCCCTGCAAAATCTTTAACAAACATTTAACAGTTTTTATTACTTAAGAATAGTTGGTATCTGTAAGCTTAGAACTTGTACAAAAATATTTATTTATAAGATGTTTATATCCTTACCGTTTTTACCTCACTTTTACAAAGATAGTCAGAGGCCGTCCAATCCAAGATTCCTCCAGCCTTTCTAATCCCAAAATCAATTTACGTCCTACGACACGTAACCGTGGACGTTCCCACCCCGTAACGCAACGTAACGGCCAATACAACCGGCCCGTATTGATTTGGGACGTAAGGGTCTAGAGAGGCTCTGGCAACGATAGTTGGTAGGTGTGAGAATAATAAAAGTCGACCTCACTTAATACTTAGTTGTATGGATTTCGCCATAGTGGCCCCATTCCGTGATATAATTTCTTTTAACTTACTTTAAATTAGCGCTGTCACTTTCCGACTTATATGTGTTGAAAAGGATAGGAGATATCTAAGTCATAAGTTATAAATTGACGCAAAATAAGCGTTATTTGTCAAAATAATTCGACAATGAAAACAATTTACGTCACGCCTGAAAAACGCTTCAGGGTAATTCACAAAATTGTGTCTCACCATAGTGACAAGTTAATAGCCCATCGCCTAAAACTGCATAACACATGTAACCCTCAAGTCTCATCCACGAGGAAGAAATAGAATGATGCTATTTCAATTCGACATCGCAAGGCAATCTAAGTCAACAGACAATAGCACTAAATAGGCCCCTAGCATCTAGATATACAGCACACACCCCGATCGTAAACACATCGTCATGTGGACTCAAGACAAAGATATGGTTAGGCGTATGGGAGCTTCGTACGACCAATCACATACAGCAATACAACTAAATATGCCCATTCAGTTTGCAATTGAAGCAAAATTGTGTACGACAATAAAAATCTAAGTGACCCCTGCGGTTGCAATTAAAGCAAATGTTTTCTATTTTCTATAATTAAAATGCCGTGTGATGCCGACTTACAATAGCATTACCCCATTTCTTTCTCGTTGGAGTCGTAATAGACGACTAAGGGACTCGAGGGTGTGTATTGTAATGTAAGGTGTGTAAGGCGATGGGCTGACAACCTGTCACTATGGCGTTACAAAATTTTCGAATGACCCTCAAATATTGGTCAGACGTAAATGACCGTTTTTTGCGGTAGTTTACGCACTGGTTACCCCACAAGGGATAATAGGCGTGAGATGTGTATGTATGTATATAACTAAACAAATCCGAGTGCACTGAACATTTGCAGTGGCAATAATAATTTGAGTAATAAAAACCAATCACATTCAACAATATACGCAAAGCTTAAGATTGCACAATGTAAGTATAAGTGTCCCATACGCATGCAATTAAAGCAGCATTCTGTGTACAATGGACAGTTTTCGTATGTTGTGGAGTGTATGTGAAATTAATACCATAGGCGATACGCCCTCGACGAACGACGTTTGGGAATAGAACCGCAAAGAAGGGCTATGTCTAACGTCTCTAGGTCAGGGATGTGTGGCGTAACTGAAAAGCTTGTTATAGACGTACCATTTCTTTCCGTGTTTGACGGATAAAACACTGAACAATTTTTATGTAGTCTGGTTTATTTTGCACTTACAGTGCTACATTATTTTTATTAATGAAAACAAGAATTTCATTTTATTTACTGTCGGCCGGGGATTGAACCCGGGACCTGATGGTATAGCTGTGGGGCGGTACTCTTTTTTGTATTTAATTTTTTGTTTATTTCATGTACTTCATGTAAACAAAGGTAATATGAATGGACAAATGACAATTAATACTAAGCTAAACTAGTCTAAAATAAAATAAAATTGAATAACAGTGACTAACCAAAATTTTGGTTTATGGAAAAACATATTATAAAAAATGCTATCTTGGGGAAAGGTGTTCGTCTTCATGGGTAGCCCCTTTAATAACTTTTTTGATCTTGCAAAGGTGAAATTTGTCTACACGATTATTTACATAATCTGTTACCTGACTTGAAACTTTGTGATTGAAACTCTGTTTCAGTTTCCAATGAATTTTAGTAGTCATAAGCTCTAATACCGCTATATGGGACTTCAAAGGATGCGGTGTGTATTACATTACATACGTAGTTAGTGCAAACTTTGAGATTCAGAACCGAAGCTATCTATAGCCTATTCTACACTTGTGCGCTATAAGCTTGCAATTTTCACATTGGCAGACATGTTAAAAGTGCAAGATCCATGATATTCATGGTTCTGTTTTAGAAATTACAGGCTTTAGCTAGACAAAATTGGTTATAATAGAACGCATTAGTTTCAAAAGTACTTACATTCTAACAATCAGACAACAAACCACTTAGCACAGCATTTAAATAGTTCTGTGCCTAGAAAATAAAGAGCTTGGTAACTATTTTCAACATGATGCAAGTAGACAGCGCCCAAGTGACAACAGGGAAAATGGTCGTCGATGACAAAGTTTGATGAGATGCGCAGAATACCACAAGTTTAGTTCGGTTGAGGACTAGCAGTATAGCAAGTGGGAAGACCACGAGTGGCGACAGATTTGATGGTCGTCGATGACAAAGATGCGTAGAAGATCACACGTTCAGTTTGGTTTAGGAATAGCACTATAGCGCATAAAGCAAGAGGAGAAAGCACGAGTGGCGATAAGACCAATGCTCAATAACAAAGTTTGATGAAAGGCGGAGAAGATCACAAACTCAGTTCTGTTGAGGACTAGCACTACAGCGACAGCGTATAGGGCAAGTGGAAAGAGCACGAGTGGCGATAAAGCCAATGCTCGATGACAAAGTTTGATGAAAGGCGGAGAAGATCACAAACTCAGTTCTGTTGAGGACTAGCACTACAGCGACAGCGTATAGGGTAAGTGGAAAGAGCACGAGTGACGATAAAGCCAATGCTCGATGACAAAGTTTGATGAGATGCGCAGGCGGTCACAAGTTTAGTTCGGTTTAGGACTTAGCGCACCGTTTGTGGACTAGTGATGATGCCCAAACAGATTCGAGGCTTTGTAGACGGACTGCAGTGTGACTGCAAAGATTTTGTGACAGATTTATATAAAGTGCTATTAAATTTACTGCAAATATGTTTAGGGTGAATTCTACTTGTAAAAGTGAACAACTTTTCCTTAGACACATAGATCATAGAAAAAGAATATTGAACTTGTTATTTAAAAAATTTGTCACTTTGTATGAGAGGTAAATTTTTTTTTATATTTCGACCTATGTTCCTTTACACGCACAATAAAAATATTTGCTTTGACTTCATAAGAAACTTATTAAAGGAATGACACTGCGTCCATACGGACTACTGGTGCGAATCCGCGATGCATCCTTTACCAATTTAGCGTAAAAACTGAACTAAACTACATTATTGAAGGAACAGTTACCTTGTGCTGCCTAAAACACGGACAAACTACGGAAGGAGTATGTTCACCTACCAAGGAGTGGCTCTTTATAACAAAAAACCCTCGGATATCAAAAGTATTCAATCTATTTGCCAATTTAAACATAAATCAGCTCAACACATAGTAACAAAAAAAAACTAGTACTAGTACTTGACTATTTCAGTTGGAGATTTGGTTGCATATATTAAATTTGTATTGTATTTGTTTACCTACAATCTTAAAAGTGTATGTTCTGTACAAAGTGACCGGAAATATTAGATAATTATTACATACCCTGTTTCTCATGTAAGTGACTGTATAGAGGTATTATGTCTTGAATGAGGAAATAAAAAGTCTTTAAACCTAAACTAGAGACATGTGTTTTTTTTTACAATCGCTAAAAGGTCAGATTAGTCCACGAGCTGCAAAAGGCGTTTTTATGACAGAACTACTTAGCTAGAGTACATACAGATAGATGCATTCCTATTTAAAGTCCTATTAAATTCAGTGGAAATATTCTTAGGAGCACTTCTACTCGTAAAACTAAACAACTTTTCCCAATAAATTCAGTGCAAATATTTATAGGGGGGTTTTACTAATGAGACTGAACAATCTTTCTCCAGGTCGTAAAATGAAAAAAGAAATTGGATATACCAAAATTATGGTGGCAATTTGTATGGGAGGACCAAATTATTTTTTCATATTTCCACTTACGTTCCTCGGGAAATTTGTTCAGTTTCATTAGTAGAACTCACTTTAAAAATATTTGCACTGAATTTAATAGCACCTTACATAACTGTGTGGATTAACACAATGCCAGTAGTCTTCTTCCTATTTTCGTGTGCGACACCGAGTCGTCCAACGACCCGATGAACCCTGGGAGTAGACTACTACTCCCAGGGTTCACGTAGACGGACTGCGTACCAACTACAATCAGATAGTTCTTGATTGTAGTTGGAACGCAGTCCGTCTACGTAAACCCTTACCTTCCACTTTGATACTAGTACAACGGCCATTCTAGTCTCAAAGTTGGTAATTATCCCCTAAATGCCATAGAATTTCAGTGAATGGATTTGCATACGGTAAGGTTCTTGTGGTGGAGGGACTTAGAACTACGACCAGATCACGTTTTGTGAAGGTAGTTTTAGGGTTGGCGAGCGCATCGTATATCATGGAGTTTGGAAGAAAATCTATTAAGCTACTCATTTAAGAGATGAACACAATTATTCATACAATATAAACGCGGTGCCCTCGTCTGTTTTTTAACAAATATGTTTAAATCTAGAATAAGCATAAAAATCTTAAACGGAGAAATTTTTGTCCTTAATTATTAAGTTTGTTTCAAGGTACAACAATAAACTTTATATTGTTATTTGTATTTTAAATCAATGAAACGGAAAATGGTGGCCACCATAAATTATTAAATTGGTTTTAAATTTAAAACTCAAGAAAACTCATTGTTAAATCTACATCTACATTAATATTATAAAGAGAAAAGATTTGATTGTTTCTTTGAATTGAATAGCTTCCGAAACTAATGGACCGATTTAAAACATCTTTCGTCAGTAAAATCCTTCATTATCCTTGATGAACATACACACACACACACATATCACGCCTATAATCCCTTGCGGGGTAGGCAGAGCGTTAACGGCCGCAAAAAACGGTCATTTACGCCACGTCTGACAAATATTTGAGGGTCATTCGGAAAATTGTGTATCGCCAGAGTGACAGGTTGTCAGTCCATCGTCTAAAATAGCAATACACACCCTCGAGTCCCTTAGTCGCCTCTTACTTGATGAACAACAAAGGCTATATTAAAAGTCTTATTCCCACGGGAAAATGGTAAGCAGCAAGTGACACCGCTGGGCAGGCTGCTAGTTTTGAAATAAATTTATTGTATAGGACAACAATTTGTCGATCTTACGCTTTCGATATTTGTTTCAGATTTACATACATACATACATTCATCAGCCTATTGTAGTCCATTGCTAGACGTAGCGCCATAGAAATTTCAGTTTTTTTTATAAGCCTAATCTGTGTCCCACTGCAGGGCAAAGGCCATCCCTCTTTCAAGCCACGAGTCTCGATCTTGGGCCTCCAGATGCCATTCTTGGAGAAAGGCTTCAATATCATCACGCAACCTTCTCTTAGGCCGACGATTTAATTAATCAAACAAAAACAGGTGACACAGAACGGCTGGCTTTTCCTCAACGCAGACTTAATAACAACCAGTAAGTATTCGTGGAACCTGAAAGAGATCAAGAAATATTAGTTTTTCATAAAAATGATTGAGACTGACTATTGTACATTGATCCCGCTTGAATTGCCTCTGCATTTAGCAATCGTTTCGTAGTATTGAGATACGGAATACTGCCAAAAGCTTAGGACTTCGGTTTCTGTGATAAATAAGGGTCATTTATTAATCACGTGAACTGGGAGTAAGTGCGTGGAGATTGAACCAAACATAATTACGGTATTTACAAGGAGACGGATAATACGAAAAATCACACGATTTTTAAAGAAGTTACTAAGTTAATAGGAATATGTTTATACAGTATAGTAATTTTTAAAAAATTCCTTAACAGTTTTTTATTTATTTAGATATGATCAAAATACTAAAACCGTATTAAGTTGCACATTAATGAGGTGAAAAACGCAAAGCTCATTGCAGATGGCACCAGATGCGAGTCAAATACCACGACCACGAAAATTAATTCTTATTTTGCGTACATACATATACAAACATAAATAACACCTATATTCTTTGCAGGGTAGGCAGAGCGTAAACAGCCAAAAAAAACGGACATTTACGCCACGACTGACAAACATTTTTGCGAATCATTCAGAATATTGTGTATCACCATAATGACGGGTTGTCAGTACTTGTCAGCTTATTACCTAAAATTGCAAAACACATGTAACCCTCGAGTCCCTTTGTTGCCTCCTACGACACCTGCACAGCAGTTTGGCGGTTTATTGTAATATGCAGTATCTTTATTTTTTATTGATTTTTTTTTTAAACTCTGAACTTTGAAGAAATAGGGTGATGATATTCTAAGCCGGCATCACATTGTGAGGTCACATTTTCCATGCCTCATTTTTAGGATAACATAAAATTTTAAAGATTTACTATCAGATTTAGGAATGGAAAGAGAATATACACAAATCTCATAAAATATCACGACTAAAGTAACGACAAAATCTCACATAGTTTATGAACACCCCATAACAGCTTGATAACCCATCAGTGGTAAAAGCAATTTTGGCGAAACTCAAACCTCAAACCAGCCTCTCCAATTACGAACAAACAAACAAACAACTAGACAGATGGAAATTTGTTTACACTATTCTGTTCTTGTATTTACACGATCGAACTTCGGCTAAAGTCGGATTGGGTTTGTTATTTCTTGATCTTTATGTAAGCCTAGTAACGGCTAGGCTGACTTTGATGAAACTTTTGTCATCAATCAGTCGTAAAGTTAAACAAAGTGATAACTTAAATAACAACCTAAAATTATTTGTCAATAGCGGGACATTAATTTACTTGATTCTTTGTCAGCAAGTTGTTAATGTCATAAATTAATATTTAAATAAATACATACATACATACATACATAAATCACGCCTATATCCCTTACGGGGTAGGCAGAGCGTTAACGGCCGTAAAACGGATATTAACACCACGTCTGACAAAAGTTTGGGGTCAATCAGATAACTGTGTATCACTATAGTGACAGGTTGTCAGCCCATCGCCTAAAATTGCAATACACATCCCTCGAGTCCCTTAGTCGCCTCTTACGACACCCATGGGCAAGAAATGGGGTGATGCTATTCTAATCCGGCATCACACGGCATAACTAATGACGACACCTCTTCCATCTGGGATACCGCAGCTTGTTCCTTACGCGCTTCAGTTTTCAAAAATTGTATACCTAACACGGATAGTGTTTTAAAATTTGGTATTCAATAAATTACATACTTAGGTACTTTGTTTATGTGGGATACCGAGTCAGCGGACAACTCGGAATACAGGGAGTAACAAAAAGGGAGTAATAATAAGCCAAAAGGATGTCAAGGTACTCATGACACTAAACAACTTTCCCTACGGAACATAGGTCGAAATATTAAAAAAAAATATTTATAGATACACACGAATACATACACATATCAAGCCTATAATCCCTTGCGGGGTAGGCAAAGCGTAAATATTTGGGGGTCATTCGGAAAATTGTATATCACCATAGTGACAGGTTGTCAGCCCATCGCATAAAATAGCAATCCACACTCTCGAGTCCCTAAGTCGCCTTTTACGACACCCACAGAAAGGTGGAGTGACGCTATTCTAAGCCGGCATCACACGGCACAATTAGGTTGCAACTGGTTAATTTACGGGATTTTTATGGGAGATCTAATTCTTTTTCATATTAACCTGACCTGTATTATGTGGAAAGCTTTTGATTTTTTAATTACCTTGACTTTTTTTTGGCTTGTTAATCTTTATGTGATAGGGTGGGTAATGAGGATACCCATCTGCCTTAAAAAGACTTAAAAAGCATAAGCAAATGCGTTTCCTGTGGTTAGATTCACAGGGACCGCATCTTACATACTCGCTACCTCTCAAATGTTATTGCTGAGTGATGGATAAGTATAGTAATCACCTCGAATAGAGGCCCAAAGCCTCTTTTTTGCTTTTGTAAAGAAAACTATTATATTATATTTTTCGCACAAAAGGTGCTCTACTAAATTTTACATACATCAGCCTATTGCAGTCCACTGCTGGACGTAGGCATCTCCCAGGGTACGCCATAGGGCACGTTTACTTGTTATCGCAATCCAGTCGCTACCAACCACCTTTTATAAATCATCGATCTATCTAGCCGGAGATCGTCCAACGCTACGGTTGCCGAGGCGTGCCCTCCACTCGAAACCCGCTTACTCCGCCGTCCGTCGATTCTACGACAGATGTGCCCAGCCCACTGCCACTTCAGTTTGCTACACTTGCAGACTATGATCGTTACTTTGGCCTTTTTGCGGATAGTCTCATTCCGAATTTCATCCATTATAGAGATACCGACTTAAGACCTGGCCATGGCTCTCTACTAAAACACTCGGCTTCATTCTTAATTATAATATTTGTCATGGCAACGGAATAGACGAAAAATTATTTTGTATAAGACAAGAACTTCTGAATGGATCAAAGTAACGTTTTTTCTCTTTATTTTTTATTCAGAAAGGCACTTTAGCAAGGAATTTAGCATGTTAAAGAAAAAATATTGTCTGTGTTAGTTTCAGTCAAACGAAGCTAGACTTGTTCTTTGATGTGTAGATTTAATATAAATTTTACCTTAGTAAAATACCATTCCCTAAAATAACATAGAAAATGAGAACGGACAGGTCGTAATTTATAACGCGGAAATTTGGGACGCTTTACGAATCCAAATCTCGAAGGACCAAGAAAAAGCATTATTTTCCTTATTTTGCTTCATCCCCTTAAAATGTAAATGAATATTGATGATGAATCTTAAGTAATCATACCGGATCTTATAAGTAGTATTATTTTTCTTTATTATGCACAGTTCATCCAGGTTATCATTGATCCGTCGCAGAATTGAAAGCGCCTTAAAACATTTGTAGAGGAAAAGAAGTGTTAAAGAGTAACACACCATGCCCCAAAAGCTCTGTCTGAGCAGTCATATGCAAAATACGACCTTTAGTGTGGGCAACCAAAGTGTAAAATAAAATATTTTCACTTTACACTTTAAATGCATAATTTGACTTCATCTCTATCATGATCATAAAAAAAATAAAAACGCATCTATCTAATGCTTGCATCTATCGTTAACTTTGTCCCAGTCATACAGCATGTAAATAAAATAAAAATCTTGAGTCTTTAAACCCCTCAGTATAGAAATGGAAGTAGCAGGATGGCCCACGTAAATAAAACGGGTAATTAGTCCACCACTAATTGGCGCCCAGAGTGGGACCACGGAATTTAAAAGGATACCCTGTTGTTAAAGTTTTTCAAGGATTAGATATTCAGGTCTTGAATAAAGCTTTTGAAATTTACTTTTTTTTACTTCATATATCCAAATACTAAATTTTTTAAGAGTTAGCAGCAGCAATATGAATAAAATTCAATTTGTAATAAACCATGTGTATAATCTTAAAGATTGATTTTAGAAATACCTGATTAAATGTTGACCAATCCTTGTTACTAGTGTTTTCAGAATATTTAGAAAACTTTAACAAACTTCGTAACATCTCGCCGCCATCTTGAATCTGACGACGTCACAGTCTATGAGCTCTCACGCGAAGTGTCTTGTTAATAAGTTCTAGAAAGTTCCTACATCGATGTCCTTATAAGTTGTTCGTACACTTTGATATGATGTTGGAACATTGAGAGTGGTTTGTAAAGGGTAAACAAAGTAGGAAACAAATATTTACAAAACCGTAAACAGTTTTTCCGCTTATTGAAACGCATGAATTTTTCCAATTTATTTATTGATCTTCTACATGGTCGCGTAATATCTCATATTTAAACCAAACCAAGTTTAAGGTGAATTACACACGGTCAAGATAATGTTTTGGATCGTAACAGCTTCCACCTATACTAATGACAGTTTGATTCTACCACTTGTGTCATTATATTCGGTATTCTTTTGGAATTTTGGAACTCTTTTCATCAGAGAATCGGATCCGAAAACACCAGAAATTCATGCCATGTGTGAGAGAGCCGCCTTTAACTCAACCCTGCAGACCGGTTTCAGACGTGTCGCAAAATACACAACCCTTTGCCCTCCAAAGGGTAGTTTTTGTCCAATGCCTTCAAATAGTCCGATTGTACGTTTTGCGTTCGATCGCGTTTGGAGTAGAGTCAGTGGTGCGTAAAAAGGTTCCGTTGGGATTTTCCATACAACAGATTTTTAGGTTATTGTGGACTTAGTTTAGAATTGATTCAAAACAAATAGCAAATCTTTTAATCATATTAAATTACCCGCCTTGTACAGATAAATAATAATATTAGGCCCCATGCTGGGCGCCAAATTAAAATTACTTGGCGACTCATAAATATTGAATAAATAAGGTAAACCAAGCTCGATGTTTGGAAGAAACTGAATATGTTAGTTAATAAATTTAATTAATTAATTTATTTATTTATAATTAGCCTGCTTGATCCCACTGCTTAATTTGAGTTAGTAAATAAATAAAGGTATTATTTTTATTCATATACCAGGTTTTGTGAAAGCGATTGTTGAGGTAAGGCTGAGGTAGGAAGTTATTTTTAATCAAACTCAGATTGTGCGTTCGCCAGTTGATCGCGTTTTGAGCTGAGTTGCCGGAGCGTGAAAAGGTCCCGTAGCGCTGTTACACCCATAGGACCCCGATTTTGTGTGACAGGCTAAAATGTATCAGACAGATGGCATTCTAGATGGAAAACGGCATTTAAAAACGGAAAATAGGGTTTTTGTCTCTGTGTCATTAAAATGTATGTGGAATCAAGAATATTATTATGTAACAATGTGAATATTCGGTCGTTCGCCGACTCGGTGTCCCACATGATAGAAGAAGAAGAAGTTTTAACGCATTTTGTGTAGTAAAGATATCACCATCATATGTACCGCGTTTGATTTTTTTTAGTCGTGCAGTCCCTTGCTGGGCGCCAATTTTACGTTTCTTGCATAATAGTATCTGATAGAACTATTATAAATTCTGCGACCATACTAAGTCCGCACTATATTTATTATGTTATTTATACCAATAAGTAAAATCTCCACAAATCAACTGAAGTTTTCTAAAACCAAACCTTTAGAAGCACAAAGACTAACCCTACATCGAAATGCTCAAATATATTTGCGCGAGCATTTGCCAGATTTAATATATAAAACATATGAATCGGCGGGGTTCGGATAATAACGGATTACGAGTACGAGCTGGTAACGACAGCAAAATAAATGGCGTCTAAATTAGGGTGCTTGTCCTAGAGCCAATGGGAGTTTTTCTGTTGACAGTTCTGTTGATAGTTCTGAATGTTAAACCAGAGGGCGCTGTGCTAAACTGAAAATTTGACGTTTCAATATGGCTGACGGCAGCCATAGTTTTGTCTCAGGTTCCGTTTCACGTTGTGTTCGTTACCAATTTATTTACTTTAGTCAGATTTGATACAAAATAAACATGTCGTCTTGCTATTATATTGAGTGTCATTCATGTAAGCAAACAAAAAATCTATGAGAATTTTAGAATGATTACATAAATACAAAATAAAAAATATTTTGTAAAGTGGTACAGATTTCCATGTAAAGGAACGTTGTTTCAATTAAGCTGTGCGCCCTCTACATGCCACTCGAGAATCTCTAGAAAATTTCTCATTTTCAGGTTCAGTTTATTAAAAAGGTTTACTAAATATCAAAAACAATTATTTACTTCTACCCAACAACATACGGGGTGTATGGGACGGTGTACTAAAACTTAGCAGGCATAATCAGACCATGAAAGTGGGCAACTTTTTCAATTGTAAATCAAGAAAAATACTTCGCAACCCATACTATATTCTGGATCAGACTGACTGACTGACTTTATTTGGAAACTCAAAAAAAGGGATTCGTTTTCCAACAAGGGTCCATTTTAAAAGTTGTTCAGTTTCATGGTTTCAAAATGCCCGCAAAGTTTTCGGTACACCGTTGCATCCCGTATTTAAAATTTACTTTGATTGAAATAATAAACAAATAGTCTGATAGTAGTATTTCTATTTTATAGAGGTACTTTCTCATTATGGTATTGCAATTTTAGGCGATGGCCTGACAACCTGTCACTATGGTGATGCACACCATTCTGAATGACCCTCAAATGTTTGACAGATGTGGCAGTTTTTACGGCCGTTTACTTTCTGCCTACCCCGCAAGGCGTGATGTATGTTAATAACTTATTGACTGTATTCTTTTATTATTTCATAATTACCCAAATTTTTAGTTGAAAATATAGTTTATAATAATAAAGCTTTGATTTTCTTTTCTATCTGTACTCAATATACACTTACCTATGGAAATTATAAAGCAAAATTGGGTAGTCATTTCATAAATTGCATTCGACTTGCGATATTAAATTTGTGAATATTCGATGCCCCCTAGCGGTGGGGTCCAAAACGGGGTCATTTGCACAGTGTTGCCAGATGGCTAATGGATAGTTGCACAGTATTTAGTGCAGTTTTTTTTTGCTATTTTGGCATAATTTTTTTAGTAGTAGGTGGTTATTTAATACTGACACTAGAATTAATTAATTTTATGACGAGAAACTGCCTAATCTGCCTGTCTCAAAAAGTTTCACTTTACGTAGGTCAGCTGAAAGAAATTTCTCAGTCAAAATAAGTTGTCCTGTTGTGTCGTTATTCTTTGTATGTGTGTCTTTTGTTATTTTGCTGTGTTTGTGTACAATAAACGGTGAATAAATAAATAAGAACCCGAATTCGTGGAAGTCCGTTCTATCGCTCTACCAATTAAGCTAGTGACGTCTGCCTCTGACTGTCGAAGAAAGGCACTAAAATATCTCCTGCTACCAGATTGGTTGGGACATCAAAAGTTAAAACACTAAACACTCTGATAGTCCGAACAAGTTACTATGTTTTTATGACTTGACCTGATTGAACAAAATTATGTGTTAACGTCCAGTCAGTAGCAACAGTTGCTCCAACACAATAAATGAGATAGAAAGATAATTAATATTTAAACATGACTTTGACATAGGTTCAATAAAATTTGACTTAGCTAGGTTATTATTATTAACCATTTATTGAACACAAAAAACATTCCAAGAGACATATTATACAAAGAATGACGACTCAACGGCTTATTTCTACTAATAAATTTCTTCCAGCAGAGCCACAGAAAGTGAGACCTATTTTTTAGGTTCAAACTTTGGTATGTACCTTTTTCATATTAATGTAAATTGACTAAATTTTTAAATGTATTTAGTTATGTTATGTAGACTGTGACTTTCTAAAAGAGAATCTTGTAAATTCTTACTTAGAAATAAATGCTTTGATCCTTGATTTTTTATGAAACTTTCTTTTGAATTGCGCCTTTTCTTATAATTATCGTATAGGACAAAGATGAATATCGAGCATAAGATACATTTTTATTATGTTTTATTTTAATATTATTTTATTAAAAGCAGCTGGCAATACAGTCGCCGGGAACGAGGGTAAGCGAAAATTTGAAATAATTTTAATGTGCCGAGTATTGCCAATCTTAAAAAAATCTGCCTCGCGTTTCCGGATTCGTAATATTACTTATATCAAATTTAATAAAAATTAATGCGAATTTTCGTGCAATCTCTTTTTGCGATAGAACACCTCATTTAAGAACGATATTTTTTCTTAAATTTCGGTAACAGGAATAAAAACAATTTTAACATAAAAATGCCTGAAAACATTTTTATACTGCCGTGTGATGCCGGCTTAGAAAAGCATTACCCCATTTATTTTCCGTGGGTGTCGTAAGAGGCGACTAAGGCACTAGAGGTTTACATGTGAATTGCAATTTAAGGCTACAGGCTGACAACTTGTCTAGTGATACATGATTTTCTGAAACAGTCCCCAAATATTTGACAGAATGTAATATTATTTTGTGTAGTGTATTTTGCGGCCGTTAAAGTTCTGCCTACCCCACAAAGGATAAAGGCGTCATATCAATAATGTATGTAAAAATGAACGTATAGTTAGCATAAAATATTGGCCGAGCCACACCTAAGGAAAGTCCGTTGCGGAACTTTCGGAGAGTGTATTATGTTGTACAAACACATTCTTATCAGCCAACCCATTTAAGGGATCCACTTGTTTGTATTTATTTTCATACAGTATTTTTTTTATTAATGATGGGTTTGCTCTTGACTCTAGTCTAGGTCATAGAACAGTACAGTAAGAATATCCAGTATAAGTTGAATAAACAGCGATGTATACACAATTTTCCGAATGACCCTCAAACATTTGTCAGACGTAGTGTAAATGGCCATTTTTTGCCGCTGTTTACGCTATGCAAGGGAATATAGGCGTGATATATGTGTAAGTGTGTATGTATGTATGTATGTATATAAAACTATGCTACATTTTCCAAAGTAAGAATGCGTGCATTTCCCCCGAAGCTACAGAGGATTTTTTCGATGGAATGGGATTTTTCCAATGTTAGCTAATATTTTTCTTATCGGAGCGAACAAAGGGCGCACAGAGCACAAAAATACACCCCGCTGGAGACAAAAGTCACACAACCTGTATGGCATTTAAACTAGGTGCGGGTAGACGGGCGGCGCGAACGCTCATCTGTGCGGTTTCATCTAAAATAGCGGGAAAATATAATTAAAACGAATACTGAACCTGAGCAGTTCACTTATGTGGATTTAGTTTAAATTCACTTACTTTTGAATTGAGTGCCAACCTAATCAATATCTGAATTACGATAGTTATGAGTATGAAACGATACAAAACGAAAGTTGCATTAGATAAATGAATAAAACATTCAAATAAATTCATTTCAAACTGTTGTGACTGGTATCATCATAAAAATTTGCTGAGATATAAGAGTTTCCGAAACAAATATAAGAAGCAGTCGCAATAGTAGCGACGACCTAGGCACAAGATCAGGGCGATTCATTTTGAGGCGATGGGCTGACAACCTGTAGCTATGGAAACACAATTTTCCGAATGACCCTCAAAAATTGTCTGACGTGGCGTAAGTGACCGTTTTTTGCGGCCTCCGTTTACGCTCTGCCTACCACGCAAGGTATTATAAGCGCGATATGTGTATGTATTTGTTTGGGGTGGTATGGGATCTACCTCCTAGCGGTCCACCCTGGGCAACGGCAACACAGGCTTGCCTGTGGATAAGTCCGGCTAGACGATCCCACTTAGCGGTGGAAGGCTCCGTAAGGGGCCGCCTGGCTCGCGACCACCATCCCACCGAAGTCTGGCGCCAAGTAGCTTGCTGCGTTCCGTCAGTGTGTGGGAGTGCCAGTGCCTTAACAGGCTTCTTCTGGGTGAGCTCGCTCCATCTTAGACTTTGTCTCTGTCCTATGATTTAAAATAGAGTCAAGAGCAAACCCATCATTAATAAAAAAAAATGTATGTGTATGAATAATGAATTTCAAAGTAATGATATCAGCAACGAGCCAAGAGTGGCATTTTAAAAAACTCGTCTATCTAACCCTCAATCAGTCGTGCGCCGAAACCACCGTGACGACTTAAAAGCTTTCTGGATTTTATAGTGTCGCCCCATTCGCCCAGTTCAGCCGAAAACACATAAACAGAGGAGTTAGAGCGAGCCAACTATAATATTTACAATTTGCACTTTTGTTCTATACGGGGTGTGGATTTTGAGAACAGTGTGTGTCGAATCTAGCAAAAACAGGTAATATTATATAATTCCTGGTCGAGTTTTTTAGCAAAAAGTCCACTAATATTGTTCGTACACATGTCACGTCTATATCCCTTGTGGGGTAGGCAGAGCGTTATCGACCGTAAAAATGCGATACGTTTGACAAATATATGAGGGCCGTTTTAAGAAATATCGTGTCACACTTAAGTGACAGGTTATCAGCCTGTCGCCTAGAAATGTAATACACATAAAAATCCCGAGTGCCTTAGTCGCCCTTATCGTACCCACGGAAAAAAATGGGGTGATGCTATTCTCAGCCGGCATCAAACAGCATGGCGCAAGGGATAAGGCGTGAGTTTTTTTCTCAACATCCTGTATGTACCTACTGCACTCGTGACGTAGCTGACGTACTGGATGTGATTTCAGAGTGTGAACAGTGAACACAGTTTGTTTGCATTTACAATGTTTGGTTGGTTTTGGCAGAGCAGCCAGATATATTGAATACGTAAAAAAAACTTCCGTGTTCCCACATTTAAAGGAACTACGAGTATCCCTTTTTGTGAGGGGAACCGAGTCGACGAACGACTCGATGCAACTCGGGTATCAGGGGTTTATAAACGGTGAAATTATTGTATGCAAAACCCACTGCAACCAGGACCGAGGGTTTATCGTCGTTATAAGGAACATCGACTCAAAGAACGATCCGTTGAACCTAGGACGGGATTATATAAAGAAAGTAGCAAAGTGCTACCGCACCATACCAATTTTTTGTTATTATTACCATCATAATATTTATTTCGGATTTGGTCCAAAGTGTTTGATTTAGATGATGGTGTTTAAATATTTTTTAATCATACATACACATATCACGCCTTTTATCCCTTGCGGGGTAGGCAGAGCGAGAACGGCCGCAAAAACGGACATTTACGCCACGTCAGACATAATATTTAAGGGTTATTCGGAAAATTGTGTATGACGCCATGACAGGTTGTCAGCCCATCTTCTAAAATTGCAATACACACCCTCGAGTCCCTTAGTCGCCTCTAACGACTCCCACAGAAAATGAATGGAGTGATGCTATTCTATAACGGCATCACACGGCAATTTTTTTAATGTCTAATTCCAAGCTAAACTCCCGCAGTGGAAGCGATTTACACAGGTAAATTTCTAGTAAAATACCAGGAGTTCAACTGAAGGCAGACAATGGCCGCGTTACGCAGCGCTAAATAGCATACGCTGCACAATATAGCAGCGCATACTATGAATTAAACGTGAACCTAAATCTATTTAACTTAATTAACTAAGTTGAGTGAAATTGGCAAATGATGTGTTCTGACCTTTACATAACTCAAGTCGGTAGTAAATACCGTCTGCCGATCTGGCGTTACGTCACACGTATTAGCACTAGATTATAAGTAAGTACCTCCAAATTATATCACCCCACGAATTCCGCAATTCGTACTAAGGAGTCACAATGATATGGTACAACAAATATGACTAAAGGGAACACACCATTAACACGAGGAAACAGTTTTATACTAAAACAACTAGGTTTAACTTACAGTCACGTCGCCGGCGCAAATGCATAAAATACCCAACGGAGAAAGGAAGTACAGGGAATGGATCAAATAGGGATTCCGTTGGTACTTACAGGGCTGGGTGGAAAAGATATCGACACCCAGCATTCCACTACAGCCTTGGCGCGTTATTCACTTCAAACCACTCACAGCTTCTGTTCGTATTCCACTTTGATATTAGTCATTACGCGTGACCCAACACGAACTAGGGCCGTACAAAACGCGAGCCGATATGGCCACTTGATGCCTATTCAACGCGACGCTCACGTGGAAGACGTCGAGACATCCAAGAATCACTAAGCCTGGTATTCTAGTATAACCCAGGAGAACCGCAATAATACGATGCATCAACACGCGCGATCTCAAATTGAATCGTCCATTACACGCGGCATCACAAAACGCGTGGCGGGAAATCCGTACAAAACACAATACGTTCTCGTCCGAACGGTTTTGAGTGACTGATAGTGCGGTGCAGAAATCACCGCTTGGCGCCTACTAGGCGGCCCGCGCGCACGCCGCCACCCTCGCCCCGCGAGCGAGAAAGGGACAACATATGCCCAGAGCGATGCGTGCGGGCGAGCATCGCGGCGTATTCATAGACCGTCATTAATACCTAACTTACCCCAGCATAGCAACGCTAAATTAAACATATACCTAACAAACAGTGTACCTACTTACTTCTTTTGTGTGCTAGAGGCGTGAAAAGTCGTGGTCGCTTCGCTCGCGGTTTCCTTTATTTTGTCCACCGCTAGCGTAAAAAGTTCCGCTCGCTATTACTCGTGATAAGATAACATAATATTCTTTATTGGACGAAAATATATAATAGTAGTTTATGCAACTGTCGTATAATGGGGGTCATTAGAATGCGAGTGTCTGTTTATCACACGAGGCGCAGCCGAGTGTGATAATAGTTTGACACGAGCATTCTAATGCCTAATTAGAGCAGTTGCATACACTATTTTATCTACACTCTCCAAAAAAAACTTAGAAACACTTTTCTAAACGTACGCACCGGCCATTGCAAGGCCCGATACAAGGACAAATTCAATACGAGAACGTAATATGGCTTGATATGAATTTTTGAAGATTCTGTAATTTAGCAGTTGCTTAGATGTGGAGTGACTTACCTAAACAACTGAACAACAACTGAACAACATCTGAACAACAACTGAACAACATCTGAACAACAACTGAACAACGTCGGAACAACATCTGAAAAACAACTGAACAATATCTGAACAACAACTGAACAACAACTGAACAACACTGAACAACATCGGAATAACATCTGAACAACAACTAATCAACATCTGAACAACAACTGAACAACATCTGAACAACATCTGAACAACATCTGAACCACATCTGAACAACATCTGAACAACATCTGAACAACATCTCAACAACAACAGAACAAAAACCTATTCAAACAACTGAATAACATCCGAAAAATTACCGTACAACAACAACTGTCAGGTGCGGGGGAAGATAGCGATTTGAATATTGGAAAAAAAAAACTTCGTTTCATTTCTCAACTTTATCGTATTAAGCGTTTTCTCATTAAGTCATTACGCTTCTGTAATTTAAAGTAAACCCTAGTTTTTATAGGCAGAATGCATAAAGTAGGTCATTATGCATCTGTTTTCGAATTCATAATTCGAACATTATGAGACGAGTGTAGATAAAATAATAAAAAGGCAAGAATTTGCTACGAGCCCCACGCGGGCTTAATTTTAAATTTTATTTTATTAATTTGAATTATATGAATTTATTAAATAGAAATTATCAACATTTATATATTTTGACATACTTTTTTAACTAACTAACAAACTTTATTTTCCAAAACATAATGGAACTCATTTTTCTGAAATAAATAATTTTGAATTTGAATTGAATTAATCCAGCACCGGATGAAACCTTACTGTCAGAGTTTATTTTGGACACATGTCGCATCTTTCCACTATTATTTTTCTAGTTCAGAATCAAAAGCTAAACCGAGTCCCGCATGAAAAAAGACGCCACCGACTGAAATCTATTTAGACCACGCTGTGACTGGCTTTGAAAAACCCTGCAAAATTCGCATGTCCCTCGTATGTCTGAAATATGCTTACGGCAGTCAGATATTGAATTTATGCGGGTTCCACCGGCTCTTAGATATAGTGTTGGATTGGATCAAAATAGATTGCGTTCGAAGCTTTTTTACTTGCACTAAGAAACTTTGTCGTGTAGGTTCGACTACTTTTAAATTAGCGGGAAATAGTAAAATATCAAGCCCCGGATTTTCTTAAAATTGAAATTGAATTTTTTTATTCAATGGCTTTATTCGAAAGCACGAGTAGGTACTAGGGGGAGGGTAGGAATTAGGGGTGATGCTTTTCTAAGCCGGCACCATACGGCATACGAATCACTCCAAGGTAGGCAAAGTGTAACCGGCCATGAAAAAATACTTTTACGCCACGTCTGACAAACATTAGAGGGCCTCCTACAACACCCACAGGAAAGAAATGGGGTGACGCTATTAAAAGCCGACATCACACGGCAAAATGACCTGTAGCAAAATTAAATAATCTTTATTTATAATTTTTATAACTTTTTAAGCACTCGCGATCACTTTCCCTCATTTTAAGTATTAGACCTTAAATTTAGAGTAAATTACTAATATTTACCTAAATACTATCGCGATAGACCCGGTCTAATACTTATAATTTTTATTTCATGAACGGACCCCTAAAAAACACATAAATAACAAAAAAGGGATATACTCCGAAGTTTTGTTTCAAATGTTGATTAAACTTGCCCGAAAAGCTGTCATTTTGTATGGAACGGACAACCGACCTATCTTTTAATAGAGTTTACTATCAGATGTCGTATCTGCGGTTTGCTGGCATACGGATGCGTATTTGCAAAGTTTTTTTATAAAATACTCTGCATCTGCGTCCGTGGTCTAGCTGTGTGATGCCGGTGACCAGCCCACTGCCACTTCAGCTTTTTACACAAATCAATTTCAATATAGTAAAGGGTATGTGTAAAAGAATTTGAGCAGAAACATGTGTGGAGCGAATTGACCACTCGGTGCAGTCAGGCTGGCGCATGCGAAAACGAATTTCTACTGTTTCAAAAATATGTCTCCAAGCTGCCTTGAATTCCATCCTTTTTTTTTTCATTCGTGATAGTGACAGGTTGTCAGCCTGTTGTCTAAAATTGTATTACACAAAAAACCCTCGAGTCCCTTAGTCGCTTCTTTAATTAGCCTAAAATATACAGGTACTAAAGCTACAAAATATTTCTCACGAAGCCTTTTAGTTTCGATCGAGGGAAATATAAGCTGACATTGGAAAAGAGCCTCCAATGTCGGCCGCCATCTAAATAAAAGCCTTTTGTTGGCGTCAGGAAAAAAATAGCCAGGCTTTTTCATAATTGAAAAATGGAACGTAGTTTTTTGTTCAATACAAGAAATTTAATAAACAGGGTGGCCCGAATAGTGACGTCCAAAGGCGAAATTCGAATGCCTTTTAATAAGGGGTATCCGAATCACCCCCATTTTTCGCGATTTTTTTATGATTTCCGAGTTATTCAACTCTTAAAATTGTTTGGGAAAATCGACTGGTAGGCTTTTTTTGTACACTAGAATGTAAAAATCATAAAAATAATGCTACACAAACAACTGCTCAAATAGTCCTTTTACGTATGTAAAAAATAGAAGGAAAGCCAACCAGTCGATGTTTTCCATACAACTTTAGAAGTTGAATAACTCGGAAACTACAAAAATCGTATCGTAATCGAGCATACATGGGGGTGATTAGGATACGCCATAGTATAGAACATTCCAGTTTTGTCTTTAGACGTTACTATAAGTGCCATCCTGTATTTCCAATGGTAATTTTTTATTATTTTGAGAGAGAAAATGATGCCACATTTTTCTCTGTTTTCAAATCCCATCTCGTTCTATCGCACCTTTGTATTTAAACATATTTAGCTAGGGTATACGTTCTTATTCCCAACCTGGCACTATACAGACTAACATATAAAAAATATACAAATAAAAAGTAAAAATTCTTACCTTTTTCACTCGCCGCAAGTTGACAGCCGATGACAGCCAAAATGACAACTGTCAAAGCTCGAGCCGCCATCTTCACACGTCACTACACCATCACTTCACTTAGCGACACTATTTTAGTAATTTGCGCACTAAAGGTTGCACTATATTAGTAATATTCGCACTAAAGGTTGTACTTAGTAATTTCACTTTGATATTTTTGTCAGAAATTCGGTTTTAAGTTTTCCATAGATTAACTACACTGTACATCCGCTACTGTTTAGTTAGTTTAATTAATATAATATTTACACTTAACACCAATTAATAATAAACTAGATAAGTTATGTTAACTACACATTTTGAGTTTCGTTTTCGTTCGGTTGGCCTGCGGACAAAAATAACCATGATTAGATAGTAATTATTATAATTTTTAAGGTATAAATTATGTTTTTTTATGTTTAAGTTTCTTACGTGATCGCTCTTGATTTAATTTCGAAACTTTTGTTCCTAACAATCCATTCAAACATCCTTAAAAATAAATATAATTTTACTACTAATTACTTTCCATTTATCCAAAAGAAACAGTAACTAATTAAATTTCCTTGATAGACGCCAATCAATTCAATTATTTGGAGAAGATACGACTAAGTCCCAATCAGGTTAGTCTGTTCCGGGAAAAGAGCAGTTCTGAAACAAGGTCGTTAATTAGTTTCAGTACCTACCTTGTTTTTTTAAGACTACGATTGTAGCCCCGGGGCTTTAAAACTTACACCTGACTGATTGGTAGGGCTCACCCGGGGAAGTTTGTGTGATTGTTTAAACAACTTAGGAGTTGTTCGGACTGAATCTACCCGTTACATGCCGGTAGTTCCCAAAATGGGAATCAAAATGAGGATCCTTCGCGCCCTTTGAACTAACCACCAGTGATCAAGGTACTAGTTATAATTAATGTCTCAGTATTTAATACACTTCTCAATCTTGGAAAATTGACATAAAAAATTGGTATCATGGAAATTTTTGTTGTAGGTAAAGGTCGTTCGAAGTTTCCTGTTTTTTTCTCGCTTTAGGGAGAATTTTTAACCATTATGTATAGAAATCTGTTACGTTAGCCACTAGTGAACAAAGAAAGATTTTCGATTTATATTTCCAATCTTTCAAGACCGCCAAACTAAAGTGGGAGTGGGCTGGGCACGTTCGTCGGATGCACCCGAATCGTTGGGCAAAGATCGTCACCGAACAAAGGGTTCCTCAAAACGGGTCCCGACGTTAAGGTAGACCCCGAAAACGTTGGCGTGACGATCTCGACGCCCATTTGCAGGAGTGGATGACGGTGGCATTAGACTGCAAAGAATGGAAGATTGCGGGGGAGGCCTTTGCCCAGCTGTGGGATCAAGCAGGCTAATTATAAATAAATAAATAATAATAAATTTCCAATCTTATAACATTGAGAATCAGTTATGTTCCTACAAATAGCCAACGATCGTAACAAAATATTTGTAAAGAACAAGTGTATTTATGTTAACGTTATTTATATCTAAGAGAATTAACGGACAGACGTATTTTTTTAAACAGAAATAGTTAAAGAGTTGCAGCTTCTTGTCATCACAAAATAAAACACGTGTGTAAGTCGCGAAATAGTAGAGATTTACAATATTAGGCGACAAGCTGACAATGACACACGATTTTTCTGAAACGGCCTTCAAATATTTATCAGACGAGGCTATAGCAACTGTATTTTACAGCCTAACCCGCAAGGGATAAAAGCGTGATGTGTGTGTGTGTGAATGAGACTTTTCTCAGACTTTCTAGAAACAATACTAGATAATCTCTCCAGGCTGACTTTACCTAATCACCACATGGTAAACCGTGTGTAATCGTGCGCATGTTTGCTAGAAACGCAGAACTATGACTAAAGCTATAGAACCAACACAATATTTTACTTTTAGACGAACGAAAATAACTATATCTTATTCATTGCATACGCAAGTATAAGCAAGATGCAATAGACTGACTATTTTTATTATTTTCGTGCATGTCACCAGTTTAAACCGGCAAAAATGGAGTCCCTGCCATTGGACTCCTATAAACCAAATAAATTTAAAAGCCGAGTTATAAAACTCTTTGTAGTTCTAGCGCTCTGTTTAAAACTACTGGCGATGTGTCAAAGTATATCGTCGTTTATGACAACTGAGTTCTGACGTATTGTAAATGAAACTTGTGACAACCTTTACAAAGAACCTTAAGGGCCTGCCTCGAACTTTTAAACGTCCCTTTCCCACTAATGGCAAATCCTGTGTGTGAGAACAGAGCGGAATCGCCATATTTAGACAAAATTTCAATGTTTTGGAAATTTCTCGCCACATAAACAAGTTAACAAAAAACTGTACGACAAGAATCTAGTAATGTACAAGACGTATCGTATTAGCAAAAAATAATGTGTTATGTACTTAAGATTGCTATACAAAACGCAAAAAAGTGTGAAAATAGACTAAACTTTGAAAAATAAATCTATCGAGCAAACTTTCTTTAATCGTGTTTTCCTGCGACAAAAATCTAGATAATATAATGAAAAATCATTATACATAAAAATAAAATGTTTATCGTACTCACCAACAAAATCGTGTGCATCCAAAAATACCCATTTTTCTCACGGCCCGCCCTTAATGTATCCTTTTTCATACATACATACATATATCACGCCTATAATTCCTTGCGGGATAGGTCTCTACCTATCCCGCAAGGAATTATTTAGGCTCTCCTAAACAGCCGCAAAAACGGACATTAACGCCACGTATGACAAATATTTGAGGGTCATTCGGAAAATAGTGACAGATTGTCAGCCCATCGCCTAAAATTGCAATACACATGTAACCCCCGAGTCCCATAATCGCCTCGTACGATACCCAAAGAAACGGGGTGATGCTATTCTAAGCCGGCATCCTAACAATACAAATAACCTAAATGTATCCTTTTTCAGTGCACAGAAATTTGCCGTGTGATGCCGGCTTAGAATAGCATCACCCCATTTCTTACCCATGGGTGTCGTAAGAGGCGACTAAGGGACTCGAGGGTGTGTATTGCAATTTTAGGCGATGGGCTGACAACCTGTCACTATAGTGATACACAGTTACCCTCAAACTTTTGTCAGACGTGGTGTTAATATCCGTTGAACGGCCGTTAACGCTCTGTCTACCCCGTAAGGGATATAGGCGTGATTTATTTATGTATGTATGATATATGCTGTTGTTATTTCAGTCTGGTTTCTATAGCTTCAGTCATAGTAGTGTGGCTAGAAGAATGCGCGCATCTATTTCCGTGCGCGTTGCCGACCGAGTCAGTTCGGTACGCGGTGCGCATGGAACAATTTTGCGGGCATTCATTCATTGCGTGTGAGATACCGAGTCGTCCGACGACCCGATGAGCCCTGGTGACAGATTTATAACCGCCTACTAGTAATAGTAGGCTTTTGACATGGTTGTTTAACGACCGCCGTTTAAGTAATAATACACGACAACCGGAACCGACGGCTTATCGTGCCTTCTGCAGCACAGACCCATCTTTTTTTCGGATTATCTGGTGGTTTAGCCTGCAACGTCCTAACCAGATTAGGAACAAACTCACTAAGTAATAAATATCTTCTTTGCGATTTGCCCCACCAAGAATCGAACCCGGAACCTTTGCGTTACCATTGCGCCACATGGGTCATCTATTTTGCGGTGGAAACTAGATTTTGTTCCTTCCGCGTCATTAATTTCCGGGCTTGTTAGCTATTTTTCGCTAAAGTAGAGCAAAAATATATAATTAGATTATATTTTCTTTCAGAAACAGTGTCGGAAACATTCGAGCAACAATTTGAGCGAGTGTACTAGTGAACGGAGGCCGGCCGATAGTGGCACGCACCACTTCACGAAAAAAATTATTCTTTTTATAAAAACAACCTATCAATATGTCCGTTCCCAAGTTTTTAGTATTTTCCTTAAATAAAATTAGAACCTACAAACTCAATCAAGTATTCGCTGTAATTAAAGTTATGGGAATTAATAACAAAAGTGGCTGTATTTATTTAGTTTTTGCCATAACTTTAATGACATTATACAGGCTGTTTGACGGAGGACAAAAAAAAATCAGGGCGTGTTCCAGATGTGTAAATGAACAACTTTTAACGATATACGAAAAATAATTGGTTCTTCCATTCATAATCATTCAAGGACAACGCAATTTGTACCTATAAAAGGAACCATATTTCTTCATATTTTGAAAAAATTGTAAGGTCTAAAATAAGTTGTTCAGTTTCACGTCTAGAACACGCTCTGCAGATTGACCACCTCATCAAAACACCCTGTATTTCGGTTGATTTTACCAAATTACGATCTATCCAGGTTTAATTAAAACCACCGCTATCACAGAACCCATATTATCCAACTAAACATACATAATTAGATTACAAATTGTATTCATTAAAATATTATCGCTAAATGTGCATTTTGCATGAGTTCACCCCGAATTCGGATACACAAACATTTGTTATTTGCGCGCCGAAACTGGGACATACACATAGCCTAGAATTCGGATACGCGAAATGCTAATATGCGTCAGATAGTGGTTGTTTAACGCCGAGGATCGAAAATTATTTTCATGGACTTTGTCTATCTAGCTACTGGACTGATTTGAACAATTCACTGTTTAAAAGCTTCAAAATTTGGCTACTTTCTACTTCGGGAAACAGGAGATAGCGAAAGATCAGCGGTGCCCGATATTATCAAACTACACTCAAAAATTTTAAAGGTGAAATTCGGTGTTCATTGCGTAGTCGGTAAGCCATTTAGATATCAGGAATATTAACCGCCTACGCAATGTATTAAGACTTTTACTTGTAAACTAGTAGTCCGTAGTTTCATAACAAAGATCATTGGGCAGTCGGGCATTTACTAAAGGCGGTGGGAAAAGATGTAATAATGGTAAGCGGTTTAAAACTTCGACACCAGGGTTCATCGGGTCTTTTATTATCCCAGTGACTCGCACAATATCCTAGTGTGTACAAATTACAAAATTAATAATTTCAAAAATACCGTGTGATTAACCTTTCCAACGAGGCAGTGCCTATATTCATTCATATTTTTCATCGCGCTCGAACCGGTTTTCTATCAGGACAAAACCAAATTGTTTTCAAAAGGAAGAAAAATATATGTTTTTTCAACAATGGCGGATCATGATAGTACCACATTATTTTTTTTCAAGAGTCAAACTCTTGTCGATTCATTCAACTACAATCAAATAAAGTTAATTTCTTTTAATTTCATATCAAAAGCATTTATAAAATCCAAAGATTCTGCTTACTGCAGTAACACCAGGCGTAACTCAGCATTGTATTGGAATATTATATATTATCGTACATGTTTCCGGTATCTGTCTGAGGCACAACGGAATTTGTATTAATTAAATGTATATACAGAGTGTAAGGGATAACCTTCCGAATACTGATAGCGTTCGTGCAGACCATGAAACTGAACATCTTTCAACTAGAAACATAATATATGTCAGGAAACGACAAAAAAAATCCTCCAATACCAAATTACTCTTAGCTGTCTGCAATTACTATGGGAAGTCAATTATTTTTGACGTTTCTTGTTATATTTTCTCAGTAGAAGTTGTTCAGTTTCACGGTCTGAATGCACCTTGTAAGTATTCGGATTGTCCCTTACACCCTGTATAAGGTACTATCAAATTCAGAGAAAATATTTTTAGAGTGAGTTCTACTTGTGAAACAGAACAAATTTTTCACAATAAACATAGCTACAAAAATGTGTCACTTTGTATGGAAAACCATTTTTTATATTATTTAGACCTATTGTTTATTGGCAAAAGTTGTTCAGTTTTAGAAGAAGAACTCACCATAAAATATTTGCATTGAATTTAAGAGGACCTTCTATACAGAACATTCTGCAGTACAATTGGAACTACATTCTGATAGAAGTTACGGTATGTTACTGTTTCGACTGCCCGATGGCGTAGCGGATACCTGGTACGCCGAGAGTCGTGGGTTCGACTCCCACGAATATTTGTTAAGTCTGGGTGTGTTTTATGTATAAAATCATCATCATCATGATATTGAAATGGGGGTGATGCTATTCTAAGCCAGCACCACACGGCATAGTGGGAGTTGAAAGAGGCGACTAAGGGACTCGAGGGTGTGTATTACAATTTTAGACGATGGGCTGACAACCTGTCACTATGGCGATACACAATTTTCTGATTGACTCTCAAATATTTGTCAGACGTGGCGTAAATATCCGTTTTTTGTGGCAGTTTACGCTCTGCCTATTCCGCAAGGGATTATAGGCGTGATATGTGTATGTATCATGATGTCATCAAACATAAAAACAATTTTAACACAATTTATAAACATTGATAAAATTGCGAGATAAAGAACAAATAATCCAAAATAACTAAAACACAAACGTAGCCTTACTAGGACTTACTTACTATGGTGTAATCCTAAGCCCACACTATTCAAGCACATTAAAATACATACGTTATACAGGGTGTGATGACGTGCCATCGTAGTCTGATACAGGGTGTTGTGGAGCAAGCGAGGCGACCGTTTTGTTCCGATATTAACTCCCTTTGTAAACGATTTGGCGTATGGTGCTAGTGTGAAGCTATATTTCAATCCCCGGTCGACGCAAAGAAAAACATTTCTCTTTTTTTTTCATTTAAGAAAATAATATGCCACTGTGTGTGCAAAAAAAAACATAGTACATTTAAATAAGAAAGTTTCATCGCATGGTTTAAACGAAATGAGGACTAACCATAGTAAGTAAATAAATAAATATAATAATATCGCTTGTACGTCGCTTTAAAGCGAGTATAAAGAGGTTGAAAATTTGGAAGTGTTCGGTCGGGGCGCCGGTAGCTCAAATTTATTCAATTTCTTATTTTAATTGAGGCTATTTTGTTTCGGACTAACTGTGAAACCATTTGAAAAAATTGTAAGGTAATATATCTGAGGGCACGGTAGTGCCAACGTAAAGTCAAGCACAAGTTTTAAGACTGGCCGGCAAAGATCTCTCTTTCTTTGTTTAAAAATATCGTTATAGTGCTACAGAATTTTGTTTATAACGGAATAATGAAATTAATAATCAAAATAGCTTATTTAAACTCTTTGAAAAATAAAAGCACTCTACTAGATGTCTCATGAAGTCGTAAATATTCCTTCACCTGGCGCTCGCTGTAATGTTCTACCTTGTCCCACATAACCACAGCAGTGAACGATTCCACATACATTGGGCAGGTGGCCCCGCGGGCTGGCTTGGAGATTGACTCTTTTGCACGTAAACCAATTCTTTTATTCGAACAATATTTGCTATGCATTCCTGTTGTCTTAGTACATTTTAGGTGTTTATTTTGATTTTACAAAGCTAGATAGAATAAACGTAAACAAAATCTTTTATTTGAAGAATAGTTGCTATGCATTTATGTTGTCTTAGTACATTTTAGGTGTTTATTTTGATTCTACAAGACAAGATAGAATAAACGTAAACAAAATCTTTTACTTGTTTATTTTGCAATCACTATAAGAAATTGATAAAAATTTAGCGACGGCTGGGATTGAACCCGGAACCTATGCAGTACCGTCCCACTAACTACCGTACCGTCTCTCTAAAATTTTTTCAATTTCTTATTTTCATTTATGTTTTTTTTCCTTGTATATTACCCTCAAGTCTGTTTACACAATTTCAGCAATAGCCACAAGACAATTAATCAAAATGAAACCGCATAATATTGTTTTATCATTAAGATTATAAAATGCAATTTGTTGTTTGGTTAACGACTTGAATTTATTAAATCCATTCTGACAGTAAGCTCTAAACTTGCAAAACAGTAATGAAATCAGTCGGTCGACGACTTACATAATAGTGATGGGCTGTCAGTCAATCTGTCAAGTATTGAAACGTTAAAAATAACAGAAAATAGAAGACCAAAATTTTAAAATGTTTCCTGTATATTTTTTTTTGAAAACTAGCAAAATTTTCGCGGGCAGGATTTGAACCTGCGACGTTTGCCATCACTAGCGTTATTGTGATCAAGATACACCAGCATTATTGGCGGGCATTGGACGAGCCGCGGTAGCCCAGATGGAAGAGGCGTCGCCACTAGTGATGGCGGAAGTCGCAAGTTAAAATCCTGCCCGCGCTAAATAATTTTGCAAGTTTTCTAAAAATACCGATCTGAAAACTTTCCAAGTCATTAAGTATAAAAATTTAGTTGTTTTTGTATGAATCGTGTGCCGTGTGATACCGGCTTAGGGTGGCATCACATAATTTCATTCCTGCGGGTGTCGCAGACGCCGTAAGAGACTCGAGGGTTTCATGTGTATTACAATTTTAGGCAACAGGCTGACAACCTGTCTTTATAGTGGTAGGTTGATTATTTTTCTGGAACAGCCTGTCAAATATTGGTCAAATGTGGCGACCGTATTTTTAAGACAGGTAACGCTACCCCGCACGGTATAAAAGCGTGTTATGTGTATGTGTATGTTTTCTAGGGAATGTTGTTCAGTTGCGTAGGCAGGCTGATTCACCACATAAAAAATATGTGGTATTGTCTGTCGATTAGGCATGTTTCCACGGTTAATCAGTACATAAGCATTTAACACGAACTTCCTTTAATAGTAAAAAAAATTCTAATGTATACATAACCTAGAAAAATACTTCTAACGATCAAACGTATGTGCATTGTTATTTATTAATAGCAGTCGAGTATTTTCACCTCACTATGAAAAGTAACAACAAGTAACTTAGCAATTTTATTAGCAGTAACTGATTGACAAAACACGAGACTTGGCCGGAAAGTCTTCAATTGTGTTTTATAAATTAATTGGTATTTGTGGAGACTTCCGAAGCGTAAACAAATTTTACAAGTAACATCATAGGTAATCGATTTTAAAGTAATTTTATTTTTAAACGAACAAGTATCACTCTGATGTAGGTTTATGCGACTTACTGGTTATTTATTTGGTAGAGAGTTTAGCCCTCTAAGTTTGTATCTGTCATTTGACAGGAGCATCCGTAAACGCACCGTAGTCCAATTTGTATGGGAATAACATCAGAACTCGAAATTGAAATCAAAATTGAAATTCTTTATTCAATGTAGGATAGTATTATCATTTATAGACGTCATGAACCGTCATTGTAAAAAAAAAGAAATTTGTATCACACAGTTTTCTATTTTCTATAACAATTTTGCAATGTCCTTTCGTCCGACAGACGCATGCGTTACGGTGCATTAAAAATACGCAGCGCGGACAAGTTCAAGAACCGCCTAAGCCTAACAAGTTACATATTAAGTAATCGATTGTTAATTAATTTGTACAATAAGTTGCTAGGAAGTAACGAGGTTATTCTTTTACAAAACTAGGTAACACGGTTTTTTGTATTAAGTTGATGCATATCTAGATCCTGGTCACAGGAAAACACGATAAAGAAAGTTTGCTCAATGGATATTTTTTTCTTAGTTTGGTCTATTTTTACACTTTTACGCGTAGTGTATACCAATCTAGTATACGAGTACCTAGCTGACGTTTAGATTATCTCTTATTAAGCACGAATAATATTAAATCGTGTTTCTAAATTAAATAATGCGAAGAAATGGCCAATTGTTACATACGTACTTACGATTTGCTTCAAATTTTAAAATCTAACTTATTTATATCCATTTTAGCAAAAACCGATAATGTAGGCTGGGCTCCGATAATCTTTTTTTTTTTAGCCATTGCAATTTTAGTATCAGACAACCTGCAATTCTATTGCCACTAGAATAAACTAGTATATTTAATAGTGTCTACTCTGACACCAGGGTTCATTGGGTCGTTGGACGACTCGGTGTCCCACACGAAAAGAGAGAGAGTGTCTATAAAAATAAACTAAAATTGCGGCATTCAGAACGGCTAAAACCAACCAACTGACATTTATCGACACAAAACTGAAACACTTTTCAAGTTGCAGAATTCGGGCGCTGAAGGGGAGAGGGGGGCAGGTGAACAAATTGATTAATGGTTTAATTCGCAACTTTGTGTCCTCGGGGATTTGGCAGAAGGTGAGGAGTTAGGAGAATGATCGAGATCGGGGTCTTCTCTATTTTCGTACTATCTGACAAAATAACTGAATACATGTTTAGAACAACATTTACAAGTAACAGCTTAAGTAATCGATTGTTTCTTTATTTTATTTTTATTAATGATGGGGTTGCTCTTGACTCTAGTCTAGGTCATAGGACAGAGATAGAGTCTAAGATGGAGCGAGCTCACCCAGAAGAAGCCTGTTAAGGCACTGGCTTTCCCACACACTGACGGAACGCAGCAAGCTACTTGGAGCCAGACTTCGGTGGGATGGTGGTGGTGGATGATGGTGGTGATGGTGGTTGTAAAGTCATTTTATTATAAAAATAACAAGTATCACTTATGCTGTGGGTATACGCGACTTACTTGTTACTTATTTGGTTGAGAGTTTTGAACTCTACATTTGACCGCTAAGTATGTATCTGTCAAGTTGTCGATGAATGAAACTAACGATGAATCGAACTAAAGGTCAATAGCCGCCAATTTTCAGCTCAAAATCATGATCAGTTAAAAAACACTGACACCAAAGTTCCTGGTCATTTGTCGACTCGGTGTGTCACCCGAAAATTAGGAAGAAACGGTGGAAATCCTCCTTCTACTAAACAAAATGAATAATTTTAATTCAATGGATTATAAGTTTGATTGAGGTTAGTTTATCTGTGATTTTAATGTAATAAAAAGATAAAACATCTGGTACGTTAGAACATTTTCAGTGCAAACTCTAGCGTGACTTTTCAGTTGAAAAAATACTGTAAATATTACAGGACCTTGCAAAACATAACTTAGTGCAGCAAGTTCACAAATGTTAAGCGCCCTCTTTATCTCAAGAAATAAAGCCGTTATAGGGAGGGTAAAATATCACCCTTTGTTTTGTAAGACATTATTCCAAGATTCTACTGTTACTAAATCGGAAAGAGGATAGCATTATATTTTGTAACGTGAGCTGAAAACGTTTTGAAGACTTGATGCTAACGATCGAAGTTCAAATTGTTTGTATCGTTTACTTTTTGATCTGTGTTTGTTCTTTTAAGACTTTTCTGTGCCTATTACCTAGTAATCACATTGCTAGAGGAATATAATAAAATAAAATAACAATATAGTTTATTGCACAGTCTAGAGATACCTAGTCAAAAAGTGACAACATTATAATCTGTCCATGTAGGTATTTCAAAGTTTGTAAACAGTGCTAATATGGCTGAGCGACAGCTTTTTTTCGTAATCTGCCGCAGGTTATAATATTGTCCCTATTTATCCAGTTTGTTTACATTCTTATAAATACCTCCTTAGACAGACTAAAGGAACATAATAACAATAGTAACGAGACAAATATGCCTATTATTTGATTTCCATCACTTCAAATTGTAGAACATTTCAAAGCATAAGTTTATTTGGCTAAAGCCCTCAGTGGCTTACAACTGCAAACCAGACCAAGAGTAAATGTCAAGTTAATGGTCCTTGTACCAAATTAAGCAGCTATAACATTTTTGGTGCCGTTTTGCTCCATAGCCCCCGCTCGGCCAAATATACGGCCAGTCTGGCACGCGAAATAGTGATGGGGTAAATAATCATAGGTATTTTGTTCAAATATACAATATAGTACTCTATATAATTTAAAATTTTAGATATTATTAGTCTTTTATATTCTTGATACCATACGCACAAGGATAGTCTAAAACCAACGGGCCGTTCTCCTACTTGTCGTCCGTCGCTACATAATTTAACGCACCGTAACGTTGAGCTGCCTTAAAAATACGCAATAACCGCTTTCTTGCGAATCACTTTTTTGTCGAGTCCACAAAAGACCCGATAAACCCTGCTGTCAGAAAATTTATTTCTTTTCTTATTCAACACAGAATCAATTTTCTTACATCATGGATGTGATGCCATTACTAAGAGAAATGTAAAAAAAATTTTAGAAGCCTGACATCGATACCACGTGATTGTTTTTTAGCAATGAAGAATATCAAAAAATATACAGTTCCCATCCCTAACGGGAAAGTTTATCGATAACGTCACCGACGCCTGGTTATAATTGTTTGTAACAAACGGTAAATAAGGCCACCTGGCCGAATTAGAGCTACCTTTAGCCTTCGTAGGCTTGCTGGTAGGATCACCACGATTTAGGAGTAAAAGAGGATTTTTTGAGACCCACAGTATTGCAACAGCCAAGATCAGTGATAGTTTGCTGAATTGGAGCTAAGTTAAGTTAAGTCTTTAAAATTTAAAACAGAACAGGATTGTGTAAAATTTGGCGCACGATAGTGCAACTTCCAAGTATAGTTGTATTTGGCCGCATCACAGCATTGGCAAATTCAGTAAATGGGACAAAAATCGTATTATATTACATAAATTAACTAATCATCTAAATAGATACATAACCTCAGAAATATAACACTCCATTTTTAGGCGGGCAGTCGTGTAAAATGCGAACACATTTATTTTCATACCATGTTGAAGTGTGATAATGTTGTGGTTGTGTGTGTAGTCGAAAACTGCTGTAGATATCCTGAATGCACTAAAACTACGTGTCACAGGGATGTGAGCTCAGACTTTATATATCAATAGCAGAATTAAAATTTACACCCAACCAATTATGATCCTTATTATGCTAAGATGCGGCCGTGCGATTAACTTAGAATATCATCAACCAATCTCTTTCTTACGGGTTTCGTTGGTAGGTTATGCCCTCAATTCGGGATGTACATTCTCTTAACTTGCCTTAAATTGGTGCTGTCACTTTCCGTCAAAAAGGTTTAGAAAAGGATAGGAGATATCTAAGTCCTGTCATTTTTAAAAACGTCAATGGTTTCTTCACCTTTTCTAGTCAGTTTAGTCGCCATTATTTTGATGGTTGCCTCATTTTGACAGATAACACGTATTTTTTAAAATTGTTTCATGTGTATTCATTATTTAAATCGATGAGCTGACAACCCGTTACACATATTTTTCTGCAATGACTGGTGTCTTGGTGTGTGTCTTTGTGTCCTAAATCCAACAAAAATAAGGGCCACCACACCATGAGCCCAGACTCCAGATGTCAGACACAGAACAGCGAGTTATTGTCCAAACAATTATTATCCTTATTGTTTTGAGCACCTACGCAACTCAGCAGGGTTATGTTTTGAGCTGACAAGAGGGATATTCAATGGTGTCTGAACAAGTTGGATACAAGTGACTTGTATCACTGTTCAGGTTTTAGCTGTCACTTTGTTCATCACTATGAAGCAAGAAACAATTCAAGCACTGTCTTATACTTCTTCTTTAAGAGTGGACGACCGACGACCCAATGAACCCTGATGTCGAGAGTTTTTCAACCGCCTACAACAAGGCCTCTGACATGGTTGTGTAACGACCACCGTCTAAGTAATCATAGACAGCAACCAGCTTGAAGTGCCCTCCAAAGCACAAAACCATCTTTATTTTCGGACAATCAGGTGGTTCAGATGTCCTTACTAGACTGTGATCAAACTCACAAAGTCATAAATATAATTTTTGTGAGTGCCCCACCGAGAATCGAACCTGGAACTTTTGCGTCGCAGGCAGTCGCACCACCACTGCGCCATATCTGCCATCTGCCTTATGGTAGTATAAAAGTATCAACTTGAAAACAATACAACTTCGAATACAAAACAATAGATAACTAATGGAATAAAAAATACGGTTTTCAGAAATAAATAGAAATAAATTAGTTTTGCATATCGAAAATAGCGTTCAATGTTGAATTACAGAATAAATAATAGGTTGAGTAGATCAAAATAGAAACTAATAGAAATAAAAATTACAGAATATTTCAAAACAGGATTCAGCTAATAACAAGTATAATTAGACGTCGGAGCAAAAATGAATACCAAGTACTGTAGTTTCAACATAAAACCATTTAACAAAACAATTCGTCTAAACCCGTATCCTAAAAGGTTAGCGAATAAAACACCAGAATTTTCACGAAAACACAAATGAACGTAGCACCGCGGAAAGGGCTATAATAATTTAATTATACCAACGTATTATTACAATTTAATTTCGTAGGAAACAATTTAACGTTTCAAATGTTGAGAGCCGCTGTCTAATGCGAGGGTTCGTTTTTCAAACCAGTGGTTCTGAAACGGATAATTAAGTGAGGTAACAATTTGTGTAAGTCATAAAGTGTGTACGCCCTCGAGTTGTCTAATGAAAGCTGCGTAGATAGATATCTTGATAGATGTATTGTTTGTTGAGAATCGATAAAGTTATAGACATATTCGGCTGTTTGTAGGTTGTTGTTCGCTTGAAAATTTAGTGAAATTACTGTCTTTTTAATATGCTGAAAATATTTGAAGAGGTGAAGCGAACAAAATTATGAAACTGAACAGCAAAAGCTTCTCCAATAGAACATAATTTTTATTTAAAAAGGAAACAATATTGCCTTCTATACACGGTTATTCAGGTCACTTTGTGTGAGAGGTCCAATTTTGCTTTTACCAATTTGTGAATTCCTTGTGATGTGTGTTACCAAATTCCTTGGGATGTTTTTCAGTATGATGGCTTATTTGCCCTCTTTAAATGTTATCAGTTTGTTTTTACTCCAAATATACCTTTTGTATAAAAGACAGGCAGCCATAAACCTGTTAATTAAGAAACCGACCAATTTATTTGAGCAATAAACTGCGGAAGCCGCTCTGCTCCCAAATGAGACATTATGGACCTTAAACCGGAAACGGAAATACCCGGTACCTAAGTCAATAAAATCAGACCTCTAAATACAAAGAAGATGGCGGCGAAGGCTTGCGTTCGAAATACAAATAGAATATTAAAAATAAAACAGTAGTGGAGAATCAAATAAATTAATCGTAAATATTCCTTTTAGTATTGTACTGATCCTTTCAGTACAATAATTGGTAAGAAAAAAAGTAATATGCCGAACAAAAAATATAATAATAATATGCAATAAGTATTGTTTAAATTTTGATCAATTTGACGTATAATATTTAGGACCAAGCACGACAAATATTTCAAAAGGATTGTTTTTAAATCCTCTATCAAAACAATATACTTGACGGTGCATATCGTCTCTTTGCTATTTTTGAAGGGTATCGTCGGGACAAGATTGACAACATCAATTTGGAGAAGCGTCAAGTCTTTTGAGCGCTATCAAGTTTTTTCAGATAAAAACAAAGTAATCTGTGGATAAAAACAATCAGCGTTTCATTCGAGGCGACGAATCTCCCTAGTTCCGCGAAATCTCGCATTGTTTCATTTTAAAAGCGTTTTAGAAGGACAACCTGTGTTATTCTTTACCTACCTATATATTATTTTGTGAATACTTGATTTTAAAGTAACTTGGTTGATTAATAAAGATTGTGATCTTGTCAGACGTGGTGTTAATATCCGTTTTACGGCCGTTAACGCTCTGCCTACCCCGTAAGGGATATAGGCGTGATTTATGTATGTATGTATGTGATCTTGAAACATAATTTTTTTTAAGTGACTTGACCAGTGACCTGGCCAATCCCGAATGACGTTGGAGATACGTTTAAAATAACAACGCTAATAGAATAACTATAAGCAGCCCCTTTCAATAATTTTTTCACAACATTTTTATGTTGTCACATCAATAAAATCATCAAGAATAGGTATCTAAAAACGTGTGGCTATTTTCATTTCCAATAAATGAAGCACCTTGACATGTCGAATAAATTAATCGAAATGCCGGTTCCGGGCACATTTAACATTTATCCCTAAAATTTATTTTCGACAAGGTATATTTTTTGCGTTGATTCATTTTCGGTTTTTTATATATTTCGCTTGGCGTTGATGAAAGAATAACACACGTGTCTGTTTGAGGTACTTTTTATTGGGTAAAGTGATGTGTTATTTTGTTTGTGTTTTCGTTTTTGACACAGAATTTTCACCGATGTATCGCTTATATATTTTTTGATCAAATCTGTATATTATTAAATAAAATAAATTAAAAATTGACACCAGGGTTTTGGTAGGATTCCTGTGAATTAAAATTATAAAGGTGACCTGCTATGAAAAGAACCGTCAAATATTTGTCAGACAACCATAAACCTTTATAAGACGATGAGAAGAATGTTTCCACCTTAAATTGAACCTTAACTATTTCAAAACCTATAGAAATGTTTACATGCTCTGCCCGTTAAAGGGTTAAGGGACGTTTAAGCTCTATCTTCTCCATAAAATATATATTGTGTGTATGTAACTTAATTTGCTGAATAAAAAAACTCAAATGTCGTGCTGTATATTATGCCTTATATCATATTACCCCTCTCTCCCCTAAGGGCCGTTCAGTCACTGTCTAATATGGCGTGTATGTATATCAATTTCAGTGTAATGTGTATCTGGCGCAACGATCGTTTCACTTGTCAGGCAAACGAGTGATTAGTGGAATTAAGTGAAACCTCCCCTGATAATAGGCGCACGGTAGTAGTTTAAGACAAGTTTGGCAAATTAAACGGATTTAAGTTGTGGTTATTTTAGATGTTACAATTCCTAGGTAGTCATCCGTGACCACGAACTCTGTAAAGAGCTCGAAAAATTTTAATTGTTAAATCCAAAATTAACACAACTTAGATCCGTTTAAAATTGTTTTATTGTCATGAGATTTAGGTGTGCAAACTCAAGAAAATATTAGGAATTGTTTTCGTAATCAATACGCTAAAGCATTTAAAATTTGAGTCATTAGCTTGCGATACTTACGTTATTCTCAGAAAATAAAAGTAAATCGTTAAGATAAAGAAATATTATTCTACTTGACACTTGACACACTTTCATTTTTAAACATACGAAAAAATAACTTTATACTCATCAATATGTTCGTTGCTATTCCGTAATGGCAGATAATTATGAATTAGTCATAATTTTGTTCTGCTTGTTAATTTGAGTTTTTGATGAATAATTCTGATAGTTAAAGCAGCCTACTATCCTCGAAATGAACAGGTAATAGGAAATTGTAATAATACATTGTATATCTGAAAAAAAACTCTATTAACACGTTTTTGTTGCCACGAAACTGCACAGCACAGCCCGTAGTTGAAAGACTAGGATCTCTTTGCTGTGTAACTTGATTCTCTCTCGGCGTAAATAACCTTTTTGTTACGACCTTTTTGGACAATGACGCTGGCTGGTGAGGACATGATCGTGGCCGGCGGATGGATAGAAAAACACACATGACATGATGAATACTTTTCATAGAATAAAACAGTTACTTTCCAAAACCCAAGCAATTCATATATTTTTGTATATCACTTTTATCAGAAAGTTTTTTAAACTTTACTGACAAAAACTTACTTAAATTGCTAAATACGTCTATAACGTAAAGTAAAGCCAGTACCCTTTTCACACTTTAAAAAGACACCAATGCAGTAGATTTTATAAAAACGGGTGAAAATTTTACGATACTTTAATAAGCTCCTAATGAAAAACTTGGCCTATTTTTACACGCTCAGCATTCATTATTAACATTAAGTAGCAGTGACATGCTCTTTACATTTCATCCATTACCGGACTGGCCCTACGACAAGGGCACATTGCATAAGGGTGCCGCAGGGCTTAAAGAATAGAAAGGTGTAACAAATACCTACACTAAAAGCCTAAAGGGTGTATAAAAAAGTACTTTTCTTCTTCAGTAACTTAAAAAAAATTTTGTACATTGGTGACCCTCTGCTTTGCTTATTTTTATTTTGCAAATGTTGTTTTAATTAGGTGGCTTGAATTTGAAATTTATTTGCACTACACTTTGTATTGGCATGTGTTTATATAACTAAAAGAAAAATATTAGATCCAAATATTACACACGTGCTGGATTTAAACCCACGACTTTTGGGGCACCGTGCTCATTCTCAAACCACTTAGATACCTTGTATTATATTTTAATTTATGTAACTACACACAAACACACATATCACGCGTTTATCACTTGCGGAGTTGCCAGAGCGTTAACGGCCGAACATACGGTCGCTATCGCCACGTCTGACAAACATTTGATGGCAGTTTCAGAAACTCATAAATACAAAAAGATTTAAACTAAAAGAACAAACCAGTTTTACTTTCAAACACCCTATTATATAATACAAGGGGTGTATAAATGCAAGTGGGCGGGGGTTGATCGTGCATGACAAAATGAATTAATAATGAACATCAGTTCATTAATCTACGTCTCAGATTTAATGAATGCGAGCGATCCGTTTGTTTGACAGACGTGTTATTCACATTTCTTTTCTCCGCGTTCTTGATAAGATCTCTTTTACGTTGCGTTGTTATTTATTTTATTACGAATTAATATTCTTGTATCATTTAAATGTAGATTTAGTATCGACAAGGGAAAATGTTTTGTACATACATACATAGGTATATCATTTGACGACGCATGTTGCTGAAAGTAAGCATTGTTATTTTTGACGAAGCATGTGGCTGAAACGTATTATTGTCACAGTTTTTGACGAAGCTTGTTGCTGATTTGTTCTGTATCTTTAGAATAATGTCTGACGATGCCTTTTGCAGATTAGCCTTTGTTTGAATTTTTTATAATCCAATAAACATTTATTAGTAACATGCCTCAAAACGATCATTTCCGCCACGTCTGACAAATATTTAAGGGTCATTCAGAAAAATGTGTATCGCTATAGTGACAGTCTGTCAGCCCATCGCCTAAAATTGCAATGCACATATAACCATAGAGTCCCTTAGAACATATATTACTGTGTTGCCTGCCACTAAAACAACAATTGCTTACAAACAAAATAAAGTTAATTTTAAGAGGGCTCTTATACGACAAACATGTTTTATGCCATTTGTATACATAGGTAACAGGCAGGGGACTTGATTTGTAGGCAGGGACTTGAGGGTGTGTGAATGGCAATTTTAGGCGATGGGCTGACAACCTGTCACTGTGGCAATACACAATTTTCCGAATGACCCTCAAATATACAGGGTTATTTTTTATTAACCCCGGAAATTTTACAGGGCGATTCTACTCATGATTCTGAACAACTTTTATTATGGGGTCACCTGCGAAATCACGAAAAAAAAACCAGCTGTTCCATACATTTTGTTCGAGTAGGTAAGTATGAATGTTTCTATGGAACAGCTGTTATTTTTTTCGCGATTTCGCAGGTGACCCCATATTAAAAGTTGTTCAAAATCATGAGTAGAATCACCCAGTAAAATTTCCGGGGTGAATAAAAAATAACCCTGTATATGTCAGACGTGGCGTAAATGTCCGTTTTTGCGTCTGTTTACGCTCTGCCTACCCCGCAAGGAATAATAGGCGTGATATGTGTATGTATGTATGTATACATAACTAGCGGCCTGCCCAGCGGTTTTACCCGCTGCTAACCGTTTTCCCGCGGGAATAAGACATTTTAATATAGCTTATGTTCAACAGGGATAATGTAAGATTTTAATGGTTTTAAATCGGTCCAGTAAATCAGAGGCCAGAGCCTATTCAATTCAAATATTCAAATCTTTCCTCTTTATAATATGCATATTAGTGTAGATGGTACAGAACCCTTCTTACGCGGGTCTAACTCACTCTCGACCGATAATTTTTATCTTACCCAGTTCATTAAACTAACCTACAAACCATTCGACGTATTAAAAGTTTCAGCTTATATCACACTAAAAGATATTAGTGCTGACCGTGTCACATCATAAATTCCAACTTTATTGCCGAGTTCATAAAAGCGATTATTACTCGCAGTCGACTGTGGGGAAATTTTTCATTATATCCTGGGATTCATTTTGGTAGCACGTTTGTTTTATGATGCTGTCTAAGTCATAAAAATCAAGAGATATCCGTACTGTTATATTATAAATCTTAGAGTTTGTGTGTGTAAAATATATTTGTTACCTCTTCTCGCTCAAACGGCTTGACCCATTTGGATGCAATTTGAAACACAGGTAGAGTATAACCCGGAATAACATATTGGCCACTTTTTACCGCGGGAAAACAACTATTACCACGGGAAAAGGAGTGGCAGCGGGTGAAATCGCTGGATAGAAATCTAGTATTCCATTAATACATATATCACGCCTGTAATACCTTACGAAGTAGGCAGAGCGTAAACGGCTGTAAAAACTGACATTTACGCCACGTCTTACAAACATTTAGAATATTGTGTATCACCCTATGGTGGACAGGTTGTCAGCCCATTGCCTAAATTTGCTAAACACACCCTCGAGTCCCTTTGTCGCTCCTCACGACACCCACGGGAAAGAAATGGGGTGATGCTATTCGAAGCCGGCATTACACGGGTAAATAATGAAGCAGAGGAATATTCCAACCTATAAAAGATTTGCTATTTTTCTTATAAGTAATATTTTCATAAATGAAAATAAGAAACGTATGTCGTTTTGAGACAATCAAGAAGTTGAAAATTTGGTAGTGTTTGGTTGAGGCGCCGGTAGCTCAGTTGGCACAGCCGTACTCCATAGGTACCGGGTTCAAGCCCCGGCCGACGATTACATATAAAAAAAATATTATGAAAACAATATGGCTGCCTACAACTAATACAGTCACTGCTCTCTGCCGGCGCTTGCACGGACGGCGCACTCGTTGGCAACCGGCCAGCGGTCAGCATAGTAGCAGGTTCGCATCCCGTCCATTGATTACTCACAGAGTATTTTCGTTATTCTGACCTAGTCGCAGTTTTATTGTTTTTCATTTCTCTTTGAAATAGATGTTTAAAAGTTGAGTTAGATTTATAACTACATATTTTTGATAATATTTTAAAGAGAATAGATTTGTTTGAATTTAAAAAAGCGGGTTTGTGGAAAATAAGTTATTTTAGTTCTCCGTGTTTTATCGCGTTAAGATGCCTAATCATTAACAGTGTCCCCGAGCTTCGGAGGGTACGTTAAGCCCTACGTTAAACGCACCGTAATGTACTGTAGCGTAGCCGCATTTGTATGGGACTAAGATCGGAATTCGCAATTTCCTTTCGTTTGGCAGACGCATGCGTTACGTTGCATCAAAAATACGCATCAACGGACGACAAGTAAATACACCGCTTTAATTATGTCTTTAGAAATTCTTTGATTTCCAGCATCCGTTAGTAATTATGATTGCAATGAATGGAGTCAGTAACTAGCGTGCAAAGTTGGCACGGCCACGCGCAGTCATGTAAACATTGGCCAGAATAGTTCTGCGTTTCCGTCGATGAGTCAAAACTCAGAGAGCTAGTGTTGTTACCTTGGCAAGCTTGGTTACTATTCTGTGACCTTCTTGTTGTTCTTCTTTTCGTGTGGGACACCGAGTCGATCCGATGAACCCTGATGTCAGAGTTTTTCAACCGCCTACTACTAGTAGCGGTCTCTGACTTGGTTGTGTAACGACCGCCGTCTAAGTAATCATAGACAACAACCGGGACCGGGACCGTTTTAAAGTTATACACACACACACACATATCACGCCTATAATCCCTTGCGGGGTAGGCAGAGCATAAACGGCCGCATAAAACGGGCAAACATTTGAGGGTCATCCGGAAAATTGTGTATCGCCATAGTGACAGATTGTCAGCCCATCGCCTAAAATTGCAATACACACCCTCGAGTCCCTTAGTCGCCTCTTACGACTCCCACGAGCAAGAAATGGGATAATGTTATTCTAAGCCGGCATCACACGGCTAAAGTTATAAACATTTTTATACCATAATTTTTTTTTTTTTATTATTATTTTTAATTAATGATGGGTTTGCTCTTGACTCTAGTCTAGGTCATAGGACAGAGACAGAGTCTAAGATGGAGCGAGCTCACCCAGAAGAAGCCTGTTCACTCTTACTTTGAAGAGATTAGGGTTGTATGCTTTTGGAAACACAGACGCAGGAATTGAGTTCCACTCTTTAGCAGTGCGCATTATAAATGATGACTGGAAGCGCTTAGTCCGAATTGGTGGAATGGCAACCAGGTACGGATGGTATCCGGCGGTGCGTCTGGATGTCCGATGGTAGAAGGGAGCTGGTGGAACAAGGTCGTGAAGCTCTTGAGCACACTCTCCGAAGTACAATCTATAAAATACCGACAAGCAGGCAACCTTGCGGCGATGTGCCAGGCTATGTAGCTTGGTGTCCACCAGTTTTATGTCGCCTATGAGCCTCTTGGCCCTGCGTTCCACCGAGTCAAGAGCGGCAATAATTTTCATAACTTTTCTAGTGAAAATTGCTAAATGAAACATTGTAACGGTATTTTTCTAGTTTTTATGTGGCAAAAACCAAAAATCTCAGGAAAGTTTCAGCGCAAAATGATTGGATGTTCTTCTTTGTCGCAACGCGAATGAAAGGGACCAACTTTTTTGAAAAACAGGGTATAAATTGTTTGGAATTAGGGCAGTTCGTTGTATACTGTTATTATTTATTCATCACTAGGCCAGTTGAGTGCCCTTTGGAAGTAATTGTAAGGACTGTGTTGTTGTATCTTGGAAGTTTTGTGGTTCTATTAATTAATTCAAGCACATATCGTCCCTCGCATTACAAACTGCCTTAACTGACATAAAGGGCGTAACTGAGTTAAGACTACCTACGTATATGATTTTTTATGCTTTATAATGTCACAAAGTGTCGCACCTCTCAGTATTACCGTTCTTGAGATATACCATATTTAGAAATGTCGCATCTACAAAATCATTTATTATTATTTTCACTAAATGACGTAAATACCATACGACTACTAGTAACGATAAAAAATATTTTTTTATTCTCTTTTATCAGAGACGTATGTAACTTAAGTCATTTAGTGGTGTAATATTATTTCAGTTTAAAGCATTTGAGACTATTTAAAATAAGTTAACTATGAAAAACTAGTTGTTATCTACTAATTCATAAGAATCATTACGGCCTGAATTTAATACAGTAGCGGGGAAAGCCACTACTGAGCGCCGCGAAGTAGTCAGTTACATTTACATCAGCCGATTGCAGTCCACTGCTGGACGTAGGCCTCCCCCAGGGTACGCCATAGGACACGATTTCCGTTTTCGCCATCCAGTCTCTACCAGCCGCCTTTTTTTAAGTCATCGGTCCACCTGCCGAGGCGTGGCCTCTACTCAAGAACCCGTTTACTCCACCGTCCGTCGATTCTATGACAGATGTGCCCAGCCCACTACCACTTCTGTTTGCTACATTTCCAGACCATGTCCGTTACTTAGTCTTTTTGTGGATAGTCTCATTCCGGATTTTATCCATTACAGAGATACCGAGCATAAACCTTTCCATAGCTCTCTGAGTGACATTTGTTACCGGTGGGCCAGTTTAACTGTCAGGTTCCACGTCCGGCTCCATAAGTCATGACTGGTAAGACGCACTGATCAAACACCTTGGTCTTGAGGCATTGTGGCAAGGGTGATTCCAAAATATGATTCCCAAATGCTGCCCAGCCCAGCTGTTCAGCTGTACACTCTCCTCAAGTAATTTCTTTTTAAGTTTTGTTTTAAGGACAGGCTTACTTATACTTTCATTAAGTTTATCAATGGTATTACATAACCTAGGTACAACAAAGCGAAGGGTTCTTTCTCCGTAATAATTACAGCTCCTTGGTTCAATATACTCCCGTCTCTTACCGGCCCTAAGTGATCTACTTGTGGTTTCAATATTTTATACTAATCGCAGTTGCATTGTTTTAAAGCTATCAGATATTTAAATTTATCATGCACCGACAGTATCCCACACACCTGGTACAGCTGTTCGTAGTAATCCTTGCATTTGTGTTTAGTTTCACTACTAGCATCTTTAAAAATCTTATCTGAATTGATTGAACTTGATCCAAGTATGAAGTTAATGTTCTACCATACACACTCAAGCTGTAACTTCTGTACGATTCTACCAGTGCATGGTACACAGTAGTGGTTTTGTACGTAAGCGGATATCGTTGCCATTTGATAGAGGTTTCTTAGCACCTCCACATATCGCCAATCTACTTGGCACCGCTGCAAGGACTCCAAAACACCCCAGGTTTCGATGGAGTCAAAGGCTTTTTCGTAGTCCACAAAGGCCATACACAGCGCTTTGTTATACTCCTCTGACTTCTGCACAGTATGGATGTGGTCCAATGTGCTGAAGCCTTGACGAAACCCGGTTTGTTCCGGTGTATGGAAGGCGTCAAATCTTAATGTCAAACGATTCGTAACGACTCTCGAGAACAGCTTATAGTCGTGGCTCAGAAGTGTGATCGGCCTATAGTTTTTGAGGAGCGTTTTGTCTCCTTTCTTGAAAAACAATACCACAACAACCCTGCTCCATGCCTTCGGGGTTGTCCCATTGGCTATAACAGAGTTGAATAAATAGCTTTTCAGCTCCTCCAGGACAGGTTTTCCTCCAGCCTTTAGTAACTCAGAGGCCACTCTGTCTTCACCGGGAGCCTTTCCATTCTTAAGCTGTTTAAGAGCCGCCCGATTTCGTCTAGGTACATCCACGTCCGGGAGATCGTCTGTAAAGTGGCGAGAGAGTGGAGCTCTGGGGTCGCGTCAGGAGGAGGTTTCTGCGCATGCGGCGAGGCATACAGATTTCCGTAGAAGTCCTCAACTTCAACAAGAATCTCTGGAACCGATGTGACAGTTACACCATTCGAGGTAGTTAGCTTTGCTAGATGACTCCTTCCCAGTGTCTTGGTAAAGACTTTCGACCCCCGATTTTTCTCAATCGCCTCCTTTATGAGGCGAGTGTTTCAGCTTCGGAAGTCACGTCTCACCATACTTCGGATCTTTTTGTTAAGTGACTGGGGATCTGGCAAGCATCCTCTAGTGTTTCCCATCTAATTCGCATCAGTTCCAAGGTCTCGCTTGAAAGTTAAATTTTCTTATATGTTCGTCTTTTCCGAAAGTGTCTCCTGAAATAGTCAGTTACAGGTTTAAAATTTTTAAGATTTACTAGTACCCAGAAGTTTTTACTGATGTTGAGACTGATAAATAGTACTTAGTTGTTTTTATTTATCTTGATACTGTTACATTGTACTTAAAAGTTTTTACAAATTTGAGATTGTAGGTAAAATTTTTCTTGGTAGTTTTCATTAATTTTGAGACTGTTAGATAATACTCAGTAATTTTTACTAATTTTGTGGCTGTTACATGGTACTTAGTAGTTTTCATTGATGTTGAGACTGTTACATAGTTCTTATTTCTTTTTAATAATTAATAAGTAAGCCGTTCTTATCTGAAAATAAGAAGTGATCAGTTTTGTTTGTAAGGAGAAAAAGTTTTTGGTTGTTTTATAGGGACTACCAATAAAAGTGATAATGTACCTATACTGAGTTATTATTGAACTACCTTCAAATTATAATTAAACTAGTTTCGATATTCCTATTTGAAAGAAAAGCTATAGGAATTCAAAAAGGAATATGTCTCAATTAAATTAGTGATTAATAAAGATAAATGTAAAAAAACGATAAACTATCAGGAAATTCTGGACTAACTATAAGTATTTATTTTATTTTAGTTTCACTTTCAGTTATCCCGGAAAAATCTGTTTATCTACTTGAAAAGATCGACTTAACTACAAATTGTATCCGTACTAAGAAAAACAAAGTTATCACGAAGTGTCACATCTGTTTCGGTCATAAATATCATTAAGAATTGTAAATATTTAATAATAGCGGTTAATAGATTAAAAAACTCGTTTTTTTTTCAACATAAATATACTTTTAATTTTCTGATAGCACGCGCTAATCAAAAGTTGTGGAGTTGAATTTGAAACCCAAAACCGCAAAAGGGTTGCCCTGAACATTTTACTGAATGCTAGTTGAGTCAGTTTGTGATGGGAGGGACGATATATGATACTTTGGAAATTAGATAAAAAATGTGTAACGATCCAATCTAATATTTCTAGTATTTATCATAACTTGTTTTTATTTAAAGGGTTTAATTTTACGCAAACATACGGCTTACGCAACGTTCTCTCAAATAGTGTCTTATTTTATTGTAGTCATAAGCCTAAAGAAAATTGTTGTTTGGAAACGTTTTGCAATGTTTTTTTGTACTTATACTTTCAAATATTTTTGAAGCATTTTATTTATTTTAAATTTACTTTGTGTTAGATTAAGAGTCATATTTTATCATATTATTTACTATTATTTTCCTCATCAAGATCCTGTAAAGGAATGTTATGTTAATATCGCCGTAAGACACTCATGAGACCTAGTTCTATATGGACGCACTTTCGTTTCGTTATGTAAATTGACGTCACAGCCACGTGATCGGGCATAACCGCGTGAATTTCAAGGCAAATAAATGTAAGGTATTCATATAATTGATTGTATCATGAAGAAAACTTATATTCATGGCAATCTGGTTCTCGAGTGGAGGCTACGCCTCGGCAAAGTAGCGTTACATTAGATTCAAAAGTAATATACTAAAATAGATTTCAGAAAATTAGAATATAACCTATTAGAGTTCTGAGTTTTTTTTTTTAGCTGTGGACCATATGATATAAGCCCCAGGGCTTTTAATCTACACCAGACTGTATGGTGGGGAGCAGGAGATCACCCGGAGAAGTTTTGTGGTTGAGCGCGATTGGGCTTACGAGTTGTTCTGGGAAGAACGTATTGGACTGAATCTACCCGGCACGTGCCGGTAGTGCCCAAAATGGTGAACAAATGAGGGACATTTTACTTACACACGGTTCAAATAGATAAACTTTTATTTTCAAGCGTGTTAATAAAGCAACAACAGTTTTAGCACTAAATCCGGATCCAACTCGGTTCAGGGCGAGATTCGCTTCGTTAGGCATAAATAAAGGTCTAACAAAAACGAGGGCGTTGTAACAGCGCTAAGTAGATTCATTTATCAGAGAATAGCCTTCAAGTTAGGTTTCAGGGGTTGCCAACATTTCTCTTCTTCTTCAAATTTAAGAGTCAAACTCTTGTCGGTGGAGTAACTTCCAATCTTCTCTCCTCTCCGCAAGTGACTTGACCTCTTGATACGACACGACATTGACTTTTTCCTTTATCTGGGTAAAGTAAGTGCGTCTAGGTCTACCTCTGCCTCTCTTTCCTTCCACCTTCCCTTCAATAATGTTCTTAATGAAGCTGTCGTGTTGTAGCAAGTGGCCAATCATCTTCCCTCTCCTTTTTTCTATGGTCTTCAGACGACAACGCTCTTCCGCTACCAGTATCAACATTTAAATCAACAAATTAACGGCTATAGAAGTCCACTGCTGGTCATGGGCCTCCCCCTATCGGGAGATATTATTGCCATACTCTCCACGCTTGGCAAGCGGATTGGCGACCGCAGTGCAAAATATTGCATTCACAAGGAACGGTTCTGCCCTATTCGTGGATGAATTAATCCTTTAGTCGCTTTCTACACTCATGGGTAGAATTGGGGAAAAATTATTCTATTCATATTCATTCATTTGAATGATCTAAAAGAAAATAAATTATTTACAACTTGAGTTAAAAAAAAAACTCGGTTAAGGGAACCCAGTTCAATGTTGGTTTCTGAGCAAGTGTGTTAAATTTGAAAATTCATTGTATTGTTTATAATTTGTGCCGTGTGATGCCGGCTTAGAATAGCATCACCCCATTTCTTTCCCGTGGGAGTCGTAAGAGGCGACGATGGGACTCGAGGGTGTGTATTGCATTTTTAGGCGATGGGCTGACAACCTGTCACTATGGCGATACACAGTTTTCCGAAAGACCCTCAAATGTTTGTCAGACGTGGCGTAAATGTCCGTTTTTTGCGGCCGTTTACGCTCTGCCTACCCTGCAAGGGATAAAGGCGTGATATATGTATGTATGTATGTATGTATTTTGATAAACTGCGTCAAAAATTCCACGCTTAAATACAACTGTGAATGCTAACTATATTGATTTACAAGTCTGTTGTCATTGACAGCTCCTAAAACAAACAATCAAATAAACTCCCGAAATGATAACTATATTTCAAAATAAGTTTTTATAACAAAATGGCCTTGACCCTAAACCACAGATCAGAAATACGATACCGTTTCCCTCTCAACTCGAGTTCTCGTTATAATGCTATCAAATGTCAAAGGTTGTTATCCACTGGCGGGAGATAATCCTACCAAGTGAAGTGACCCTGACCCTCTGAGGGATTGCCAAAAATTACACTGTTTGTAGAGAGTGGAGAAAAAATTGCGGTTATTTGGACTGTAAAAGCTCTTGTATTCTAAAGTGGCTGTAAGGCTTTTATTTACTCGAGAAATCTAGATATTTTTTTAAGCGAATACAGAGGTTTTTATGCTAAGCTTGTTTGTTTAGGAAGGAATCATGTTTATCCTGGAAAAGAAAATACTTTTACGAAGTATTCTGTGTCTCTATTGTTTGGTAGACTATTTGATATGAAACATATTATATTTCCATCTGGTTGCATGGCGTCCAACGCTACGCTTGCCGAGGCGTTGCCTCCACTCGAGAACCCGTTTGCTCCATCGTCTATCGGTTCTACGCCAGCCAGCCCCGTGGCAGTGCTTTGATTTTTATTTTTTTCTCCCGCCCGAGCCGGTTATCTATTAGGATATTACAAAATTGTTATAAAAAAAAGAAAATTGTGTGATACAAATTTCTTTTTTTTACAATGACGGTTCATGACGTCAATAAGTGATATGATAATACTATCCTACATTGAATAAAGAATTTCAATTTCAATTTCAATTACGACAAGCGTAGCGTTGGACGCCCTCCGGCCAGATGAACCGATGGCTGGTAACGACTGGATGGCGAAAACGGGAGATCGAGCCCTATGGCGTACCCTGGGGGAGGCCTACGTCCAGCAGTGGACTGCAATAGGCTGATGATGATGATATTATTTTTATAATTGGCTACTAGTTTGACAAGTCAAATGAGCTATTTTTAAAACGTTTTGAATCAATGTTTTGTTTGAATCTATTGAAATATAACATCATATTTCACTATTTTGGATCGCATCAAAAAACTTACATTTAATCATACTGTTCAACAATCAAATATTTTCTAACTAGCTGTTGCCCGCATAAGTGGTGATAAAAACTATCCTATGTGTTAATCCATGTTACCTTCTATATGTGTGCCAAATTTATCATAATCGGTTCGTAGTTTTTACGTGAAGAAGTAATAAACAAACGAATTAACATACAAACTTTCGCATTTATACAATAGTTTTATTGATAGTCAAGCACGTAATTAGTGTTCCCCTTCCCAATTAAGTTGATTGTCACTTTCCTTTTGTTTTTCCGAAATCTATTTTCTTTGATGTCTATAATCTTTTTACCATCACTCATCAGTTACCCAGATTGATCATTTAGTCCTAGAACATAGAATTATCGGTCCAACTAATTCGGTATGTAAAGCTTAGCTGGAAGACATAAAATAAGAAAATCATTTGGAGATATTTTAGTCTTATTTAAAACATTCTTATATTTAGTAAGAAAACATTAAAGATTACTCGATTACATTAGGAGCAAATCCCAGCACGTCAGTCAACGTTAAATGTCAAATTTATGCAAACAAAGTCTGATTTTTTCCATTTTTTTAACTTTTGTTTTCTTTAACCTTGACTCTGGCAGAATCATCGTCTGAAGGCGATGGAAGCCAAATATTAAAAAAAACGATTTTTACGAATGGAGTTGTTCGTTGCAATTAGTATTCCGAACTTAAATTCCGAAAAAAAATGAGTATTAGTACGCAGAAATATTGAGACCCCTAAACCTCAATTCCTAGCAAAATTCATTGATTTAAAATTGGTAATCTCCGACAGTGAAACAAAACGTAATTTAAAAAGTTACTGCGTCATATCGTAGTCTTTGATCAAATGCTTACCGTGTCATTTATTTTTGACAATTTGCTGTTTTGGAGAGTAGTTAAAATGTTTCACGGCTTCATACGAGTGGTAAGGTCACTCGTTGCAAATCATTTGAAGTCACGGGAAAATTCAAGGTTAGAAAATAGCAAATTTGGGATTGCGCATGATAAAAGGGCCATTGCGTGCGGGATTTCATTTTCGAGTACTTAGGAAATCTAGCTTCAGATGTGAATCTGGGCTGAAAATGTGAATATAATTAATTACATTATAACCTCTGTTCGCGCCAGCGCGCGCCTACACCAACACGTATCGAGAAAGCGACAGTCCACACTGATGTCCATTGATGGGTGATTTCTTGCATTTTATCAAAAAGTCATGGTAAGGAATTGGTTACCAAAAAGTTTTTTTTATTAATGATGGGTTTGCTCTTGACTCTAGTCTGGTAATAGGACAGAGACAGAGTCTTAGATGGAGCGAGCTCACCCAGAAGAAGCATTTTAAGGCACTGGCACTGCGTTTACTTTGTTGATGCAGGCTTTAAATAGTATAAAGTGAATGAGGGATAAATTAATCCAGGGAATTGGTAGCACCGTTCCCTGTGAATAGAATATATTGCACTGAGCTCGTTAATTCGCCTGTCTAGCGTGACATGGCAGTATCCATAATATGTGCCTTTATTTTTATTTATTTTTTATCCCGCCTGTGTCAGTTTTCTATTAGGACATTACAATATTGTTATAAAAAATAGAATATTAGTTATACAAATTTATCTACACATTTGTTTGTTTTTCATCTCCCCGGTACATACAAACATACACATATCACGCCTTTATTCCTTGCGGGGTAGAGATAGCTTTAGCAGCTATAAAAAACGTTCGCTATCGCCACGTCTGACAAACATTTGAGGGCCGTTTCAGAAAAATTGCGTATCACTTAAGCGGCAGGCTGTCGACGGCCGATGTGGCGCAGTGGTAGTGCGACTGCCTGCGACGCAAAGGTTCCGAGTTCGATTCTCGGTGGGACACTCTCAAAGTTGATATTTATCACTTTGTGAATTTTCCTGGTCTGTTTAGGACATTGCAGGGTGAACCAACGGATTGTCCGAAAAGAAATGGTTACGTGCTTTGGAAGGCACGTTAAACCGTCGGTCCCGGTTGCTGTCTATGATTACTTAGGCGGCGGTCGTAACACAACCATGTCAGAGGCCTACTAGTGGTAGTAGGCGGTAGAAAAACTCTGACACCAGGGTTCATCGGGTCTTTGGACGACTCGGTGTCCCACACGAAAAGAGAGAAGAGAGGCAGGCTGTCAGTCTGACCAAAATTACTATACACATGAAACCCGCAATGTACACTGCACTCGCCGCCCGCGTCTCGAGCTTCGCCATTATAATAGTTTCTCGGAACCGTAGTGTATAAATACAAGGCAAAAGTAGGGCGCATTCCCATTGGACGTCGTTTCGGGATGATACGCCGACGGCGAATAGAAATATTATTTTTATACGTGAATCTATCATGGCGGAATCAGCTGATTGATAAGAATAACCTATTGGCCGTTTATTTGCTTTGTTTAAGTTTATACATACTGTTTTGGTGTTTTCTATGTATTTATTTACAAAATAATAGTAGTTTATGCAACTTTCGTATAATGGGAGTCATTAAAATGCGAATTGCCGTGTGATACCGGCTTAGAATAGCAATAGGTACCCCATTTCTTTCCCGTGGACGTCGTAAGTGTCGACGAAGTGACTCGAGGGTGTGTATTGCAATTTTAGGCGATAGGCTGACAACCTGTCATCCCTTAAATGTTTGTCAGACATGCCGTAAATGTCCGTTTATTGTGGCCGTTCACGCTCTACCTACCCCGCAAGGGATAAAAGCGTGATATATGAAACTACACGATAATTTTATCAGTCAGAGCGCTGCCAACTCGATGACTTCACATCATGCAAAGCAAATAAACCTCGCTGATGATGCCATGAGGGGTATTTCAGCTGATGATGATGATGATGTCATCACCTTGGTTAGAGGAAATCTGTTTTCCACTGAAAACAAACTTTGAATGCATGCCCGCTTGGAATAGGATCACCCTATTTTTTCTGTGAGTATCGTAAGAGGCGACTAAGGGACTCGAGTGTGTGTATTGCAATTTACGGCCGTTTGCGCTCTGCCTACCACGCAAGGGATAAAAACGTGATATGTGCCAGTGCTACCAGTAGAATTGAGGTGATTCTATTTTAAGCCGGCATCACATGGCTAACTCGTTGGTATCTTAAAAAAAGAGTCAAATTTCAACAAATCAAAATATCTTGGAAACGAAAACATCCTCCTCACTACCATTGGGACCCCCCCTCGATGAGGCGTGGCTGTGACGTCACAATGATGGACGATTCCTCCGTGACGTCATAAAAATGATGAAAAACCCTCTTTTGCTAATTGGGCGTCTTTATGTGATCGTATTTTAAATCAACGCGCTAATCAGTTATAATCTAAAAAAGGTTTTTATAAGAAATAATAAGACCACTGGACTGCACATGTGATGCCAGTTCAGAATAGCATCATCTCAATTCCGCTCGTGTGTAGAGAAATTTCCTAAAAATTAATTAATCGAATTCCAAAATGGTTCATACATTTTGAGAATGAATCCTTTTATAACTACAAAATTACTCAAAGTAAAGTTTCTGCTCCTGGTAATGTTGATTAATTTCCATTGAAAAACGTACAGTAGTTTTGCGATGCTTTTATTTTTATTTTCATTTGTGACACCGAGTCGACGAATGACCCGATGAACCTTGGTGTGAGAGTTTTTCATCCGCCTACTGCTAGACCTCTGACATAGTTGTGTAACGACCGCTTATACAGTATACCGGGACCTACGGCTTAACGTGTCCTCTGAGACACGAAACCATCTTTCTTACGGACAATCAGATGGTTCAACCTGTAATGTCCTAACCAGATTAGAAACAAATTCACAAAGTGATTATTTCAATAATGATTGCGCCATCGGGAATCGAACCCGGAACCTCTGCGCCGCAAGCATTCGCACTACCACTGCGCCACATCGGCCATCATGATTTTATTAATAAATTCGGACTCAAAACCGACTCTGGCGCCGGTCATGACGTCAGAGTTCTAAATTTGAATATTCCATTGATTGAGACAAGGAGAAAGATGTTCCGTATAAATTCCAGTAATTTGCGAGACTTTTAAACAAATATAAATTGGAAATATATTAAGTATATTGGATCGGAATTGGATTGAATTAAATGTTTCGGTTGTACTACGTATACTAGTAGTTTCACTTGTTGCTACACGTTTTCCTGTGGGAATGACATAAGTAATTTTCGTGGTAAAAACCATGTAATTGTTGTACGTAGGTATTGTTGTTGTTTAATCAACAGACGGTGGAGTAAGCGGGTTCTGGAGTGGAGGCCATGCCTCGGCAAGCGTAGCGTTGGACGACCTCCATCCAGATAGACCGATGACTTAAAATGGCGGATGTTAGCGACTGGATGGCGAAAACGAGAGATCGTGCCCTATGGCATACCCTAGGGGAGGCCTACGTCCAGCAGTGAACTGCAATAGGCTGATGTATGTATGCTCGTAAAAACGGTAGGTAAAAAAACAAGTCCCAGTCCCACGCATGTGAAAGGATGAAACTTTGATCCGGCCGGTGGACGAAATGAACAAGCCTTTGAAAAGTTCCCGGGTTTAGTTTCAGATGCCGATTTTTGCTTAGTATTTTTTGTACCGGGCCGGGCGTTTTTCCTTTAACTGTGTTTCAGGAATTTCAAGCGGAAAATTGTGATGTTTTTCGTATGCGTATCACTACATCGTACATACCTACGACATAAAAACAAAATAGTTATTCAATCAAGTCTGTACATTGAAAAGTTTGACAAAAGCATTTTTGCTTCTAATTTCGTTCAAGTTATAGATCTCAAAACAATAGCTGTTTTTTATCTGTTTGTCCAAATTTCATGCAAGATTTACAGAACGTATTTCTACCAAAATTTGTATGATGACAGCTTGATACTCGGGTCAACAAATAGTATAATTTTTACTTCAGGAAAATCTCTTATTCCCACAAGAAACCACAGCAACTGATTCAGCGAAGTTCATATTTTTTTTATGCATTTTAATCTCTACAATAATATGTGGGGTATTTTTTAAATAGATCTTGTATAACTAAGAGAAGATTTCCTATAAACACTGTCAGTTAATACTTTCTCTATCGAAATATAATAATACCCTTTTAAAGAGGAATATATTACTGTGCATGTTTGCTGGATCGATGGTTTGCACAATTATTACTCATCACAATAAAACAACAAAGATACGTTGGAATTATAAAATCCAAAAATAAACACATCTTAAATCCGTGTAAAATTGTTTTACGCAGTTTTGTTTTTCATGCGATTTAATTAAAATAATTCAAACATTCCGACATTTCGCAACCGAGCAATACGCAGATTTGTTTATTTCGACACTGTAAATATTAAACACGAAATGAACTCTTTTGAGAATACTTAATTAAAACAGCCAGTGTCTGATTTTGCAGTTCCATGCAGAAATAGAGTCGTAGCAAAAACTGTTCGAAATTTAACAACATTTTAGATACCATCAATTCACGACATTAATTATGCACAACACGATTACGCGCAAAAATGTTTTGTACAACACAGTCATTTTTGGACCGTCTTCAATAAATAGACCGGTTAAATAATGTACAAGGGTGTATAAGAATTCAAACAAAATAACGTCATGGTAAATGAAGTGATATACTAGAGTTGGCTATAGTCGACTTATCGATTCATTATTTGAACATGAAATATGAGATAACCCGTGGAGGGGGGGATGGGGAAGAAGGCGCACTTAAATACATTTGTCGCATTAGGTAAGGTTAGGTTAAGGTAAAAAAAGTGAGTGACCAAGCCGCAATCAGAAAATATAAAATGATTTTTAAAAAAGACGATTAAGTTATTTATGTGTGCAAAATTATCGATCGAGTCACATCACTACTAGCAAATTTCAGAATTATCGCGTGATGTCTTCGATGATTGTGTCGTGCATGCTCGGGGTGCAAATTGTTGGTATAAGGGTGTTACCGGAGACATTGGTTTGATGTCCTTGCCACTGTCGTGCACGCTTGGGTTGTACAGAACTGTGTCGGCCATGAATATGCTGTGCAAAATACTGTCGTACAATATTTTAGGGACTTAAAATTTACCTCGCAATTCACTACTCGAACAATATTTTGCGTGAAAGTTGGTTCTGGGTAATTTTTAAAACCCTTTATAGAACCCATTTTAGGGCAACATATTTTGAGCTCGATGAAACTACCAGATTATCCTAAAGGAATTCCTCAAAATATTTATTTTGGTTTCTAACATAGAAAAGTTTAGCATTTTAACCCCAATAATTGTTTTATCTCCATCTCATACCTGGTTTGTAGATAAAGTTAATAATTTTGACATAATTTCGAGCCTTCTCTGTCTAAGACATACAAACTTACACACATTTATTACACTTTTATCCCTTGCGGGGTAGGCAGAGCGTAAACGGCCGCAAAAAACGGACGTTTACGCCACGTCTGACAAACATTTGAGGGTCATTCGGAAAATTGTGTATCGCCATAGTGACAGGTTGTCAGCCCATCCCAAAAAATTGCAATACACATCCTCGAGTCCCTTCGTCACCTTTTACGACACCCACGGAAAAAGGAATGGGGTGATGATATTCTAAGCCGGCATCACACAGCATCTGTCTAAGAGATAGCTGTTAATGTAGTTTACTTCTATACTTATATTATCCTAGAACAAACTACTGACTGGTTTCGTTCGACCCTTAATCCGAGATTTGAGAAGAAAGTCATACTTTTATCACAATCCTTTCGAAGTGTCTGAATGATACATTTTGGGACTGAACTATTATAATGTGTAACAAGCTTAAAGAAGGTCGAAGTACTTAAGAAACTGAACAACCATTCCCCATGAAACAAATTATTTTGAAAAATTGGATCACATACAAAATATCCCATCAAGAGGGTAATTAACTATGGTAGCTCCAATGTTTTTCATATTTCAAACTACGTGCCATGAGAAAAGTAACTTAACTTGTTTTAATCCTAAAATAGATGAAATCAATCAAAGCCAACGCAAACAAGGATGTGTGAAGTGAAGAACATTTTGATGACTTAAAAAAAGGCACCTTCAAAGGCGTAAAAAAAACGTAATGGGTGTTTTTTAGTCAACATTTCTCTTAATGATGATGACACAAGACGAGGGAAGACTTTTGCGTGAGACTTTCATATTTTGACCTCGTTTTTTATTTATTTAGAAAAAAAAGTTAGTTCATATTTGATATAGACTGGCCTGATGGCGCTGTGGATTGGACCCATGCCTGCTAACCTGAGGGTCGTGGGTTCGATCCCCACAAAGCACAAGTATTTGTTAGTTACTTTTCGAATATTTTGGTTGTATAATATTATGTAGTTATTTAAAAACAAACTTTATGTAATTATATCACCTATCTAGTTCCCATAGTACAAGCTTAGCTAAGATGGCGCTGTGTGAAATTTCCAAGATATTTTTGTCATTAAAATCATGAAATAGCAAATGATAAACATTTCATTATAATAGTTTTAATGGTAGCGGTGGCATACAGATTTTTTTAGTTGTTAATAAACAGCTGATGATGTAATTCGTTTAAATATAAGGTGTAAAAAAATTAACTAAGAATATTTTAAGGGGTGAACCAGTACGTGAAACTGAACAACTTTCCCCAAGGAACATAACAAATTGTTATAAAAAAAAGAAAATTGTGTGATACAAATTTCTTTTTTTTACAATGACGGTTCATGACGTCAATAAGTGATATGATAATACTATCCTACATTGAATAAAGAATTTCAATTTCAATTTCAAATTTCAATTTCAATTTCAACATAGGTCGAAATATGAAAAAATAATTTGACCCTCCCTTAATTAGTGTGTTACCCGGCCGGAATAATTTGTATGGGAGGGCCAATTTTTTTTTCATATTTCGACCTATGTTCCTTGGGGAAAGTTGTTCAGTTTCACGTACTGGTTCACCCCTTAAAATATTCTTGGTTAATTTTTTTACACCATGTATAATATAATATTGCCGTGTAATGCCAGTTTAGAATAGCATCACCCAAATACAACCCATGTGTGTCGTAAAGAGCAACTGAGGCATTAATTCATCCAGGGAATGGACAGCAGCGTTCCCTGTGAAAGCAATATATTGCACTGCGCAGTGAGTATGGCAATTCCTCACAACACGGGAAGGCCGTTGTTCAACATTGTTGTGGTTGTTAAAGTAAATTCAAAAAAAGGAATTTCGTGATCGGTATTTGAACCTGGGACTTGCTACACAGTTCGCAGGCCTGTTGTTGCTGTTAGTAAATGATGCCGTTTATTCAATCAATGAATAAATTATTTAATTGAATAAATTTACATTAGAATGTTATTTTTATACATTTGACATATAAAATTTATAATTTTATCAATAAATTGATTTATTTATTTTTATTTATTTAACTTTATGCAATTAATTTACATGGGCGGCCTTAATGCCGAGGGCATTATCTACCAGTCTACCTTAGGGCATGGGAAATGGGCGAGGCAGTATAAATATCTGTTTACTGAATCTAGTTTAAACTCAAAAAGGTATTTTAGTGATCGGGATTTGAACCTGGCACCCGCTGCACAGTACACATACTCACAACCTTCAGTCTAACTATGTGGATTTATCTACGTACACACTATTCAGTTCTGGAGTGTAGGGTCTTGTATACAAATTAAACTATGCATTAGAGTAACTTCTCGTATATTGTAGTAAGAAACAAGTAAAATCACATTACGCAAATTGGTCACAGGACGCGGGAAAACGCGCACACAAGTTGTCAGTTTGACAGCACGCGTTCAGAAATATAACAGTTTCCTCCCTCACTAAAACACAATTCTATATTCCTTATAGCTTACTTAGTTTATAATTATAAAGAAAATAAAACAAAGATAATCCTACAAGTTAATACAGAGTGTAGCAGATAAAAAACTATCCAGCAAGATAAGTGTCAGACATAGAAAACAAGCCAACAAGTTAACACAGAGTGTTAAATAAAATAGACCACCAAACAAGTAATTTCGAAACTAAATTAAACATAAAAATACTGTAACATTATTATTAAATTTAAATAAATTACAAATCAAGTCGCACCACTGGTTTCGGTATTCTTTTACTCCTGCGTAGTAAAGGTGTTTGTAACTCATTGTTAGGCAAATGTGAAACAGAAGGTTCAGATACAAGTGGTGTTGTGATATTTTTGGGTGTCGATGGTACATCATCAATATCATCATACTTCAGTGAACTTTCTCCTGTTCCATCATGTGGCGTAGGGGAGCTACTTGAAGGAGTAGAAAATAACACTGGCGCAGCTGAACCACTTGCAGGGGTAGAAGGGTTCATTGGTATTGAATCAGGGCTTAAAGTATGCAGGTCATTATAGTCCAAGTCATGGCTATTTTCGTAGTTACCAGGAGTTTTGTTACCAACACTACGCAGTTGATCGATGTGTCGACGCCACAGCAAACCATTATCCAATCTTATTAAATAGTGCAATGTCCCAAGTACCTGCTCTATATTACCTAACTTCCATTTCCCTTCCCCATGATAATTTCGAGCGACTACTCTTTCACCAGGCAGTAATTTCCGCACACGAGTCACTCTTACAGCTCCCCGCGGCAGTACAGCGTCATCATTTGAGTGGTTTTGTGTTTTATTCTTGTTAGGACATAGTAAGGAAAATCGCGATTTTGGTTGGTACGTAAACATCATTTCCGCAGGAGATTGACCAGTAGCAGGGTGAGGAGTGATACGATATTGAAATAGTATCTCATTTAGTTTTGTCTGCAAATTAGATTTGTTTGTTTGTAAGCAACGAAGTTTATTTTTGAAAGTTTGGACATATCGCTCTACTTGTCCATTTGTAGCAGGATTGTATGGAGCCGAACGCGTATGTATGATGCCATTTCTTTTTAAATATTCTGAGAATTTAGGGTTAACAAATTGTGCTCCATTGTCACTATTCAGGAGTTGAGGATACCCAAACGTACTGAATATTTTATCTAGAACCTCAATAGTAGAGTCAGTGTCAATTTTGTTTAAAATGTGAATTTCAGGCCATTTTGTAAATGCATCAATTAAAAGCAGAAAATACACGTTTTGAAATTTTCCTGCAAAATCTATGTGAACCCTTTCAAATGGTTTGGACGGGTATTCCCATGTATGTTTTTGAGCTACTGATGGCGGTGAATTAAGATGTAGAGCACATTCTAAACAATTTTTTGCTAAATCTTTTATATCTTTATCAATTCCTGGCCACCAACAGTAGCTTCGTGCCAAAGCAAGCATTCGGTTCATACCAAAATGGCAAGAGTGTAAATCTTTTAAAATGGTCCCTCTCAGACAAGTCGGTACAACAACCCGTGAACCCCTCATTAGGCAATTTTCAAGCATAGAAAATTCCGTCTGATCTATTCCAAACCTATCACTGTGGGCAACTTTCTTTCCCCTTAATATCCCTGTAATTAATGGCTTTAAACAGTCATCATCTTCAGTTGCAGCAGCAATGTCTTTTACAGTGACTGGCAGGACCCCAATCATTGCAATTAAAAATACATCTGACTCTTCCACCGAAGTTGATTCTTCTGCAATTGGTAGACGAGAAAATGCATCTGCATTAGCATTGTCTTTGGAGGTTTTGTATTTGATGTCATACTGAAAACCCTGTAAAAAAATTGCATAATGTTGCATGCGTGCAGCTGACAGATGTGGCAACGCTTTTGAAGGAGAAAAGATTTGTACTAAGGGCTTATGATCAGTATATAGGGTGAACTTTCTGCCATAGAGATACTGAAAGAAGCGCTTAACTCCAAACACAATGGCATAAGCTTCTTTGTCAATTTGTGCCCATTTACGTTGGGATGCATTCAATGTCTGAGAAGCATAATGTATGGGGCGCTCAGTCCCATCAGGCATGACATGTGACAGCACAGCTCCGACTCCTGTGGGCGAAGCATCAACAGCTAAGATGACAGGTAAGTCAGGTGAGTAATGAGCCAAAACCGTATCAGACAGCATTTGTTTTTTTATAGTTTGTAAAGCTTTATCACATTTTGCAGACCAGTTCCACACAGTTCCTTTTCGCAGTAGCTCATGCAATGGCTCCAAGGTATCACTAAGATTAGGCAGGAATCTTCCATAGTAGTTTACAAGCCCGAGAAGTGCTTGTAACTCAGACACATTAGATGGATTAAGAGCCTCTACCACCGCTTTTACTTTGCTATCGACTTTATGTATACCCTCTCTACTTATTTTGTACCCACAGTACTCAATCTGGTCTTTCATGAATTCGGATTTTTGCAAATTAATTTTTAAGCCATATTCAGACAGTCTAGCAAAAACCTGATCGAGTCTGTTGATATGTTCTGCATCATTAGGAGCAGTAACCCGGATATCATCAATAAAACAATGTACGCCCGTTATGCCTCTTAGTATGCTTTCAATTTTTCTCTGCCACTTAGCAGGAGCGCAGTTCAGTCCAAACATTAAACGTGTACATTTGTATAATCCTTTATGTGTATTAAGAGTTAACAAATGTTGATCCTCATCTCTTACTTTCCAATTTAGGTAAGCATTACGCAAGTCAATTTTTGAATATTTGTCACCGCCTGCTAAGCCATTGAACAATTCTTCTGAAGTAGGCAGGGGGTGTTCGTCCACCAGTAAGTTTTGATTTAATGATATTTTGTAGTCACCGCATATCCTAATTTTTCCGCAAGGCTTTACCACTGGAACAATGGGGGTCGCCCATTCACTATAATCAACTTTTACTAAAACTCCATCTCGTACTAAATTGTCAATCTCCTGTTCTACTCGTTCTTTAAGTGCGAAAGGTACTGGTCTAGCACGAAAAAATACCGGTTTAGCATCTGGTTTAACATGCAAAGCAACAGGGTCCCCTTTTACTTCTCCAACATTTTTGCCATCAAACAAGGCGCTGTACCTCGCGAAAAGTGAATGTAAGTGAGATGTATGCGAAATATTACCTGAAGACACCTGGTTTACATGTTTCAAAGTATCCCTGAAGCTCTTAAAACAATCAAACTTGTTAATCCACTCCCTTCCCAAAAGGGGGTGCTGACTCCCTGATATTACATATAGCTTTACTCTCTGGGTTTCCTGGCCAATGGTTGCTGTGACATCGGCGACACCTAAAACATTCAAGAATTGGTTAGAATATGTACATAGTTTTACTTTAGTTGGCATTATTATGTTTTTGTCATTAAATATTTTCTTAAAATCTTTTTCATTAATAATTGATACCGCCGAGCCACTATCAAAATCCATTTGTACCTCAACATCATTGATACTTGTATTGATCCAATATTTTTCAGTAGAACCTATGTCACAGTTGTTTACATAGTATACCTCTTCATCATTCTCATCAGAACCATCTTCTATTCCCACAGCATTCACTTTCTTCATTTTTAGGCACATGCGTTTGATATGTCCTGTTTTCCGGCAGAAATTACAAGTAACATTTCTCATTCCGCACTTGTTTGCATAGTGTGCCCCGCCACAGCGATAGCACTCGACAGATCCAGGGTTAGGTGACTTTGTAGCATTGGTTTTCTTCCTAAGAGTCTGTATGGCCTGTACGTCCTTTGTGTGTGCACCCTCTGCTGAAGCACTTTCCATGCCTGCCGCTATCTCTAGTGCTTTTTCAAGTGTTAGGCCACTTACTTCTAACAGCCTGTCCTTAATCCTCTGAGATCTTATCCCACAAACTAGTTGGTTCCTCAATGCCGTGTTCAAGAATGATCCAAAATTGCATGTAGTGGCCATTTTTCTCAGAATAGCCATGTATTCTTTTACGGATTCACCTTCCATTTGGTGCCTGTGGTGAAATTTGAAATATTCAGCAATCTCGAGTGGGGTTGGATCTAGGTGCGTTTCCAGTGTTACAACATTTGATGCGTAAGTAGACTGCTCGGGTTTGTTAGGTGAAATCAAGTCACAAAGCGTCTCATACAAATCTGCACCTATGTAATGTAAAAAGTAAGCGTTCTTCGTAACGGCGTCAGTCACTTTATAAATCGAAAGAGCACTTTCAAACCTCTGCACCCAGCGCTTAAATTTGTTCTTGGCATCGTAAAATTCAATGAAATTAGCCGGTAAGCTGGGGCCGCCGCCGCCTTTGTTCCCGTCGTCGTTACCCATTTTCCTGCGTAGATTCGATCGTCGCCAATATTCAGTTCTGGAGTGTAGGGTCTTGTATACAAATTAAACTATGCATTAGAGTAACTTCTCGTATATTGTAGTAAGAAACAAGTAAAATCACATTACGCAAATTGGTCACAGGACGCGGGAAAACGCGCACACAAGTTGTCAGTTTGACAGCACGCGTTCAGAAATATAACACACACAGAGAAGTTTGGATCTACACGTCTCGTTTCAGCAAACCCAAGAGCAAAGTAAATACGAGAGATAATGTTCCCGTAATTTTGTTCCTGTGTGTAATTAATTAACCCTTCACCTGACGGAAGCACTCATTATGTATCTTTGCAAAAAGTATTTATGTATAAGATCGTATTTAATTTAGTGAAAATATTTTTAGGGTGAGCTTTACTTGTAAAACTGAACAACTTTTATCCAAGTAATATACGTCGGAAAGGACAAAAAAATGGCTCTCCCATGTATAGTGACGCATATTAAACTATTTAGTATAGGAAGACCAATTATTATTTTCATATTTCGAAAAAAATTACCTATTAAGAAAAGTAAATCTGTTTTACGATAAGAACACCTACTTATAAAATATTTGCACTGTGTTTAATAGGACCTTATATAAAGCCGGCTTAGAATAGCATCACCCCATTTCTTTCCCACAGGAGTCATAAAAGGCGACTAAGGGGCTCGAGAGTTTCGTATGTTTATAATTCTAGGCGACAGGTTGACAATCTGACTCTATAGTAATATACCATTTGGCCTAAAACAGCACTCAAATGTTTGTCAAATGTGGCGGTAACGACTCTGCCTACCCTGCAAGGGATAAATATGTGATATGTGTATGTATTTAAGTATTGTTATTTGTAATTTTTATGGTGTCCATTCGATGTTATACATGGTGTAAAAAAATTCGCTGAGAATATTTTAAGGGGTGAACCAGTACGTGAAACTGAACAACTTTTCCCAAGGAACATAGGTCGAAATATGAAAAAAAAATTGGCCCTCCCATACAAATTATCCCGGCCGGGTAACACACTAAGTATGGGAAGGTCAAATTATATTTTCATATTTCGACCTATGTTCCTTGGGGAAAGTTGTTTAGTTTCACGTACTGGTTCACTCCTTAAAATATTCTCAGCACATTTTTTTACACCTTATATATATTTAGAACTCTTTGAAGTTAATTAATCATTATATTACCTTGGTAGTAGGTACATGTCAGAGGCCTACTACTATTATTAGGCGATTGAAAAACTCTGACACCAGGGTTCCTTGGGTCGTTTGTCGACTCGGTGTCCCACACGAAAAGTAAAAGAGGAAGAAGTAGGTACATACAAGGAGTAACAAAAGTGGTATAACAAGCTGGAAAGAGGTCAACTTACTTATGAAACTGAACAACTTTCCCATGGAAGATGGATCAAAATATTTAAAGAAAATTAGAGTTCCCATACTAAATTAATCAGCTGATCAGCAATGTATGGGAGGTCCAATTTGTTAATATTTCGAGCTAAGTTCCATGGGGAAACTTGTTCAGTTTCATAAGTACTTTGCTTTCAGCTTGTTATGCTCTTTATATTACTCCTTATATTACTAACGAGATTATAACTTCATTTTAAAATAAAAGCTAAAGTAGGTACCAATTTTTATAAATACGACATCGACGATATGACATAAACTAAATTGATTTTTAAAAATAAATGGGCTAATTGAAAAATGTCTTATAATTAATAAGCAGATATTTACATTATCACGTAATTATTAATTAAGTAAAAATACTGTTGATTAATTATTAAGGCCCTGACCTAAAATGGATACTGAACTGAATATGCTGTTAAGTTGAAACGTAAAGAAATTATAAACAAGGCTCAAGTACTCGAGTACTCAAGGGTAACATATGGATTGCAATTTAAGGCGATGGGTTGACAACCTGTCATTTTCATGATACACTATTTTCTGAACGACCGTGGCGTGTAGATTTGTTTACGCTCTACCTACCCCGCAATGAATAAAGGCGTGACATGTCACCTTTTTTCGAAATAAATTATCTTTATGTTTTAGTTTGTGTTTTAATAAATAACCATAGACTTTTGCAAATGCATTTTAGCACATTTATGAATATTAACTTTTAATACGGAAATAAGTTAATATTAGACAAGACAGATGTCAGTTACGAAAATTGTGATATTTTTTCTAACTTTGGCAAAGCATTTACAAAGTCAATTTTTTATTGTACTAATGGAGATATTGTAAATATTGTTCTTAACGATTTTGAGGTTTTTCTTGAAATCGACCATTTTATAAAATGTACCATAATTATTTGCCGTGTGATGCCGGCTTAGAATTTGCCGTGTGATACCGGCTTAGAATGGCATCACCCCATTTCTTTCCCGTGGGAGTCGAAAGAGGCGACTAAGGGACTCGAGGATGTGTATTGCAATTTTAGGCGATGGGCTGACAACCTGTCTCTATGGAGATACACAATTTTCCGAATGACCCTCAAGTATGTCAGACGTCTCGTAAATGTACCTTTTATTGCGGCCGTTTACGCTCTGCCTACCCCGCAAGGGATAATAGGCGTGATATGTGTACCATAATGATAAATCGAGAAACAAAAAAGCAAAATGAAGCAATAAACGTACCACTTACTGTGTTTTAGCTTTGGACATACAAAATTTAAATAAGTACCAGATAAACAGAGCCAAAGTTAAAATGTTCATAATTTTCTAACAGAAATTAGAAGCGGGCGGACTTATGAATTTTACATTAAGAATTCCTTCTAAATGGAAGATGAGACAATTATGAGTCTCGAAATGTATTTACAAGAATATTAAAAGCTAAGAAAATTTGATAAAAACGGATAATTTCGGGATCTGTTGTCGCATCTGTTTCAATTCTAGAAATTTCACTCTGTATCAACAAAGTAATCACACAAATGTTACTAATTAGAGATAAGTATAATAATGATAAGTAAGTAAGTATTTGCTTTTTGAAAACCTTTATGTTGGTTGCTATTCAAATAACAAAAGTTTAATTTAATTTAGATTCATTAAAACTGCCTCGAGGCAAATTTTTGTTATTTTAGCCAAAAAGCTTCTTAAATTTTAGCGCATATTTTACTTACAAAAGACAGTCGCAATAAATTTTACAACCAAAGTAGGGAATATGTGAGGTTCCATGTCCACAACCGCAGAATTTTACCCTTTATCCGAGACACGTGGTCGTGTATATTCCACTTTTCCTCACTAATATTTTATGTTAAATATGAAAAAAAAATTCATTGAATTCTTGTACATTCAAAAGCAACCAAATTTTACTCAGGTCAAATTAAAGTGGTTGTTCGAGGTTGGCTCTATCAAAAGCTAATATAGTATGATACATTTCACGGTTTATTCGAGGTGATGTTGTAAACTAATGGACTAAAATATCTCTGAGATATCTAATGCTTTGCAAAATTCCTTTTCTAATATCACATTCAGTTCAACGGTAATATTCTTAATGGCCATAAATGAATATTCAATACGAAAATCAAAATTTACGATCCTTTGCGCGTCAGAAAAAGTTATCGCTGAAGTCGGTTTGGCAGAAATTATGATAAATGCCTTTGCCTATAAGGGAAGAATAATTAGAGAACTTATACAATTGACATGAGGGGAGCGCGATAAGATATGATAATGTTATTCATAGTTATTTGTCAAACGTTCACGAAAATTGCTCAAACGATAGAACCTTAAAGGGAAACGAAAATTTTGAGACTAAATTGTATAAAATTACAAAGCTTTTGAAACCACAGAAGTGTCTTGGAGGATGTGAACAAAATAATATAACAAAATTACAGCTTACGATTCGGCGTCCAGTGCTTTATAATAAGCAGTTACTGTTACATCCCATTACACATCGTCACCAAATCAGATATTACATCACAAACAAAAAATAAAACTGGCCGTTTTCACACAGAAAAAAACAAACACTTTCGAAATTCGAATCAAGAGCGATGACGTTTCCAAATAGGGTAATCGTGGTAGATACTGACACTGATAATTCGGACTCTCGAATTGTCGAAGTCGGGAGGTCGCGCGAAAGGGCACGCTACACCCACGGGCGCGCTCTACCGCGGCTGGTACACAACTGGCGTTTCACCCGGCCGGCTATCTTTGTGTGGGTGTAGTGTGTTACACGGGGGTGGTTTCGCGCCTGTGTGCGAGCTCTTCAGGTCACCAGAATTCGGTAAGACAAGCGCTGTAAAGTGCCATGCCCTAAATTCAGTGGAGCTTTCTTTTTTTTTAAAGTTTTCCGATAAGTTGAATTGAGCTTTTTACTGTGCAGGTGATTGGAGTTTTTATACGGGAAAGGAAATCAAGACTTTCAGCGTAATAATACTTTCATTGTTATACGAAGTTTTATTACGGAAAATATTATTGGCAAAGAAATTGTATAGATAAGAGCTGAACGCGTATCTAAAGTTATTTTTATTAGGTATTCTTTTAAGCGCGGGCTCAATAATCGTCCATTTTTTGCGGTAAGACCCATTTGCTAGAAAATGACTCAACATTTTAGGTTTGAAGTTTTACAAACACCCGGTGACGCCTAAAGCGGTAATATTATAATAGTCCTAACATTAATAATAGTCTTGCTATAGTCTGTACGTTTAGGTATTTATCTTTTTGTAAACAAATGAAAGTAGGTGTTTTAGTGTCAAAATTTCTACGTACTACAGAGTTTAATATTTTTTCAACAACATGGACCATTTCCTTATCAACGATTCTTAAAAAAACAGCAGTAGTTGTTATTTAACGCTGTTAAATACTATCAAAAGAAAAGAATTACAACATATTCTTATTAAGGGCGGGCCGTGAGAAAAATGGGTATTTTTGGATGCACGCAATTGTGTTGGTGAATACGATAAACACTTTATTTTTATGTATAATGATTTTACATTATATTATCTAGATTTTTGTCGCAGGAAAACACGATTAAAGAAAGTTTGCTCGATAGGTTTATTTTTCAAAGTTTAGTCTATTTTCACACTTTTTTGCGTTTTGTATAGCAATCTTAAGAACATAACACATTATTTTTTGCGAATACGATACGTCTTGTAAATTACTAGATTCTTGTCGTTCAGTTTTTTGATTACCTACTTGTTTATGTGGCGAGAAATTTCCAAAACATTGAAAAATTGGCTAACTATGGTGATTCCGCTCTGTTCTCACACACGGGATTTGCCATTAGTGGGAAAGGGACGTTTAAAAGTTCGAGGCAGGCCCTTAAGCAAAAATTTATGCACTTAAAACACTCAATGACTTCAAACGAAAACTATTACTTATTATAAAACACCTGCTCGAGCCAACATTACGTGACTAAACTAGAAAAGTTGGTGCTTTTGTTCGTAATGAGTTTAATATATTTCCAACAAATGGAGTAGGTAATATCTAATCAACGAATCATACAAATCAGTAAATGTTGATAAACAGGCTGCAAGGGACAGACCTCCAAATGCTAAAAGTTGGCATTCAGACCATGAAACTGAACAACTTTCCCCTAGAATCATATGTCAGGAAACAAAAAATAAATTCTACCCCTATACAAAATCACGATAAGCTGACTGCATTAGTACTCGTAAATGGGAAGTCACATTTTTTAATGTTTCCTGGAATATTTTCTTATGAGAAATTGTTCAGTTACATGGTCTTAATGCACCCTATTAGTATTCGGAGGGCTGTCCCTTACACATTGTATAATGCCGCCAAAACGATCACGAGAAATAATATAAACAAATTCCTATTGAGAAAAAAATATATGAACTCAAAACGTAAACTGTGAATTATAAAACACCTGCTCGAGCCAATATAACGCGGCTAAATGAAAAAGGTCAGTTTTTTGTATAGATAGTTACCTGTATTATGCATCACATTTTTTCTTCTATTCGTGTGGGACACCGAATCGACGAACGACCCGAAGAGCCCTGGTGTCAGAGTTTACTCCACCGCCTCTTTCTACTAGTAGGCCTCTGACATGGTTGTGTAAAGAAGGAGAAGAATTGTTTTATGCATTACACTAATATTTGGTCGAATAACAAATCTGAAAAAAAAGTACCTACATGTACAGACTATAGGTATGAAGTGTTTGAGATTCTTTGCAACAGAATTAAACTATTTCAAAAGCATATAATTATACAATGTAGGTAGATCTATGTCGTGCCGTTTGATGTCGGCTTAGAAAAGCATCACCCCATTTCTTTCCCGTGGGTGTCGTCAGAGGCGACTAAGGGGCTCAAGGGTTACAATCTTACAATATTATGTGTATTGAAATTTTAGGCGATAAGCTGACAACCTATCACTAGGGCAATACCAAATCTTACGAATGACTTAAAAGTTTGTCGGGCGTGGCGGAAATTTTCGTTATTACGACCGTTTACTCTCTGCCTACCCCGCAAGAAATATAAGCGTGATATATGTATTTATATAAGTAGGTAGACCTGTAGAACTTATTTTTAATCTAAATTCAATGAACTGTCATTAAAAGCCAACTGCAATAATGTAGCAAAAACCTCGTACGTACGTACATGGCCTAAGTAACATCCATCAGACATAACCAGCTCAAAGATACACCTAATTATCTACGTCTTGATAAAGGAGCCAAGGTCTTCCTAAATTGGTTGATCTAGTCATAGACAATGTACCAATTTAAAAAGAGCTTTGATTTCAAGAAGTTTTTATCGGATCTGCGGGTCTTTGCAAAGTGGTTGGCGTATTGCCAAAACCTGGATAGATTTAGTACACCTCCGTGCGGTAGATTCTTCATATAGTTGAGGTTTTTTTTTATTTTTGTAGCTTTTAAAAGTAGTTTCGTTTGGTTTTCTGGTACTGTTTAGTTTTTTTTTCTCATTGTGAACACTGAACGAACAGGTATTTAACTATGAAGGCGAAATGAGAACTTTTGGCTCTGTTTAAGTTTATTTTGCTTGTAAACGTAAATAAGCGTTTTCATACGATATTAAATTAAAATTTTATTTTCAAGTTTTTTCAAGTCAAAATGTAGGCAAATTAAGACAAAATTAAGAATTTCTTGTTATGAAACTACAGGCTACAAGTCTATAGGTGAATTTCTTAGTACATTGCGTAGCCGGTTAATATTCCTGGTATCATAATGGCTAACGAACTATATACGCAATACATACTTACATAAATCACGCCTATATCCCATATCCCGTAGGCAGAGCATTAACGGACGTAAAACGGATATGAACACTCGTCTTACAAAAGTAATCAATCAGATAACTGTGTATCACTATAGTGACAGGTTGTCAGCCCATCGCCTTAAACTGCAATACACGTTAAGATGTGTCCCTCGAGTCCCTTAGTCGCCTCTTACGACACCAATGGGCAAGAAATGGGGTGATGCTATTCTAAGCCGGCATGACACGACAAACGACTACTTAATGAACATCGAAATACACCTGTAGACCTGTAGCCTGTAGTTTGATAATATCGGGCACAGGGGGCGTATTCCGCTATTTGAAAATCGTCTTAGTTGTGTTTCAATAGAGTGTCAGATAGATTGTTTACTGTATAGAAAATGGCATAAGAATGACAGTTGAGTTTCAATAAAGTGTCAGTTAGATTGTTTACAGTATAGAAAATGGCATTAGAATGACAGTTGAGTTTCACTAGAGTGTCTGATAGATTGTTTACAGTATAGAAAATCGCATAAGAATGACAGTTGAGTTTCAATAGAGTGTCAGTTAGATTGTTAATAGTATTGCAAATGGCATTAGAATGACAGTTGAGTTTCAATAGTGTCAGTTAGATTGTTGACAGTATAGAAAATGGCAGTAGAATGACAGATGAGTTTCAATAGAGTGTCAGTTAGAATGTTGACAGTATAGAAAATTGGAGTAGAATGACAGTTGAGTTTCAATAGAGTGTCAGTTAGATTGTTGACATTATAGAAAATGGCAGTAGAATGACAGTTGAGTTTCAAAAGAGTGCCAGTTAGATTGTTTACAGTATAGTTAATTGCAGTAGAATGACAGATGAGTTTCGATGGCATGAAAATAAGAGAATCGGGGCCCAGATCATATTAATTTTAAGAGAAATTGGCTCATATTATACATACACTTATATACATACACATATCACGCCTATAATCCTTTGCGGGGTAGGCAGAGCGTAAATGGCCGCAAAAAACGGTTATCTACGCCACGTCTGACAAATATTTGAGGGTTATTCGAAAAATTGTGTATCGCCATAGTGACAGGGTGTCAGCCCATCGCCTAAGATTACTATACACACCCTCGAGTCCCTTAGTCGCCTCTCACGACTCCCACGGGAAAGAAATGGAGTGATGCTATTCTAAGCCGGCATCACACGGCATATCACAGACCAATATACTGCGCGCGCCCCTAAGGCTAAAGGTAACAGTGAATGACATTCCGTTGATCTGTGGCTCATATGCACCCTTAAAGGGCGGGGCACACCGGCTCCGTATCCGTTCCGTATCCAGCTCTCGTCCGTAGTCACGCACGAACTTATGACGTTGTAATGTATGGGACTGTATGAGATACGGCACACTGCACACCATGCAGCACGGAACGGATACGCAACGCAAGCGGTGTGCCGTATCTCATACAGTCCCATATATTACAACGTCATAAGTTCGTGCGTGACTACGGACGAGAGCTGGATACGGAACGGATACGGAGCCGGTGTGCCCCGCTCTTAATAGTTTATATTGCACTAGACTGCCACTCATTTTCCCGTGGTTATAGTTTTTTTCCCGCAGTAAAAAGTGGCCTATGTGTTATTTCGGGTTATATTCTACCTGTGTTCCAAATTTCATCCAAATCTGTCAAGCCGTTTGAGCGTGATGAGGTAACAAACATACACATCCACACGTAGGGTGTAATTTTACTAGTGACGATAGCGAAATCTCAGGACAGACTGGTGATAAGGAACAACTTTCCCCAAGGAACATAAGTTGAAATATAGAAAATATATTTTTAGTTTCTATAGTACCTAACTCAAATCAGCTGATCGGCAATATAGTATGGGAAGTATGACGGTCGATGTGGCGCAGTGGTAGTGCGACTGCCTGCGACGCAAAGGTTCCGGGTTCGATTATCGGCGGGATACTCATAAAGTTGATATTTATCACTTTGTGAATTTGTTCCCGGTCTGGTTAGGACATTGCAGGGTGAAACACCTGATTGTCTGAAAAGAACGATGGTTCCGTGCTTAGGAAGGCACAAGCCGTCGGTCCCGGTTGCTGTCTATGATTACTTATACGGCGGTCGTTACACAACCATGTCAGAGGCCTACTAGTAGTCGGCGGTTGAAAAACTGTATAACCAGGGTCGTTGACGATTCGGTGTCCCACACGAAAAGAAGAAGAGATTTCTTTTTTCGTATTTCGGCCTATGTTTTTTGGAGAAAGTTGTTTCTTATCACCAGCCCGTCTTGAATTTTTGCTATCGGTCGCTAAAAAGTTGCACCCTATAATGAATATATTCACCAACAACATAATCAATCAACTCCATTAACTATTCTCAGAAGTCTATGACTATGAAAGATCTAGCTTACGATAAGGTTTAAGTTAAATCGGGTCTAGACTTATACATGGTGACCCCGAATAGTCACGTCCAAAGACAAAATTTGAATGCCTTATACTGAAGGGTATCCAAATAACGCGTGTTCCGCGATTTTTGTAGTTGCCAAGTTATTCAACTTGTAAAGGTGTATGGGAAAAATTTGACAGGCAGTTTTTTTTATGTACCAATCATGAAAATTAAGTATGCTACAAGAACCACCACTCGAGACACCCTAATCTGAAAAGAAAAAAATCACCTGCTAGTGGAATTTCCTAATACAACTTTAAAACGTACTATGGTCTACTTTTTACTACATTATATGCTATTTTATTAAGTACCGTCGCACAGGTCCCGGGTCAATCCCCGACCGACGCAATAGTTTCTTTCAATTTCTTATTTTAATTTCTGACAACTTTAAAAGTTGAATAACTCGGAAACTACACAAAATTGCGGAACATACAAAGGGATGATCCTGAAATCCCTCAGCGTAAGGCATTCAAATTGTGTTTATGGACGTCACTATTCAGGCCACTCTGTATGAATCTAGACTTATATGAATTGCGTGCTAAGCCTTTCGTGTTGAAATTGCTGAGTAACGTCGTTCTAGATTGAATAGGCTAAATCTAAACTATCACCTTAGAGAGATTTGACTTTAGGTATGTGACTGGAGGGGGGGGCATGTCTTTGAGTGACCTTTTTGTTAAGCCCGCGCCGAGCAAAATCCGTCCGTCTAGTGGACAGTCTCACATGTTTTTAATTTATTTCGTCGAATCTGAAACAAATATAAAAATCTGAAACGGACAAATTTATTTCAAAATACAACATCGAGCTTTTTCTTTTGTTTTTAGTTTTTGATCAACTCAACGGTTTGTGGTGGCCACCATTTTCCGTTTTAGTGATCAACAAGACGATTATTAATAGGTATAAAGACGATTTTTGTACCTTGAAATAAACTTACCACATAGGAGACCAATTTGTCCGTCTTAGATTTTTGATATTATGATAACCATCACACTTTTTAATTTTTAATCACTTAATTGGTTATGTTCTATATTTTATTTCAATATTTTGCAATGACATAACCTATTTTTAATTTATTTTCTTTTTTTTTGCTCTGACACTTTATTTTTTTTATTAGTTGTTATAATGTCTTGAAATTGTGTTTTTTATTTTTAATGTATTGAAGCTTATTTTATTCTTTTAATATTGTAAAGAGGCTGAATTTATTATTATTATATGCGCATTATTGGCGGGTCACAGAGATCTTGTAAATTGTAACACCATTATCTATCACTCACCCTGTGTACCATAGTAAAGATAATTGATTTGATCCTTGATAAAGAAGATTATTTTGTAATACAAGCTGTTTCCAAAAGGGCTATTCTTAAAAACTTAACAACCCCATAAAGACTACCAGTGGACTGAACATCCCTTGAAACCCTTCATCAAAATTAACATCAAAATGGAGAGATCGAAACAGAAATTGTTTGATAAATAACCATTGCCTAACAAGTTTATTAATAACAGACATTGTGACCTTAAAGGCAAATAGATAATCTTTTGTCGGGCAATATCCCAGAATTACCAACTTTACTTTGCGCGCCATCTATCGTCAACCCCTTGAACTCTTTAAAAATAACGACTTTCCCAACTGAATAATGAAGTTTGCGAAATTATAAACGGAGGGTAGTCGTATTGTTTGCGGTTTGAAAATGGAAGTGTCAATACAAATGTCAGACGAGGGTTCCTTCCGGTGACGACGAAGCAAAGTTTCGTAGGAAATAGGGTGAAGGGGTGGAGGTTGTAAAACATTGCAATTGGTACAGGAAAATACTTTTTCACCATAAAAAACGATTGCTTGATTGAATTGTTCAACCAAAAATTTGAAGTTGTAAAGAGAAAAATTGCAATTTCCTGTTGTCAATCATATTATATATTGTGTACTAAATCATTACAGAAAATGTATATATTAAACGTAGTAAAAAATGTGAATTTATATCTATAAAGGGATCTCTTCCAGCCAACCTGTACAGTGGAATTAGAAAATATTATATTAGGGAATGACAAAACCTTGTGAAACATTGTTTATTAACTGTCAAAATTTTAGGATTGACGAAGCGTATTCACAGTTGAGAAGAGTTTTCTCCTTTTCGTGTAGGTCAACGAGTCGTCTAACGACCCAATGAACCCTGGTGCCAGCTGTTTTTTGTACCGTCTTCTACTAGTACCTGACCTTTGACATGGTCGTGTAACGACCACCATCTAAGTAATCATAGACAGCAACCGGGACCGACGGCTTAATGTGCAATGTAGGACGAACATACTCAAATTTGCACCATATTGACTGTAGCTTTACGTATTCTCAACCTTATTGGCGAACAGGTTGACTTATTTCATTGTACAATAGCGGAGTTCAATAAAACTGTGTTAGATTGTTTATGTAAATAGAATAAAATTATACTTAGACTGATTATGATTTGATTATTTACTTACTAATTAAATTTATTAATGTAATTCTATAATTTTTAGTAGGACATTGTTACATAGAGTCTAATTAATTTATTTGTTTTTTTTTTATCTGACATGTTATTTGGACTATTTGTAGTTATTTTGTTTTGTATATGTACCATTATCGTTTAAGGTTAATTCCTGTAGATAATGTTGTGTAATTTTTAGAAATAAACGAATATGAATGAATATGAATGTGCTCTCCGAAGCACGGAAATGAAGATGGGAAATATAACCCACACTAATATTTTACCTTCTGCCTTCCCCGCAGATGATTATAGGCGCAATATGTGTGTGTTGAATATATAGATAACAACAAAGTGCCAATATTTTAATATTAACTTCAATTTAAGGATCAACACTTGGAAATATTCGTATAAAATTTAATTTCACAATTTAATTCATTCGTAACCTCGTGAGTGATAATTTTGTTTGTTAAATAAAAAGGATTAACCAAAAAAGCTAATATAAAAATATTCTTGACGACACTTTTCTAAACAACTTTAGGAATATGGCCGAATCCCTGGATTTGTTAAAGACTTTGTCATATGACCAAATTCCCAATTTTCCCACATTACTGTGACATAAAAAAAATATCGCGATTTCGCAGATGAATCTCATGAATTCATAGTGAAAGGTTTTAAGAAAAACTTAATTTTAATAGAAAAGGCTTTTGTCACTGACTTTAGGTATGACAACAAGATTCTTATCCTTATTAATTTAAAGTAACTTGGCATCTGCAGGATTAAATGGCAGCTGTAACAGAATTTGTTCATAATCATGACACAGAACGCAGTACCCGTACCAGGAGAACATAAAGTGCAAGAAGCTTTTTAGCGCTGCGGCAACCACAGTGCAGCCGCATGAGTGACACATCCATTTGCTCGCTTGTAACTTACCTCTAGAATCACGACTGATTATGTAATGATAGTATTAGGCGGTCATAAAGCGCATGAAGCTTGGTAGCACTCACTTGTAGCTTACTCTGTGGCAATCACCCTGTCTGATTACTTGATTATGTAGTGATAGTACCAGGAGCACATAAAGTGCAAGAAGCTTGTTACCGACGCGGCAACCACAGGGCAGCCGCATGAGTGACACATCCATTTGCTCGCTTGACGCCGCACTCACTCCACTCGCTTGTAGCTTACCTCTAGAATCACCACTGATTATGTAATGATAGTACTAGGCGGACATAAAGCGCATGAAGCTTGGTTTGGTAGCACTCACTTGTAGTTTACTCTGTGGCAATCACCCTGTCTGATTACTTGATTATGTAATGAGAGTACCAGGCGCACATAATAAAGTGCAAGAAGCTTGGTAGCGACGCGGCAATTACAGGGCAGCCGCATGAGTGACACATCCATTTGCTCGCTTGACGCCGCACTCACTCTACTCGCTTTTGAACACTGTGGCAATTACCATGTCTGATTACTTGATTATGTAATGATAGTACCAGGAGCACATAAGCGCAAGAAGCTTGGTAGCACTCACTTGTAGTTTACTCTGTGGCAATCACCATGTCTGATTACTAGTAATGATAGTACCAGGAGCACATTATAGTGCAAGAAGTTTAGTAGCAACGCGGCAACCACAGTGCAGCCGCATGAGTGACACATCCATTTGCTCGCTTGACGCCGCACTCACTCCACTCGCTTTAAACACTGTGGCAATCATTCATTCAAATTTAAGAGCTTGGTTCTTGTCGGTGGAGTAATAGCCTTTTTTTCTATCTTCTGCCAGCGACTTGACCTCTTGATATCTTATCTTATCTTATAGAGACATCGGGATCCTAATGCTGGGCAAAGGCCTCCCTCCCCTTCCTCCACCGATCTCGATCCTTTGCCTCCGCATACCAGTTCTTGATATGACACGGCGTTAATCGTCTCCTTTACTTGAGTGAAAAATGTGGCAATCATCATGTCTGATTACTTGATTATGTAATGATAGTACCAGGAGCACATAAGTGCAAGAAGCTTGGTAGCGACGCGGCAACCACAGTGCAGCCGCATGAGTGACACATCCATTTGCTCGCTTGACGCCGCACTCAGTTCACTCGCTTGTAACTTAGAATAACCACTGATTATGTAATGATTGTACCAGGAGCACATTAAGCGCAAGAAGCTTGGAAGCATTATCCTAAAATAGTTGCCATACCTGGCTCTCTCTTTCTTAGTAATTTTGTTAGATGGCATTCATCCTTTCTCATTTCTGTTAGCTTGTCGTTGGTATATCTTATTTATTTATGTATGCATGTATTTATTTTATGTATTTTTATTTTTCATGTGAAATTATTAAGTATAGTATTTTAGTTTAATCCTTCTTATGTATTGTATTTTAGTGCGAAATTTAAGTACGATTATATTATTATCGTCAGGATATTTTAGCGAATAAAAGAGTTTCTTGGAATCACAATGCTTTATATTGGATTAATATTAGGCAAAACAATTTCTCTGATTTATACGAAAAAGTGTGTAAAAACGCCGCTGTCACACACTGAACTCCAAATTCGAATCAAAACGTCATTTTTGTCTCGCATCTATGCTCTCCTCCTCTCCTCTCCTCCATAGACACAAATGTCTATGCTCACCTCACCTCCGCACCTCACCGCACCCCACCTCTTTGTATTACATCGCTCCACACCACTTCGCTTTACACTGCTCATCTCGCCAGCCAATAGCTCCTCTCTTCACCAGTCGTTACAGTCGGCCATCCTGAAACCAATTGCACCGCAATTGGCGCAGGAAAAATCGTTAACTTTACAGCAGATAAATAAGATCATCCCCAAATACAACTTCCTCATCCATCACTTTGATCCACTACATTCTATATCACTATCACCACAGTAGTGTGGCTAACGGGACGCTTTAAGTATAAGCCAATAAGAGAGAAACCACGCTTGTATTTACACATTACACTGTTCTTTGCTAGCTTTGGTTAGGATTCAACTTATTGGGAATCCGAAATTCAATAAATTCAACTAAATGGGAATTCAACTTTATGGTCCGGAAGGTGATACCCTATCTCCTTGCCAACTGTACTATGATGCTACCCTATCTCCTTTGCAGACTGTATTTACTAAAGTAGCAAATTTTGTTAAAGATGTTGTACAAGCTATGTACATTTTATATTTCGATAATTTTCTAATTTTGTGCATGTGACGTAGGAATTGTATGATTCAATAATAATGCTAGCGCGTGCAACCTACTTTTGACACTCTGCGTATTTTTAAGTTTAGTGCATTAAAATGACTTCATAGCATCGGTTGTGTTTACTTCATATTCAAGAAATCCTTGATAAGTTCCTGCCGTTCCCCATTGACTCATTGACTATTAATGAACAGACCATACTGGCCCGTTCAGATGTTACTTATCTTAACTGTATCAACACTATTACTCTACCCTATCTCATCTCTATCGCTTGTCGTCTGCACCTCTTTCTTCCCACACCGCAGTAATTAAAAATACCCACTCACCTCACAAACACATTGCTCAGCTCGTGTGATCATGTCGCCCTCAATCCGGTGTATGGCATCCTCTCCCATGTTACACACCTTCAAGTATCCTACTCCATCGTGAATAATAGAACTGGCCATAGTATAGTGAGTACAGCCATTGCTGTGCTGCCTATGTCTTGCACACATGTCTCCTTGCGGCGTATATGCTTCACTGGTCAATTTCTTACGTTGCATCATCTCTTCCAAAAGCGTAGCGTTTTCCATTCCTGCCACGTATATTCAGAAGATTCAAGATTATTCAACCAAATGCGTACTCGACCTTGCAGCTTCGATTGCAAGATAAAGGAATTCGTCATAACACTCCAGTTGTAGGTTAATTTCCCATTAATTTCCTGGTCTTCCGGGTCAAAATCAAGAATAAGATGAACGGTGTTGAAATTTTCAATGTAATTCAATTCGGTACTGGCTACTGCCTTCCTCATTTAACATAATTTGCAGAGCTGTTCGTAGCGTTTTAATGAGCTTTCCAAATCTGGTCACTACTCACATTTCCTGGCCTCTTCTTTTGCCGTACATACCGTCCAGGTTTCTCGCCTGATCCCTCCTGCAGAGTTCTCTTCATAGTGGACTTGGAATCATCCCGCTTCTGACTATTATCGTCAGGATATTTTAGCGAATAAAAGAGTTTCTTGGAATCACAATGCTTTATATTGGATTAATATTAGGCAAAACAATTTCTCTGATTTATACGAAAAAGTGTGTAAAAACGCCGCTGTCACACACTGAACTCCAAATTTGAATCAAAACGTCATTTTTGTCTCGCATCTATGCTCTCCTCCTCTCCTCTCCTCCATAGACACAAATGTCTATGCTCACCTCACCTCCGCACCTCACCGCACCCCACCTCTTTGTATTACATCGCTCCACACCACTTCGCTTTACACTGCTCATCTCGCCAGCCAATAGCTCCTCTCTTCACCAGTCGTTACAATATTTCTTTTTTTTTGTGTATGGGCACCCGCTTTTACTCTTTCTGTTTATCTTTTGGTTGGCCGGTAGAGAATGCCGCGTGGCATAAGGCCCGCCCTTTGTACTTTCTGTGCAATAAAGTTTAATAAATAAATAAATAAAGCATTCGCGTGTAGCTTACTCTGTGGTAATGTCTGATTACTTGATTACGTAATGATAGTACCAGGAGCACATAAAGTGCAAGAAGCTTGGTAGCGACGCGACAACCGCAGAGCAGCCGCGTGAGTGACGCTTCCATTTGCTCACTTAACGCCTCACTCAGTCCACTCGCTTGTAACTTATCTCTAGAATCACCACTGATTATGTAATGATAGTACTAGGCGGACATAAAGCGCATAAAGCTTGGTAGCACTCATTTGTAGCTTACTCTGTGGTAATCACCCTGTCTGATTACTTGATTATGTAGTGATAGTACCAGGAGCACATAAGTACAAGAAGCTTGAAAGCATTCGCGTGTAGCTTACTCTGTGGTAATCACAATGTCTGATTACTTGATTACGTAATGATAGTACCAGTAGAACATAAAGTGCAAGAAGCTTCGTAGCGACGCGGCAACCACAGTGCAACCGCATGAGTGACACATCCATTTGCTCGCTTGACGCCACACTCACTCCACTCGCTTTTAAACACTATATCTGATTACTTGTAATTGATAGTACCAGGAACACATAAGTGCAAGAAGCTTGGTAGCAACGCGGCAACCACAGGGCAGCCGCATGAGTGACACATCCATTTGCTCGCTTGACGCCGCACTCAGTTCACTCGCTTGTGACTTACCTCTAGAATCACCACTGATTATGTAATGATAGTACTAGGCGGACATAAAGCGCATAAAGCTTGGTAGCACTCACTTGTAGCTTACTCTGTGGCAATCACCATGTCTGATTACTTGATCATGTAATGAAAGTACCAGGAGCACATAAGTGCAAGAAGCTTGGTAGCGCTGCGGCAACCACAGTGCAGCCGCATGAGTGACACATCCATTTGCTCGCTTGACGCCTCACTCAGTTCACTCGCTTGTAGCTTACTCTGTGGCAATGGCAATTCAACATGTCTTGTTAGGTAATGATAAGAGCAAATTACATTGGTAGAGCTTTAGTTGATTAAAGGTAATTTGATTATCTAGGTAGGGTCAACGTACTCACAAAATAGATTTGTCCAGAAACTAAAATTTATACTTATATGCTTCTTATCTTTCAAATGCTAAAATGTTCAAAAGTGACTGATTATAACAGTCATTTCATCTTTAAGTAATAATTATAAGCAAATTAGTTCAAGATTCTTAAATAGTTTGTGACTAATACGTATGTATGTATGTATGTATGTATGTATGTATGATGTTTGTGACTAATACGTCAACGTTGTACATTCTTCAAATATTCAAAAAAATGTGTAGCGCAAAGTATAATGTTTAAATTGTTTGGATCAAACCGTTACTTACTGATAAATCTCTTCTTTTAGCACCATGATCACAACAAAGATTTCCATAGGTACTTACTGAATATTTTGCCTACAGATATAAGACAAGAAACTAACAATTGGTTTGCATCCAAACTTAAAAAATATCAAGTAGCTGGTAAAAGACAGTAACATTTATATTGTACCAAGTATAAATTAATTTTATAGAGACTCGACGCTACCACAAACAAATATCGAAAAGTGGTTTTGTGAGGCTATGTATTTGTTTAAATAAATTCTGTATATTGTTTTAATAAAATCACTTTTTCATTCATTCAAACTTCTCTCAAGTTTCAAATAAAAACAATTGGCCTGTCAAAGATCCTTATATTATTCAGTTTTGGTCAAATAATGGATAAAATTTATTACCTACAAACATGTCTTACCACGTGAAATGAAAAGAAATGAAATAAACTTCATTCAATGTTGGATACTTTCATCACTTATTAAAGTCATAATCCGCCATTATATAAAAAAAGAAATTAGTATAACGCAATTAAATTACATTAATTTAATTTAAAACCTGCCCAGAAGTGCACCTATTCTAAATTTATATAATCTTTCTAGGTCCTAAGCTACCCTAGTCAAGTACATACAAAGATATACGTGTATGTACAATGAAGTTGACATATATAACCGCATTGTAATTACAGTAGACGTGTTGGTTTGATACCACCTATTAGTACGTCTATAAGCTTCAGTTACTTACATAGGTAAATAAGTGCGACCATGCACTGTAGCGTGTGATGCCGGCTTAAAATAGCATCATCCCATTTCTTTGCCTTGGGAGTCATAAGAGGCGACTAAGGGACTCAAGGGTGTGTATTGCAATCTTAGGCGATGGCCTGACAACCTGTCACTATGGCAATACACAATAACCCTCAAATATTTGTCAGACGTGGCGTAAATGTCCGTATTTTGCGGCTATTTGCGCTCTGCCTACCCCGCAAGGGATTATAGGCGTGATATGTGTACGTATATATGTATGTAATTACAGTAGACGTGTTGGTTTAATACCACCTATTACTACGTCTTGCAATAGCTACAGTTACCCACATAGGTAACTAAGTCGGAACATTTACTGTTGTTGACCTTTGCTTCATATCACATTAACTGCTAGAAGTAGGCTTCGCCTAGGGTACGCCATTATGACAGCTTAGGGCCTAAAAAGTTTGGTAGTCTAGAGTAGGAGCACGTCTGGGCAGGTTTTTGGGGGATTTTCTTGTTCACGGGGTCCGGTTAATAATACGCATGTAAATAACACGACCCCGTAATAGGGGGAGGCCCATGTTCAGTAACGTACTGATACGAAGAGAATTCTACATACATACACAAATCACGCCCTTATCCCTTACGGGGTAGGCAGAGCGTTAATGGCCGTAAAACGGATATTAACACCACTTCTGACAAAAGTTTGAGGGTCAATCAGATAACTATGTATCACAATAGTGACAGGTTGTCAGCCCATCGCCTAAAATTGTAATACACACCCTTAAGTCCCTTAGTCGCCTCTTACGACACCCATGGGCAAGAAACGGGGTGATGCCACTCTAAGCCGGCATCACACGGCAATTAAGAGAATTCTGATATACACATATCACGCCTTTAGCCCTTGCGGGGTAGGAGATCGTTAACGGCCGAAGAATGCGGTCTCTATCGCCTCGTCTGTTAAACTTTTGAGGGCCGTTTCAGAAAAATCGTGTATCACTAATGTGACAGGTTATCAGCACATCGCCTAAAACTCATATAAACATATAACCCTTAGTCGCCTGTTACGGCATCCGTGGAAATAAAATGGGGTAATGCTATTCAAAGCCGGCAGATAACTCTGAAACCCAATTTTATGCCAAACGCCATAAATGAAAATCTGATTTTAAAGCAAAATACAAAACCAACAAACTCTTCATCAAACCGATCTATAAAGGAACATTATTACTAGAAATAAGACTACCTTTATCAAATAACTTACAAAAAATACCAACGTCTTTTTCACACTCGACTGCACGCGCCAAGCATCTGTTATCCTTGCCACAGACTGTTTCACTCCCATACAAAAACTCAACTCAAACCACCAGTATACAAACTAGAGTACTACATTCATGTACACTGTGGCACTGGAATGTAACGGTCGGGCCCCACCTGTTGTGACGTAATGTGTCAGGTGTGTGTGAAAGGGATGGAGGTATGTTTTGTTTCGCTCTCTCCTGTAGGGTGCAGGGTGTATGGCATCTGGCTTTTTGCACTGGCACCTGCGCAATGACCTGTTCATAATGGTATTTGCATAAATTGTCTAACTTGCGATTTTAAAAATAGATTAATCACAATTTATGTTAAATTAAAATGATTGTCGTGATGCCGTGTGAAGGCTTAGAATAGTATCACCACATTTCTTTCCCGTGGGAGTCGTAAGAGGCGACCAATGGGCTCGAGGGTGTGTATTGCGATTATAGGCGATGGGCTGACAACCTGTCACTATGGCAATACACAATTTTCCGAATGCCCCTTAAATATTTGTCAGACGTGGCGTAAATGTTCGTTTTTTGCGGCAGTTTACGCTCTGCCTACCCTGCAAGGGATTATAGGCGTAATATGTGTATGTGTGTGTGTAAATGATTATCGAATGTTAAATGTTAAATGGTATTAGTTAAGGCGTTATGTAGGATGAAGCGACTTCATTGCCATCAGAGTAAAACACCCAACCAGATTGCGAATTTTTGACCTATATTCCTTAGGGAAAATTGTTCCTTATCACCAGCCTGTCCTCTGTTTTCAGTATCGGTCACTAGTCAAATTTCACCTTATCAATTATTAAACTGTTTACGAGATTATTCCTAAACAAACTTTATCTAGTAAAACCCCTTTTGCTATCATAATAGTGCCGCCGCCAATACTTACTTTGTGTAATAGTCGACCCAACTTTAAGCCTTGAAAGGTAGATACAGCCTAAGGCGGTTCACCAACTTGACGTCCGTTGCTGCGCATTTTTAGCGCATTCGTAACGCATGCGTTTGTCAGACGGTGCATTGATTGGCGGATGCGTCGTTTGACACAGGCATCCTTACACACGCCGTACACACACACACATACATACACATATCACGCCTATAATCCCTTGCGGGGTAGGCAGAGCGTAAACAGCCGCAAAAAACGGCCATTTACACCACGTCTGACAAATGTTTGAGGGTTATTCGGAATATTGTGTATCGCTATAGTGACAGGTTGTCAGCCCATCGCCTAAAATTGCAATACACACCCTCGAGTCCCTTAGTCGCCTCTTACGACTCCCACGGGAAAGAAATGGGGTGATGCTATTCTAAGCCGGCATCATCACGTCGCCGTATTTGTATGAAAATAAGATAGTAAGCAATTTCCTGTCATTTGACAAACGCATGCGTTACGGACGTTAAGTGTGATCCCTGCTTAAGTTTTAGCCACATTTTTGTCAAATTTTGGTTCACAAATGACTTGATTCTATCAACCACTTATAATTACAAAATTAATAATTTTGTTGTAGATCCTTAAATAAGTTATGCCGGCTAAGAATGGCATCACTCTAAATACTACCCGTGGGTATCGACGGTATCATAAATAGTGACGGAAAGTAAATTGATTGCACTGCGCTCGCCAATCCGCTTGGTAAGTGTGGCAAAAATATTTGGACCAAATAAAAAATAAATATTTCTTTCTACATTTTTGTATGGGTAGTCCCATTTCTTTTCATAAAACGTTGTTCAGTTTTACGAGTACAACTACACCTAAAAACATTTGCACTGAATTAAATGGAACTTTATGTTAGTGGGGACCAAACCCACGACCTTCGGCGTAGCAGGCAGGGATACTATCTGCTACGCCAAACGGTCATCCAGTTATGTTACTGTAACATTGAATTTTACCTCCAAACTTGTAGCCTGATAGTTTATAACAATAGACACTGTATTAGCACACCTCGGACACTGGCGCTCAAATGTATGAATCAAACGCGTTGCTACACACACAGTCTAAGCTCGCGTAGGTGAACGCGGACCATGCTTGTGTGTGTGAGACAACATGTCAGGGTTGCCGCCATTTTGCGTTCGCGAATCGGGAATGCAATGTGCGGCAGTATGAAATGACCTTCGTCGTGGCGTCCTTGCTAGCCGGTGTCTGAGCGTCCTCCGAGCGCGAGTGGGCGGCGCTTGTAGGGGGAGGCAGGGAGTGACCATACTGTACGCTAGTACTATTAATTATACTGTGGTATTAGTTACCGGCACCTGATTCGCGCCTTGAGACCGCTTCTATGAATATTCTAGAATATTCTAGAATGTTCCACGAGATAGTGTCACAGAATAGATAATAGTAATAGACTTGATAAAAACTACTTTTTAATTCGTTCTTCTTCTTTTCGTGTGGGACACTGAGTCATCCAATGACCTGATGAACACCGGTGTCAGAGTTTTTAAACCGCCTACTACTATTAGTAGGCCTCTGTGTAACGACCGCCGTATAAGTAATCATAGACAGCAACCGGGACCGACGGCTTTACGTACCCTCTGAAGCACGGAACCTTTCGGAAAATCAGGTGGTTCAGCCTGCAATGTTCTGACCAGACCGGGAACAAATTAACAAAGTGATAAATATCAACTTTGTGAGTGACCCACTGAGAATCGAACCCGGGACCTAAGCGTCGCAGACAGTCGCACTACCATTGCGGCACGATCATCTGACTATTTTTAAAAGAAGCAGTTTTTTATTGTTTATCAACATAATAATATGCTCCCCGAGGAAAGTTGTTCAGTTTCATGGCGAATCTTACACTTTAAAGCGCTGACAATACGTCTGTCAAACATCTTGGTCAAATCGCAGCATTACTATGTGCCAAGGTATTTGTTTTTTGTATGAGAGTTCAAAATTTCCTTTTGTCTGACAGACGTATGCGGCATAAATACGTCCGCCGATCCGTCATAGTGTGAGAACCGCCTTAGGTTTGATTTCGCTTGCAAAGCTTTCGATATATCATCATCGTTTAAGTGGTTAGTAGGTATTATTATTATTATACTTCACTATCTTTATTTAGTTACTTTATCTATAATCATAGCCGTGTGATGTCGGCTCAGAATAGCATCACCCCATTTCTTTCCCGTGGGAGTCGTTAGAGGCGACGATGGGACTCGAGGGTGTGTATTGCATTTTTAGGCGATGGGCTGACAACCTGTCACTATGGCGATACACAGTTTTCCGAAAAACCCTCAAATGTTTGTAGTATTAATAGTATTTTATAGTATGTATTTTATTATTATTATTATGTATTTATATTTCTACTAGCGGCCCGCCCAGCGGTTTCACCCGCTGCTACTTACCAGTTTTCCCGTAGCAATTTGGATCTTTGCCCGCAGTAAAAAGTAGTTTACTTCTTTACTCCGTTCCAGCAGAAGTGACTCAACATGACAATGTGCCAGCAAAAGCGGCCCGTCATGTTAAACAACTTTTAATTTGTTGCCGATACCTTATCTCCTGTAGTTTAGATGGGATGCTGGTGGTCTGCTTTAGGTACTCCAGACCCTCGATGACCATGGACCAGCAAAAGCAGCCCGTCATGCTAAACAACTTTTACTTTGAAGCCATTACCGTAGCTCTTCTAGTGTAGATGGGATGCTGGTGGTCTGCATCAGGTACTCCAGATCCTTGATGACCATGTTCCAGCAGAAGCGGGCCGTCATGCTGAACAACTATTGCTATCAAGCCATTATCGTATCTCATATAGTTTAGCAGTGCTCCTGGTGCCCACCATCAGGTACTCCAGACCCTCAATGACCAAGTGCCAACAAAAGCGGCCCGTCATGATAAACAACTTTTACTTTGAAACCATAACTGTATCTCCTATAGTTTAGATGGGATGCTGGTGGTCTGCATCAGGTACTCCAGATCCTCGATAACCATGTGTCAGCAGAAGCGCCCCGTCATGCTGAACAACTTTTGCTATGAAGCCATTTTCGTATCTTTTATAGTTTAGCTGTGCTCCTGGTGCCCTCCATTAGGTACTCCAGATCCTCAAGTGCTGACAAAAAGTAGTCCAAGTCCGTTTTCAATATACCACCAATATCAGTGCCAAATTTCACGAAGATCGCTATATCGGTTTGGCTAATTTGGGTAATATCTACTTTATTTCCCGCTTTTCCTGCTTCTAACCGTTTTCCCGTGGGAATGAGGAATTTTCCCGTAGTAAAAAGTAGCCTATGTTACTCAGGAATGTTGTAGCTTTCTAATGGTGAAAGAATTTTGGAAATCGGTCTAGCAGTTTCGGAGTTTATCGATTACATACAAACAAACAAAAAAACAAAAAAACAAATCTTTCCTCTTTATTATATTAGTGTAGATGTAGATAACTCTCCGAAGAGGACATATTATTATTATTTTTTTTTTTTGTTATTAATAGTCAGCTCCCGCTGCTTCTAAAATATTTTCCTTTTCCTAGGTTGCCTGGAAGAGATTGCCTAATGGCAATAAGGCCGCCTAACTGTGCACTAATGTATTTAGTTTTAAGCTATCAATGTTTTTCTGTTCTTTTGGTGTACAATAAAAGCATATTGTATTGTATTGTATTGTATTGTATGTTTGTCAGACGTGGCGTGAATGTCCGTTTTTTTGCGGCCGTTTACTGTCTGCCTACCCTGCAAGGGATAAAGGCGTTATATATGTATGTATGTATCTATCATCATAAATTAACGTTGTGATGCCGGCTTAGAATAGCATCACCACATTTATATCACGTGGGTGACTAAGGTACTCGAAGATGGGTATTACAGGTGATGGGCTGACAACCTGTCACTATAATAATGATACACAATTTTCTGAATGAATTTCAAAAAATTGACAGACGTGGAGTAAATGTCCGTTTTCACGTTGACGCTCTGTCTACCCCGCAAAGGATAAAGGCGTGATACAAGTATTTAACTTATTACTAACAAAGTTTTTTTTTTTTTTTAGTTGTGGACCCTACGATTTTTAGCCCCGGGGCTGTTAATCTACACCTGACTGTATGGTGGGGAGCAGGAGCTCACCCGGAAAAGCTTGTGGTTGTTCAAACAACCAGCTCAATCGCGCCCTTGGGGCGCGATTGGGCTTACGAGTTGCTCTGGGGAGAACGTATTGGACTGAATCTACCCGGCACGTGCCGGTAGTTCCCAAAGTGGGGAGCAAATGAGGGACCTCCGCGCCCCCGCCGGCGGGGGCGTCGGTTGCTTGAGGAGCTTGTGGAGTGTGATCTACTCGCAATGGCTGCAGCAGTGGCTACTGTGATTTCATCATCTTCTTCCGTAAGGATGTGTCTCGGACGGTGTTTAAAACGCGATGTTGGATGGGGGAAGTAGTTGGACGCGGCAACTATCAAGGGGTTTTTATGATGGGGAGCATTATCGAAGAAGCGACGAGACGCTTCTTTCATATACGCTTTAATGGTAGGGAGGCCTAAGTCGATGTGGAGGTTGGCGTTACGCATGTACCAGGGCGCCCCGGTAGCTTTGCGCATGAAACGGTTTTGGATGACCTGCAGCATTTTCAGATGTGAATCGAAGGTGTGAGCAAAGGCTACGCTGGCGTAGGTCATAATAGGCCTTACGCAGGTGGTGTAAATTCTCACCTTATTTCTAAGGGAGAGTTTGCTCTTTTTGTTCAACATCGGATGTAATCTGCCCAAAACGAACGCGGCGCGGTCGCGGACTCTCATAATGTGGCTACGGAAGCTGAGTCTTGAGTCGAGGGTGACTCCTAGGTATTTGGTCTCGTTGACCCACGGGATGGGTCGGCCGAAAAGCTTTACAGCGGGGACGTTTAATCGGTACGAACCTCTACGAAAGTGCACGGCTGCACTTTTTTCCGGATTTACCTCGATTCTCCATTTACGGAACCAGCTCCCGAGGGAGTCTAGAGCGTTCTGGAGAATCTGAACTAATTTTAAGTGGTTACGGTGGGACGCGTAGATGGCAGTGTCGTCTGCGAACATAGCCAGCTGTGACATGGGCGATTTGGGGATGTCGCTAGTGTATAGCGTGAAAAGTAGTGGAGATAGGACGGAGCCCTGAGGGACTCCTGCCTGAATGGTGTGGGGGGAAGACAGAGTGCCTTCCACCCTGTAACGAAAGCTTCGATCCGACAGAAAGTTACGTACTAAAAGCACGAGACGATCAGGCACAGCGAGCTGGTGTAGCTTGTATACCAGCCCGTTGTGCCAGACCTTGTCGAAGGCTTTCGCCACGTCGAGAAAGACTGCTCCTGTCGGGGTCGGTTTGGACGAGACATTTAGCTTAAGAGCAATGTGTTCGACAATGCGGTGTACTTGTTGGGTACAAGAGTGCTGTTGTCGAAAGCCAAATTGCTCGTCAGGTATGAGATTGTTGGTCTCTGCGTGGTCACGGAGTCGGGCATAGATCATGCGTTCGTAAAGTTTGGCGAGAGGGTTCAGTAAGCTGATCGGGCGGTAGGAAACTAACAAAGTAACTACAATGCAAGGGAAGTAGCAATGAATTTAAACGAAAGGCTAATATTTTCCGCCATCTTGCCAACTTTGTCCCGTTACAATATAACCTCAAACCGTCTTTTACATTGTCTCAGATGGACGATAAAACGTGGATATAAAACTAACCAACACGGTCGAATTTATGGTCTAGGGACGTATTTTTGAATCAGTAGAAATTGAAACTCTGCGGCGAGTGGTCGATCTTTTCGTTGCACGGATCAATTCAGAAATATCTTTGCAATAGGATTAATCGAAATTTTATTTGTATTAAAATATGCCTCCTATGCTGCATTTTGCTGACCATAAAATTAGTTGTATAATTACAAAAAGCTAAGTAACAAAATCTTGAATTATTGTCTGTTTGTACAAACGTTGATGCACTGCCTACTCCGCAAGGGATTAAAGCCAAAAACTACGTTGCGCTGCTTAAATCAACTTTTTGTCGAGGTATAATTTGTTAATTACCTTGCTGTATTTAAGAAGGTAGAGTGACAGAAAGTCCATCAAAACTATCTGCATTTTTTTATCCTAGTACCGAATGTAATATAGCGTGAAATTTTACTAGTGATCGATAGCGAAACCTTAAGAGAGGCTGGTGATAAGGAACAACTTTCCCCAAGGAATAGGTCGGAATACGAAAAAAAATGGACCTCCTGTACAAAACTGCAGCCGATTTAATTTACCTAAAAACTCAAAAAAATAAATTTTTCAACGTATGTTCCTCTCACTTGTCGTCCGTCGTTCCATTTTCTAATGCAACTTAACGCATGCGTCTGTCACACGAAAGGGAATTGTGAATTCCAATAATATTCCCATACAAATACGGCTACGGTGGGTTTATGGTGCGTAACGTGACGTCTGTCAAGTCTTTTGACACCGTATTTGTATCAGAATAACATTGAAAGTAGCAATTTCCTTTCGACTGACAGACGCATGCGTTACGTTCCGTCAAAAAAACGGAACAAGTGAGATACCCGTCTTACCTGCCTTGAGATTTTTCATCGGTCACTAGTAAAATTTCACCCTACATGACAAACTACGTATGGATTATTATTCCCAACATAGTCTGCGATGACCAATAAAAGTGTTATACGTGTGGATCGTGCCCGCGCACCGCCATACGGGATTTTATTGTTTGTGATGTAGCGAGGACAGCGCGAGCCATTGTGAGCGGAGTGTGATGTTTGTAGGTCTGGAGGAAATTAGATTAATGTGGGATATAATGAGTAAACTGGGTTAGATGGCGTCTGTCAAGTAATTGGCCGGACTATAATATTGTGTTAAAAGTGTGTTCTTTTTAGGGTACTATTTAATGAATCAAAGTACACACACACGCATATATCACGTCTATAATCGGCCTTGCGGGGTAGGCAGAGCGTAAACGGCCGCAAAAACAGACCACGTCTGACAAATATTTGAGGGTCATTCGGAAACTTGTGTATCGCCATAGCGACAGGTTGTCAGCCCATCGCATAAATTTCAATTCACACCCTCAAGTCCCTTAGTTGTCTCTTCATCAAAATATTTGCAAAGAGTCGCAACTTTGCAAATCTTTTTCTCTTGTGATCAAAATTCGAATGGTCACCATATTTTTTTTCAACTTGTCCTCTCCGCTATTTTCTATCCGGAAAGTCAAGCAAAAAGGTACATTTGATTTAACACTACTGTTACGATTGTCATATGAGTTTTTTAGGGAAATGAAACCTAGTTACATGGATTTATCTCCCCCGAAATACCCTAAATTACATACGGCATTTCAGGAAATTCGTTGGAGCCGATTCCGCGATCCCGATTATACAAGAATTTCTAGTTTAAAATTTCTGAATTTCTGGTTTAGTCGATACAAATAATCCTTTTGAATTATCTTCATTTAGTTTTGATATCTTATAAATAACCTTTCATTTCGCATTGATGCAAAACGGGAGACCAAAAAGCTAGCAGTTATTTAGGCCAAAGAATAAGCTTGGCCATCCAAAGAGGCAATAGTCCCAATTCCACGTTTTAATCATTTTAAGTTTCTAATGCTAAAATAAAAACCCTAAACTTAGAGGTTTTAAGTGTGGCTATTCCACAAAAACCATGTTTTTGGGAAGTTTTTGACAGGAATATACTTAATTTGATTTTGACAATGCTATTTTTACAAAATTTAGTGTTGCAAATTTAAAAATATATAAAAGTGTTGCAAGAAAACAAATATTTTTTCATACACCACGAAAAAGCATTTTTCTATTATTTGGTAAAATAATTCTTATATTTAACTATAGAAACAGGCCTGTCCCTGTTAGGGCTTTGGGGGAATTTGCTTTACACACCATGCTTGGTAGGTGGATTGGCGAGCGCAATATGCAATAATGCTTTAATGTTTATTCGGTGCATTTTTGTTTAAAATCGCCAAAAAGAGATAAAATTGATTGATAACCATTCGTTTGGTACCACTCTAGAACTTTCCGACACGGTGCCACTTTAAAACCTTTCAACCTGGTGCCAGCCTATCCATCACCCGATCCGGTGCTACTTTAGATCTTTCCTATCCGGTGACACTCTAGGACCTCCCAACTCAATTGATCCTACTTTAGAACTCTCCTATCTGACCGAAAATCACACTGATCACTCCAACATTGCAACCATTTCGATTTGTTTTGACAGTACTATTTTTAAGCGGAACCTTTTTAGTGGCTACTAATATTAGTCAATTTAATTGTTATACCTATATAATTAAATTGCTTAATTTTGCACCTCCTAGAATTGCATTAATAGTTTAAAGCTAAATTTAATCCTGTCAGTTATTTTTAAACATTATAATCCTGTCATTTGAATTTGACATTACGTGCAGAATAGGAAACGGTTTTAGAAACGTCACATTAAATCCATACTAATATTATAAATGCGAAAGTGTGTTTGTTTGTTTGTTTGTTTGTTTGTTTGTCTTTCTTTCACGTTACAACAGAGCGATATCATGCAGTGTTTTTTAGGTGTGCAGTTAGGTGAGAGGCTGGAGAGTGACATAGGCTACTTTTTATCCCGGAAAAACATATTTTTCCCATCGGAAAAGCGATTAATGTTTAGCAATAGAATACACCCATACTACGAACATAGATGAGTATCATGCAGCGATGTAAAGCATTTTTTTTTTTGAGAGCAGCTAAATGAAAAGCTGGTGAGTGACATAGGTTATTTTTTATCCCGGAAAAACATATTTTTCCCTTCGGAAAACCGATTAATGTTTAGCAATAGAATACATCCATACTACATACATAAATGAGTATCATGCAGCGATGTAAAGCATTTTTTTTTTGGAAAGCAGTTAGATGAAAAGCTGGTGAGTGTCATAGGTTACTTTTTATCTCGGAAAAACATATTTTTCCCATCGGAAAACTGATTATTGTGTAGCATAGAATACATCCATACCACATAAAAAAGATGTATATACAGGATGTAAGGGACAGCCCTCCGAATACTGATATTCCCATAGTAAATGCAGTGAGCTGATTGTGATTTTGTATGGGATATAGAAAAAAAGAATTTAATCTATGGCAGGTTGTTCAGTTTCATGGTTTGAATACACCCAATCAGTATTCGAAGGGCTGTCACTTACACCCTGTATAGCACTACTATGAGAATGTCTCTTGAATATGAGTTTTGGGATATGAATGTGGCTTTAAGGGTGATGTGGGTATGTACTTGAGATACTTCTTACCACAGTAGTAAAGTTAATTTCTACAGTTAAACATGATTTGAAAGTCCATTTCTATAATAATAACCATTTTTAGCACAGTAAGTTTGCCCTGCGTATACTTGCGAAGACACATAATAAACTTAAATTTTTTGGTACCATAGTCCTGAAAATTGAAGACTAGGCAAAATCATTATACTGCGTATTCATATTATTATAATTCCAATCCAAGAACATCCATCCCCAAGTTAATTTGGTTTGGAGCTAATATAGGTTTTCAAATCCTTGATTACATACCCACTCCTTTCTTTCATGTCTTCTTGGAGCATGTTTGTATGTAATAAAAATTTCAAAATAGCAGGAATATTAAAAAAAAATTAAAGCTATATAGCAATCTATACTTTCTTATTATTTATTAACCACCAATATAACACTAGGCAATATTCACAATATTCATAAGGTAGCTATACTCTATGGCGACATAGAGCGCTGAGTGTAATAGCTAGGCATAAATATAGGTGTATTGGTAGTTTAGTAGTATTGCTAGATGTAGCGCTGCATTGTGTAATAATGCAGGTTATGCCAAATTATATCGCTGATATAATTTGGAATAATCATTACTACTATATTTGTATTATAATATTCGCGTAGGAGTTAAATAAGTGACCCATAAACGTAATTTTAATAGAGACGCAGTCACTAAACCGGAAAGTAATGACCTGTGTTGTGTGTGCTGTCGCCCTGTTTAGAATACACAACTAATTAATAAAACTCTATGAGTACGCGGGCGAAGCCGCGGGTAACAGCTAGTTAAGTAATAATAAAAGCGCGCCTGGAATAAGGTCTAATGTCTTTCATTTCTTTTAGTCTTTTGGGAACTTTTGCCTCGGTGCGCCGCGCCGCTCAGGGAGTAATATTTAATTTAAAGAGTTTAAGATAAATATTGTTAATAAATAAAGAAATTTTAAAAAGGTTTTTAACCTTTCCATTTTATACAAGTTTTAAAATACGAGGATTTTGAGCAAAGGACAAGCCTAAAAGCGTTAATGTGATCATTAATATTTTGACAGTGCCTTTATATTTTTATTTATTTATTTATTTATTTTTATTTTTATTTGCGTTATGCAAATTTCTTTTTTTTACAATGACCGATCATGACGTCAATAAGTGATAATGCTATCCTACATTGAATAAAGTTATGTCATTTTCGTTTTCATTTTCATTTGATAAGTCCAGAAATGAGTTGTGATATCAGAAAGGTAGTTCAGTGTCGCAACAGAGAATAGCTTTATCAAGTCACATTAAAAACCCCTAAAGGCATCTTTGAATTGTAAAAATCGCCTAAAAACCAATGAACCTTCAAAATAATAGCAGCACCCGACCAAAACGATGCGAAAATGTCGTCGAATTGTTCTCGAATGATCGCAAAATGGCTCTCGAGTTGTTTAAATAGCAAACGACGCTCAGTGACGTCACTACATTACTGTCGCAGTTAGCTTCGGTGCTAATAGCGTGTTTCCACTGCTGTGACCGATACGACATTGATACCCGTACCTATCCGAAAATAAAGGCTTCTATACAATTTTCTATTAAAATGACAAAAATCTTTCGTTTGTTGCATGGGAGCCAACTATTTTTTTTCTGATTTTCGGTATATTTGTTGTTATAGCGGCAATAGGAATTCATAATCTGTGAAAACTTTTGCAGTCTAACAGTCACGGTGTATGAGATACAGCCTCCTCATCTATAAAAACGAGCAAAGAGCTTGTCATTTGTGTGGAAACCCCCTAAAATACAATTTTTTTATTCTGGTTCTCAGTATTTTTTGTCATTGCGTCAACAGAAACACATCATCTACGATAATTTCAACTGATTTACTATCACGGTTAATGCGATACAGCCTGGTGACAGACAGACATACAGACAACTGAATGCCAGTAGTCTCTTATCGCTATTCGGGATGGTGCCAAGAAAGCTTGCCGAAACGTGTCTCTTCCAAACAATGAACCCCTAACTGGTATGTCTCAATTGCTCAAATTCAATCGCGCTCCAGAACTTATATAAAAAACAAGGTCCAAAGACTTTTCATTAAATCCTAGTAAAAATATCTATAATAATGAACTCAATACGATGAAGAAGAAAGAATAACGCGTGACAAGGCTAGTTTTGCAACTAATACTCGGTGACTAATTCTATCTTTACAGATTGAATGTAGTCTAAGCGATGAAAACCTGCGATAAATTGAATACCAAATTTTAAAACACTTCCCGTGTTCAAAGAATATTCAAAGAATAACTAACTATGCAACGAATTTTTCACATCGGATAATATTATCATGCCCGATATCGGTTGACAAGATCAGTAGTACAATGGAAACAAACCTCTCTAGACCGTTCAGAGATGCTGAGAGCAACAAATTAGGGGATTACCGGTATCGCCCGTCGACAGAGCCTCTGATGTACCGTTTTAGTGCTTCTGATGAACCGCTTTAGTACCCGCTATCGCCACTGACGGTGGTAGGCAAAAAGTTTAGCGCGCCCAGCGAGATTGCTCGTTTCAAGGAAATAGCTCTATTAATAAGAGTTTTTGTAAGAAGGTAAGTAGGTGCGTAAAAAAAATAAGTTTGGAGCCCTTGGTAGGCGCTGTAGGTAGGTAATTTCTTTGGGTAAATTAGGGCCAGATAAATGTTATAGTAATTATGAGTATTTACTATTCTTCAACGTAGATTACCATACTGTTTAGTCGTACAATTAATAGATCAAAATTTTTTATAGGAAAAGGATTTCATGGTCTTCATATTATTATTGGAACATAATTTTCATTTGTATGTTTATGACGTCACTTAAACAAAAAAACTTATTTATTCACATTTTGTTAATGATACTACTTACATATTATGTGACTAGAATTTCCACAATTAACGTCTTTTTTTTCTAAACGCTGTTTGCACCATTATCTAACATTACTTTACTCTCTAATTAATACAAAAGTTTTGTTTGCTACATTAAAGGGTAGGTATTGACGTATAGATTAATTTAGTTAAAAATCTTATTAAAAACTCTAAAACATTTAATCATACAGAAAACGGGTCCTCGGAGGCTGCGCTTGCGCACGCCTGCGACCCGTCGACCAATCACGCTACAGCTACGGGAATGCAGCGCTGTGATTGGTGCGTTGAAGATAAATGGGCGGTGCTCTACATCCGCAGTTTAAAGGTTTTGTTTTGACTATTGATCTGCTTAAAGGTATTTCGTTTTGTTATGCCAGACGAATAATGAATATTGTCAATTTTTTATACCTTATAGTATATACTGAAATAGTTTTATCTTCACCGTTAAACCACGGGACAAAAATCTATTAATAACAATAAATAAAAAATTCTATACACGGTATACAATACTAAAACACTAACCCATAAAAGTATTCATGGACATAAATCTGTTTTCAGTTTTGAAGCACGTCCGTTCGGAGATCCTCTTAGGGATTCCAAACATGAAACGTATAGAGAAATACGATCTGTGAATTTTACATCGAAAACACCTTTAGCCTTTTGTGTTCAGCCACACCAGAGGAAAACTCCGCGGCGGAAAGACCGATAGAAACAAACATATATACAACAACTTTCCATGAGAAAATATTTCAGGAAATGTCAAAAAATATTTGGCCTATAGTTGCAGATGTATTTTTGTATGGGAGGTCAAATATTTTTTGTCGTTTCCTGACATATGTTACTAAGGGAAAGTTATTAAGTTTCATGGTCTGCATGCATCTTATCAGTATTCGGAAGGCTTTCTTCTCTGCTCAACTTTCTCCGCGTTATTACAAAAAAGTGAAGACGCGCTTTTAAGCAGTGTTTATAATATATTTTTCTATACGATTTGACGCTGTTGAAAAGCATAAACTACGTCTTACTGTTTTTGTAATATGACCACGTGTGTTACTTTAGTGATTGGTTGTCAGACAGTCAATCACCTAAAATTTTAACTGTAATAGACACGAAACTTTTTGTTATAACTCTTTTTCAATACTCACGTTACCGCGGGAAATAAATGGGAGGATGCTATTTTAATCTAGCAACCCGATTACACGGTAGTAAAGGTACCCAGCACTGAAAGTAATTATAGCGAAATATTCCGCGGCAGAAATTCTGTAGGTATGACCCGACACTTATCTTTCAGTTACCTTAGGGGTTGCAGTGAGATTTGGTAGAAGTGGAAATTGTTTTTGAAGAACCACCTCTTGGGTACAGAGTTCGATTTCCAAAATCATGTTGTGTGCGTTTAGTTTTGAATGTTTTGTAAACTTTCAAGGGATTGCAGATCTGATATGACATACATAGTACATATATCACAACTCCATCCTTTGAGGGGTAGGCGGGGTAAACGACCGTAAATAGACATTTAAGCCACGTCTTACAAACATTTGAGGGTCATAATGAAAAAAGTATGACACCATAGTGACAGGTTGTCAGCCCATCGCCTAAAATTGCTATACACATGTAACTCTCGAGTCCCATAATTGCCTCTTACGACACCCGGGATACCGTCGTTTTGCATATTATTGAAGTTCCTAATATACTTTGGCATACCTCGGTTTGCATAAAATTCTTTGTCATACTATTTGTTTGGCATAATGTTTATATGTCATACTGCATTAAAAGTCATATTATTATTTTGACCTATTTTAATTTAGACTAGTTTTCAGTCGCATATTTGTTATTTTTCATAATGTTTTTCTACATAATAGGTTATGGTGCGGCGGGGGTGGCCCTTGGGCCACCCCTAAGCCGCGAACATGTTTTTAAAATAATGCCAACGAATAATATGCCTAGTTATTTTTATGCTAATGAATAATATGCCTAGTTATCTCTATGCTTATAGACATTATGACTTGGTAATTTATGCTACAAGAGTTATGAGTGTTGCTTTTATGACTTTCAATAATTATGACTATATAACATATGCGTAATACAAATATGACTTTAAATTTTATGCAAACCGACCCCAAACCACGACACCCACGGGAAAGAAATGGGGTGATGCTTTTCTTAGCCGACATCACACGGCAGCGACTATCAAGAGATTGCACAGCTGATAGACATATCACGCCTATAATCCCTTGCGTGGTAGGCAGAGCGTAAATGGCCGCAAAAAAGGGAAGTGTATGGTCGAGGCGCCGGTAGCTCAGTGGCAGAGCATTCATCATATTCCACAAGTCCCGGGTTTAATCCCCGGCCGACGCTAACATTTGAAAAAAATCTCATTTACATTATATGAAAATAATATAGCACTGTAAGTGTAAATTAAACCATAGTACATATTATACTAAATTCCCTACTTACACCTGCCTCTAAGGAACCTTATGAAACATTGTCGCTTAATTTGTTGCAAACTTGTTAAGTTACAAACTATTTCAACTGTACGACGAGACAATATCGAAATTCATGCAAGATAATGAACGAATTCTCGTATGATTGTAAAGTTCCGTACCTTAATGGCGCCGATGCCGTGTGATGCTGGCTTAGAATAGCATCACCCCATTTCTCTCTCGCGAGTGTCTTACGAGGCAACTAAAGGACTCGAGGGTTTTATGTGTATTACAATATTAGGCGACAGGCTGATATCCTGTCACTATGGTGAAAGACGATTTTTCTGAAACGGGCCTGAAATATTTGTCAGAAGCACGTCAGGAGTATTTAAGGCGAGTGGTGCCTCAAAACTAGCGCCTCTTTAGGAAAAAAATACTTTTATTGTTTATAGTGTACAAATGCCGCGTCAAATGTGCCGTGTGATGCCGGCTTAGAATAGCATAGCCCCATTTCTTTCCCGTGGGAGTCGTAAGAGGCGATTAAGGGACTTGAGGGTGTATATTGCAATTTTATTCAATTGGCTGACAACCTGTCCCTATGGCGATACACAATTTTTTGAATGACCCTCAAATATATGCCAGACATGGCGTAAATAACCGTTTTTGCGGCAGTTAACGCTCTGCCTACCCCGCAAGGGATAATAGGCGTGATATGTGATATGTGTGTGTGTGTACAAATAACATAGTCAATAATAGAGTTCTTACAATGTGCCACTTTCGGACATAAAATTATAATTGCAATGAATCATCATAATTATTTTAGTAAATTATAAATTACACAATGATCATATGTCTTCATTCAAACTCTCCATTATTCTCAACTTTTCAGGGGCCGCATTCCGCTATTTGAAAAGCGTCTTAGTTTTGTTTTAAAAGAGTGTTAGTTGGATAGTTTTGTCCGTTTCGTATTTCGCTTACAGTTTGAAGTAAAAAAAAATCACAATGGCAATAGATTGACAATGGGTTTCGATGGCATTACAGTGACTAAAAAATAAGAGCAATTTTAGGCGATAGGCAACCTGTCTCTATAGTGCTACACAGTTATCTGATTGAACCTCAAACTTTTGTCAGACGTGGTGTTAATATCCGTTTTACAGGCGTGAACGCTCTGCCTTAACATAACATATAGGCATGATTTATGTATGTATAAAAAAGGTGAAAACTGCTCAATGGCCCAATTCTGTTTATCTGTCGTACTTTTGTTATAAATATTGGCTGTAAGTTTTCCTGTTAAAATATTTTTTATTTTTTTATTTATAATTAGCCTGCTGGATCCCACTGCTGGGCAAAGGCCTCCCCCGCAATCTTCCATTCCATTAAAATCAAAATAAAAAATAAAAGTAAAGAATTGGGGCACAGTGCCTAAAAGTCAATAAAGTGTGATACAAAACGATGTCTCAAGTTTATACTAAGTTTTCAGCAAGTTCTATATCGCTTGGTTCCGATACAAGACGGTACTAACAATGCGGTTTGTCTGTCTGTCTTAAGGAGTATCACTGTCTAGTTCGACAACTGATGTACAATCGAACTATAATAGTAGTTTATGCAACTGTCATATAACAATACGAGGCGTAGCCGAGTGTGATAATAGATTGACACGAGCATTTAAAATATCTTGTATCTTGTATTCTAATGCCTAATTATATGTAGTTGCATACACTATTTTATCTACACTCTAAAAAATTTAATCAGTAGAACACTTTTCCAAACGTCCGCACCGGCTATTGCAAGGCCCGATACATGGTCAAATTCAATACGAGAACGTAATATGGCTTGATATGAATTCGAAGATTCTTTACTAAAGTTGTTTAGATGTCGAGTCTCAACAACAAATAACTAGACAACTGAACAACAACTGAACAACACTGAACAACATCGTAATAACAACTGAACAACATCTATACAACTGCTCAACATCTGAACAACATCGGTACAACAACTAAACAACATCTGAACAACAACTGAACAACATCTGAACAACATCTCAACAACAACACAACAAAAACCTATTAAAAATACTGAACAACATCCGATAAATTAGCGTACAGAACAACTGTCAGGTGCGGCGGAAGATGGCGATTTGAATATTGGCAAAAATAACTTCGTTTCATTTCTCAACTTTATTGTAGTAAGAGTTTTCTCATTAAGTCATTACGCTTCTGTAATTTATAGTAAACCCTAGTTTTTAAAGTCAGAATGCATAAAGTAGGTCTTTATGCAACTGTTTTCGAATTCATAATTCGAATATTATGAGACGAGTGTAGATAATAGTTCATAAGGATAGTTGCTTAACTTTGTGTAAACAAACCAAAACAGGTGTTTCATAATACAAGTCATTCACACAGAGTTTTGCATATTTTCAATTAAACGTACTATTTGGTTTTCAATAAATCATAGAAATACAGAAATAGTGGCTATTAAATGCCTTGTTATATGATCAAAAGAACAGAAATAAGTTTATGATTAAAACTTTGATACCATGTATATGCCACCACCGAGGAAACTTGAAATTATGATGCTTGAAACTTGATATCGACCTAGAAACAAACAAATTTTTATAATCATAAATTAACGGCCGGGGGTTGAACCCGGTACTTACGGAGTACCGTTCCACCGCTCTGCCACCAGCGCCTCGACTGAACACTTTCAAATTTTCATTTTTTTATACTAGTCTTTAAGCGACGTACAAGCGATATCTTAGTGTAATTTATTTTAGACTCATACATCAGTTACGAAAATTTCGTTTATTTTCTTCCAACTATTCAGGTTATGAGGCGTCACACAAATGTCATGAAAAGAAATTTTATTTTATAAAAACGAAATTCACTGCCTAATTATTTCAATGATAATAATATTTTAGTAGATATTGTAAATAAAGTATAGTTCTCGAAATTGTTTTGTGATTTTTTTTGCAATCGACCATCTTAGCATGATTCAACTCTGACAACTTCACTCTGCTTTTTATGTGTTTATTTATCAAGGAGGATAATAATTACCTACGGTTGGAGGCGTACAACAATGTGTGTCAAGTATTTGTGCGAATCGCAATCGCCTGACACCATACATTCTGTTGACATTCTTGATGTAATTTGTATTGGAGGTCCATCGTAATTCTATTGGAAGTACTATAGTTTATTATGCACTCACAGTGCTATATAAGTTTCAACAATGAAATGAAGAAATTGAAAAAAATTAAGCACCCGCCGGGGCTTGAACCCAGGACCGTGGGGTCGCGTCCCACTGCTCTACGACCTGAGCTACTGGCTCCTCGGTTGACACTTCCAAATCTTCAATCTCTTGGTCTCGAAGCGACGTACAGTATTTATTGTAACGAACACTATGTTTAGTCTACAGTTAGAGTAGGAATTCAAACCATACGTCGAAGCTTTGCTTATTTACTCTATTTGAACTACAACTCTGACATCAGAGTTTATCAGGGCGTTCAACATCTTGGTATTCTACATGATAAGAAAAAGAAAATGCCGGCGAAACGTTCACATAAATTCTTGTGAGGTCCTTATTATTCAGCAAACGTATGACGACGCAAGCTACGCCTCGTAGTAAATGTCTACGAGCCTACGGAGTACCACATACATACATACCTCGATGCTACGCACGATGAGATATACCTAGTAAAGTAAGTAAAAGTAAAAACTCTTTATTACACACAAATACAGGATAATTAAAAACAGAAAATCTTAATCTAAAGTGCGCAAAGGCGGTCTTATCGCTGAAAGCGATCTCTTCCAGACAACCTTTGGGTAGAGGAAACTGGTAGAGGAAACTGGTAAAGAAAACAGAGAAGTGCATTAATAACTATTTAACAGCAGCAACTATTGAATTATAGAATTAAAAATTAAAGCTATACATAAATAATATAAATATAATAATTCTTATATACATATTAAATATAAATATAAATAAATACACGTATATATAAATACATATACACCTAGAGGTAGTCTTTAAGTTTAGGTAGGGATGTATCTTTTTGTAAACAAGTGAAAGCAGGTTTTTTATTTTCCAAGTTTCGACGTGCTATACGGGGTGTAAGGGACAGCCCTCCGAATACTGATAGAATGCATGCAGATCATAAAACTAAACAACTTTTCCCTAGAAACATATGTCAGGAAACGACAATAAATATTCGACTTTCCATACAAAATCACAATTAACTGACTGCATTTTTTTTTTTTTGAAAACTTGCAAAATTTTTGAGTGCGGGCAGGATTTGAACCTGCGACTTTCGCATTACTAGTGGCGACGCCTCTTCCATCTGGGCTACCGCAGCTCATTTCTTGCCCGCCAATTTTGCAAGTGTATTTTAATGCCAGTAACGTTGGCATGGCTCCATCTACCGGGTTAGTTTTTACAACTAATAACCGGCTGCATTTACTATGAGAAGTCCCAAATGTTTTGACGTTTCCTGAAATATTATTTTTATGGAATGTTGTTCAGTTACACGGTCTGAATGCATTCTATCAGTATTCGGAAGGCTGTTCCTTACACCCTGTATCCGTACTAATACTTATTATAATCTGAGAGTTTGTGTGTGTGTATGTATGTTTGTTACCTCTTCACGCTCAAACGGCTTGACCGATTAAGATGAAATTTGAAACACAGGTAGAGTATAACTTAGATTAACACATAAGCCTCTTTTTACAGCAGGAAAACAACTATTACCACTTTTTTTTTTTTTTTTTTTTTTTTTTTTTTTTTTTTTTTTTTGCGTGTGGGACACCGAGTCATCCAACGACCCGATGAACCCTGGTGTCAGAGTTTTTCAACCGCCTACTACCACTAGTAGGCCTCTGACATGGTTGTGTTACGACCGCCGTCTAAGTAATCATAGACAGCAACCGGGACCGACGGCTTAACGTGCCCTCCGAAGCACGGAACCATTTCTTTTCGGACAATCAGGTGGTTCACCCTGCAATGTCCTAACCAGACCGGGAACAAATTTACAAAGAGATAAATATCAACTTTTGTGAGTGTCCCACCGAGAATCGAACCCGGAACCTTTGCGTCGCAGGCAGTCGCACTACCACTGCGCCACATCGGTCGTCTATTACCACTGGGAAATGGCAACGGGTGAAACCGCTGGGCGGAAATCTAGTAATTTAATATTTTCGAACAAAACAGACTAATAATCAATGAAACATATTAAAAACAGTAGTTATTGAATACTGTCAAATACGATCAAAAGCAATGAAGTTAAACAAATTTTTTATTGACAAAATATTTTTTGCTCTTTAAAAGTTAACTCGAGCCAATGTAAAGAGTGTGGTGTTATAATGGCAACACCACTCACTTTTATAGGTACTGCACTGAACAGTGTACCGTGTACCGAACGTACCCGCCCGGAAGTTTCCGCTTCCGATCTGGTCGGTCGGCACGGCACGCTGTACTCTCTCTTCTTCCGGCTCGAGACGCGACACGGACAACACCTCGTTAGTATTCGTCCGCCGACGGAACTTCTATAACGCGCTTTGTAATTAGTTTAGTCATACTCTATCTTAAGTATAACTAGCTATTCTTATAAGGAGATTTGTGAGTGACAGGATTAAACTCTGAATACAAACTAGTGCCTTTTTCCTCCGTCACCACACCCTACTCCAAATTGGTGACCCGACGCGAGGAAGTTCTTGGACGGACACACGTGTCCCAACTACCGAGTGGTGCAGGCAATCTTGCCGCGCCGCTTGAATGTGCCCGGACGCACCGGCCCAACCAACGGTACGAGAGGGCGAAGCCCTGCGACACGTCGAGGCACGTGCGGGCGCGCAGACCGCGCTCCCGGCTACGCTACGAACCCGGCCTGCATGCGACGCCGCATGCGCAGATCGTTCTTCGCCACGCCTTTTCCCATTCGCTTCAGTGCTAAAAATCGTCAAATTCATACTTGGTGATAAAATCATAAATTTTGAGGTTGTGAAAATTTTTCCGGAAACGCCATTTTGCATGCAGCACGTGTTTGCACAATTTGCATTGATAGTGGCGCCATTCTCACAGCGACTGTTTGGAGAAATTCCGGGAACGACTTCCGCGACCGACAAAAGACCGGTTCGGGGTTTCCGAACGAAACACGAACTGTCTGTCAACGTCAAAATCAAGTCAACACAACAGGTAACCTCAATCTTCAAACTTAACGTGTTAACATCGAGTGCGCATGAACTTTTTTGCTATATTGGGTGCAATTAACAAACTTTTAAGTGTGTTTTCAACGTTGCTGGACTAACGCCAAAGGACATTTTACTACTAATTTCAAGTATTTTTACAAACATTTACGTAATTCTAACTTCTTAAAGTTTTGCATATCTTATTAGAACTAATTACATATTTTTGTGTTTTGTGTGTGACCAAGCTACTATAGCTAATTTAACAGCATCTTTTGTGACTAGAAGGTTCGTTTTTTTGTCTTTGTTTTTTAAGCATCTGCATTTAGTTGAGGGCTCATAGGTTTTGTATGTACTAATATTTTATGCACAAAATGAGCGACAGTGAGTACGAAGACCCTGCTAACCCCAACCCTGCTAACCCTAACCCTAACCCTGAGAATGCTGGTGATGGTAATGCTGGCAATAATAAGCCAACTAACCCTGAATCACAGGTATTTAGGGTGACAATCAGAACCCCTCCATTTTGTAAAGATAGGCCAGCTTTGTGGTTCTGTAGCCTGGAATCACAGTTCTTTATCAATAATATTACAAACGAAATCACCAAGTTCCACTATGCGGTTGCACATCTTGACGTTAATGCCACTAAAGAGGTTGAGGACCTAATACTTAATCCTCCGAAGCACGAGCCCTATACTCGACTTAAGGAGACAATTATTACTAGGTTTTCAGATTCTTACGAGGAGAAAGTGCGGCGTCTCTTGGAGAACCAAGAGATAGGCGATCGAAAGCCATCCTCTTTCATGAGACACCTTCGATCACAGGCCGGCCCCACCTTCCCTGACAAGTTGCTTGTTACTATATGGACCAACCGGCTCCCACGGCAACTGCAGATAGTTCTGGCAGCTCAGAAGGAGCAAAGCATACAAGAGCTTTGCGAGCTTGCGGATAAGCTGATGGAGATTGACTCTCACCATTCGCTTTACTCCCCAGCGGTGAACGAGGTGAAGGTGGCATCGGTGCCCCCATCTGAACTGCAATCCCTCAGGCTGCAGGTCGCTGAGCTTACGAAGGCAGTGGCTTCACTTTCTACTGGAGGCACACACATACACTCACAGCAACGTGACCGCAGCAGCAGCCGCCATCGTGGTCGCAGCCGCTCCAGGACCCGAGACAAGAACCTTTGCTGGTACCATGACAGGTACGGCCAGAAGGCAATTAAATGCATCCAGCCATGTAGCTACCAGTCTTCGGGAAACCAGGGCAGCAGTCAGTGATGGCGACTACTGGCTGCCTCCAACCCAGTCGCCGTCTGTTTATAACCGACCGGTACTCCAACAAGAAGTTTCTTGTTGATACTGGCTCGGACATTTGTTGTTTTCCCAGGACTGCTCTGAGGGAGAGACGGCGAGCAACATCATACCATCTTGTTGCAGCAAACGGTACAAGTATAAACACATATGGTACCTTACAACTTTGTCTCAATTTAGGCTTGAGGCGAGACTTAAAATGGAACTTTATAGTAGCTGATGTGGAGACAGCTATCATCGGATCTGACTTCCTGGCACACTACCACCTACTACCAGACTGTCGTTACAGTAGTCTAGTTGATGGTACGACCGGCTTGAGATCAAGTTGTTCTATCATGAACTCAGCTCAGGTTAGTGTCAAAACTGTAGCTCTTGCTGAGGACAAACCCTATCACAAAATCCTTGCTCAGTTTCCAGATCTGGTTAAACCCCCTGGCATCAACAGGGAAATTAAGCACTCCACAGTCCATTACATCAACACTACTGATGGACCACCTGTGACTTCCCGCCCACGCCGCCTAGCCCCCGACAAGTTGCGAGCTGCAGAGAAAGTGTTTGCTGAGATGGTACAATCAGGTACAGCTCGACCTTCCATGAGCTCATGGGCCTCTCCCCTCCAGATGACCCCTAAAAAGGACCTGACCTGGCGCCCTTGTGGAGATTACCGTGGTCTCAACTCTCGGACTGTTCCTGACAAATACCCTGTCAGACACATTGGTGATTTCAACCACAACTTGGCTGGATCATCAGTGTTCAGTACCATAGACTTGGTAAAGGCATACCAACAGATCCCGGTTCACCCACCTGACATTTGCAAAACAGCAATCATAACGCCATTCGGTTTGTACGAATTTCCGTACATGGCATTTGGATTGAGGAATGCAGGACAGACATTCCAGCGCTTCGTGGACGAGGTGGTACGAGGCCTGGAATTCTGTTTTGCCTACATTGATGACATACTCGTTTACTCGAAGGATCACACTGAGCATGCAGAACACCTGCGCATCCTTTTCGGCCGTCTAAACGAGTATGGAGTTGTGATAAACCCAGCCAAATGTGTCTTTGGTGCCGAGGAAGTGTCTTTCCTGGGTTATAGAGTAACTGCCCAAGGGACCAGCCCTCCCAAAGACCGCATCAAAGATCTGGTAGATTTTCCCCCTCCTAAGACAGTTGAAGGCATGCGCCGATTCTTGGGAATGATAAATTTTTATCGCCGATTCTTACCTGATGCTGCAAAATTCCAGGCTCCTCTCATCGATGCAGTCACGGCAACGCAAGGCAAAGGCAAGAAACCTTTCATGTGGACGCCGCAGCTAGAGGAGAGCTTCAACACCTGCAAGGAAAGTTTGTCGTCCGCTACAATGCTGGTTCATCCCGACCCCAATTCCAAACTGGGACTTTTCACTGATGCGTCAGGTACTCACATTGGCTCTTGTTTACAACAACGCTCGGATGACAATGAACCTTGGCAGCCTCTAGCTTACTTCAGTCGAAAGCTGACTAAGAAGCAGATGGAGTGGCCTACTTACTACCGTGAGCTGCTCGCTGTTTACGAAAGTGTACAACACTTCAGGCACATACTAGAGGTTCAACATGCGACCATCTATACCGATCACAAGCCACTTGTATACGCTTTCGTACAACGGCGAGACAAGCTACCACCGGCACAACTTAACCAATTGTCATTCATCAGCCAGTTTACTACCGACGTCGTCTACATCAAGGGTCAAGACAACATTGTAGCGGATGCCATGTCGCGCGTAGAGACCATCTCTCTTACCGACGACCATGCTGCACTCGCCCTTGCTCAGGCAGCAGACGTCGAAATTGATAGGTTGCGTTCTAACTCTTCGCTTAAACTGGAATCTGTTCTAATTCCAGGCACTGACATTCATATCACCTGCGACACTTCCACGGGCAAGCCGCGACCCTACCTACCCGAGTCGTTCCGCCGCCCTGCATTTCAGCGCCTGCATGACCTCAGCCACCCTGGTGCGCGCGCGAGCGCACGCCTGGTAGCTGAGCGCTACGTCTGGCCACGCATACGCCAGGACTGCAGCGCCTGGGCGCGCTCGTGTGTTGCATGTCAGCGGAGCAAAGTCACGCGACACATCTCTTCGCCGCTAGGAACATATGCTAGTCCATCTGCTCGTTTTAGCCACATCAACCTGGACATCGTCGGACCTCTTCCATATTCAAATGGTTTTTCATACTGTCTAACTGCGGTTGACAGATTCTCACGGTGGCCAGAGGCATGGCCTATGGCATCTATGACAGCAGAAGAAGTGGCTAACACTCTTGTTGCAGGATGGATATCCCGGTTTGGTGTACCGAGCAAGATCACCACAGATCAGGGTCGGCAATTCGAGTCCGAGTTATTCCAGCACCTTATGCGCATTTGTGGTTGCAAACGGATCCGCACTACGAGTTATCATCCACAGGCCAACGGTATGGTAGAAAGGATGCACAGGCAGCTGAAGGCCGCGCTGATGTGTCACCAGGACACCTGGTCTCAAGCTCTACCACTCGTGCTCCTCGGGATGCGGACCGCTCTGAAGGAAGATCTCGGAGGCTCTGCCGCCGAACTGCTCTACGGCGAACCGTTGAGGTTACCTGGCGAATTTTTTCTAGGTTCGTCACAACAAGGATCTGACAGGTGCACTAACGATTTTGTAGTACAACTTAAGAATAGGATGGCTACAATTCGTCCTTCACCCGCTTCGCGTCACTCGCAGCCGTCAACTTTCATTTTTAAAGATCTAACGACGGCCACGCACGCATTCTTGCGGGACGACACCGTCCGTCGACCTCTTCAGCCTCCATATACCGGGCCGTTCAAAATTTTGTCTAGGACTGACAAGACAATCACCCTCGACACAGGAGGTAGGAGTCACACGGTGAGCATTGACCGCGTCAAGCCAGCGCACTCAGACGCTCTTGACACCACATTGTCAGCACCAGCATTGTCAACACCAGCATCTCAGCCTTCCTCTGTGCCTGATCCAGGTCCTACAATCCTCTCACAACCTATCCAACCTGCTTCATCCGCCACCCCGTTCGTACCTCCTGCTCCTGCTCCTGTCACTACCAGGGCAGGTAGAACAGTTAGATTTAGAGACATTTTAGATTTATGATTGTAAATATAAATGTTAACAGTTAGATTTAGGGACATTTTAGATTTATGATTGTAAATATAAATGTTATTCAGTTAATAATTTGCATAACACAGCTAGTTAACTGTAGGTCTACATTTTCTCTCTTGTACTAATGTTTGTTTATATAATCAATGTTTCTTTTTGTATACTCTTTCATTCTCCGTGGGGGGGTGATGTGGTGTTATAATGGCAACACCACTCACTTTTATAGGTACTGCACTGAACAGTGTACCGTGTACCGAACGTACCCGCCCGGAAGTTTCCGCTTCCGATCTGGTCGGTCGGCACGGCACGCTGTACTCTCTCTTCTTCCGGCTCGAGACGCGACACGGACAACACCTCGTTAGTATTCGTCCGCCGACGGAACTTCTATAACGCGCTTTGTAATTAGTTTAGTCATACTCTATCTTAAGTATAACTAGCTATTCTTATAAGGAGATTTGTGAGTGACAGGATTAAACTCTGAATACAAACTAGTGCCTTTTTCCTCCGTCACCACACCCTACTCCAAAAGAGGCTAAACGAAGAAGGTAGTTGTTTTCGCATAATCGTGTGTCCCCCGTATAATGCTTGCTATAAATTGGTCTTAAAACTGATCTGTCAAATTGGACAAGATATGACAGAACTACACATACAGACTATAGTAGGTACTTAATCAATACATTAATTGAGATGGTGTGGGAAACTGATTCGAACGACCCGATGAACTCCGTGAGACTTTTAAACCGCCTTTTAATAAAACTGCGTGTACAAATAATAACTATCTTAAATGTTTATTGCTTGATAAGCAGTTTTAAATTCGAAACTACTTTTGCTTGTCATCGGGTCGCAGAATTGATCAAATTGGAATAAAGATACATTAACGAAGGTTTTACCTCAAAAACTTTTGCCGGTATATTAAAATTTTTGCAAAATTATGAAATATTTGTATCATTTGTCTATGCTAAGTCAGAGCAATTATCTATACATATTATTACCAATCTATCCATTAGTTGTGTTAAGTACGAGCAATACCAACACAGACGTATTGTAAGTACTTTATCTACACTCGTCTCATAATGTTCGAATTTTATTATGAATTCAAAAACAGTTGCATAATGACCTACTTTATGCATTCTGCCCATATAAACTACGGTTTAATATAAATTACAGAAGCGTAATGACTTAATGAGAAAACTCTAACTGCGATAAAGTTGAGAAATGAAACGAAGTTTTTTTTTGCCAATACTCAATTCGTCTTCCTCATTTATAAACTAAAATATCACAGATCACCTACTTCGCTCATTAACTAGTACTCAATGGGTCTAAACATCAGTATGTCGATCTCTTGTTAGGTCTAAAGATCGGTATGCCAATCTCTCGTTAGGTCTAGGCAAAACGCGAAATTGGAAGACTGCGGTTTAGGCACTCAGCGACTAAAGGCTCAAATCGCCATCTTCCGCCGCACCTGACAGTTGTTGTTGTACGGTAATTTTTCGTATGTTGTTTAGTTGTTTCAATAGGTTTATGTTTTATTGTTGTTGAGATGTTGTTCAGTTGTTGTTCAGATGTTGTTTAGTTGTTGTTCAGATGTTGAGCAGTTGTTTAGATGTTGTTCAGTTGTTATTCCAATGTTGTTCAGATGTTGTTCAGTGTTGTTCAGTTGTTGTTCAGTTGTTGTTCCGTTGTTGTTCAATTGTTTAGTTATTTGTTGTTCAGATTCAACAACTAAACAACTGTAAGTAAAGAATTTTCAAAAATTCATATCAAGCCATATTACGTTCTCGTATTGAATTCGACTATGTATCGGGCCTTGCAATCGTCGGTGCGGACGTTTGGAAAAGTGTTTAACTGAGTTTAATTTTTGAGAGTGTAGATAAAATAGTGTATGCAACTGCATATAATTAGGCATTAGAATGCTCGTGTCAATCTATTATCACACGAGGCGTAACACTCGCATTCTAATAACCCCCATTATATGACAGTTGCATAAACTACTATAACGTTACGTTCACACCATGCCTTTGTCGCTGCCGCAAATATTATCTAAAATACTTCCGCGGAAGTATCCACGTGAGTGAGTGTTTACTTCACAAACTGCTGTCATACTCTTCTCGCAGCAATACAAATGAGCACGATAGCAATACATTCCACTCGTGCTCGTCCTGCCGGTCATGTGACTCACGCACGAAATATCGACACCAGCGGGAGCATGGAAAGTGGCAGCTGCATGACGAGTAGCAGCGCGAGTAACCTGTTTACATGCTCACGCTGCCCTTACTATTTCCTTACCCATAGATGCATTGTGTGAACGTGTATAAAGTGCCGCGTAACTACACCTTCATAACCCGTCTGAAACAAATCAACTTGGTGGTAAAACGATTTATACTAGTATCAGCAGTGCTTTGTGATGTCGGGTTAGAATATCATCACCCTATTTCTTTCCCGTGGGTGTCGTAAAAGGTGACTAAGGGATTCAAGGGTTACAAGTGTATTGCTATTTTAGGCGATAAGCTGAGAACTTGTCAATATAGTGATACACAATATTCTGAATGACCCTCTAATGTTTTTCAGACGAGGCATTTATGTCCGTTATTTTCAACCATTACACTCTGCTTACCCCGCAAAGAATATAGGCGTGATATATGTATAAACGTATGTATGTTTTGTTGGCCGTACTGATTTTCATTTTATTATTTTAAAACGGTCCCAAAAATGTTTATCGTATATTTTACTTACTTACATTACTCTTCCCTAGGTCTGCTGTAAGAAATTTCTTATAAGAGATAAGCAGTGCCTGTTGTGTCTGTATTCTCTATGTGTTTTTCTCTTTAATGTTCATGTTCGTGTACAATAAATCGTAAATAAATAAATAAATAATGTAAGAAACGTGGTCAAAACTAACGTTTCTTTGTTTCAGGTATATAGGTGTGAATTCGTATCCTCATCAAATGATTTTTGTATGTAATACAAACCTTTTTATACCCATCCGCCACGCGTCCACACGAGTACGTTTTACTGGCGACGCATCAATACGATCGCGGGTTTTCACGACACCATTTCAATTGTCACCCCCCAATCCCCCCCCCCCTCTAGCCACGTTAAAATGGTGTTAAATAGGGGTGGGAGTGTAACAGTTGGTATCGAGTATTAGAATCACAGGTTGGTTAGCGACGCATTAAGAAATAATTAGTACGGATTTTTCTCATTTCTCGACAGGATTTCAATGGTTGCCCCGACGCTAAAATATTGATTTATAATGGTAGTGTAAAAGTTGGTATCGGGTGTCAAAAACACATGTTTTGCGAGCATTGGCGCAGATTGCTATCGCAAAAGTCGTAGCTTTAAATCCTACCTACCTGTAGAAAACTTTCATTTCTTAAAATGTTATATGCAACACGTTAGTGTGTTAAAATTTGGTATTAACAGTGTCTTAATTTAACCGTTAAGGAATTAGAATCGGACACGACCTTCAGTGATTGACGACAATGAAGAAGAAGAAGAAGAATTTAACCGTAAATGTATAATTTTTCAAGTAACATAAGTTTTTTACTATCCTCCATCTAACGTTGAAAATAGAACAATAGTTTTTCTGTTATTTCAACCCTTGCACATCCCTACTGTAAACCAGATAAAACCAGTTTGATGACGACAATAACGGCTCTTCCAATTCGAATTACACTTCTGCGTTCCTTTTGTGTTATTTCCTCGGTTATGTACATTGTTATTACTTTGAAAGTAATGGACGTGTTATGGCTGTGACGCAATCATTTTCGCATCGTAAAAAATATGCGTTTGTCTCTCTGGCGGGAATTTTGTAGCTATTTGGACTGGATTTTTATTGTTTTTGTTTTGAGAATGAAAACGGCGTAATATGTCTTCTTTATATTTAACACATTTTGTCCAACTAGCTTATAACACGACTGCCTAAATAAGAGAAAGATTATTCAGAATTAATGCATGTTACTGGGTAGATAAGTCTAGAAAATGACAGAATATAGTAAGATAAATATGCCATTGTGGCCAACGGCCGATGTGGCGCGCAGTGGTAGTTCCGGGGTCGATTCTTGGTGGGGCACTCACAAAGTTGGTATTTATTATTCTGTGAATTTGTTGAAACCTTGTTGTTAACCACCTAATTATCCAAAAAGAAAGATGGTTCCGTGCTTCGGAGGGCACGTTTAAGCCATCGGTCCCGCTTGCGGTCTATGATTACTTAGACGGCAGTTGTAAAACTACCATGTCAGAGGTCTGCTACTAATTGTAGGCGGTTAAAAACTCTGACACCAGGATTCATGGGGTATTTGATTGACTCGTTAAAAAAGTTAGTTCAATATGCCATTAAATCCACCATTTTGAAGTAAACTCAGTTTGAAAAGGACAATTTTTAAAGCCCAACATCATAAAATAATGTGGAAACGCGCATTAGGTTCTGAGATGCCTTTAGTACATTCATTTATACATACTAGATTTCCGCCCAGCGTTTTCACCCGCTGCCACTTCCCGTGGTAATAGTTGATTTCCTGCGGTAAATAGTAGCATATGTGTTATTCCAGGTTATACTCTATCTGTGGTCCAAATTTCATCCGAATCGGTCAAGCCATTTGTGCGTGAAGAGGTAACAAACACACACACAAACTCTCAGATTTATAATATTAGTACGAATATCCCTTTCAGGGTAGGCAGAGCGTTAACGGCTTAAAACAATTAAAATTTTCGCCACGTCTGACAAACATTTGAGGGACATTCAGAAAATTGTGTATCCATATAGTGACAGGTTGTTAGCTCATCGCCTCTTTCTCTTTCGACGGCCGATGTGGCGCAGTGGTAGTACGACTGCCTGCGACGCAAAGGTTCCGGGTTCGATTCTCGGTGGGACACTCACAAAGTTGATATTTATCACTTTGTGAATTTGTTCCCAGTCTGGTTAGGACAATGCAGGTTGAACCAACTGATTGTCCGAAAAGAAATGGTTCCGTGCTTCGGAGGGCACGTTAAGCTGTCGGTCCCGGTTGCTGTCTATGATTACTCAGACGGCGGTCGTAACACAACCATGTCAGAGGCCTAGTAGTGGTAGTAGGCGGTTGCAAAACTCTGACACCAGGGTTCATCGGGTCGTTGGACGACTCGGTGTCCCACACGAAAAGAGAAAGCGCTCATCGCCTAAAATTGCAGTACACATGTAACCTTCGAGTCTCTTAGTCACCTCTCATGACACCCATAGGAAAGAAATAGGGTGATGATATTCTAAGCCGGTAACACACGGGCTAAATGAAAATCGTTTCAGTTGTATGTCAATGGCTTGTCAACGGGACAGTTTTGGTAATTTCGTATTCTGCTAACTGTTTCAAGTAAAGAAAATCACAGTAACATTAAAATTACAAAAAATAAGCGAATCGGGGTCCGAATGCCTTTCGTCTTAGTGCTATTTGTATATAGAATGAAATTTTACTACTGACCGAAAGCGAAATCTCAAGACGGGCTGGTGATAAGGAACAACTTTCCCAACGAAAATAGGTTGAAATGACAAAAATATTTTGAGTTTTGCATAGTAAATCGAATCAGCTGATCGGAAATTTTGAAATTGAAATTGCTTATTCCATGTAGGATAGTATTATCACTTATTGACGTCATGAACCGTCATTGTAAAAAAAATGTATGACACAATTTCCTTTTTTTTGTATGGGAGGTCCAAATTTTTGTTCGTATTTCGACCTATGTTCCTTAGGGAAAGGTGTTCCTTATCACCAGTACATCTTGTGATTTTGCTATCAGTCACTTGTTAAATTTCACCCTATATTTTTGTATGTACTTGATTTGTTAAGGTGTTTTAGGTACTTACTACATATAATTCAATTTTGTATGGGAGCTCCACATTTTTGTTCATATTTCGACCAATGTTCCTTAGGGAAAGGTGTTCCTTATCACCAGTCCGTCTTAAGTTTTTGCTATCAGTCAGTAGTAACATTTCACCCTGTGTTTGTATCTAGTAATCTTATCCATTTCAAACCGAATGCCTCCTCCCAGAAGCGGCTCTTCACAACTCTTTATTCTTTACAATAATATTCTTTATTCTTTACAATAATATCCTTTATTCTTTACAATATCGAGTGAGTTCGATGCGTAACGAGATCTTGTTAAATTTTCGCTCCGGTTCATTTCGTAGCGACCCGCGCCGTGTGGAGGGGGCTTCATAACTACTGACCGATTTTTTATAATAACGTCATTAAAACGGTCCAATACGTTACTATACGACACGTTTGTTTGACGTGTTTTTCACTGAAAAATAGTTTTCAGCTCGTAAGTATCGTTCTCAGAATCAGAAAGTATTTTAGTATAGGAAGGTAGATGCCGGCTCAATATTGCTACCCTATTATTTTTCCCGGGTGTCGTAAGAGGTGACTTAAGGACTCGAGGGTTTCATGTGTATTACAATAGGTATTAGGCGACAGGTTGGCCACCGGTCATTATAGTGATACACGATTTTTTTTCCGAACGGTGAATTTTCCCGAAATTTTCAGCTCAACATTTCAAACAAGTCAACTTTCCCCAAGGATACATAGGTCGAAATATAAAAATAGTCACCTTCTATGGAAGATTGCTCGACCCGCTGTTTTTTTGTATGGGAGGTTTAATTGTTTTTTATTACTATGACTTTTGGTTCTTGAGGAAAATTGTTCAGCTTAACAGGTTTTTCAAGGCTAGCAAGCGTTGATTTGAGATGTGTATTTATGGTAGTCCTTACATAATATTAAATACTACTAAGCTCATTCTATTAGGTATTACTTTTTTTGTATTATATTGTCTGTATTAAAATTTACAACAAATTACATTAAAATCGGCTTTGTCGTTTTCATGATACTTCACCACTAAAAGATCAGTTAAGTGATTGCTAAAACACTTGACCACAATTGTAGCAATTTTGAAACTTGCAAGTATGCACAACATGACCTGCTGGCAAGCAGCTGTAGCATTTCACGACTTTTGGATATGAAATGAATAACTAAGTTAACTCGCGTTTGTGCTCACTCTTCCGTGTGATTCTGTCAGACAGGTAGAATGGCTGCTACTTTGAATAACAAAAGTTGTACGTTTTCATTCGTGGCTTTGGATAGTTTATCTGATTCAACACGCATATTATAAAAGAATTAACAAATGTTTCATGTCATATGTCATGGTTACCGTTAAGGAGGAAAAAGTTATTGTCTTTTTCAGTCCAATTTACAATGTTCCCATAAACTTACATACATATGTAGGTACATAATCATATAGTCATTATCAACAGCTGTGAGACTTCCACTGCTGGGCAAATAGGTTTTCAATTTAGTATTGCACATTTTTCCCGTGGGTGTCGAATGAGGCGACTAAGTGTCTCAAGGGTTATATGTGTATTGCAATTTAAGGCGACAGGCTAATGGTGATACACAATTTTATAAAAGTCCGTTTTACGGCCGTTTACGCTCTGTCTACCATAGCATAGGATATGGGCGTAATAAATGTATGAATCTTCATTGACCGCAGTGTTGGGACGACTGAATCCAATAATGGCTGGTCTTTGGTAGTATATTGTCTCACACTGCGGTTTTGAGACATTGTTTCTCTGCCTACCCCTTGATGTAAAGATAATGTATCTACGTATCATTTGTAAAGGAATTTCACGGAACTCCTTAAAGCTAGCTTGGCATGTAAGTACATTATGTACCAATATCTTACGATGAACTTTACCGAAGCTTGCAGTTAGTTGAAGCGGTCGACCGATAGGGGGCACTATCATAAATTGACAAACAATGCGAGACAAAGCGAGTGGTGGACTGGAAGAAACTGCTTTGTGGTATAAAGTGGATTAAACACGGTGTTAGGATGGTCATTTTGTAGTGGTGTAAGCCCAGGCTCGCAATCTAAACGTCCAGAAGTCTATCCTGGCATATATGCACATGAAGTCTATATTTTTATTAGTATTCAGCTACCTATATAAGTGTAAAAAGTAAATTATATACTTTTTAATTTATCTAGAACTAGCTTTTACCCGCGACTTCGTCCGCGTTAGACAGTTTTTTAAGGCACAGGTTCTAAAGTAGATATTTATATTCATAGTAAGTATGACAGTGATATTAGAACAGTTCTTATCTCTACTGTTTAAAAATGACTTGCTTGCTTCAGTTGTTAAAGGGACAATTCAAAATTTGCTATCCGGTGTTCTACCCTGAGAGATCAATATTTATAACCATTGAATACAAAGTCAGTAGATAACAAAAAAATCCTCGGTAAAAAGTTCCCTTTATCCAATATCCCTTTTCAACTTATTCTTTTTTTTTTTTTTTTTTTTATTAATGATGGGTTTGCTCTTGACTCTAGTCTAGGTCATAGGACAGAGACAGAGTCTAAGATGTAGCGAGCTCACCCAGAAGAAGCCTGTTAAGGCACTGGCACTCCCACACACTGACGGAACGCAGCAAGCTACTTGGCGCCAGACTTCGGTGGGATGGTGGTCGCGAGCCAGGCGGCTCCTTACGGAGCCTTCCACCGTACTGAACAACTTTTGTTTTGGAACCATTTCTTCCCATCATACTGAACAACTTTTGTTTTGGAACCATTTATGTATCTCTAATAGTTTAGGTGGGCTCCTGATGGTACACCTGGTGGTCTACATAAGGTACTCCAGATCCTCAATGTCCTTGTGAAAAGAAGCGGCTCATCATACTGAACAAATTTTGTTCTAGAACCATGCCTGTATCTCTAATAGTTTAGCTGGGCTCCTGATGGTACACCTGGTGGTCTACATAAAGTACTCCAGATCCTCAATGTCCTTGTGAAAAGAATCGGCTCATCATTATGAACCACTTTTGTTTTGGAACCATGCCTGTATCTCTAATAGTTTAGCTGGGCTCCAGGTGGTACACCTGGTGGTCTACATGAGGTACTCCAGATCCTCAATGTCCTTGTGAAAAGAAGCAGCCAATCATACTGAACAACTTTTGTTTTGGAACCATGCCTGTACCTCTAATAGTTTAGCTGGGCTCCTGATGGTACACCTGGTGGTCTACATAAGGTACTCCAGATCCTCAATGTCCTTGTGAAAAGAAGCGGCTCATCATACTGAACAACTTTTGTTTTGGAACTATGCCTGTATCTCTAATAGTTTAGCTGGGCTCCTGTTGGTACACCTGGTGGTCTACATCTGTACTCCAGACCCTCGAATGGTGATAAAAAGTAGCCTATGTCCGTTCTCGGTATGCTAGCAATCTCTGTGCCAAGTTTCATGAAGATCGGTTCAGCGGTTTGGCCGTGAAAGCGTAGCAGACAGACAGACAGACAGACAGACAGACAGAGTTACTTTCGCATTTATAATATTAGTGTGGATAAGGAGTTCCATCAATAAATCACAACACAAAGTGTAATACATAAAAGTGAAAGACGGGCTGGTGATAAAGAACAACTTTCTCTAAGGAACATACCTAGGTCGAAATACGATTTAAACATTTGGACCTCCCATGGCCGAACAGCTGTTTTGGGTTATTATTAGAAGTTCTAATATTTTTGTGTCTGAAACCATTAAAAACCTATCTTTCCATCAGTCTCTTTACTTGCTTCATGCTGAAAGGTTTTCTTATATTCAGACCTACTTTTTAAGAAATAACAATCTTCCAAAGTCCATGCCGATCGAGAATCGAACCCCGGACATCGTGGCTCTAAGGTTCACTCAATCGACTACAATCGCGGTAAGTAGGTAGTATGACGTCACAAACATTAACCGAAGTCAATTAATATACCTTTTGATGTGGTTAACAGTAATACACGAAAGCAATTTGCGTAAACTGTACTACAAAGGCCGTTCAAGATTGTATGTGGAAGTTATATGGCAGAACTAGGAATTTAGACAAAATCTTAGGATTCTATCTAAAGCCGGAATATGGAAAATGATAGATTTTATTACCACCTTACTAAACAAATTAAGAAATTCGGACAAATTCCTTGGATTTTGGCCGAACTTCTAAACTGGTTTAGGAATGTGGCAAAACGAAGCTCAAAAGACATTGTTTTTCAATTAAGGGTCGTCGTGACTATATTTGCATTTACTTATGATAATATTTCAATCAATCAATTATGAATATAACAGTATTTCTTTAGCCAACACACGGGATCTGGCAAAACATATAATTTAATTATTATATTTACATATTTATTAAATATTAAATTAATATTTAAATGTATTCTGGAAGGGTCGCTATTCTCCCACGGAAAGTTTTATCACGGAAATTGCATATTAAATCTTTAATATCATATTCAAACTATCTATAACCACCATTATACTACGATTAAACTTTACACAATCAAAATGTATTTACAACTTCCCTTAAGAATTCAGAAAACAATACTGTCTCATATGGGCTGGGCACATCTGTCGTAGAACCGACGGACGGTGGAGTATACAAGTTTTCGAGCGGAGGCCACGCCTCGGCAAGCGTAGCGTTAGACGACCTCCAGTCAGATGAACCGATGACTTAGAAAAGGCGGCTGGTAGGAACTGGATGGCAAAAACGAGAGATCGTGCCCTATGGCGTACCCTGTAGGAGGCCTACGCCCAGTAGTGGACTGCAATAAACTGATGTATATTACTATCTCATACAAAATTACTAATTGGACTTTTATAAAAAAAGCATAACATTTACATTTAACTTTAGCTTCAAAAATTAAATAACTCTTGAAACGTGTTTTATCCTTCTTCACTATAAAAGAAAATTTAAGCCGAAAAATTTGCATCTAAATTCACAATCATTTAAAATTATAACTTAATTATCATAATCACACTTAGAGCAGCAAAATAGTTTGCCTTTTCAACAATTTTCTCAAGAATCACTTTAATTTCAGTACCACAAGACCGAAAATCATAACAAGTATAAATCAGTAAAAATGCCAAACCGACTGCGAAAATTATAAGCGTGACTGATTTTTACAATAACAGCCACACTAGTTCACTGCTGGATGGACCTTCCTCGTTTGGGGGGTATTGCCATACGCACCATGCTTGGCAAGTGGATAAGCGAGCGCAGTGCAAGGTGTTACAATAACGGGGAACGCTTTTGCCCATTTCCTGGTCACTTTATCACTAAGTCGCTTCTTACGACACTCACGGGAAAGAAATAGGTTCATGGCACGGCATATTACCGTAGAAAGACACTTAAATTGCGTCTATAAATTATGGATTTGCCGTGTGATGCCGGCTTAGAATAGCATCACCCCATTTTTTTCCCGTGGGAGTTGTAAGAGGCAACTGAGGGACTCGAGGGTGTGAATTGCAATTTTAGGCAATGGGCTGACAACCTGTCACTATAGCGATACACAATATTCCGAATAACCCTCAAACATTTGTCAGACGTGGTGGTGTAAATGGCCGTTTTTTGCGGTTGTTTACGCTCTGCCTACCCCGCAAGGGATTATAGGCGTGATATGTGTATGTATGTATAAATTGGGGATTACTATGAGTAAAATAATAACCACCGTGTGGTTCGGATTAGAATAGCACCACCCCGTTTCTAGCCATGGGTATCGTAAAAGGTGACTAAGAATGTGACTTAGGATGAATCCGGAATGTGCAGCAGTATTCCCTGTGATTACAACACCTTGCACTGCGTTCACGAAATACGAGTGAGTATCGCAAATACCCCTCAATCAGGGTAGGCCCATGTCCAATAGTGGACATTTGTGGCTGTTGAAGTTTGAAGCGAAGTTGAATCTAACCAATACAAGAAAACAGGCTATATGAATTCCCATCATTTTCTTGCCGCAGTCGGGTAAAACACGGCCGCGCCGTCTGAGGCGAATTATTTCATGAATATTTATTCTGGCTTGATAGAGCGCCCCTTGGTGAATACAAATATTATTTTCAGCAACAAGAGTTGAACGCTCTTTTCGTGTAGGACACTGAGTCGACGAACGACCCTATGAACCCTGGTGTCAGAGGTTTTCAACTGCCTATTAACTAGTAGTAGGCCTCTGACATGATTGCGTAACGACCGTTGTCTAAGTAGTCATAGACAGCAACTGGGACCGACGGCTTAATATACCCTCCGAAGCACGAAACTATCTTTCTTACGGACAATCAGGTGGTTCAGCCTTCAATGTCCTAACCAGACCGGAAACTAATTCACAAAGTGATAATATTAACTTTGTGAGTGCCCCACCGGGAATTAAACCCGGATCCTTTGCACTACAGGTACTTGCTCTACCACTGCGCCACATCGGCCGTCGATATATTTAATGTTTGCTTTACTGTATAGAGTTCTTGGGTACCAGTAGTTCTTTGAGATATCCAAGAGATCAACATTGATTGTTTTTTTTGTACAGTTTTTTAAGAACTACCAACATAGGTTGAACTCGAGACGCTACAGTAATTTCACCAGGGCCCGAAGTCTGATAAATAAAAATCGTTTTGTCAATGGCCTGTCGGTGTGACAGTTTTGTCATTTCGTATTCTGCTAACAGTTTGAAGTATAGAAATAGAAAATCAAGCTATAATGAAAGTGGAGTGTCGCTTGCTTTGCAACGGTAAAAAATATATAAGAGTTCGGGACCAGTAATCAAACCCGGGTCTTCCGTATCAATTGTGAAGTCGATAGCTATGCATGTATCCGGAACATACATACATACATATACACATATCACGTCTATAATCCCTTACGGGGTAGGCAGAGCGTAAACGGCTGTAAAAACGGACATTTACGCCACGTCTGACAAACATTTGAGGGTCATTTGAAATATTGTGTATCACCATAGTGACAAGTTGTCAGCCCATCGCCTACAATTGCAATACACACCCTCGAGTCCCTTAGTCGCTTCTTACGACACCCACGGGAAAGAAATGGGGTGATGCTATTCTAAGCCGGCATCACACGGCATATGTTTTATCTCGTGTGCAATAAACAGTTAAATGAAATAAATAAATAAATAAGAGATCAACATTAACTGTTTTTTGTACAGTTTTTAAGAAGAACCAATACGGGTTGTACCCGAGACGCAACAATAAATTCACCAGTAATCAAACCCGATACTTCCGTATCAATTCTTAGATCGAGAGCTACCCATGTATCCGGAACAATCCAGATTATTCCAGTTACGTCAAGTGTAGCGTTGAGCACGTCCTCGTTACGCCATTGTCAAGCTCGGGCGATATTGAACAAATTAATTGGCAACTTGAAGTGCACTCGCCAACCCGCCACAAGCTACGGCATTCCAGTTACATACGCAGTTATGCTGGCATCGGTGGAGAGTCTCCCCAATCAATATCCCAAAATTCTTTTTGGGAAAAAAAACGGATAGTATTCCAATATGTCAATAGCTGTCACTATGGCGATAAAAATGTCACTAAAAATGTTCCTCCTGAAAAGTTGGATAGTCTGTAATTATTATGTTTGTCTTCTAGACCATCGTTGTATTAGTTATGATATTTAATTCCAGCTTACACTTAGGGCTTACAACAATTATTCATAGTTGGCTGAACTCATTATTTTGATCCCCATACTACTCCTCAGTAATCAAACCCGGGTCTTCCGTATCAATTGTTAATTCGAAAGCTACCCATGTATCCGGAACAATCCAGATTATTCCAGTTACGTCAAGTGTAGCGTTGAGCACGTCCTCGTTACGCCATTGTCAAGCTCGGGCGATATTGAACAAATTAATTGGCAGCTTGAAGTGCACTCGCCAACCCGACACAAGCTACGGCATTCCAGTTACATACGCAGTTATGCTGGCATCGGTGGAGAGTCTCCCCAATCAATGGGGAGTTTTCTTTTGGCGAATAAAAAAACGGTTAGTATTCCAAGAAGTCTGTAGATGGCGTTGAACTGACCACGGTACTAGATGCCAAATGCCAAATGCTAATTGCCAAAACCAAGCATTAAAAAAGTTATTGTTATTTCCGAATCTATCCTTGTTTTTCGCGCTTTGTTATTAATTAATACTCTGTTTTAATTAATAACTAAACCTAAACCACTGAACCGAATTTGATACAATTTGGCATGAGCATAGACAGGAACCTAAGAAAGGGCATTGGCAACTTTTTACCACAGGAAAATCTATCAATCCCACGGGAAATTGTAATATCGAATTCAAGCTGCGCGTACGAAGACGCTGGGCACCAGCTGGTTTAGAATAAAATCGCTCTTAATTTTTTTTCAATACCTACCTACGTGAGAATACCCCAAGGCGCTAGTTACTAGTTATTATTCTGTGCCCAAGGCGCTAGTTACTAGTTATTATTCTGTGCCCAAGGTTTGAAAACACAGCTAAACAAACTTGTATTAGTTATGATATTTAATTCCAGTTTACATTTAGGGCTTACAACAATTATTCATAGTTGGCTGAACTCATTATTTTGATCCCTATAATACCTTCATCGGTACAAAAGGTCTATCCGATAATATATTCCACAATAATAATACTCAGACCTAGGAATGTTTAAGAGAGAACGTTACGAGCATATTTGCAGTTTACCCGAGCTCAAAATAATAAAAAATCATCGGTAAGTACCCGTGATTTAAAATTTGGTTTCAGTTCCCCTTACGTATTTGAGTGATATTTCAATCACTATTTTTCACTTTAGTATTTTCGAAGAGTTTTCATAGCTTCATACTGAGTATTCCTAGATTACTCTCAAAATTTCCTCGCTCTGAGCAATAGTATTGTTCAATCATATTGTGAATCCTATCAGAACGTAACAATAGCATTTGTAACAATACAATAAACGGCTATTGTTATTATTTCATTTTGTTGATTTTCAGTTTCATGATTAACTTTTTTCAGTTAAAGATATTAACTGCCTCCATGGTTTTGTGGAATCTTGGGCTCTCGATCCGGGAGTTCGGGGATCGATTCCAGTCGAACTATTTTTTTGCTGATCTAACTATGTAAGCTTAGTCGTTAAATAAGGTCCTATTAAATTCAGTGCAAATATTACATAACACAGAACAACTTTTCTCTCTAAACATTGGTCGAAATATGAAAAAAAAACCTCCGAAACAATGTGCCACATTTTTCGAACATTTTCGTATGGGAGGTCCAGTTTTTTTCATATTTCGACCAATGTTCCTCAGGAAAGTTGTTCAGTTTTAAAGCAGCCCTAAAAATCATAAGGACAGAATTTAAAAGTACCTTATATAAGTACTTATGTACCCTCTCAGTAGTCGTGTAGAACAGGATATTGACAAATGTCAAGTCTTAAACAACTTTCCCTGGCATAAGAATATAGACCTTCACCGAGAACAACTTAACTTACCCTCCGAAGCACAGAAACATCTTATTTACAGAATAATCACTTACAAGTTAACAAGACTTCATTAAGCTAAAAGCGAAACAAAAAAACCGCGGAACCAACTTCACCAGCACGAAACCTGTTTCAAAAGCGTAGTTGGAAGAGATCGCTTCGGGCGATAAGTCCACCTGCCGCAATCTAATGGTTCAATCTGCAAGTAGTCTGTCTGTTCAACCAGGGCTGAATAAAGGAAGCATTTGATCGCAATCTTGAGGAGAAAATTAATTAGGATTCTTCAAAGTGCTGGTTCATGGAAGGGTTTGTATAACATTTTCTTTTGGTAAGTACAAGGTAAGTTTATCGAGAGTGAGTACCACCTGCAGAATGTTCAGTTGCGGATGTAATATCAAATATTGACGGCCGATGTGGCGCAGTGGTAGTGCGGCTACTTGCGGCGCAAGGTTCCGGGTTCAATTCCGGTGCAGCACTCCCAAGGTTGATATTATAACTTTGTGAATCATTTTCAGTCTGGTAAGGACATATCAGATGGTTTTAGCCGTCGGTCTCGGTTGCTGTCTATGATTACTTAGATGACGGTCGACTAAGGGACTCAAGGGTTACAAGTGTATTGCAAGTTTAAGCGATGGGCTGCCACTCTGTCACTATAGTGATACACAATTTTCTGTTTGACCGTCAAATGTTTGTCAGATGTGGCGTTATTGTCCGTTTTTTTACAAACTAATATGCTCTGCCTACCCCGCAATAGGCTGACCACCTGTCACTATACTGATACACAATATGTTTGTCAGAGGTGGTGTAAATGTCTGACTACCCCGCAAGGGATAAAGGCGTGATATATATTTACATGTAAATAAATAGTTCGTTGCACAAACATAATATCACAGTACTACAAATGAAACAAATAAACAGAATATGTGACATAATTTTAGCGCCAACAATTATTAAAACAACTCTCTTTGTGTGAGAAATTGCGACGTTTTGTAAATTGAAATAATTCCAGCTGCTTCATAAATAACTCTATGAGTATGATGGTCCGACGGCGTAGCGGATAGAACTCCTGCCTGCTACACCGAGGGTCGTGGGTTCGATCCCCACAAGACACAGATATTTGTGTTCAGTCTAGATGTTTTGCGACCATATTATAAGCTTTGTTTGGTTAGGGTTTAGATGGCGCTGTGTAAATTGTCCAGGATATTTATTTACTTATTATTATTCATTTATTATTTTCTATGATGAACATTCATACATCAACAGACACAACAGTCCACTGCTGGACTTGGCCTCCTCCTTTTGGGGAATATTTGCTATACTCACCACGCTTGGCAGACAGATTGGCGAGCGCAGTGCAAGATGTATAATAGAAAACGCTGCTGCCCATTCCCTGGTCGAATTTTTCCTTCGTCGCTTTTTACGACTTTTAAATTTAGAATATTTCTTTCCGAAAATTAAATTAAGTAATGCTATTCTAAGCCGGCATTACACGGCATATTAAACAATTATACAAGTTGACAAATACACTATTCCGCGGACATTGAGTGACAGGCGCCCAACGATCTGTCATGTCGTGTCCAGGCACTGGGACATGTTGTGACGTATCTGATAATAACGTGTGACGTGACCGTACAGTAGACCTGTTCGTTTCATAGATGGTCACGCGCTGATGTGACAATCTAAACGTTATTGGACATACTAGCCAACCACGTCTTTAAGATATCCTACGATTGGTAATTATAATAATCACAATTAATACATTAACTAAATAGACTATTCCTCTTATACAGTTACTGTTTCGGTTATTCAGTCATATTTTGAAAAAAAATATGGTGCACCTAAATAATGGTAAAAGGAATATATTATATAATTGTAGTTTGACCGATGTGGCGCAGTGGTAGTGCGACTGCCTGCGACGCAAAGGTTCCGGGTTCGATTCTCGGTTGATCACTCACAAAGTTGATATTAATCACTTTGTGAATTTGTTTCTGGTCTGGTTAGGACATTGCAGGGTAAACCAACTGATTGTCCGAAAAGAAATGGCTCCGTGCTTCGGAGGGCATGTTAAGGTTGCTGTCTATGATTATTTATACGGCGGTCGTAACACAACCATGTCAGAGGCCTACTAGTGGTAGGAGGCGGTTGAAAAACTCTGACACCAGGGTTCATCGGGTCGTTGGACGACTCGGTGTCCCGATCGAAAAGAAAAAGAGGAAGATCACTATTTACAGTTTATCACTCCTAAATACATTGTGTAGATGAGTAAAATCTACCACAGTGTAAGTAGGTTAGACATATTTTGTTGTACTTAGAAAGCAAAGTAAATGTGCTCACTGCTTACTTACCCTCGAAATAATATTAACATTTGGCTCGTTAGTGGCTTACGAACGCAAGCACAAGTAAACACAATTATTTAGTAACATAACGATACTTTTTACCCGACTTAGCAAAAACTTAAGGAAAGGGGTATTAGCAGGCGCTTTTATTTATTTAGTTGCACATCGTACAAAAAGCGGGCCTAATGCTACGAAGCATTCTCTACCAGCCAACCAGAAGGCAAATAGAGAGAAAATCAAGCGAATTCATTATGAAGTGAGAATGAAGAAAACACAAAACAACATGTTTCAAGTTTCAAGTTTTTTATTGCATTATCAAATTTACATACAAAATATTGGAAAAAATGATACCCTGTTAGTTAGGGCACAGCAACATCGAGAAGAGAGAGCATATTCTTACCTATTAATAACATATGTCGTACTACTATGAAAAATAAATACCTACCAATACATAATTATTAGTAATTATTAGTACCAAATGACTCATATTATTATTAGTTTAACTTATACAGGGTATAACAAAAAAGGTATTAAAAGTCGAAAGGAGGTGAAGGTAGTCATGAAACTGAACAATTTTCCCCATGGAACATAGTTCCCAAGTCCCATAGTAAATATAGCATCTACCCATTTCTTTACCGGCGGTGTCGTGAGAGGCGACTAATGGACTTGGGGGTACATGTGTTTTGCAATTTCAGCCAGACAGCTAACAACCTGTCACTATTGCGATGCACAACTTTCTGAATGACCCTTGTTTGTCAAACTCGTGAATGTTAGTCTTTTTATCGCTCTGCCTACCCCGCAAGAGCTCATCATTGGCCTCACACGTCTGTGACAGACGATTCGAGATATATGTATGTATGTAGTAGGTTGAAAGTTTTTAATCTTTTGCTTTATAAGTAAGAAACCGCTTCGAAAAGGCTTTTTTTCGTTTAGTAAGTAAACACAGAATTTGCTTTTAATTATAGTCAATATTCTTTGGAAAGACTTACGTCTATTTAACTTTCTTTTTGCAAATTCCTTTTTATAATGAGATTATTATTTGAGCGTCATGTATTTTATGAGCAAAAGTTGTTTGTAATGTTTTTCTTCCTTAAAGCATTAGATATGCATTATTAATCGGAAAGAGAGTGTTTAATAGCTTTTATCTACACTCGTCTCATAATGTTCGAATTATGAATTCAAAAACAGATGCATAATGACCTACTTTATGCATTCTGCCTATAAAAACAAGGGTTTACTATAAATTACAGAAGCGTAATGACTTAATTGAGAAATGAAACGAAGTTTTTTTTCCAATACTCAAATCGCTCTCTTCCGCCGCACCTGACAGTTGTTGTTGTACGGTAATTTTTCGGATGATGTTCAGTTGTTTTAATAGGTTTTTGTTCTGTTGTTGTTGAGATGTTGTTCAGATGTTGATTAGTTGTTGTTCAGATGTTATTCTGATGTTGTTCAGTTGTTGTTCAGTTGTTGTTCAGTGTTGTTCAGTTGTTGTTCAGTTGTTTAGTTATTTGCTGTTAAGACTCGACATCTAAACAACTGTTAGTAAAGAATCTTCAAAAATTCATATCAAGCCATATTACGTTCTCGTATTGAATTTGACCATGTATCGGGCCTTGCAATCGCCGGTGCGGACGTTTGGAAAAATGTTCAACTGAGTAAATTTTTTAGAGTGTAGATAAAATAGTGTATGCAACTGCATATAATTAGGCATTAGAATGCTCGTGTCGATCTATTATCACACTCGGCTACGCCTCGTGTGATAAACAGACACTCGCATTCTAATGACCCCCATTATATGACAGTTGCATAAACTACTATTATTTTAATGCATAAATATAAAGTGAAATTTCATTAGTGACCGATACCTAAAATTCAAGACAGGCTTGTTATAAGGAACAACTTTCCCAAAGGAACATAAACCGAAAATTGGGCATGCCGAAATTGCTTATTTGAGTTACTATGGAATCTCAAAATATTTTTGACATATTCCAACCAATATGGTTCTTGGGGAAAGACTATCGGTCGCTAGTAAAATTTCACCTTATATAGATCCGCTGTATTGATGTTTTCAATACTGTTACGTTCATTTATTTTCATTGCGATTCCGATCACTTCATTAATAAAGAGGCTGTCGAACATCAGTGCACCTGTCAACCGCACGTCGATGGAACGAACATGCCGCTGGTGACGTCACATGACAGCGTCGCGTCCGGCTGTCAGTAAGCGGTAGCAGTGATCGATGATCAAGTATAGCCCAGTACATAAGGGTTCGTTCGTTGCTTTTCCGTATTGGCGGATGTAAATTGGTTATCATTTTGTTTATTTGAGTGTTTGGTGAATAATTCTGATAGTGTTTAAAGCAACAAAAATTATTAAACTGAACATTAAATAGGCAATCATAATTAATGCATATACTTGACATTGTGTAATAGTGACGAGCGGGTCAGCACGTGGCGCAGAAATTTTACTATCACGTTTCTGGTGCTACATAAACTGCACAACACAGCCCCTAGTTGTAGGACTAGGATCCCTGTGTTGTGGAATCGCCCTCGGCGTAATACCAAATAACCTTATATATGACTTGACTAAACATTACCTTTCAACGACTTGACAAACAAAGGAAACAAAGGAACTTCAGAATATAAAGGCTATAAAAACATTATATAACGCACTGGTAAGAAGCCAACTAGAGACTTGTTCAATTGTTTGGAACCCTCAAGAAACGAAATACAACCAAATGATTGAAAAGATGCAAAACAAGTTTTTGAGACACATGTATAAAAAACAATATGGAGTTTACCCCTCTTATCCAATTATATACCCCACTCTATTTTTGCTAGGTAAGGTCGGTTACTATAAGCTAGAAGTTCGCAGAAATCTATGCTTAGCTTCGTTTATTTTCAAGGTTTTCCGCGGGATGATAACAAATCCGTCGATTTTAAAAGAGATTGGATTGCTAGTGCCAAATACAAGACTACGACGTGGTCCACGGAGTGAAGTCTTTGCGGTGCCGAGGTCCCGGACCAATGTACTAAAACACGCACCATTAACGATAGCGTTACAAATTATGAATAAGGTGGCGATTAAATTGGACATATTTCAATGCTCGTTGGCAGAGTTCACGGAAGCGGTAATAGAGTGTTTGACTTTATAATGACTTGGAGTTCGTATAAATAATTAATAATTTGTAAAAATAATGACCTTAATTGCTTATATTTATAATAACGGTAAAAGTAAATGTTATTTTATAAATTAGACTAAGGTTTTAGGTGCATTGTCGCCTTGGGTACGCCTGTATGACAATGTATTTGTAATTTTAGCTTGAATAAATTGAAATTGAAATTGACTTAACTGACATAAATGGCGAAATACGTCTCAATTCACGAGATGTGAAGCCAGTGGCTTTGCAACATCAAAAATAATAATAATAATAAGTATAGCCCAGTAATAGCTAGCTCACAAAGTAAGTAATGGCGGCGGCGCGCCCTAGCTTCACATCATTTAGGTACATCATGTCCAATTTCCAAAATGTCCAATGTTTCAAAAATATATATCGTTTATTTTTGTGTTGTTTAGTTCAGTTTTTACGCAGAACTGGTAAAAGAGTACGAAAGACGAAAAGTATATTTGCTAAATAACTGTTTTGCTTTCGATTCAGCTCTTCAGGTAAGCTAATCTGCCTTACTACAGTTGGTATGACACTGCGTCCATATGGACTACTGGTGCTGCACTGCGAGGCATCGGTCTTATGAGTGTCTTACGACAACTTGTGAATGAGTTTCGTCCTCTACGATAAGCTTCTTAAACCCGAGCGGGGCAATTACTAAAATTGATGTACTTTTTGTTTCGTTTATTTTTGGCCTATAGTTTAATTTATTGTATTGTGTCTTTTTAGATATATGCTAACATACTATCGTTTGCAGGGGATAAAAAAGACTGAAACTAGGTTTTTTTTTTATTGTTTGAAATCTTTGAAAACTTGCAAAATTTTCAAGCGCGGGAAGGATTTGAACCTGCGACTTACATTACTAGTGGCGACTCCTCTTCCATCTGGGCTACCGCAGCTCATTTCTGCGGTATTCCGATTATTTCCGCCCGCCAATTTTGCAAGTGTATTTTAATTCCAGTAACGCTTGGCATGGCTCCATCTACCGGGTTAGTTTTGCAACTAATTACATTTTTTACAATTTACATTGTGTTAATTGCTACTTAGACCGTACTGGTTTATTTTATAATATGAATTTACCAAAATACACACACTTAAAACTTTAACTTAACAGACACATTAAAATGCTAGCGTTAATAAGACACAAAATTTTGTTTAAGTTTTACAGACACGAAAAACGCAAATTTACAACAAAAAAAGACTAAGATTTTTGTAAGTTTTGCCCTCATGTAATGCCAGTCGTATCGGACTATAGTGTTGAATGAAGTTCGCGATTTCTGCTGTACTGTTGAGGGTAAAAAACATTGAATCAATTGATTTGTTTATTTTGTACAGTTTTAGAGGAAGAGAGAGAGCGATAAATAATTGGTGGTTTCTTTCTGGCACAACGCGAATGAAAGGGACCAACTTTTCAGGTGAAACAGGAGAGTCGTAAGGAAAAATATGCACTGCAAAAATGTGCAGTACGCAATAGAGATATTTCTTATTGAGAATTTAAAAAAGTTTAGTATTCCATGAACTCTGTAGATGGCGTTGAATTGACTACGTTACTAGATGCTAAAGCCAAAAAGCATAAAATGAAAAAGTTATTGTTCTTTCCGAATCGATCCTCGTTTTTCGCGCTTTGTTATGATTTAATATTGTTTTGTTTGTTCGTTGTTTTCGTTTTAGTTTTCGTTAATATTCAGGGAAACCCGTGAAAGTAAATATTTTTGTGATTCGAGTCATGGAAAATGATTTGTTGCGTTTCGTTTTACGATTTCACACATCTAAAAATGATGTGACGTTCCGTTTCTTACGTCAACGTACCAAGTTCAGCGCCGATTAGGGAAGAGTTTAAAAAAACGTAGAAAGAAAATTTGCTATTGGCAGACATACATTGGCGGAATACTACGAATAGCACCAGATACTAATTTCACTTGTACACCTTCCCACAAATAAAATAAGTTGAAAACCTTTACTCCCTCCAGCTACCCGCTACCTTCCATTCCCGAGGGAAAATGTTCTAGCGTTCTAGTAATTACATGCTTGGTTAGCTAGTTGCAAGGAACGAGCTGCATGCCAAGCATTCTGAACTATTTATTTTATTTATTTATTCATAAAACAATACAATCATTGTGTTCGAATGTGCACATAAAATTATACAATTTGCAATTCATTATTAAAAATCTAACAATATATCGAAAATAAATTAAAATTAGAATAAAAAGTCAAGAATAAAAAGTAACAAATACAAGAATTAAACTACATTAAAATTACATCATGTCAAAATCATAAAAAATAGTTAAATTAGCTCAACTACCCCTTGAGAATCTACTTATTTTGGTTTTACATGCAGTTATCATCAGTAATCCAGCATAGGTTGAACCGTCAAGTGGGACTGCGATTGGCTGCTGATAGTTTAAACAATGGCTTAAATTCCGGATTGCTTTAAGTTTTTAAATTTGTTTAATTTGTTGTTATTTACTGCAGTATTGATAAAATTATGTCAGGCCCGAAGGCGTAGTGGATAGCTACCTAGCTGTATTTAAGGCGAAATGGGCTTAAAATCGACCGCGAAAGTACGGTAGTGTTCGGAATTTTCTATCCAATTTTTTGAAATCTCCTAATAACTGGAAAAGGCAATACTTCAAGATATATGCCTACACCTCCTGACAATTCATGACATATGTTTCCAGAGAAAAGTTGCTTAGTTTCATGGTCTGCATCCTATCAGTTTTTAGAAGGCTGTTCCCACGCTGTTCCTAACATCCTGTATGGTCGCGGAAAACATATAAAATCTTCCCTCTATCAAAGCGTAGGATTGAATAGTTTTTAACGAGAATGGCTCATGATCACATTTTCCGGCGAACCGCCCTGAGCCGTTACATACGGGACCGGATGCCGGACGGCAAAAACCGGAAACCGCGGCTTAATTTTGCACGAATGGTAGGCGGTTCTCCCACATGTCGTCCGTAACTGCGTATTTTTAGCGCATCCGTAACGCATGCGTCTGTCAGACGAAAAGAAATTTCGAATCTTATTCGCACACAAATAAGGCGACTGTGCGTTTAAGGTGCGTTGTTTGTGTCGTTTGACAGACGCATCCATAATCGCACCTAAATCATATTCGTTAGATGTCGTTTAATTGTGCGGCGGTGTTAAAAATTTTAGTTCGTACTTAAAATACAAATTTTATATGTAATATATAATTAAATGCTTATTTTGGGAAATTTGTTCAGTTTGCCCTGTTGATCCACAGAATATATAATAGTACAAGTTATATATATATAAATCACGCCTATATCCCTTACGGGGTAGGCAGAGCGTTAACGGCCGTAAAACGGATATTAACACCACTTCTGACAAAAGTTTGAGGGTCAATCAGATAACTGTATATCACTATAGTGACAGGTTGTCAGCCCATCGCCTAAAATTGCAATACACATCCAACCCTCGAGTCCCTTAGTCGCCTCTTACGACACCCATGGGTAGGAAATGGGGTGATGCTATTCTAATCCGGCATCACATGGCATGATACTAATAATATAAGAGTACTAGTTGATCTTAGTATTTTCAGGAAAGTCAGTCGTTCGGTACCACTCGTTATAATTCATAATTAAGCGACTGTAGTTTCTACACTTGAGTTTTTCCTTTCTTCCAACATTCTTCAGAAATGTTCCGTGCTATCAGACCTGTCACCACGAATATAACATACATACATAAACATGTCACGCCTTTATGAGCATTAAAAAAACTGACATTTATGCCACGTATGACAAACATTTGGGGCCGTTTCGGATAAATAATATATCAGGATAGTGACAGGTTGTCAGCCCATATCGCCTACAATTACAATACACATGTAACCCACTAACCCATAGGCCATTTACGATACCCGCGGGAAAGAAATTGGAAGTAATGCTATTCTAAGCCGACATCAAACGGCCTATTTATATAACAGGAAAGAAAAACACGTGAATTCTCCTCAGATGGTCGATCTTCAACAATTGCCACATAACCCGTAATGTTTCCATCAATGACAAAATTTGTTTCGTGAAATAAAACACGCGTCCCTTTCTCCACAATTTGTATCAATTGTCCCAGCTATATTTCCTGTAAGGGATGCTGAAGGGTCATGCTACCGCGCTCCAAAACAGGGATCCACTGTTGTTTACCCAAATGTTTTTTTGATATCATTATCATCGATGCCGCGTGATGCCGGCTTAGAATGCCGAGTGATGCCAGCTTAAAAAAGCATCACCCCATTTCTTACCCATGAGAGTCGTAAGAGGCGACTCAGGGACTCGAGGGTGTGTATTGCAGTTTTATTGCGATGGGCTGACAACCTATCACTATGGCTATGCACAATTTTTCGAATGACCCTCAAATATCTGTCAGACGTGGCGTAAATATCCGTTTTGCGGTCGATTGCGCTCTGCCTACCCCGCAAGGGATATAGGCGTGATGTGTGTATGTATATTATCATCGAGCAGACATTAAGTATAATAAAAGTAGTAAGTTTTAGAAAATTATAGTACTTGATTAATAACAACTTTAAAACTAATTCAATTCCTTATTAAATCACAAAAAACCGGCAGCACAAGACGACATCAATCAATGGCATTTTGGCTTAGAATAGCGTTACCTAAATTCTACTCGTGAGTGTCGTACAAAGCGACTAAGAGATCAATTATTATTTATCCAGTTTATGGGCTGTAGTGTTCCCTGTGAATGCAACATCTAGCACTGTGGTCGCCAATCTGCTTTCTAAGTTTTGGTAAATAGAGTTAGTATGTGTTTTCTTTCTTTCTTTCTTTCTTTCTTTCAAAATCCCGTAATAGGTGGTCTATGTCCAGTAGTGGACTTTAAATGTTACTGTTAAGTGGTTCAAAGCATTATAGAATAACCAGCGATACAGATTCAATACTCTTCTTCTTCTTTTCTTGAGGAACACCGAGTTATCCAACGACCCGATGAACCCTGGTGTTAGTCAGTTCTCGCTAGTCGCTCCGATGTGATGGACGTGTGTTTCGTGGCAAAAAACAAAACAAGTTAAGTTTGCTAATTTTTTCGTCTGTCCGATCTTTCCCTAAAATTTTTGATTGCGTTTTTCTGTGAAAATATAGCGTTTTTTGTTAATTTGTAAAAGTAAGTCTAAGTTTTCAATAGTTATAAATGCATCTACATGATCAAAATAGGCCTAGGATTACTATTGGCAAAGATCCGGTGTTCCCCCTGACAGGTAAAGACCGGATAAAATTATCCGCTCTTGACCCGTTACAAAAATGGAAGTGGTTGTCAAACTTTTTGAGCCATATATATTTTTTGGTCAATTTAATTATTTTTGTCAGTTTAATATAATATAAGAAGAAGTAATAAATGTTACGTATTTCTAGAATAAATGCGAAGTAAATAAAACGTGATTTATTTTTCACACATTCGTTTCATTTATAAGTACACACAACACACTGATTATTGTATAAACGGAAAATCCACAATTCTGTTCTTAATAGTTTATTGAGCAAAATACTCCAAATAGAGTAATAACACTAGTACACCTAACACTAATAACACTATTTGGAGTATATTGTTCGATAGCGCCGTCGTCTGCTAGTGTGCCCTCGCTCCACTCTGCTGTACCCGCTGCTCCACTTAACTGTAGCTGATGTGCTTTTTATTTTATTTAATGACATCGTTGGTAAGGTGGTTTTAGTGGTCCTCATAGGTTACTAGAACTTCCTGACTGACACGTTACAACATATCCCACACAAAAAAAAAACTATCCGATCTTCCCCCGACATAACACAAAACAGTTTGAGAAACACAGAATCACCAAATTTCAGCCTGAGGGGCAAGACCGGATGCCCAAACTCAAAAAATATAATAAACAATTGGAACATTTTTGTCTTTTAAATAATCAAAGATTTTATTTCTATACGTGTTAGTACGGAAAAGATCGGATAAATTCCTGCTATAGACTTTGGTCTTCGTGTAATAGAAGTGGTTTTAAAAGTACGTCCGAACTTACCCCTTAACAGCAAAATTTTCATCATGCTCTGAAAAAAGTATAACGTGACTTTGCACAAGTGCAAAACGCCAAGTATTGAGTTTTAAAATAAAAACGATATTCAAGGTTAAGCTCTGTTTTATTGTCAATTATTTACTCTGTGTTTCATCAATTTTGCGTTCATGGATGTCGAATAAATCAAGTTTTAGGAATAGTCCTCAAACTAGTCGAAAATCCGTCCGATGTTACCCCAACGCGCCTTACTTACGGTTAAGAAGCGGCAGCCATAATAAAAGTCAACAAAACTTCGCCGATAGGAAAATTTTATATTCACGCATTTATCAATCAATCAATCAATCATTTATTGCATGTCACATTAATCATTTCATAACACAGAGTTGGTACTTAGATAAGTTAGGTATACATGTGACGCCCTGCAAGGGCACCGCAACTTCTATCAAGGTACGCATAAATTATTAAAAGGCAAAAAATAAAACTATTACAAAACAAATCAAATATCTGCGTTTATGTTACTTTGGACACATACAAAGGCGTAATCAACCCCACCACCTCCATGCGGCATCAAAATATACAGCAAAAAAATCGACCGTCCGATATTCACCTCTAAAGACTCAAACAGGACTTGCGGTACCTCAGCAAAACAAAATCTGTTTGGGAACAGCTGGCAGAGGAAAAATAGAACTAAAGGCGGCTCAGGAGATTTTCATGATGAAAGAAAAAGAAACTGAAGCAGAAAAAGGAGAACGAAACCAATGCAGACAGGAGGCAACACAGAATAACTACGAAAAAAGAAAAATAAAGAATACAACTTCCAACCCACCTATGGCAATGACGGCCCAACCGCCCAGCATCAACGCTCATTCCAACTCGAATTTACCCGTCTATCCTAATATCCCATTCTGGCTAATTAGGCTGCACAGTCGGTCGGATGTGATCAGTTGAGTTGCGATTTGCTGATCTTCCTCTCCCATCCCAGAGCGTGTCCCTCCTGAACAAATCTGCACCCCCCGGTATTATCCAGCTTGCTGGGGACTGGCTTATGCCTGGCTGGGACGGTGCCTATCTAATCTAATCTAATCTAGAACTCCGAGTCATCCAACGACCCGATGAACCCTGGTGTTAGAGCCCTATAGAATAACCAGCGGGACAAATGCGATACTTATCTTCCTCAACCTCTCGAGGACAAAGCAAGCTGCTTTTTATTGTGAAAGGAAAGTATAATATTGTTAATAAGATGAATTTTACAACAATCGAATACAATCATACAATAGGATAAGGATTGATTTTTGATTGGAAGGAATCTTTCAAGCTTTTGAATGCAGAAACTAATATTGTTAGCTGGCTCTCAGAAAACTATTGTCTGGGTCGGAGGATGTAAAAATAGTTTATCTTCACTCGTCTCATAATGAGACAACTTCTCTTTGCAGTAACAATTTTTTGTGGGAGATTCAATTATGTTTTATATTTCGAAAAACTGTTGATAAGTAAAGTTGTTCAGTTTCATATCTACAAAACGCCCTATATATTTGTAAAGTAATTTCCCTAACACACTGTATAAAAAACGATTAATTTTATCGAAAAGTTACAGTTACATATTATTGACCCATACGTTTTTTTAGATAGAACAGATTCGTAGCAAAGTTCTACGAGTCTAAGGAAAGCGTAGCGGAGTGCTACATGCCGTCCCGTAGTGCAGTTTACTTGGCGCACCGCAAACTTGCCTCAACTGCCAGTCGCAACAAAATAATTCAATTTCTTTTTTATTCAATTATAAGTAAAACTAATTTTGACAGACGCATGCGCTACGGTGCGTTAAAATTACGTAGCGATGGACGACAAGTTGGAGAACCCCCCTAACACTAGGTACTTACTTATATACATAATTATAAATCACGCCTATATCCCTTACGGGGTAGGCAGAGCGTTAACGGCCGTATAACGAATATTAACCCCACGCTTGACCAAAGTTTGAGGGTCAATCAGGTAACTGTGTATCGCTATAGTCACAGGTTGTCAGCCCATCGCCTAAAATTGCAATACACATCTAACCCTCGAGTCCCTTAGTCGCCTCTTACGACACCCATGAGCAAGAAATGGGGTGATGCTATTATAAGCCGGCATCACACGGCATCACGGCTTACTTATATGTTTTGACATTTTGTTATTATTGCCAATCCCAAACCCAATATGAAAACACGTGTTTCGTTTATCGTTGGCTAAGTACACTGAAATACAATGGTGACCGCATCGCCGCGAGCTACACAGCCCTTCGTTTGATGTAGAGGGTCTTTTGTATCTAACTGTCCCCGTAAACACATGTCACGCAGAAATAAACACGGGTAGATACGTATTATAAGTTATTTTTTTGGGTACTTTCCTATGAATTTTTACAAGTTTACATACATTGGGTGCCTGCTTACCAATTATTTTTTTCAATTTTACATACACAATTTAACATTGCGGGGTAGGCAGAGCATGAACGGGCGCAAAAAAACGGACATTTACGCCACGTTTGACGAACATTTGGGGGTCATTTGGAAAATTGAGTATCGCCATAGTAAAAGGTTGTCAGCCCATCGCCTAAATTTGCACACCCTCGAGTCCCTTAGTGGTGTCTTACGACTCCCACGAGAAAGATTAGGGGTGATGCTATTTTAAGCCGGCATCACACAGAAAACTTAAAACTAAAAGTAGTATAGGCAGCCTTATCGCTCGCAGCGATTTATTCCAGGCAAATTTTACTAAAAAGGAGACAAATTGAAAAAAAAAAAACTATGAGACTATCTCCAAAATCACAATAAAAAAACAGCTCCACCATTCATTTTTTTATCTCGGGCGTGTTCTACTCCGCTAACTGCGCCGAATTGTAATACCACCAAAAGGGCTACTTTCATCTCTATATGTAACAATTCAGTTGTTTTGGGACACACAGTCGATGCGGGCGGCCAATATACAAGGTGTAAGGGACAGCCCTCCGAGGAACTAAACAACTTTTCATAAGAAAATATTTCAGGAAACTTATAAAGAAACGGACTTCCTATAATAGTAAATGAAGTCAGCTGATCGTAATTGAGTATGGGAGATCGATTTTTTGTCGTTTCCTGACATATGTTCCTTGGGGAAAGTTGTTCATGGTCTGCATACACCTATCAGTAATGGGACTGTCCCTTACACCCCGTATTGAAGAGTGAGACACTGGACTTCAAAAAATAAAACTCTGTTAAACCCTGGAGTGAAGAATCGCTGAACCGAAGAACCCTGGTCTTAATGATCGTTAGACTTGTGAACGCCAACTATAAAGCTGTTTTTATAGATCCAAGTATATTTGCGCCCTTATATGAAATCATGCCGTGTGATGTCGGCGTAGAATAGCATCACCCCATTTATTTCCCGTGGTTCTAAGAGGCGGCTGAGGGACTGGAGAGTTATACGTCATTGCAATTTCAGTCGATGGGCTGACAACCTGTAATTACTGACATACACAATTATCAAGTCCCGTGTGATGCCGGCTAAGAATAGCATCACCCCATTTCTTGCCCGTGGGTGTCCTAAGAAGCGACTAAGGGACTCGAGGGTGTGTATTGCAATTTTAGGCGATGGGCTGACAACCTGTCACTATAGTGATACACAGTAATCTGATTGACCCTCGAACTTTTGTCATACGTGGCGTAAATTACCGTTTTTCGCGGTCATTTATGCTCTGCCTACCCCGCAAGGGAATATAGGCGTGATATATGTATATATGTATGTATGTACAATTATCAAAATGGTTCTCAAATGTTTGTCATACGTGGCGTAAATATCCGTTTTTACGGCCGTTTACGCTCTGCCCTGCTCTGGTTTTTGCTAGTAAAGTTGGGAGCTATATGCTCTATAGCTGTGACAACGCTTTGTACCTTTTGTCGTCACAAATCAGCATGAGATAAGACTGCAGTGTGTATGAATTGAAAAACACATACACGTATCATGCTTTTATTCCTTGCGGGGTAGGCAAAGCGTTAAGGGCTTTAAAATCTGTACGAACGACATTACCACGTCTGACTAAATTGAGGGCCTTTGCAGAAAGATTTTGCATCACCGTAATGACAAGTTGTCAGCCCATCGCTTTTACACCTTCCAGGGTAGGCGAGCGTTAAAGGCCGTAAATGAAGGTCCCTTTCACCATATCTAACATGTATTTGAGGGCCATTTAAGAATAATAGTATATCAGTATAGTGACAGGTGTTCAGCCTGTCGCCTAAAATTATAAAAGCCTTGAAACCCTCGAGTCCCTCAGTCGTCTCTTACGACACCCGCTGAGAAGAAATGGGGTGATGCTATTCTAAGGCGGCATCACACGGCAATTGCTTATTTTTGTTGCAAATAGTTCCAGTTCAGTTTCAGTTCTGAGTATCGTAGACGAGAAATATTCTGGGAAAATGCAATATTACATCTCAAGTGCCTCCGTGATCTAGAAGTTCAGTTTCAGGATCCGGAGGTCGCTAGTTTGATTTCCAAAAGGGGACATAACAACCAAGTCAGTCCTACTTGTTATCTAGCCGTGTTACAAACTTTGACACCATGGTTTATTAGCTCGTTAGACGGCCGATGTGGCGCAGTGATAGTGCAACTACTTGCGACGCAAAGGTTTCGGGTTCGATTCTCGGTAGGGAACTTACAAAGTTGATATTTGTTCCCAGTCTGGTTTGGATATTGCTGAACCATTTGATTGTCCGAAAAGAAAGATGGTTCCGTGCTTTGGGCACGTTAAGCCGTCAGTCTCGGTTGCTGTCTATGATAACTTAGACGGCGGTCGTTACACAACCATATCAGAGACCTACTACTAGTAGTAAACGGTTGAAAATCTATTTCACCAGGGCTTATCCGGTCGTTTGAAGACTACCCCACACCAAAAAACGTCGTTCCTCGTCTCATCTTCACGCATAAGTATCTTATTCACTATTCTGTATCACTGTGTGTATCTGACTACAGATAGAATACTTAATTTGTAATTAATTAATTCATTATAGACATAGGTAGGTTCAATAGATCCGTTTGCCACGATTAGGTATGAGTAATAACAATATTGTAATTATAAGTACAAACACAAATCACGCCTATAATCTTTTACGGGATAGGCAGAGCGGAAACGGCCGCAAAAAACGGAAATTTACGCCACGTCTGACAAGATGTTGAGGGTCATTCGGAAAACATTTCCATAGAGACTGATTGTGAGCCCATTGCCTAAAATTTCAATACACGCCTCGAGTCCCTTAGTCGTCTCTTAGGAGTCCCACGGTAAAGAAATGGGGTGATGCCATTCTAAGCCGGCATCACTCGGCATGATATATAAAGTAATTTGTTAGATTATATAAATACGGAAGATTTTGGCATACCTATTGAACAAAATTGTACCATTTGAAGGCAAATAAATGTATGAGTATGAGAATTATTCCATTCTATACAAGAAAATATACATAATCCTTTATCCCTTGCGGGCTAGGCACCGCGTTAACGGCCGTAAAAATGCGGTCGCTTTTGCCACGTCTGACAATATATGAGGGCCGTTTTAGAAAAATTGTGTATCACTATTGGGACAAGTTGTCAGTTTGTCGCCTAAAATTTTAACACACATGAAACCCTAAGTTGCCTCTTATGACACCCGAGAAACCACATAAGAAAATAGAGAACCAAAAAATATTCAAAACCATGTCTATCACATCACACACACATTCATTGTTAAATAGAGCGTCAGCACGGCACCCCAAAAGTCGTAGGTTCAATTTCCGCCTGTATAACATGTTTGTTTTTTTCATTTGCTTGTAAAGAAATCTTGCCATTCCATTGTTCATAAGAGTCTTTATCTTTATCATCTTCGAAGCCAAATAAACAATAAAAAGAAGCCTCGAAAATAGTCCTTAAAAGGGTTGAACCGTGGATTTATAAACGTATAACTTTAACAGTTAATACCCTCGCCACGAACACAAACGCGCCGATAATATTGTCATACACAATCTCCGTGTTGCCCGCATGAATATGGAACCGTTACACATATACAGAGTGTAGATTTTGTCAAATAGTTAGATAGATAGATAAACTGGTATCCGTTTTTTGATATAAAAATTCAAAATATCCTTTTGGTCTGACAGACGCGTCAAAAATACGTATGTCATAATGGGAGAACCACCTTTGATGGCACATTTACTTATTTTACTAGCCCTATATCTTACATACATAAATAGGCCACTGCTGGACGTAGGCCTCCCCCAGGATACGCCATAGGGCACGATCTCTCGTTTTCGCCATACAGTCGCTACCAGCAGCCTTTTTAAAGTCATCGGTCCATCTGGCCGGAGGTCGTCCAACGCTACGCCCTATTCCTTTGGCACCATACAATTATTTTCCTTTCTTTGTAATGTCTCACTTCTGAGGGTCAGCTGGAATACATTTCTACTTGGAAATAAGCTGTACCTGTTGTGTCGTATTTCTTAATGTTTTGTGTGCAATAAACTGTAAATATTTTTTTTTGTTAATGACGGGTTTGCTCTTGACTCTAGTCTAGGTCATAGGACGGAGACAGAGTCTAAGATGGAGCGAGCTCACCCAGAAGAAGCCTGTTCACTCTTACTTTGAAGAGATTAGGGTTGTATGCGTTTGGAAACACAGACGCAGGTAGTGAGTTCCACTCTTTAGCTGTGCGCATTATAAATGATGACTGGAAGCGCTTAGTCCGAATTGGTGGAATGGCAACCAGGTATATAAATTTTAAAATTAACACCCTGTATAGCAGTAAATTCTTATCACTATCTACAAACAGGAGGCTTTCCCAATTTTCCCACTAAAATGACATTCTGTTTGTGTACCAATATCAACTTTAACCCCTCGGAAATAAGGTCGTAAGTATGATGAATAGGGAGCTGTTAAATATTTGAAAGGAAAGTGTACGAGGAGTACAAACTTTAAATGATTGTTCTGATATTCTGATGATTTATAAAGTTTATTGATAATAATTAATTTATGATAATTTGCTAATGAGTAAGCGCGGTGGCTGATGTTTGAGTACTGACGTGCGTTGACCTGAATTCGGCCAATTCACGTAAAATGCTGATGATAGAAAATGTACGATATTGTGGATCGTACATGTTCCAGGAGGGGAGAAGGGTGAGAGTAGGGATCTGATATGATGATGAATGATTTACAAAAAAATGATAATGGGATGAAGAAAAGCAATTGATGATGAATTCTTAAGTAAGTTACATTTCACCTTAAATATTTGATTTACTTATACACTAAAATGATTTCTAAAACTATGTGAGGTTGATTTATCCACTAAGCTCGCTCGGCGCTTGTTAATGTTGTCTTTATCAGATAAGTCCACGCGTGAAGCTGAATAAGCGCGTTCAATGGCGGCTTGTTGCCAAGAGCTCATTGCGTGCGGTAGAGGGTGATCTGTTGCTGGCTTCTGCGCGCGCGCGGGCTTCACCGGCGGAGGCGGGCGGAGGCGAGGCGCAGAGGGACATGAACTTGGTGCGCTGATATTGCTCGATGTTCTCATTCGTCTTCTCCTTAGCCATGACCAGACGAGAGCCACACATATGGTTATTATGGTTATTGTACTTATCAAACTGTATTGAGTGACGTCATGAGTTGAGAGTCGGTCACTTAGAACATCCTCATTTTCACTGTTTTTCATCTGTTGTATCAGTGTACCGATTTCCTTTATTCGCTGATGATAGTATGTGTGATTTTTGGATTGCATTTGGTCGGTAAGACTGCTTTCGTTGCTGATAGATATTGGTAAGTTGATTATATCATTTATAGGTGGTATGTTAATTTGTAAAATATCTGCTTCGATATTTATTGCATTGCTCTGTTGTCTGTGTGAGTAAATAGTAAAGTCTGTTCCTTTTATGACGCAATCGCCACTTAAACTGATAATTCCATTTCTAGTCAGCTGTTCGGACGTAACTTGATTCCCACATATGATTCGAATATTACATTGTCCACAACATGAGAAAAGATGTGTGTTTACTGAATGTAGTTCTGTCCACGTGGTGCTACAAGGTTTAATATTGATTGCACATTGTTTTGTTACGTCATTCATGATGCATAAACCTTTGTCTGATGTCATATGATATACTGGTCTTTGTAATGGACACACATAGGTGACGTCATCGTATCGGTCGCACCGTAGTAGATCGGCTTGTGTCATAGGAAAGTATGCATCCTGTTGCATGTTCATTGCTATATATTCTGATATAGGTATAATGTTGATCATACTGTTGTTCACTTTATGATGAGTAGGTATCAGGTGGTATATCTCAAAGTTATCTCTAGCTACCAGAGGAATCTTTATTTCGAAAATGAAGTACTGAGTGGTCATTTTTGCCTTGATTTTCAACATATGATAGAGCTTCGGTAGATCAGTGACTAAGTCGGTAATCGGAAGAGAAAGATCTTTTGTCAACTGACCAGATATGATGTTTAACTCATCTCGAAACTGTTCTGGGCTGATAAGATGAATATTGAATGACCCATAGTGTAGATCTGTTAGAGTATCGAGAAGGTAGTCCTGGATGTTTCGCAGATTTTGTAGAATAGTGTTCGCTATGATTGCTGATAATGCGAAGTTGTTGTTGTTGAGGTAATTTTGAATATTTTCATTTGCTGTGTAAGCCATTTGATCTAATTTATTGAGATGTCTGTTGATCTGTTTGTGTTGCTGATCCATGGTTTCTTCAACTCTCTGTAGTAAGTTATGCTGGGCTTCTACAATAGAGGTTTGGTTTCGCCATAATGATGCCATGTGCTTCTGATTCATCCGAAGTAATCCGATATCTTTCTGATATTGATCGGCAAATTGATCATCCAGTACACCGAATAGTGATCGTGCTATGTTGCCTATGCCATTGATAAGTCCCCGGCGGGCCCGTAGATGCGGGCCGCGAATCTGCTGACCGAGTAACATATGATTGTAGATGTCGAGTTCCTTGTAGCCGTGACGTAGTTGTAACATGATGACTTCGCATAAGTGTTGTTTTTCTGATTTTTCACACATGTTGTCAAGACTGTTGAGACATTTAGTTAATGTTTCTGTGCCTTCCCAGTAGGGTTGCATATTATAATATACAATAAGCTTCCATTCGTTTCGTTTCAGATGCATATCCGAAATCTTGTCGAAATAGATACTCTGATTTCTGCTTAGCTGGGCGATATTAAGCGAACATTGTGCCGGTAATACAAGAAACATTGTTAGCAATATGACCATCATTGTTTTGAGGCTCGAACAGATGTTTTCCTTTTTTGCTGATCTTTTCTGTTTAGGGCTGTCGACTTCTTGATTGTCTGGCCTAACATCTTCATTTATAGGCAAAGGTGATAGTTTGATAATAGGTCTTTTTATGATGCCATTTTTAGTTTTGACGCTTACCACTCGCACCTGACCATCTTTCCCAGGGTGTAGATCGATCACTCTTCCGAGCGCCCACCTTCCGGCTGGTAAGTTTGCATCACGTATCAAAACGACGTCTCCAATTTTCTGATTCTGCTTTGGTAGTTGCCATTTACTTCTTGTTAAAGTTGATAAGTATTCTTCTTGCCATCTTTTCCAGATATCTCCAAATATTTTTTGAATAAGGTGCCATCGTGTTCTAGCGTCCCTCTCGGTCTGATGGATTGTAAGTATTGGTCCGCTGGCTAAGAAGTGTGAAGGGGTAAGGAAGTCAATGTCATCCGGATCTTCTGATATGGCACAGAGTGGACGAGAGTTCAAGCACGCTTCTAACTGTGCGAGGATAGTAGAGAATTCCTCAAAAGTCAGTTTCTGTTCTCCGACAACTCTGCGCAAATGATGTTTTAAGCTCTTCACAGCCGCTTCCCAAAGTCCTCCGGCACTTGGCCACGATGGAGCATTAAAATGGAATTGAATGGCCATTTCTGATGCGTAGGCATAACATTCTTCGTCCATTGTTTGTTGGAGATTTATCATTTCTTCTTTTAGTATGCGATTGGCACCGACGAAATTAGTACCATTATCGCAATATATGTGGCCTGGTGCTCCTCGTCGAGAGACCATCCGTTGCAATGCTGCTAAAAACGCTGATGATGATAAATCCGAGACTAGCTCTAGATGGACAGCTTTCGTCGCCATGCATACGAAAACAACAACGTATGCTTTAGTGGTCCTTATTGTTCTGCCCTTGTTTGCCTTTACGTCATAAAATCCGGTCAAATCTACGCCGGTTCTGTAGAAGGGCTTCGTCGGATTACACCGAGCTGCTGGTAAGTCTCCCATAATTTGTGTTTGCATTACAGGGGAATGCCGCCTGCATATGACGCACCGGCGCAGTCGTTTCTTTACGGCTCTGTTTCCGCCTATTACCCAATATTGGTGACGCAGACGTGCTAGGGTTAGGCGTGCTCCACCATGAAATGTGTTTTTATGGGCTTGATCGATGAGCAAGTTCGTCAGATGACCATCATGGGGTATTATTAAGGGATGTTTCATGTTTTCGCTAATGTGTGCATTTTTTATGCGTCCCTTGATTCTAAGCGATCCTGTCTGATCGAGATACGGTGTTAAGTTGATTAGATTGCTCTTTTTGTCAATTGGTTTTCGATTTTTTAAATTGCTGATTTCAGGAGCGAATTCAATTTGCTGATAGTGACGTATAATCATTTGTTTTGCTTCAGATAGTTCTTGACTTGATAAGAATGGTTGCAAAACTTGTCCACGTGACAGTGCTCTACGTACCCAGGCTAGGACTCGGGTTGCACGCGTAAAACAGCTGTGCCTGTTTACAATGTTTCTGATGACGTCATCCTGAATTGTAGTAGTGACATTTATTTTTATGCATTTCTTTAGCTCTTGATCGGTTGTATATACAGGTTGATCTTTTTTATTTTCTGGTTTGTACGTAGATAACCAGGAAGGTCCATTCCACCACAGTTGATGGTCTTTGAGTTGCTTCACAGTGATGCCTCTGCTGGCACAGTCGGCGGGATTTTCTCCTGATTTCACGTAGCGCCAGCAGTCTGATGGTATTATAGCTTTGATCTTTTCTACTCTGTTTGCCACGAAAGGTTTCCATCTTCCAGAGTCCCCTTGGAGCCAACCCAATGCTGCGGTGGAATCGGTCCAGCCGAAGATTTTGATGTTATATGAAGGTACGCTCTTGATTACTTTCTCCATGAGGTTTGATAAAAGGAGGCAGGCCATTAGTTCTAATCTGGGTAAACTGATGTTCTTGTTGAGTGGTGTTAGCCTCGCTTTTGCTGCTTCAATAACAACTGATGATTTTTGGGTACCATCCGAGTTTGGTTCGCTGATTCGGCAGTAGATGACGCATGCATAAGCTTTGGTTGAAGAATCGCAGAATCCATGTAGTTCAATTTCTCCGTTTTCTTTTGTTCCAAGCCATCTCTTGACCTTGATCTGATTTATCTCTTCTAAATCGTTACGAATGTTTCTCCATTCTCTGATAACTTCATCTGGTAAAATTTTATCCCATTGGACACCCTGTATCCATACTTTTTGGAATAAAAGTTTCAACTTCGTGGTTATAGGTGAAAGCCAGCCAAGTGGATCGAAAACTTTAGATATTTCTGATAAAAGCTTTCTTTTGCTGATCGTTTTTGATTCTGCTGAGTCAAGTTGGATTTTGAATGAAAACAAATCATCAACAGGATTCCATCGTAATCCGAGAGTTTTAGTGGATTCGGGAAATGAAAACTCAAATGCTTGCTGATTTAACACTGTTTCGACACCTTCAAGTAGTTCTGCTTTGTTGGATGTCCATTTGCGGAGGTTAAAACCGCCTGATTTTAGCATATTTATTAAATCTTCTTGTAGTTGTTTTGCTGACTTGATATTATGGCTACCACTGAGCAAATCGTCCATGTAAAAGTCCTCTTCCAGTGCCTTTTTTGCTGCTGGTGAGAATCTATGGCCTTCATCATTGGCCAGCTGTTTCAAGGTCATCATGGCCAGGTAGGGTGCTGCTTTAGTGCCATACGTGACTGTTGTTAGCTTGTATTCTTGCAATGGCTGATTGGTACTGTCTCTCCAGATGATTCTTTGGAGATTTTGATCTTCAGGATGTACTAAGATCTGCCGAAACATTTTCTCAATGTCAGCGGTTAATGCAATTTTATATTGTCTCCATTTCAGTATCAGTGAAAGAAGATCTTTTTGTAAATTGGGTCCACTGTGCATAAGGTCATTGAGACTTAGACCCGACGACGAAAGTGCTGACCCGTTGAACAAAACTCGCAATGGTGTAGTAAGCGAGTCAGTGCGAATGATGCAATGATGAGGGAAAAAGAAAACAGGTGTATTGCCGTCGTCTTCATTCGCATTCACTGGGCGCATGTGATTCATATTTCTGTATTCATTGACAAACGATTTGTAGCTTTCTGCTGTTTTTGGATTTTTCTCAAATTTTTTCTCTAACTGAAGAAATTGTGCTACTGCTTTTTTCTTTGATTCTCCCAATTTTTCGGCAGTTTCAGGTTTCATTGGAAGTCTGACCACATAGCGACCATCTGATCGTCGGTATGTTTGTTCTTTGTATAGTTCCATACAATACAAATCTGCTGTTGACATGTCTGATGAGTTTTCAGAAATATCTTCTATTGTCCAAAAACGTTGGATATCTTCAAGGTTGTTTAAGATGACATTACAATGATTTGATGTCCTTTTTTTCCCAGTACTTTTACCGCAAATCAACCAGCCAAGGTAAGTTTGCACAGCAATAGGTTGCGTTGAGACATCTCCTTTGATTACACCGCCCATTAGGATTAAAGCGAATATCTCGGAGTCCAACAAAATGTCAATTGGTCGGCTGACATAGAATTGTGGATCCGCTAAGCTGATATTTTCAATGTGAGGCCAGTTAGGTCGTGAAAATGACTGATTTGGTAAGTTGTTAACAAGATTGCTCATTATTTTTACTTCAACGTCGCAAGTGAAACTTCCATAAACTGCTGATAATTTGATAGACGTAGTCCCTCTGATTTTGTTTTTCTGCGACCCAAGGCCATAAACAACACCATTACAACGCTTTCGTGGTAATCCAAGCTTCTGTGCTGCATTTTCACTGATAAGGGATGACTGAGAGCCAGGGTCGATAAAAGCTCGCATTTCATGATATGTGCCGTCAGCTGATTGCACCTTTATCAATGCAGTGGGTAATAAAATCTCAGATTCTGATATTATGTTCTGTGATAAGTATACCCTTTCTTTACTTGGCTTCGATGATGTCGATTGCTTGGTCAGCGCCTCATGGAGTAAGGTGTTATGTGATTCTGGGCATCGTTGGCAGGTTTTTGTAGAGATGCATCTGCTTCCCCGATGGTCGTACAGACAGTTGGTACAGAGGCGTAAGTCATTTACCGCCTTTAACTTCATAGCGTTTGATAAGTTTAAAAAGTCGCTACAAAAGAATATAGAATGTCCACCTTTGCAGTATAAGCATTTGTATGTCGACGATACATGGTATGATTTCGTAATCGGTTTGCTGTTGTAGCTATTTGCATGATATTTATTAAAGTTGAAATTATTTTGTTGCTGAGGTGACTTTTTCATAATGTATGATGTCGATTGCTGATTGGCTGATTTATAAATATTGCTATCTTGCTTTCGCTTGGAGGCTTCGAGTGACGTAAACTTGTTTTCTAGGAACTCATTAAATTCCGTCAATGATGGCAATTCTCGGGGCGATTTCAATGATTCAATGTAGTCCTTGTGCGTTTCAGCATCCAATTTTTGGGACAGGATGTGAACGAGTAGAGGATCCCAGGTAGAAATGTCGACACCCAGGTTTTTGATGGCGTTCAAACACTCAATTGTAGTATCATGGATTTTCTTGATGTGAGGGGCTGTCTGCTGCTGCATTGTTGCTAAGGACAGCAGTATGTTGACTTGAGAGCTGAATATCAACTTTTTATTGTGATATCTGTGGTTAAGAATGTCCCAACACGTCTGATAGTTATCTGAGCTGATATGGAGATGCTGTATTAGAGTTTCTGCTTCACCCTTAACCTTGCTCTTCAAAAACTGCATTTTTTGTGCGTTTGACATTGAACGATTTTTGTGGATGGCTTCCTCAAACAAATCCTTGAAAGAGAGCCATTTATGATAATCCCCGTGAAACGTTGGGATATCCATAGTTGGAGTTACAGTAGTCTTGTATGATGCAGACCACATTTGTTGACATAGCATTTTCTTGACACCGTTGTACTCCTTTTCGTGTAGTGTGAATGTTCGTTCATATTCTACATTATCTTCATAGAGTTCACTGTCAATTTCCCAATGCAAGTTGTCAATTAAATTCCAGCGAGAGTCGATTTGTTTTATGGCGTTGTCAAATTCCCATTTTTCTGATAATGAGTCATAATCAATGCTGTTAATTGTTCTAGAAAAAGCCTTAAAGTTACTTTTCTGCTTACGAAGCATTTCTTCTAGTTTGCTGGATGCGTGGGAGTTGGTGGTTCTAGCATTGTTTACATTCCGTATCGTCCGGCCTGCATTGATATCATTCGCGCCGCTTACTCCAGTGTAAACAGGGGGCAAGTGAGGGGCGCGGGGCACGGTGTTTTGCGCGTGCAGGGCGGGTGACGCTGCATCTGAGGGCAATGCCCCGGCATCCACCAATGCATCTGAAGGATCTGGTAGATTTTCCTTATTTTCTTCTATAGATTTGGGAAATCCTTTTAAATCGGACAATAAATTTAACTTTGGTGGGACGGGTTTCGTATTTGATTGTGGATCCTTGATGAATGCTAAGTAGTTTTCTAAATATTGAGTTACCTCCCGATAATAGCTTCTAGTTTCTTGATACCAATTATCTTTGAAATACACATGATTGACATCCTGATAATCAATTAGATGCATATGATTTTTGCTGAATTCTGTCCAGTGCAGTGACAAGGTAGAAATTCTGATGTCAGCATTTTGGGCAGTCTTCCGTTCTTGCCCTTCCTTCTTGAAATTTACAAAAAGTTTTTCAATACGCATCATAAGCTGGAACTGCTCTGCTAGTAAGTCTTCCATGTTGGCTTACGGCTGATAAACTGAGAATAAACTGATGAAGCTGATTCTGATGGTTCGTGTCTATGTGAACCTCGTAGATCCTTGCGCCTTCTAAATTTCACCGGTGAGACCCGCTGGTGGGAGGCCGGTGAAACCGATTCGCTACTACAGTGATCACTAAATGACACAATATTGCTTTTTACTTGATGTTCTACTGTCTTATTGTTGTCTGATTTTCTGATGAACTGATGGCTGATTTTTTTCTGATTATTAGGTAGATGATGATGATAAACCGCGTCACTATCTTCCACGTTACACTGCTGCTTGTATATTTGCTGATACGCTGATTCGTTCCTCACGCGGCGAAATTACACGAAGAAAATTCACAAGAACACACACGCGAGGTCCACGGTTCGAAGGACCATAAAGATGTACGAGGAGTACAAACTTTAAATGATTGTTCTGATATTCTGATGATTTATAAAGTTTATTGATAATAATTAATTTATGATAATTTGCTAATGAGTAAGCGCGGTGGCTGATGTTTGAGTACTGACGTGCGTTGACCTGAATTCGGCCAATTCACGTAAAATGCTGATGATAGAAAATGTACGATATTGTGGATCGTACAGAAAGGATGAGGAAAGAAATATACATAATTGCTGAATACAATTGTTTATCTTGTGGGACGCTGAGTTGACAAACGACCCGATGAACCCTGGAGCCTGAGTTTTAAAACTCCAACAGACAGCCGATGTGACGCGATCCGGGTATGATTCTCGGTGGGGCACTCATAAAGTTGATATTTATCAATTTGTGAATTTGTTCTCAGTGTGTTTAGGACATTTCAGGCTGTACCACCTGATTGTCCGTTAGAAAGATGGTTCCGTGCTTCGGATGGTACGTTAAGCCGTCGCTCCCGGTTGCCGTAATGTAATCATAGACGGAGGTCGTTTCACAACCATGTCAGAGGCCTACTACTAGTAAAACAAGAAGACTCTGATACAACCACCTTTTACTAATCACTAATAGCAACCGTGACTAGCGGACTAAGGTGTACTCTGAAGCACGAAATTTTTTTTTGGTCTATCAAGTGGTTCAGCCTGCATTGTGCTTACTATACGTACTGGAAACTATTTCATACAAGCCGTGTAATGTCGGCTCAGAATAGCATCAACCCATTTCTTTTCTGTGGGTGTCATAAGAGTCGACTAAGGGACTCGAGGATTACATGTGTATTTCAATTTTAGGCCATGGGCTGACAACCTGTCACTATACACATACAACTTTCTGAATGACCCTTAAATGTTTGTCAGACGTCGCGTAAATGTCCGATGTTCACGGCCGTTCACACTTTACCTACCCCGCGAGCTATTATAAGCGTGATATATGTGTGTATGTTTTTAAAGATTTATAAATTCGCGATAATGTTAGGTCAGTAGAGAGAGCGTTGACACGGAACGCCGAAAGTCTTGAGTTCGAATTCCAATAATGTAATTTTTATTTCTTGCAACTTTATTAATTAGATCCAGAGTTGCCATTTCTAACCCATCGTCCCTCTCGATACAGTAAACAAAAGTGCGCGAGTAACAACTGAACAACTCAACAACTTTGCTCAATACCCGCTCCCAAACAAAAAGTTGTAAAGAGTTAAGTCAAAGAGAAAACTGGGAGGACGGCAGAGATACTCGCCTTAGCACAGGGCTGGACTCAGGGGGATGACGGCCCATGTGGCGCAGTGGTAGTGCGACTGCCTGCGACGCAAAGGTTCCGGGTTCGATTCTCGGCGGGACACTCGCAAAAGTTGATATTTATCACTTTGTGAATTTGTCCCCGGTCTGGTTAGGACATTGCAGCCTGAACCACCTGCTTAAGATAATAAGAAGCGTGTTTCGGAGGGCACGCTTCATGATTGTAGGAGTTTTATTTACCGGCCCGTTGGTAAGTGCTCAAAGCTACTGCATCATTAAGAGCAAAACAAAGTTTTACTATTTAGTATTCATTGTTTTTTTCTAGTCAAATTAGTTCAATTTTTCCTCTTTATTTCTTGATCGTCCTTGCATCTCAATTGAAAAAACTTTTCCATTTGCTCCACCGCTGGCAGAGCGGTGGGACGGTACTCCACAAGTCCCGGGTTCAATACCTGGCCGACGTTAACATTTCTTCAATTTCTTATTTTGATTACGAAACTCAAGTGCCGTGTGATGCCGGCTTAGAATAGCATCACCCCATTTCTTTCCCGTGGGAGTCGTAAGAGGCGACTAAGGGACTCGAGCATGTGTGTTGCAATTTTAGGTGATGGGCTGACAACATGTCACTATGGCGATACACAATTTTCTGAATGACCCTCAAATATTTGACAAACGAGGCATAAATGTCCGTTTTTGCGCACGTTTAAGCTCTGCCTACTAAGCAAGGGATTATAGACGTGATATGTGTATATAGCACTGTGCAAAATAAACCATAGTACATTTATAAGTTTAGGTTATCTTTGAAATTGGTTTGTCTTTTTATTTTATATTTATTTTGTATAACTGAGAAATGTGCAGTGCCGACACAAACTTTTCTAAGGTTTAACGGCACGAAATAAAGTTGATGCTTTATATGTCTTTTTAAATAAATAATTTCTTATTTTTTGATCCGTGAGTCCAAGTCCAACCCTGTTTAAGCACTTCATATGCCCAATGTTTGTTTAGGAGCGGCCTAAAGAGGTGGCAAGATCCCTGATCGCGATTCCTAAAGATTGTTCCGAGGGCCCAACCCTTCCGAGGCGATTGGGGGCCCTTTCAGCTTAGTCGGGCCCTTGTAATGTGTTGACTCAAGGATTTGCTGGCAAGACTGAAAACGGCGGAAGCCGGGAAGCTAGAACTTATAATGAATATCGTGGACAATTCACACAGCGCCATCTAGCCCCAAACTAAGCAAAGTACTATGGGAACCAGATAGCTGAAATTATTGCTTAAAAATTTTTTTTTTAAGAAAAAAATTTTAAAGCGCGGGCAGGCTTGATAAGATTTACACTGAAAGTGTATTAAAATTTGGTATTCTACTATTTTTTCTAAATACATTTTATACAATATGTTTATATAATAGGCACTATCCTGCTTACCTTTACGCACTTTCCTATCACCCAAAGTAGGTAGAACTTGCTACCATAGCACAGTATAATTAATAGTACTAGACCATAGCAAGAAGGCCGCCTTGTTGTACCTACTTCACATATTTCTATGTTAAGGATGTTATTTGCTTTTTTTCTATGTGCAATAAAGAATTTTATTATTATTATTATTATACATAGAAACACCCAGACTAAACTCAAATATATGAAATAGACTGAATGAATCGAACCCACGGCCCTGGCCCTGGGCAAAGCAGACAGGGGCACTATCTGCTACGCCATCGGGTCAGTGTAATGAAAAGAGTATCGTGGGCTCTGCCGTTGCTGTGAGCGGCCGGCTTAGAATATCATTACTTCATTTTGCACCCGTGGGTGTCGTAAAAGGCGACTAAGGTAAATAAATATTACAGGAATTGGCCGGCAGCGATCTCTGTGAAATGATATGCAATAAAAATTATGACTATGAAATACGATAAATGAAATTAAACTAACTTTATTCAATGTAGGATAGTATTAGCACGTATTGACGTCATGATCCGTCGGATCCGTGATTTTCTTTTTTTATATTATTTACATATTGTCATATTGTCATAATGTTATAGAAAACCGACTGGAGTGGGATAAAAAAATAAAGGCACTGCCTCGGGGCTGGCCAGGTTAATAGCACGGCACGTAAATTTACGCCACCACCATCTGTTAACGACATTTGTTTCAAATTGAAGTCAAATACACATATACATTCATACTACTTATACTCTGAAGAACATTACCCCCCTTTTGAGGCAGTTAGATAGTAAAGAATTAATTTATTTCTTTCAAGATTAAGCTTCTCTTCCTGACGGTACAAATGCTGTCAAAAACAACTGACGATCCAGGGATTCGGCCTCTCACCCAGGATTTTCGATGATACCTTGCACTGCGCTCGCCATCTCACATGTCAAGCGTTGTGTAATTGGCAAAGCCCCGAATAGGTTAGACTCACCAACAGTGGACTATGTGGCTGTTCATGATGCAATAGCTTTAAGCATATACCATTACCATCCATGCCTGGTTGCCATTCCACCAATTCGGACTAAGCGCTTCCAGTGATCATTTATAATGCGCACTGCTAAAGAGTGGAACTCACTACCTGCGTCTGTGTTTCCAAACGCATACAACCCTAATCTCTTCAAAGTAAGAGTGAACAGGCTTCTTCTGGGTGAGCTCGTTCCATCTTACACCCTGTCTCTGTCCTATGACCTAGACTAGAGTCAAGAGCAAACCCATAATTAATAAATAAATATTATATATATTTATTTACTATTATATATATATATATATATATATAATACCAACAGGCCGGTAAATAAAACTTCTGCAGTCATGAGGCGTGCCCTTCGAAGCACGCTTCTTATTTTCTCAAGTAGTAGTTTTTTCTTTAAGTAGTTTCTTAGTCTGTCTTAATGCCGTGTGATACCGGCTTAGAATGCCGTGTGATGCCGGCTTAGAATGCCGTGTGATGCCGGCTTAGAATGCCGTGTGATGCCGGCTTATTTATTTATTTATTTATTTGTATTTGGAAGATTTACAGACAAATTTTAACTGCATATGAAAAGATATATAGAATATTACAATGCTGTTAACAAATCTCCGCAGATAGAGAGTTAGAGTAGCATCACCCCATATCTTTCCCGTGGGAGTCGTAAGAGGCGACTAAGGGTCTCGAGGGTGTGTATTGCAATTTTAGGCGATGGGCCGGCAACCTGTCGTTATGGCGATACACAATTTTCCGAATGACCCTCAAATATTTGTCAGACGTGGCGTAATTGTCTGTTTTTGCGGCCTTTTACGCTCTGCCTACCCCGCAAGGGATTATAGGCGTGATGTGTGTATGTGTATGTATGTAGTTTCTTATTACTAGGAACTATTTCACAAAGGGATATAAAGACTATTAATGAATGACAGACTTATCCCATTATGGGATCTCTACCAGTCAATGTAGGAGTGAGTGTGTGCTGTCTGAGGTGAACTGTCAATAACCGTATTTGCTCGCGAACGTATTTGTCTGTCGAATTACCGGTTTGCTGATTTGACGGGATGTCACCGTTTATTGTTGATGGCGGCTGACAACAGATGGGGTAAAAAAAATTATTTTATTTTATTTTATAAGAAACAAACAGTCACATATAGTTATATGTAATACAGTGTAACCTTATCAGATTATAGACCTACAGTTTCCTTAATTAATTATATGAAAACATTCTTACACTAGAAGGAACTACAAAGTAAGATTGATGTAAATAAAAACTAAATATCTTTCGAAAAGAACCGCAAAGAAAGTTTTTTAAAAACGTTTAAGGAATTACTGAATATATCAACATTTACAAGTTTTTCATTGTACAGCCTAAATGTAAATACAAGATGTTAAAAATATTGTAACGAGTGGGAAAAAATTGCCACTATAGATCACCTTTGCTACTTATTCTTATTGTAAACTTTTTTATTATTATGGTGCAGGCGAGTGTTTTCGTAATTAAAGTTATGGCAATTTATACCAAAAGTGGGCGTTATTGGCACTTTTTGCAATAAATTTAATAAGAGTGATTATTTCATTGAGTTTGATTAAAAACTTGGGCAACGGACATTCTGATAGATTTTTTGTATACAGAGATTTTTTTTTTGTGTAGTGGCGCCACTGTTGAGGTCGTTCACGGCTTCACTCGCCTTAAAGGATATATTTTTAATTGTCAGGCGTGACGATAGCGATGGTTCACGCTCTGCCCCGCAAGGGATAAAGGTAATAGTCATTGTAATGCATCGAAAGTCGATTGCCATTATAATGCTACTGTTCTATATTGCAAACTTTTAGCAGAATACGAAATAACCAAAACTGTCCCTCTGACACACAACTGAAACTATTTCTTATATTAGACTTCGGGCCCTGGTTTTCAGTCATACAGGGGCTAAAGCTAGACGCACACCGCCCCCTGTCATCACACTACCGGTACAGTACAGCGCGATTGTTTGATTTCCGTAGAACGCATCTTTATAAACTGTTTGGTTAGTGCTGGGTGGGATGTTGTCGATGTTGAAATATTGATTGTTGCACCACTATTTCAAAGATAATCAATCATAAGAACTTGCAAAATTACAGCGCAGGTAGGGTTCGAACCTGCGACTTTAGGTATCAGTAGTAAGTACCAACGACGCCTTTGGTGAAATTATGCAACTTTATGAATCAAGAATCAAGAAAGTTTATTTGCCAGAACATAGTTACATAAGATATTATTCCATAAAAAGCACATAATGTTCAGCTTGCATGCAAGCGTGCAAATATTGAATAGTTAAAGTCAGTTACAATTTCCAAAATATAACATTAATAATTATGTCAAATTAAATATTATGTCCAATTAAATATGTCGCATGGCATGGCTCCATCTACCGGGATAGTTAGAAACTGATTCCCAGGAACAAAATGTATTCTTTACAGACTGTATGTAGCCGAAACGAGGAAGTGTGAATTAAAATTTTAAAACACGTCAACGCTAAATTTTAAGTGTCATGTCGGTAGTACTGCAAATGAAACTCGCAGGTTCGAACCCTGCCTGCAATTCTCAAAAATGGTATACCCAACACGTCAAAGTGACTAAAATCTAGTACATAGGTAATCAAACGAGCCGTTATTTAACAATTATAACACCGATTTCAGTGAAGAAACACGAGACACCCTGTATCTTTATGACATTATTCCAATTCAACAAGATTCGTGTGATGCCGGCTTAGAATAGCATTACCCCATTTCTTACCCATGTGTGTCGTAAGAGGCGACTAAGGGACTCGAGGGTTAGATGTGTATTGCAATTTTAGGCGACGGGCTGACAACCTGTCACTATAGTGATACACAGTTATCTGATTGATCCTCAATCTTTTGTCAGATGTAGTGTTAATATCCGTTTTACGGCCGTTAACGCTCTGTCTACCCTGTAAGGGATATATGCGTGATTTATGTATGTATGTATGTATTATTCCAATGAAAATGAAAATTTAGTACGGTAGTTTTTGCGATACCCGCGAATAAATTTTATACCAAAACAGTTTGAAATTCTGATGTGATTACATACTTTCAAATTAATTCACTCCTTTTTACACACAATAAAAAAAAGTAAAGCAGTAGGTAAGTAAGAATAAATTTAATTTTAATTCTATGCTAATAAAATCTCTACCTTCATTATTCTTCGGACAACAATCCATTAGCAATTCTCAAGAAAGCTGTTCCCTTTTTTATTTTATCTAAAAGGTTTGCTTAACGAATACGCAAAAACTATGATATTCTTTTTGATTACAAGAACCCTTTCAATGTCTTTATAATAGATGTTGATTAAATTATCTGAAAGTATCTACAGTCGGTTGTAGCACATTATGTGCATATTATGCACATAATGTGCATAATATGCAAATTTTAACCATATTCATGTAAAGAAGAATAAAATATTTCTGGGGACAAAAATAATTCAGTTCTTTTGGAGTACCCCTGGTACCTTATGTGCTACAACCGACTACTACTCCAAAAACGCGTCCATGAAACTGAACAACTTTTTAAGGAACATAGATTGAATTACCTATAATTTTTTTTTTACTTCTTTTTCATTTAATCTCGTGGAAAAGGGCATTGACCCATCATACAAACTAAGCTAAACTGACCAGTAACATGATTTGCGTAATACAAACGAATGAGGGGTCAATGTCCTTGTTTACGATAAACATTGAAAGCGGGTATAGTAGGATAGGAATCTTTTTATATTTAGCCATAATTTCCTAGGAAAATGTTTTTCAGTTTCATGTGCTGGTTTACCCCATAAAATATTTATAACTAAATATTTTAACATCCTGTATAACGTTCAAAGCTTCATTATTAGATCCAGTATTGTCACATCGTCTCTCGTATTCCAATTGCAATCTCTCCCATTAATCTTTGGGTTGCATCTTTTGTTGACTCTATGTCCCATTCCCACACAACAAACAATCATCGACACGTCACAACACCGCATCACCCCATCCAGCATTGTCACATTTTCTACACTTTTCTAATAATCTTTGGGTTGGGTCTTTCGTTAACTTGATGTCCCACTCCCACACAACAAACAATCATCGACACGTCACAACACCGCATCACCCCATCCAGCATTGTCACATTTCCTACACTTTTCTAATAATCTTTGGGTTGGGTCTTTCTTCGACTTGATGTCCCACTCCCACGCAACAAACAATCATCGACACGTCACATCCCCGCGTCCCTCCAGCATTGTTACATTCCACTAGGTGGCGTCTCGTAGTAAACAATACAATTGATATAGTCTTTAAATTAAATTCAGTTTTAATTGTATATTGCGGTTTAACATCTACAAATTTTAGTGATTTCACAAGTTTATGTGCTGAACTATCCTAGATAAAGTTATCCAAGCTGTACGAAGTGTTTTTATATGAAAAAACAGCAAAGAAAAAACGAACGCGGGAACAAGTTGTAAACAATTTGAAAAGCATTCGACATCGTTTGTTTAATGTTCATAGTGAAAAAATTTAACTGTTAAACGAATTTGAACAGTGTTGATCAACTCTACGGACTATTTAAAACAGTGTAATGACTTTGCTTTGATTAAAATTCCCTTGTTAAAAACCGAACATTCAAACGGTACCTAACGAACTTTTGTACTAAAGTTGTCAATAAAACTGTGTTTCATGTGCTACTACATTTTAATAATTATGAAAGGATTTTTACATCACTATTCATTCAGTTTTTAACATCAGAAAGTAAATTTTTAAAATATCAGACATAAACATATAAGTACGAAAACAGTCAAAAATCACGTACTAAGCGCCATCTGTAATTGAGTGGCTGAACTACTCTCGCTAACAGGAACCAACACAACAATGCACGATGTTGATAGTGCCCAACATGATATTGCCAGACACTAGTACTATTAGACAACATGATATTGTCTATTAGTGTTACTTGTGCAAACTACAAGACGCCACCTGCACTTTTCTCTTTAGCTTTTTGACAAGTCGTATTTCATCCGAGATTCTGAAGATATTTCAGCAGAAAAAGTACAATAAAAATGAATTCGAGGCGTGATACAATTGCCTGCTCCAAATGCAAACTAAGAATTTTCGGGAGGCAATTTTTAAAATGCCTGCTATGCAGCCGTAACTATTGTGCTAATATTAGCTGTTCCAAAATTCCAGATAAAATATATTATTTGATGCAAAAAGACAAAAAAGAAACTTGGAATTGCCCTGACTGCACTAAAAAGAAAATTAAGTTATCTTTAAGTAAATTTAAAACCACACCTAGCCCAAGAGCACATTGCAGCAGCACAGGAGCACAGTGTGTCAGTAGTGGCGGCGTAATAAACGACAACACTTTTGATGACTCAACTCTCAGTTTTGATTCAGCGAAAGATCTAGAAATAGTTAAAGAGTTACAACAAGAGGTAGATGACCTAAAGCAGAAATTAGAAAATACTTCCACTGAAAATGATAATTTGAAGAGACAAATCCAAACTTTAACGAAAGAAAAAAATGATCATATCCCAAGAAACAGTACAGAAGAAAATGAAAAATGTATATCCGCTGCTAAAATAGATTTCCTTGATACACAGATAAAGATGTTGCAAACGGAATTGCTGAAGTCGCAACAAGAAATTCTAAATCTGAATGGAATAATTAAAATTTTACAGAAAGATCAACCGTCATTAAAAGAAATTTGCCACAACCAAAATCCAAGAAATAATAAGTCCATTGATAAAGAGTGTATCTCAAAAACGCCTCATAAAAATAAACTATGCCTTATAAGTAGCAATAATAAACATAAAATAACCCGAATGATAAAAGAAAACGACCTCTGCAATAAATTTGAATTTTGTCACTACATAACCACGCGTGCAAGTATTGATGTGCTTATCAAAGACATAGAGAAAAAGATTGCAGATTTCACAGAAAATGACTATTGCATTATCATGCCTGGAGAGTCCGATTTTGAGACAACAAATGACTACTCTGACCTTGTAAAAAGAATTAGAGATAAGATGTTAAACATTAAAAATACCAACATAATAATAACAGCTGCAGCCTATAGAGTCGGAACTAGCATATTCAACTCCAGGGTCGAGTCATTTAACACCAAACTGAATGCTGATATGTGGCAACATAACTACGGTCGTTTTTATGACATGAACGTAGAACTTACGATTAAAATGTACTCCAAAGTAAGTAAGTCTCTCAAAAACATTGGTATGATGTTCGTCATACGCCAGTTAATGAAATTTATTGCATTACAACCTGCACCATGTAGAATACAAGAAACGAATTCGAGGGATGAGATATCTAGAGTGATACCACAGACAAAAAATTCACCAAATCAAGAAAGTTGTAATGTTTCCATGAGGGAGTCTCATTCCCGCGTAACAAATAACTCCAACTGTCAGTTTTTTCTATAGTAAATATTTAAACATATTACATCAAAATATCAATGGTCTATTAAGTAAATCTGATGAATTAATGATACATTTAGATAATTTGAGAGAGCAAAGCAAACCAGTCGATATAATATGTATTACGGAACATAATATGAACGCAGAAATTGAAGATTGCCTTAATATCTCGAACTTTTCATTAGCTACGAGTTACTCAAGAAATAAACGTAAAGGCGGTGCTTGCATTATTGTTAGAAATGGTCTATTGTACCGAGAGTTAGTAGAAATTAAAAAGATCTCAATTACACAAGTAATAGAATGCTGTGCTGTAGAACTATTAGACTATGATATTATTATAGCATGCGTATATAGAATACCTGGATCTTGTCTAGATTCATTTCACGAGAATCTTGAATTAGTTTTAAGCAAGATTTGTGATCTTAGAAATAAGAAAATTGTTATCTGTGGAGACTTTAATATTAACATACTAGAAAATAATCGAAAAAGCCGTGATTTTATACATCAGCTCACAAGTTACAACTTGAAATTGGCCATTAATCAGGTAACAAGATTATCTAGCGGCACATGCCTAGATAATTTTGCATATAATTTAAAAACGGCTAAAGCTGAAGTCATTGAAACTACTTTGTCAGATCATACAGCGCAACTCCTTATTTGTCCTGTAAGAAAAACATGTATTTTAAAATCATGGCGCATCAAACGTAGAGACTTCTGTAAAGACAACTTAGACAAATTTTATAATTGCATTGCTAGTTTGACTTTCGATGATGTTTTAAAATGTGATAACTCAGAAATGGCTTATAATATTTTTCTAGAACTTTTCCAACTGTTCTATGAGCTGTGTTTTCCTTATAAAATAATTAAAAAAACCTTAACAACTAAACCTAAGTGGTTGTCACGTGGTATAAAAAAATGTTCTAGGAGAAAAAGAGAGTTATTGTGGTGTTATAGGAAAGACAAAAGCGACGAAAGTAAAAAAATATTTAAAGATTATGCCGGTAAACTAAGGAAAATCATTAATCTCACTCAAAAATCTCAAAACAATAACTTTATTAAAACATCTAAATGTAAATCAAAGGCTTCATGGTATGTTATAAACCAGTCAAAATGTCATTTACCTAAAGAACCAATAATGAAACTTAAACACGAAGAACGGTGTATCCAAAATCCTACGCAAATAGCGAATGAGTTTAATAATTATTTCATTGATAAGATCTCACACAATAATGAACCTGATTTAAATCTAACAAGCACAATAAAAAGTAACCCAAAATCTATATTTATAGCCCCCACATCACCACTGGAAATCATAAAAATTATATCTTCTTTAAAAAATACCACAAGTGTGGGTATTGATGGTATAAGCACCAAAGTGATTAAACTTGTATCTCATTTAATTGCTTCACCGCTCTCTCATATAATTAACCTATGTATTGAAACGGGTACATATCCAGATAGCCTGAAACCTGCAATTATAGTACCTCTACATAAAAAAGGAAACAGGGAGGAAATAGGTAACTATCGCCCAGTAGCATTATTATCAGTATTCTCCAAAATTTTTGAAAAGTTCCTACACAATAGTCTCTGTACTTTTTTCGAAAAATATAACATCATAACAAATTCACAAAAGGGGTTTAGAAAAAATGTATCAATCAATATGGCTTTATACGATTTGGTACAAGAAGTGACGCGTAATCTGGATGAAATTAATCCAGTTTGTGCTGTTTTCATGGATTTAACCAAAGCGTTCGATCACGTTAACCATAAATTATTATTGAAAAAGCTATATATAAATGGAATAAGAGGAAATGCTTTGAAGTTAATAGAATCATATTTGGATAAAAGACAACAAATAACTGAGTTGACACAAATTTGCACAATTACCGGACAAGAAAATAAATACCGATCAGACACTAGATTTATGAAATGCGGAGTGCCACAAGGCAGTGTATTAGGTCCACTTTTATTCCTTATGTACATTAATGATATGCCAGAATACAGCCAATATCCCACAACTCTTTTTGCCGATGATAGCACAATAATAATTAAATGCAATAATATTGACACATATGAAAACGAAATTAATTTAACAATAAAAAACATAATAAACTGGATGCAGAACAATAACCTAAAAATTAATCTAGATAAAACAAAACTTGTTCATTTCAGCCAGCGAAAGCTTAACCCTAACCTAAACATAAACTATAACGGGACTATGATTGAAAAAGTAGACAGTGTAAAATTTTTAGGTATCTCCATAGATAAAAATATGTCCTGGGAAACGCACTCCTTAACTGTTTGCAATAAACTATTCAAACTATCCTATATGCTCTACATGTTGAAGAAAAATGTTTCTCAAGATGTAGTTTTAATGGCATACTATGGGTTCGTTGATTCTGTGCTACGATACGGAATAATATATTGGGGTAACTCAACTTACAGAGAAATAATCTTAAAAGCCCAAAAACGATGTGTACGCTCCATTTGTAGTTTAAAACCGACTGATAGTTGCCGCCCACATTACAAATCACTCAATATACTCACATTCCCATCTCTGTATATTTTAGAATGCGCTTTGTATGTAAAATCTAACTCCAATGTATTTAAAATAAGACCCATAACTCAGAACTTCAACTTGAGACCTAGAAACACAATGATACAAACAAATATGTGCAAAACTGCTTTAATGAAAAAAAGTGCTCTTGAAATGGCACCCAAACTATATAATAAGCTTCCGGAAAATATCAAAACTATTGGAGCACCATCCAAATTTAAGTCAGTTTTAACCCGCATATTGCAGAAAAAATGCTATTACAGTATAGAAGAATATTTAAGTGATGATAGCCTGTTATAATTGTGTTTGTTTTTAATTATTTTAGAATTTTGTTTTAATTATTTTAGTATTTAGGTCTACTTAGTTAAAGTATTTTTTTATTATTAATTTTAATTTTGTTAATTTCTAATTACCTTTAATTCTTTCTTGTTACTGTGTCTTCTGTTTTTTTTACTTTTTGCAATATTAATTTTAATTTTTTAGGAAAAAAAACCTAAATTGTCCTAAGAAAAAATAATTCGTATGCCAAAAGGTAAACTGTAGTGATACCAACTAGTTATATGATCTTTGTTTATAACCTACAGTTACGAATAAACTATATTTGATTTGATTTGATTTGATTTGATTTGATTACACTTTCTCTTTCCGTTGGGTCTGTCGTCGACTCAATGTCCCATTCTCACACGTCACAACCCGCATCACTACATCCACCATTGTCACATTTCCTTCGCTTCCTCTGTCGTATTCCAATTGCGTTCTCTCCAATTATACCTTAATTCCCAAACAAACGCCCGCCGCCGGTGGGAATCACGACCGGTAACAGATTTAAGGCGAAATCCCTTTTAAATAATGTGTTTACTGTCTTTTTCTGGGTTCACTGACTATTGGCGACTCGATGCCTTACACACACGCGCCTTAAACCCCTGCGGGGCAGGCAGTGTTAACTGCCGTTAAATATAAGAAAAATATAATCTTGCCCAAGATACGGATAACATTTTTTCTACAGGCGGTCTTTATGTACTATGGTTTATTATGCACTCACTGTGCTATATATATTTTTTTAACTGGCTGTTATAATTTGCCTTGAAAGATATGTCCCAGAAGTTATCATTTCTTAATAAAAATTCCGCGTTTAAGTTTGACGCACGCGAGTTTCGACCTGCAGCGAAATCCGTACTAAAATTATAAATCTGAGAGTTTGTGTGTGTATGTTTCTTACCTCTTCACGCTCAAACGGTTTGACCGATTTGGATGAAATTTAGAACACAGGTAGAATATAACTTGGAATAACACATAGGCCACTTTTAACCGCAGGAAAACAACTATTGCCACGGGAAAATGAGTGACAGCGGGTGAAACCCAAAGAATACTATACTTGACTATACTCACTTGAAACCGCTGGGCGGAAATCTAGTAAGAAATAAACTCAATATTAACCAATTGAATTCCACACACCACCTTCTTCTGTGAACAACAAAAAAGAACCTCCTTTCATCAGTGCACTCTCCCGACGACGCGGGTTTCAAAACAAAAATAAATAAAAAACTCCCCGACCGCGGTAACTTGTGTTCGAGTTAAGTAATTGCGCGCGAACTAATCAGTTGGGACGCGGGAAGTCTAGTTTGTATCTCGCTTCAAGTTGGACTTAGTTCTATTTTGTTGGAAATTCTTTTACCTAATTTAAAAATAGAATTTTTGTAATATAAATTGAATTGTTTTTGAGTACGCCGTGTGGTGCCGGCATAGACTAGCATTACCCCAATTCTAAGCGTGTCGTAAAAAGCGACTAAGGGATAATCATCCAGGGAATGGGCAACAGCATTCCCTGTGAATGCAACTTCAACGTCTAATATCCGCTTGACGAGCGTGGTGAGTATGGCAATTCCTCCCGACAGGAGGAGGCCCATGTCCAGCAGTGGACTGTAGTGGCTGTTGTATGTTAATGTGAGTGCGGAGAAATAAGTCATTGATGAACGAAAGTATTTTTTCTAACTGCAGTGATAAAGAAGCGAAATTCTCCTTCAACTGTTTTTAGAACATTCAGTGTTAATAAACAGATATTATATTGCATTAAATGTTGACTTAATTCAGTGGCATAAGGTGATCTATTTTCATACGAACAGAAAACTAAAAGTAAATGGACAAAAACTACTTAACACTTAAGCGACCTTTAGAAGCTACTAAAAGAAGCTCACAAGTAAGCAAGACACAACAGAAGTTCTCAACATATCCACTAGATGGTGCTAGGTGACAGGACAGTGTGACTGAAACGCGGTATCGAAGTGTTCACCGCACATCACAGGTACTCTCTGACACCCGCCATACCATTATTAAAATAAAATTAAGCCAAAAGACACGTTTTTTGTATTAAAGCCCACCTTATTTTTAATTTATTCTAACGTATAGTAGTTATTGTTGTTAAAGCGGCAGAATAAATATGGCATCTGTGAAAATTTAAACTCTTTTACTATCACGGTTTAGGAGATACAACCGATGATGGATTGCAGATGACAGACAGACAGATGGTCGGTCGGACAGACATTGAAGTCTCAGTGATAGGGTCCCGTTTTGACCTTTTGTGTACAGAAACCTAAAATATAGGACCTCTGTAGCCTGTCTTCTTCTTTTCGTGTGGGACACCGAGTCGTCCACCGATCCGATGAACCCTGGTGTCAGAGTTTTACAACCGCCTACTACTAGTAGTAGGCCTCTGACATGGTTGTGTTACGGCCGCCGTCTAAGTAATCATAGACAGCAACCAAGACCGACGGCACGGAACTATTTCTATTCGGACAATCAGTTGGTTCACCCTGCAATGTCCTAACCAGACCGGGAACAAATTCACAATATTTAAAAATATCAACTTTTGAGTGTCCCACCGAGAATCGAACCCGGAACCTTTGCGTAGCAGACAGTCACACTACCACTGCGCCACATCGGCCGTCTGTAGCCTGTGACTGGAAGAAATACTCTGAAGTCTCTAACCAAGCAGGCACATGGGTACTCAAGTCACAACTAACAATAAATTCCTCTCGAGACTCAAGTGCGAGTCAAGTTCTCAGCCACTGGCGATGCACTTTTTGCGACGACTGTACTATCAGCAGCTTTAACAGCTTCTCTATAACGCAATATACTAAATTCTATTTAACGCCATCTATGAGAGTATATAGGAACTAGTAAAAATTAGAACGCCATCTTTCAGAATAATAATTTAATTTATAATTTCTTCATTCCAAAATTATACAGTAGTAGTGACATTTGGACTGAATCCTTCTTCTTTTATGTATATAGATAACTGTGCCAGAAGTACAAAATTTAGCAAAATAACCAGGTAAATCACAATAAATAAATTTAAAAAACAAAATAAAATGTAGTAATAAAACAACTTGAAATGTATGTGTGTGTGCGCGTGTATATGTTGAGGTAAGACATAACTTACTTCAACATATACACTCACACACACATGGTGTGTTACACACACACACACACACACACATGGTAAGTTATGCCTTACCTCAATCGTATTATATTATCTGTGCCTCAACATATACACGAGTAATGAGTCTTTCCAAACTAGTAAGATAGGGTAGTAGTCAAGAGATTTACCATTGTACTGAATCAATTCACTGCTTGTAAGTAGTTCCTTGCTAATATGATAGATGCCACTATTTCATAGGAACAACATTTTGTACACTTTCTTGCCACGACGATCACCAAACTGATTAGACCACTTTCTTTTATTTCTACCTCTATAGTTACAGAATCTGGGCACCTACAGTAGCACATCACGACCCCATTTAACAGACTACTTGTTTTTCATACAATTACTAAGCACAACCAGTATAAAGTTGCTATGTTAAACGATACCCATTGTTCCTTAAATCAATTAACACTGGCTATGCCTTGCAAATGTATGAAAAACCTGGATAAGTTGATCTCTCAAATGGGTAAGATGATGTGCTAACCGTAGATACCTACCTGTCTAACTGAAGTTTTAGAAAGAACCGGCTTGTACAGTCGCGAGTTAAGAATGTTTGTTTGGCCACGGAAATAGCGGGACTTACCATAGGGTGTAAGGGACAGCCCTCCGAATACGCATAGGGTGCAATCAGATTATGAAACTTCAAGAAACGATTTTTTTTGACGTCACATACAAAAGGTGACCGTGATTTGGTATCAGAGGTCGAACATTTCGTTTCCTGCTGGTGCCGTCACGTACTAGGTACCAAAGTTATTTATCTATATCTAATATATTATGAATCTATCTAATATTATTAATGCGAAAGTTTATTTATGTTTATAAAGTGTATGTTTGTTTTTATGTTTGTTACTTCTTCACGCAAAAACTACAGAACCGATTGTAATGAAATTTGGCACACATATAGAAAGTAACATTGATTGACACATAGGAAAGTTTTTATTAACACTTATGCGGGCAACGTAGCCGCCGGTAACAGGAAATTTTTGAAAACTTGAAAAATTTTTGAGTGCGGGCAGGAAAAAAAAAAAAAAAAAAAAAAATAATTTGCAAGTTTTCAAAAATTTTATACCTAACACGGGAAGTGTTTTAAAAATTTGGTACTCAAACAGGAAATTTTATAAGGAAAGATTTGATTGTTTGAATTGAATTGGCGCCGAAACTACAGAATCGATTTAAATTGACATAGGTTATTTGAAAAGTATTATTTCCATGGGAAAACATTAAGCAGCGGCTGAAACCACTGGGCAGGCTGATAGTACCTTATATGAAAACAAACATCAAACTGTCTAATTATAAAATTTTTTGCCCAGACATATAAGAAATCTACCTGACAATAAATTTAAGGCTACGATCTCTGACATATTATGAATAATATTGTTTTTATAGTTTAAACGAATTGTTTAAATATAAATTTTCATAATTATTTGACATTGTAAGTAAATTATATCATGATGACATGTATGTAATCAATTTCGATTTTAATTGTTTAACTAATGTTCTTAACTTCATTTACATTTGCATGCTGTAGTTGACGGCTGTATAGGAGATTCTTATTTTATGTAATATTACCATCCATTGTACCCTATTCAAGCAAATAAAATATCTTGTATCTTTGCCGTGTGAAGCCGGCTTAAAATAGCATCACCCCATATCTTTCCCGTGGGAGTCGTTAGAGGCGACTAAGGGACTCGAGGGTGTGTATTGCAATTTTAGGCGATGGGCTGACAACCTGTCACTATGGCGATACACAATTTTCCGAATGACCCTCAAATTTTTGACAGACGTGGCGTAAATGTCCGTTTTTGGCGGCCGTTTACGCTGCTTACCCCGCAAGGGATAAAGGCGTGATATATGTATGTATGTAATTTTAAATAAAAACCTTCTTTTTGAACCACTCTTAACTTCTAAAGAAAACCGCATCAAGATCCATTGCGTACTTTTAAAGATCTAAGCATACATAGGAAAATAGGGACACTGAAAGCGACTTTATTTTATACCATTTAGTGATATGACTAAAAGTTGCTTTCTTAGTGGCCCAACCCCAGCCAGTGAGGCTTGCATCGCGCTACCCCCAAAGAAACGTGTTTTAAACAAAAAAGTCGGTTCTAACTTTTGCACCACTACAGCTGCCAACTCCACAGGGGCAGAGGGGGGGATAGAAGATAGAGGAGGAATAGGATTGACAAATCCGCATTCTTTTTATTTTTGCTTATCGAGCTATAAAATTTAACGCAATTTAAATACAGGGTGTAAGGGATACATTCATACATATATCACGCCTTTATCCCTTGCAGGGTAGGCAGAGCGAAAACGGCCGCAAAAAACGGACATTTACGCCACGTCTGACAAAAATTTGAGGGTCATTTGGAAAATTGTGTACTGCCATAGTGACAGGTTGTCAGCCCATCTCCTAAAATTGCAATTTACAATAATTTTAAAATTAACTTTTAATAAATATTTGTATCTTGTGGGGATCAAACCCACGACCCTCGGTGTAGCAGGCAGGGGTACTATCCGCTACGCCATCAGAACATTCAAACCATACCGGCAATGTTTTGGTACACCGTCCTTTACACCTTTTAGAATAATATTTACATACATACATACATAAATCACGCCTCTTTCCCGGAAGGGTAGGCAGAGACTACTTCCTTCCACTTACTACGATCCTGGCATACTTCTTTCGCCTCCTCCACATTCATCAATCTCTTCATGCATGCTCGTCGGTTTAGGGTACTCTTGACCTGACCTTTCTTTAGCACGTCCCCGATTTGATCGAGGTACGTTCGTCGAGGTCTTCCCCTTCCGACGTTCCCATCCACACTTGCCATATACACCTGTTTCGTTAATCTTCTTTCATTCATCCTCTCTACATGACCAAACCATCTAAGCATACCCTTTTCTACACCAGTCACTACGTCTTCTTTTATACCACAACGTTCCCTTATCACGCTATTCCCTATCCCGTCACTCAATTTTACGTCAATCACACTTCTTAACGCTCTCATTTGTACTGCATTTATTCTACTTTCATGCTTTTTCTGCCATACCCAACTTTCACTCCCATACATAAGTGTCGGAACTAACACCCCTCTATGCAATATTTTATAAAAATAATATTTTATGTTTCTAAATTCCAACACACAATGTGGGGCAAACTGAAAAAAAAAATTACATAAAAAATAAACACAAAAAACCATTAAGTCAAAGTTTCTAAAAGCGAGACTCTATTTAGTGGATCTACTTAATTAAAAGCTATTCAAGTAATAAATTTTTATATTATTTAACACGACGTCAATTACATTCATTATCTGTGTTCAACACACTTTGAAACATAAAGAGCCTTTTCTATTAGGACATTACAAAATTGTTATAAAAAAATTGTGTGATACTAAATTCTTTTTAAATAAAAACCAGTTCAAAAACTAAAACCCAACTACTGAGATATCGCGCTCTAAAAAGTAAGAAACAAGAAATCTGGAATATTAACTACAAACAACAAAACCTGTGTATACGGTATGTCTTTGGACTCCGTAAATACGATCATGTTTCCGAGTTCCGCAAAAAGCTCAAGTGGCTCCCGATCCGGTTACGCAGGAAT